>OX439051.1:16534711-17883346 GCA_949317995.1 Acholoe squamosa
GCCAATATAGAAGCTTTTTTTATCTAATGCTTACCTCCCATGGCCTGCACATTTTTCAGTCAATTGATGGCGAAACTCAAATGGGCAGCGCCTAGGGCCATCAGTGACCTCAGTTGTCACCACACTGATGTTCTCTCCAAACCGTGTACCATCCGTAGGGGTACACAGTATCTGGAGTTTATGACCCAGATCTGTTGGTAGTGGTGTGTAAACTAGGCCTTTATGAACCTCTGTCCAGTCCAAGGTATGTGGTTTGTTTAACAGGTCAGTACTTGCACCAGAGCAGGGCGTAACAATGTGGACATTGTTATTGATTACGCTGTTTTCCCTATACCATGTTATGACACATTTGTCAAGGTCAACAAACTCAGCCTCTATTCTGGGACAGAGTGGAAAACCAACCATGATGATCTTGGGCAGGATGATAATGTGCACAGTGGGTGCATTAACATGGACGGTATATCTAAATAAAAAGAGAGAGTATAGAGGGTAAGTTCAAACATGAAAGTAAGTTCCTTGTTATTACAAGGGTCATCCATTGCAATATGCAACACAAAAGTTCTCAATCCATATGAATGCTGATTACAAAATGTACATTTCAAATATTAAGGAATTCTTTTCATGCCCAGATTCCATAAAACTACAATTCCAATGTAAGAAAACATGCGAACCTACCATAGCTTTAGCAGAGCAGAGGAAGCCATCACCCTCCAAAGGGGGTCAACCAGATGCTATTCCAAAGCTGCAGTCCAGCATAGTGTACTTTGATGACACTTTTTATTGACTATAGTATTAAAGACAGACCCTAACAAGACTGTGGAATACTACACTGATGTTGTGTGTGGCAGATAAGGTGGCCTAATTAATTGTGTATGTGTTTAGCTAATGGCATCACAGTGATTACAGATGGGCTCGACTCACTCCACCTATCCGGGCCAATCCTCTTAGGACAAATGTCTGATCATACAGAGATGATCTTGACCGGAATGAATCAAGTGTCACACATGGGCCATCCAAACTGAAGGGTATCGTCTAGCCACACATAAAGAATCTGATGTCAGCCTTACAGATACCCAGAGTGGGGATCCAAACCGCACCGCACATTTTTAACTCACTTTTATGACAGAACGTCTGAGAGTAGTCACCAGTATCAAAATAAGTTGATTTCTGGGAATCTTGCCGCATGCCAATCACCTGTTTTTATTTTATCCACTCACTGCTAGAACAGTGAGAAAACGGACCACCACTCGTAGTGGCTGCTGATTTCTGTGAGTCCTAACGGACGTCGATTGCTGACCAAGCAGACACGGGACAGATATTTTTCCATTATTCACCTATGATGGCCACAGATTTTGAACGTAAGGGACAAATATGGTTCTGTTATATTCCTTGATACCATGTATACCCCATAGATAATAAATTGTGGTTGTAATAGGCTAAAAACTGATAAGCAGCTCCAAAAATGAGCAGACACGGTCCAAGCAAATGAGCAGACACGGGACATAAGAGTAAATTCCCTGTTTCTGGACATTACAAAGCTGAAAGTAATGATTTGATAACTTCAAAGGCAGCACTTATTCCACAGTACCATATTTATCCCATACGTTCATTTAACAGGGATTTTGAAAGGGCCGCGCATTGCGCATATTGCGCATTTAAAACTCAAATGGCGCATTAAATACTCATCAAAATGCGCCATTGGTGCATTTAGATCATGGACAACATCCCAAAAGATTTGACAAAAGTTACCTCTGAGCTGAAAGGTATGCCATACATAGTAGTGTTATATATTGTTGGAAAGCTAATGTCATGACGGAAACAGCCATTGACTTTTCATTGTGATTTACATAGCTCTAAGCCTATCGAGAATTCTTTCTTGGAAAGAAATTGATTACAATAGAATTTAGTATTTATGCATCAGGGTGGCCAATTCATACAATATAGCAGTCACATTGTCAGTCCCAGTCTGCTGCCCAGGCACGGTGGTAGATATGTTGGTTCCTTGAATGAATGCAATAAGTACAAGAAGGGGAATCAATACACTTCTTGATAAGTATGCACCAGACTTCATCTATATCTACAGTAATTAACTGATTTGTTGTACCCTATAACAAAATATATCATAATTAGAATAACGAATAATACACCATCATGGTCTCATACCAGAACCATCAGTAGGGTCATCTTGTAATATCTCTCAAAAGAAATAGACACATTCTGCCAGTAAAATGCTACAAACCACATCTGATTGTAGACTAACAGTGCTGTCCAAGCACTAATTCGGTGCATTTTGCCCAATTGTGACTTTATCAGATGCATCAGATAAGCCTGCTGTTTTCTTGTGATGATAAATATTTCACTAACAGTAGATTACTAACGATGTGAGTGTTTTTATTTGATATAAATGCTATCAAAATAGGGTATCATATATTTTGGGTGCTGTTTTCCTTTATAGAATCGAAATGTTTGATGACTTAGTAAAGGTACCAATTATAACTGCAGCTGCCCATATATTTTGCATTTTAGATATAAAGTATAAAATGGTTGGTAAAGGTACCAATTATAACTGCAGCTGCCCATATATTTTGCATTTTAGATATAAAGTATAAAATGGTTGGTAAAGGTACCAATTATAACTGCAGCTGCCCATATATTTTGCATTTTAGATATAAAGTATAAAATGGTTGGTAAAGGTACCAATTATAACTGCAGCTGCCCATATATTTTGCATTTTAGATATAAAGTATAAAATAGTTGGTAAAGGTACCAATTATAACTGCAGCTGCCCATATATTTTGCATTTTAGATATAAAGTATAAAATGGCCCATGCCCATTGGTCTAAAAAATGGCGTATTGTTTTGGCCATGAATGCGCCATTGGCCCATTGGAAAAATTCCTATCAAAATCCCTGGCAATTTAGACGATATCATATCTGTTAATGAGGTGAAAGAAGCCTTGAAGACACTGAAGAATGGAAAAGCCACAGGGCCTGACCTCATCAACAATGAGATGCTTAAGTTTGGGGAAAAATATCTACATTCGGCCATCACGAAATTATTCAATGTAATACTATCCTCAGGTTGTTACCCAGCAAACTGGAAGGATAGTCTAATCACTCCTATCCACAAAGCAGGGGCCTGAGACATGCCAGAAAACTATAGGGGGGTAGCGGTGGCAGACTGTCTAAGCAAAGTATTCTGTAAGATCATTAATGACAGAATTGTTGACTATCTGGAGGGGAAAGACTTCTGGAATATAAATCAAAATGGCTTTAAGGAAAAGAGAAGAACAGAAAATAATATTATGATTCTCAACACTCTATTCAACAAATATGTTAAAAATCAGAAGGGTAGCTCTACATAGCCTTTGTTGATTTTTCTAAATTCTTTGACTTAATAGACAGACCAAGCCTTTTCTACAAACTCCTAAAGGCAGGAATATCAGGTAACACACATCGAGTCATTAGAGCAGCCAATGACCGGAACAAGTATGCTATAAAAACTGACTGTGGCATAACCTGCTCCACTGATTATGTAATGGTTTGAAACTGCTGTTTGTTTCCCAGCATGTAAGTATATATAGAAATAACGTAAACTAGCGCTGAGACCCTACTGCGCCCCCTGTCATTGTTTGTGTCGCTGTCTATGTGCGGTAATGTCGGTCCCTGTCCCTATGTCCTCATACCGGTATAATATCTAGCATTATAGTGTGTTTATACCTCTTCACTGTTATATTGTTACGTTACAGTATGCTTACACATCTTTGCTATTATGTTGTTGCAGCCCCTAAGGCCACCTTTATGTAAGTTATTTGTTATTGATCATTCTTACCTATAGTTGTCATGGCACCTGAGGGGTCTGCCCTTACTCAGATCCCCTAGGTGGATGATACAGGTGGATCGCCGCAATGGCGAGTTCTGTAAATCTTCCTAGAATCAATAAAACAATTAAAACTTGAAACTTGAAAACTTGACTGAGAGCTTCATATCAACAACAGGTGTAAAACAAGGATGTAATCTTAGCCCTACTCTATCAAACCTCTTTCAGAATGACCTCCATGAAATGTTCGGCAAAAACTGTGACCCTGTTGATCTTGGTGATATATCTATGAATTCACTCTCATGGGCAGATGACTTAGTCCTGATCTCCAGATCAGAAGCTGGCCTTCAGGAGAGTCTGAACAGGCTTGACAGATACTGCCAAATGTGGAAACTCTCAGTTAATACGAAGAAAACAAAAATTATGGTTATGTCTCAAGCAAGGGAGATGTCAACACAAATCTTTTTACAAGAAAATTTACTAGAATGTGTGTCCTCATATAAATATTTAGGTTTACTTCTATCACGGGATGGGAGTCTAAAGAAAAAGAAATCAGAAAGGATTTTAAAGGCAAAGCGTGCACTATTCTCTATTAGACAAGCCTTGAGTACATCGCAGAATGTATCCACTAAATTCTTTATGTCACTGTTTGACAAGCAGATCGACCCTATCCTTTTATATGGATGCCCAGTATGGGGTATGCCATCTAGTAACTGTTCTATATCTATAAGTGGATCTGAGGTAAAATCAAAAAGAGATCTGTTAACACTATTTAAACTGTTAAGTGTCGAGGATATAAACATATTATTTTGTAGATTCTATAAGAAAACACAGGTAGCTTATGTGACTCTAGCCAATATCTGTGACAAAATCAAAATCCTGTCTACATACAGAAAGCAACAGGTAACTCTTATAATTGAGGACTTAATCTCTGAAGGCGTCAGAAAGGCCTGTCCGGTAGAAGTGTTTTACTCTACAAATTGCAAGTTTGCTCTGGGCATATCAAAATATGCAAGTACTACTCTCGCACTAAGTGAGTTAGGGAGATTTCCCATTGAATCGAAAATAATCGTACTGAACATTCTATATTGGCTGAGGCTTGAGCATGGATCGAAAAACCCTATTCTAAATGAGGCCTTCTCTACCATGAAGAGTGAAAACCATCAATGGCTTAAAGATATCCAATACCTCTTGCTTAAAATTGGTTGTAAGAATGTCTGGCTCGATCCTTATGTTTGGTGAAAGTCCTAACTCAAAAACAATATAAAGAGAAGGTTAAATGATGCACATATTCAGAAATACAACCAGTACATTGATAACCCAGAAAATACTGGCAAGTGTAGAATTATCAAGATGTGTAAAGATGATCTCAATGATATTCATGAAGAGCGTGAATACCTAACCCATACAGAATCCCCTAAAATTAGAACCATTATTGCTGAACTCCGGACTGACAATAACTGTACACTTGACAGCCTGTCAAGAAGATGTAGAGGAAAGAAACCTGTCAATTCTAAGTGCACATTCTGTAATGCTGTGCAAGATGTCAATCATGTCTTCTTACATTGTAACATGCCCAAGATGAGAAACGCACGGTCAGTGTTCGAAACAAAATACCTCAAGTTCGTTGATTACTATAAAAGACACGATGATACTAGGAAACTTTCTCAAATACTAGCAGTGGCCTCATATTGCAAATCATCTAAAAGGCCAGGAGCTGTGAACTGTATATACTCGTATATAAAGTCTGTCTACAACATTGTAAATGAAAACCTGGTGCTGACATAAGTGTACCTGTACATTAGTCAATAACACCATCTTGAATCTTGAATCTTGATAATGTCAGACTCGGTCACCTTTAAAGTTTAGAATCTATATCAATCGACTCTGGTCCGTCTGTGGTCCTCTTTATAATGGCACTAGTTAGGCACTTTGATAAAGCCACTGTGGAGGGTGAGAAAAGCTGGCACACTGGGTTGACACTTTCTGCCAGGTGGGAGTGTGGCTGATAATAGCGACCTTGCCGATATCGCTGATTTAGGGTTCTATTAGGGCATTTTTCTAGGATTTTAATAGTTATCCTTAAAGTTTAGATATCAAGGTACGCACCAGCGAAATCTGGGAGAAAAAATTTCAATTATTAAACGTTTTAAAATGACTTTAGTATGAAGGTAATATTGAACCTTTGAAAAACATATTACCCATTGGAGACACCAAAATACTAATATCAGACACAGTTAAAGTGCATAATAAACTAGCAGAATGTATAATTTCATGCATTTATGACTTTGCCCAATGATACTTTTGAGAGGACCAAAATATGAAACAATAAAAAAGAAATGGCTGTGTGTAGAGCTGCCATGTTACGATTTTTTATTAGCATTTTACTACTACTTAGAATCAATTTGGAAATGGATTGAAGATATCAATTGAAAGCTAAGATTCTAAATATCATATAAAACTAAATTCTATTTATCTCAAAATTCTATTTATCTCAATGGCCTCAATCGAATGCGGTCAAAGGGATCTTTCTGTATTCAGTTTAATTTTTTTGTTGAAGTGCCTACACTAGTACAAGAGTAAAGACGTAGGCCTTTCTTTTTTGCATACAAGGAGACAACAAAAGCTATTCATTTCTTAAACTTTTTGTAGTGTAGGTTCAACATTACCTGGTACTGCAGACCACAAGCTCTGTCCCTTCCTTCCATGCATCCTTATTGGGCACCTCTTCCCCAACTTTGGTATTGTTACTGTCAAACAACTCTGCCAGGAGGCCCTCTCCCTCCGACTCTGGACTCGTATTTACCGCCTCTGTTGGTGACCTATTCTTTTTCTTCTTTTTATTCACTGCCTTCGCCACATTTGCATTAATCCTCATAAGTGTCTTCCCCAGTTCTTCAGTTTGCAACCTGTCTAGATTGAAGACCCTCTCTTTGCTGCTTCCACTGCCCGGCTCCCCGTCGGCGCAGAAAATAAAACTGATTTGCATGCGTTCCTCGCCAGGCACTGAGCGGATCGACAACCGAGGCATGTTTCCTGACAAATGTGTACAATATCTCCGACCTGTCAGTATGATGCGCGGAGAAAACCTCCTTAAAAACACAGAAAACATTCGCTTTTAAATACTTTTGACATTTCACACGAGAGCGCCGGATGTTGCAATCTTGGCCGCAAAATAGTAAAACACATCACCGGCTGCAATGGCTCTTTGACTTTGGCAAAAGTTACAACGGCCTGTTACAAGAGAGGCTCTCACTCTCAGTCTCAGTCAGGTGTTGAGTTGTAAGTCAGGCGTTATTTTATGTCACTTAATGTACATTGCTTGTGTTTAGATTAAGCTATCGGTATCCAATACTTTAATTTAGGGAAATGAAGCCTCACTCCGTCTCTGACAATGACACTCATTCAATTCTGCCACTCGCTCACTCACCCCGGGAAGTTAACCGGCCCCTCCCTCGTTTCGCTATCGCCTTCAAGGCTTCAGTCTCGGGCTCAGACTCTATCAAATAGCCATCTCTGATAGGGACTGGGCTCGAGGCTGTATCGCCTTGGGCCTCAGTCTATAAAAATCCTCCACGCCGTCAGCTGGGCTGTCAAAGTCTCAAGGATTGAAGGATTCATTGTCATGATTGTGACAAGAGACGGGTGGCTTTATTGACTTATAAGTTATATTTAGCCTATTTTGGGGGTCTAGATGGGGGGGGGGGGGGGCGGGGGGTAGTTGGATCGGCGCCCAACTCACATATTTGTTGTGCCTAAAACATAGTGTCATTAGGGTCTCAGATCTGTGACTAGGGGGGGGGGGGGGTCCGAAAACACTGAAATGGATACCCTAATGTCCATGGTGCAGTGCACCTCTTTCACACTAAAGCTCATTGCCGTATATTGGGGACCAAAAACTTAGTTTTTCCTATTTTTGCACCTTCAAAATGGTGCTGTGTCTCTCATAGTTGGCCGATCTACACAATTCTTTCACCATGTAAAAGTACACAATTAGGGCATTATTTCTAGATACCTCATTAAGTTTTTGGTGAAAATTAAAAATATTTTATCTTGTATCAAAGTGTGAGTTTCAGAAGCGAAAACCATGAAAAAACACCTACTTCTCCATCTTTAGGCTAAAATTACTATGAAAAAGTGAGTGATGACCCCCTATTTTCATTAATTCATCTTTTAGAGTGAGAAACAAGCTTTTTAAATATGTTTTTACATTTTATATGCCTCTAATAGTTCAAATTCTACCAAAAGATATGTATTTTTTTTAAAACTAACTAAAATCGCCATTTTGACCCGTCCTTTGATACAATTTTTCCCTATAGCATTTAACATGATCCCTATATATGAGAAAAAATGGAGCAAGAAAAAGAAAAAACATGGATTTTGTATCACATTTATGAGTTCTTTCAATATACTGGATAGCTTAGATATTCATGCATTTGTTGGGATTATCCATTGCGGTACTTCATGGTGACCTAATTCAACCTTGACCCCAATAACTGTGATTCAAGGTCAGACAGTGACCTACTTATACAAATGTAAGATATATGGTAACTAATATGATTTATATACTTCTGAAAAGTGTCAATGATATCTCTGACTTGGATTTGATGTCCCTGGTCCATTAAATCAAGATTTTGTTGTTTTATTAAGAGAGAAATCCATAATTTGCACCCAACCACCTGCTATTAATGCAGCTATTTTGCCCCAAATGGGCAGCAATTGGGCAGTATTTGCCCTGTTGTAATAATATGGCAGCTGAAAAAATTATCAAATATCTTCCAATTTCCAATAATTTTCAGTATAGATATTCAAAACACCCTATACAAGACTAGGGTTGTGAAAAAACCTAGGATATTTTATCATTAATTAGAAAAAAATAAGGCCCTCATGCTGCAAATGCACCAGTCCCCAATATAGAGGAACGGACTATAGGTGGCAGCAAGGCTCTTCTAGGTGTAGGTGTGATGTCATTGGTGGTGGGGGTTTCCCCAACTGGAGGGGGAATGTTCACAAATCCATGTACCTGTTGGTAGACCTTTTGCTGTGCATAAGGTAATGGAATGATACGCTTTTGATGAACTTTCAGTTAAACAGTATGACATGTTTTGACCTCACCGGCCTTAGGCTTGCTTAGGTAGGATATCTTTCTCTTTCTTTCCCATTTTTTCTTTTCTGCTTATAATATATTTTAGGCTATTAAGCCATTGACTCCAAATGTACGTACACTGTCTCCTAAACCTATGGGAGTGGTCTTTTTTTTTTTTTTTAAACGGTGAGAGGTAAAAAAATTTCAAAAAAAGATCCTCTGAGGGGGTTAAAACCCCTAATAGCTTCAAAGACCCCTAATATCAATACTGATCCCTTATGTCCAACACACCCCTAATGTCAAACACACCCCTAATGTCCAACAAACCCCTAATGTCCAACACACCCCTAATGTCCAACACACCCCTAATGTCCAACACATCCCTAATGTCCAACACACCCCTAATGTCCAACAACACACCCCTAATGCCCAACACACCCCTAATGTCCACACACACCCCTAATGTCCAACACACCCCTAATGTCCAACACACCCCTAATGTCCAACACACCCCTAATGTCCAACACACCCCTAATGTCCACACACCCCTAATGTCCAACACACCCCTAATGTCCAACACACCCCTAATGTCCAACACACCCCTAATGTCCAACAAACCCCTAATGTCCAACACACCCCTAATGTCCAACACACCCCTAATGTCCACACACACCCCTAATGTCCAACACACCCCTAATGTCCAACACACCCCTAATGTCCACACACACCCCTAATGTCCAACACACCCGTAATGTCCAACACACCCCTAATGTCCACACACACCCCTAAAGTCCAACACACCCGCAATGTCCAACACACCCCTAATGTCCTACACACCCCTAATGCCCAAACACACCCCTGATGTACATACTGACCCCTAATGTCCAACACACCCCTAATGTCCAACAAACCCCTAATGTCCAACACACCCCTAATGTCCACACACCCCTAATGTCCTACACACCCCTAATGTCCAACAAACCCCTAATGTCCAACACACCCCTAATGTCCAACACACCCCTAATGTCCTACACACCCCTAATGCCCAAACACACCCCTGATGTACATACTGACCCCTAATGTCCAACAAACCCCTAATGTCCACACACACCCCTAATGTCCAACACACCCCGAATGTCCAACACACCCCTAATGTCCAACAAACCCCTAATGTCCAACACACCCCTAATGTCCAACACACCCCTAATGTCCAACACATCCCTAATGTCCAACACACCCCTAATGTCCAACAACACACCCCTAATGCCCAACACACCCCTAATGTCCACACACACCCCTAATGTCCAACACACCCCTAATGTCCAACACACCCCTAATGTCCAACACACCCCTAATGTCCAACACACCCCTAATGTCCACACACCCCTAATGTCCAACACACCCCTAATGTCCAACACACCCGTAATGTCCACACACACCCCTAATGTCCAACACACCCGTAATGTCCAACACACCCCTAATGTCCACACACACCCCTAATGTCCAACACACCCGTAATGTCCAACATACCCCTAATGTCCACACACACCCCTAAAGTCCAACACACCCGCAATGTCCAACACACCCCTAATGTCCTACACACCCCTAATGCCCAAACACACCCCTGATGTACATACTGACCCCTAATGTCCAACACACCCCTAATGTCCAACAAACCCCTAATGTCCAACACACCCCTAATGTCCAACACACCCCTAATGTCCAACACACCCCTAATGTCCAACACATCCCTAATGTCCTGCACACCCCTAATGTCCAACACACCCCTAATGCCCAAACACACCCCTGATGTACATACTGACCCCTACTGTCCAACACACCCCTAATGTCCAACACCCCCCTAATGTCCAACATACCCCTAATGTCCAACACACCCCTAATGTCCAACACACCCCTAATGTCCAACACACCCCTAATGTCCAACACATCCCTAATGTCCTACACACCCCTAATGTCCAACACACCCCTAATGCCCAAACACACCCCTGATGTACATACTGACCCCTACTGTCCAACACACCCCTAATGTCCAACACCCCCCTAATGTCCAACATACCCCTAATGTCCAACACACCCCTAATGTCCAACACACCCCTAATGTCCAACACACCCCTAATGTCCAACACATCCCTAATGTCCTACACACCCCTAATGTCCAACACACCCCTAATGCCCAAACACACCCCTGATGTACATACTGACCCCTACTGTCCAACACACCCCTAATGTCCAACACACCCCTAGCGTCCAAAACACCCCTAATGTCCATACTGACCCCTAATGTCCAACACACCCCTAATGTCCTCACCGACCCCTAATGTCGCCTAATGTCCAAACAAACCCCTAATGTACATACACACCCCTGATAAACATACTGACCCCTAATGTCCATACACACCCCTAATGTCCATACTGACCCCTAATGTCCATACTGACCCCTAATGTACATACTGACCCCTAATGTACCTTACGGGTGTGTATGTACATTAGGGGTGTGTATGTACATTAGGGGTGTATATGTACATCAGGGGTGTATATGTACATTAGGCGTGTGTATGTACATTAGGGGTGTATATGTACATTAGGGGTATGTTTGTACATTAGGGGTGTATATGTACATTAGGGGTGTGTATGTACATTAGGGGTGTATATGTACATTAGGGGTATGTTTGTACATTAGGGGTGTATATGTACATTAGGGGTGTGTATGTACATTAGGGGTATGTATGTACATTAGGGGTCAGTATGTACATTAGGGGTATGTATGTACATTAGGGGTGTGTTTGTACATTAGGGGTATGTTTGTACATTAGGGGTGTGTATGTACATTAGGAGTGTGTGTGTACATTAGGGGTATGTATGTACATTAGGGGTGTGTATGTACATTAGGGGTGTGTTTGTACATTAGGGGTCAGTATGTACATTAGGGGTATGTATGTACATTAGGGGTGTGTATGTACATTAGGGGTGTGTTTGTACATTAGGGGTCAGTATGTACATTAGGGGTATGTACCGTAATCTCCCGCGTATAAGGCGCGTCTTATACGCGAATCAGATCGAGACTGGGTCTTATACGCGGGAGGGTAGTTGCCTTGAGTTGGGGGTGCGCCTTGTACGCGGGGTACCTCCACTTTCCAAACCAGAAAGATGCACACAGGGTCATGTATTTTCTTTAACCAAAGAAAAGGTGTAGTCTAACCCATGGTGCTCTAAATACCCCTAAACTGCTGAATGAAACATGCCATTCTGCTCACCATAAAAGTGTTTGGAAATATGTGTACACCCCACTCACTGAGAGCTTTGTTAATTACACTATTGACCTTTTAATCAAGAGAATCCATGCAGCATTATAATCAATAATCCTGTCAAAGTGTGTGCTGCCACCTGGTGTTGTATGAGCTGTATGTCATTCTCTATTCTCTACATTACAAACTACTGGTATCCCAGCATGCCATGTCTCTAGAAGACAGGCCTATTTCCCTGTTATAACAGTGTGGGCCTAGATAATCAATGGGAGGGTATGATATGAACAAATAACACATTTGGTTTGAACCTGTCTTATCTATAACTTGTTAACAAATAATGCAAATCAGAGGATTATTTCTTTCAAAAAATGAACAGTATTGTACCTTTCAAAATGATGCCAAATAACATCAGTTGTGGGCCATATGAAGACAATTGGCATCAATAGTAGTTAATGAGTTAAATGATTCCTAGAATAACACCAGGTGGCAGCACACACAATGACAGGATTATTGATTATAATGCTGCATGAATTCTCTTGATTAAAAGGTCAATAGTGTAATTAACAAAGCTCTCAGTGAGTGGGGTGTACACACATTTCCAAACACTTTTATGGTGAGCAGAATGGCATGTTTCATTCAGTGGTTTAAGGGTATTTAGAGCACCATGGGTTAGACTACACCTTTTCTTTGGTTAAAGAAAATACATGACCAGTTGGGGTATTGATAGTTGCAGGCAATATTTGAAATGCCCTTTTGGGTTGGGTCCTTTGTGTGGACCATGCTCCTTGAGTTAGGGGTGCGCCTTATACGCGGGTTTTTCAAATATTAGACTGAGGAGCAGCGATACGCCTTCTATGCCGATCTGCCTTCTCTGAGTTGGGGGTGCGCCTTCTACGCGGGCTGCGCCTTCTACCCGAGAGATTACGGTATGTACATTAGGGGTGTGTATGTACATTAGGGGTGTGTTTGTACATTAGGGGTCAGTATGTACATTAGGGGTCAGTATGTACATTAGGGGTATGTATGTACATTAGGGTTGTGTATGTACATTAGGGGTATGTATGTACCTTACGGGTGTATATGTACATTAGGGGTGTGTATGTACATTAGGGGTATGTTTGTACATTAGGGGTGTATATGTACATTAAGGGTGTATATGTACATTAGGGGTCAGTATGTACATTAGGGGTGTGTTTGTACATTAGGGGTATGTTTGTACATTAGGGGTGTATATGTACATTAGGGGTCAGTATGTACATTAGGGGTCAGTATGTACATTAGGGGTGTGTTTGTACATTAGGGGTATGTATGTACATTAGGGGTGTGTTTGTACATTAGGGGTGTGTTTGTACATTAGGGGTGTGTATGTACATTAGGGGTATGTATGTACATTAGGGGTATGTATGTACAATAGGGGTCAGTATGTACATTAGGGGTGTGTTTGTACATTAGGGGTGTGTTTGTACATTAGGGGTCAGTATGTACATTAGGGGTGTGTTTGTACATTAGGGGTGTGTTTGTACATTAGGGGTATGTATGTACATTAGGGGTGTATATGTACATTAGGGGTGTGTATGTACATTAGGGGTACGTATGTACATTAGGGGTGTGTTTGTACATTAGGGGTACGTATGTACATTAGGGGTGTATATGTACATTAGGGGTATGTATGTACATTAGGGGTGTGTATGTACATTAGGGGTGTATATGTACATTAGGGGTATGTTTGTACATTAGGGGTCAGTATGGACATTAGGGGTGTGTATGTACATTAGGGGTGTGTTTGTACATTACGGGTGTGTATGTACATTAGGGGTGTGTATGTACATTAGGGGTATGTATGTACATTAGGGGTATGTATGTACATTAGGGGTGTGTTTGTACATTACGGGTGTGTATGTACATTAGAGGTGTGTATGTACATTAGGGGTATGTATGTACATTAGGGGTATGTATGTACATTAGGGGTCAGTATGGACATTAGGGGTGTGTATGTACATTAGGGGTCAGTATGGACATTAGGGGTGTGTATGTACATTAGGGGTGTGTATGTACAATAGGGGTCAGTATGTACATTAGGGGTATGTATGTACATTACGGGTGTGTATGTACATTAGGGGTCAGTATGGACATTAGGGGCGTGTATGTACATTAGGGGTCAGTATGGACATTAGGGGTGTGTATGTACATGAGGAGTGTGTATGTACATTAGGGGTATGTATGTACATTAGTGGTGTGTAGGACATTAGGGGTCAGTAGGGACATTAGGGGTGTGTAGGACATTAGGGGTGTGGTGGAAATTAGGGGTCAGTATGGACATTAGGGGTGTGTAGGATATTTGGGGTGTGTTGCTCCCTATTGGGGTGTGTTACTCCCTATTAACTCCCTTAGAACTCACCAAAAATGCACCATTTCCCTTCATTTCAATTTTTCCAGGGGGTGGGGGCTTGGGGGTGCCCCCCCCCCAACACACACAGCATAGGTCAAATGGCTGCAGAGAGAATGTAGTCCCTGGTCATTATTTGTGAACGTTCCCCATTCCCTGGTAGGCCAAGGGGATTCCCCTTCTCCACCTATGGTGACATCTAGTGGTAGAGGTCGGTACTATAATGACATTAGAGTATCCTATTCAGAGTCCACCGGGGGGGTCCCCATGACCCATGTCACATGTCGATTTTAAGAAAGGGCCATGTCACATGTCACTAAATTTCTATTTCCCCATGTCCCTGTCACTAAGCTCCATGTCACATGTCGATTTTAAGGAAAGGTCATGTCTCATGTCACTAACCTTTTCATTCTCCATGTCCTTGTCACTAAGCTCCATGTCACATGTCGATTTTAAGAAATGGCCATGTCACCCTGTCGAATTTAGGGGGCTAGACCCGTTATTTTAGGGCCGAGGTCGGGAGAATTTTCATGCCCTTCTTTGATCTATAGTAACGTGATGAAACAGACACATGTGGAGTTGAGTGAGGTGTAGTACACTGTAGACCTATGGGCGTTCCGTACCTCCACAATACTATGTATTGTGGAGGTACGGAACTCCACAATACTATGTATTGTGGAGGTACGGAACGCCCATAGGTCTACAGTGTAGAGGTGTAGGATCAAGAGGTTTATTTTAAGACTTTGCCACTAGATGGCAGCAGGGCAATATATTGTAGCGGAGAGGCTCGTCCGCCGAATGACTGCCACGCAGTCATTCGGGGAAAGTCTCAACGCTCGGGAGTGGTCCGCCGAAACGCTGCACGAGAGGCAGCGTCCCGGTGGAGACTTGTATATAAAGCGCGACTAGTTCCACCGGAGGGCAGATCCAGCCGACAGCCCGAGGTGAACAGTCAAGCAGCTAGCTCCCGGAGCAGGTTGCAGACGACATTTCTACTAGCAGATGGCATTTAGATGGTGTGGCCAAGGAGTGCCAGGGCAATAAACCAAGCGAGTTAATTTTACTTGACGGGTTGTGTTCTTCGATCATTCATAATACGAACGGGCGCTACATTGGTGATAGCGGTGTTCTTAATACTTTTCTACGAACCTGCGTCCGGTAAGATCGAAGAATGGCTGAGGGAGGATCTGGAGAAAAGAAAATGGAGTTGAGGTCTGCGGTAAAGAAGGACGAGAGTCGGGAGAAAGGGGGTCCGGAGGGGGGACCACAGGGGTTGAGAGGCCGCCAGAGAAAACCGGAGATGGCGTTGGGGCGGCCTCCCATGATCGGTGGAACCACTGCGACGGAAGGAAGGGCCGCAGAGGGGTGGGCTTGGGATGAGAGAACACCCCTAGTGCAACCTCAACTGCCTGAGGGAGAGGTGGGAAGGGCTCGGGAGGTGGAGGAGGGAGCTAGAGAGGCTGAAGGGGGAGAGATCTACTTACCTGAATTACCTGAGGACGCTGAGGGCGATACTGAGGAGGACGAAGAAGTGGAGTTCAAGGAACGCCCTGGGGACGAGGGCAGAGAGGTAAACGGGAGACAACCGGAGGCGGGTCAGGGAGGTCGGGCACGAAGAGAGCCCCCCGAACAGATAAAAGTGGAAAGGAGAGAAGGATTAAGAAGGCGCCTAATTCCCCACGGAGGGGCCGGACGCCTCTGGTGGAGGAGGGAGAGATAGGAGAAGGAGAAGGTGTCGTCGCCGGTAGAGGTGGGAGGAGGAAGATCGGAGGGGGAGGAGGAGGAGATGAGTGTGGACCAGCCGAGGGGCGGAAGCCAATTATTAAACCTACCAAATTTGATGGGACTGGTGATTTGGCGGACTACTTCAACCATTTTGATTTGTGCGTAAGGGTTAATGGGTGGACACCCGAGGAGGCCGGAATGTTTCTTGGGTTGAGCCTAACAGGGCCGGCCCGGCGATTGCTTACAGGGGTTAAACCAGCTACGGCGGAAGGGTATCAGCAGCTGAGGGAGGCCTTGGAACTCAGGTTCGAACCGCCTAATCAGATGGAAACTTACAAAGCGCTCCTCCGAACCCGGGAGCGTAAGCCGGGGGAAACGTTACAGGCGCTGCAAGAGGAACTTACAAAATACACACGGCTAGCTTACCCCGACGCCGATACAAAGACGGTGGACGCACTGGTTCTGGACCGGTTCCTGTCCGCGTTGGGAGACAGTCAGCTTAGGCAGTGGGTATATCAGACGCAGCCCAAGGACCTGCAGACGGCTGTTATGACAGCAATAGGGGAGGAGGCCTATCTGAAGACCATCAACCGGGAAGGGGTAGACAAGTTCAAAGTGAGAGCCGCTGACGCCTCCCTCACCGAGAAGATGACAACCTATTGCACCAAGATGGATGAGATGGCCGCCATGGTGAAAGAGCTGAGCCAGAAGGTAGATGCAGGGTCCCAGGCGACCACCAGGAGGCGAACAGGCTGCTTCCAGTGTGGGCAGGAGGGCCATTTTAAGAGGGAGTGCCCCCAACTGAAGAAGGGGGGAGATGCCGAGCGGAAAGTGGAGTCAGCTCCGCCTAGCGCTTCCCGCCCGGACGAGAGGGTGCAGGGGAGACAGGAAAAAGGGGGTAACGGGATAATAGTGGCTGGGAAGATAGGCGGAAAGGAGGTACAGTTGTTGGTGGATACTGGGTCGTCCCTTAACCTGTTGTCAGTGGACTGGTGGAGACGGGCAGGGGGATACCCCGATTTGGATCCCGCCGAAAGCGACATCTTTAACGCCGAAGGCAGGCCCATGGCGGTGCGGGGGAAGTTCACTGGAAGCTTTCAACTGGGGTCTACAATCACGACTACCACGTTTACAGTAGCAGAGATTGGCAATGAGGCCATCTTGGGAGCTTCCTTCCTGAGGGACCACCGTATCAAAGTGGATATGGCGGAAGCATCGGTGGCGTGGCCGGGGGGGACTCGAATCCAGAAGGGCTGGTCCGGAGGATCGTGTGTGCCAGAGCAGCGGTGGTAGTTGGCGGGCAGGAAGCGCTGGTGGAGGGCCAGGTCTTAGGGGATTGGCCTGAAGGGCAGGAAGGGATGGTGGAAAAGGCGGAATCGGCGGGAAAGAGTAGCCCGTTCCTGGTGGGGCGAGGACTAATAGTCCCAGAGGAAGGGCAAGCCTGTGTGCGGGTTTTGAATCCGGGAGGGGAACCCTTGACAATCCACCGCGCCAAAACGCTGGGAACCCTGACTTCGGTGGAGGCTGGCGAAGGGGGGATCGGCGGAAGGTGTCGTGTGGTGGGAAGGCAGGAACTGACGGCGGAAGGGAGGAAGGTGGTGGCTGAGCTGGTGGACGGGACTGAGGTGCACAGGAGGAGGGCATTGGCCACCTTGCTCAGGAGTAGGATCAACGCATTCCAGCTGGGGCCGGAGGACAGGGGCCATACTACGCTGGCTCAACACCACATCAACACGGGGGGCGCAGCTCCCCTGAAACAGCCGCCGAGGCGTCTGGCACCTCACAGGCGTCAGGTGGTAGACGAGGAAGTGGATAAGATGCTGGAAGCGGGGGTAATCGAGCCGGTGGTGGGGCCCTGGGCATCCCCCGTTGTGCTAGTAAAAAAACAGGACGGTACAACGAGGTTCTGCGTCGATTATCGGCGGCTAAACGCTGTCACTATCAAGGATGCCTACCCGCTGCCTCGGGTAGAGGATTGCCTCGACACCATGGCCGGGGCTGCCTCGTTTTCTTCCCTGGACTTAGCTAGTGGCTACTGGCAGTTGGACATAGCCGCCGAGGACAGGGAGAAGACTGCATTTGCCACCCACCGGGGATTGTTTCAGTTCCGTCGTATGCCCTTCGGGTTATGCAATGCACCCGGGACATTTGAAAGAGTCATGGAGGTGGTGATGCGGGGCCTGCAGTGGGAGACCTGCCTAGTATATCTGGATGACGTCGTAGTTTTCGCGTCTACCTTTGAAGAGCACCTTCACCGGTTAGAGGAGGTGTTAGACAGGCTTATCCAGGCGGGGCTTAAGATCAAACCAAGCAAGTGCCAATTGGCCAGAAGGAGAGTGATGTTCCTGGGGCATATGGTGAGTGAGGAGGGGATAGCCACCGACCCAGCCAAAGTAGAGGCGGTGGAGGGGTGGCCCACCCCTCAGAATATCACCGAAGTGCGCAGTTTCCTGGGGTTAGCCGGGTACTACCGAAATTTTGTCAAAGATTTCTCAGCAGTAGCCAAGCCCCTGTCCAGCCTGGCAGAGAAGGGAAGGAAGTTTGAATGGGACCGAGACTGCCAACGGGCCTTCGAGCATCTGAAGCAAGAGCTTATTAGAGCCCCCATCCTAGCCTTTCCTCAGCTGGAGGGGGAACTGAGACTGGACACCGACGCCAGCGACACCGGACTGGGGGCAGTCCTGTCACAAGAGCAGGAGGGGCACGAAAGGGTCTTGGCTTATGCTAGCCGCACCCTAAATAAAGCGGAGCGGAATTACTGTGTGACCAGGAGGGAGCTGCTGGCCATTGTCTTTGCTCTGAAGAAGTTCAGGCATTATTTGATAGGACCGCCTACGAGAGTAAGGACAGACCATGCGTCCCTCCGGTGGTTAATGGGGTTTAAGGAACCTGAGGGGCAAATCGCTCGGTGGCTGCAAGTGATGGACACCTACGACCTAAGGATAGAGCATAGGGCGGGGAAGCCGGGAGCGTAAGCCGGGGGAAACGTTACAGGCGCTGCAAGAGGAACTTACAAAATACACACGGCTAGCTTACCCCGACGCCGATACAAAGACGGTGGACGCACTGGTTCTGGACCGGTTCCTGTCCGCGTTGGGAGACAGTCAGCTTAGGCAGTGGGTATATCAGACGCAGCCCAAGGACCTGCAGACGGCTGTTATGACAGCAATAGGGGAGGAGGCCTATCTGAAGACCATCAACCGGGAAGGGGTAGACAAGTTCAAAGTGAGAGCCGCTGACGCCTCCCTCACCGAGAAGATGACAACCTATTGCACCAAGATGGATGAGATGGCCGCCATGGTGAAAGAGCTGAGCCAGAAGGTAGATGCAGGGTCCCAGGCGACCACCAGGAGGCGAACAGGCTGCTTCCAGTGTGGGCAGGAGGGCCATTTTAAGAGGGAGTGCCCCCAACTGAAGAAGGGGGGAGATGCCGAGCGGAAAGTGGAGTCAGCTCCGCCTAGCGCTTCCCGCCCGGACGAGAGGGTGCAGGGGAGACAGGAAAAAGGGGGTAACAGGATAATAGTGGCTGGGAAGATAGGCGGAAAGGAGGTACAGTTGTTGGTGGATACTGGGTCGTCCCTTAACCTGTTGTCAGTGGACTGGTGGAGACGGGCAGGGGGATACCCCGATTTGGATCCCGCCGAAAGCGACATCTTTAACGCCGAAGGCAGGCCCATGGCGGTGCGGGGGAAGTTCACTGGAAGCTTTCAACTGGGGTCTACAATCACGACTACCACGTTTACAGTAGCAGAGATTGGCAATGAGGCCATCTTGGGAGCTTCCTTCCTGAGGGACCACCGTATCAAAGTGGATATGGCGGAAGCATCGGTGGCGTGGCCGGGGGGGACTCTAATCCAGAAGGGCTGGGCCGGAGGATCGTGTGTGCCAGAGCAGCGGTGGTAGTTGGCGGGCAGGAAGCGCTGGTGGAGGGCCAGGTCTTAGGGGATTGGCCTGAAGGGCAGGAAGGGATGGTGGAAAAGGCGGAATCGGCGGGAAAGAGTAGCCCGTTCCTGGTGGGGCGAGGACTAATAGTCCCAGAGGAAGGGCAAGCCTGTGTGCGGGTTTTGAATCCGGGAGGGGAACCCTTGACAATCCACCGCGCCAAAACGCTGGGAACCCTGACTTCGGTGGAGGCTGGCGAAGGGGGGATCGGCGGAAGGTGTCGTGTGGTGGGAAGGCAGGAACTGACGGCGGAAGGGAGGAAGGTGGTGGCTGAGCTGGTGGACGGGACTGAGGTGCACAGGAGGAGGGCATTGGCCACCTTGCTCAGGAGTAGGATCAACGCATTCCAGCTGGGGCCGGAGGACAGGGGCCATACTACGCTGGCTCAACACCACATCAACACGGGGGGCGCAGCTCCCCTGAAACAGCCGCCGAGGCGTCTGGCACCTCACAGGCGTCAGGTGGTAGACGAGGAAGTGGATAAGATGCTGGAAGCGGGGGTAATCGAGCCGGTGGTGGGGCCCTGGGCATCCCCCGTTGTGCTAGTAAAAAAACAGGACAGTACAACGAGGTTCTGCGTCGATTATCGGCGGCTAAACGCTGTCACTATCAAGGATGCCTACCCGCTGCCTCGGGTAGAGGATTGCCTCGACACCATGGCCGGGGCTGCCTCGTTTTCTTCCCTGGACTTAGCTAGTGGCTACTGGCAGTTGGACATAGCCGCCGAGGACAGGGAGAAGACTGCATTTGCCACCCACCGGGGATTGTTTCAGTTCCGTCGTATGCCCTTCGGGTTATGCAATGCACCCGGGACATTTGAAAGAGTCATGGAGGTGGTGATGCGGGGCCTGCAGTGGGAGACCTGCCTAGTATATCTGGATGACGTCGTAGTTTTCGCGTCTACCTTTGAAGAGCACATTCACCGGTTAGAGGAGGTGTTAGACAGGCTTATCCAGGCGGGGCTTAAGATCAAACCAAGCAAGTGCCAATTGGCCAGAAGGAGAGTGATGTTCCTGGGGCATATGGTGAGTGAGGAGGGGATAGCCACCGACCCAGCCAAAGTAGAGGCGGTGGAGGGGTGGCCCACCCCTCAGAATATCACCGAAGTGCGCAGTTTCCTGGGGTTAGCCGGGTACTACCGAAATTTTGTCAAAGATTTCTCAGCAGTAGCCAAGCCCCTGTCCAGCCTGGCAGAGAAGGGAAGGAAGTTTGAATGGGACCGAGACTGCCAACGGGCCTTCGAACATCTGAAGCAAGAGCTTATTAGAGCCCCCATCCTAGCCTTTCCTCAGCCGGAGGGGGAACTGAGACTGGACACCGACGCCAGCGACACCGGACTGGGGGCAGTCCTGTCACAAGAGCAGGAGGGGCACGAAAGGGTCTTGGCTTATGCTAGCCGCACCCTAAATAAAGCGGAGCGGAATTACTGTGTGACCAGGAGGGAGCTGCTGGCCATTGTCTTTGCTCTGAAGAAGTTCAGGCATTATTTGATAGGACCGCCTACGAGAGTAAGGACAGACCATGCGTCCCTCCGGTGGTTAATGGGGTTTAAGGAACCTGAGGGGCAAATCGCTCGGTGGCTGCAAGTGATGGACACCTACGACCTAAGGATAGAGCATAGGGCGGGGAAGCTTCACGGGAATGCTGATGGCTTATCTCGTAGGCCGTGCAGACAGTGCGGGAGAGAGGAGGCAGGAATGGAAGTGTGCAGAGTGATATCTTGTGCTCAGGGGCGGAGGAAGGAAGCACCCCCAGAAACAGTAGGGGAGGAGATCTCGCCGGAGGCTTTGGCGGAGCCCCCCTCGCCGGCTGAGATAGCTTTCCCCGAAGAGCTGGACTGGGAAAGGGAGCAAGCAGCTGACCCAATTCTGCAGCAAGTGAAGAAGTGGATAGAAGGGGAGGAGGTGGACCCGGCGGAACTGGGAGGGGCTGGCTACGAACTGAAGGCGTGGGCAGCCCAGAGAGACCTGCTGGGGGAGGTTAACGGTATCTTGGGCCGGTGGTGGGTGGAGCCGGCGGGGCAGTCAAGGTTCCAGGTAGCTGTCCGTCGAGCTATGAGGGAGGAGGTCCTCCGACAGGTGCATGGCTCAAGTTGGGGGGGCATCTGGGGCGGAACAGAACCCTCCGGCGTCTTTAGGATAGCTACTACTGGCCCGAGTTTCGGCGGGATGCCACTTGGTGGTGCGCTAGGTGTGAACCCTGCGTGAGAAGGAAGTCGGCCAGGCCACCCCACCGAGCACCCATGGGGCATGTGGCGGTAGGTCTGCCTATGGAGAGGGTAGCCATGGACATCATGGGCCCCCTACCAGTGACTAGGGAAGGGAACAAGTACATTATGGTGATTGCCGACTATTTTACCAAGTGGACAGAGGCGTATGCCATGAGGGATCAGCAGGCAGAAACGGTGGCTAGAGTCTTCGTGGAGGAGTTTGTGTGCCGCCTGGGACACCCTGGGACGGTCCACGCCGATCAGGGCCGTAATTTCCAGTCGGCGGTGTTCCAGGAGGTCCTAGGGTTGTTGGAAGTTAGCCAGACTAGGACATGTGCCTTCCGCCCCCAGAGTGATGGGATGGTGGAGAGGGCTAACCGAACCATAGAGATGCTGTTGGCCACCACGGTGGCCAAGGACCAGAGGGACTGGGACAGGAAATTGCCCTATGTAATGGCAGCATACAGAGCCTCCGCTCACTCCTCTACTAACATAACACCCAATATGATGATGATGGGCCGAGAGACTACCACCCCCTTGGCTCTACTCTATCCGGCGGGGCCCCCGCCGAGCTCCCTGGAAGGATATGTGGCGGAACTGCAGGTGCAGATGGCCCAAACCTTTCACTATGCTCGGGAAGTGCTGGGTCGGGCCGTAGCGAGGCAGAGGCGTAACTACGATGTGAGGGCAGGGGCAGTGAACATAGTAGAAGGGGACACAGTCTTCTACTACCACCCACTCAGGGTTAAGGGCGTCTCTCCAAAGCTTCAGTCATACTGGACGGGCCCCTGGACGGTGGTCCAGGTTCGGGGGAAGGTGTTGTTCACCATACGGAAGGGGCGCCGTGTGAAAGTAGTACACTTCGACTCTATCAAGAAGGTACCACCAGAGAGAGACCTCGGCGGAGGGCGGGAGTTGCCAGGGGGAGAGGGGAACGCCATGGTACGAGCAGTGACGCAGAGCAGGCCAGCAGACGGTGGCGTGATGAGTAACTCAATGGAGCCCGGAAAACCTCCTGAACGGTGGGATGCCGACTTGCCGAAGATTCCACTGGGTGGGCCACTCCTGCCTAGCTGGGATATTCCTGATGGGTTATCTGAAAAAGAAACTGAAGACCTGCGGGAGAAAAGAAGGCTGGAAATCAAAGAAAACAGTGAGAGAATGGATGAATATGGTGGGATTCGGCGGGAACGGAGGACGGCACCGGTGTATCTGAAAATGCAAGAGGACTGGAGAAAGCAGCGGCAAGCCTGGAATAGATGGAAACAGGAATTAATATGGGCGCGAAACGAAAATGAAGCTAGTCAAAGAGTAGAAGAGAGGAACGCGGGGGTGCCGGAGGAGAGGAAGGCAATCACTCGAGAGGAGGAGAGAAGGTGGAGAGGAATGGTCTCCATGCGCTTCATCATGACCTCAAAGAGGAAGACCTTCCTACAAAGTATCACCCGACGTACATCTCAAACTGGTCTCCGCCTCTCCGGGGCCCAGGAAGGGGGGCCGCCGGTCACCAGCCTAAGGTCTCCCCGGCCGATAATAGGGGAGGACCCGCCGGGACCCAGCGCTCGCGGTGACGTCATGACGACGGTTGACGGCAAGATGGCGGCAACAAATGACACGCGGTTGGTGGTGCCAAGAAGCCAGCAAACTTCTTCTAAGAAAACTAGATCCCCGAGCAAAGAAGGAGGGGAGAGACGACGACATTGGAGCCCGGGCGGGTCCCACAGCCGGGAGAGGACGGAGAGAGGCGCCAGAGAGGTGAAATCTGTGGTGGTAGCCAGGGAAGGGGAGAGATGGCGGAGCCGTTCGGCGGAGAGGAGGCGCCATGGTAGAAGTCGGGCTAGATCCAGGGGTCAGTCACCTCGGCCAATAGGGAGATCGCCACATAAACGGGAGACAGGTGGCCAGCCAATAAAAAAAAGTATAGAAGGTAGGAGGGGCGCTCCCACGAGCGGAGACCGCCTGACACAGGGTTCCCACGCCACCGAAGTGGGGAGGGGAATACCCAGGCGACTTTCCCAGGGCCCGCCGAGCTCGCCGAAAGCAACCAACCAATCAGGGCAAAGGGGGACACGGGAGGAGGCGGGACGTCTCGGCGCCGGGGAGGTATAAAGGAAGAGCGAGGTGCTCAGTCAACTCAGAATCCGACGAAGAAGCAAGCACCTAATCTACGACGAGAAATTATCCACTACGCCGACTTGGAGGTCTTCACGGCCAGCATGCCAAGACAGGCCAGGTCCAAGGGGGAGGGAGCCGGAGACACTCCGGAGTTCGCCTGCCAGACGTGCGCCGACATGGGAATAGTAAAGGTATTCGCAAGAAAAGACACCCTGGAGCGACATGTGGAGGGCCACGCCGGAGCGGGGCTGGGGCACCGCTGCCCACTGTATCCGGAGTGTTCCCACCAAGTTCGCAAGAAGAGGGAGGGCGACCTCCGGGGGCATATAAGATCTGTACATAAAGAGTATGACGTGGACGAATGGCAGCCGGGGGAGCCGGTGATGCTGGAGTTCCCCGACGTAGGAAGCACCAGAGGACAAGGAAGCAAGCCCCGAAAACAGCTAACCCCACAGAAGGTGTTGCAGGGGGGTAGCCCCTTCAGTGACTTAAGCTCCCCAGGAATACAGCTGGGGGAAGGCGACACTCCAGGCAGTTACACTATGTCTGCACACATGTTGGAGCAGATGTTAATCCAGATATCACCTGAGAAGAAGCAAGAGGAGGCAAGGGCGAAGAGCTCTCCGGCGGGTCCACCTAGCGCTGGCACCCGCTCATCAGGGAAGAGGAAGAACCCCAGTGACTCGGCTGGGGGTAAAAGTGAGAAGAAGAGGGTAAAAAAAGATATAAAAGGGGGCAAGGGGAAGTCCTCGGCGGCAGCAGCGTCAGCTCTGGCTTCTCCGGAGAAGGAGTGCAGCGGGGGGAGGCGGGGGGAGCAGCCGCCGCCGGGCCCACCTGAGTCTTCGGGGGGGATAGTAGGGAGTCGGACTAAACCAGCTGTACGCACCACCACCGCCGAAGAGAGGACTAAGATAGACGAGGAAAGGGCTAAGATAGCAGACCTGTGTGCCAAGTACGGCAAGGAGGGGGAAACACCTAATCAGATGATGATAAGACTCAAGAGACTGTTCCCGGGAGCGGAGGTGGACTATGATTTAGTGGATCCGGGGTTTGAGGAGGAGCTCCAGTCTTATGAGGAGGAGGTGTTGGGGGAGGGACCTAAGGAGGAAATCGGAGGAAGCGGGGAAAAGGGGGGTCCAGAGGGGGTCCAGGGCACTGAACTCACATTGTATGGACTGGACACTTCGGTGAATGTCTCTGAGGCTACAGACGTGTCACTAAACAGATCTCTTAATCTGGACGATGCTCTTGCTATGGTGAAAACTCCTTCGGCGGATACTTCGGCGGGGTCGGTGAAGGGGAAGGAATTGGGAGATTTTGCAGTACCCGCCGAGTCCGGGTCGGCGGCGCAAGGGGCGGTGGAGGACGGGGTGCTCTCTACCTTATCTCCCACTGGACTAGCCGGGATTGATATTCAGACGCAGCAGCTGAAGAAACAGTTGGAGGAAAGAGAAGAGCAGCTGAAGCCAAGAGAATAGAGGCAGAGGCAGAGGAGAAAAGGAAGAAAGCCCAAAAGGCAGAGCAGAAAAAGCAGCGAGATGAGGAGAGGAAGCAGCGGGAAGAGATAGAAAAGCAGGAGAGTGCTACTACCGGCGGGGGTGAGGGCCTCCTTGAATGATGCTAAGCTACCCCCACCGCCGATGGAGGCGGGACCACGTGTAACAGTGTTATCAAACTGGGAGCCGGGGACTCCGGTGGCATCCACCCCTGCACCTACAGCGCCGCCACCGGATGGTCCTGGTGCATCTCCACAGGCCGGGACGTCCGGCGGAGCGGTGGAGGAAGGACATGCTGAGGAGGCTGGGGCGCGTAACCCCTGGCAATCGGATTACCAAGGGTCGGCGACCCTGAGACGACTGGCACAGAGACTACTGCCCCCGGAGGAGCAGGGGCCAGATGTGCGCCAGTTAGGGGAGGGGAGCCAGACCACCTCTTTAGTGATGCTCCCAGGAGGTGAGTTCGAGACTGTGGTTATAACCTGGAACAGATTTGTGGACTTAAGCCAACGGGATA
This sequence comes from Acholoe squamosa, assembly GCA_949317995.1. Classification (NCBI taxonomy): domain Eukaryota; kingdom Metazoa; phylum Annelida; class Polychaeta; order Phyllodocida; family Polynoidae; genus Acholoe; species Acholoe squamosa. The sequence goes on from OX439051.1 coordinate 16,561,273, forward strand.
CCTGTAAAACCTGCGGCCGGCCCTGGGAGCAGCAGCAGCCGGAAGCGGAGGAGGCTGCAGGAGAAGGGGAACCGGAGGAGGAGGAAGACGACGATGTGGCGGGATAAACTAGGTAAGCTGGTCACTCCTTGTTGATAGCAGAGGTCGGGGAGCCGTTCGGGGAACGGGAGCGGTCGGGGAGGGCTGAGGAAGATAGACGACAGGGTGGTCGGGGAGCAGCCTGGACCGAGTACACGGCCGGAGAAACGGGAGATGTTCGGCGGGGAAGGGCCGGAGCGGTTGTCGGGGAGGCAGTAAGACCAAAGTACACGGTCAGAGAAGGGAGGAGTTCGGCGGGAGCTGAGAGGAGGGAGAAGGACAAGGGGGAACCCAGGGCCGAGTACACGGCTGGAGAGAAGGAAGGAAAAGGGGGGGGTCTTTTTGGTCGAAACTTTTACCAAATCGAACCTGTTGCCAAATGAAAACTTACCTGGGTGTCCTGTCTTCCAGTTCGGTGGATCGCAGTCCGGAGGGAGGTCGGTGGAGCGCAGTCTGGAGGGAGGTCGGTGAAGGCAGTCCGGAGAGGTGTCGCTGCAGCACAACCGGGGCGGTGGAAGTGGACCCGGGGAAAAGGCAGACGTCCTTAAGCCTTAGGGGCCCAGAATTACTGGCGAAAGGGCCCATATTGCGATTGATCATTTGTAAATAATGACAACCATGTGTATGTAATATAACGACATTTTATTATTATTCTCTCTCAGTGACGCTGTAGTTAACATAGGGACGTAGTTCTCCGTCCAGGGTATTAGTTTTTACACCCCCCAGAGTTTTAAATTAGTTGGGAGGAGTGTAGCGGAGAGGCTCGTCCGCCGAATGACTGCCACGCAGTCATTCGGGGAAAGTCTCAACGCTCGGGAGTGGTCCGCCGAAACGCTGCACGAGAGGCAGCGTCCCGGTGGAGACTTGTATATAAAGCGCGACTAGTTCCACCGGAGGGCAGATCCAGCCGACCGCCCGAGGTGAACAGTCAAGCAGCTAGCTCCCGGAGCAGGTTGCAGACGACATTTCTACTAGCAGATGGCATTTAGATGGTGTGGCCAAGGAGTGCCAGGGCAATAAACCAAGCGAGTTAATTTTACTTGACGGGTTGTGTTCTTCGATCATTCATAATACGAACGGGCGCTACAATATGTTGTGGCGTGGACCCTTTCGAGGAGAAACGGTATGATCGGAAGTGTGTCCCTGGTTCCGGCGAAAGTTTACTGCTCATATTTTACAAGCAAAAATGGCACCACGTTAGCGCTTCTCCCCGAAAGACGTAACCATGTTGTGGTACAGTATAGCAGTGTTACCACGTCTCCCTTTTTAGGCTAAAGGTATACATTATCCTATTAACTTTACAGTCATTAAACGTCTTATGCGATGTTTAGATTTTTATCTAATGTACAAAATGTTTGATAACTATATATTTCTGTTCTCGCGTCTTTCATTGGCAGACTAACCTCCAGACCCAGGGATTATTCTGCCCTTAAACACTGCTTACAGATCAAGTCTCTGTGGTGGTTTTATAGCCCTTCCGGACTGACTTCTAGTAGTCATCCTTGGGGTTTCTCGCACTGGTATTGTGGTTGTGCTCCTGGAAGGAGACGAAGGCTGAGGGCTTGATATGTCCTGTTGAGCGCTATTTTCTCCTGTGTGTACCAGGGCTCTACGGTTGCGCGTGATGGTGGAACCTGCCTCCGTTTCTATACGGTATGCTCTGGGGGAGGCAGTTCTCTCGATGATGGATCCGTATCGATCTTGGTCTCGCACCCATACGCGGTCGCCGGTCTCTAGTGCTGGTAGGGTTACTGTCCGATGGCGTTTATTGTAGTTTTCTGCCATTTTCTGTTTGTACTCCTGTTCCATTGCCTTAACGAGCTCCTTATCATGACTGCGGTTGAGATATGAAGTTGTTGTCGGCAGTGTTGTCCTCAGGTTCCTCCCCATGAGGAGCTGACAGGGGGCTTGGCCATTATGCAGGGGTGCTGTATGGTAGGCCAGGAATCCCAGGTGGTGGTCCACGTTTTTCCTCATTATGCCTTTTGCTGTCTGGACTGCCCGTTTGGTTTCTCCGTTGGACTGAGGGTATAATGGAGAGGATGTTACGTGTGTGAATCTGTATTCTAGTTCGAAGTTCTTGAAATCCCTAGATGTATACTGCGGGCCGTTGTCGGACACGACAAAGTCTCGGACGCCATGTATACGGAAGATTGATTTTATAGCTTCCACGGCATGTTCAGACGTAGTCTGCGCTAGATGGCGTGCCTACCCTCTCCGAAGCACGTGATGGGAAGGATGAAGGAAGTAGGGGTTCCTTCCTCTCTGGGCGATTTCGTGCACAGATGTGGCACAGGTTGCACATTAATTCGATCTGCTTGCTACAGAGTGGCCACCAAACACTGTGAGCGGCCCGACCCCGGCACTTAGTAATACCAAGATGTCCTTGGTGTAGCTGTCCAAGCACTTCCAGCTGCAGGGCCTGTGGAATTACAATGCGATCGTTGTACATTAGTAATTCGTCCTTGAGTGTGAGGTGGTTCCAGCAGAGGTTGTTGTGGCATGTAGCCAGGCCATCTGTTCTTACAGTAGGATTTGACTTCAGTGCAGACTGCATCGCCATCTTGTGCTTTGGCGATTTGACGCAGTCTAACCTCTGTTGCTGGGAGGAATTTCACTGTGAGGGAAGCAAACTCTTCGACTTCCTCAATGAAGCTGATGTCCCCAGTCGAGGGTTTGTCGACAGGTGCTCTTGAGAGGGCATCTGCGGTCACCTGATTCTTGCCCTGGACATGGATGACATTTGGGGCAAATCGCATCATTCGCAGGCGGAACCGTAGTATGCGGGGAGGCATACCAGAGAGGTCCTTAGATGCAAGTAGTGAGACTAGAGGTTTGTGATCTGTTTCCAGAGTGAACGGCATACCTAGGATGTAGTCGGAGAACTTCTCACATGCCCAGGTTGCTGCAAGTGCCTCTTTTTCGATCACTGCATATCTCTTCTCAGTCTCGCTAAGCGACCTTGATGCGTAGTAGACTGGTCTTCTGTCTCTGTCATTACTGACTTGAAGGAGGACCGCACCGGGTTCATAGTCACACGCGTCAGCTGCTACTATGGTTTTTTGGGTAGGGTCGTAGTGTGCCAGTGTTTCGGTAGATGCCATCTTGGCTTTGATTTTGTCAAAGTTGTCTCTCTGTGGAGTGTCCCATGTCCACACGCGGTATTTACGCAGCAGTTGTCTCAATGGTTCATTCAGTGTTGCCAAGTCTGGGATGAATTTGGCGAACTGGTTAATGGTGACATTGGTTGGTGATGGAAACTCACAGATTGCTTTCACCTTTTCAGGGTCTCCTTGGATGCCTTCTGGGGTGATGACGTGCCCCAAGAAGTTGATCGTTTTCTTGGAGAATTCACACTTCTTATTCAGTGTGAGACCTGCTTTTTGCAGTTGACATAGGACAATCCTGACTCTGCGGTCGTGTTCAGTCTGTGACAGACCACGCCTTCCAAGCCCTGTAGGATACCTGACATGGTTCGTTGGAATATCTCAGGTGCTGATGATATCCCGAAGGGAATTCTGTTAAAGCAGAAGCGTCCGAAGGGTGTGACAAAGGTTGTTAGCAAACGTGATTGTCTGTCCAGTGGAATTTGCCAGAATCCTGAGTTGGCGTCGAGTTTGCTGAAGAACTGAGACCCTTTGAGCTTTGCTAGATTCTCATCCACGGTTGCCATTGGGTGGATCTCACGTTGCACTGCCTTATTCAGTCCTTCGGATGTAAAACTAAACAAACAAACAAAAAGCCTTATTCAGTGGTGTCAAATCAACGCAGATCCATATTTTCCCGTTAGTTTTGGGGGCACATACCATCCCGGACCACCAAGCAGTTGGTTCCGTGACCTCCGAGATGACTCCCTGCTTTTTCATAGTCATTAGTTGTTCTTCAACCTTCTTGAGGAGTGGGTGTGGTACCTTACGTGCTGTGTAGAGGCACACCGGCACAGCGTCTGGTAGAAGGGATATCCGGTATGGATTCTCCAGGCAGCCAAGTCCCGTGAAGAGTTGGGGGAACTCAGCTCGGAAGTCGGGTGATCCTTCTACATTGTAGACTGACTCCGAGGGTTGTAAGAGCTTGACCCTCTGGCAGGCTGACTTACTCAGCAGGTTGTGTTTTTGGCCCCTCATGACAAAGATGTCCACTGTGATCGAGTGACCTTTGACCTTGAGTTCGGCCTTGGGGATATGTTCTATGACACGGTCTGTGAGATCAACGTTCCCTGCTCCACGGAACTGTCGTCGGTTCGCTTGCGGAGGGAACTTGTCGAGCCATGAGGTATGGTCTCCGATGATCATGACACCCGTGCCACTGTCAAGCTTGAAGGTTGTAGCTTAGTCGTTAACATGTAGGTCCACCGTCCAGAAGTCGCCAGTTGGTTCGACTTCCCCGAGGAAGGCGACATCCACGGTGTCACTGTCATCAACCTCGTTTACGGAACTTCCTGAACGGCACACTTTTGCAAAGTGTCCTGTTTTGTGGCAAGATGAACAGTTTGACTTCTTGGCTGGGCAGTCCCTTCTTGCGTGTGAAGGTGTACTGCCACACCAGTGACCGGCCTTGTTGCTGTTGTTGGACTTGTGTTGAGTTTGTTTTGGCTGGGTATCCTTCCTTCTGGCTGCTTGTTGTGCCTTATGTTTGCCTTGCACATATTGGACTGTATCCGGTTTTACTGACATCTGTTGTTTATGGCTCCGTGAGAGTTCACTCACTCGCAGACTTTCGATGCATCTGTTAAGGTCTGGGACTGGACGTTCCTTCAGCAGGCGATCCCGTGTAGCTTCATCTGAGGTCCCGATAACCAACCGGTCCCGGATCAAACTGTCTTTGAGGCCCTCAAACTCACATGATGCCGCAAGTTGTCTGAAGCAGATTACAAACTCTTCCACGGTGTCTTCCCTTTGTGTACCATTGTTGTACTGTGTTGCGATGTTGAACTTATAGCGTTCAAACAGTACATGGCGTTGGGGAATAAAATGAGCCTCCAACTCGGCAAGAATCCGTGTGTGTTTCTTCTTGTCAGGTTCGGTCAATGCAAGTAGACTTTTCATAATTTTCTGGCACTCAACACCCATGAGGGTGCATAGTGTAGCAGCAACCAGTTGTTCACCATCTGGATTAGGAGTGCCATCCTCCTTTGTCAGATGCTTGTTGAGCTCAGTGGCAGTGAAGTAGTAGCCCCAGCTACTCGCAAAGTCCTTCCAGTTCTCAGCTACGTCCCCCTGAACTACCATAGGCGGTGGTGTTGGGAGGTGATAAGTAGCCATTTTGTCCATGTGTGCTGTTTTTGATGTTTGAAGGTTGTCTGTTTTAGTGTTGTCCTAAGATTGTTTATAGTGTAGCCTTGTTTTAGTGTTGTCCTAAGACTGTGTATAGTGTAGCCTGATCCTTTCCCTACTTTCCATATACTACTTACATGGATTTTGGCCAGGGGTTGCCCTATATAGGATTTTTGGCTTTTTATCACACAATCAAAGTACATGTACACAAGATACAGAGTCAAACTTCAATGTTCAATAGTTTCCAGGGTGTAAATTCGTCTGTAGTGCTCCAGTACTTTGAGTTTGTAGACCATGTGCTCTCAAATCCTTTGTGTTCCTCCAGTCTCCTTTGTCTGAGTGTGTATGTGGGTCATGAGCAGTAGGCTACCCCAGCTATCTCCACTGTGAAGAATCCTGAGCAGATAGGATGTACATTCTTGTTCCAGTGGTGGCTTGAATTGCTCATAGATCAACCTGACTAGTTTTGAAAGTGTTACTTACCGTAAACTCCCGCGTCGAAGACGCGCTGCGCGTATAAGACGCACCCCAAACTCAGCACATGCATTTTCGCGTATAAGACGCACATTTTAATGCTGATATTTGTAAATTCAATACATTTCTATAGTAAAATTACCCCTCGTATAAGACGCCCCCCCAACTTGAAAAAATCCTATAAGACTCCCCAGCATTTTGTTTGGCGTAGAGGACGCGTCTTATACGCGGGAGTTTACGGTAGCTTTAGTTAGGTGTAGATCCCAGTAGCTGTCACCATGATGAAACAGACACATGTGGAGTTGAGTGAGGTGTAGGATCAAGAGGTTTATTTTAAGACTTTGCCACTAGATGTTTTTGGCTAAAAAGAGGGTAGATTTTTTTAGCCCCCCTCGAGAGGGGTCTGACATTTTTACGCCCCCCTCAAACCCACTAGGCCCCCCTGTTGTTAAAAAATGATCACTCCCTTACCACCCCCCCCCCTCTGAATTTTTCTGAGCCCCCCTTCCCAGTGGTGAATAAAAAAGTTTACCACCTCCTTGAAGTGTGGATGAAAATTGCAATCCACACCTCCAGGAGGTGTGAGAAAGCATACCTCCTCGAGGTGAGAATAAGGATTCTTATTTTCACCTTGATGTGGTACACCTCGTCGAGGTGAGAATAAGGCCACTGCTAGCACCTTAAGGAGGTGAGCGCTTATTCGCACCTTGAGGATGTGTGTATATCATCGGCCATATATGTGTGTCAGCGCCAGGCTGCCAATATTTGGTTGGCCTTACTATAGAGATTCTTTACAGAAGCACAAATGTCATCTATAACATCCGGTCTGTTCTTTAGTAGATGCTCAGGTTCTAGTGACAATATTAGTTTTAAGCGCGGCGACTCTAGGTACTACTCGTATGACTTGTTTACTAGTGTATGGTTCAGAGTCGCCACGGTGTTAAGCATAGGGGGAGCCTGCAATCTATTTTTGTCTGTGGCTCCTCTGCTATGGACTATTCCTACACAATGTTCTAATATAATAACAACACTGTGTGTGTTTTAACTATGAGTGAAGGAATTTCCAGAATATATCTCATACTTTTGATTTTATTCACAGATTAGACATTTCATCATTTGGAGCCCTATGGCAGATTAGCATTGGAGCATTTTAAGCTTCAGAAATGCATCCCTGTAGCCTTTGTTTTAGAATTGTTTCTTCTGAAACTACTAATATATATATATATATATATATATGTATATATATATATATATATATATATATATATATATATATATGTAGTACAGGTTTTATCTCAAAGGGTTATGGTACAATTTTATCATATTTTCTGTATATGAACAAGGTATTCACTGGTAAAGATCTCTATGGAGAAATCAGTGCTAAAGTGTGTGTTGCCATATCTGCATTTTTTAATATCAGAGGAGGTCTAAGCGTAAAGACACCTTGTGGAACTGTTATGTTCTTCTCTGTGTAAAAGTTTTTAGTTCACCTTGAAATAATGCTTTCTCATAATATCTATATCCTGTTAGTGATGAAACATTACTTTAATTACCCGTTTCATTATATTTCACTTTATAAAAGATTTTGTGAAACACTGAAAACATGTATGTATGCAGGTGTCCTTACACTGTGCTTCTCCTCTACAGAGAGGTGGGGTGATCTGGCCAGTTTGCTGACCACTGGCCCGTGACGAGGTACAGACTATTACTGGTGATTGGCAGTTGGGTGGGTGTGTGGGGGGGGGGGGGAGGCAGAGCAGGGTACACTCATAATGACACACTTGTTGACTATGATATTGGACATTGAATGAGACAGGTCCCTCTGACAGCTGAGTGAGGTGCATGCAGAATAGACAGTCTACATGCCATAAGTACTTAGCTGCAGTGGGTAGTTCGGGTTGAATTTGTGCTATATACTACCAAAAGCCCATATTATAGTATGACCTATCTATCAGTCTCACCAACTGAAACTAGCCACAAGATTACAAGTCGCGGCGCCATGTCTCACAGGACTATTCTCTACTATTGTATTAAAATCTACAACACTATGGTTTTATAATTTTTCACAGTTACCTATCTATGTCGTCGTAGTATTACAGACTTTTTGTTCAAACCTATTTCTAATTTCACACAATTCTGTAGCGGAACATTCTGATTCAAAGTATACATGTACTGTATGTCTCATTTTGCATGTCATACTATCAGTGTTTGTGGGTTTCTTTCCCCTATAACCTCTATCTGCACTGTTCAATGTACAGTTTACATTGAGTCTAAGTTTCGTTACTATACTTCGTACAAGAGGTGAGCGTATCCTACTTAAGTGTCCTTTCCTTCTATATGGTTCTTCTATATTCTGACATACATTTGCCACCCTGCAGAGTTCTCTTTCTCATGTAAATATTGATTATAGTTTTGTAGACCTACATGCATGTCCTCTAATCTTAATTTCACCCGGTTTCTTAATCTGGCCTTACTCCATGTTTCGGGCCTTTCCTATATGTCCCCACAACCTATTTTGAACAAGAGGTGTTTTATATTTTCTGACCAGGGGTGCTTGTCTTCTTTGATTGTTACCAAAGCCTGGTCTAGCAGTGGGTTTGAGGACCCCTGTTCTAGCCTTAGCCAGTACACATGTAGTACAATATATAGATTTAGTAGGACAAGTTTATGTCTGTTTGCTATGCCGACAAAGTTCTCACAACGGAAACATAGTCACGCGAGACCATCCCAAAATGCATCAGTTCAGCACGCGATCCCGCAGCAGCTACACACACATCCAAGTGTAGGATTATTCGCAGCGATTTCTTCTAGAAATCTACAATATCTACAAACTTTCAACGACCGTCGGTTAGGTCCCAACAGTCTAGTTACTGTTGGCTTCCTTTTGGCATAAACAGACTTTGCTAAGCTGCTTCATAAGACCAAAACCACCGAGTGCTCTCGAGCCGGTCCGAGTCAGTTGCCATGACCAGTAGGTCAACATGTGCAATGGCCAGCAATGGTGGCACCGCTGACCAAGGCGCTAACCAGGGGGAAACCTCTACAGCCACTGCCACCACTACCACACAGGCAGTGTTGCTGTCTACTGAGCAAATGGCTCAGGTGATGTCTATGTTGAAGGGCTCCCCCTGTGGAGTGGGGACCTTCATGTGAGGGCATGGAGGAGCAGAATAATTTCATTGGGAGTCCACGAAGGAGGAATTCTCCTTCCATTCTACTAGTGGGCATACCAGATTCTTAAAAGGTGAAAACTTGGGGGTTCTTGTGGCTTGGGGTGAGCAGGTGGGCAGCTGTTGTCCATATGTGCAGGCCGAGGTCTACATGCTTGTCTTTTGCCATGGGAGTCCCCCTCAGTGAACCACATCTGCGTGATCAAAGGCTGTGGTTTGTCTGGCCCTGCCTATGGGACTAAGCAAATAAAAGAACACTTGCTATCCTTCGAAAAGAGTAGAGGAATGAAGCCCCGATAGCGGTTTTCCCCCTCACCCCTCCTCATAGATTCGGTCAAGGACTTCATGTCCGAAATCGAATGTCTGAGTTCCTCGATGGCCCCCGGACGTAAAACTAAACAAACAAACAAACAAAAAATGCTGAAGGGAACTATTCATTCAATGGTCAAAACAGTGGTTAAAGACCGGGTGGAAAGCGCAAAAAAGACACTGTCAGTAGTGACAAAGAAGACCAAGATGGCTATGGTCAAGGTGCTGACCACAACAGCGGCCAAACAAAGGTGTAGATCTGAATTTTGGTGTGGAAAGGGGGATTGATGATAAACGTGGATCCAGAGAAAATGAGCAAAAACCTATGGTTAGAACATTGTTTTTTTCCCCCCATTGAAATATCGAGTAAGCCTACAGAAGTGTGGTATAATTAATTAAGGGTATCTCCGTGGGTTAATGACCAATAGTCTGTTCTTGATAGGTATGTCTAGACCAATCAATGTGTGCTGTGATAGGCTGTACTGTCTTGACTGGCTGAGGCAAGATTGACATGTGGGTAGTTCTAACTGTCTAGACCAATTAAAGGCTGCTTTGAATAGGCTGAAGGATATAGTTACCTGCATGCTAATGTATTACATCAATGTACATATATTATCATGCCCCAATGTAGCATACATGTCTTACTCCTAAGTACATACATGTACTTACTTTGTTGATGTAAGCAATTCATTGAAATCCCAGACACAATCCCATTATTGCACCATATTTCATAGGCATCATGCTCTATCAAGAGGATAAATTCAAATGTTCTATCTGTCTTTTGATCTTATTTTTACCTAACCTGACTCATGTTATCAGTAATGGGTTCCTCCTATATACCGTAATCTCCCGCGTAGAAGGCGCAGCTCGCGTAGAAGGCGCACCCCCAACTCAGAGAATGGCTTTTCACGTAGAAGGCGCACGTACCTCTTCTGGATCGATTCCTGGAAAAACCCGCGTATAAGGCGCCCCCCCCAACTCACAGGGGGGCTGTTTCGCGTAGAAGGCGCCCCCCCTCCCCACCCACCTCTATGAGTTCAAGCTGTCATCGGTGCATGTTGGGCGTATTCCCCGCCGAGCAAATCTACAGCGACCGGGCTGCCGCGCTGCTGGCTATATGAGTTCAAGCTGTCATCGGCACACGGTCGGCGTCAAACCCGCCGAGCACCCGTCGACACCTCCCGGGCTGCCGCGCTGCTGGCGCTATGAGTTCAAGCTGTCAGCAGCACACGGTGTGACGGTCGGCGTCAAACCCGCCAAGCAAATCTACAACGACCGGGCTGCCGCGCTGCTGGCTATATGAGTTCAAGCTGTCATCGGCGCATGGTGGGCCTTATCCCCGGCAAGCGCGTCGACACCTCCCGGTCTGCCGCGCTGCTGGCGCTATGAGTTCAAGCTGTCATCGGCACACGGTGTGACGGTTGGCATCAAACCCGCCGAGCAAATCTACACCGACCGGGCTGCCGCACTGCTGGCTTTATGAGTTCAAGCTGTCATCGGCACATTTTCCCAAATGAGATGTTGGAAAAACCCGCGTATAAGGCGCACTCCAACTCAAGGCAATTACCCTCCCGCATATAAGACCCAGCAGCATTTTGTTTGGCGTAGAAGACGCGCCTTCTACGCGGGAGATTACGGTACCAGTAGCTATATCCAATTTGACAATCCAACAAATTCTGACTACAGTCCCCCATAAATGTAATACTTTGTACATATTCTTTTCCTTTATCTTTGGATTGCTGCCTAGTTTCATGTTATAAGCTAGTCAATACTTTATCATGCAACCACATAAAGCACTCACTGACTCAATCAAGAATATTCATCTCCTAGATTACTACTGTTTACTTGGTCATAGTCCATTAACAGGGGTTTTAGAAGAAAAAAAAGGAAAGTATTTGATTAGACAGGAAATACAAAAATGGCTTACTCTTTGCTTTAATTCTTTGTCCCTCACTGGGCAACTTCCCATACATTCACCACTCTATGGGCATCGCCATTCTTAACATCTACATGCACCTGGCTACTTGATACGACCATAATAAAGTATTCTATCGCAAACAAAAATTCTACTTCCAGAACTTGTGTCCAAGATGTCATCGATAATAGCAGAGAGTTTAACTAGTCGTGTGCGGCTCAGCGATGGAGTGATGATGCCTCTGTTTGGGTTGGGAATGTCCAGGGTGGATCGGCCTGAGGAGGTTGTAGTGTTTGGAATCAAACATGGCTACCGACTCATTGATACTGCAGTCCGATATGGGTGAGTCCTAGGTATAACAAACCAGAGCTACCGTAAATCCTCGCGTATAGGACGCGGCTTTTACACTGGAATTACATCAGGGGCGTCCTATAGGATTTGGCCAAACCCAGGGTGCGTCCTATAGGTGAGGATTTTACACTATAGAATAGTACTAGAGGGCCCAAAATTTGACCCCACATGCATCCTATAGGATTTGGCCAAACTCAGGGTGCGTCCTATATGCGAGTTGCGTCCTATACGCGAGGATTTACGGTACATGTATTTCCATAATAAATTTGTAAAAAAGTAAGGAACAATAAATTTATGTGACAGGTCAAATACATAATAGATCCACATCCTACCATTGAGTTTGGCATTGAAAAAATATGTCCAAGTACAATATAGTTTATTTCAAGTAACCGAACCCTACATAGAGAAATGGGAACAACCCTATTTTTTTTTATCTCTATAAGCCATAGTAGGCATCTGAAATGATCTGTAGGTAGGCTTTAGCGTATACGCCAGATCCTTAAGGCCACACCAAAAAAATTAGTTGGTCTATGGATTTCCCTCTCCATATTTTCGGAAATACAAATTTCATTTTTTCTTTGAAAAAAACCTCGTCTACAGATTTTGCTCGCTTCACTTTCTACAAGTTTTCTCTTTGTGATGTTTGGCAAAATTGTTTTTTAAAATAATTTTTTTTTGCTCGCCTCACTTTTCCAGCAAGGAATCCATTGGTCGTCAAAAAAATTCTTAAAAAAAAAATATTCGCACGCTCGCACCATTTTTTCAAAACCAAAATCCGTAGACCAACTTATTTTTTTGGTGTGGCCTAAGGTTTGGGCATATATCCACGGTGATTACTTAATTGTGTGTTCCTTTCCAGGTTAGGCCACACCAAAAAAATAAGTTGGTCTATGGATTTTCATTTTGAAAAAATGGAGAGGGAGGGCGATTTTTTGTTTTAAATTTTTTTTTTAAGAATTTTTTTGACGACCAATGGATTCCTTGCTGGAAAAGTGAGGCGAGCAAAAAAAATTTATTTTAAAAAACAATTTTGCCAAACATCACAGATGTGGAGAGAGTGATTTTTTTTTTGGGGGGGGGGATAACCAAAGATTTCCTAGGAAAGGAGTTGAGAGGAGTTGGCCAGTTTTTAAAGCTAGTATCTGCCATTGTTTGTTCAAAAATTATGGCCCAAAAAAAAATCAGATTTTTGCAGAAAATGGTGCGGGTGCAATCTATAGACAAAATAATTTTCAAAAAAAAGAGAAAAATTTGTATTTCTGAAAATATGATGCGGGAAATCCATAGACCAACTATTTAATTTGGTGTGGCCTTATCGTTGCTGGTGCTTTTTACCTTTTTCACACCAAGATGATTATCATGTCCTCATCCATGATTTTGCCGACGCTGTTTCAATTTCAGAAATGAAGAGGCAGTAGGGAAAGCCATTAAGGAGTCAGGAGTGGAAAGAGAAGATTTGTTTGTGGTGTCCAAGGTATGGTCTCAGACTCATGGATATGACAACTGTATACGCTCTGTCAAAGAAAGTTTAGCAAGGTAAGCATAGTCTATTGCATTCCCTGTAAGTGCTATAATCTTGATCATGGTCTTACATGGTCAATACATATGTTTCATGTACATTAGTAATTGTGGTAGTAAACAGAATTTTTTGCAGGCAACAATGAGAATATATTTATCATAGATGAAAGAAAGAAAAAACATCAAATGAATAAAGTGACTAATGAAATTGATAAAGACATACATCTACTCTCCTATATCTACAAAAAGAAAGTTACTTGCTGTAAAAAGATATAGTCAAAATGCTTGTGAGTATAGTATATATAGGTAGTGTTTTCTTTTCAATGTTCACATAATCCTTTTTCACTTAAAAAGTTTCAATGGATATTTTTGGTTACAGATTGGGGATGGAGTACATTGACTTGTACCTAATACATTCGCCGTTTGGAGACCGTATTGTAGAAACGTATGATGCGCTACTAGAAATGAAGTCACAGGGCCTCATCAGGTAAACTTATCGTTCACCTATCAAAACGAATGGACATGCTGTAACAGATAAAAAAATGTTATTTTACAGAGTAAGATTATTTCCACAGTTTAATATGAAAAGGTTGAAGTAGGAAACAAAGCATTTATAGACACTATTATGGCTTATAGACCATTCCATTGGCTTATAGCAAAGCCGGCGCCATAGGGTGCACCTTATATGCAGAATTTTGTATTATAGACTAGAGTAAGGATTATCAAATTTTCAGGCCATAAAAGAGCGGATTTTAACAAATCAGTAAGTCGTGGTGCGGCTTATAAGTGGGTGCGGCTTTTATAGTAGTTCAGAGTCACTAACCCATTTTTACCTTTTTTCAATGTCTCCATAGGTCTGTTGGTGTATCAAACTTTGACATTAAGCACCTTGAGGGACTAAAAGCATCCGGTCGGCCCCTTCCCTCAGTAAACCAGTTTGAGCTCCACCCGTGGTACCAGCGGACAGAAGTTATCGCCTGGTGTCACGACCACGGCATAACAGTCATGGGCTACTCACCGCTTGTCAAAGGAGAAAAACTTGATGACCCTAAACTACTACAACTTGCAGAAAAGTACGCATACCTTTATTATAGACTCGAATTGTGCTAGCATTGACAATTTTGATTTTGTTAAACTAAATTTCAACTCTTAATGCAAAGAAAAGAAAATACAAGTTAGACTTAATGAAATTATGGTTGGCTCTTTTGCAAGTTACGTGGCAGAAAAAGGTTGGTAAATAATTCATGGTTAATCCTGGTCGCAGTTGTAATTAAAGATCCTCAGACCTGAATATTTGATCGGGCAGGCATTTGTAGGGTTTGTATAATGCAAGGAAACTGATGGTAGCGGATATCTTATATCAGCGGTTGATAGATACAAACTTGTATTTGTTTCAGGTACAATAAGACTCCAGCACAAGTGTTGATACGTTGGAGTGTACAACACGGCTTCATCACTATACCCAAATCTTCACGACCCCAGCGGGTTGTGGAAAATACACAAGTCTTTAACTGGACATTGGAAGAGGGAGATGTTAAATTAATGGTTAATACCTTTCCCGTCTGCTTATCCAATTTAATCTATCTTTTATGGCTTAACCATGTACATTTCCAAGTTACTAGACAATGGGGCTGTGTACAAATGACGTCATGCAGGAGGGGGGGAGGGGGGGTCCCACCTGCCATGACCAAGCATGACAAGGGGGGAGGGGGGGTCATGAGCTGCATGACATCATGTCATCAAGAAATCACAATATGCTTTGGTCTTGGCAAGAACAAAAACTTTTGTGAGTGAGTGAGTAATAGATGTTTAACGCCATTTCGACAGCTAAGGTCATATTCATGGTGAGAACTACATTACACAATTTCATAGAGGAATGTGTCAGTGCCCGCACATTATGCACCACACACATCCAAGAGGATAGGAAAGAGGAGAAATAGACCCTTTTAAGTGGGCTAGGGAAGCCCGCAAAAACTTTTGTAAAGGTAGGGAAGTTTAATGCATCCATCTGACATAAATGTTTTACCTATAGGCCCTACATGCATGCATTCCTCAGACATCTCACTCAATGAGTGTCACTGCCATCAATGTCAGTGTAAAATCAAGGTGATGTCAGGCCACTTTAAGGGGGCACTACTACTCTATCCTACCTATACCAATTTAACCCTTTTTGAAAAGGGCCACTGCTGCCCTCAGGATCTAAAATGATGCACCTAAAATACTCCTGAACTGCTGCTGTTGCCTCAGGGCAGCATCCATAGTAATCCACAGGCTTCTTTTTGAAAAGGTGTGATATTCCTGCCCCCCCCCCCCCCTCCTTGAGGTGTCAAAATTATTTTGCTCCTCCCCCAATCCACCCCATCCCGGAATCCCACTGTTGATAAATAATGAACACTCCCCTGGAGCTCTCCACCACCCTGTTGCTATTTTCACTGAGGGGATGCTTGGGGAGATGTAAAGGGGACCTCTCCCAAACTTACTCTCCACATCTTTGTCTGAATGGAACTCTATCAGACTCATCTTATTCGCAGATTCTACAGTAAAATGCTGAGGTGACTCGATTGCTTTGTAAGATTTCATGCACTTTGGGGGGGGGGGGGTATCTCTCTGCATGACGTCATGCTGAGGGGGGGGGTCAAGTGTTGTATGACGAAACATGACAAGGGGGGAGGGGGGGTCAAAAATGGTCCAAAAATGCATGACGTCATTTGTACACAGCCCCAAATAATATGTTAATTGGCCGGGTAATTTTTTGTATCACTTCTTTTTTTGTGCATATGTAGGCCATCCCGGTATAAGGTATAGGAGATACTATATTCATTTACTCTTTCGATTAAAAAGAATGAATGTTTTTATTTTATTTTCCAATAGAACGGCTGGAATTGTCGGTACATCTGTGCCTGGGACCCATCTTCCGCACCATGGAATGGATGAAAGCGACCGTCATCCGCAGTGTTACAAAACTATATATATATATATATATATATATATATATATATATATATATATATATATATATATATATATATATATACAAGGACAAAAACCAAACATAATGTGACAGTAGCAGGACTCAATACAACCCCTGAATGAAGTGGCACTGTTAGTTAAAAGATGTCCTAATCAATTTTCAACATAAAACATGAGCGAGTCATGTGAAATGAGTCAAATACTAGTCAGACATGAAGGGGAACTGGAACTGAATCGATTTTTTGCTCAGTCCTATAATTTGATATAGAGAAAGCTGTTCTTGCAGGATATCGCCTTATATGCGGGGTATTATGGTAATATCAGAAACACTGGACTAACATATCTGTTCAAGTTCAGAACTAAAGGATTTTAATTGCTGTACTGTTTTCAGTTGGGTAAATTATAAGTGTCTGAGTTAGCTCATTCCCTACTTTTGTGGGGAATTTTGAATCAAAAAGCCGTTTTCGGTTGTACTAAAAATAAATTTTTTTGAGCACTCTCCAGGACCTGGAGGCACCAGTAACCAGCATTGGTGCCATGGTGCAACTATATTATTGATTATGACATCACTAATTACCCTGGAGACACTCCCTACCAACGGAAGTTGATGAGGGAGGGCGAGCTTGGCAACCATGCCAGTAGCATGAAGGTAGTGTCAGAGTGAGGAAGTCCCGACAGTCACCCTCTTGAGTTGTACTAAAATTAACTAAAGTGCAGACATCTGTATCTAATTGCAGATCCTAGTCTTCCTGAAAAGTATAACATTGCGCTGTAGTTATGATTATAGTATTATAATTTGCAATCCCTCAAATGGGATCAATTATTTAATATATCTATGTGTACTTTTGTGTGGAGTATAGAATGTGTACGATGACCCATTGTAATGGGCGCCTTGTAATGTCCACAAGAGTCTTAGTGGATAAATTGTTGTACATGTATATACTTTTTTGAGAATTATTTTATTCTACCTTTAGAATTAGCTCTGTTGAAGATGTACCCAGAGTGGAGATGCGAGTATTAGAGTCCTTATGGTTGAGATTATATTCTCATTGTTAGTTGTTGACAGCCAACCAAGTTTTTTGCAGAGAAAGAGCAGCCAGTTCATATGCAGATCTACCATGAATGTATTGACCTATTGTAATTGAGCATTCATTAGGTAAACTGAAAAAAAGATATTGTAGAATGCATGAATGCATCATAATAATGGCATCTCAGGTAAATCCTACATCAGTGCTTTCATTAATGCCAATCATCTGTTCAAAATGGGCTGCTATTAAAACCGAGACTAATCTAATCAGAATTCTTGGAGAATTCATATGTAGATATTATCAAGGTAGTGTAGAGGTGTGGAGGTGCCGACAGTCGTCCTCCTTGTAGATATTATCTGGAGGGTTCCCGCACGTCATGGAATAACAATTGTCAGGGAATTTCAATAGTTTTCCTCATGTCAGGGAAAGTCATGGAAAATGAAAAAAAAAAATTCAGCAAAATTCTGTAACATTCACCACCCCCACCCCCTTGACTGAAGAAATTCTCCTAACGGCTTTGTCTCTCATGTAAAAAAAATGCATAAATTTTGATATTAACGAGTCAAGTTATACCACTTCCAATTCATCTATGAACTCCAGATCTCCATATTCAACAGGGGCTTCCTAAGCCCACTTAAAAGGGTCTACTTCTCATCTTTCCTACCCCCTCAGGATGTGTGTGGTGCACATATGTGCGGGCACTGACACATTCCCCTGTGAAATTGTGTAATGTCGTTCTCGCCATGAATATGACCTTAGCTGTCAAAATGGCATTAAACATCTTTTACTCACTCACTCCATATTCAACTTGAACTCGTTCTTAGAGGGGGCTTTCCTGAAACAAAATCATATCTTGGTTAATTCTCTATGTTCATGAAACTTTTTTGGCAGCATGTATTACTATAGTTAGATTTTTTGTCACAGTTTTCCAATTTCTTTTTTCATTGGGGGGGGGGGCTGCAAATTCTTTTTCACTTTAGCTCAATTTTCCTGATCGATTTGCTTATGTGATGTTGAAAAAAAATTCACAACAGGCCCCAGGAGAAGGGGACAATGTCACCAAGGGTCAAAATAGCTCCTTTAGATAAAGTATAACAAATACCTTTCTTTTTGTTTCTTTGGCAAAAAGGTAAGGTACTTTAAAAAAATTGTTTCTTTGTGTGACATAAAAAGGCCTCTGTAGAGCAGCTTTTGCCATATTGGTAGCTTAGTTCACTCAATACCCACAAGGTGGCACCACATTTGGTGCTGATAGTCTCAAACTCAAACAGACCCAAGTGGGTCCTATCAACCCTACATTGTGCACGGCTGTGATTGGTCAGTTCGCCTGGATGGATGGGATGGGACTTCTGTGGACTATGGGACTTCTGTTGGGATGACTATGGGACTATTTATCAATGGTTTTTAGTCAATATATGAAAGTAATTTTCTCAACATGTCGGCAATCGTGCAATGTATGTCAGTAGTAACTCACCATTTCTCAACCAGTAGTCCTTATATGTAAGTAATATTTGTTACCTATAAGTCAAAATTATGGAACTGGGAAATCTTTGGGACATCACCGGGACATCATTTCAGCTTACACATCAAAAGATTAAAAGCGCCCTGCCTCACATGTATCAAAACATATGTTCAAATTTTAATACATGTAGATATACGGGCTGGACCCTCAATAGGGGTTTATTTGCGGATCAACACGGTAAAAGGTACTCCCGCGAGGGGGTGCGTGGGCGTACATTTTACCGTGTTTATCCACATTTACTTGAGTCTTTTTTTTTTTATGGATTCCAGACACATTATCATGCACTATGCACAATATAGCAAGGCACCTTGTTTTCATGGAAATTCAGTCTTGAGAATTTTTTTTGGGAACTTCAATAGATGGATTTCCCGCTCCTGATTTTCCTATATGGAAATTTTATTTTTAATTGAAAAAAAACTTTGTCTATGGATTCCGCCCGCATCTTTTTCTGGAGAATTGATTTTTTTTTTTTTTTTTTTTGCAAAGTCTTTACAGTGTCAACCAATAAAGATACAGCAACAGCAGACCCCTCATTGGATAGGTAGAGGTCTCTAGATTTGAACAGTTCAGTGTCTATTCTGCATTTAGCAACCAAAATACTAGTAGACATAAATTTGAGAAAAGGAGCAAAAAAAATAAAAAAAAAATTGCCCTCTTCACATCTTTGATATTGAAAATCCATAGACAAATAAATTTTTTTAGAAAAATAAAATAAAAATTTCGCCCTCCCGCTCCAGTTTTCAAAAATGAAAATCCATAGACCAATTATTTTATTTGGTGTGGCCTTAAGTTTCTTTTTACAAAAATAAAGATGTAACACAATTATGTTTCTAAGTCTCTTTAATTTATCATTCCTTACAAATAGACATATATGAAAATTTATTATGCTACTTCACTTCTTTCACAATCTTGAAAACAGGTATATTCCAGTATAAAGCATGGTATGTAAACACATAAAACTTTCACACTACATTTAATATCTACATTAAAAAAATGTTTAAACGAGAAAATAATTGATCATAACTCCTGTACTGGACAAACACATGCTATAAAATAACATACAGATATACAATATATAACTTGTATTACAAGACAAAACAAAAAACAACTCTGCTATCACGTGGGTAGATTCAACAGTTTCCGCCATCCTGCTAAATGTATAATTATTCATGAAACTTGTTCCTGAACCTGTTAAAATTTGTCGGAATCAAAATATGAGTTACGACTGGCCACACAATGGGCGGCATACAAATGCTGCACATTTTTCCTGCGCTACCTACCAAAAATCCTCGCATATAGGACGCCCGTCGCTAAAAGGACGTGCCCTGAGTTAGGCTAGATTCCATAGGATGCACCTGGGTTCAGATATTGGTCATTTTAGTACTCTTCTTTAGTGAAAAAGCCTTGTCTATGACACACCTTGGGTTGGGCTAAATACTATGGGGCGCAGATGATGTATTCTGGTGACTAAACCACGTCTTATACGCGAGGATTTACAGTACAGCACAAATATGGGTCAGTAACTAACCAGTACCCTGCACTTCTCTAACAAATCCAATTTGGGCGTCAACATCAACCAGTGACCTTTAACCTATAATCTAACTCTTTGCATATATTCAACTGACAACTTTTTTCACATTGGCAGTTGGGATTTGAACACCTATTTTTACCACCCACCCACCCACCAAACTCTCTTACATATAAATAATTACCCCCAAAGTTGTTGCCTTTATATGGCCTATGGTCTCGAGGTAAGTGGAAATTTATCACACTAGTTTGTACTGGACTATTTAGTTTCTTATCAGTAATGACGCTGATATGGGAAGACACGCACCAATCCAAACCTGTTTAGTTGATACAACCCTGAAGCCAGCGCTGGCGAAAAGGTGCTTCATGCTGATACATTGATGTGCACTATCGAGTCATCTGCAACCTATTGACGAGGTATGGTCATATTCGTGCAGTTTCCTAATTACCAAAATTGAATGGAACTCCAGACAGTTTATAACAGCTCAATCATCTCACGATAAAACTGCTTTTAGAAATCAGGGGCCAGAAATTATGCACCATACACTCCTGAACCAGGGGTATGAGTTTGCAGTCCCATTTTCTAATTGTGCTCGCATTCACGGCATCGACCCTTGCACCCAATATTTGAGGTCCGCTGGGCAGAGGTTCCAGATGTGTTGGGCATTAGATAATTCTGATGGCTCCAGGCTCTGGGTCCATAACCCTTGATCCTGAATACGGCAATAAATATTACTATTAGCACCTTAGTATCTACACTGAGTACCGGGGTAGTAGTGTATTATAACCTCTGTTCAGAGTGTGTTAGTTGACTGTTATTGTAGCCTGGAATGGGCATAGGTAACCCAAACTGTCCGGCTGCTATCGCTAAATCCACAGCTGATGGCCGCTGTGGTGCCAGTTGTGCCGTTTGTAGAGTCTGATAAGATGACGGTCCTTGTATCGGCCCCATTTGGAGACCGGCCATTGATGGGTAGGTCATCGGGGATTGGTAGTCCCGGAAGTCGGTGGGTAGCGGGTTGGAAACAATCGGCTCATGGTGCTCGCTGTCCTGATTTTGAGTGTCAACCATTGTTGTTGGAGGTGGTGTTTGCATATTGAGGTCTGATGTTGGAGCAGGCGATGGGTTATTTGAGATAACAATGGGAGCGGGGGCAGGGGTAGGAGCCGGAGCTAGGGCAGGGGCAGGGGGAAGAGCCGGGGCAGGGGTGGGTATGACCATGGGTGTGGGTGTCACTTCAATGGGCGGCAGTTCAGGAGCTTGGTCATTCGTACCCTCACCCACTTTGTGGACGCGGTGTTGGCGGACCTCCGGCCGCAGCTTGTGAACATTGCGGAGGTGCAGATGGAGATTACCCTTCACGTTAGTTTTATAACTGCATATTGTGCACGCCCATGGCTTGAAGTCCTGCAAAAGTGATAAAAACTGTTGAAATTACTATGAAAAATATGTAATCACATGTATATCTTTGAAACTAGTGGGCGTTGTGCATTGAAGCACAGAAGGCTCAGGGTATGTAACGTAAAAACCCTTCATTAACCCTCTAGGGTCGGCATGAAGCAGCAGCCCCTGTATGGAAACTGTTAGAGGGAGCCTATAAGTATAGGTATGTGATTTTCCTCTTTGAGCATATGTGTACTAAACCGGAAGTTGAAAACGTCTCACAATAAGAGGCTTTTTGGTCAGCTGGATCAAGCCAAATAAGAACAAACAAAGGAAATCATGGATTTTCATTCCACTTTCGTAGTAGGCCCTATGGGAAAATCTCTGGGAGCAGATTGGCCCCTGAAACTTTTCCTTTTTTTCAAAAGGTAAAATGGTGGTTCTGCTTTGTTTCTTTTTAATGTCCTTTTGTGTCAGATGGATACAATAGCATCTCGTTCAACCATCTGCATGTCTTTTTTCAAATTTTATTTGGAAATTCTGGATGGAAATTGAGATTGTAAATTGGATGTCTGATTTTTGGAAGATGCCACCCCCTACCCGGCGGTATAGACTCAGGAGGTACCCTGAGCCAATTAGAAGCCTAAATCAATTAAATCTAGAGTGGGGCCGACAGATTTCCCTCCCCTATTATTAAGAATTGAAATTTTGATTTCCATTTTCCTGGTTAGTTGATCAAATGAAATCAGAAGTTCAATATCATATTTCAGTACCTAGGTGTGGCACACATTTAAATCCCTTTATCATAATATTATATAGTTTTAAGTTTTACCTTTGCCTCGTGCATACGACTGATATGATTTTTCAGTGCACTGGGTCCGTACTTAGATGCATACTTGCAGCCTTCATACGGACAGTGGTGGACGATACGTGGCTCTACGTAAGACATAAAGAATCCATATTCATTAACACACACTTATCAATGAGGTAAAACAACTTTCAACAGATAATTTTGAGGACATGTCTGGATATCTTAATTTGATGAACTCTAAAACTCAAATGCTGCAGTGAAGTGGGTAAATTTGTTAATTCATATGATCAGAATTTGTGCTGAATTGATACCTCGTCTTTCGACTTTTCAGAATGTCCTTATGTGGTTTCTTCACCATATCTTTCTTCACAAAGAATACATTATAAAGAATCTGGGTGTTATGATACACATACTTTGACTGTGGTTGGTGGTACGGTGCGCTCTCAAGTCACGACTACACGGGAAGACGCTGTCACATTGGTCACACTTATAGTCCTGTGGTTCTGTAACAACAAACACAATAATATACCATTATTATAGTTTAAAAGTCAACTCCATGAATAATAGTACCCATCACAAAAATGCAACTATAAGATACAAAGTTAATTCAGATAACTACAGTAGTGCCCTGCATACGCGGCTTGTACCCAAGGATTTATTTAGCTCGGGTTCTACAATGGGGACACCAATGTTCCATTTCATATATTACATCCTCGCACCACCCAACCCTGCAGCAGTATAGGCGGTTCAGGAAGGGGGGGGGGGTCCTAAATGCACACAGCTTTTGGAATTTTGAAAATCCATTAGGAAGAACACAAATTATGACATTTTTATTTTTTTGGACAAATCTACTCTATCCAGCTGTTTCTTGCACGTTGGCCAGGGTCAGCTTATACACGGGTTACTTCAACATTTATGATTAGGCCATGGCTGTTAAACTATTTATGATTACTGGCTCTTAAACTGCAATGCCATCCCAATTAAAACAGACCGTGTCGTTGGATGTGGTCCCTCATGTTGGAGCCAGACGGACTCTGATACCCACAGTATGGGCATGTATGGCTGAAAGTAGACATGATTTTAACTATCAATAGACATAGTAACTTCACTTGAAAGAAAGAGCATTCCAACAGAAAATTACCTTAAAGAAATACGGTATGATGCTGCTTTGAGATTTCATGATTTGGAATTTTGTGGAAAATCGCATGGTTGACTAAACTTACCATTAGTAAAGATAATGAAGTTACCAGCTTATTAAAGTTGGATGACTTTAAGAGTCGATTTTATTTGGTGGGTTCCATCCACATAATTCAGAATTTGTATTCTTTACAAAGCAAAAATCAAGCTACAGCATCTCACCTTGACTTGGCACCTGGTAGTGGTACCCGGTGTCGTCTGAACATGTGCGCGACAATCGACTCTCGATCAAAGCCCATGAAAGGGCACTGGTCACAAAGATGGGTCTTAGACTTGTTATGTACCCGGTCATGATGTGCCTGGAAAGGTCAGATATATATAGTTTGTCATATTCATGGGTAATTTGGTACACAAAGTTTCGAGGATGTAATCAATTTACCGTATTTGCCTTGTTAGCCCCCTCAACTAAATTATAAAAAGAAAAGCACCTTTACAGAATCAGGCCGTTTATTATGCCAACATTAATTACTACCCCGGTATACTTCATAAGCTAATGTGTGTGCTTCATACCTTGAGTAGGCTCGGTGAATAGAAACCCTTTTCGCACTGATCACATTGATATTTGGGGCCGACCCCATGATGTACCCGCTTAACATGCACCCGCAGTGTCTCTCTGAAATTAATCAAAGTAAAGCAATTTATGTAAACGTTCACATGTATAATGATGCCACTCGCTGATCGACAATATACAGGAAAACACAAAAACCATAATGGCCACTTTTCCCCAGGAAAATACCAATACATTAATCTACACAAAAATCAGGATTCCAGGTCAAGCAGGAGAAATGACTTCTCTGAATGTGTAACAGCAAAGGTGCTTTTCTCAAATAATAACTTTGAAAGGAACTTAAACCAGAACATAGAATAGCAAGGCAAACGAATGGAATGCTTTGATTTTGGGAAACTTACTGGCTAAATTCTTACCCCATACCTTTTCATAACTCTTCATACTTCTATACTGGAAGACAATTGATGATAACTGACAAAAGATTAAAGAAGTGTTTGCTCCGTTATTAACTAGATAAATCAAACTTCTGAAACACTACAACCAGAGGGACTCCTCCACACCACATTATATTCATCCCGATGATTGATAGCATGTGACTTCACTAACTTGAATGAGGCTTGGGTGATAAAGCAACACAAAATCCTCCCATTGAGTTCCAATCCTGGATATGGCAGTTATGTCCTATATAATATAAATGTAATACCGGGTACTTACGGTCTGGCAAAGATGGCGCCACACGTCTCACAGATGGCCTTCTCCTTGTGGTGCATGCCGGTAACGTGGGAGCTCAGCGCATACTTGTAGATGGTCTTATAGTCACAGCCCTCTTCCTGAAAAGTAAGTGGCATGCTTAGGTTAATTGATGAAGTAAACTAACACAAAGAGCAGCTTCACTGAATTTACATCAATAGGAAACAGCAGAGTAGGAGGGATAATGAAATTAGTATATGTATCAGGAAATCCTGCAGAAAGGTCTCACACGACATAACACTTTTTGATATTACATGCACATTCAAATAAGGATTTGATTGAAATAAATGACTAATTTACAACCAAAAAAAATGTACATCTCACCGGACAGCGATGCCAAATGGGCTCCGGCACGCCATCTTTGTAGTGTTCTTCAGCACGATGCAACATGAGTTGCTGGGGACGTACAAATGTCGCGTCACACTCACTACACTTGTGGCCATTCTGATGCATCGCCTCTCTGTGTGAGCGATAAAGTGCCATTGTGTCGAACTGGATGTTACAAGTTGTGCACAATGAACCTTGTAGAGGATTCTTGGCAGGCTTTGGTATCTGTTTCGGTTTAAGCATGGTTTTCTTTTTTGGAGATTTCTTTGTTGTTGTTTTCTTTACTATTGCTGGACCAGCTTCCTCCTCGACTTTTTCAATTTTAGTTTCAGGAAGCACACTTAAGGGCGCTTTTAATTTTTTTGGAGGTCGTCCCCTCCGTTTAGGTACGGGTACAATTTCCTTGATTGAGTTAGTATCATTAACAGATGAGTCAGTTGTCTTAGCAGAAAATCGAGCTCTTTTAACAACATGTTTCGGTGATGAACATTTCCGCCTTCTCCTCTTGGCTGGAGACTCTGCATCATCACTTTCGGGTCGGATCTCAATGGGCCGGGGTTTGATCTTTTCAAATGGGGGAACATAATCTTCATCATTTGCATTATCATTTTCAACAAAGTCATCAGCTTGATAAGCATCATCAGCACCGCCTGAATCATATGGGTCTTCAGTTTTTATTTCCAGCAAAGATGGAACTGATGTGGTTTTGGGTTCAGGTTCCACCTCATAAAGCCTGATGGTTTCGTCAATTTGAAACCGATCCCAAACTGCCACAGTCTCCATTTGGATTGTTTCCACATTACCCAGATAGCTGAACCGGATGATGTCTCTGAGACTGTCAGCTATTATGCCTGGTACATGGAGTATCGGTATTCCACTTTCAACTTTGCGGTACAGATTTTCATCCTTTAGCATAGTGTAGAGTACTGGGGATCCAGCAGAGATAACCACCCTGTGCGCCCACTCCTGTTCCCCTCCATCCGTCTCCAGGATAATGTCGCAAAACTCCTTCCGCTGCAGACAGTCCCAGAGTCGTTGTCGTATCTTGCGGCATGCTCCTCGGCAATACGAAGCTTGTATGTGGTTGTCAGGATTTGGGGTGTTGTTGTTGGAAGATTCAGCCATGTTCTCAACGTTGTTGGAATCTAATTAGTTAGGAAGATGACTGCTCTGAAGAGAAAGTAGAAGAAAACTGCATGTACCATAATCTCCCGCGTAGAAGACGCGTTGCGCGTAGAAGACGCACCCCAAACTCAGAACATGCATTTTCGCGTATAAGACGCACATTTTAATGCTGATATGAGTACATTTCTATAGTAAAAGTACCCCTCGTATAAGACGCACCCCCAACTTGAGAGAAAACTATAAGACTCCCCAGCATTTTGTTTGGCCTAGAGGACGCGTCTTATATGCGGGAGATTACGGTATGATAGGGAGGACCAAACATGTGATGCAGTATTATTAGTAATAGCCCAAGTACAAGGCACAGCTTATAAGTTATATATGCGGGGGTGAACCCTAGTGCATCTTAATAGAAGCTGACAAAGTTAAGCATACGCTTCAAGGGCACCGCAGATGGGCCAGATCCGATCGGTAACCAAGTACGTCCAATCGGATCGGATCAGGGACATTAAACATGTTTGATATTTGACTGACTGGATCGGACGTCCCCGCAGACACCCCCAACGTCACAATTGGCTGGTCCAGTCTGCCCCGTCTGCGGTCCGCTTTAGGCACAATGATATCCTTTATGCGAGGTGCACTTTACAGTGACTATTTATACTTAGACACTAAGGCCATGGGAACTCAGGTTACAGTTTAATGTCCACCGCCTGCATGTATTTAAAGGGCCGCATGAGAAAATTTCATTATTCATTATCTGAAAAAAAAATTGCAGAATTTCTCAAAAATGCATTTGGACATGGTAGGATTTAGCAAAGGGAGCCATATTTGGTTTCAAATTAAAGCTTACAGTGTAAGGAATGTCAATAAGATTGTGAAGTATACAAGCTACCGTAATCTCCCACGTAGAAGACGCGCTGCTCGTATAAGACGCACCCCAAACTCAGCACATGCATTTTCGCGTATAAGACGCACCTCTTAGGGGTGAATTTTGTAAATTCAGTACATTTCTATAGTAAAATTACCCCTGGTATAAGACGCACCCCCAATTTCAGTACATCCTATAAGACTCCCCAGCATTTTGTTTGGCGTAGAGGACGTGTCTTATACGCGGGAGATTACGGTAGTCATTTCCAGGCACTGGCACCTATATAATGAATAATATTATATTTATCTCAAGTTGAATATGACAGCCCCATAGGTTTAACCAAGAACCTTTGTATCACAACCCCCAGTGTGATAACCCTTCCCCATATCACACTGCCAGGTAGATCATTGAAAATGGTCACATATCTAAAGATGAAATAATTACTAATGTCAAATAAATGAATTTTCTTATCATTTCTGACAAAAATAACTTGAGATAAATACAAAGGAGCACGAGAATTGGTCCCCACTGAGGGTTATCACACTCAGCTTCGTGTCGTGTGATAACCCTCTGTGGGGACCAATTCTCGTGCACCTTTGTCTATATATACATGTTCATGTAGCCTACTAGTACTGGAAGCCTACCCAGGACTAGTAGGAATTTTAAATCAGGAAGAAGCTGATTCTAATTTCATTAATGTGGGGATTCCACACCGTCTGCTGCTCAAGGAGCTCTGGATCATCATATGCCTAGGGACCGGTTGGCAGGTCTAAATTCCATAGCCTGGCTAGGGTTTATAGTGTGAATGGTCTCCGAATCTGTGATCTGGGACTACCAGCAATCTGACCAGCCCTCTGAAGGGTGGGTAATAACACGGACCTGTTTCAGGTCCGTGGTAATAACAACAAGCACTGCACACTACAGGTAATGATGAAGAGGGTTGTTGGCCCACAAAGGTCTCTGAATAGATCTGGTGATGGAAGACTGCTCTGCCCTATATTACATGTACCACACTATGAATAGAATCAATCAACCTGCAGCTAACTAGACACATATCTAAAGGACTATACTTTGCTAAACTGACACCAATGTCTAGTATGCATTTTGGAAGTACTTGGCAGTGGATTACAACCACTAAACTTTGTGATCATACACTAATCATATAGACCTTTCAAATAGACTACTCTTCCAAATGCCATCCTTCAAAGTTTTTACAGTGAAAATCTCACAAGTTGGCTAAGTTCAGTCAAACATTGGAAGTTATAAATCTGCGACAAGCAGAGGCTTATTGGGTGTTTCTGATTCCCCTTAACCCCATCTCTACATTGGTAACAATATGTAGCGATGGGCACCCAAAAATTAGATTTTGTATCATCCAATCAAAAATAATACCCTAGAAAGAAAAAAATCACCCTTTTCTGGTCATTATCAGCTCTGTGAGGGAAAGTTGGGTCAAGTCATGCGTCACTGACCACACTCACTGAGTGGTGCATTTTTTACATTATCCCATATAAATGCTTATAAATAACATTCTAACAGTTGAGGTTACAGAGAAACCAGTCACACCAGAAGACAGAAAACAGTTTGGTGTTTCTAGGGGCAGGGTTCTCCTCACACTGTAATAGAGCCGGTGGGCTGCCAGCATGATTTTTACTGCCGCCAGTGTGATTTCATCTCCGAATCACCGCCGTTGTCATTTTAGCTTCATATAGGTTTTTAAATTTTGTAAATCGGCCAATTAGAACAGAAGTTATGGCCATATTTATGAAAATACTTTCAATTTCTTTGTTAAATTCCCATCTGTAATCTCCACACTGTCATGAATGAGACTAAACAACCAAATTTAGCCTACCATAAGGCTTAGGACGTTACCAAATGAAATTTTACGCCAGCTCGCTGCAGGATATACGGTGTGATTTTACATTCTGCGGAGAACCCTGCTAGGGGTATAATTTATTTTGTGATTTGACATGGAAAAATGTATCATATTTTGATGGAAACTCAAAATTCTGTGTGGTGGAGTAAATTCACTCAGTACAGGTCAGATTTGTGCAATTTTGAGCAAAATATGCCGTTACTCTTTTTCTTCTGGCACTTTACAACACACAGATATTTAGGAACCAGTTTTAGATTCTTGTAGAAAACAAAATTGCAGACATTTTGGTTATGGTTCTAAAAGGTGCCCCAAAACTTTGTAAGCCTGATGAAGGTCCATTAATTGGTCCGAAACGTTGCTACAAAATTCGATCATCATTCATACCATCTATGTAAATCAATCCACATTTTCTTGAAGTCAAATATTAAAAGTGATGAACCGTATCCAACTGTCTGGTTTTGTGTGACATACCACCTTTTTAAATTTAAAAAAAAATAGTTGAAAAATTCGAAATATTTTTATTCAATTTTAGATTTTGTAAAATTCTGTTTTTCTTCATTAGACAGGAAGCTTGATATTTTAAGTTTAAATTGCTCTTTAAAGTGTGTTATTTGACAAAGAATTGTAGGAATTACAACAAATTTAGTAACTGATGGCAGGGTGAGACTCACCCCGGTCACAGCAAACATGGCCATGTATATACTAGACATCCCACAAGAAAATACCTATGATATTCCTATCTTATGGGTTTTTTTACATAAAATACCAAAATATGATGGTTTTCCATGGAACAGAAGTACCAAAATTCAGGTCTTGGAGTTCCCCAATTTACTATACCGGTAGTGACAGATAATGAGATATGCAGTGCTTTCCACAGGCTCCCGGCGCCCATCCCTACACTATTTGTCCGGCGGGCGCTGACTCTTACCTGACGGGAGAGTCAGGCTTCCTGCATAGGGCTCATTTGTCAGGTGGCTGGAATTGTAGGACATAATTTTTTTATGTCGATTTCCTCTTAAAGATGGCTTCCTAAGACAAATTTGTTGCCATTTTGTGAGAAACCTTTAATACGGGGGCCCAGATTATTTGGTTCTCGCAAATCTGTTAGCCTTCATATCAAGTTTAGCTGCCACGGTCGGCCATGTTGAATGTGGTTTCAGGTCTCACAACAGAGGTGTTATTCATGAAATAATGTTATTCATGAGAATCTGCTTGGAGAGTGGAGATTGACTTCCTGTCTGGCAGAAAATGCACCTGCTGATAGCTACCTGTGCAACCCACACGGCATGTGCCAAATCTAGGAAAAGGGTGCGATCTAAAAGTTTCCAACAAAAGACGCTCTTCCCACTCACAGACAGCAAAACTAAGGTGGTACTCTTGTCAATACCATAAGCTGATTGTTGGGGATTTATTTCTGTCAAATGTTATTATTAGAAACGTGCCGTTTCTAGAGCACCTGAAAGTTTTAGGTATGCCAGTCCCAGCGACTCAGTCCTTAACTGAGTCGCGCCCAGTGACTATACACTATGATATCACTTTGATACATAGAAGGTGCACAAATGGGGTAGGGGTGAGCACTTAGAGATTCCCCCGCTTGCACTTTTCACTGCACTGGGATTTAGGAGCGACCCTAGTGGTTTCTCCCCTGCTTAATCTAGAAAAGGCTAGATCTCACTCTCATTGCCTCAGTGTGCAGACAATGACTCAATGAGCGATAATACAGGATCTAAAGTTTTAAGTGAAAATATACCATACATTTTATGTTTTTCGCATTTTTAACTGTAATAAGTAGACTCACCATTATCTAATGCCTTATTCTATAGCCATAATCTTGGTCAAACAGCATGCATATTGCAGAAGCAGGCCATATTTTGATTGGCAATAATTGAATGTTGATTGGAAAGCGGACTCTAGTTCTCTGAAGAAATGGCAGAGAGCAGCACACATTGTGCGCTTCTGATTTAAAACACACGGTAGCGCCACCAGCACACTGCGTTCCACCTTCTCCCTGGATGTGCACCACGCTCTGTCTTCCTGCCCTTTCCACCCCTCGCGGCTGGATAACACAGACGCAGTCTGGCCTGGGCCCCAGGCGCATGGAGGGGGGGGGGGGGGGGGCAACGTGTTACTGAAACACCCAGATTGGAGATTTTGTAGAAGTTTATAGCCATCCTACCTTGAACCTGTCAGTATATCTAGTCCTTTAAAAGGAACCAAAGAAACATTTAATGAAAACACCCCTATTATTTATATGTAGGAGTAATTTAAAGAACCAGAGTCTAAGACAGAATTGAAAAATTTAAATGACAAAAATCAACCTCAACAAAATAGGCCTTAGGCCTATGTGCAGGTAGAATGAGTTTGTTTTGAGGTTAAAATCACATAAAAAAACGTATTAGGCAAAGGTTGTTCTGAAGTTAAAAACACGTAATAATAACATTCTAGACTAACGTTTTTTCAACGTCTTTATTTTAGTTCACAAAATTACGTTAAGAAAACAATCAAAGTCCAACGTTTGCAAACCTCTAGAGCATGTTTTCTTCACGCTATCTATGCTGCCTGTTTCTGTGTAGAGCGGGAATGGTGCAGCATGGCACCGTTGCCATAGTTATGTCATGGCGTTATGCACATCCAAGCCTAACCTGCGTTTCCCCGTATTCTGTGATTGTGAAGTGCACCACGCTGAGTCACTGTCTTCCCGCCCTTTCTCATGCATCTGGGTCTCTTCTTGGGATTACACCTGGCTTCAAAAATAGAAATAATGAAAAACAATAAGGGTATACGTAGGCACGGCTATGCCCAGACGGCGTAACAAGCACTTGCGCGCCCTCTATATATCACGCCATATATGCGACTGCACCTGGCTGTGTGTGTCAGTTACAGAGCAGCCAGCACAGGGGTCACATCACCCAAATAGGTCAAGATGGCCAGTGTTGTCTAATGATGAGTCTGTGGAGGTCACCCCCTTTTCCCAGTTCTATTTCTACTATTAAACCTGGAGCACCTTTGAGCACTCTTAGTGAATTGAATGCATAATGTCTTGCACTATTGATATGTAGAAATAATTTCAAAAGTGACTCTCACATTAATGTGTAAAATCAATTTTGATTTGGCTAATTATCATATTGAACTATCTTCATACTGACAGGTATAAAACACATATCAGATATACACAGACAATGGTGTCCAACATGCCTACAGTAATCTATTCTTTGGATTATCCTTTACTTGTCTGTATTAGGCTTAAGAGTTGCAAACTCTAAAGTGTCCGTTACCGCATGGGCGCCGTGTTTACGGCGATCCTGTCCCACTCCCCCTACAGAGGGCGTACTGCTTGCTGCGTCGTCTGGGCTATGCCCACACACACACCAGCCTGCTGCTCAGTATCAAAGTGTCTGTGCATGGGTACACTGCCTGCTTCTCTGCGCGGGAATGGTGCAGCATGGTGCCATTGCCATGGTTATGTTATACCGTGGTGCACATACAAGTGTTCCCTGCGTTCCCGCGTTGACTTCCTTCCAGTTTTACAACAAAGACTGTTGGTTTCTCTGCTAACATTTTAGAATGAAAGCACTAACATTACATGGTGAAGGATTGACAGAATTGTCACAACCAGGAACTGATGAACGTTTCGGAGAGACCGTAACACTAGTATCTGGTAAAGGAACAAACCTTTCTGTAACTTCCTTACCTGCCTCATTTCCAACATCCACAGGTGGATACAGTGGACGTGGCCCTGGACTACTAGGCACTTCAACATGACCTGGTCTTTCTTCATTAAACAATCTCTCCCTTCCCTCTTCATGGAACCTTTTGTTACCAACACCCTCATCATGAATCGACCCATCATCCCTTATGATATGGCCTACATGGACCACACGCCTACCTTGGCCATTAATACATACCACATATGAGTAAGGACCTCACCTCTCAACCACTGTACCTTGCACCCACTTAACACCCCCACGCATATTCCTTACCCTGACCTGTTAGTCAACCTCAAATGATCGCATTCGCGGGTTTGCACCATCGTGGTACAATTTTGACTTTTAAAACCTGACCATCTATCACCTTATCCTGCAGGCAGGGTTTCACCAAACTGAGCCTTGTCTGTGGGGAACAACCCAGAAACAACTCAGAGGGGGGTTTACCAGTAGTAGTGTGCAGGGTGTTACAGTAATTAAACAGAACATTTGCAACCCTATGTCTAACACACAATGTAGAATCAGTCTTTTTGTACATCTTTTTGAAAGTCTGTACATGTCTCTCAGCCAGCCCATTACTAGCTGGATGGTATGGTGGACACAAAGACTGCTTGATTCCATTCCTCTGTAGGAAATTCTTGAACTCATGAGCAATAAACTGAGGTCCATTGTCTGAGACCACATGCTGTGGCAATCCCCAACATGCAAATAAAGTCCTTAACACATCCTTAGTAGCTTCTGCTGTTGTAGATTCCATTGTGAATACCTCTAGCCACTTTGAGTGACTATCCACAACTAATAAAAATGATTGACCCTTATCTTCTAAATAGTAAATATGTATACACTGCCAGGGTTGTGTTGCCCAAGGCCAAAACAAAAGTGGTACTTCTTTAGGCATGTTCTGCATGTCCACGCACAAATGACATGTTTGAACATTAGATTCAATTTGTAGGTCAATGCCTAGCCACCAAACAAATGATCTTGCCAGAGCCTTCATCCTGGATTTACCTAGATGTCCAGCATGCAGTTTGTCAAGCACCTGACCACGCAGCAGAGAATAACCACTCTACGGCCCCAAAGTAAACACCTTGCTTCAAGTGATAGTTTATGTCTTCGCATCCAGAATGGCCTCAACTCTTCACCTTGACATTCAGCACCCCAGCCATTCTATAGCCTTAGCTAATACATTATCCTTCTGTGTACAACTCTCCACTCTTTTAGCAGTTACAGGCAAAGAATCCAGTGCAGTCTGGTACACATAATGTTCATCAGCATCAAGTGTCAGTCTTTGACAAAGGTAGCCTACTCAAAGAATCAGCATTTGCATTATTCAATGATGAACGGTATGCAATATTGTATTGATACGCACACAACAACAAAGCCCATCTCTGCAGCCTAGCTGCAGCCATGGCTGGTACGCCTGTCTTTGGTCCAAATATATGAATCAGTGGTTTGTGGTCATTTATCAATTCAAAAGAACAACCATATAGATACAAGTGAAATTTCTCTACCCCAAAGATAATAGCTAAACCTTCCTTTTCAATCTGAGCATAATTACGCTCTGCAGCTGACAAGGTACAGGAAGCATAAGCGATGGGTCTTTCTGTGCCATCAGCCATCTTGTGACTCAGTACGGCACCTAGCCCATAAGGACTGGCATCTACACTTAATAATAATGGCTTTTCTGGGTCATAATGCACCAATACACTGTCGCTGGACAGCACTGTCAAGCAAAATGAAATGCTCTCTCACATTCATCAGTCCAGACAAATGAAGCATCCTTGTTCAAGATCTGGTACAATGGGTGTAATTCAGTTGCCAAATTCTTAAAAAATTTCCCATGATAGTTCACCATGCCTAAAAATGATCTCAATTCAGATTTGTCCCGGGGACGGAAAGCATGTCTAACAGCCTCTATCTTATCATGGACTGGACAAACACCCTTTGCACATAATACATGACCAAGGTATGTCAAATCGGGCTGAAACCAATTACATTTTCTTTTATTCAACTTGACATTGTATTTCTCAAATCTTTCGAACACTTCCTTCAATATACTCAAGTGTCCTCATGGGTTTCTGTCGCTATCAACACATCATCTACATAGCAGAAAACTTGGTCTAATCCAGACAACATACGGTCCATAGTAGCCTGAAATATGGAAGGTGCTGTCTTTATTCCAAAACTCAACCTCTTAGGTTGCATTAGCCCTTTGTGTGTGTTTACTGTAAGTACCTCAGCAGAGGCATCATCAAGAAATAATTGATTGAAGGCACCTGATAGATCCAAAGATGAGAAAACTTTTGGATTTTTACCATTTTCACAAAGTTTAGCTAACATCTCCTGCACATTTGGTAGTTTATAACCATCATCTTGAATGACCTCGTTCACCTTCTTGTAATCCTCACACAACTGAATTTGATTGGTATTTACCTTCAGAATGTGAATAGCAGGGGAGGCCCATGAGCTGACTTCACAGGTTCCAATATGTTATTTTCTACCAACCGGTTATACTCTTCTTCCACAATATCCCGCATTGCATACGGAACAGGTCTACTTTTCTGATAAATAGGCTCGACCCCTGGTTTAAGTTTGACAACAGCTGTTAAACCTTTTATGCTTGTCTTTGAAATATCAAAAATATCCTTCTTTTCCTTCAGCAAGGATTCAAATTCACTTGGTACATCGAGGGTCCCTACATCTGCTGGAGTATTTTTCTCAACTCTGAAGATATTCTTCCAGTTCAAATTGATCTTTGACAACGAATTTCTACTCAGAAGACATGGTCTTTCACCTTTAACAACAAATAATTTCAGAACTTTCCCTTCCGACTCCTCATACATCCCAAAACAGGTACAATTTCACCAGAATAAGAGTTGAGTTAATTGGGACCAAATCATACTCATCTAACTTCTTCCTATAAACATGTTCCCCAACCATAGAAAGTGAAGCCCCAGTGTATCTCCATTTTAATTTTCTTTCCACTAATTTTAACATCAGTCATATAGGGCTCAGCTTTATGTACCCGGTCAGTGTAAACCACCTCTGGTTCGGCATTTAGTGAATACAGGCCAAATGTCACTTGGTCATCCTGGTCATAGGTCTCATACTGGCCATCATCCAGCTGATTGAGTTATAGGGAATTGAGAAGAGCGACAAGTCGATCGCTATTGTTTGGGGAGTTACAATAGTAATTCTGGAAATAATATAAAGACGCGGGGTTCATTCATACTAAGTGTCTGCAGGTATATTCCCGTAGTATACATAAATGTTTGTTATAAAGTATGATACAAAGAAAGAAAACTTTTGAATGCGATATGTCACCAGGAACAGTTAAAGAATGTCACTATAAGTCCTTAGTCACATGAAGCTTAGAGTGGGCGCGGCGTGTTATGGCTCTATAGGATGCCAGGAGTGGCTGTGAAGGCTGAGTCATTGTTTTGGACTTTGCCAATGTAGGTCCTGGGGGTCCCGGTGGCAGCAGGGGAGATTATGTCCTTATGAGTGGAAGGGTGTGTCCTCTATAAATGATCTGTTAGAGCACCACCAGGCTTAAAGTCCAAAGGGTGTCGGATTGCAACAGATCAGAACCACCGGCAGTTTGGGAGTATATAAGGCTGGAGCTGAAGGGGCTGAGGTGCAGGCTGTGCTCAGGATTAAGGGATTCACGGTCTGCCCTGGAATTATAGGGGAAGAGATTTATATTCGGCAGCTCACAAGTAGGAATCGATTGAAATTCTGAATATTATTTACTGGAGCTTTGGTCACTGTCTAGAGTGCTTTCTGAAGTCTTAACTTCATTCAATTGGAGATCTAGACACACACTCTAAGGGATCTGCTTTTTATGTAGAGGAACCACACATCAGAAGGACTTAGATTTGGTTAGCTTTCATTTGGTATCACTACCCATTACTATATTCTCAATGCTCACTTGAACATCTCACTATGGAGCTTGTGATTGTGTATTGTGATAGCCATTTGTGATTATTGATTTAACTTGGAGTTATGCCATGATGGAATTCATATTGATTTGACTTGGAGTTATGCCATGATGGAATTCAAAGGCACCCACAGTTTGTGATTGTGTATTGTGATAGCCATTTATGATTATGCTTTGAAATATGACAACATTTGTAAATTTGTGTTTTGAAAATACCCTCGCATTGGAATTTTAATGAGGATGAAAATTTGTAAAGGTTTGTAATTGTGTGGAATTAAGTACATTTAACAACGATGGAAATTACTCATGCCCGAGATTGGGTATATGATGTTATCGATGAAATGTGGTGGCATTATTATTTGGGATTTATGGATATTGACACCATTGACTTTGAAAATTGATTGGATTCAAATTATTGAAATTCTTCCTGCTTAAGGCATGTGTCTAGGAATTCTAAATTGAAATGTGAAATCGACGCTGGAGTCTGAATTGTATTCGACCTTGGATTGGCATATATGCCTATTCAATAAAAACCCTTGGAGATGAAGTACCCAATTGTGTTTTCTTTCCAAATGGGCTATGGGATTTAAACACAGCTCTACTACTTGATGCTAGCTTGAGAACATTCCCCAAATACATAGTTAAACTGCGAGTGGAGATGGGATTGAGGTGAAACATAACTGGTGGAAACCCGAGTTCGATTATTGCATCACAGCTACCCCAAAAGAAGTTACCCCTGTATAGAAGCTACCCCCGTTATAGAACTCCCCATTATAATCCCCCCCCCCCTTTAATTAGAACACACCCCCTTTTGAACAACAACACCCCCCCAACATCCCCTCCGCCTGTGATAGCCCATGATGCTGCTCATCGTCCACATACCTGGCCTGATTACCAGTAGAATTACTATGTGAAGCATTTCCTGCCTGAGTGCCAGCAGAAGAACCTCCATTGGTGCGTTGATTATTTGACCTTTTCACTGGACACTGGCTTTTTGTTTCCACCCCCTTTACAGCAACTATCCTTGGACACAGCATGAGCAGTACCCCCTGTAGCAGCTCTCATGCTGTCATGAGGAGATGACGCTAACTCATCTGCCAAACACTTCTCCTTGGCACGTTCAAAGGTGAGCTTCCTGATCGACAATAAATGACATTGTGTCTTCCCTATATTCTGATGTAGACCCAATACTTATCTGTCTCTAAGGGCCTGTTCTAGGAAATTTCCAAAATCACAAGTGCTGGCTAATCTTCTCAGACGAGCAATAAATGCAGAAATGCTTTCCCCCATCCTTTTGTGCAGCGGACCAATACTGCAATGATGATATGCTCAGGTTTGAAATGAGCACCTAACAGCTCAATTAATTGATCAAATGTTTTGGTACTTGGTTTTGCTGGGGAGCATAGATTTTTCAATAGCCTATAATTATGCCTCTGGACCTACCACTGCTATGAAGGTGCTAACCTTTCAGTCATCAGGAATCTGATTAGCAACCATGTTTGCCACAAGGCTGTCACTGTATTCATTGAAACTTTTGATTTTCTCATCAAAATATCCTACAGTACTGTAGACAGCCATGATGAGAATTGTTCCAAAACACAGCACTGATGTAGGTAAACTCTTTTATTTCTGTAGACAGACAGTAGGCCTATTGTGCCTACTCTCCAATTTAGCAGGAATCTATGCACAGGTAGTGCCAAATAAACAAATTTTATCTCAAAAATCCTGCTGAATACACCAATCACACTTCCTATCTGGGGCTGGGACCAATGTGGGCACTTTCCTGGCACCACTTCACCAAGGCTTTGTTGCTTCCTGTCACACAAAATCACTGACACTTTGCCAGACAAACCTTTCACAATGTTCAAAGGTAACCGGACCTGCGGAAATTAAGCCGGGCCTGCAGAATAAAAAAGCTGCAAGACTGTATGTTCTGCATACTGAAAAGAAAAGGCCATGTCACATATCACTTTTTTGTATTTCTCCATGCCCTTGTCACTAAGCTCCATGCCACATGTCGATGAAAGGCCATGTCTCATGTCACTAGTGACTTTCTACTTCTCCTTGTCCTTGTCACTGAGCTCCATGTCCCATGTCAATTTTAATGGTCATGTCACCATGTCGACTCAAGGGGTCCAGACCCATTATGAATAACTAACACTAAATGCCATGATTTGTCATTCTAAGCATTCTTATTGCTTTATACTGATGCCTCATGCCATACAGTGCATTGCGTAATAGACCTACTAGAAAATATTTCAGTTAATAATTATGTTGTCTAATTATTGCTAAACTTTCATTTGTTAGGCCTAATGAGGCTTAGGTTTCTGGACACAATGTGTTCACAGACTATGACCTGTATTTAAAAAATATAGAGGGCAAATACGACATTCATATTTGACATGACGTTTGTACTTAAATCCACCATTGCGTATTGCTTTTGCATATGACAATCTGTCTGCACTGAAAACATGGAAGATCCGAAACTAGTCAGTGGTGACCACTTTAGGTCCTCAAGTTGACGATACCTAAAACTACAACTTTAGGTACTCAAAATGAC
Organism: Acholoe squamosa; assembly: GCA_949317995.1. NCBI lineage: Eukaryota > Metazoa > Annelida > Polychaeta > Phyllodocida > Polynoidae > Acholoe > Acholoe squamosa. The sequence continues at coordinate 16,600,455 of OX439051.1, forward strand.
GACTTTAGGTCATCATCCTGATGACCTGAGTCGTCAACATGACGCCTAATGCCCCTTTGATGGCTCCACCCTTACTGCAACCTACAGTTGCACTGTGGCGGGCAGAGAAGCCCTGATACACGGCCCAACACCTCTTTGATGTTTTCCTCCACTACTGGCGCCCATAGAGGCACTGTAACAGGCAGAGAAGCCCTTATACACGGTCTAACGCCCCTTTGATGTCTCTACCCTTATTGCCGTCCAAAGGGACACTGTGGTGGGTAAAGAAGTCCTGATACACGGCCTAACGCCCCTTTGATGTCTCTACCCTTACTGCCATCCAAAGGGGCACTGTGGTGGGTAAAGAAGTCCTGATACACGGCCTAATGCCCCCTTGATGTCTCTACCTTTACTGCCACCCAAAGGGGCACTGTGGTGGGTAAAGAAGTCCTGATACACAGCCTAACGCCCCCTTGATGTCTCTACCCTTATTGCCGTCCAAAGGGGCACTGTGGTGGGTAAAAAACTCCTGATACACGGCCTAATGCCCCCTTGATGTCTCTACCCTTACTACCGTCCAAAGGGGCACTGTGGTGGGTAAAGAAGTCCTGATACACGGCCTAACGCCCCTTTGATGTCTCTGCCCTTACTACCGTCCAAAGGGGCACTGTGGTGGGTAAAGAAGTCCTGATACACGGCCTAATGCCCCCTTGATGTCTCTACACTTACTACCGTCCAAAGGGGCACTGTGGTGGGTAAAGAAGTCCTGATACACAGCCTAACGCCCCTTTGATGTCTCTACCCTTATTGCCGTCCAAAGGGGCACTGTGGTGGGTAAAGAAGTCCTGATACACGGCCTAACGTCCCTTTGATGTCTCTACCCTTATTGCCGTCCAAAGGGGCACTGTGGTGGGTAAAGAAGTCCTGATACACAGCCTAACGCCCCTTTGATGTCTCTACCCTTATTGCCGTCCAAAGGGGCACTGTGGTGGGTAAAGAAGTCCTGATACACAGCCTAACGCCCCTTTGATGTCTCTACCCTTACTGCCACCCAAAGGGGCACTGTGGTGGGTAAAGAAGTCCTGATACACGGCCTAACGCCCCTTTGATGTCTCTACCCTTACTGCCGTCCAAAGGGGCACTGTGGTGGGTAAAGAAGTCCTGATACACGGCCTAACGCCCCTTTGATGTCTCTATACCCTCACTGCTGTCCAAAGGGGCACTGTGGCGGGTAAAGAAGTTTGCTACATGTACTGCCGCCCACATAAAAAGTTTCAAAGAGTATTGATCATGAATATTTCACATACATTTTATGTATGAAAATCATTTCTAGTCAAAATTATTCGTTGTGAAAGAATTAAAATCATATGAACTTCATCAAAATGTCTAAGGCTAGGGCAAAGCCCTATGTTATAGTGGCTTCTATGTTCAAAGAACTATAGTCTATACAAAATTATCATACTATTTAATACATCAAATTTGAGGAAGAAGCTTTTGTTTTCTATCAGGTAAAGCACAGCTCCACATAGCTCACCCCCCCCCCACCCACTCTACTACAATATGCTGTCTATTGAGGTCCAATAAATCATCATGTTGCCTGTAAAAGGTCATTAAATAGCAAAACTAATAAAACATCATGCTGCCTGTACAGGGTTATTGTATGGTATTGCTAACGTGTTCGTGATGCGTTGCTAAGCTGTTTGTGATGCATTGCTCAGGTATTCATGATGAGTTCCTAAGGTAATCATGATCTGTTGCTAAGGTATTAATTATGTGTTGCTAAGGTGTTTGTGATGCGTTGCTAAGCTGTTCGTGATGCATTGCTAAGCAGTGCGTGATGCATTGCTAAGGTGTTCATGATGTGTTGCTAAGCTATTCATGGTGCATTGCTAAGGTATTCGTGGTGTATTGCTAAGGTAATCATGATGTGTTGCTAAGGTGTTCGTGATGCGTTCCTAAGGTATTCCTGGTGCGTTGCTAAGGCATTCATGGTGTGTTGCTAAGGTATTTGTGATGTGGTGCTAAGGTATTCATGATGTATTGCTGAGGTATTCATGATGCGTAGCTAAGATATTCATGATGCATTGCTAAGGTATTCATGTGTTGCTAAGGCAATTATGATGTGTTGCTAAGGTATTCATGATGCTTTGCTAAGGTATTTGTGATGCGTTGCCAAGGTATTCCTGGTGTGTTGCTAAGGTAATCATGATCCATTGCTTAGGTATCCATGATGTGTTGCTAAGGTAATCATAATACATTGCTAAGGTATTCATGATGTGTAATGAAGCTATTCATGATGTGTTGCTAAGATCTTAATGGTATTCTGTTCACATGATGCATTCTTAATGTATTCATGATGTCCCTATCCCTAGTACTAAAATGGAGCCTAGCTCCTACCTCGACGGCAGGTGCTGTAGGAATGATAACATGCAAGCAAGGTCCTAATATTGCATACTATAGCTACCCCTAAATGTCTAAATGTCATACCTATAAGGAATGATTCATATTAAACAAGTTAGGTTTAATATTAGACTTGCTTACTACCTATTAAAAGGATTAGTGGTTCCTTCAACTAATCCGTCAATATCAGTCTCCAAGCCCTAACACTCCTAATGGATGCAATGTTTTCATTTCACTGTACAAATGCAAGGTGCCACTGAGTGAAGAATTTTGAAGAGCTAGTACAAATCTTTACAATTATGGTCCAGCGTATATGCGAGGTACTAAGGGAGTGTTCATTTTTTAACAACAGGGGGGGGGTTGGTGGGTTTTCGTTTTGACCCCTGAAAATATTTTCCGCCCCCCCCTTTGAGAGGTGCCAAAATATTTTTGGCCCCCCCCCCCTCAGGAGGGGTCAAAATATTTTGCGCCCCCCCCCAACATCGAGTTGTGTTGCACCACATTGTACAGCATCATATCACACTCAATTGTATTGTTTCACTGAAGTATAAGGTAAAAGTATCACTTCCCAGAGTTATTATCATCAATTAATTATTTTTCTATTGGAATGCAAGAAATTGAAAACAGAAAAGGGGGTTCCACTTCTCAAGACCAATTTCATCAGTAGCTGCAGTGCGAGTCACACACTACCGTAAACTCCCGCGTATAAGACGCGCTGTGCATATAAGACGCACCCCAAACTCAGCACATGCATTTTCGCGTATAAGACGCACATTTTAATGCTGAAATTTGTAAGATAAGTACATTTCTATAGTAAAATTACCCCTCGTATAAAACGCACCCCAAACTTGAGGAAATCCTATAAGATGCAGTAGGGATTTGTTTGGCCTACAGGACGCGTCTTATACACGGGAGATTATGGTACTCCTGTTTTACTCCACCACAGCTGTGGTGGAGTAAAACAGGAGTACCGTAAACTCAGCACATGCATTTTCGCGTATAAGACGCACATTTTAAGGCTGAAATTTGTAAGATTAGTACATTTCTACAGTAAAATTACCCCTCGTATAAGACGCACACCCAACTTGAGAGAAAGCTATAAGACCCCCCAGCATTTTGTTTGGCGTAGAGGAAGCGTCTTATACACGGGAGATTACGGTACTTAGCCTTATGTCTTTTGTTTAAAAAGCAGCCAGGACAAGCTAAGTATAGGGTAGTCTGGAGGTATCACCGCCCCAGTCAAACAGTTTTATAAATCTAGATCCTAAATTTATGCATTCTGGTGGTTTTTGAGGTTTCCCTATACCCTATGTTTAAAATTCTACAAAATGTTAAAATGGGATCTCATTGCATGGATCTGGATGAATCACAAGATTGAATTCTGTGGTCTTAGGTTCAAGCAAGCAAGCAAACCGTATTTGAGGGATCATTTAAGTCTGAATCAACTTGCTGCAGACACACATGGGCCTTTATGACTCTTAACTATAGGGAATGGGAGATGGGCTCTTTTAGCACAGCCTTTGGAAATTTTGTTTGGGGGACGGGGATAACCAAAGCAGTCCAAACAGGCAAATCAAAAACTTTACCATTTACATGGGTTGGGGGTTTGGGTTTCTGACCAAATGGCCAGGCCAACTCTAAGTATTTGCATACTGCTTTCCAAGAAAAATGTTTAAAACTCTTGGGCATGTTTTTTTATTGTTAGTGTGATTAATGTGTGATAGAGAGTAAGAATCAGAGGGGGGTCTGGGGCTATGTCCTTCAGGAAAATTTTGAATATTGAGAAGTCAAATGGTGCATTTTGGTGACGTATGACTGGATGGTGCAGGGGGGCACACATCCCACCTGACCCCAAGGTTTTACTACCCCTGCATCATATACACTGCTTTTGGCTCAGGGAGCCTAGGGATATATGGAGATGTCCCCCACAAAAAAAAATTGAATATCGAGAAGTCAAATGGTGCAATTTGGTGATGTATGACTGGATGGTGCAGGGGGGGGGGGGCACACATTCCACCTGACCCCAAGGTTTTACTGGGTGGGTACAGGTCGGGCCATCCAGGTCAGGCCATCCAGGTCAGGTCAGGTATGTCTTGCTAGGCCCACTCCAGATGAGGGGAGAGATTTGGGGAAAGGTTAGGGGAGGGGGAGATGGGAGGAAAGGCTAGGGAGAGAGAGAACACTGAGCATGTGATCTGACCATGACATATGCAAATTCCGAATTTTGAATATTGAGAAGTCAAATGGTGCATTTTGGTGACGTATGACTGGATGGTGCAGGGGGGCACACATCCCACCTGACCCCAAGGTTTTACTACCCCTGCATCATATACACTGCTTTTGGCTCAGGGAGCCTAGGGATATATGGAGATGTCCCCCACAAAAAAAAATTGAATATCGAGAAGTCAAATGGTGCAATTTGGTGATGTATGACTGGATGGTGCAGGGGGGGGGGGGCACACATTCCACCTGACCCCAAGGTTTTACTACCCCTGCATCATCAATACACTGTTTTTGGCTTAGGGAGCCTAAGGGTATATGGAGATGTCCCCCAGGAAAATTTTGAATATCGAGAAGTCAAATAGTGCATTTTGTTGAGGTATGACTGGATGACCCGACTGGTATGTCCCCCAGGAAAATTTTGAATACTGAGAAGACAAATGGTGTATTTTGGTGACGTATTTTGGTGTCCCCCAGGAAAATTTTGAATATCGAGAAGTCAATTGGTGCAATTTGTTGAGGTATGACTGGATGACCCAACTGGATGGGTCGGGTTTATCCCGGTCGAGTCCATCTCATATGGGTCTGTATGGTGTGGTTCTGTTCAGTCTGGATCCATCTGATTCTGTCTGGTCTGGTCTGGGTCCCATTGAAGTCTTGACTGGGTCTGTTGTGGTAGGTTCAGTCCAGATCCATTTAGTCCAAGTCCATTTGGTCCGGGTCTTTCCAGTCCAGGTCGGTTTAGTCTGGGTCTGTCAGGGTGGATCCATCCAGGGTGAGTCTGGGGGCAATCCAGGTAGATCTGCGTGAGTCTGGGGGCAGTCCAGGTAGATCTGTCTGGTCCGGGTCAGTCCGGTCTGGGTGAGTCTGTCCAGGTGGATCTGTCCAGGGGCAGTCTGGGTGGGTACAGGTCGGGCCATCCAGGTCAGGCCATCCAGGTCAGGTCAGGTATGTCTTGCTAGGCCCACTCCAGATGAGGGGAGAGATTTGGGGAAAGGTTAGGGGAAGGGGAGATGGGAGGAAAGGCTAGGGAGAGAGAGAACACTGAGCATGTGATCTGACCATGACATATGCAAATTCCAAATGCGAAAAAAAATCGAGGCATTAAAAGTAAAGACTCTTCTTTGATTTGCCATTGATAGGTTAAAATGGGAGGGGGTCTGGGGGTATCTACCCCAGGAAGATTTTGAATATTGAGACGTCAATTTGTGCATTTTGGTGCTTTTTGAGGGTGGCTGATGCCCTTGTATCCAAAGACCCCACCATATATATAAAATGGTAAAATGATATCTCATGGGATCTGGACAAAGAATGACCCTGACAGATCTTACAATAATGGAGAAAACTGAAAAAATGAGGAGTTTGCATGCATGTATGCATGAGCCATCTTTGACAGGCGTCACACATACCACAGAGCTCTCATGTTCTAATGGAGCCAAAGAGTGAGACTTTTCCCTGAAGCTTGGAATTTTCTAGATTTCCGAGATGCATTGAAATAAATGCAGTTCCAGGGCATTTGGGTATGCCCCCAAGAAAATTTGGAGAAATATGGAGGTTCATTTCTGATTTTTAGAGCATTTTGGTACATCAACCGAGGATGGATGCTCAAGTTCACTATTTAAGTTTATACTGAAATTACAAAGTCTAAAATGGCTGAGAAACAGTGAGAGAGTAAGACAACCCCCAAATGTGTGAGAATCACGCCAGATGTGTGAGATTCACGACAGATGCTTGAGTGTTGAGAGCTCTGCATACACTCTTGTTGGAATTATGATTCCCCTGAAAATTTTGAAATTTTAGAAAGAAAATGGTGCATTCTGATGCATTGTAAAATTATCAGTATAAACTTTCTCCTTCTGCAAGTAATATATTGAGAAATTGTCCCCACTACTTATCAATTTGGGTATTTACGGCAAGTCGCGTCAATTTGTGCCTCATCAAGAAGGGTCTAAAAATTTTACGCCCCCCCCTCAAGAGCAGTCAAAATATTTTTCGCCCCCCCCTCAGGAGGGTTCAAAAAATTTTACGCCCCCCCCTCAAACTCACCAACCCCCCCTGTTGTTAAAAAATGAACACTCCCTAAAGTAGACTATGACACTTTCTACTGAAGCATATCTTGATTATCAACATATATTTACGATTATTAAAAGATAACAAAAGACATAGTCTTACAATGCCAGTGTTTTTATTTGTTACAAATGCTGGGTGACAGAACACATGTCTTTACACTGGGGAGAGATACCAATGTCTATTGTATAGGGGTAGAATAATACACAGCTCCTTATACCACTCCCATTATGGTGTGCCAACACAAGCCCACTGACATCTTTTTGCCCTCAATTTGCTCCAACACTATGACTGTTCTGGGCTACATGATGCCATCAGGCTTGATACTAAATTGGTTGTCAAGATGCAGATATCCATGCACTGCTAGCAAATGCAATGAGACAATAGAAGGGGAACAGCCATAAAGTATAAAAGCGATATGCTATCCTTGAAATTAATGGACTGTGCCAGCAGATGGGAATTGCTCTTTTATTAGTGAAAAAATTTATTCTAACATCACTGCTAGCATCTGTAAACCGCAGTATAGTGTTGGAGCAAATGGTTGAAAGATGTGACCGTGCTTTTACGCCTGCAACCAATTATCCTTATCAATATCATCGATATCGTTATTACCATCATTACACATACAAGTAGCGATGGACAAGGGGGGCTGAACAAAATGTTTCTGCATATAAGCACAGAGAACAAGGTCAAAAGGACCCATAGAAAAAGTTCACAGACAACTGAATAGTTATTTAAAGGATCTGGGTTTGGGATTTTTTCCATTTCATTTAGTGTTTTTCATCCACTGAAAGCACGGTGAAGAACATATTAGATATTAGATCTATAGTTTATGATATTATTCTGGCGCACTTTCTGAACAAGTTCTTGCGCAATTCAGTGAACTACGAATTATCGTTATCTATTCATGCTTTCAAAGATTCTAGGAGGCAAAATCTGACAAATTGTTTTCATGTGTTGGTGTGAAATGACTGGAGCATAGCCTAATGTATATGTCCTACAAGACACTCGATAGGGATGTACCCAGTTCATATTTTTGCTCCATAAGAAAAGGCTGAGAGTAAATATACAATGAACCAAAGAGTGCCATATTGTAAAATGAAATTTGTAACACAAAATACTGGTGGCATTGTTTTCAAATTATCGCATCATTACTCCTCGGAAGCTCTGAGTAGCGAAAAGCATTGAACCTGGAGGTATTGGCTATACCAAACGTAAACGGAGATGACAAAATATATAATACTTAAACGCGATAGCAATTTCCTCTGCATTTACGCTTCATCAGGGAAAAACAATCCAAAATTAAACATAATCTCAATCCAGAGTACATACTCGTTACATCAATGAACCGCAGCACTGAATATGTCAATACATTATATGTGGTTAATATGTATCCGACAAGTAGTCAAATGATTTATATTATTTCATGTGTTTAACACAATCATTACAAAGCATTGGCATTAGAAGAACGTATTTTAGAACATTCCATAATACATATATAATGCGATAAGCAATATGGCTATATTACCCCTACATATATATGCAGAAGGTAGCTCATGTTGAAAATTAACTTTCACAACTCAGTTTGAACTCAGAGCTACAACCATAAGGTACATAATAGAGTGGCAGTTGATTCAGTTCTATACGGGACCTACGCTTTACAAGCGTTACTGAAAATCATAACAAAAAGCACATTTCATCATCCTTGTCATGGGCAAATTCTGCAAAATTCATGCAAATAACTTTAATGTCAAAATTATATACACCAATTAGATGAACAATAATTAATATCATCTCCTTTGGGAATAATCAGAAAGTTCTTTGTGTATATAATCCATGAGCATTTGTACTTATAATAAAGTTGACTAGAATTGAGAGTAGCACAGACTTTGCCTGAACCAAGTATGTTATAGAAGCGCGAGTCATATAAATATTTATAGTGTAGATGCGGCTTACTTATCTATACTGGTAATGTAAACATAACATTGTATAGCTACACATAAAACCAGCTGTCATAGATAGCACAGCTAACAAACAAAAGTATATTTACCAAACAAAACAATTATAATAATAACAAAAGCCAAGGGCAATCATTTAACAAAAGCTCTCAAAGCTTAATATATGTAGTTTACATATCATAATGCGCAATACATATTAATTCCACACAAATAAACAATTGGAACTAATTTCATACAATATTGTTTGGGAAAGGGGTTAATGTCAATTTTATTATGAGGCCTGTCAATTTAATCTCTTTAGATGCAGAAATTATGAAAAGAAAAATGTCAAACTTAGTTATTATAATCAAAATGTACCGTTTCATCAAACGTCAATGTTTTGAGTTTCTTTATAGGTTAGGACTACTTCATCACCTGCAGCGCCCATAAATGCACATGGGCACTGCACTTTTACTATGTTTCAAAGAGGCTACATTTTGAATTATATCATTCTCTCCAGTATAAATGGGCATAGATACTAGTAGGCATGGTTAACCTCAGAAATGCCAAAAAATAAATAAACACACTGAGTTAAATTAGTTACTGCCACTCTGGGATGGTGTTATGACCTTGCCACACAATAGGGCGCTAAGGGTTTCTTCAAAGGGAAGGGAATTATAGGGCACTATACATTTTTAAACAAAGGCAAATTTTGAATATGCTATCCACTATGACCTTGCTCAAATGGAGCACCATGGCAACCTACTTAAAAGGAACTGACTTTTTGACACCAATATACATTGAGCAGCATTTAGACACAAACTGACAAAACAAAACAAAATATCCAATTTGTAGTTCCTATACTAGTTGACTACAACAAGGGTGTCTCTCAAAGCTCAGGTTATACCGTGTACACTTTATGTATTGGGGAGCAAATACCATGTTTCAGTGTCAAATAGGATATAATTTAAACCCTTGAATTGAATAAATGTACACTTATGGACATCTAGTGTGGGATGGGAAAGGAAAAGGGAGTTATACTAGTGAAATATATTTAGTTCACAACCAGAAATCGGCAGTTTTGGTCATTTATATTGATGGGATCATATCTCAGTATCAGCACAATTGGGATCAGCTGAGACAATACAAAAAGAAAAGAGCAAGTTTCATTTCTATCTATAATCACAAATGAGTTACCTGTAATACTGTATTGTAGCTAAATCCTCAACTGACCTCAATAAGTGTTATGGTTTATGCTACATATACATCTACCCATATATCATAAGTTAAACATCTAGTATATAACTTGTAATGCTTACACCACAAGAAATATGTGTAAAATATCCTTCACAAAACTCTTGGCGCATGTCGACCGGGCTCACGGCACTTACACCAGGTATATGGATTCTAGTCTATGTCTACACAACATACAAACATCTATGTATTTATATATATTATTAAAACCATTTTACATAATTTACATTAGTAACTCCTGATTCAGTCGGGAATCGCTCTGATTTAATCAGTAACAGACAACAACTCATATAGTGTTCACCCGAACTGTCTATGGTTCACCAAAGCTACTCCTTATTATCAGGGATTAGAACCTGTATCATCATCAATTTCATCATCATCATCATCATCATATTCATCATCATCATCATCATCATCATCAAGTCCTGGCTTTGGTCATCACTGAAAGACACCCAGTCACTTACAACCTTTATGCTGGTGGGACTTTGAAAATCTCATTAAAATATGTTGACAAATGCCAGGGTTCTTGTACATAGCAACACCTGGATAATCAACCGTTAACTATCATTTATGGCCCTGGAGCAATTCTACTCATAGAAAAATGGGAAAATAGCCTCACAAATTGTATATCATCCCTTCAACACTATCCATAGAAAACATTATGTGATGATCTATATCAGAGACTACCATGTCCAAGTGATTACTTAACGCTACGTACAGATTTGCCACTTGCATGTAACTTGGTTAAATGGAATGAGTTGCAAGGAAGTACATTTTTATCAGTGGAAGAAGGGCCTCTTTCATCTTGTCATTATTCTGTGTCCATGCTTTAATTTTCCAAGGCTATTTTGATGTATTTTTCCCTGTAGTACCTTCTGGAGTAGGGTAAGTCAGCCTCTTTTTCCCCCTAAGGTTATTTGTGCAGTGGACTACCCGTTGGTGGATGGGTGCGAACAAATATTAAAGGCTAGTCAAAAGTGTGATACACATCAGGAATAAGCTAAGGCCAAAATTTGTCATCCTTTAAGATATCTTACAGTTTATATATGTTATTATTTGGGCTAAAAGTGTGGTATCATTTATATTTAAGATCAGCAGTTCTATCTTCCTACAGTTTAAGTGCAACTATGACAAAACTTTCAATATTTGATTTCAGTAACAATATCTACAGCTGACAGAAATATCTCTGTGGTTTTAGGGTGGTTTAGTTGACAATATTCACTCTACAGTGTATCCTAGCTACCATTGATTACAGAGCTGTCATAGATAACACAACCATCCTGCCAATTCAGGCATGCTAATACTGAAACTGCTGTTATCACAAACTGAACCACCTCATGTAGTTAAAAAGATTCTTCACATTCAAGATCTCACCTATGGAACTAGGATTCAAAATCCAAGTGAATGCTTAATTCTTGGCACATGCTGCTAAATTCAAGTCCACTTGCGAAGTATGTGTATATTGATAACCCATTTAGCCTGAACCTTGTTAAGTGTAAAATCAATGCTACTTATTAGCTCTGTGTATGTCTTATACCTAGAGCCTACACTTAAGGGGCTTAATCTCAAACATAAGCTGTATATATGTGGATGTCTGCTCAGTTTTCATGTCTGTGAGATTCAACTTCCTTTGTTTAGGAAAAGGGATTTTATGCAATTATGAAGTATTAATCATAGCCTTGATGATCAGGATTGTGTATGGTTTCAGTCATGTACAAGGGCATTTTTCATATAGCCTGTAATCGATTTCTGTTTAACTTCATATACGCTGCCATTTCCTGAATTTTCTTCTCTGCCAATTGATTTTCTTATGCAAATGTGGGACATTATTCAAATCACAGAGGTGTGTTAGTATGTATCTATATGCGGGTCACCTGTGCAGAATGAGGTCACTCTTCTGACATTAGAGAAGTACCCCAGAATAGCAATATCAGCCCATGCATTTATATTGATATATTATAAAGAGCCCATCCATACATTGTGATATCATGCAAGTTTTGTGACAATATTCTCTATCTAGCATGGTATTCTGGTTCATTAAATGTTATTAAAGCTACTTGGATTACAAATATTTCAGCAGTTTTAACATCTTTTATAAGTGTTGTTTCTTCAGCCTGTTTTATTTTCCTGCCCCATGTAAAGGTCTGTTAAATTATAATACACTTAATAATTACTAGCATAACCCACTAGTCAGTACGAGTCTCTTTTCTCATCAATCCACATCATCATCTCATCTAGTAAGGAAGCAGTCTATGTACACAAATGTACAAAGGCAATTTAATTCCAAGTGACAATGGTGGGTTGGCATACTGATTTCTGAGGCATGGTGAACCAGGTTCTAGTCTAAGTGAATTTTTTCATCATTTTCTTGTTCTTATTTGCTATGCCTATCTTAATTCCATTTGAATATGCCTCTTAAGACTGCAGTCCTTTATTGCTAACAGGACTAGCTTTTATACATTCTTAAACCTGGACTTTGCACAAGGAAAACAAGAGACAAAGCTGAGAACAGCCATATACTCTTTGCAAATCATAATCTGAATTGAAAATTGATGATTACCAGGTTATCTTAGCCGTCTATTGTTCTACCTATAAGGTATGAAATGCAGAAGCACTTGGAAAGTTTCCCTTTGTATACATTTTGTTTCATTCACTATCCATGTTTTAGGTTATAGTTAGCTCCCATTACTTGGTTCAGAGGGAGGGGGGGGGGGGTGATTAATGTATCCAAATCCATTAGGCAATTGTTGATTGTATTACACTTATCTATCCAGAAATCAAACATTCCCTGAAATAGTCAATTCTATATAGCTTTTGTCAATGCAAGTTTTCTTGTTGTAGGAAAAAATAAGATAATTACTAAACTGTGTAAAGCCATTATGTTCAAACATGAAAGTGCAAACGTATATTTCCCAGAGATGCCACTCACTGGCCAACAAAAACCAGGAGAACTGGACTTTGGACACATTTTCCCGGGAATTTAACATAATTTAATACAGAAGTTTTAGAATCAAAACCAGGAATTCCTGGTAAACCAGTAAAAAGTGGCATCTCTGATTTCCTTTTACAAATATTTGCCACAATAGGTATTGTGCACCTATGCTATTGTTACTGTGACTCACTGTCTCATCCTACATGCCCTCCAATTGCACAACCATGCTACCATATTGTTCTCAAGCACCATGGCTTCGGCAGTTTCAGGGAAAATCAATTCACTATTCTATAGGCTATAAGAACTGCAGCAACAATATACTGCCACCTTAAATATGCAAGGGCCAACTTACATTGTATTACTTGGTAAGAAATGGAAATATATATAAGCACCACACTGACACCATATATAAGGGTCTTTATATATTAAATAGTCATAGTTGTACCACTCACTGACACAAGCAAACCAACCTGCTATAATCTAACATAGGCAGCCTTAGGCAGGCACATCACTTAGTTCTTAGTTAATGGGCACTGTAGAGTTTTCATGTACTTGAGTTCTTTAGCCAAAATATGCAAGATTGCAGCACTGGTAAGTAACTCACAAGTGTTGTATCCAAGCAATGGCATTCCAAAGGGTCAGTAATATGCACGATCAATGCAGTGCCAATGAGTAACATGTCAGCGCTGCAAACAATACATGCGATCATAGAACCTTGAGGCATTTATACCTTTCTTTATGACTTGAGGTTAGCATTTCACAGACAACCTATGGGTTCTCCTTCAGCCAGCCCATACAACCTTATGCCAAACTACAGCTAGGGTACACCACAAACACCCCATCTCTTTTCAATTATATTGGGACCTTTTTACACTCAGTGATATGCTATACACAAAATATATCAGTTTTGGATTGCAAATTACAGTATACATGTAACAGCAGTGAGACTGGCACCGGCTCCCTGTTTCCCAAGAGCTATAAGCAAGTGGGTAGCTATGTGTTTCTAAGAGATATATGCCATTGGGTAGATACATGTGCTAATTGTATGTAAGTCATAAACGCTAAAGCATGATTTTGTATTTTCTTCAATTGCGCATGCCAAGACTGTTAAGGTGAAAGCTTAAATTCAGATCAGTTTACTCTTTTTATAAATAAATTCAGTAGAGGTACCTATAAATATTAAACACTGAAACCTCTTTATAGTTAACCCAGTTGCGCGCAATACCCAGTAGCCCATTGCTAGTCAATCATTCCCACAGGGACTATTTATGTGTCTCAAAGCGGCATAAAGTCTCCACCCTGGTATTCTAATATGTATTCTGTATAATATTGGCTCTCGCGCAGGTAGCCCTTCACCTTCTGTGGCAGTGGTAGCTCGTCAATGTGGTCATACCGTGTGGCGCGTAGGATCTCGAAGCGACACATGTGCTGTAGGCTCTGCATGACACGGAAGCGGGACACAGGATAGAGCAGTTGGACTGGTGCTGGTGGGAAGCCTGGCGCACGGGGCCGCAGGAAGTAGAGGAACTTGCCACTGCGCGAATGCTCCATGGCCTTCTCAATAAACTCAATGATGGTTCCAGCACCATGGGACTTTGGCTGGGAGAAGAAACTGAATGTTCCTGAAACCAAAATATTCTGATGCTGTAGAAAATTTCAATTATAATTTTCAATTAGTTTAAAACCTTTAAGGGCCAGATATGTGTTAATGTATCATGATGCCCCTGGTTGGCGTAGGCGAGTAATTCATGCAGGGCTACATCTATACGGGATGCTGTCTTATGGCGTTTATCTTTACAGTCCACATATCATTAGTCAGGAAGACCCCTGCTGCTGCCCCATTGCAGTGCCTTTGTGCAGTCACAAGTACTGCATTGTATCTTTTGGTCTTTAGACCACTCCAAAAATAAAACTTGTTTCTCATCACCAAGTCACGAAAAAAAGTGACGAGGGAGGATTTTAATTTTTTTTTTTTTGATGTACTATTTCATTAGGGTGTGAATGCAATGCGGGCACATAGCGAACGGACGTGTGTGAGAAAAACTGCATTCTAAAAAAGTAAAGTTATCATTGACATTCTAAAATTGTGGTAATGTCTTTTATATTTATTGATAGTCAGCTGTATTCCCTGGGCTATGAGCTTTCATTTGGTACCAAACTTGACTACTTTTTCTAAATTTTTGGTACATTTTTCTCAGAAAATTCTCTGAAATAAAAAAAAAAACAAACAAAAAAAAAACTACTAAAATGATGATTTTTCAGACGAGTGTGGTGATGAGAAACAAGTGTTTTTTTTTATACATACCTGCAAACTCCAGGCGAGAAAAAAACTAAGCCCACAAATCACATAAGTTTATTCTTTAAAAACGAGGCAGGAGAATGTGAATAAAAGGGGGGTCTGGGGGTTGTCCCCCAGGGGCCCAAGAAATTTTATAAATCTAGAGGCCAAATATATGTATTTTGGTGGTTTTTGAAGGTGCCTGTCACCTTCAGTTTAGACTTTTACTAAGACCCCCCCCCCTTATATAAAGGTTAAATTGAGATCTCATTGGATCTGGATGAATCACAAGAATGACTCTAGTGAATCTTTAAAAAAACTGAGAAAACTGAAAAAAAAACTGAGTTTTCAGATATGCTTATAGAGAATCAAAACGGCCTATGCTTTAGAGAGCACCAGTTTTCTATCTTTAAAACCCTCAAGTTATCCAAGTTACCATATATTATTTGGAAGATAATAAAGTTTTGAGTTCAAAGGACTTACCTTTATAGTGCTCGATGCGAGTGTGGTGTGTGGTACCTTGGGAGCGGAAACTTATACTCAGGATATAGCGGTCATCTGAACTGTCACGGACGAGGAAGGAGCCATCAGGTTTGTTGTTTAATCGTGACTCTGCACCGTCCCAACTCAGCGGGCCCCAGTACCATCCACACTGAAAGTAAATTACAAATGTTCAAGAACATCAAGAGTCAACACATTGTATTCATTCTATTACACATTGCATAGTACCTCATGTATAAGGCACGCCTTGTACATGAAACCAACCCCACATTTTGCCGAGGGGCTGGGAAGGGGGCACCCCCCCCCCTCCCTACCAAGCTCTCCCAACCTAGTTACAATCGTAACTCTATCCTGAGCTAACTGAGTGAGGATAGATCGTGCCCCTCAGTACCAAAAGTGAATGTTGAATTGGAAAGTTCAACTATCCAAACCAAGCCAACAGCTACCATTAGGATTTTTTAATTTTGAAAATTCAGTAATAAGAATCCACATTAGATCATTTTGAATGTCACCACTAAAATGGCCAAAAATACACCCCCTAATGGCAGATCCGGCAGGATCCTGCCCAAGGATGAAAAAGGTACCCCTTTCCCTCTAGTTTTTGTACGCACATAGTTACTGTCCGTGTTTACCAGAGGTACCAAATCAAAGGTCATTGTTAGAATTATACATGTTATACATGTGAACGTTTTTAGTTTGATACTGCTTTATCTATTATTACAAGAACACTTCAGTTAGCTCATTTTCACCCTGAGCCGTTCACAACATACCCTGAGCCATCCACGTAATTCATCTACTTAAAAGTGAACCAGATAATCAAATGAGTAAAACAAGAATGTCCCCCATCCCTATCTTGTTCCCCTTTTTCAGCAGGTTATCTAAACATTTTTTTTATGTGTGGGCCTATTGAGCATCCCTTTTATGCATGTGAGATCTTGTCCATGACTGAGCTGAGAAAAAACCGTGCTAAAGTAAAACCACAAAATTGTGCATTAGAAAACCAGAATGAGATCATAGTGCCAAAAAACTCACATCCTTTAGTTTACGTAGACTCTCAATGAAATCAGCATTTATGGTGCGCGTGGGTTCTGAAAGATAGAGCATAAACAATATATAACATCAATTCATATTCACCTGAACAATATAGATTGATTTAGTTCATATTCTAATACTATTACTGATTGGGATGACTGGGATCAGTTGATATGTTCATATTGCTCGAGTTTTAAAACAGTGAGATAAGATAATAATAAAAAAATATATATATAATCTTTGAGAGTATCGTGGTTAAATACAAATATCAACACTGAATAGAATAGATACTATCTTTTGTTCATATCCAAGATTGATAATAGCAAAAATATGACATACCAGCAGCCTGGGCGTTCCCTGCTGTGACATCGTCAACACCGCTATCTGCACTACTGCAGTTGGACGTGTTGCCTATGGATTCTGATAGCTCAGAAGACATTTCACCAGACGAGTTAAGTGGATCACTACTATTGTGTAGATCCTCCATTGCTGCCGTCTCTGCAGGTGTGGACAAAGTTCTGCGATGGCCTGGCTTTGGTGATTTTAATTGCGAGTCATGGTCAGTCTTTTTAAATATATTTTTCAACTTGAACTTCTCTTTCTTTCTATTGGCAGCTGCTACACTGGAGCAATCTTCAGTGCTGTCATCTAGATTGTCTGCGTCGCTCTCCTGTGTTCTAACAGCGACAGGGGAACTATTTGCAGAGGTGCTTTTATGTCGGCGGTGGAGCGTCATGGTCGAGGGTTTCTCCATAGGGATTCCTCGCGCACATGCATCCTGCCATACCTCCTCTAGGGTCATATGAATCGGTTCCACCACCTGCGCCACTCTATCCTCAGAGTTACGATTACTCTTGGGCTGCTCTTCAATGACAGACTCGGGCCCGTCTGTCTGAAGGTCCTCCCCAGTCTCCATGTCTTTTATGTGGCTACAGGTGCAGCCTCCGGCACCAAGCTGAGACGCAGTTGAACAACAGGTGTCCGTGCTCCGGTAGTTACGACTCGGAATAGGGGGCGGTGGGAGACTATCCTCATTGTCTGTGTTAGGGTCACTCATATACGCCTCTACATCATCCATATCAGGAGTCTTTGTCGTTCCTTTCGGGACATGAGCATATAGATCCTCCACAGAGGAGCTTACTTCTAGATCACCAAGGCTGTCTATCTTACCCATGGATGTGGCCCGTAACACCTGGTGTGCCTCCTTGTATTCATGGTGGGCAGAGTTTTGTGGGTAGTGCCGCGACATCCTCATATCCTCCATACTGTTTCTAGGATGAACAAAGCTACTACTTGGAGCACTACAACTGAGTGGCATCGGAATACTACTCGGGGATGGTGTTCGACGCCTTTCTGCCTGCTCGCAGAGAGTAGGCGGGGGGACTTTCTTATCTTTGTTAATACAAGACTCATGGGGGATCGGAAGATCACTGCTCTGCAGGGATATCTTCATATCATCATGGTAACAGTCAATAACGTCCATCAAACCATCATCTACCCGATGTTCTTTTTGTGCAGTTTTAGGTAATGCTTTAACCGGTTTGGCACACACTGCTGGAGGCTGACTCTTATGTTCATCACTATGTCCTTGCAGTTTCGGCACCGTCCCTACAACTTGGCTTTTCCTTGATTCTATTTCTGACTTACTTGTAGTTGCAGGCTGTGCCCTTGGAGCCTCCTTCTTAGCATTAGGAGGTAGCGTCATGCATGACCGGTTTGCATGTTGTTGGACCTCAGCTTGTTGGTGCCGGGGTCTGAGAGTCGCATTAGGAGGCATTTTTACAGCATTTGGATCAAAGTCAACATTAGAATAGTCATCGATGCCTGTGTATCGTGGCGCCTCCTCCTGAGCAACGTCAAACTTCCCAGCATGTTTCAACCTTTCTTGCTCCTTTTCTAACTCCTCCTGCTTCACGTCTTTAACAATTGGGGGTAGCGGGTCTTTGGCTGCATTCCGTCCCTTCCCCGGAGGAGTAGATGAGGAGGGCTGATGGACATTGTGGGTCGTTAGGTGGAATGCACCATTTGAGGTTGGTGTAATCGGAGAAATTACCTTCCGTGGTGTTGTGCATGTGCACGAGCATGAAGACCGTCGATGATCACCAATAGCATTGTACAGGTCAATATCGTCATGTTCAACAACTGTTACATTACTCTGAGTGCGGTGATGTCCTGACTTGAGCCTAAAATGACGTGGCAGCGTCACCTCTCCCCGGAAACGGCCTGGTGATTGCTGCTTCTGGACAGCGGGGACAAAGTCGCGCAGAATATTCTGGCGGTCATTATAACCGTCACCATAGGTGGATGGCACGCGGTCATAACGCCGCAACAGAATGGTGTTATGGCCAGCAGAGCAGGGTGTCTCTATGTCATAACTCTTCTTCTTGGTTATCCGATTACGGAGCTTCTTCAGGAAGTTGGAGCTGGCCATTACTTATGGTTGTTTAGGAAATCCACATAATAACATTGGAAAGCCTGGGATGTCATGCTTTATATGACGATGGTACCCCTGAAAGAAAGAGGAAGAACAGATATTCATGATAATTTCATTTATACCGTACTGATTAACAAAACGCTGGCAACATGCCTTTGTCAGATGATACCACTTCGTATGTGTGATTGGGCGAATGGATAGATGTAGGATATGAAGGATGGGATGACTGTATCACTCCTTGACGAATAAAGCTGAATTTCTGGAGTCAATGATAGACGAGATTTGTGCCAGGATGATTGATTGATTGATTTGTGTTTTACAGCACTTTAGCGGCACTAAGTGGCTATCCCGTGCTTCACAGGTTGATAATTTAAGAGAGGAATGTGTCAGTGCCCGCGCATATGTGCACCACACACATCCTGAGGGGATAGGAAAGAGGAGATATAGACCCTTTTAAGTGGGCTAGGGAAGCCCGTGTGCCAGGATGATGGTGCAAATTTGTGTATGGCACACAATAGCAAGGACAAGGCCCAACATACGCCCCACTATAAAGACAGCCTCTCACTACTGCTAACGGTAGGAAGAGTTGTCATGCAGTGAGCTCGGCCTGATTGAAGTTATTCTTTAATATCTAGATTAGATGAATGGGGCCAATAAAGCTAATGAAACAATTAACTGGAATATACATCACATACAGGGATGTGCCATATTACAATTTACAGTTAGAGACTATGAAAAATGTGGAAACTGTACATAAAATTTCTAAATTCATTGTAAAACACTGCAAATCTTTTAACTTAAGGGAAATTTGGGCAAATCTATTGACATCTTGGACTCAGTAAATTCTGAAAACTTAATACCGGTACCGGGTACTATTATTACTAGCCTAGGGGCCTAGCCCTAGGGCCTAGACGCTCGCCGAGGGTGACCTAGCTTTGGCAGAATAAAAAAGAAATAAAATAGTGGAATATCATGGGGTGATATAGCAGGGGATCAGGCTTGCCCTCTCCAGCCCGACAGAGTACGGTCTGGCTTCAGCCCTTCAACTGACTAGATCGTCGCCCAGGCGAGGAGCTAGCTCTCCCAGCAGAGGCAATGTTACTGTAGTATTAATTAACATATGCTCATTGCTGGAGAGTGAATACACATCCAGGTTCAATATAATTAAAGTAGATATGGCAGTACTCACTAGGTGGCGTGACCAACACTCTGCCTGCTGAGGCAGCCATTCCTGCCTGAATTTTCTTTCTGGGTAATGTCAACTTTGCCCCCACCCTGGAGGAGAACCTACAAAGATATTTACATGATTCCAAATGCTAGGATTGCCTACAACACCTCTAGATTTAGTATCAGGCTATAATTTTAGTAAAAACAAATTATCAATGATATATATCAGAGGTTCAAAGATAGGTTATGCTGAAAATTTGACAAAATTAGTGATACTCCCTAACCACTATATAGGTGATGGAAAGTAATTATTTTTCTATATAAATCAGTCTAATGTTCATTGATTTGTGCATGGCAGTGTTTGTGGGAAAGTAGGGTTTAGAACAAGGTTGACCCTGAAATTTTGGCTATGTCCACTTTCCTGGTCTTCAAAATTATGAAAACATAACAGAATATCTAAAATGAATCAATGATATAATAATATAATATTTTTCCTACAAGGAAAACCTAACAGCATTAAAATCCATTTAGAATTCAATGATTTATGATCATTTCTATTGAAGATGTCAAGTGTGCTTTTTTATCATTTTCTGTGAAAACTCCCTCTGACAGCCTGTACACAATCACCTCTTGTACAAAAACTACTAACACTAGGCACTAGCATGATAAATCCAACTGATACATGGAGAGAAAATCTTAGGCTTCCTTATAAGCGAGTGGTCATTATTTATCAACAGGGGGGGGGGAGGGTGGGTTTGAGGGGGGGACGTAAAATTTTCAGACCCCTCCCGAGGGGGGGGGCTAAAAAAATTTTGACCCCTCTTGAGGGGGGGGGGGGGCTAAAAAAATTCACCCTCTTTTTAGCAAAAAAGCCCGCCGCTACTATAGATCAAAGAGGGGCGCGAAAACTCTCCGCGCCGGAGGCGCGGGGGGGGCGCGAAAAATTTTGACTGCTGTCGAGGGGGGGGGCGTAAAAAATTTCCGCGCGTCCGCGCGAAAACCCACCACCCCCCCCTGTTGATAAATAATGACCACTCCCTAACTGGTAACAGATAGCTCAGCTGTGGTATCAATTTTTAATTTTCTTGGATTCTCACCAGGACCCCCTCCTTGGGCAGATTCAGGGCCATTCTCAGTCAAAAGCCTGTTCCTGGCCGCAATCTAAATTGGTGGATTTGGCTATCAAATGCATATCAGATCCTAATTAAAGCACATTACTCACACTTCTAGCATCCTATAGTATTTATAAATTTTGTTTTGGGGACTTTTTTTTTTACCCCTGCCATGCCTAATTAAAGATTCTTGTCTAACAAAGAGGGCAAAAAAAAAACAATAAAATAGAATACACATCCAGTTCTGAGTTGAATATAGAGATGCTCCCAGACCCAGGCTTTTAAACTGAGTATTATTAGCCGCTGGCCGAGACTGGCAGGGGATAGGCCCCACTAGCCCTACTGACAGTTTTACAGACACACCTCCCCCTCCCTCAGTCTCAGTGATTCAAGCTGTCAAAACACACTGGCCTGGCCCCTGGGCCAGAAAGAGGACCCTGGCCTGGACGAGGCAAAGTGACAGATATTCCCAGGGTTATTCCATCGTTCCCATGTTTATAAAACTCCTCACCTTAACAGATGTAATGCCAAATAATCCCCAGTGTTTGACACCGGCTACTGTGGTGCATAAGTCGACGATCTTGGCCTTTCTCGTGACGAAAATTATCACGACTTTACATATTTTGAGCTTCCGTGTTTATTGAGCGAATCCAATATCGTAAAACACGAGATCTTAACGTGAGGCCGCGAGAACGTCAAGTTTATTGTTGGTATCCGGCAAGGTATGGACAGAATACGTCAGTACGTTCAAAACCAGCGTAAAAGTCTTCACTCTCCAAACACCATTCAGCTCACACAAACACAAACTGTGCCACAGGACGCCTCAGAATATATGCTTAGTGATTTATACGTCAGGCCGCAAGTGCGCATAAGTTAGTGCGCATGCCCGCATCGCACGTGGGTTCTTGATCAAGACGGGGCCGAAGGAAAAGGCAGCAAGATGTTGGTCCTCTTCGAAACACCGGCGGGATACGCCATATTTAAGGTATGACACTTTGCAGAAAGCAAGCTAGTACATTCTATTCGAGCTTGTCAAGCTAAAACATTTCAGTTTTTTGTGAAATAAAAGCATTTTCTGAAAGAAATTGACTATGCTGGCCGAAATGTGGGCCTCTTGAAAATGCAAAATGGCTTCCTCCGACTGTCTCTCGTGGCAACGTGCAGACATCTTTTTGATGTGAATTAACTGCTTAAAGGATGCATACTATGAGCTTTGTTTAGCACTTTTCAACTTGCAATAGTAAGTGTTTTCAGTGGAGAAATTTTACGGGAAAATTCTAAAACACAGGTTTGACTGGAGGTGATACTTGCACACGGTGACGGTGACACCACGTGGGCTGGGCCTGGGTCTGGGAATGGACGGCGCCCCCACTCCGGCCACAGGCACTGCCACTGGGCCCCAGACAGTCAGACTACGCCCGATAGTTGTGATATTAGCTAGACTGACTAATAGAAGTATCAAACATGCTCTTCGAATTGAAATTAGGCCACCCTTAAAAAATATGTTCGTTTCCTCCTGTCTTTTTTGTCATGATTGAAATTAAAGTTTAAACTCTACAAAGAAGGAATGTCTGCGACCTTAAAGGGGGACTGAGTTGACGGTATTCAGGTCGCCACAGACCCGCCGATCTGTGGCCAGGCCGCAGTACTGCACCACTCCCAGGTCACTCAGACCACTGTGCTGCTTGACCAGTGAGCTCTCACTGTGACCTGGTTCCAGCCACCCAACCCCTCTGCACCCCATACACTCAGCCTCACTACCAAAACCCTCACTGTAACCACTGCAGCCCACCACCCAGCCAACCCAGCTGATGGATGTTACATTGGACTGGGCTTGGGTGCATTTACATCTAGGTTTCAAACTTTTGTAGAGCACTATTGAGAAATACTATAGGATGTGTCTGTGGATGGAGGGGGTGGGCAGAAGATTTTATGGGGGTTGGGGCCATTTACCCCAGACCCCCCCACCAGAAAATTTGCAATTTTCACCAAAAGCTTAAGAAATATAGCTGCAAGCCATGCATACTGGAGCAAAAATAAGAACTACAGATTTAAGATGGGGGGCAGAAGATGTTTTCCTCATAATTTTGGGGTTGGGGCCATTCACCCCAGAGCCCCCCCTGAAAATTTGCAAATTTTTACCCAAGGCTTTATAGATCTAGGTTGCAAACCTTACTGGAGCACAAATAAGAACTAGAGATTTAAGGTGTGGGGGCAGAAGATGTTTTCCCCATAATTCTGGGCTTGGGGCCATTCACCCCAGAGCCCCCCCTGAAAATTTGCAATTTTTACCCAAGTCTTTATAGATCTAGGTTGCAAACCTTACTGGATCACAAATAAGAACTAGAGATTTAAGGTGTGGGGGCAGAAGATGTTTTCCCCATAATTCTGGGCTTGGGGCCATTCACCCCAGAACCCCCCCCCCTGAGAATTTGCAATTTTTACCCAAGTCTTTATAGATCTAGGTTGCAAACCTTACTGGAGCACAAATAAGAACTAGAGATTTAAGGTGTGTGGGTAGAAGATGTTTTCCCCATAATTTTGGGCTTGGGGCCATTCACCCCAGAGCCCCCCCTGAAAATTTGCAATTTTTACCAAAGTCTTTATAGATCTAGGTTGCAAACCTTACTGGATCACAAAAAAGAATTAAAGATTTAAGGTGTGGGGGCAGAAGATGTTTTCCCCATAAATCTTGGCTTGGTGCCATTCACCCCAGAGCCCCCCCTGAAAATTTGCAATTTTTACCAAAGTCTTTATAGATCTAGGTTGCAAACCTTACTGGAACACAAATAAGAACTAGAGATTTAAGGTGTGGGGGCAGAAGATGTTTTCCCCATAATTCTGGGCTTGGGGCCATTCACCCAAGAACCCCCCCCCCCCTGAGAATTTGCAATTTTTACCCAAGTCTTTATAGATCTAGGTTGCAAACCTTACTGGAACACAAATAAGAACTAGAGATTTAAGGTGTGGGGGCAGAAGATGTTTTCCCCATAATTCTGGGCTTTGGGCCATTCACCCCAGAACCCCCCCCCCTGAGAATTTGCAATTTTTACCCAAGTCTTTATAGATCTAGGTTGCAAACCTTACTGGAGCACAAATAAGAACTAGAGATTTAAGGTGTGTGGGCAGAAGATGTTTTCCCCATAATTTTGGGCTTGGGGCCATTCACCCCAGAGCCCCCCCTGAAAATTTGCAATTTTTACCAAAGTCTTTATAGATCTAGGTTGCAAACCTTACTGGATCACAAAAAAGAATTAAAGATTTAAGGTGTGGGGGCAAAAGATGTTTTCCCCATAAATCTTGGCTTGGTGCCATTCACCCCAGAGCCCCCCCTGAAAATTTGCAATTTTTACCAAAGTCTTTATAGATCTAGGTTGCAAACCTTACTGGAACACAAATAAGAACTAGAGATTTAAGGTGTGGGGGCAGAAGATGTTTTCCCCATAATTCTGGGCTTGGGGCCATTCACCCCAGAACCCCCCCCCCCTGAGAATTTGCAATTTTTACCCAAGTCTTTATAGATCTAGGTTGCAAACCTTACTGGAACACAAATAAGAACTAGAGATTTAAGGTGTGGGGGCAGAAGATGTTTTCCCCATAATTCTGGGCTTGGGGCCATTCACCCCAGAACCCCCCCCTGAGAATTTGCAATTTTTACCCAAGTCTTTATAGATCTAGGTTGCAAACCTTACTGGAGCACAAATAAGAACTAGAGATTTAAGGTGTGTGGGCAGAAGATGTTTTCCCCATAATTTTGGGCTTGGGGCCATTCACCCCAGAGCCCCCCCTGAAAATTTGCAATTTTTACCCAAGTCTTTATAGATCTAGGTTGCAAACCTTGCTGGATCACAAAAAAGAATTAAAGATTTAAGGTGTGGGGGCAGAAGATGTTTTCCCCATAATTTTGGACTTGGGGCCATTCACCCCAGAGCCCCCCCCCTGAAAATTTGCAATTTTTACCAAAGTCTTTATAGATCTAGGTTGCAAACCTTACTGGATCACAAAAAAGAATTAAAGATTTAAGGTGTGGGGGCAGAAGATGTTTTCCCCATAAATCTTGGCTTGGTGCCATTCACCCCAGAGCCCCCCCCCCTGAGAATTTGCAATTTTTACCCAAGTCTTTATAGATCTAGGTTGCAAACCTTACTGGAACACAAATAAGAACTAGAGATTTAAGGTGTGGGGGCAGAAGATGTTTTCCCCATAATTCTGGGCTTGGGGCCATTCACCCAAGAACCCCCCCCCCCCTGAGAATTTGCAATTTTTACCCAAGTCTTTATAGATCTAGGTTGCAAACCTTACTGGAACACAAATAAGAACTAGAGATTTAAGGTGTGGGGGCAGAAGATGTTTTCCCCATAATTCTGGGCTTTGGGCCATTCACCCCAGAACCCCCCCCCCCTGAGAATTTGCAATTTTTACCCAAGTCTTTATAGATCTAGGTTGCAAACCTTACTGGAGCACAAATAAGAACTAGAGATTTAAGGTGTGTGGGCAGAAGATGTTTTCCCCATAATTTTGGGCTTGGGGCCATTCACCCCAGAGCCCCCCCTGAAAATTTGCAATTTTTACCAAAGTCTTTATAGATCTAGGTTGCAAACCTTACTGGATCACAAAAAAGAATTAAAGATTTAAGGTGTGGGGGCAAAAGATGTTTTCCCCATAAATCTTGGCTTGGTGCCATTCACCCCAGAGCCCCCCCTGAAAATTTGCAATTTTTACCAAAGTCTTTATAGATCTAGGTTGCAAACCTTACTGGAACACAAATAAGAACTAGAGATTTAAGGTGTGGGGGCAGAAGATGTTTTCCCCATAATTCTGGGCTTGGGGCCATTCACCCCAGAACCCCCCCCCCCTGAGAATTTGCAATTTTTACCCAAGTCTTTATAGATCTAGGTTGCAAACCTTACTGGAACACAAATAAGAACTAGAGATTTAAGGTGTGGGGGCAGAAGATGTTTTCCCCATAATTCTGGGCTTGGGGCCATTCACCCCAGAACCCCCCCCTGAGAATTTGCAATTTTTACCCAAGTCTTTATAGATCTAGGTTGCAAACCTTACTGGAGCACAAATAAGAACTAGAGATTTAAGGTGTGTGGGCAGAAGATGTTTTCCCCATAATTTTGGGCTTGGGGCCATTCACCCCAGAGCCCCCCCTGAAAATTTGCAATTTTTACCCAAGTCTTTATAGATCTAGGTTGCAAACCTTGCTGGATCACAAAAAAGAATTAAAGATTTAAGGTGTGGGGGCAGAAGATGTTTTCCCCATAATTTTGGACTTGGGGCCATTCACCCCAGAGCCCCCCCCCTGAAAATTTGCAATTTTTACCAAAGTCTTTATAGATCTAGGTTGCAAACCTTACTGGATCACAAAAAAGAATTAAAGATTTAAGGTGTGGGGGCAGAAGATGTTTTCCCCATAAATCTTGGCTTGGTGCCATTCACCCCAGAGCCCCCCCCCCTGAGAATTTGCAATTTTTACCCAAGTCTTTATAGATCTAGGTTGCAAACCTTACTGGAGCACAAATAAGAACTAGAGATTTAAGGTGTGGGGGCAGAAGATGTTTTCCCCATAATTCTGGGCTTGGGGCCATTCACCCCAGAACCCCCCCCTGAGAATTTGCAATTTTTACCCAAGTCTTTATAGATCTAGGTTGCAAACCTTACTGGAGCACAAATAAGAACTAGAGATTTAAGGTGTGTGGGCAGAAGATGTTTTCCCCGTAATTTTGGGCTTGGGGCCATTCACCCCAGAGCCCCCCCTGAAAATTTGCAATTTTTACCCAAGTCTTTATAGATCTAGGTTGCAAACCTTACTGGATCACAAAAAAGAATTAAAGATTTAAGGTGTGGGGGCAGAAGATGTTTTCCCCATAATTTTGGACTTGGGGCCATTCACCCCAGAGCCCCCCCCCCTGAAAATTTGCAATTTTTACCAAAGTCTTTATAGATCTAGGTTGCAAACCTTACTGGATCACAAAAAAGAATTAAAGATTTAAGGTGTGGGGGCAGAAGATGTTTTCCCCATAAATCTTGGCTTGGTGCCATTCACCCCAGAGCCCCCCCCCCCTGAGAATTTGCAATTTTTACCCAAGTCTTTATAGATCTAGGTTGCAAACCTTACTGGAGCACAAATAAGAACTAGAGATTTAAGGTGTGGGGGCAGAAGATGTTTTCCCCATAATTCTGGGCTTGGGGCCATTCACCCCAGAACCCCCCCCTGAGAATTTGCAATTTTTACCCAAGTCTTTATAGATCTAGGTTGCAAACCTTACTGGAGCACAAATAAGAACTAGAGATTTAAGGTGTGTGGGCAGAAGATGTTTTCCCCGTAATTTTGGGCTTGGGGCCATTCACCCCAGAGCCCCCCCTGAAAATTTGCAATTTTTACCCAAGTCTTTATAGATCTAGGTTGCAAACCTTACTGGATCACAAAAAAGAATTAAAGATTTAAGGTGTGGGGGCAGAAGATGTTTTCCCCATAATTTTGGGCTTGGGGCCATTCACCCCAGAGCCCCCCCTGAAAATTTGCAATTTTTACCCAAGTCTTTATAGATCTAGGTTGTTAACCTTTCTAGAGCACAAATGAGAACTACATATATATGGTGTAGGTGGCAGATTTCTTTTATAGCCATTCAGCCCAGAGCCCCCCCCCCACAAAAAATTTACAATTTTAACCAAAAACTTTAGATCTAGTTCCAAACCTTACTGGAGCATAAATAAGAACTACAGATTTAAGGTGTGGGAGCAGAAGATGTTTTCCCCATAATTTTGGGCTTGGGGCCATTCACCCCAGAGCCCCCCCCCTGAAAATTTGCAATTTTTACCCAAGTCTTTATAGATCTAGGTTGTTAACCTTTCTAGAGCACAAATGAGAACTACATATTTATGGTGTAGGTGGCAGATTTCTTTTATAGTCATTCAGCCCAGAGCCCCCCCCCCCACAAAAAATTTACAATTTTAACCAAAAACTTTAGATCTAGTTCCAAACCTTACTGGAGCATAAATAAGAACTACAGATTTAAGGTGTGGGGGCAGAAGATGTTTTCCCCATAATTTTAGGCTTGGGGCCATTCACCCCAGAGCCCCCCTCCAAGAAAATTTATAATTTTTACGAAAGGGTTCATCGATCTATGTTGCAAACCTTTCTAGAGCACACATGAGAACTACATATTCAAGGTGTGGTTGGCAAGAGATTTCTTCTATATAATTCTAGGGATCAGGGCCATTCACCCCAGAGCCCCCCTCCAGAAATCTTCACACAGAGTCCTTCTATAGACAACTTAATGTAAGCTGCTATCTTTCCTAGAGCACAAGTAAAAAAAAACTACAGATTTAGGGAGTGGGGGTAGGAGATTTTATCCATAATTTTGAACCTGCCCCCCAGAAAACTTGCATTTTTTTTCATCAGATGCTATACAGATCTAGTTGTAAAACCTTTCTAAATGCAAAAAAGAACTACAGATTTAGGGTGTTGGGGCAGGAGAAGTTGAATCCAATATTCTGGGTTTGAGGTAATTCACCCCCAGAGCCCCCCCCCCCCCCTGAAATTTAGGGAACAGGATATTTTTCCATAATTTCGGGATTAAAATCCTTCTGCTGAATAATCAAAACTAGTCTGTAAGGGTGGTCCATAGTCAGACTTCAGAGTCTCGGATGTACCCCATCTTGCAGTGATACAATATGGTATGACTGGCTGCAATCAGGCAATCAGATTTTCAGGGGGCTGGGAAGGCTGGCCCCTTACCCCAAATTATGAAAAAAAATCTCTAATTCCCTCGTCCTAAATCTGGTGTTATTTCTGGGAGACTTATCCAAAAGTATCCAAGTTGTCTACACATAGTATCTGAGAAAACTTTCATATTTTCTAGGTGGGGGGTGGCCCCATAGCCCCGAATTATGGACAAATCTCCCGCTCCCTTGTCCTTAATCCAGTGTTGCTATATATTTCTGCTAGACTTATCCAAAAGTGTGCACCCAAGTGGTCGACAGAAAGTATCTGAGAGAATTTTCAGATTTTCGGGGGGGGGGAGTCTGTCTCCTAACCACAAATTATGAAAAAAGTCTTCAATTCCCTCGCCCTAAGAAATCTGGTGTTATTTCTACAAGACTTATCCAAAAGTGTGCACCCAAGTTGTCTACACAAAGTATCTGAGAGAATTTTCATATTTTCCTGGGGGGGCTGGCCCCTAAGCCCTGAATTATGGAAAAATCTTCCACTCCCTTGTCCCTTAATCCAGTGTTGTTATATATTTCTGCTATACTTATCCAAAGTGTGCACCCAAGTTGTCTACAGAAAGTATCTGAGAGAATTTTCAGATTTTCTAGGGGGGGCTGGTCCCTAACCCCCAAATTATGGGAAAACCTCCTTCTTCCCCTAAAACTGTAGCTGTTATTTCTGCTGTAAATATAACCAAAGGTTTTCCCCCTAGACTGAGTTGTCTGCACAAAGTGATATAAAATATGATTTTTTTTGGGGGGGATTCCCTCGTCCTAAATCTGGTGTTGTTATTACTGCTAGACTTATCCAAAAGTGTGCACCCAAGTTGTTTACAGAATGTAATCTGAGAGAATTTTCAGATTTTCTGGGGGGGGGGAGGCTGGCCCCTAACCCAAAATTATGGAAAATAAATCTCCAATTCCCTTATCCTAAATCTAGTGTTGTTATTTCTGCTAGACATATCCAAAGGTGTGCACCTAACTTGTCTACAGAAAGTATCTGAGAGAATTTTCAGATTTTCCTGGGGGGGGGGCTGGCCTCTAAGCATGGAAAAAATCTCCCACTCCCTTGTCCTTAATCCAGTGTTGTTATATATTTTTGCTATACTTATCCAAAAATGTTCACCCAAGTTGTCTAGAGAAGGTATCGTAGAGAATTTTCAGATTTTCTTGGGGGGGGGGCTGGGGAGGCTGGCCCCTAGCCCCAAATTATCTAAAAAAACCTCCCATTCCCTCGTCCTAAATCTGGTGTTGTTATTACTGCTAGACTTATCCAAAAGTGTGCACCCAAGTTGTTTACAGAATGTAATCTGAGAGAATTTTCAGATTTTCTGGGGGGGGGAGGCTGGCCCCTAACCCAAAATTATGGAAAATAAATCTCCAATTCCCTTATCCTAAATCTGGTGTTGTTATTTCTGCTAGACATATCCAAAGGTGTGCACCTAACTTGTCTACAGAAAGTATCTGAGAGAATTTTCAGATTTTCCTGGGGGGGGGGGGGGCTGGCCTCTAAGCATGGAAAAAATCTCCCACTCCCTTGTCCTTAATCCAGTGTTGTTATATATTTTTGCTATACTTATCCAAAAATGTTCACCCAAGTTGTCTAGAGAAAGTATCGTAGAGAATTTTCAGATTTTCTGGGGGGGGGGCTGGGGAGGCTGGCCCCTAGCCCCAAATTATCTAAAAAAAAACTCCCATTCCCTCGTCCTAAATCCGGTGTTGTTATTACTGCTAGACTTATCCAAAAGTGTGCACCCAAGTTGTTTACAGAATGTAATCTGAGAGAATTTTCAGATTTTCTGGGGGGGGAGGCTGGCCCCTAACCCGAAATTATGGAAAATAAATCTCCAATTCCCTTATCCTAAATCTGGTGTTGTTATTTCTGCTAGACATATCCAAAAGTGTGCACCTAACTTGTCTACAGAAAGTATCTGAGAGAATTTTCAGATTTTCCTGGGGGGGGGCTGGCCCCTAAGCATGGAAAAAATCTCCCGCTCCCATGCCTTAATCCAGTGTTGCTATATATTTTTGCTATACTTATCCAAAAATGTGCACCCAAGTTGTCTAGAGAAAGTATCGTAGAGAATTTTCAGATTTTCTGGGGGGGGGGGCTGGGGAGGCTGGCCCCTAGCCCCAAATAATGGGAAAATCACCTGTTTCTCTTTAGGCTTCTTTTATAAGTTTCTTTTCTAAACTCTCAGATTTGCTAGTCATGATTTTTGTATGGATAAGAATAGGTCATATGACCTAGTACAAGTCACATGAATGCTAGTTGCCTTTTGCCACTGTAGAGGTCACTGTGGTGGTGCTCTCCAAGTAGCCTCCTAGTGTTAGGTTGTGGAACTTACTTTTCAGTCAGCTCAGAGCCCCTTTAAGTTTAGCTACATTTTTTAGGGATGGGCACCCAAAATTAAATTTTTAACCATCCATAGAAAGAAGAAATCTTTACCAACAGGGCTTTTGACAGGATTTTTTGCAATGCGCCAATTGCACACTTTTTAGCAAATACAATGCGCCGTTCTGTAAATGAATGGCCATTCTAGCCATTTAAATGCGACATTTAACTTTTAAGCATTAAATGCGTGTGTTGCGCACTGCGCAGCCCTGTCAAAAGCCCTGTACCAACATTATGCTTTTTGAATAAATGTAATACAGTAACTAGAAGAGAAGCAATGCATTTTTGAATATTTTCTGTCACCTTTTCCTGGTCAATATCAGCTCAGTGAGAGAAAATTAGGTCAAATCATGCCTGACTAACCACACTCACTGAGTGGTGCATTTTTGACATCTCGTGTAAATGCTCATAATTTTGTAACAGTTTAAGTTAGAGAGAAGCCAGTCACATCAGTGGACAAAACAGTTTGGTGGTTCTAGGGGTATAAATTTTTTTTATGATTTGATATGGAGAAGTCTATCATATTTTGATGGAAATTGCAGACATTTTGGTTGTTGTTCTAAAAGGTGAACAAATACTTTGAAATTTCAAAAAAATGGTTAAAAATCTGAATTATTTTTTTCCAATTTGTAAATTTCAAAAACTCTGTTTTTCCACATTAGCCACAAAGCTTGATATCTTAAGTTTCAAATTGCTCCAAAAAGCATGTTATTTGGTAAAGAACTGTAGGAATTACCACAAATTTAGTAAATGATGTCAGGGTCAGAGGCACTCCGGTCACACAAACAAGCACTCCGGTCAGAACAAACACTGTCATTAGAAAACTTCATCTATAAAAAAACTACACATCCCAAGGGCTTTTGACAGGGCTGCGCAGTGCGTAATACACGCATTTAATGCTTAAATGTCGCATTTAAATGGCTAGAATGGCCATTCATTTACAGAATGGCGCATTGTATTTGCTAAAAAGTGTGCAATTGGCGCATTGCAAAAAATCCTGTCAAAAGCCCTGATCCCACAAGAAAATGCCTATGGTATTCCTATTCTATGGGTCTTTTTACATGACATACCAAAAGATGACATTTTTCCATTGAACAGAAGTAACAAAATTCAGGTTTTGAAGTAGACGGAACCATCGCTAAAAGGAGCGATGGCAAGCGGTGGCACTGGTGTTGTGGTGGTGGAACTTTCAGAGTAGTTTCCCAAGCCCCCAATAAAAACTGGGTCCCTAGTCTTATGTGGGGATGGTCTTTGATATCTTAACTCTAAGACCTACCTACTTGTTGTGTATTGTTTTGAAATGTAACATCATATGCCATGCCTTTGCTTTTTGTAACCTGATATCTAGAACTCAGTCAGACATGTTGGGCAAGGTGGCAAGTGCTGGTTCCTGGTCAGTCTGACTGTTGTCTTTGTAGTGGTACAGGTGGGAGGGACACAAGGTCCCTCTGGTGAGTAAAATATGAACTGTAAAGGCCTGCTACCTAGGGACCATCTAGGGACAGGAAGTTCAATCCCAACTTGTTGGATGAGATGTTTTGTTGACATTTGAGACATGTGTGATCAATTCCAACCCACAGGGAGGATATATTGACAATTATAAATTATCACAGTAAGTAGGACAGCTTCATAAAGGTCAAAACAAGACAGGGGTCTACTTTAATTAATACACACAGGCATCATTTGGCCACAAACTGCCCTCAAACCCATGGGACTTGGTTTCAGTGGACATCAATTGCTGGGCCTCTGAATGAACATATCTAGGGCCCAGTTAGCTGGGTAGTTTTGAAGTTGCTCTATTTACTATAGTGACAAGA
This sequence comes from Acholoe squamosa, assembly GCA_949317995.1. Classification (NCBI taxonomy): domain Eukaryota; kingdom Metazoa; phylum Annelida; class Polychaeta; order Phyllodocida; family Polynoidae; genus Acholoe; species Acholoe squamosa. The sequence goes on from OX439051.1 coordinate 16,633,699, forward strand.
GAGGCAGCGTTCAGAGGAGCTGCCTCTCTGTCACTATATTTTTGCCAAAATTTGCAAAGAGACATACCCTAGTAAACCATATATTTCCTGAAAGCCAGTGACATTGCGGACACAATACAGTGTAAATAAAGATATGACTACTGGCCTAGGGTCACTGGTCAGAGATATGAATTTATGAAAATAAAAAGTTGGAAAAAATCCCCTTTCTTTTTTTGTCCAAAATTAACTAAGAACACAATTGACTCCTCCTAGTGCTCTTCCGTAGATTTTCTTTAATATGTGGCACAAATGAGGTTTACACAAAGCTCTACCAGGTCTCAAGGTTTTCATTCTGATCCGAAAGTGTCTTCACATAAAAATCGACACTTAGAATAGATGTTGACTTAAATGGGGCCATAATTAATTAACCAATTAATGCATATGTAAAATTTGAACTTTGTTGAAGGGTAAACTTGTATACTTGGCATAAAAAATCTAAGATGCCACCTTCCTCATGTATTAATCATGTTTAAAGGCTAGGATGATGGTTACCCCTGCACAGCCCCCCAAAAGTTGTCAGTTTTTTACAACCAGGTCTGCGCTCACAGCAGCACTGCCATTAACATACCTACATCATTTACTACATGGGTTCTTCGACGCAACCACCAGAGGTAGTTGCGGCAACTACACAGGAGATGGCGCCAGCACCGGAAGTCAGTTCTAGTTGCGCATGCGCGAAGGAAAGACGGTTCAAAAGCATGTGGAACGACTGAAGGTAAGAAATTGAAGTTTTCAGTATAATTTTCTACCTTACAGTCGTCAATTCTTTTGTTTTTGGTGAGTTTAAGCCTTATACTCGCCATAATTTGTCAGATTTGGCCAAATCTACACTTTATATATTTGTTTCTCATCGTCTTCATTCATGAAGCTGAAATCTCCTCTGTTATCGCTCACGCACGTGCAACAATCGGAACTTTAACTCACCTATATCACCTACATAGGAATTTTTGGCGAGTTATTCACTATGTCCATTGTTAAGTACGCATCAGATTCCCCCTATATTTCAATTTTGGTAAAGAAATGTTTAGTTCTGATTTTATGACACTCCCTATTTATAGTAACAGTTTGTGGCAGTGACTGGCCAAGTTCCCTATTATCGCCCGCACATCGTGAATCATCTTGCGGTTCTCCCACAGCCAAAACTACCAAGACCTGAGACTTCCTAACCACAGGATAGTCAGATCACATAATGTTCTACTATGTGTGAAAAAATCAGAACGAAATTCCATCAATAACTTCCATTTTAAGCCTGTTCTTTCTAACGAGCAAATTTGGTTGAGTTACGTTTAGAAATAGAGGTTAGATGTTGTCACTATAGTGACTCATCTACTAAGGTGAGTTTCCTCTATTTCACTGAGAAAGTTTTATTTATCAAATAGGTTAAAATGTCTCTACTATGCTTCCTTATGGAATTCAGGTAGATGAACAATCCAGTTCTGCTGGTGGCCTCAACCTTAGATATCTGAAAGTTTCTCTAAGCCCAGTACATAAAAGTTCAAACCTATAGGCCAAGGGGCAAGGTAGGACTCTGCTATGCTTTCTTATGAAATTCAGGCAGTTATTCATATTTCTTATCATGCCAAGCTGGATGATAGAAATCACTGATAGTGTACCGGAAGGTTACTTACACATTAAAAATACAGCCCAAGATAGGCACAACCAAGAAAGCCAAATGCAAGAGCAGAAGAGAAGAAATTGTCATGAACAGACTAAGAATAGGCCACACCAGACTAACGCATTCACACCTGATGAAGAGAGAACCCAGACCGCTTTGCAACAGGTGTCAAAAACACCTGACGGTGGAACATTTCCTTGTGGAATGTAGCCAGTGCCCCATCAGGGCACAATACCATCAATGTACAACACTGAAAGAGTTATTTGATACCTGCAGACCGGATACAATACTTGCATATGTCAAGAACCTGGGATACTACAGTCAAATTTAAACAGTAGAAACTTTCTTCCATAAAACCTTTAGGCACAAATAGCCATCACCAGTAGCTGACGTGCCGTAAAACACTAACTAACTAACTACACATTAAAAGGCTGTGGCTGGCTGCACAGATACCTCTGTTACCTCGTAACAGTTGCCTCCAAGTGACATCTCCAGACCTGAGGTTGGATTTGCAGACTTGTGGTCTACAAGACCGATAGAGGGAGTGTACAGTGACAAGACACAAAAAAGCACCTAGCTTCTGCTTTGTGAGCCTTAGCAGTTTACTCCGAATTCCCCACTTAACCCTTTATGGGCAAGTGATGGAAATTGTTGGCCTTTCCCCAGGGGGAATTGAGCCTGAGAGAAGTGTCAAAGGTTGAACAAACTGTGAATAGAAAAACAGTTATTACCCATACCTTATGCCGAAAATTTTTCGGATCAAAATTGTCCTCAAATAATGCTAAGGCAATGACGGAACCTCTTTTCTGCTTTCTTGCAGACCTGATGACCAAGACCTGGGACTCAACTAGAAGGAAAGTTATCACCTTGTCAGAACAGACAGCAGTCATTGAGTCAGTGATGGCTAACGCTGTCAAAGATGTGAGCCTTACAGGCAGCAGTCAACGAGCTGCTGACAATGATGATGACCAGAATAGCCAGCCCAACACATCCAAACATGCCGACGAACCCAAAGATCGCAATATTAGTGGTGGCAATGGCGAGGGCGATGGTGACTACGGTGATGAAGAGGATGTAGAAGATTGGGAGTACTACCCGTACGGTTACGATTACTCAGAAGATGACTCGGAGTCCAGCTCTGAGTCTTCAGGCTCGAGCAGCGGCAGTGAGTCAAGATCTCGCTCTAGATCGTACAGCCGAAAAAGGTCACGCAGCCACAGTAGGTCGCGCACGAGGGGCAGGTCCCGAAAAAGAAAGCGCTCCAGGTCAAGGAGTAGAAGAAGCCGCAGTAGATCAGCATCGAGAGAACGCAAACGGAGCAGGTCGAGGGGCCGAAAAAAGGGGAAAAACAAGTCCCACAGCAGATCGCCCAGAAAGCACAAAAGTAAGAAGAAGTCTAAGGGGAAGAAACGAAAGCGATCTTGTGTGTCATCAGAGTCTGAAGAAGACGACTACGGGCACGAAGATGACAGCTCGAGTGACGAGAAAGGGAAGAAGAGTAGGAAGAAGAAGAAAGGACCAGACTTCAAGAAAAAGAAAGCTGGTGCGTTTGCAGAAGGGGCACAGTCCCTGATAGACAAGTCTGATGGGCCCCCTAGGTCGCAAAAAATTGACAAGTCGCTGGCGACGCTGGTCGAAAGGCTGATTCTGACATCTGCCGATCCAAAGAAAGGAGACGAGCTGGCCGAAAAGTACCCGGCACCGAAGAATGTGAGCGCAATGCAAATTCCTGAGATTGACCCAGCCATAAAGAAGGAGCTGCAGAAGGACTACCTCAAATATATCGTGCCAGATAACTACCTCATGAAGACGCAGACCGCCATACAATCGGCGATGACCGCACTATTCCCCCTCCTGGAGGAAGTTGTGAAGAGGGGAGAGGGAGACGAGGACCTCAACGACACTGGGGAGTCGGCCTTGAGGGCGCTGGAGCTGTTGGCTTACGCCAATAATTCGCTGGTCCGGCGACGACGGGAGAACCTCAGGGTGCATATCCACAAGGATGTCTCACAGGAGGTGATGGAGGGCCCTATGGGGGGCCCTACCCTCTTCGGACCTGCACTTAAAATAGCGGCCGACACCAAGGAGCAGTTGGAGAAAACCCGAAAAATAATGTTTCGACCCCGCACCACAAAATCCAAGTTCCGGAGATCAAACCCAACAAAGAAACGACGGTCGGATTTTCGTGGGCGCGGGGCCGACCGCGGGGGCGGAGGCTACCGGAGCAGAGGTCGCAGCCGGGGCCGGGGCCGGGGCGGGGCCCCTACCAGGGGACGAGGAGCAGGTACCAAGTACAACAACAAGAAGGACTAAAGCAGGTCTGTCCATCTGAACCAGTTAGCCTGACCTTGACATTGAATAACACACCCAAAAACTTTTATGCTGGTCAGACAGCAGAATCCACTGACCGCTGGCAGGATCTCACCTCTGACCCCTGGGTACTGAAAAACGTACAGGGGATTGAGATTCCGTTCCTGGAATCCCCAATCCAGGAAAGGGTTCCCAATCCTTACGCGATCAAAGACGTTGATCACTTAGTTCTGGACGGGGAGATAGAGAGAATGTTAGCGAAAGGTGTGATCGAAATTACTAACAGAGAGAAGGGTGACTGGATTTCATGCATTTTTCCCAGAATGAAAGCCAATGGGGAAGTCCGAATCATTCTGGATCTCACGGAGCTGAACAAGCTGATTCCCTATGAACATTTCAAGATGGATAGCTTGCAAACTGCGTTGGATTTAGTGAGACAGGGGTCTTTCATGGCCTCAATTGATCTGAAAGACGCTTACTATTCTTTTCTTTTACGAGAAGAGAATCGCAAGTACCTCAAGTTCGTCTGGGGAAACAGGTTGTTCCAGTACCGTGTCATTCCGAATGGTTTGGCTTGTGCGCCAAGAGTGTTCACTAAGCTGCTCGCTCCTGTCTTTGCCACTCTAAGAAGACAAGGGTGCATAGCTTTCCCTTACATAGATGACACTTTCATTGTTGGGGACACATATGACAAGTGTTTGCAAACTACCAAGACTTTGGCCGAAATGCTTGACGGACTTGGGTTGGTGATCCAGCCAGTAAAATCTGTCACCACTCCTACCACTTCCCTTGAGTTTTTGGGGTTCATAATGAACACAAGTAAAATGGAAGTCACGCTGCCCGCAGGGAAAGTAGAAAACTTTAAATTGTTGGCAATCGAAATTCTGAATAAAGGCAAAATAGTAATTCGGGAGGTGGCAGGTTTGGTGGGCATGATGATAGCTTATGTGAAAGGTGTGGAATATGGTCTAGCGCACATAAAAGTCTTGGAAAGATGTAAGAATAGAGCCCTCAAGTCGGTCGGAGGCGATTTTGACGCCCTGATGACGCTGACGGAGGAAGCCAAAGATGATATCTATTGGTGGCTAGACAATGTGGGCCACACTGCTTGTCGTATTAGAAACAGTGCCCCAGATATCACCATTGACACCGATGCCAGCATGGCTGGTTGGGGCGCCTACCTAGGAAAACACACTATAGGTGGTAGATGGTTGCCTGAAGAACAGGACCACATCAATGTCCTGGAGCTTCGGGCTATTAATCTTGCCCTGCATAGTCTCGGCAACATGGAAGAGTCCCATGTGCATGTTCGGACCGACAATATGACCGCCTTGCACTATGTTAACAAGATGGGAGGTGTCAGATCCCCTGCTTGCGATAAGGTAACAAAAGTCATCTGGGCTTGGGCAGAGGCAAGGGGATCCTGGGTCACGGCATCTTATGTGCCCGGCATTCTTAACATAAAGGCAGACAGGGCTTCCAGGGTGTTTAATGACAACCTAGAGTGGGGCCTTGCTAACCGTATTTTCCACAGAATTGTTCGGAAATGGGGGATGCCCGACTGGGACCTCTTTGCCTCTCGCACAAACCACAAGTGCCCCCAATATTGCTCCTGGAAGCCTGATCCAGGGGCGGCATGGGTTGATGCCATGTCTATGCCTTGGGAGGGAATTAATGCTTATGCATTTCCTCCTTTCAGTCTGATCCCCCGGGTGCTACGGAAACTGGAGGCGGAAAACCCTAGAAGGCTGGTCCTGGTCGTCCCGGACTGGCCTTCAAAGCCATGGTATCCACTCCTCCAAAGAGCGGCCGATCTAATAACAGTACACAGGAGGAGAGGGAACCTCCTCCCTGCAAGAGCAACAACAGACGGGGGCTTCATGGAAAGGCTGCCTTTAAAGGCTTTAAGGTTTTAGAACAAGATCTGGTTCAGAATAGGGGCTGCGACAGGAAAACAGCACGCTTTCTCCTCGAAAGCTGGTCCATTGGGACAAAAAAGGTGTATGAAACTTACATGTCCCAGTGGAACACCTTTTGTATAATCCATAGAGTTTCCTTGCGCAGCCCCTCACCCTTTGAGGTCTGCAGATTCCTAAGGCTCCTCTCGGAGATGGGGAGGGCTTTCGGGACCATAAACGCGGCCCGCTGTGCGCTGTCGGTACTGGTGAACAAGCTAGAGAACGGGAAGACCATAGGCTCTGACTATTGGGTATGTAGAGCTGTGCGGACAGCGTACCGAAAGAACCCCCCGTCTCCCAGGTACAACACGTTCTGGGATGTCAGGTTGGTTTTTGACATGTTTCGAAGATGGGGACCAAATGAGAACCTGACTATGAAATTCCTGGGGTTCAAGCTAGTCATGCTGGTGCTTCTGGTGTCGGGCCAGAGGGGCCAGGTCATCCCAGCGATGGATCTCCGCAATATGGTTTGGTTACGATCGGGATCTGTGAGGTTTGTGTTGAAGGGTCTGATGAAAACGGCACGCACAGGAGAGCCCCTCAAAGAGCTGGTTTTGGAACCTTTCCATGAGGAAGAGCTTCTCTGTGTGACCTGTACCCTAAAGCGCTACCTAAAGGTCACGAGGCAACATAGGATGGACGAATTGGGCCAAAAGAAGAACTCCCTTTTTCTGTCCTTTCGCAAGCCGTTTGGGGAGATATCTCAGGATTCATCGAAAAGGTGGATTCTCGCCGTTCTATCGGCAGCTGGGGTTGATACAAGGGTATACCGAGCACACTCCACCAGGGGGGCCAGCACCTCCGCTGGAGGAAGACTCGGGGTGTCTCTGGCAGTCATGCTTCGCCATGGATCTTGGAAATCCGCCAAGACCATGGCAAGGCATTACAACAAGCCGATAGAGGATCCCAAGCCCCCAAAAATCTTAGGGAGGATCCTGCTTGAGGACTCGGTTGAATAAGGAACCATTTCTTCCGAGCCCGTTGGGACGTCTGCAGGTTTCACTGGACTTCCAGGGTTACGGTGCTAAGATTACTGGTCATACATATCTAGTTGTTCATATACAGTTTATACCTATACGGGTCACAAAGGTGCTAAAATACATTCTCACGTTATATGCTTTGTGAATTATGCTGTTAAGGCAGTGTGAAACTCACACGCAAGAAAGACTCAGATCTATTTGCCTCCAAAGAGGGAAGCCCTAGTCGACTCGGCATCTATACAAGATTTATATAGACAGTTTAAGTTGACCTACAGGGTATAGTCAATAAAGTAGTTAACTGTTGTTCATGAGTTCATGAGTCCATATGTGGGGTTGTACTAAGGGTGCTGCATATGCCCTGGGGACCATACCTTTGGGGTTACTCCTAACAGTGGATCTACTGAACTTTGAAGTCTCCTGTGTAGTTGCCGCAACTACCTCTGGTGGTTGCGTCGAAGAATATATAATTAATCGAGGACTTACCCAAGTAAGTGTGAAGATTAATTGTTGTTCTTCGAGCAACACCAGAGGGTTGCGGAGTACACAGGCCCTCCCGTGTCCTCCCTAGGGTGATAAGATTACTGCCCATCATAATCTTACAACTACAATATATCCAAAAAGACTTATATTAAGGTATAAAATTTCTGTGTACTCGTGTTATTAATTTTCAGCACGATCCACTGTCCGCATGCTACGAACTGACTTCCGGTGCTGGCGCCATCTCCTGTGTACTCCGCAACCCTCTGGTGTTGCTCGAAGAACAACAATTAATCTTCACACTTACTTGGGTAAGTCCTCGATTAATTATATATTAAAACTGACGCCGGTGACAGGAGTCTTAAAAATTGACCGTTTTGAACCAGGGGTTTTATGAAAATGAAGGACAAATGACAACTTCAACGGTTCCCAGTACATTGGCACATTTACATAAAAAGTGATTGCCCCGGAGTGACGCTCCATCCTTCCTAAATATCTGTCCAAACAGAAAAGAAAGGACTTAATGTCCAAGAAACCTTGAATGTCTGAGTTCCTTTATGGCCCCCGGACATAAAACTAAACAAACCAACCCTCTTGAATTTTGCTGGTTGAGGTAAAGCCCACTGATAAGACATACCATGATGGGTACCTTGTCCCTGGTTAACACCCACTTCCAGGGACATGCTGGTCCCTCGGGCTTCCCTAGCCCACTTAAAAGGGTCTATATCTCATCTTTCCTAGATGTGTGGGGTGCACATATGTGTGGGCACCGAAACATTCCTCTGTGAAATTGTGTGATGTCGTTCTTGCCATGAATATGACCTTAGCTGTCGAAATGGCATTAAACACCTATTACTCACTCACTCACATGCTGGTCCCATCTTATCAGTGGGTGTCGCCAGAACCAGCTCCAGACCAGCTAGCGGCGAATAAGCCAGACATGGATTTCGATGGGGGAAGCTGAAACTTCTAGTAATTCTACCCGACCTGACCCAACTTAACAGGGCAAACATAAAAATTGTCTTCAATTTTGATGAATTATATAGCCTTTGTCTTTGGGTAGTTTTTCTGGGTCATTCTTTTAGTGACCCGCCCGTCACTACTCAGCCTGACTCCTTGTGGCATAAAAAAAAAAGAAAAGTAATTCGACATAGCCTTAAGCCTACCAAGCTATTTAATTTTCACTTTGTCTTTTTCAATATGTAATCTGAAACATAAAACCAACGAAAGCAGGGACCTAAGTACTCTAGCTGAACCAGACTAAAATGATTGACTTTTCTTTCAGCTATTAAATGAAAAGATTCTGAACACTGCAGACAACATCTACAAGGATTTTGAAACGGCAGATAAGGCCAACAAAGTGTAAGTGTGAACTCCTGCTTGAAATAAACCCATAATAAAAACGCATTTTCAATATGCAATAAACTTATCTTGCGATAGGAAAACTTTACGAGGGTAATATCAGTAAATTAGTGAAGTAGACATATCTTGTGTATTGTATACAACTGATTTTACAACTAGAATTCCTAGAAGTTATTATTGTATGATATTACAGATTGAAGTTGAAGTCGTTTAAGAAATTCAAAGATACGACTGAGGCGCTGGCAGGTATGTACTAAACAAAATGTGCTTCTTGTGTCAATCATACACCACTTAACTACATGTAGCTGCCTATGATGTAACAATGTACGTCTTAAACAATATGATGATCAAAGTCATATCTCGTCACTACCTCTGAGGCAGCATAATATCAATACGTTGTATTTCAGCATCATCTTAGAACGCAAATAGCACGAGTCACGACTGTAAAACTGCTCAATATAGCCTAGTTTCATCGTGCTAGTTCAATACAGTGAAACTATATTGCTTTCATCCAAATTCTTTCATCACCTGTCAAAAATTAAGCTGCATTTTTTTTTTCCGTTAAGCTTACCATCAATATATGAATTTGAAATGAGCAATAAACTAATTTGTATCAAAACGCATTATTCCAGGAAAATATGAAAAAGAGTTCGTCACACTGTATTGAACTAACATACAGGGATGAAAGTCATCAGGGATTTCCCTGATTTCAGGGATTTTGAATCTCCAAGGCCCTATACATTCCTATAAAAAACCCAGGTTTTTGGGCCGACATTGGACCATTTCAGGGATTTTTGTGCTCTGTGACTTTCATCCCTGAACATAGTGATGTGGCCCAAACCTGAATGATATCTGATTTGATTCAAACCCATTTACAGCTACGACAGCGGCAGTTGAGGGGAAGATGGGAAAGACCCTCAAAAAGGTGCTCAAGAAACTAGTCTCAGAAGAAACTCAGGAAACACTAATCGTTGCTGATGCAAAACTAGGTAATTGTATTAAGGTAGGCACAACATGAGATTTCAGATTTGATGAACATGTATCAAAGCAACCCATTAAAGTCCATAATAAGTTATCACCCACGAGAGGACGACAGTCCTTAGATACATTGGCTGAATCTATATAAAATTATTGATAATATCCTCCTTAGCGTGTCATATGTGGGCATACCAAGTACCATAACTGTTTGCTTTGGTTTTCAGGACAAGCTGGACTTGCAATGTTTATCGAGCACGGCAGTACAAGAACTGATGCGCTGTATCCGTGGTCAGATGGACTCTCTCATCACGGGTCTTCCACAGAAGGATTTATCAGCTATGGCTCTCGGTCTCGCTCACAGTCTATCCCGCTACAAACTAAAGTTCTCCCCCGACAAAGTAGACACCATGATTGTGCAAGCCATTTGTGAGTGTATATAAAAAATCTCAAAGAATTGATTGGTTTCTCATGGCTAATATTCCCTTGGTATTGGGTGAAATTCTAAGATACGAGTAGAAAAATTTCTACCTTCAAAAACTTCACATGTCTAAGCATTAGGTACATCAACTTATATATAAACTTTAAGCTAGCTGTCTGTGATGCAACAATGGACGTCCTAGTCACTGTGAAGAACAAAGTCATTATATCGTCACTACCTCTGAGGCATCGCGATATTTACCTGCTCTGCATAGTGCAAACCTGATTCCGTAAATCTTTTTGAATATATGAATGATGACTCATCATAGAATTTTGTGCTTGACAGCACTCTTGGACGATTTGGATAAAGAGTTGAACAACTACGTAATGAGGTGTCGTGAGTGGTACGGATGGCACTTCCCCGAGCTCGGAAAGGTCGTCACAGATAACCTTGCCTACGCCAAGGTGGTCAAATTAGTTGGTGAGTAAAGCTTTAATCTGTCTTGGTCTGCAGTGTACTCGTATGCCATACCGGGCCTCCCTAGCCCACTTAAAAGGGTCTATTTCTCCTCTTTCCTATCCCCTCGGGATGTGTGTGGTGCACATATGCGTGGGCACTGACACATTCCCCTGTGAAATATTGTAATGTAGTTCTCGCCATGAATATGACCTTAGCTGTCGAAATGGCTTTAAACATCTATTACTCACTCACTCATATGCCATAAGTCGAGAATAGCTGCTGAAAACCGACTTGGTGTTGTAGCACTGGAGGATAGACCCGTTGTGCCCCTTATGAGGAGCTGATATCAAGGATATACAATCATAGAACAGTAGTGACTCAAATCTAGTCCCCCGTGCACCTTATGGCTTTCTCTCAGATTTTGGCGGGCCTCCCTAGCCCACTTAAAAGGGTCTATTTCTCCTCTTTCCTATCCCCTCAGGATGTGTGTGGTGCACATATGCGCGGGCACTGACACATTCCTCTGGAATTGTGTAATGTAGTTCTCGCCATGAATATGACCTTAGCTGTCGAAATGGCGTTAAACCTCTATTACTCACTCACTCACTCACTCACTCTCAGATTTTGGAGTGGGGTTTGCCTTATAAGGGCGAAATTGCAGTACTGTACATGTGTAAAGAATGACAATATATCGTCTACAAGGTGCTCAGTTGAAGGTCGATAACACATAGGTAACAAAGACCATGGTTATGATGATTACAAAGACTTTCGTTCTACTGTAAACAGTAATGAAGACGCTATAAACTTCCTGAACCATGGTACACACATCACTATATCCTATTTTGGCTGTTTAAAACCACCGCTAATCTGAATCATACTTGCTTTCTAGGACACAGAACAAATACGGGAGAGACCGACCTGTCGTCGATCCTCCCAGAGGAGCTTGAGGCAGAGGTAAAGGAGGTTGCCGAGATCTCCATGGGAACAGAAGTGTCGGACAATGACATCCTCAACATTACACATCTATGTGATCAGGTTAGTCAATCAGTTGAACCAGTGTATTGAATGGTAGAATTGAGCCAATTCATCTCAGTTCATGGGTTTTTCAGGTTTTGTGCTGTAAAGAAATGCCCCAAAATATTGTTTGCTGATCGAATGATGACATTTTAAACTTTCCCTCGACTTATTGCAAGCTGATGATAAGTTTTCTCTGATGTTCAGCAGACTTTATAAGGAAGTAGCGGCCTACCATTACTTTTGAATAGTTGAAACTTTTGGATTGTCTTGAGTTCCTCAATGGCCCCCGGACGTAAAACTATATACAAACAAACAAAAATCCCAAATTTTCAGGAAGTTCCAAAGACCTATCCTTTTCTAAACAAAATGTATATTTAGGGGATTTTGTGCTCCAACACTTTCATCCTAATAGGGTCAGCATGATGTACCAATGGCCTTGGTGTATTAATGTGTTCAGTCCATTAAAGGTTAATCCATACCCTCATATTCTTGGCACATGCGAGCTGTGTGCTCCCATGTGAATGCAAAAGTGAGGAACATGAAATGAGAGTGGTCTTCGGCGTCATAACTTACCCATGTTGTGAATCCATCCTCTACGCTCACGACAATATCAGAGATGCCACTTTTCCTAAATTTTTAGGAATTCCGAATTTTTCATTTTCATTCCTGTAGATATTTCCTATTGTAAATTGAGAAAATTAGGTGGATTTCCGATTTTTTGGGGATCAGTGAGTGGCATCCCTGCAATATACATACATATAACACTGGGCCTTTCCCTCTCCTCCCATATCTATATGGTAGGAGTGGGATTTCCATCTAGTCTATAGGGATGAAAGTCCTCGGGGTTCTCCCTGATTTCAGGGATTTTCAACTTCATAAGACCTCTTCATTCTTATATAAAGTTGTGGTTGAGGGGTTTTAATTGAGCATTTCCGTAGACTAGTACCTAGGAGATAGCCGCTATCAGGGGATCATGAATTAGTCTTATTTCCATTATTATTATATCTGTTTACTGCTAGTAACAGCAGGAGGTCTAGCAAATTAAGTTTGATATGCTTTGCTGTTGCAATGATGACATTTTAACTTTCCCTCGACTTATTGCAAGCTGATGATAAAGTTGTCTCTGAACCTGCAGCAAGTTGTCAAAAATACTTACCGTAAACTCCAGCGTAGAAGACGCGCTGTCCGTAGAAGACGCACCCCAAACTCAGCACATGCATTTTCGCGTATAAGACACACATTTTAAGGCTGAAATTTGTAAGATTAGTACCGTAATCTCCCGCGTAGAAGGCGCAGCTCGCGTAGAAGGCGCAGCTCGCGTAGAAGGTGCACCCCCAACTCAGAGAAGGCCTTTTCACGTAGAAGGCGCACGTACCTCCTCTGGATCGATTTCTGGAAAAACCAGCGTATAAGGCGCCCCTATAACTCACAGGGGGGCTGTTTCGCGTAGAAGGCGCCCCCCTCCCCACCCCCATCCCCCCCCCCCCCCCACCCTCACTATTGTACACCTCCCGGTCTGCCGCGGTGCTGGGTCTATGAGTTCAAGCTGTCATCAGCACACGGTCGGCTTGAACCTGCCAAGCGCCCGTCGACACCTCCCGGTCTGCCGCGGTGCTGGCTATATGAGTTCAAGCTGTCATCGGCACACGGTGTGACGGTCGGCGTCAAACCCGCCGAGCAAATCTACACCGACCGGCTGCTGGCTATATGAGTTCAAGCTGTCATCGGCACACGGTCGGCGTCAAACCCGCCGAGCGCCCGTCGACACCTCCCGGTCTGCCGCGCTGCTGGCTATATGAGTTCAAGCTGTCATCGGCGCATTTTCCCAAATGAGATGTTGGAAAAACCCGCGTATAAGGCGCACCCCAAATTCAAGGCAATTTACCTCCCGCGTATAAGACCCATGAACGATCTGATTCGCGTATAAGACGCGCCTTCTACGCGGGAGATTACGGTACATTTCTATAGTAAAATTACCCCTCGTATAAGACGCACACCCAACTTGAGAGAAAGCTATAAGACTCCCCAGCATTTTGTTTGGCGTAGAGGACGCGTCTTATACGCGGGAGATTACGGTATTTAAGAATAAGATAGTTTAATATATATTAATGTCTTCTTGTCAGTTTAAAAAAAAAAGAAGAATTGACACACAGACTAGACTAAAAAACCAGAGTACTTTTACTTTGTAGGAAGCACTTTTTGAACTTTATAAATACAAATGTTTCACCTTAGCAGTGGCCGGGTACAAGGATGAGTTAACACCTGTGACTTTCGTTCTTCTGTAAGCTCTTTGAAGACCTGTCAGGATCTGAGTTACCCACTGTCACACTTAAGTTTAAAACGTCATCGCTGGGCTGGTATTCCACCACCGGGGGGTGACTACCCAATTTGTCACATTACACCAGTAACACTGATCTTTATTCTTGTGTTCCAGATCATTGAGATCACAGAATACAGAGCCCAGCTGTACGACTACCTAAAGAACAGAATGATGGCCATTGCACCCAACCTGACCACGCTGGTCGGTGAGCTCGTTGGTGCACGTCTCATTGCCCATGCCGGTGAGAACCTTTCTGCAGTTATTCGTTTAGCTCGCAGTCCCGGGAATTGCAAAGTGATTAAGTGTGAAATGATGAAACGGTTAATCCATTCTCTGAGGTGACACTACCCTGCTGCTGGCGCCTCTCGGTGACGTCGGCCTCCGTGTCCATACTGGCAGTATCTTGGGGTTTTCTCGGGTTACCACGGTGCAGGCACGTGCCTCTGGTGGCAGGGCTGTGTCTGGGTGCTCTCGACCCTCAAGACGAGAATGACCTTCCTGACACACGTTCACTCAAAAAAAAAAAAAAAACACAAACACTGTAAAACCTCGCCTATGAGCTGCATCTCGTGTATTAGGCCAACTACAGGAACATTTTGTGAGGAAATGAAGGGAGGGGATTCAGTTTTGCAATTTTAGAGTCACACTTCTACATTTACGTGTTAACGTTACATGGTAGCAGGCTTATGAAATTAAGGACCGTATCACACGAAATGTTACCGAAATAATAACACAGCCCTGAGCCTTAAGATGTGCCTTTTTTAAAGAAAGTAGCCACAGTACACGATGTAAACGGTCAATAACTTACAAATTCTGTAACATTTCTAGGTTCCCTGATGAATCTGGCTAAACACCCGTCCTCTACTGTACAAATCCTTGGTGCCGAGAAAGCTCTATTCAGGGCACTGAAGACAAAGCATGACACACCCAAATATGGTCTCATTTACCACGCATCACTCGTTGGACAAAGCACACCAAAACACAAAGGAAAGGTTAGTATAAATATTTCCACTTATATGCAAGGTTTAAGTAAATATCTTGCGGACCATAGACGCATTTTATGGTAGTATATGACGGTGGTGGGGGGAAGTTTGCATTTAGAAGTAGGTACATGTTTAGTTCTGGAAAGCTGTAGCAGTTTCCTCGGTGATGACGCTTGATGACGAGTCTGATCATCTCCATGGCGACTTGTGAGGCGTACATAGTTTGGCATGTCTTATGTCTTACAATGTCACAATTCCTGGTTAAAGTGGAGTTTCTGTGCTGACTGTTTCGAGGCATTTGTCTGAGAGGTTTACTTAAAAAGTAAATTCTGTATGGAGAAGTTTGTGAGTATCATGGCATTTGACTCAGTTTTGATATTGTGTTTCATTGTAGGTATCACGTATGTTGGCCGCTAAGGCAGCACTGGCTGTGCGTGTTGATGCACTGGGTGAAGAGAGCAACACAGAAATGGGAATTGAATTCAAGGCAAAGTTAGAAATTAGACTACGAGAAATGGAAACTGGCTTTGTAAGTATTTTGTCCTTATAATATATACTTGGAATTTAAAATATGTGCAATAAAAACAATTTTAAGGCCACCACTGTACAAGATTTGTGTTTTTAGTAGAACTTATCTGTACAGAACCTCAAGAGAATGGATGGTGTAAATCTCAATCCATGAATCATGTGGTAAGCTTTCCACCTACAGTCTTTGTGATTCAGTCCCTAATTGGCAAATTTGTTTTGCAGTCAAGACAATTGAGTGGAACAGGCAAAGCTAAGGCAAAGTGGGACAAATATGAAAACAAAAGGTAAGTTATCTTAAGTTCACTACTTGTCTATAAATAGATATAATTGGAAAGCGCTAATGTTACCTTGGATAAACTAGTGACTGGTTCTGCTTGTATGGAAATTGCAATTTTGGTTCACGGTGATGACGCTTGATGACGAGTCTGATATCTCCATGGAAACCAGTGAGGAGTACATTGTATGGCATGTCTTATGTCATACTTTGTCACAATTCCTGGTCTAAGTGGGGTTTCTGTGCTGACTGTATCGAGGCATTTGTCTGAGAAGGCCAAATTGGAAACCAATATTTTCACTAACAGAAATGAGTAAAGCTAGGACAAGAAATATTACATAGGGAGATGACACAACATAATGTGCTTATCATCTATTCAGCAGTCGCATGAGGTGCAAGAGCCTTTGGATGTAAAAGAAATAAATCATTCATCCAATACCCAGCTGATTGTGGCAATTTGCTTTCTTCCAGTGAAGTGAAGACTTACAACAATGCCAACGACTCTACATTACCAACAGCGTCTAAGAAGAGAAAGTTTGGCGATAGTGATGAAGAAGCCGCAACACCTGCCAAGAAAATAAAGGAAGAAATTAAAGAAGAACCAGGTGAGTTGAAAAGCCTCTGCACTGATTACTAGAAATTATGCAACATTTTTCGCCATGTGGCAAAACTGGATTCAAGGAGCGCTAGGATTCACGGTGATGACGCTTGATGACGAGTCTAATATCTCCATGGAAACCAGTGAGGCGTACATTGTATGGCATGTCTTATGTCATACTTTGTCACAATTCCTGGTCTAAGTGGGTTTCTGTGCTGACTGTATCGAGGCATTTGTCTGAGTGGCATTTCATAGGTTAAAACCTTTGACATTTAATTGTACTTCATGTTCAATGTTAAAGCAATGTTGATAGGGATACTCCTATTAAAATTTAAAGAGTACCAGGACACTTGTACAGGTAGCTGGGGTATTAGAGCCGGGTTCCTTTTATTAATACATTAATATTAATCTTAGTACGTCAAGTGACACACTGAGATGATCCATGTAGCCCTATAGAATTAGATTTTAATCATGTATAGAAGCACTACGGTATCTCCCTTTAGGATGTGAAGTTCCTACTGAGGCCGATGTTAGTGCAAGAGAATAAACCAACTACCGCATCGTTGGGTGTCAAGCTATTTTGTTTAACACCCTGGTTTTACCGTTGGAACACTTGATAGAAATATGAATACCTTTTATGATGTAAAGGTAAACGTGTAAGAAAGCACTACGGTATCTCCCTGTAGGATGTGAAGTTCCTCCTGAGGCCGAAGTTAATGCAAGAGAATAAACCAACTACCGCATCGTTGGGTGCCAAGCCTTTTTGTTTTACACCCTGGTTTCAATGTTGGAACACTCTAAAAAAAAAAAAAAATTGAGAACCTTTCATGATATTGTCAACGTGAATGAGTATTTTTTTAAATAATCAAAAACCATATATTCTTTGCAGAAACACCTTCATCTGAAAAGAAGAAGAAAAAGAAGAAGAAAAATAAGGACCTCGATGTCTCACAAGAATCTGTAGCTGCTGAGGAAGAAGAGGAAGGTAAATGAAACCTCTTTTTTTTCACATGAAATATCTGGATCCGATAGCCTCATAAAAGCCGCACCTCGATTTTTTAGCTTAACTATAAGCGGCACTGAGAGTGAAAGGTTGTAATTTTTGGTACCATAATCACCTGTGTTTCCGGCCCTTGGGAGATAATGGTTGTATACAAGCAGTACTCGAGTTGACGAAAATTTCTGGTTTTGATTTGAAATTTGTGTTCAGAACTCAGTAGTGTTAATGAACAAAGCAGCATCTTTTATGGATGATAGTCTTCAAAATCCCTGAAATCAGGGAAATCCATGAAGTTCCAAGGCCCTATACATTCTTTAAAAAAAAACGGGGTCTTGGGCCAATATTGGACCATTTCAGAGATTTTTGTGCTCTGTGACTTCCATCCCTGTGTTTCAAATGCTCCTCAACGAATAATGCTCTCTTGTTGCTTAAATTGCACCCCTTATATACGATTTACTTTGTTTTGCAGCACCAAGTTCCGAAAAGAAGAAGAAAAAGAAGAAGAAGAAAGTAAAGGAGGAATCAGACAGTGATTAGACATTTATCAAAAGATGAAGTTTTATTTTTAGTAGGCAGCCCATTACATTGTACATATTGTTACTACACATACAAACACGCATTCACATGTATACTTATATATACCAAATCCCGGTTGGTAGCTTGCATTTTAACAGCAACATTGTGTTCATTTTTAAGTACTCAAAATCTGAGAGTACTTAAAGATCTGACTTACGTTCTAACTGCTATCAGATGATTTCTGCAGATGAAATGTATGGTCAAATATCAACTTGGATTGAGTCATGAAATAAATGTATATTCACAATCAACACTTTCATGTCTTATCATGTTTAAAACTTCAGTGTATGTATGTATCGCAGATATTACCCACAACCCCCCAGCGGAAAGAAAGGTTGTGCAACTTTGCATCACTTGACACCGATACCCTAGAGGGCGCGCTTAGAGTAATACCCTGTAGGACGTAAAAAGTGCACAGAAAATCTAGTCCTGAGACTCGACCTCTTCCAAATTGTTCAGGAATTCAGAATATTCAACTAGGCACCTATAATACCGTATATCCTCAATTATAAGCCTGGTCAAAAGAGACTGGATGTAATATAAGCCTGGGCATGGTACAGAAATCCAATTGATCACTGATTCAGTCATGTGACTATTAAGTGAAATATCAATGAATTCCATGTACAAATTAGTCGTCAAATGACCAGGTAGACGTATTCATAAAGTTATATTATGAGTTTCAGTACCAGAACATACACTGTTAAGTTGTTAAAACAATATATTTTATCAATATGGCAAAGGAGAAGACTAAACCCTCTATTGAAATAATAGAAGCCTGGTCAATTTGCGACTTGAAATTGTAACCATCGGGCCACCTGTCCGGTTATCTGTCTTGTGCGACTCCAATACTTAGAGACAACAACTCAAGGAACTTAAAGTTTCCGAAGCTTTATTACTTTGTTGAACATGGGTTGCTTGGTTCAATGACAAAGTGAGCACGTATCGATACTAGAGATGCCACTTTTCCTAACTTTTTAGGAATTCCAGGGGAGTGTTCGTTATTTATCAACAGTGGGATTCCGGGATGGGGTGGATTGGGGGAGGAGCAAAATAATTTTGACACCTCAAGGAGGGGGGGGGGGCAGGAATATCACACCTTTTCAAAAAGAAGCCTGTGGATTACTATGGATGCTGCCCTGAGGCAACAGCAGCAGTTCAGGAGTATTTGAGGTGCATCATTTTAGATCCTGAGGGCAGCAGTGGCCCTTTTCAAAAAGGGTTAAATTGGTATAGGTAGGATAGAGTTGTAGTGCCCCCTTAAAGTGGCCTGACATCACCTTGATTTTACACTGACATTGATGGCAGTGACACTCATTGAGTGAGATGTCTGAGGAATGCATGCATGTAGGGCCTATAGGTAAAACATTTATGTCAGATGAATGCATCAAACTTCCCTACCTTTACAAAAGTATTTGCGGGCTTCCCTAGCCCACTTAAAAGGGTCTATTTCTCCTCTTTCCTATCCTCTTGGATGTGTGTGGTGCATAATGTGCGGGCACTGACATATTCCTCTATGAAATTGTGTAATGTAGTTCTCGCCATGAATATGACCTTAGCTGTCGAAATGGCGTTAAACATCTATTACTCACTCACAAAAGTTTTTGTTCTTGCCAAGACCAAAGCATATTGTGATTTCTTGATGACGCTTCATGCAGCTCATGACCCCCCCTCCCCCCACCCTTGTCATGCTTGGTCATGGCAGGTGGGACCCCCCCCCTCCTGCATGACGTCATTTGTACACAGCCCCTAGGGGGCTTCCTTAGCCGACTTAAAAGGGTCTATTTCTCATTTTTCTTATCCTCTTGTGGGCACTGACACATTCCTCTGAAATTGTGTAATGTAGTCCTCGCCATGAATATGACGTTGGCTGTCAAAATGGCGTTAAACACTCCCTGCCCCCCCCCCCCCCACAAATGAGTATCAAATACCACCCAGAGAAAGCTTTGAGCAGAGATGCCACTTTTTCTGGTTTTCCAGGAATTCCTGGTCTTGATCGCAAGATTTATGTATCTGAATATGTAAGATTCCTCGGAAAATGTGTCCAAAATCCAGTTTTCCTGGTTTTTGTTGGTCAGTGAGTGGCATCTCTGTTTGAGGCATCTCGTAAATTGCAAAACCCAGTTCTATACCCTGTATGTCGAATACGGTATGCCAAATGCTAGTCAAGAAATGGTTTACACTAAGTTATATGTAGTTCCTTTTACTCCCACACGGGGTCTCCACTGCTGTTTTGGCATTCTTCGCGGGGCTTCTTCTGACCCTGGTATCCATAGTCAGGCTTGCTGGAAGATTCTGTCGTTAGCAGTCCCGAGGCCCTTGGTGGGGTATGGGGAGGGGGAAGGGGGTCCCAGAAATTGTCATGTCACATGTTGCTTAAATACCCATGTATCTTGCCACCTTTAAAGGGGGACTGAGTTGACGGTATTCAGGTCGCCACAGACCCGCCGATCTGTGGCCAGGCCGCAGTACTGCACCACTCCCAGGTCACTCAGACCACTGTGCTGCTTGACCAGTGAGCTCTCACTGTGACCTGGTTCCAGCCACCCAACCCCTCTGCACCCCATACACTCAGCCTCACTACCAAAACCCTCACTGTAACCACTGCAGCCCACCACCCAGCCAACCCAGCTGATGGATGTTACATTGGACTGGGCTTGGGTGCATTTACATCTAGGTTTCAAACTTTTGTAGAGCACTATTGAGAAATACTATAGGATGTGTCTGTGGATGGAGGGGGTGGGCAGAAGATTTTATGGGGGTTGGGGCCATTTACCCCAGACCCCCCCACCAGAAAATTTGCAATTTTCACCAAAAGCTTAAGAAATATAGCTGCAAGCCATGCATACTGGAGCAAAAATAAGAACTACAGATTTAAGATGGGGGGCAGAAGATGTTTTCCTCATAATTTTGGGGTTGGGGCCATTCACCCCAGAGCCCCCCCTGAAAATTTGCAAATTTTTACCCAAGGCTTTATAGATCTAGGTTGCAAACCTTACTGGAGCACAAATAAGAACTAGAGATTTAAGGTGTGGGGGCAGAAGATGTTTTCCCCATAATTCTGGGCTTGGGGCCATTCACCCCAGAGCCCCCCCTGAAAATTTGCAATTTTTACCCAAGTCTTTATAGATCTAGGTTGCAAACCTTACTGGATCACAAATAAGAACTAGAGATTTAAGGTGTGGGGGCAGAAGATGTTTTCCCCATAATTCTGGGCTTGGGGCCATTCACCCCAGAACCCCCCCCCCCTGAGAATTTGCAATTTTTACCCAAGTCTTTATAGATCTAGGTTGCAAACCTTACTGGAGCACAAATAAGAACTAGAGATTTAAGGTGTGTGGGTAGAAGATGTTTTCCCCATAATTTTGGGCTTGGGGCCATTCACCCCAGAGCCCCCCCTGAAAATTTGCAATTTTTACCAAAGTCTTTATAGATCTAGGTTGCAAACCTTACTGGATCACAAAAAAGAATTAAAGATTTAAGGTGTGGGGGCAGAAGATGTTTTCCCCATAAATCTTGGCTTGGTGCCATTCACCCCAGAGCCCCCCCTGAAAATTTGCAATTTTTACCAAAGTCTTTATAGATCTAGGTTGCAAACCTTACTGGAACACAAATAAGAACTAGAGATTTAAGGTGTGGGGGCAGAAGATGTTTTCCCCATAATTCTGGGCTTGGGGCCATTCACCCAAGAACCCCCCCCCCCCTGAGAATTTGCAATTTTTACCCAAGTCTTTATAGATCTAGGTTGCAAACCTTACTGGAACACAAATAAGAACTAGAGATTTAAGGTGTGGGGGCAGAAGATGTTTTCCCCATAATTCTGGGCTTTGGGCCATTCACCCCAGAACCCCCCCCCCTGAGAATTTGCAATTTTTACCCAAGTCTTTATAGATCTAGGTTGCAAACCTTACTGGAGCACAAATAAGAACTAGAGATTTAAGGTGTGTGGGCAGAAGATGTTTTCCCCATAATTTTGGGCTTGGGGCCATTCACCCCAGAGCCCCCCCTGAAAATTTGCAATTTTTACCAAAGTCTTTATAGATCTAGGTTGCAAACCTTACTGGATCACAAAAAAGAATTAAAGATTTAAGGTGTGGGGGCAAAAGATGTTTTCCCCATAAATCTTGGCTTGGTGCCATTCACCCCAGAGCCCCCCCTGAAAATTTGCAATTTTTACCAAAGTCTTTATAGATCTAGGTTGCAAACCTTACTGGAACACAAATAAGAACTAGAGATTTAAGGTGTGGGGGCAGAAGATGTTTTCCCCATAATTCTGGGCTTGGGGCCATTCACCCCAGAACCCCCCCCCCCTGAGAATTTGCAATTTTTACCCAAGTCTTTATAGATCTAGGTTGCAAACCTTACTGGAACACAAATAAGAACTAGAGATTTAAGGTGTGGGGGCAGAAGATGTTTTCCCCATAATTCTGGGCTTGGGGCCATTCACCCCAGAACCCCCCCCTGAGAATTTGCAATTTTTACCCAAGTCTTTATAGATCTAGGTTGCAAACCTTACTGGAGCACAAATAAGAACTAGAGATTTAAGGTGTGTGGGCAGAAGATGTTTTCCCCATAATTTTGGGCTTGGGGCCATTCACCCCAGAGCCCCCCCTGAAAATTTGCAATTTTTACCCAAGTCTTTATAGATCTAGGTTGCAAACCTTGCTGGATCACAAAAAAGAATTAAAGATTTAAGGTGTGGGGGCAGAAGATGTTTTCCCCATAATTTTGGACTTGGGGCCATTCACCCCAGAGCCCCCCCCCTGAAAATTTGCAATTTTTACCAAAGTCTTTATAGATCTAGGTTGCAAACCTTACTGGATCACAAAAAAGAATTAAAGATTTAAGGTGTGGGGGCAGAAGATGTTTTCCCCATAAATCTTGGCTTGGTGCCATTCACCCCAGAGCCCCCCCCCCTGAGAATTTGCAATTTTTACCCAAGTCTTTATAGATCTAGGTTGCAAACCTTACTGGAGCACAAATAAGAACTAGAGATTTAAGGTGTGGGGGCAGAAGATGTTTTCCCCATAATTCTGGGCTTGGGGCCATTCACCCCAGAACCCCCCCCTGAGAATTTGCAATTTTTACCCAAGTCTTTATAGATCTAGGTTGCAAACCTTACTGGAGCACAAATAAGAACTAGAGATTTAAGGTGTGTGGGCAGAAGATGTTTTCCCCGTAATTTTGGGCTTGGGGCCATTCACCCCAGAGCCCCCCCTGAAAATTTGCAATTTTTACCCAAGTCTTTATAGATCTAGGTTGCAAACCTTACTGGATCACAAAAAAGAATTAAAGATTTAAGGTGTGGGGGCAGAAGATGTTTTCCCCATAATTCTGGACTTGGGGCCATTCACCCCAGAGCCCCCCCCCCTGAAAATTTGCAATTTTTACCAAAGTCTTTATAGATCTAGGTTGCAAACCTTACTGGATCACAAAAAAGAATTAAAGATTTAAGGTGTGGGGGCAGAAGATGTTTTCCCCATAAATCTTGGCTTGGTGCCATTCACCCCAGAGCCCCCCCCCCCTGAGAATTTGCAATTTTTACCCAAGTCTTTATAGATCTAGGTTGCAAACCTTACTGGAGCACAAATAAGAACTAGAGATTTAAGGTGTGGGGGCAGAAGATGTTTTCCCCATAATTCTGGGCTTGGGGCCATTCACCCCAGAACCCCCCCCTGAGAATTTGCAATTTTTACCCAAGTCTTTATAGATCTAGGTTGCAAACCTTACTGGAGCACAAATAAGAACTAGAGATTTAAGGTGTGTGGGCAGAAGATGTTTTCCCCGTAATTTTGGGCTTGGGGCCATTCACCCCAGAGCCCCCCCTGAAAATTTGCAATTTTTACCCAAGTCTTTATAGATCTAGGTTGCAAACCTTACTGGATCACAAAAAAGAATTAAAGATTTAAGGTGTGGGGGCAGAAGATGTTTTCCCCATAATTTTGGGCTTGGGGCCATTCACCCCAGAGCCCCCCCTGAAAATTTGCAATTTTTACCCAAGTCTTTATAGATCTAGGTTGTTAACCTTTCTAGAGCACAAATGAGAACTACATATATATGGTGTAGGTGGCAGATTTCTTTTATAGCCATTCAGCCCAGAGCCCCCCCCCCCCCACAAAAAATTTACAATTTTAACCAAAAACTTTAGATCTAGTTCCAAACCTTACTGGAGCATAAATAAGAACTACAGATTTAAGGTGTGGGAGCAGAAGATGTTTTCCCCATAATTTTGGGCTTGGGGCCATTCACCCCAGAGCCCCCCCCCTGAAAATTTGCAATTTTTACCCAAGTCTTTATAGATCTAGGTTGTTAACCTTTCTAGAGCACAAATGAGAACTACATATTTATGGTGTAGGTGGCAGATTTCTTTTATAGTCATTCAGCCCAGAGCCCCCCCCCCCACAAAAAATTTACAATTTTAACCAAAAACTTTAGATCTAGTTCCAAACCTTACTGGAGCATAAATAAGAACTACAGATTTAAGGTGTGGGGGCAGAAGATGTTTTCCCCATAATTTTAGGCTTGGGGCCATTCACCCCAGAGCCCCCCTCCAAGAAAATTTATAATTTTTACGAAAGGGTTCATCGATCTATGTTGCAAACCTTTCTAGAGCACACATGAGAACTACATATTCAAGGTGTGGTTGGCAAGAGATTTCTTCTATATAATTCTAGGGATCAGGGCCATTCACCCCAGAGCCCCCCTCCAGAAATCTTCACACAGAGTCCTTCTATAGACAACTTAATGTAAGCTGCTATCTTTCCTAGAGCACAAGTAAAAAAAAACTACAGATTTAGGGAGTGGGGGTAGGAGATTTTATCCATAATTTTGAACCTGCCCCCCAGAAAACTTGCATTTTTTTTCATCAGATGCTATACAGATCTAGTTGTAAAACCTTTCTAAATGCAAAAAAGAACTACAGATTTAGGGTGTTGGGGCAGGAGAAGTTGAATCCAATATTCTGGGTTTGAGGTAATTCACCCCCAGAGCCCCCCCCCCCCCCTGAAATTTAGGGAACAGGATATTTTTCCATAATTTCGGGATTAAAATCCTTCTGCTGAATAATCAAAACTAGTCTGTAAGGGTGGTCCATAGTCAGACTTCAGAGTCTCGGATGTACCCCATCTTGCAGTGATACAATATGGTATGACTGGCTGCAATCAGGCAATCAGATTTTCAGGGGGCTGGGAAGGCTGGCCCCTTACCCCAAATTATGAAAAAAAATCTCTAATTCCCTCGTCCTAAATCTGGTGTTATTTCTGGGAGACTTATCCAAAAGTATCCAAGTTGTCTACACATAGTATCTGAGAAAACTTTCATATTTTCTAGGTGGGGGGTGGCCCCATAGCCCCGAATTATGGACAAATCTCCCGCTCCCTTGTCCTTAATCCAGTGTTGCTATATATTTCTGCTAGACTTATCCAAAAGTGTGCACCCAAGTGGTCGACAGAAAGTATCTGAGAGAATTTTCAGATTTTCGGGGGGGGGGAGTCTGTCTCCTAACCACAAATTATGAAAAAAGTCTTCAATTCCCTCGCCCTAAGAAATCTGGTGTTATTTCTACAAGACTTATCCAAAAGTGTGCACCCAAGTTGTCTACACAAAGTATCTGAGAGAATTTTCATATTTTCCTGGGGGGGCTGGCCCCTAAGCCCTGAATTATGGAAAAATCTTCCACTCCCTTGTCCCTTAATCCAGTGTTGTTATATATTTCTGCTATACTTATCCAAAGTGTGCACCCAAGTTGTCTACAGAAAGTATCTGAGAGAATTTTCAGATTTTCTAGGGGGGGCTGGTCCCTAACCCCCAAATTATGGGAAAACCTCCTTCTTCCCCTAAAACTGTAGCTGTTATTTCTGCTGTAAATATAACCAAAGGTTTTCCCCCTAGACTGAGTTGTCTGCACAAAGTGATATAAAATATGATTTTTTTTGGGGGGGATTCCCTCGTCCTAAATCTGGTGTTGTTATTACTGCTAGACTTATCCAAAAGTGTGCACCCAAGTTGTTTACAGAATGTAATCTGAGAGAATTTTCAGATTTTCTGGGGGGGGGGAGGCTGGCCCCTAACCCAAAATTATGGAAAATAAATCTCCAATTCCCTTATCCTAAATCTAGTGTTGTTATTTCTGCTAGACATATCCAAAGGTGTGCACCTAACTTGTCTACAGAAAGTATCTGAGAGAATTTTCAGATTTTCCTGGGGGGGGGGCTGGCCTCTAAGCATGGAAAAAATCTCCCACTCCCTTGTCCTTAATCCAGTGTTGTTATATATTTTTGCTATACTTATCCAAAAATGTTCACCCAAGTTGTCTAGAGAAGGTATCGTAGAGAATTTTCAGATTTTCTTGGGGGGGGGCTGGGGAGGCTGGCCCCTAGCCCCAAATTATCTAAAAAAACCTCCCATTCCCTCGTCCTAAATCTGGTGTTGTTATTACTGCTAGACTTATCCAAAAGTGTGCACCCAAGTTGTTTACAGAATGTAATCTGAGAGAATTTTCAGATTTTCTGGGGGGGGGAGGCTGGCCCCTAACCCAAAATTATGGAAAATAAATCTCCAATTCCCTTATCCTAAATCTGGTGTTGTTATTTCTGCTAGACATATCCAAAGGTGTGCACCTAACTTGTCTACAGAAAGTATCTGAGAGAATTTTCAGATTTTCCTGGGGGGGGGGGCTGGCCTCTAAGCATGGAAAAAATCTCCCACTCCCTTGTCCTTAATCCAGTGTTGTTATATATTTTTGCTATACTTATCCAAAAATGTTCACCCAAGTTGTCTAGAGAAAGTATCGTAGAGAATTTTCAGATTTTCTGGGGGGGGGGCTGGGGAGGCTGGCCCCTAGCCCCAAATTATCTAAAAAAAAACTCCCATTCCCTCGTCCTAAATCCGGTGTTGTTATTACTGCTAGACTTATCCAAAAGTGTGCACCCAAGTTGTTTACAGAATGTAATCTGAGAGAATTTTCAGATTTTCTGGGGGGGGAGGCTGGCCCCTAACCCGAAATTATGGAAAATAAATCTCCAATTCCCTTATCCTAAATCTGGTGTTGTTATTTCTGCTAGACATATCCAAAAGTGTGCACCTAACTTGTCTACAGAAAGTATCTGAGAGAATTTTCAGATTTTCCTGGGGGGGGGCTGGCCCCTAAGCATGGAAAAAATCTCCCGCTCCCATGCCTTAATCCAGTGTTGCTATATATTTTTGCTATACTTATCCAAAAATGTGCACCCAAGTTGTCTAGAGAAAGTATCGTAGAGAATTTTCAGATTTTCTGGGGGGGGGGGCTGGGGAGGCTGGCCCCTAGCCCCAAATAATGGGAAAATCACCTGTTTCTCTTTAGGCTTCTTTTATAAGTTTCTTTTCTAAACTCTCAGATTTGCTAGTCATGATTTTTGTATGGATAAGAATAGGTCATATGACCTAGTACAAGTCACATGAATGCTAGTTGCCTTTTGCCACTGTAGAGGTCACTGTGGTGGTGCTCTCCAAGTAGCCTCCTAGTGTTAGGTTGTGGAACTTACTTTTCAGTCAGCTCAGAGCCCCTTTAAGGACCTACTATCATGTCCTGTGTTCGATTTGACCCAGGGATTTAACTTAAGAGCACCTGTGCCATGTTACTAATTTCTTGCCTCATGTCTAAGGCCCATGTCACATGGAGATCTTAAGAAATGGATATGTGACCATGTCAAATTTAGAGCTCCAGACCCATAGTGTCTGATACTATGCACTGATGTAATGTCTTTCCACTAGGTTTGATGGAAGGTAGAACTACAGGTCTTTAATAGTATGGATGCTCAGTGGGGCCGCCATGGCTTGGGCTGGTACATGTACAGTTCTTGGTTACCAGCCCAGAGTCCCCCTGGTATCGAGGCTGAGACTGAGTCTACCTTCACTCAGCTGACAATCAATTGACGGTCATGCTGATGTGTATAATTCCACGCAATCCTTTGTTCTCCTTTCTACAAATCAGGTCCAAATCGGGCACTTTTCAAATTTCCATTATGAAGGGATAAGTTCCCCTCATGATATTAACGAGTCCAGTATCCATAGCAACCATGTCTTAGGTACTGGACCTTACTACCAGTGGGGTTTTTATGTCTGATTAAAGTTATGTTTTCTTTAAAAACTATGGTTCAAAATACATGAAAGTTTCTAATTTTTTCATGGAAGAAGTTTATAAAGTTAGAAAACAATGTAGGCATATTTCATGACTGTTTTCATGAACATTATATTTTTTCATGAATTCTTTTTTTTAAATTTTCACTGGTCTGGGTACTGATGTACTTTATTGGCTCAGGGACCACCCTGAGTCTATACTGCCGGGTAGGTGGTGGCATTGGAAAAAAGTCAGTTATACAATTTTCAATCTCAATTTTCTACAAGAAACAAAGCATGTAAACAAATAAAAGTACCATACATGAGTAGTACATATATCAGTCTTTAGTTACAGTAAAGAAAAAAATTCAAAAATCCATCCATGAGTTCATACAAAATTAAATAAAGAAAAAAGTCATTTCATAAAAATATCTTTTCCAATCCAGTCCTCCATAGGTTTACCTCCGGGCTGGACTTTTCTCTCTTTGTGTCTATTTGGTTCGAAAACAGCGTCTAAAAGTGAGACGCTTTGGAAGCCTTTAAAAAAACGAGGGAAAAGTCGCCCTGAGCCCTCTGTGCCAATGCATGTCTTTCAATTTTTGTGTGCATAGTATGTATTGTGCATATAATTGTGTGAAGACTGTGTACTGCCACTGGTTTATTTTACACTCAGAGTATGCTAGAAAGATAGGCTCATGTCATGCCATGGTTATTTTTTATGTCACTAGTCAGAGAAATGAGTAACATGATGAAAAAGTTACCGGTTTTTTTCATTATGGGTAATAACACAGAGGCCATATTGGTGTCCCTCTATGACTATTGAATGTGAATCAACTATCAGCAGTGATAGCCCTGGCCCCTTAAGAGCCAGTTTCCCATGGGAAAGGAAGTAGACTGTAACCATTAACAGTAACAAGGTCACATCACCTTGGCAACACTGACTGACTGTGAGGTTGTTCATTGCAACACTTGAAAGGCATTGACCCACTTTTTGGATGGGATAGGATCCATGGGATGATGACTTGGGTTGATGACATAAGGTGATGCCATTAGGTGATTTGGATTTGGATGACATGTTATCACCTCATGTCATGTCATGTCATGGATGACATGGGGTGATGAAATGAGGTGATGACATGAGGTGATGGCATGGCTGAGTAAAGGTGATGACATGAGGTGATGTCATGGGATGATGACATGAGATGATAACATGACTGACTAGAGGTGATGACATGGGGTGATGACATGGATGACTAGAGGTGATGACATGAATGACATCAGGTGATGACATGGGATAATGACATGAGGTGATGATATGGGGTGATGACATGGATAACTAGAGGTGGTGACATGAATGACATGGGATGATAACATGAGGTGATGACATGGATTACTAGATATGATGACATGAATGACATGAGGTGATGACAGGGGGTGATGACATTGACGACATGAGGTGATGACATTGACAACATGGGATGATGACAAGGTAATGACATGTGATGATGACATGAGGTGATACCATGGATGACATGATGCAATGACATGGGGTGATGACATTGATGACATGAGGTGATGATATGGGTGATATGGGGTGATGACATGAGGTAATGGTATGGGGTGATGACATGAGGTGATGACATTAATGACATGATATTGATGACATGAGGTGATGACTTGGTGACAACATGGGATGATGACCTGGATGACATGAGGTGATGACATGGGGTGATGACAGGGGATGATGACATGCAGTGATGACATGAGGTGACTTGGGGATTTGGGGTGATCACTTGGGAGGGATGATGTAGCCATCAGGATATAGCCACCAGGATCTACCACACAGGGGATAAAATGTACAAACACTTACAAACTGCTGCCCTTAAATGCTTTGTGTCCATGGTGCTGGGAATCATGGGCAAGTCACTTTGTAACTGGACTCGTTACTTTTTGGATAGAGACAAACAGCTAAGATAAAAGTTTGAGCAAACGCCACCTTGTTGTTATCACATGAGACTTTTTGTTGGCAGGCTCTATAGGCTAAGGGCTCAGTATTAACACAATATTTGAGGAAAGAAACAGTTCACCTCTAACAAAGAATTAGGTTAGCTATCTCATCTCCAAACTTTTTGCCCTATCTATCATGATCCCCTGGTCAGGCTGATTGAAAGCGACAAATTTAATCTATAGATAGCAAGCGTTTGGGTTAGGCCGTGGGTGTAGATATTACCTTAACCCCAATCTGGCCCCACCTCGACCACTAGTGTGAGTCATCTCAGGCAGCCTGGAATTTTGGGTAAAGGTATTTTTTCTGAATGCTGGTTGCTGTAGTGGAGAAATGTAGGCAGGTACCATGCATAGTAATATTCCCCAGAAAATGAGGACCCATATAATGCCTTAATGCGAGAGAGGTATTCCCTTGAATGCGGATTAGGCGAGATTGCCTGAACCCTGAGGTTTGTGCACCAGCACACCACAGGCACAGGTGGCTACAAGTGAGTTGAAAGGTAAATGTGTCTGTCAATCCCACTTGGCAAAACAACGTATTTTTAACGTTTGCAAACGTTTTTTGGAGATGCCCTTAGCATCTCCATTGTATTCACATGGGAGGTCGATTGCACACCAAATCGGACAGTCCAATAACCCTTGAGTCGACCTGTGCAATAGTAAATTACCTTATTTGATAATTTCTGTTTAGAAATTTAGCCAAATTACAACTGCTTTATATTGCTTATATGGACACATTATTCATCTTAATTTTGAAAGTGTATACAAAGCTTCGTTTTACTATTTTGTCATATTTTGTTGGTTCATTTTGTTCTTATAAGACTAGTCGTAACAGGGTGATACTACCCTCCGCCCAGGCATGCACCAATTCAATCCACCCTCCCTACTCAAACCTTGCCTATAGTTAAGTAATTATAGCCTGTACACAGCCTAGTCCGCATGCACTAATTCAACCCACCCTTCCCACTCAAACCACGCCTAGAATTAAGTAATTATAGTCGGTACACAGTCCAGTCCACATGCACCAATTCAACCCACCCTCCCCACTCAAACCTCGCCTATAATTAAGTAATTAGTAGCTATTAGTACAGCGTTCCAGAACAGGGAGAAATCGCATACTGTAAGACTGTATATCAATTTGCAGGGACAGACTGATACCTACACATCGTCATAGTGCATTTAAGACAGGGGTAGCTATACTCTATAAAACAGGACCATGCTTGCCGCTATGAACTCCTGAAACATCATCATATAGGTATA
The DNA here is from genome assembly GCA_949317995.1 of Acholoe squamosa. NCBI lineage: Eukaryota > Metazoa > Annelida > Polychaeta > Phyllodocida > Polynoidae > Acholoe > Acholoe squamosa. The sequence goes on from OX439051.1 coordinate 16,664,950, forward strand.
TGGGACTGCTAAGGTGTTAAGTTGCCTTAAAATATCGTCAAATTCCCTTCATGGCTGCATTTTGGAAGCTAACTTTCTTATGCTTGACCATGGGTGAAAATAAACATCACCATGATGATCGCCAGCTCGAGCTACCCTTTATCTATAGGTCACACTATGGGAAACTCCTATTATTAAGGGAGATACGATTTATTTTGTAAAACTGCCAGTTCTTGGACCTCTCTGCCAGTGCCTGGACTGGCGTCTGCCCCCGCGTCCCAAAAAGACCTTTATTTCGATCCATTCCTTCCTCGGACCTGCTCTTTTTCGCCGGTGACACTTAAAACAGATAGGTTTTGGCTGGAGGTAGCGCTACCACACCCTGGATAGTGCACAGGTGGACCGGCTGGGGCCGAAAAGGCTTCTAGTCAAAAAAATTATTTCGCTTATTGTTTTTCGAAACCGATTTTTTAGGGGGGCATGTTTTTTAGGGGGACGAAACACCCCAGATTGATACCAAAAATTCCATATCCGCGCATATTATTTGCATAATTAGCATAATTATGCAGTATCTTGGTACTGTTCAATATAATATAGATATGTTCCATTGGTCCCTTATAGAATTCATATGCTTACAAGTATAAACTACTGACTGCACCTAGTGACTAGTGGAATCTGAACAATAGAAAAGAAATACCCCTCCCCTACCTTCCTATAGCATCAAACAAGTTATTCAATGGAGGCAGCCATTGCTTGATCACATGCTTAAACCTTTTAGATCCAAATGCTAGTTACCAGTGCATTATCACTGTTTATAAGCTTTACACATCAATACCTGCACCCACCCAGGGCACATGCCCAGTTTGCACTGAATGGATGTCTTTCCATTTCTCCATTCTCTGGTGTTTGATTGAAAATGTTGACGTCATTCTGTGTTTTAATTTGTGTTTTAATCTGTGTTTTTATGGTACATATATTGAGTTTAAGGCTATAACAGGTTAGTGTTAGTACTAAGGTATGATAGTAATTACTCACTATTTGTCAGCGGTTAATCAATATATGTTAGTAATTACTCACTATTTGTTAGCAATTAGTCAATACATGTCAGTATTTACTCACAATCTGTCAGCAAATAGTCAATATATAACAGAGAAATAGCCATTGATTCAATTGTGCATCCTGCCTTGACTGGTATTTGTCAAGATATGTCAGTATCTATGGACTATTTGTCAGCAATTAGTTAATATATGTTAGTAATTATTCACTATTTGTCAGCAATTAGTCAATACATGATAGTAGTTACTTACATTTTATCAGCATTTAGTCAATATATGTTAGTAATTGCTCACTATTGACTAATATCTGACAAATTGTGAGTAATTACTGACATATATGGAGTAAGTGTCAGTAATTACTCACTATTTATCAGCAATTAGTCAATACATGTCAGTATTTACTCAGAATTCACCAGCAATTTTTCAATATATATTAGTAATTACTCACTATTTGTCAGCAAATAGTCAATATATATCAGTATTTACTTACAATTTGTCAGCAATTAGGCAATATATGTCAGTATTTACTCACTTTGTCAGCAATTAGTCAATATATGTCAGTACTTAGTCACTCTATATCAGCAATTATCAATACATGTCATTATTTACTCACAATCTGTCAGCCAATAGTCAATGTATAACAGAGAAATAGCCATTGATTCAATTGTGCATCCTGCCTTGACTGGTATTTGTCAAGATATGTCAGTATCTATGGACTATTTGTCAGCAATTAGTTAATATATGTTAGTAATTATTCACTATTTGTCAGCAATTAGTCAATACATGGTAGTAGTTACTTACATTTTATCAGCATTTAGTCAATATATGTTAGTAATTGCTCACTATTTATGAGCAATTAGTCTATATGTTAGTAATTGCTCACTATTTATTAGCAATTAGTCTATATGTTAGTAATTGCTCACTATTTATTAGCAATTAGTCTATATGTTAGTAATTGCTCACTATTTGTCAGCAATCATTCAATATATATTAGTAATTACTCACAATTTGTCAGCAATTAGTCAATATATATCAGTATTTACTCACACTTTGTCAGCAATTAGTCAATATATGTCAGTACTTAGTCACCAATTCAACTTGTGTTGAACTTACATTGTCAATTGACATTTGATATTTGACATTGAGGCATCTCCTTAGGACTGAGTCCTTCACCTGTGACATTTTATTTGGTTTGGGTTAAAAACGTTTTAAAAAACGCTATTTTGACGTTGAAAATGCGTTTTTAAACATATTTTAACCAATTTTCAAACAAATAAAAACATTTGCTTTTTCAACCAATTTTCAACCAAATAAAAACGTCTTTTATTTATGTTTCTCTTATGTTAAAAAAACATTTTTCTAACCTCGAGTAGAAGGGCTATGGTCGGGGGGGGGGGGCTATGGTCGGGGGGGCTATGGTCAGGGGGCTATGGTCGGGGGGGCTATGGTCGGGGGGGTTGGTCGAGGGGCTATGGTCGGGGGGCGGGCTATGGTCGGGGGGGGCTATGGTCGAGGGGCTATGGTCGGGGGGCGGGCTATGGTCGGGGGGGTTTGGTCGAGGGGGCAATGGTCGGGGGGCTATAGTCGGGGGGCTATGGTCGGGGGGTTATGGTGGGGGGGGCTATGGTCGGGGGGAGGGGGGAGGGGCTATGGTCGGGGGGCTATGGTCGGGGGGTATGGTCAGGGGGCTATGGTCGGGGGGGTTTGGTCGAGGGGCAATGGTCGGGGGGGCTATAGTCGGGGGGCTATGGTCGGGGGGTTATGGTGGGGGGGCTATGGTCGGGGGGAGGGGGGAGGGGCTATGGTCGGGGGGCTATGGTCGGGGGGCTATGGTCAGGGGGGGGGTTGGTCGAGAGGGCTATGGTCGGGGGGGGGGGTTTGGTCGGGGGGGGCTATGGTCAGGGGGGCTATGGTCGGGGGGTATGGTCAGGGGGCTATGGTCGGGGGGGTTTGGTCGAGGGGCAATGGTCGGGGGGGCTATGGTCGGGGGGCTATGGTCAGGGGGGCTATGGTCGGGGGGGGGCTATGGTCGGGGGGGGGGCTATGGTCGGGGGGGGGCTATGGTCGGGGGGCTATGGTCGGGGGGCTATGGTCAGGGGGGCTATGGTCGGGGGGTATGGTCGGGGGGCTATGGTCGGGGGGGTTTGGTCGGGGGGGGTTTGGTCGAGGGGGCAATGGTCGGGGGGCTATGTCGGGAGGGCTATGGTCAGGGGGCTATGGTCATCTCTTGGGCGATTTGACTAAAGGGCTATGTGTTTGGGGGCCATGGGTCAGGGGGCCAAAAGGATAGGGGGCTACCAACCTTAGATGACCACTCCCTAACGCTATTATGCATCTAAATTACATAATAAAAAAAAAAGATATCATAGGTTACTTTGTTCAATAACTCTGGTTCTGGTATGAACTTTAACAAAATTCTTTTAGTTTTTGATAGCCCTGTACCTAGAGATGGATGCAGTTTAATGCGCTTTTTTCATTATTAATCTGATGCACATATCGGACCGGGCGCGTCCCTGGCAATATCCCTCCCTTAGTTTGGTAGTTTCGTTATTACTGCTAAATATGAAAAGAAAGGGGATGTTCAACAATTATGTCACTGTTTTTGAACCACCCAACCCCTGGTCCCTGTTTGTGTATTGAACATGTATAGCCTTGTCACTGAGTGGTGTGGTAATAATGTATCCATGTATTCTTGGATAGGTCGGCCAGCAAATATCCATGAAGAAACTGATGTAGACTGGGCCCCTACTGTGGCTCTAGGTCATGAGCATGTCCGTATCTCAGATGGGGCTGGCGATAGAGAATCAAGGAGAAAAAGACGTCAACAACAGCTAGAGAATCAGGAACAGGCTCATAAACCAAAAGACAGGAAACAGCAGGTTGTGAAACATGATGACGACCCATGCCCAGAACCACAGCAAGTATGTTTTTGTTGAAATTATGACAGCATAGTCTACATGTTTGCAGTTAACAGAGGTAAATAATCTTTAACCCCCCCCCCCCCCCATGTCATATGCACCTTGACTTATAGCATGCAAGCTCCCCATCAAGAGGGACGAAAAGTTTCCGCAGGATACAACTTGTTACATCGGTCTATGCCCTGGGGGCATTCAGTGCCGCCCCCTGTGGTGACGCGTATATTTTTCGGGACTGCCGCGCAGAATTATGCATGCCCTGAGGGCATATTGCTGGCCTTCCAGAAATCAGCAATTTACCCATGCTAGTCTATGCCCTCAGGGCATCGTGTATCGGCCCTCAGGGCATAGGCATACACAGGACCATTCCTGACCTCTAGATCTAGACGTTCTGGCATTGACCAGAAAAACATGCACATGCCCTCAGGGCAACATACCCTCAGGGCATATTTCTTGCTTCTTTAAAGCATGATTGACCAAAGCATGCCCTCCAGGCATGTAATACAATTCCACAAGTTGTAGGCTAGCTACAAGAAGGGCCTAAGTATGCATACCCCCCAGGGCATATATCTTCCTTCTCCCGGGTTCCTTCTACAGTCTACAAATGTTACTCCTCAGGGCATAAAGTTGATGATAAATGAAGCGGTATTAAACAAGGGTATGCCCTTGGGACATCCATGCATGCCCTCAGGGAATATTGGACTTTAAGCTAATCAGGGGGAATTAGGAGCCTTCTAGGCTGGGGCACTCTCCAACCTTCGACTCATATAGTGCATTAATTCCTGGGGGCATCATCACACATATTATGGATGCCCCAGGGGCATGGTACAGAGAACAATGGGGGACAATGCCCCCAGGGCATTCATAGTAAGCTTAGATAATCGTACATGCATAAAAAAAATTGATGATGCCCTCGGGGCATCCATGTACTAAACGATGCCCCCGGGGCATAGTCCAATATGTACCCTATATAGGCCTACATGTCCGGGGAGCATCATCCTTACCATGGATGCCCTGGGGGCATTTTCCCAGACTTGCCATGGGGAGTGTGGGAAAGCGCACGCCTCAACTGCTGCTGTCCGCGTAATTTTCGCGTCACTCCCACGCGGCAATCAGTATGCCCCTAGGGCATAGTCCGATGTAACAAGTTGTATCCTGCAAAGTTTCCACACCCTCTAAGGAGAAGTAAAGACATCTTCTGCCCCTCATACTCTCCCCCCCAGTTAAACCGTAATCTCCCACATACAGTGTTGCCGAAATGATGCTGATGCCGGCAAAAGCTGGCATAGAATCTTAATGGCCGGTGTAGGGCCTTGGGACGCAGGCAAGAATGGCCTGGTATGGTCTTAGCTTTCTAATGGTGAAAGAATTTTTTAAATCTGACCATTAGAAGCGAAGATAAGGCCATTTTTGGGAAGTTGTTTTATACTAGAGTATTTTTTAATTTCTATAAGTTACAATGAAATTTACATAGGTACCTTAGAATATCAATATTCATATGGCCTGCGTGAGAGGGAAATGGCCTACGTAAGTTGCTGAGACATAGGCCACCTTGGCCTGTGCCCATCAAAAATAATCGGATTAGCAAAAATGTGGCCGACCGATGGAGTGGAATACCCGCTTAAGGCACAGCTCGCATGTAAGGTGCACGCCAAACTCAGTCATTTTATATAAGTCTCATCTACTCCTGAATTGATATTTGGAAAACCCCACATATAAGGTGGAGATTAGGTATATAACTACAACTTCCTTAGAGGCTAAGATAACACACTATACAATATGAGACACTTTAAAATAAAGTCACTGCTGCACTTACTACTTTGTAGGATTTCCTTCCACTCAGGGTGTGCAGTACACATGGGGTGTGCCTCGCACATTAGGTGTTATGTTTTCAAAGAGGCTAACTCAGTTTGTAGCAATATTAGTGAACCTCTATTTCATTTATAACTACTTCCCCTAAGGCCACACCCAAAAAAAAGGTCTACGGATCTCCAGCACCTTGTTTTAGGATACCACGTGCATCATTTTCATGGGAGATCCGATTTAAAAAAAAGGCTTTGCCATAGACCTAGAGATCAAACTGCTAAAGACACAGATAAGTCAGACCCTTGTATGAAAGCTAAAACTCAGATTCAGCCTTTCTATTTTTCTGCTCTGTTCCCCTGACACAAATGGTTGTCATTTAGAAATTACAGTTGTCTTTCTTTACAAGAATTGACTGTGTACTATTTTCTTTTAACTGATGAGGCCTACGGCCTTAGGACGTTAAACAAATCAATCAATCAATCAATATATTAACTGATATAATAGATTTCATTGAGGCCCACTATTTGCACTTAATGGGACACGAAAGGCACAAAATTTTGTAATTCTCTGCATTTCATGTCGGTAACATACCTAATACAGTAAAATTCCCTTACAACGAATCCTGTTACAACGAATTTTCGTTTATAACAAACAAATCACATGGTCCTAAACCGACCCATACATTTCTATAGTAAAATAATCTTTTACACCAAACTTTACAAGGCCTGGAATCGTTTACAACGAACTTTTCGGGTTTATACAATAGTTTAAATTAAGTTTAGCTTGCCTTAAATTGACTTCAAAGGAATCTGCAGCCTGTTTCACCATCTCCTCCTTTTCTAGCCTGAATTTCCTGAGGGTTACGGGAGATCTGGGAGGTGTTAGGATGTGTGATAGGGCTTCTACACCTGTCTCTATTGAGCTATGGGCAGCAGGAGGGGTACAGGAGGTCGGGGGTTGTAAATGTGTGTGATAGGGCTTCTTCAGCCATCTCTATTGAGCTATGGGCGGAAGAAGGGATACAGGAGATAAAAGAAGTGCTCTGTGACCCTTAATGCCCTCATAATTGTATGGATTAGTTAAAATTAAATTCGTTTATAGCGAATCTTTTTGCTTATACCAAGCACTTTGTTATAACGGAATTTTACTGTACATGTAAACTGGTCTGCAGGGGATTAGTATGGGTAAGATCACATTTACTCATTGGTCAGTTTCAACCTTCGCTTTCAAACAGTAGTTAGGGAGCCCTCTTGTTTTTAGCATGCACATGTGTACCCTTTACAGGCCTCTGATGCATTAATGCATCATGTCCATTGGACGTCATGATGCACCAATGAAGTGCTGGTGAGTGCTGTTGACACTGCTCACCAGCACTTCATTGAAGCATCATGCCAACCCTACATGGTTGATACATAAGCTCCTGGAGGGTTGACCTCATGCACCAATGAAGTGCTGGTGAGCATCAGCAGCCTTAAATGTTTAAAACACTTACCAAAGTACATGGAAGCAATGGTTTTCAATACAAAGCCAGTTGTCGCTCGCACACATGACTTTTCATTTGGGTGTGGCCTAATTCCATCTCATTCAATTCACACTTAATTTAGCAACGAAAGTTACATGACAAAGGGTGTGAGAAACTGCTTTCCTAGCTGAGGAAGTTTTGAAGCCAATACTATACCGACAGGCCCTATATGTTTTAACAGAACGGAGATTAGGCTCTCCTTCCCCTAGCTCCTTTAGGTCCATTCTCTGCAAATCCGATAACTTTTTCCATGCATTTGCTACAAAAAAATCAGGTTATCAGAAAATGGACCCACCCTTTATGCTTGCTGCGGTACTCTGAGGGGCAGGCTGGTTCGGTCCCGCACTGCGAGGGGCCGCGTCAACCGCAGTCAGTATATAACATACTGCGGGGACTCTTCCTCCTCAGTCAACGTCTGCATGCTGTTCGGTGTGGACCCAGCCTCCCAAGCAGAGTCAAGAGTTGGCTATAGGAAGGACATATTGAGTTCCGTTGCTAGGACTACAACTTAATGATAGTATGCCTTGAAATGATGATCTACACCTTTTTCTAAGACTTTAATACACGGGTGCCTATTTCCCTAACAGTACTTCTAAGCCGCTGGTCTTGTGTCCAACCAAAACATTACAATACATTTATACTCTGATACCATGTTTCCCCAGAAAGTACGCTGTGTCATCCTGCCCATACAACATCAACCTATGCAAGACTATGAGTCAGCCAAAGTGCAGTTGGCCCTGATAGAACAAGGGCAAATTCGGAAGGTAAAAACTTTCAACTTCTATGTGGTGAACTAATCTTTATTCATAAGCCATCATGTTGTCTTCTTTACTGTCAAGCCCTCCAAATTTCTCTGTTCAAATTAACTGTTACATTTCTTTGTATGTTTTGGTATGGTGCTACACTTAGAGTATGGTAGATTCTCTCATAAATGCCATATCCTCGTATAAGCAGCACCTTAGTATAAGCCACACCCTCTACTTTGGAACATTAAAGGTATAAGCCATACCTGAGGCATGACTATTGGCTATTTAGTGCTATTCTGTAGTGTCAAGAACCCCAGTGTAAGCCCCACCCTCACTTTGGGATAATTCTATAAGCCTAATTTTGATTTGGCTTATACGAGAGAATCTACAGTAGTAGCATCCAAACCTGAGACTGCTTGCAGTCTGGCTAATTCTATACAAGTGTAGTGGTTCGAGATTTTATATAACTTCGATCTAGTTAGAGATATGTCAATATCAAGCAAAACCAGACAAGTTAGCTCAGTTTGTGCAACCGACACATGTTTATTTCAGAGGTACATATGTTCGGAGTGGTGCTATCCCCCTTGTGGATCCAATGAAAACAAAAAAACAAAAACCCCTGGTAATTCACATTTGAACTAAAAGATAAATCATTGGAATTTACTCTGTGTGTAAGAAATAAGATTGAAATAGTAAGGTTATCTAGCTGCCTTTTCAAAGTACACATAATTTGCCTCTGGCAATCTAGCAAATGTCTCGCAATAGCCTAGAAAAAAAAAAAACAATGAAAGTGTTTGACAATTTTGTTTTCATTTTTGGCATCATGGACAGCATACACACAGTGCACTTCAGACTAAGAGAAGGCAGCAGGCACAGCCTGCACCTGGCGCAGTCACCACTCAGCAAGGGCAGCAGGCACAGCCTGTACACAGTGCAGTCACCACTCAGAGAGGGCAGCCAGCACAGCCTGCACACAGTGCACTCACCACCCAGCGACCCAGTGCACTCCCCATTCAGCATGGACAGCAGGCACAACCTGCACTCAGTGCACTCCCCACCCAGCGACCCAGTGCACTCCCCACCCAGCGAGGACAGCAGGCACAGCCTGCACACAGTGCACTCCCCACTCAGCGAGGACAGCAGGCACAGCCTGTACACAGTGCAGTCACCACTCAGCGAGGGCAGCAGGCACAGCCTGCACCTAGTGCACTACCCACCCAGCGAGGGCAGCAGGCACAGCCTGCACTCAGTGCACTCCCCACCCAGCGACCCAGTGCACTCCCCACCCAGCGAAGACAGCAGGCACAGCCTGCACACAGTGCACTCCCCACTCAGCGAGGACAGCAGGCACAGCCTGTACACAGTGCAGTCACCACTCAGCGAGGGCAGCCAGCACAGCCTGCACACAGTGCACTCACCACCCAGCGACCCAGTGCACTCCCCACCCAGCGAGGACAGCAGGCACAGCCTGCACACAGTGCACTCCCCACTCAGCGAGGACAGCAGGCACAGCCTGTACACAGTGCAGTCACCACTCAGCGAGGGCAGCAGGCACAGCCTGCACCTAGTGTACTACCCACCCAGCGAGGGCAGCAGGCACAGCCTGCACTCAGTGCACTCCCCACCCAGCGACCCAGTGCACTCCCCACCCAGCGAGGACAGCAGGCACAGCCTGCACACAGTGCACTCCCCACTCAGCGAGGACAGCAGGCACAGCCTGTACACAGTGCAGTCACCACTCAGCGAGGGCAGCAGGCACAGCCTGCACCTAGTGCACTACCCACCCAGCGAGGGCAGCAGGCACAGCCTGCACTCAGTGCACTCCCCACCCAGCGACCCAGTGCACTCACCACTCAGCGAGGACAGCAGGCACAGCCTGCACGCAGTGCACTCCCCACTCAGCGAGGACAGCAGACACAGCCACAGCCTGCACGCAGTACACTCCCCACTCAGCGAGGACAGGAGGCAGAGTCTGAACGTGAGTGCCCTCTGATACTTGAGGTATTACTTCAGGAACCACAGCTCCCCCACGACCAACTCCAAAAACTACAAAAGGTATTTACAATTCTCTGGCTACAAGCATTTGTTCATGCGAATATTTGTTTTCATCAAGAGTTATAAGGGGCTAGATTGTGCTTTATCGGTGGGTACTTGTGCCATATAACAAAACAAAAATGTACGGCTACCTTCATAAAATTTACACTATAGTTCCGGCAAAAATGATCATGTGACCTAGACAACAAGAATATTTTGGATAACTCCACTTTTCAGTTCACAATGCACTGATCCTTTAATTTAGGATTTCAAAAATGCCATCTAACATCTCCGGATCTATACACCTGCAAACAAGGGTGTCCAGCATGTCCCTGGCAGTGGGCTACATATACCAAGCCAGCACCTCAAACTGAATATACATGCATGCAGAGTAACCATAGCAACACTCACCTCTATACCTCCCTCACTAGATTTAGACTATGCCCTCACCCTGAACCCCTACTCACAAGTACCTTGATGCTAACCTTGATTATAGATATTGAACAAGTAATCAATGGATAATTCATGACGAGTGTGTGTTAGTGAAGGATAATTACACGAGGGCGTAGGCCGAGTGTAATTATCCTTAGCTAACACACACAAGTCATGAATTATCCATTGACTACTTATTTTATTCCACGATACCAATAGATAATCAATAGAATACCAATAAATTTGAAAACAAACATTTTTCCCCTTCCCTGGGACTCGAAGCCAGCCATAGTGTGTACAGGTACATACACCTCGGTGCCTGGCAGCGGACAGCGACAGCGCCCGTCTTGGCTTGGCTTGCTTTGAATGCGTCTCGCAGTTATGTATGTACACGATCGGTACACACACCTCGGCGCCCGGCTAGGCTTGGCTTTGCTTTTGTTTGAATGCGTCTTGCGGTTATGGCAGCGGCACACAGCGAAAAATAGTGTTTGTGCACGATCGCTACACACACCTCGTCGCCCGGCAGCGGACAGCTACCGAGCACACGGCAAAAAAAAGATGCCCGGACCGGACTCGTCCCGCATACCTCTAACGGCTGAGCGCAATGCGCTAACCACTAGACCACCGGGAGATACACCTCGGTGCCCGGCTTGGCTTAGGTTTGATTGAATGCGAGCAGTAGCGAAAAAAAAACAACGCCCGTACCGGGACTCGTCCCGCCTACCTCTACAATCTAACCAAGCAAACAGATACCGTTTCTCGTCAGTCCCTGTGGCGCAATGCATAGGGAGTTGGACTATGGATCTGAGACTGCAGGTTCAAGCCCTGCCCTGGTCATGACATTTCGTGGGTTTTAACATGTAACATATGACATGTAGGGACATGTCAGGCATGCAGGTTATCCTTGGATAACCGCACGCCTTACAAAACTGATGCTACAGCCTTCATGGTGTGCAATATCGACAGGTATGTGCATGGGAATATCCAGGAAAAGCACTCAGAATCCCAGAAATCGTGGAATAACACCCACTACTCACAACATACCATGCACCATGTTATTGGTACAGTTATCATAATACTCATTACACTATTACATTGCTATAGTACCAGTTCGTGGCATGCCATAACAATATTGCACTGTACCATTGCTACAGTACCAGCTCTTGACATATTCTAATGATATTAAACTCGTATAAGCTGCATCACTTGTATAAGCTGCACCCCCGACTTTGGAATAAGCTATAAGCCACACCTGAGGCTTCAGAATAATCAATTTAGTTCTTTTCTATAGTGTTTAACACCCCCTATAAGCCGCACCCTCACTTTGGTCCCATTCTATAAGCCTAACTTTGATTTCGGTTCTAGTATAAGCCATGGCTATTACGAGAGAATTTACGGTATATACTGTAAATTCCCTTGTATAAGCTGGGGCTTATACCGGAATCCAAATGAAAATAAGGCTTATAGGATGACTCCAAAGAAGAGGGTCTGGCTTATAGGAGGGTATTTGGGACTATAGAACAGTCCTAAATCTACTATTTTCAAACTCCATTTGCACCTCATAACTCCAATGTTGAGGGTATAGCTTAGAAGAGGGTGCGGCTTATAAATATGAGAGACTTTACGGTACATGGTGTGAAGTACATAGTATTGTTGGATTCTATGTATATATCTCAGTTCCTGAGACCTCAGCACCTGTTGTAATGTAAGCTCTTCTTTACATTAACTGATAAACCCTTTAAGGGTCGCTGCTCTTATAATTTACCACCTCTTATTTCTGATTTCTCTTTTAGGAGAGTGTTCCAGCTGTGCCAAAGGGGCTGTCCAAACATCAACGGAATCACCAAAGGATACCTAACCAGCAGCAGAAAAAGGTATACATGTACCCCTTAGTATCAACAAACTGTATTCATGCTATTAATCACACTGGGTGAAAAAATGATATGTTAGATGCACAAAACTCATTCTTGTATGATGTAACTAGTTTAAGTAGATTTTGTTTCAAATATTGTCTGCACTACAGATTGTCTGGATGAAATGTCAAAATGGACCTGGAGACATTTTCAGCAAAAACTAAAACATGGTTTGATACATTTTCGTCTTTTTTTTTTTTTACAATCTATGCTGTTTATTTTCTGACTCAGAGGAAACCCTACGTTGTTGTACCAGTGGCTGCAGCTTTACCTGTAGGACAGCATCTAGAGAAAGAGCAGCAGCCAAAAGACACACTACCACCAGCACAGCAACAGGAGCCACAAGAGCATACAGGAGAACAAAAATTACCACCCGAGCAGTCAGTTGAGCGACACAAGGAGCAGAAACAAGTTTCATGCAAGCAGCCTTTGCGCCGAGAGGAACTCCACAAGCAGCCACCACAAGAAGAACAGGAGAAAAACAGAAAAGCAGGCAACACTGTTCAATGTCAGACCCTTTTAACTATGAAAGACATAGAGGCCTTGGAGGCACCAAAAATTTCCTATGAGAACTTGCACGGAGATAATGCTAAGGTTTTCTTTTACACGGGTTTACCCACATTCAATCTCCTCATGGTCATTTTTAACTTTGTTGCATCCTGTGTTCCTAGCTCGTACAAGAATGTTCTTCCTCAGTTTGAGGAGTTTGTTCTTTGCCTGATGAGACTCCGCCTTAATTTGACACTGCAAGACTTAGCATATCGTTTCAATGTGAACAAGTCCACTAGTGGAAGGATTTTCCACCGGTGGTTAGATGCCTTATGCATGCGACTTGGCAGGCTAGTTCTGTGGCCAGATAGAGATGTTCTCAGGCAAAATATGCCTCTCGATTTCTTTCTAGCATTTAAGAATAAGGTTACTGTTGTAGTTGACTGCTTTGAAATCTTTTGCGAACGTCCTAGCAGTTACATAGGCAAAGCTATGACGTATTCTAATTATAAATCTCATAATACTGTAAAATTTCTTATTGGAATAACTCCACAGGGTACCATTTCATTTATTTCTAGAGGATGGGGTGGGAGGGCATCTGATAAGTTCATTACAGAAAATTGTGGAATTTTGGATTTGTTGTTACCTGGGGACTTGATTCTTGCCGACAGGGGCTTTAACATCTCAGACAGTGTTGGGCTATATGCTGCCAAAGTTGTTCTTCCAGCCTTCACAAAGGGAATGCCCCAGTTATCACCATATGATTTAGAGGACACTCGTGGGCTAGCAAGTGTTAGAATACATGTTGAACGAGTGATAGGTGCAGTGAGACAACGTTTCAGTATGATGAGTAGCACTCTCCCCATAGAAGCCGTGGCCCGTAGAGATGATGATATTGAGGCTGCGGTTGACAAAATCGTTCAGGTTTGTTGTGCTCTTTACAATGTAGGAAAGTCTGTGGTCACATTAAAGTAGTTCCAATCAACTTCAGTCCCATTACAGCTTTGACATGAGAACTAGGAATATTTCATTTACATCTTGGAGCATTTTTGGCTCAGGGACCACCCTGAGTCTATACCGCCTGGTAGGTGGTGTATGATAAAAGTCATTCATGTAACATTTTGCATTTTAAATTTTCTGTAAGAAATAATAGTGTAGTAAACACAAAAGGACCAGACGCAGCCAATAAAGTTTGATAACAGTAGAAGGTGTTTGGTTTATTTCTTTCTGGCCTTATCACTAACAGTTCTCATTAATTGACATCAATTATCCTTTCTTGTATTGAGATGCACCACCCTTGCAGGTCTCCACCGATCGCAACCACCGAACCCGGAGTCACCGACCACACTTCTGCCACCTGCAAGTCTCTTATTGCCTCTCCTCTCGCGACCACCGGACCGCCCTTATATGGCGTCACTAAATGTGACGTCACGAGCGTGACGTCACCGGGCGCAACCGTGTCGCCCCCAGGTGGGACGGACCCTAACTAGCGCTCCCGTACCGGTGGCTACCACCGGACCGATCGCCCCGACATTACAATTATTATACAAGTGATATGATCACTACAATAGTGACACATCAATAAAATTGCTATGTTTGATAGTTTACATATTTGTCTTCCTATGTATGCAAATACCACATTTAAAAATGTACCGTAATCTCCCACGTATAAGGCGCGTCTTATACGGGGGGTTTTAGTTCTCATTGGATCCACAAGGGAGACACCAAGATCTTTCTTTTGATATGTTACACTCCCATATAAGCTCATCTGCTGCTTTTGGGGTCCAGGAGGGTCACTGTGGTCCAAACAGCACATAGCTTTTTGAATTTTGAAAATCCATTCATTAGAACAAAAGTTATGAATTTTTTATTTTTTTGACCATATTCTGAAACTCTGGGTGCGCCTTATACGCGGGATGCGCCTTATACGCGGGAGATTACGGTAGTTGCTAATTTATAGTGATTTTTTATAAATAAAAACAGTCCTGACTTTTTCTTTTTCGCCAATCCACTTCTCCAAAGGTTTACCTCCTGGTCAGACTTTTCCCTCTTTGTTTCTATTTGTTACGGAAACAGTGTCTAAAAGTGAGATGAAGTGGACGCCTTTCTAATGATGCATTTTATCTCAAGTTGAATACGAGAGCCCCATAGGCTTAACCAAGAAACTCTGTATCACACCCCACAGTGTGATAACCCTTCCCCGTATCACACCCCCTGGGAAAACATCCAAAACGGTCAAATAGCTGATGATAAAATCATTTCTAATGCCAAATAAATCGAATTTTGAACATATCTGACTAAATTAACTTGAGATAAATACAAAGGAGCACTCGAATTGGTCAGCACTTAGGGTTATCACACTCGGCTTCGCCTCGTGTGATTACCCTCAGTGCTGACCAATTCTCGTGCACCTTTGTCTATTTATCAAAGCACTCCTTCAATACATAACAATTTATGCCTTATTTAGGGTGCCAAAATAGCAATTTCCTGCCCATGGTCGCTTATATGAGTTAGGGTTCATCATATGAAAATACTTCTAGAATTGAAGAAACAAGGTTATTGGTGGTCAGGTAATGTCCTCATAACTGACTTGATTCTTAAATGCCTTAATAATACGCTTTAAAAGAAAAGTATCTTTCTTACAAAAATATGAGGAAATGAAAAGTGTTGTAGTGGATTCCTTATACTTTCTGCTTTCTGGAAATGTATAATTTGTATGGCTTCAGTATCCAGTATAAAAAAAAAAATAGAGGAGTAAAGAGGGAAACAACAATCATATTTATTAATCATCTTAGCAATAACATAAAGAATACATTGTTAAGTGTTATACAAGGTGACTTACTTCATGAGTGATACATTCTATCTAACAGTCCTGTATGCAGTGGTCTGTTTTATATGGAAGAGTCCTGACCAGTGAAACTGTGAATGAAATACAAACTAGGGTGCAGCATTTTGATTCGGCCTCTGTGCACAAGTACCAATTACTTTATTTCTTTGATTTTCCTGCCTTCTGCTGAAGCTCTTTACGACAAGAGGGGCACTTCCACTTGCCTTTGGGAATTACGGAAATCAAAAGGCAGGCAGTGTGATACCATTGAAATACACAGCCTTCATTTTCACAGAAGATCATTTCATCCTTCTCGCCTTCCCCACAGTAACAGTAAAGACCTCCAGCATGAGGCACCTCTTTCACATAGGGTCTAGTGTACCATCCACCAACCAACTCAGGAAGTATTCCTTTCTTGAAAAATGCCTGTACCCTTGGTTGTATGGCATCCCATAACTCCACATCTGGCAGGATACGCTCTATGTGTGGACAACCACTCCCTGTCCATACCACAAAGTCGCAGTATTCAGCCTCCCCCATCATGATGTGAGCCTGGACCTGAATGATAAACATGAAGTCTTACATTAACATATGATGTAGATTTGTTAGAGAGTGCTGAGTATGAAGTGGATGTGGATGGCATGACCTGCTATCTGTTCCTGTCTTGGGTACATCTACCAAGAGACGACATACTTCGAACGACACTTTCAGACAGAAATTGTACAGAGAGGGTGGTGTCAATGTCTCGTTACATGTCATGAAGTGAGGTAACAGGAGTCCAGACAATTCAGTTGATGATCCAGCTTTATTGTAAGATTAGCATGATGAGTAACTGATACAGTGTACAATATAGTACTCGCCAGTCTGACCAAGCTATATCCTAAGCCAAGGCACCTGAGTGTCGTAGGGTCTAGGTTGGAGAAGAATAAGATGCTGAGGCTTGATCCTGGCTAGGTTATATAGTCAGGAGCAAGCCCAGATGACGTCGTGTCTATTTCTGTACTTTCTATTTTTAGTATAGGGAGCGACTCAAATATGCTGAGTCGGTGGTTCTGCTCAGCCCCAATCTGTGGTAGGAGGGGTGAGCTGCTCCTATTGGCTAGGTGAATCTAAATATAGTTGAGTTCTCCAGTGGGGGATCCACGGGAGGGAGCCTGGGGATTTCCCACTGGAGGAGGGCAGGTGTGAACTCTTCACCCTGCCAAGCTAAAAATAGGTTGACCTTGGTTTGAATTAGGGGGTAGCTTGGCCAGTCTGGTTTGAGTATGTCGTTCATAATTATAATACATAGAATAGTCCATTGACAGTGGTGTGAAATATTGGAAAAGCTCTATGCATGCAAACAAAACAATTGATGCAAACTTGTATAAGTGAATCTTTGTGTAGGTATGCTACCTAAATAAGAAACCTGTACATACTTGGTAAAAGTACTCGTGGTCATGTTTCAGATACAGGTCTCCATCAGTGAATTCTAAGCAACTTGAAGCTGGAAATTGATCCTCCTGAATGCTCCCAAGGTGAACACCTTTCAGAGTAAATGGGCACTGTAATGAAATAGAAAGAATTCAATTCTGTTATCAAATTTGTAGTATATATCATTGCTGATGGTCACGAGATAGTGAAAGAGGAGTGAGTTTATACATGTACCATCACATAATATTCACCTAGTTATCTACTCATGTGTATTCCCAGTTTATGTGGACCAGAGCCCCCCCCCCATCTATGAGTTACACATTTGAGGAGGGACTTAAGCATATGTAGGGGTTCACAGTAAATAACAGATATCATAGTGCATTCTTACCTTGATTTCCACGAATCCTGTACCACAGCAGTGGCAAGTCACTTTACCGTCAGGGGTAGCACCCATCTCTAGGTATTTACTGTTGAGTATAAGACCACAGTCTGAGACATGTAAACTAACATGTGTGGCTGATAAGAGTGCCGTATACTCTGCCCTTGCTCTCGCTTCATTATCATTCCCCCATCTGAAAAAGATGAAAGTTATTGAATAATTATTCCCTTGTTGACAGAAATGACAGTTATTGAATATTTATTGCCTTGTTGATAATCTTACGTGTGTTATACTGTCTAGTGTATTGTC
Source organism: Acholoe squamosa (assembly GCA_949317995.1). Taxonomy (NCBI): domain Eukaryota; kingdom Metazoa; phylum Annelida; class Polychaeta; order Phyllodocida; family Polynoidae; genus Acholoe; species Acholoe squamosa. The sequence continues at coordinate 16,682,772 of OX439051.1, forward strand.
CATTGTATGAATGTTAATGCCGTTAACCCTTTATGGGCAGCGAATGCTTTAATGCACCATGCCAATTTGTTGTCATGTTGCACAAATGCTTTGAGAAACTGTAAGCCTTTAGTAAATATTCCTATCGTTATGAGCCTATGATGGTTTGAAGATATAGGAGTTTTACAAAAATCGAAATAGCCCTTCTAGCCCAATAATAGGCTAGAACAATGTTACAGCAAGATCAATGTCAGGTGCTGGTAGCAGATATTTGTGGATTTAATGAAACTTCAGCTTTGAATGTCTAATGCTTCGTTCAACCAAACACTGAACATGTCTTCGATATAGTGGGGCAACACTGAGGGCGTCCTAGATGTTGTAGTGACGCACTGAGGACGTCCTAGATGGTGTAGGGAAGCACTGAACATGTCTTAAAATTTTGGCTGCTGTTGAGGGGGGGCATAAAAAATTATCGTGTGTCTGCGCGGAAACCCACCACCCCCCACCCCTGTTGATAAATAATGACCACTCCCTTACTTTTGAAAACTACCCACCGTTCTTCTCATTTGAGCCACATCAGTGATCCATTTGCCTTTGATACAATATGTACATTGTAAATATCTCTTTCAATATCACTTTCAATAAGTAGGCCATAACGAATACCCTTCCAACCAGTAAATGTGATTCAATTCCATTCACAATCAATTTTACATTATAGATTAAGTGTCCAACTCCAGGTGAGAAAAAACGTTTGATGTCCAACTTAAAGTGAATACAACATTTTCAATTGTCTCACTTTCATAACAAATTCTTATCAATTAGCCCAACACATATATCATTTTGTCATTTTATCATATCACTACTCCCATTGAATGTCTTGAGTTCCTTGATGGCCTCTGGACGTAAAAGTAAACAAAGGGTGAATGATTAACTGTAAATCTTTCCATGTTTTATAGTCTGTAGTATGACCAACCCAAAAATTGTGTTTATCAAAATCTACCTAGAAAAATTTAAGAACTACCGTAAACTCCCGTGTAGAAGACGCGCTGCGCGTAGAAGACGCACCCCAAACTCAGCTCATGCATTTTCGCGTATAAGACGCACATTTTAAAACTGAAATTTGTAAGATTAGTACATTTCTATAGTAAAATTACCCCTTGTATAAGACGCACCCCAAACTTGAAAAAATCCTATAAGACCCCCCAGGCATTTGTTTGGCGTAGAGGACGCGTCTTATAGGCGGGAGTTTACGGTACTTATATAGCCAGGAGGGACTCTAAATTTTATTTGACAGGGTTTTGCGGCTGGGCCTCTGACAACCATTAGCTTTGTTAACGGGATTCTACCAAAGAAGAAAAATTTGATGATTAATACAACATTGGGGAATTTTTTTTTTACAAAACCAACATAATTTGTACCAAAAAAAGCTGATATTTGGCTGAAACGCAAGCTTCTTGCTCCAAACTACAACCTTGTTCGAGGGATTTTACTTAAAAACAGGACTCTTGTTGCAGGGATTTTAGTCAAAAGTACTGGTACCCTTGCTGCCACAGACATGTGATAGTAAGACAAATGAAGTCCCCCCCCCCAACCCCCTGGATGCTGTACATTGCTTCAGAAGGGACAAATGTGGCTAACCCACTTCTATTTGATGCTTAGGGATGAGTCATTTATAGCCAGGTCGGGGGCGGGGGGCTTGTTAGATATAAGGGGGGTATCATTTTGAAAAAGAGCCTCTTGGTGGGGGTGCCAATACTCAATAAAACTTCACACGGGGGGGTCAAAACTAATTATGGTCAATTCAAATATCCATTGCGACGTGTCATTCCACACCCATATCCGATTTTTTTTTTGGAGGGGGGTCATTTTGTAAAATCTGGTCTCAGTGGGGGGGGGGCACAATCATTTTTGTCATAGTCGTGGTGTGGGGAGTCGTTTGGCCAAAATCCATCTAGCCCCCCAGTTGGCAATAAATGACTTGTCCCTTATTGTATCAGGGAGCTCTAGTAATAGCTAGGGGGGGGGGGCAGCATGACAGAATTAATTTTCCATATACCTTCAGCATTGCAAAATTGGCAAAAAAACCATGATGATGGTGGGTGGTCAAAAATGGTCCCAAAATGCATGACATCATTTGTACACAGCCCCACGTAACGCAATCAGGACTATATAGCCTCTACACCTAAATTTAAAACAAAAGATACATATACAAACCTTTTCTTTGAAGCGTTGTGCTATGAGGTCTACCGCTGGTACTGCACTGGCCATAGCCATGACCTGGAAAGGAAAAAGGACAGGTACTAGGGTGTTAGTGTGGCTTTAAGGGCCAAGTCATTCATCGGCAGGTAGGTGGCCTTGTTAGATTTAGGGATTGGTCATCATTTATCAAGAGGGGGTGACAAAAAATTTCGACCTCTCATGAGGGGGGTGAAAAGACTTGTTTGTTTAGTTTTTCGTCCAGGGGCCATCAAGGAACTCAATCTTGGACATGAAGTCCTTTCTTTTCTCTTATGACAGGTATTTACAAGCTGCTTGTCCAAACAGCCATACAATGTTAGGGAGTGGTCATTATTTATCAACAGGGGGGGGTGGTGGGTTTTCGCGCAGACACGCGAAAATCTTTTACGCCCCCCCCTCGATGGCGGTCAAAATTTTTTGCGCCGCCCCCTCGCTGGAGGTGTGCGGAGAATTTTCGCGTCCTCTTTGATCTATAGTAGCGCGCGGGCTTTTTTGCTAAAAAGAGGGTAAATTTTTTTAGCCCCCCCCTCAAGAGGAGTCAAATTTTTTTAGCCCCCCCTCGGGAGGGGCCAGAATTTTTTACGCCCCCCTCAAACCCACCACCCCCCCTGTTGATAAATAATGACCACTCCCTTAGCAGGCTTTATGGCTAAAAGGCCTGGCTAAAAAGAGTGTAATTTTTTCACGCCCTCCTCAAGAGAGCAGAGAGGTCAACATCTTTTACGCCCCCCCCTTCAGGATCAAGCCCCGGGGGTCAGAATTTTACATCCCCCTCAAACCCATCTACACCATCCACCTACACCTACACAATGACCACTCCCTATTAAAGTTTATAACAACAGAACAGGGGGGGGTTGATGAAATTGCGTGTGTGCGCGGCGAAAGTTTTTCCCCCCTCCAAAGGATCTGAAATTTTTCCATCCCCCCTTTTTATTCTTTAATAGGTGCGGTGGCTTTTTCAATCAAACGGGGCAAAAACTTTTTTGTGCCCCCCTAAGGGAGTGGTCATTATTTATCAACAGGGGGGGTGGTGGATTTTCGCGCGGATGCGCGGAAATTTTTTTATGCCCCCCCTCGACGGCAGTAAAAAAATTTTGCGCCCCCCCTGCGCCGGAGGCGCGGAGAGTTTTCGCGCCCCCTCTTTGATCTATAGTAGCGCGCTGGCTTTTTTGCTAAAAAGAGGGTAAATTTTTTTAGCCCCCCCCCCTCAAGAGGGGTCAAAATTTTTTTAGCCCCCCCTCGAGAGGGATCAGAATTTTGGGCGTAAAATTTTCAGACCCTTATTTAAATTTTAATCCAATCCGACACAGTGACAGAATCTATGAAAATCGGTCTAGACCCCTAAAATCGACAGTGTGACATGACCTTTTCTTAAAATTGACAAAGGACATGGAGCTTCTAGGGACAAGGACATGGGACAAAAAAGATAGTGACAGGGGACATGAACTTTTCTTAAAATCGACATGTGACATGGAGCTTAGTGACAAGGACAGAGGAAAATACAAAGTTAGTGACATATATGACATGGGCTTTTCTTAAAATCGACAAGGGACATTGGGACCCCCCATCTAGACACCCATGAAAGACCGAATCTATGAGATGAGTTCAACAAGAAAATGATAGGGGGCAGCACTAACATTGACCCTAATCCGTGAACCCTTTCGAGGAGAAACGGTATGATCGGAAGCGTGTTCCTGGTACCGGCGAAAGTTGAAAGTTTACCTGCTCATATTTAACAAGCGAAAATGGCGCCACGTTAGCGCTTCTCCCCGAAAGACGTAACCACAGTAATCGATATGTCTAGACCCCTTAAATTGACAGTGTGACATGGTCTTTTCTTAAAATTGAGAAGGGACATGGAGTTCTAGTGACAAGGACGGGAGAAAAAAGGCTAGTGACATGGGACATGGACTTTTCTTAAAATCGACATGTGACATGGAGCTTAGTGACAAGGACAAGGGAAATTGCAAATCTAATGACATGTGACATGGGCTTTTCTATGGGTCTAGACCCCTAAAATCGACAGTGTGACATGGCCTTTTCTTAAAATCGACAAAGGACATGGAGCTTCAAGGGACAAGGACATGGGTCAAAAAAGATAGTGACATGGGACATGGACTTTTCTTAAAATCGACATGTGACATGGAGCTTAGTGACAAGGACAGAGGTAAATACAAATTTAATGACATTTGACATGGGCTTTTCTTAAAATCGACAAGGGACATGGGGACCCCCCATCTAGACCCCCTTTTCTTAAAATCGACAAAGGACATGGGGACCCCCCATCTAGACCCCTAATCCGGCAGGAACAAGCTTCAGGCCGGCTACAAAATGCCCGTGTACAAAAGCAGCAAAAACGTTGTTGAACCTTCCAACTCAAATGACGTTAGAGGAGTCTGATCCCATCAAAGCAACCTATCAAAGCGACTGGGTTACGATCGGAACAACAAAAACTGTGTGGCGCGCTCAAGCTAGAGCTGCATCTTTTTTGGGGTTCATTTACTTATTCATTTGCGGATTTAAGCTTCAACACCAATAGCATTGCACCTACTTCTAGAAATTGACACTTGTAAGTAACTATTGGAGCAGTTATGTACAGTACTAATAGTAGGCCTACTGACTGTCCCGTCCGTGTGCCCGACGCCCTGAGGCCCGGGACCTGAGACTGAGGCCGGAAAGCCTGGGTGAGAAGCTTGACAGACATGGAAAAATGACGTAAAGACCCCATTCAAGTAGATATTTATTCACCAGACCATTTCATTGCAACATTCATTGTTGTGTAACAAGGAACTTTACTGTTTATTAGGAGGGGATATAGAGATTTACATTATTCACGAGCTGCGTGTGTGCCACACGTGTGCTTAGCGCGCTTTTTTGAGCCCACGTTATATGACGTCATGGCAGGACCGCACTGACGGCCTCGGGGTCAAAGTTCGCGCAACCACTCTATAAAAATATTTTATAAAAACGTCAAAATAACGTTTTTTGAGTACATGTAAAAACGTTATTTTGATGCTGAAAAAAAAAAACGTTTTGCAAACTTAGGAACCAAAATAAAACTTTTTTTACGTCAAAAAAACGTTTTTCTGCCAAGTGGGATGTCCTCAGTACCTCTCAGCAGTAACCTTGCCCTACACAAAGCCAATAGTCAACCAGATTTAGCAGTGTATTAGTTTTATGCTCATGTTTGCATGAATATGAATAGAAGCAATCTGCTGCCAATGACCTCCCTACTCCACTCACTGTCCCTAATTTCCATTGTAGCAAAAGACAGTTGTCAACCAAGGAGTATGGTTAAGGCAGAATGTGAAAGCAAACCATCGTCTGCAGACAATACCCGACCATTGGACTATTCCTTGTGGATAAATAGTTGATGGACTCAGGCACTCAGGACTCAGATGCCTATATTTAATTGTATTGTATAAGTTTTATTATAAGGATTATAAATTAGTGATGTGCATGTATTGGCTTAGTAAATGTACCTGAGAATGCAGATATGCATTGGTCAGAAGCAATCATTGTATAGTCAGTGCCGTTAAACATGCTATACCCAGGCCAAAGCCCCAACCGCAAGCAGTGCTGCCATTGACGGCAATCCCTATAAATTAATGCACACGGTGGCCACCACTGGTTGTTACATTCAAGTGTTATATTGGCCACTAGGCTGCAGAACACTAATTATTTTTCCACTGTTGGCCTATATAGCTTTTGTGAGGTCATGGCCATTCTAGAGAGGGTATAACCTTACTGATTGGACCAGTAGAAGTGTCTAGATGATATATTCTTTCAATATACATATAAATACATGTATTTAAAGCCAAAAGCATGCTTGGGCACCTAGGGATTAAGAAAATTGCCATGTCACCAAGTCGATTTTAAGAAAGGGCCATATGTCACTCTGTCGAATTTAGGGGTCTAGGGCCATAGTGTAAGGTCTAGGATATGGTCATTTATAAGGGTTTCCTCTTGCATTAATACATTAAAGCACATTAGAATAGCACAACTGTTGGGTGGTTATCAACCCGTACAGCTGGCGTTATGAAGATCACTATCTTTACTGATAAATACTTCCAATTTCTAATAAGGTTGGGACGTCTCAGCTTTACTATTTTCCTCGCCCCAGAACCCTTATATTTTTATGGACGGCATTGAACTGATAATCAATTGAAGGCCATCAATCATATTACTTATGTCCTGAGTGTATTCTTATCAATACGAGGCAGGCAGCTTTGATAATAATGATAACATTTCAAGAATGTTGTGGGGAAGAAGCAATTTGTGGGGAATTGGAAACAATAGGAGCACATTAGCTTTTTAAGCAACCAATGAATATTTTATCAACCTGTTGCCAAGATTGATAACTTGTCATCTAGTTTATTTTCTCTCTCTCATCTTCTCTATGTGAAACAAAAGGAGGAGAGAGAGAGAGAGAGAGAGAGAGAGAGAGAGAGAGAGAGAGAGAGAGAGAGAGAGAGAGAGAGAGAGAGTCATTTGGTCTATGCTGAACATGCACTTTCTGTTATCAAATGTCTAATACAATTATGGTGTGGCTATTACTAGTATTAGAGTTTGCATCAACAGTCATCACTATAGATGTCAGTGCATGGCATAAATTCCACTCAGATGCTCATCCAATGATCATAATCCAGAGGATGATTGAACGAGCTGTTCGATATTTAACCTTCTGATGCTTTAATTTCTTTGCATGTACACACACGGGGAGGGAGAGAGAAAGTGTGTGTAGGTGAGTGAGTGAGTGGTTGAGTGAGTGAGGGGGAGTGATAATGAGTGAGAGATGGGATACATTAAAGGAAACTTCGTGCTGCTTATAGTCTATAGACAATGGCAAAATCCATGTTTGGTAGTGGTAGGGAGGAGGGTTAAATTTGTTCAAATCTCTGTACCCTCACTCCCTAAATATGATTATATCTAAGTACTTGTATATGCAAATGCACATTGGTAGGTACTTCAAATTATTTTTACCAGTACCACCATGCACATCACAGCATTCCCATGTGACCAGGGAACCAAAAGGCCCATGACCAGTATGATATGCAAATGAAGTTACGTGCATCATATTGATCTGGGAGGTGCATGGTGTGCGCAGCCGCGGACCGCGGGATGGGACGCTGGGAGGTGTCTCTGAGTGGCGGCTGATGGGGCGTGGCGCGATCCTGATGGAATGTCGTCTGGTAATTTGCAACAAACGCCAAAAGTCGTCTGCAGTTCGAGAATGGAAGAGAGTGTCTTACGCAGTCTTGGAATCAGTGGTGGTTAACATCAGCAAAATCTGGGTAAAAAGGAAGGAATGTATCATTTGAAGGACGATTTGAGGACAGATAATCATCCGTAAAGTTGAAATAGAGAACTACGTTTTATATTTAAAACTGGTCTGCATCTTTGAGGACTTATCTTGGACATTTATTATGATACGGCACCAAACAGGTAAGCGTTTTTTCATATAGTGTATTTCTTGTCTTGCACAAAAAAAAATATAATTGTATGGGTATCAAATTACCTCTCATAAGAAATGTTTCACATCCAAAAAGGGTATAGTTTTTCAGTATAATATTCCATTGAAATGTAATTGCATATTCAAAATTGCCAGTCCTTTGTTAGGTCCCATTTCTGGTGTTGAAAATGTTACACATAGTAATGCATACTTATTTTGATCAATTTCTTTGCTAAATTGTAACGCAAACTTATATATCAAGTAATGACAAAAATAATCGCCGGGAATATATTTTATATCATAGTTTAATAACAGAGGTCATAAGAGAGGCATGGTCATGTTATTAAGTAAGGTAGTCATCATAGTTGCACATCTCAAATCAATAGAAAGGAAGTGAACTTAGAGTATTAAAATACGATAATAAATATAAATCTTTATAATTATATCAACAAGATCCACATTCATGAAATCCCCCTCACGTCCTTGCATTAGCCCACACAAAACACTTTCTGTCCCAACTACACACTACAATGTAATTCATATCAATGTAGCCATATCCCCTCTCATTTCCATCCCCACAAAAAGGGTATGAGAGGGAAAACCTCTGGGGAAATTCATGTTAAGGGATTTTTGTTATTTGCTGTGGACATTGAGACATGCCGGTAACGCCTCCTGTCTATCGCAGACCACAGTCAGCAGGCAGCGTCCCATGGCTTCTAAACACCCACGTACCTAACACTTATCTGATAGTACTGTAACTGATCACCTAGGGTAGGCAGCCATCTTAGTCTAAACAACCACCCAATACTTATCTGATAGCACTGTACCTGTTCACCTTGAGTAGGCATCCATCTTATACTCTAAACAACCACCTAACACTTATCTGATAGCACTGTAACTGATCACTTTAAGTAGGCAGCCATCTTGTACTCTAATTAAACACCCACATAACACTTACCTGATAGCACTGTAACTGACCACTTTGTGTAGGCAGCCATCTTGTACTCTAAACACCCAAACAACACTTACCTGATAGCACTGTAACTGATTACTTTGTGTAGGCAGCCATCTTGTACTCTAAACACCCACATAACACTTACCTGATAGCACTGTAACTGATTACTTTGTGTAGGCAGCCATCTTGTACTCTAATTAAACACCCACATAACACTTACCTGATAGCACTGTAAGTGATCAACAAGTGTAGGCAGCCATCTTATGCTCTTTACACTCACATAACACTTACCTGATAGCACTGTAACTGATCACCCTGAATAGGCAGCCATTTTGTACTCTATACACCTACATAATAGTCATGAATAGTAATGTAACTGGTCTCCCTGTGAAAGCAGCCATCCTTTCCCTAAGCAAACACATCTTATATATTACTGTAATGGACTTGTGTAGGCATCTTCTTCTAACGCTCATCCTATTTCACTGAAGCCTATCTCTTAATGTAGGCAGCCATTAAACCGATCTTATAATACTGTGACGATAACATTAAGAGAACTACCATGTTAGTACATATAATTTTGGATCTACAAATTCGTTATCTGTACCGCAATCACCTTCGATATGATAGCAGAATATTTGGTAATTATGAAATGATTGTTGGTGGTGCTCATGTTAATGTCATTTGACAGCAGAAATACCCTCCTCATAGTGCATTAATTCACAAGTTTTTTTATTCTATTAGCTGACACTGCTACCTACTTAAGATTATATGCTATGCACACCATGATAATCCCATGAAGTAGACAGGATAAGAGGTGAAGCTCACAAGAGGAGGATTAAGACAGAAGGTATCTCAGCAGGCTATTTCCATCAAGGGTTGTGATAAGCAACCTTTTATTTGTTCAACCCAGAGTGTGTAAGCTCTTTTATCTTATCACATCAAGTCAATAAACCCCATTACACATTATTATTCCATCGAGGATGTGAGGAGGTTCTGAAGATACTGTTTGCATCTGGCTTCATTCATTCATTACAGAATGTGTGCTCGACCAATAACTTAGTGGCAACCCCTTTATTGCCTCGCTTAAAACTGGTATCTAATAGGTTTTTAATGATTTAAATTCAAATGCAGTCACTCCAGCACTAAATGTATCTGTATTTTGTCTTATATTATCAGGTGAGCAGTTTGATGAAAGTGCTGTATGAGAGAAAGAAGGTTCCACAGATAACAGGTTTGAACTATCTTGAGTGGAAGAGGATGTACACATTGGACACACTCTACTGAGAAAAGTATATTGCAAGGTCTATATTGGTAGAGGAAACCTGATGCTGGTTTTCGCAACAAAGAATGTAGAAACTTTCTACAAGAAAGATGACATCTGCAGCTTTACATGTCTAGCAGGATAACACACCGAGCTCTACACCACTCCACAGAACATACAGTCGAGTGCAAGAGAATTATTTCCGCAGCTCTGCAACTAAGAGATTGGGATGTCAGGACTTTTGCCTTGAACAGTCAATTTGACCAGAGAATTAAGTGCAATATCTTCTTCAATAGCTATACGTCTGTAAGCATTTTGCGGTAAGGTCCACATCTCAGAATCTTCAACAAAGACTTCAAGTAGACGTTGTGTCAAGGGCTATCTAACGTATCTAAAACTTGCTAAAAGTAAACTGCTTGCTTCCTGTGACTGATCAACAAATACTACTGCTCTTTGTCAAGAAATCTCCTCTGAAAGCAGGCTTGTCCATCGGAAGCCCATGCTGAACACATTGTCAAGGCACTTAGTATAAAGAAGTTCTCCTTGGTGACTAGTTTACAACATCAAGAAATCTACCTTGCTTGGACAAGAAGTAGGACTCCAAGATGTGTAAGTGTTGTTGTGGTAGCCCATGCTGTCGGTCGTGTCGTGTGACAGCGGTGCTGTCAGCGGTCATCACGCGGGTCGTCTTCTGTCTCCATAGTTTGGTAGCCTTCTGGAGGATCACTGCGACCACCACCTGGAACCACTTCTACTGGTTGCTGCTCACTGGGCTCCTGGGTCTCCTTATTGAGACCATGGTAACTCTGTGTGCCAGGAAGGGACATGAGTACAAATGGTAAGTACCTCCGACCTGTAAGCTTTGGTTTGATATGTTTCAAAACTTTAATGATTTATCAATTTGGCAAAAAAAAAGGGCAACAAAGAAATCAAAGACACAAGCTGCATCAGGAGCAGCTGTCTTACAAACAATACCAGGACCATCTGGTATACCTGAGGTTTATCATAGTTTCCATACTACTGTTTACATATCTGCTTGGTCATGAGACTCACAGGAGTCCCCATTTGCAGCTCATAACTATATACAATCTGATACACAGGCTGGAACCTGACCCTATCCACAGTCTCTGTATACTACTTCAATCGTTACATTCAGGCTGGATCCTACCCATGCCACAGCTTCCATATACTACTTACACAGATACACACAGACTAGAACCTGACCCATACCACAGCCTCCATATACTACTTACACAGATGCACACAGACCAGAACCATACCCATACCACAGTCTCCATATACTACTTACACAGATACATACATAGATAGAACTAAACGACCGTGGTGTACGAGGTGGCTGATCCACCACGAGGGAGTTGTCTCCCCCGAGGGCGTTAGCCCGAGGGGTGGATCGGCCACCGAGGATACCAGGGGAGTTTAGTTCTATATTTATTTTATGTTTTTAGAGTCTTTAATTAACTGAAAATTAACAAAATCCGTTACCGTATTGCCCCGTACGAGCGGCGGTCCGCCATTTTGAATGTTTACATGCACCCAGAACGAGGCTGCAGTGGTGGATCGGCCGCTGTGGTGGATCGGCACACGTTACGCCACTCAGGGTGTGCGGATCGGCCGCGCAATGCTATCTCTACGGGAAGAAGTTATTCACATAAAATAAAGACCAGAACCTGACCCATACCACAGCCTCCATATACTACTTACACAGATACACACAGACCAGAACCTGAGCCATACCACAGCTTCCATATACTACTTACACAGATACATTCAGACCAGAACCTGACCCATGCCACAGTCTTCATATACTGTTTACACAGATACACACAGGCCAGCACCTGCCCCATACCAGAGTCTCCATATACTACTTACACAGATACACACAGGCCAGAACCTGACCCATACCACAGGCTCCATATACTACTTACACAGATACACACAGACCAGAACCAGACCCATACCACAGTCTCCATATACTTCTTACATATACACACAGAACCTGACCCATACCACAGTCTCCATATACTACTTAGACAGATACACACAGACCAGAACCTGACCCATACCACAGTCTCCATATACTATTACACAGATACACACAGACCAGGACTTGACCTATACCACAGTCTCCTTGTACTACTTACATATACACACAGACCAGGACCTGGCCCATACCACAGTCTCAATATACTACTTACACAGATACACACAGACCAGAACCAGACCCATACCACAGTCTCCATATACTACTTACACAGATACACACAGGCCGGAACCTGCCCCATACCACAGTCTCCATATATTACTTACATAGTTATACACAGGATGAACCTGCCCTATAGAGTCTCAATATGTGGGCCAACGGGGGGAACACGCCTCAGGGGAGATTTTTTAGTACTGGTTTTGGCCACCAGGGGGCAGTTTATGGGTAAAACAATGTAAATTATGCCAAAAAATGTCTTAGAACAATTTTTGATGGAGAATCCAGTGGCATATTTAGAATTATTCCTTCTCCATTGAAAATGTTCTATTTTTGGAATGCAATAGGAATGTTTGTTGCCATGAAAACATAGAAAATATACATGTATGGCAATTTCTGGTTGCCATGGAAACCACTCCACTATTCCAAAATGGTTGTTTTTGCCACAATTCCTTTTGGAAATTCTTTCACCAACTCCAAACCAAAAACAGAGCCCAAAAATTCCCTTTAGAACCAATTTTATGATAAATATATCACATTTCTTTGGTTATTTTTCAATAAAACTGTACTTTTTGCATTATCAGTAGTTATGATAGGATATAATGTATTTAGAGCTTATTTGCTATTTTCAGTTATACACACCAACCTAGCTTTGACAAGTGATTACAGCAAAACTACTTGGGATATTTTAGCTCAAGTTATCTCATTTTAAAGCCTGTGACTTGAACTTTAAAAAGCCATTTTCCCCCTGGAGGCATGTTTGCCTCATCTCTCCACATATACTGCTTACACATTTTAGACACAAACCAAAACCTGACCCATACCACAGTCTCCATTTACTACTTTCACAAATACATACAGGCCAGAACCTGACTTTTACAACCATCTCCCTATACTACAGTCAGCCCTTGGCTCCTCAAGCTCTTACTACCTCGGATCCCTCAGTACCTCGAACCTTGAACTTTTTCTCTCTACGAAAAGGTGTATAAAGTTTCAGATATATATTTCATCAGTCCTATTTATCACTTGTCACCACAAACACACAGTAGCTGTTCCTGCTCTGTGATTCAGTGGAAACCTCCCCCCTGGTTGTGAATGAAGTGAGCTTGGTCACAATTTGGAATTCGAAACCCCCGGGTGTTTAGAGTCTAGAGTTCCGTCCAGGCTTTAATGTTTGGTATCATTCCGTGTCCTTTGGTTAAGCACAAAGTGTGCATTGTATTCATAGCTAGATGAGACTTTTATTATTTAATATCCTCAGCTGCCCCCACTCTCTAACAATCACTGCACTTTGGACCTTTACCATATGTGCACCACTGCCAAGAAAAAAAGACAACTGTATTGGGTACATTTACAGGTCATTGTGCCTGAAGTTCTTGGAACAACTATAGTTACCTTCCCCCTCCCCAAAACCGATCTCACTCCCAACCAGAGCAGTTTTAGCATCTCAATACAACTTGGTACCTTAAACATTTTTTGGAAACCGCTGATATTCGAGGAACCAAGGGCGGACTGTACTTGCAGGGTTACACAGAGACCAGAATCTGACCCCAGAACAGGGCCCATTAGAGACTCTTTCCACGAGACAGCAGCCTCCATATTATATACAACTGACACAGATATATACGATTCCATTTATAGAAAGCAGCCAAATCTGTGGTAGTGAAAAACGGCCATAAGATCTCTTTTCGGGGGGCAACCTCTCCACAGAGGAATTTCCCCCAATGATGCATGTATACAAATCTCCTTACAAGTGCAAGTTAATGGTAATTCCACCAGAACAATGTTTTTTTTAATAGTATTATAGTTAGAATTCTTAATCATAATGGACATTAATATTCACTGGAGGTGTTTCCTATGGCCAGGGACCTAATGGGGTTAAAAGCAGTACAACATTTATGGCAGTAAGAGAGATCATAAACATCATAGTTACGGTAACTATATATCATTAATTTCATCCACTCCCGGCGTCCCTAAAAGCAGCATAATTTGTAAAACTAACAGCGTCTCATGTTGTTATTAGCATGTCAGCCTTTTATTAGCCTCCCAAATGTCCAAGACCATATATCAGCACACCCAAGGGAATAATAGGCTAGATAGGCTTAATTCATCTCTTGATAATATGGTTATGGATAACGGCCATTTACATGAATATTGAATAGTTATGAAGCCCCGTGGTCAATGCATTATCCCTTAGCTAAAGAGGTCGGAGCACACATTTGAAATGTCCCTAATTTTCACCGTACCTACCCCTGAACAGAGTGTTCAGGCTTAATTGCTGCTATCTCTTGGTCCAATTGAACCTACCGGTACCTGTCACTGGAATGTGACAAAATTAAGAAGATATATCAGTTATGGAATTCTCGCTTGATGTATGCTTGGCAGAATGATTTATCCTCACCATTCATTTTTACTTTGGTCGTTGGGGGAGGCGACCTAGAGAGGGCAGGTAACATGGCGGCCTACACTGCGGAATTTGTTACAGTGATATATAAGGGCCTTTCCCTTTACCCAGAGACCTATTGATTATGGTTTCCACAACCCTCACCAGGTGGCCAGCCATGCTACATCTGGAAATCTCGCAGCCACGAGAGATCAAATAATCGGATGACCTTCATGATTTGAATTAGGCCTACCGACAGAACATGCCATTGGCTGTATCATGGAATTCTACTGCTATGACCAACATTAATCATATATAAAGAAAACATGTATGCAGGCCTCTCCCTTCTAGAACTATAATATCCTCTCTTATATATGGACATGCATGCTGCATAGCAGTGCTGGTGTGGATTGATTTCCTTTATGGGGGTTAATGTTAAAGTGACTCGTTCTAATCTCTATCTGAGGAGAGGGCATACTGTTGAAGAGTGCAAAGGTGTCAGGGGATGGATTAGAAGCTGGGATGGAGAGGGTAGGGGTGTACAACTGGTCTATGTAACTACATGTACTCGTGTTGATACTGGATTCATATAAATCTTCATAAATCTGTTCGTTTGCTCCAATGCTACCAGGAAACTATTCTTACTACTGAAAGCAAAGCTTCTGTGAATATAGCAAAATGACATGAAAATCTCATCTAATCTCAATCAAAAACATAGGTATAACATTCTGAAGCAAGTCAATTTTGTTGATCTATTTATTTGCGAAATAAGTGTGCAGATTACTAAACGACAACCTATAGACAAGACTCCGCCCAGACAAAGGTCCCCCATAACCTTTACCAAGGTATTATTAACATGCGTTCCCTTTTACTTTTTAAGGACAATTCAGAGTGAATCACCTGGATGACATTGTATTAGGAATCCAATTTGTCACAAAGATCAACATGAACGACTGCCTCTGTGACGTTTTCAAGATGACCCCCAACCAGCTAACTTGGCTGGAAACTATTGTTTCTTTACGTTATAAATCATTATTTTCGGCTTTGTGAGTTTCCAAACGGTATATACACACATTGCTGGCTTTGATGGCCAAGACATGAGTCACTGAGGCTGGGTGGTCTCAGATGGATTATAGCTAAGAGGTGTTGGCCCAAGAAGATTAGCACACCATCCATCGCAAATACTGCCCATCAAGTTGTTCCCTTTCTCTGGTATGCCCATTGTTGTGATAGAGGCCTGCTGATGGAACTTTTCTATTCCCCCATGACCATCATGAAGGTCAGTCACTCCATATCAGGGAGACAGACACGGGCCTTGTCCACCCACACTCTGAGTGTCTCACTGTCTACACTGTAAAAAGTAACTGTTGAACCTACCAGTTCTCCTTGTAAGACTGAACAGTGAACGACCATCACAATGCAGTGAAGTGGTGTAGTATCTACAATGAAGCCCCAGATGGCAGTATGGTGGTACAGGTAATCTCTGTGAAAGTAACGACGGATCTCTGGCAACTTTTAGACAACTTCACCATTATTTTAACAACATTTCTTTATAGTGTGGCTGATATAGATAAAAAGCACTCGTTCTTGCCAAATAACTCTATAGTATACACTTTGAATATTTAGCGTAGATGAGCATTGCAACCAACTGTACGTTCACATCACATACTGTAATGGATTTGGTTTTTGGAAACAAAAAATAACAACAAGGTTTTATAAGCTGACAGGTAAACGTCAGTTACCCAAAGAAATGTTGATGGTTTAAACCCACTGACATGTTAGGCCATTATAATTAGGCATTGATATTTTTGTTTCTTTCATTGTCATCATCAACTGGTCACCACAACATCATTTTCTGTGGTGTATAACTACAGTAGCGTACGTGACTGACAATAACTTATAACAGTGTGCGAAACAAGAGATTCAGCCAGCGGTGTATAATATCCCACCGGTGATAAATCATTCTATAGTGCTGGAAATGCACAGTTTTAAATACTCAGCTCAATTCCCTTATCAGCAGATTGGTTAATTGGCTTTAGTGGAAATTACCCCCCCACAATATCCCACATTAATTCCTCTTATAATTGAATTACGGTGGCTTTATGTCAAATTGATTAAATGTAAACAGTTATTGGGAGCTGCTCGTGATATCCACAATGCAAACCAGAGGGCAGCAGCTGTTTTGGAGTTCTGGTGCATTATGGGAAAACCTGTATTTAACCTGTGTGCATGTTAGGAGTCTCCTGATACCTCAAATCCTTATTGTTTGTCATGATGCACCCATGCAGTGCTATGCACCTCATTGATGCCTCACTAGTGCTTCATTGATACATCATTATGACTCTTTCAAAGTGTATCATCCCTTTCGAACCAGCATGATGCATTAATACAGTATTTGTGATTTACCAGCCATTACCCGATCCTTGCATCAGGCCAATCGGTGGGCATGTTCTATGAATGCAATGTCCCTTTTTGTCTATAAGATGCAAGAATACAGCATCATTATTATGCACCGATAGAGAGCTGGTGCATTGTACATACAGAAATGTGATGCTTAAAATCAAAGGTTGGAATAAAGATATAAAAGATAGTATCCACAAAACTATGAACTAATGGTGCTTACCCTGAAGGCATTTCCTCTTTAAATTGAGATTGATATGATTTTGATTGTCCAATCAAGGTAGATCCATAGAACGGTTGAATGTTTTCTAGCATAACGCAATAATGAGAGCTGCCAGAGGACCATCCTCATATTATACAATTAGAATCACATCGAGTACCTTGCCAACCCTACTGTCCTGTCACAACAAGGGAAATAACAGGGGGAGGATAACATGGGGGGATTGCATGGAGATTACAAGGGACACACCCCCTGTGCACCAACAGACCATCACCCTCACTCAAATCATGTGTGGGTCCATTCTCAAATTACATATACTCTCAATATAACATTGATATCTTGTACTCTCTGTACAAGTATTACACGCTGCATATGAATATGAATAAAGGAATATAGTAGGGACATATCGATATGCTGAGTTATTGGGCAACGTTTTGGGCACATATGTGACCACTCGAGGGCAAAGCGAATTTTAACTGTATGTATACCAACATAAGTAGAACCAACTGCCTTTCGTAGAGAAGAAAGTATTTAGATAGATTGGCCATTACAAGACAAAATGAATTTAAACAGCCAGTATTTCATGTAATAGTTTTATAGTCACCTTATTTTTAGAGTATCTTCATTAATTTGATCTTTGCCCACCCCCACCCCCAGGCTACCAGAAGCTGGTAATTTGATCCTATAAAAAAGAGAGACTTAGGCCTAACGCAATACTGGTAGAGTATAGTAGTGTGCTAAATTATGATAGCAAAACCAGAAATAGATTCCTGACAAGTGCTGTTAAAGAGGAACCAAGAAATCTCTCCCAAGTGACTAGAACCTTTAAAATGAGTTTTGAAAGACGTAATGGAACACATCATTCAGTGTTATAGTCCCTGGATGTCTACAGTGGTGGGTACAGGTTTTCGAAACGGAGGGGACGCGGCCTTTGTTTAGACTAGATATATTTGAAGCAGAATTTGTGGCTTAATACAGGAAAATAAACTGTAAATCACTGACAGAAAATAAGTCGTGCATGCCACTGCATCCCTGACTAAATCCGCCACTGGTATAAGGGGCCGTCCATAAATGATGTAATGTAAAATTTGACCATTTTTGAAGTTTTCAAGTTGTCCTAAAAGCTCAGTTGTCACAAAAGCAATTAATAGTCTGTGTCTGGACTGTGTGCCTACCACTTTACTTTACAAGAACATTCATAATGAACTAATTAGACAACTCAAAATGCCATCCTCAAAATCCTTTAGAGATGTATAATTATGTATCTGTATTGCTATTTCTCCAGTGTATAGCTGGATCGATATATAGAAATGCTGCCTGGGTGGGCCCTATTTTCTGCTTGGACAGTGTATGAAGAAATCCCAAAAGATTGATTAGAAATCCTTGTCGAGACTCTACTATGGAGTGTTGAATATGCCCCAGACCTGGTCTATTTCTGGTCATTTCTGATAGTTATGGTTCAGTGTGCACCTTGCTAGTTGGTTTAAGGCTTGCCAACACACTTTCGCTCTGTGATAAATGATTTGATTTACTAGCTCATTGGACCAAGAAAACGCTCTACTGTCACATAGTAGTGGGGACCGTTATAGAAAGTCGCCCTTTAACTTCCTTACAAGGTGGCATAATTGGCCTTAAGAGCCGAATAATTATGCTTGGGGGGGTTGTAATTACAAGGGAATATCCTGTGTTTTTTCTGAAATATTTCTTAATAATTGTCACACTAGTTGAGTTCCCTAATGTCCACCCTCAATTTTCTTTGTATATATGGTTACACAATAGGCAGCAATTGATAATTCTGTAAACTTTAGGAGGGGGTTCTCTACTGTCCACTTGAATGCTAGAAGTATAAGAAATAAATTTACAAGTATTGGTGAAGAACTGGATAACAAAGGTATTGACATAATATTATTTTCTGAAACTTGGCTAAATGATAGCGATGATTCAGGTCTTTATTCATTTCCACACTATAATTTATTTCGCCAAGACAGAATGAGCATTTTCAGAGGAGGAGGTCTATGTGCATACGTAGATGACGAGGTGACTTGTTCTGTAGATGTATACAAACATTTAAACAGATGTGAGCCAGATATTGAAGTTCAATGGCTACAATCAATAAAAGGTCTAAATAAAAAGATGGTGATTTGTAATGTGTATAGACCCCCAAATGGATCACTGTTTAATTTCTGCAATATTTTTAAAGCATTGTTACTTCAATTTGACCCTATTGACCAATACGATATATTTTTAATTGGAGATTTTAATGTTAATACGCTGTCTAATTCAAACGAAAAACGTTTATTATATGAAACAATGGATCAATTTCATTTATCCCAGCTTGTCAACAAGGTTACGACTACATCTGGTACTAGATCATGTATTGACTTAATTTTTTCAAACTGTGAAACTATTATTTCCTCAGGACCAGTCAATATTCATTTAAGTGATCACCTGCCTATACATTTTATAAAAAAGAACGTTAGAATAAAAAGTAATTTTAGGTCCTTTCTTGGCAGGTCTTACAAGAATCTGAATATGACTGAATATCTAAACCAGATCGTAAATCACGATTGGACCTACTTTGATAGTTGCACAGAAAGTTCAGAAGCATGGTCTACATTTGAAAATATTTTGAAACGATATCTAGATGTTCAATGCCCAGTAAGAAGCTTTAAGGTTAAGGATCAGGCCAAGCCTTGGATGACAAACTATTTATTAGAGTTAATTCATGACAAAAATTCCATGTTAGCAGAGGCTCGTAATGCAATGAGTATTATTGTATGGCATAGAGCTAGAGCTCTAAGGAATCGTGTTAATGATGAGTTAAAAAAAGCCAAAGAAAATTATTATTGTGATCTTTCAGCCCTGTATGCCAAGGACTCTAAGAAATTTTGGTCAACAGTTAAAGAAATAATGCCTAATAGTAAAACTGGAACAAAGCAAATTAATCTTACAGACAACAATGGTAATGTTGTGACAATGGAAAATACTGCTGAATTTATAAACTCATTTTTTGCTGGTATTGGGCCCAAATTAGCAGAGGCCCATAATATGGAATTTAGATTCTTTGGCGAACGATGTGTAGTCGATATGCCAGACTTTAATTTTTCAGATGAAGAAATTATAAATTGTTTAAAGGACATTGACACCTCAAAATCATCAGCACTTGATTACCTTCCGTCTAATATTTTTAAAGCTGCAGTATTAAAGGTTCCTCAGAAATTTATAAAAATTATCAGATTATGTATTTCTACTGGTAAAATTCCTAACGCTTGGAAAACTGCAATTGTTACCCCCCTCCCTAAGGGTGGAGACTCATTGAACGTGTCAAACTACAGACCCATTAGTGTGTTACCCCTTCCAGGTAAAATCCTAGAAAGACTTATACACACAGCTATATCATTGCACTTGGAAAGGTACGAAATCTTATCACCAAATCAGGGTGGATACCAAAAATCTAAATCAACTCTTGATACTATCTCAAAATTAGTAAATCATATTTTAAGTAATAGAAACAGGGGAAATATTACATTGGCAGCCTTTATTGATATAAAAAAGGCGTTTGATTCTGTTAATTACTTAATATTATTAAAGAAATTGGAAAACTATGGCATTAGGAATAGAAACCTAACATTAATAGAGAATTACCTTTCCAAACGTCAACAATGCTCCATAGCTAATCATGTAAGATCAGGAAAAGCAAATTTGTCCTGTGGAGTACCCCAGGGCTCAATTTTAGGTCCTTTATTCTTTTTATTATATATAAATGATTGTATAAGACCGAACGATAGGCATGAAACTTTATTGTTTGCTGATGATTCTGTACTGTTTGTATCTGGAAAGGATTTTAATGTTTTATGTGATGCACTTACTATCGCTTTGAATGGTTTTCATCAATGGGCTACTACTAATAAGTTAACTATGAATGAATCAAAGACAAAGGTCATGGTATTTGCATCTGAGATAAAATTAAAAAAACTTCCCAAGCCCAAAATTAAGTTGAATGGTAAAACTTTAAAAAATGTGATTTCGTATAAATATTTAGGGGTTATACTTGATCAAATGTTAAATTTTAACATGTATGTTTCAAGTATCATCAAGAGTGTACGATACAAATCATTTCTATTGTATAAGGTTAGAAAGTATTTATCCATGGAAGCCAGATTAAGGATTTATAAAACTCACATCCTACCGGTAATTGACTATTGCGATATTCTTTATCATGGTGCCAAAGACACGTTAATTAGTGAATTACAAAGGTTACAAAATAAATGTATAAAAACTTGTTTAAATGCACATATCCTTACACCTACGCAGTATATCCATACCCAGACTAACATCCCTTTTTTGAAGGATAGAAGAGTGTATCACTCGAAAATTCAAGGTTTCAAAAGAGCAAAAAACCCAGAATTTGTAACAAATAAAACTAGAATTACTAGATTTTCCTCAGCACCTGTATTAAAGTACGATCATATTAAATTGGTATCGTACTCTCGTAGTCCTGAAGTATTTTGTGGACAAAGCTGGAATATACTCCCCCCAGAAATCAGAAATATCCTAGACATAGACTATTTTAAGGCTGAAATGAAAAAAGATCTTTTGAGGCCACTGACTTAAAACTCAACACAAATAATTGGTATATCATACTGTGTAAAACTAGTTTTTTTAACTTGGGTTATATTTTCCTTTTGTTTAAGTGGGAGTGGGATATCAATGTGATTTAAATTATAAATGATACCGCTATACTTGCTCAAAATGTGAATGTCACTGCTATATAAGTTTATGATTGTTTGATTTAAATGGTATTGCTGTCAAAACAGGTCCTGAAGGCAATACCATAACTTGTCAGCCTCAATTATGTACCTCTTTCAGGGAGTATCATATATATACATGTCAGTATCTTATTACATCCGTTTTATAACATGTTAACTTTATTACGGTATCTGTGCTATGACATGGTAATCATAATAATCTACTTGACCTATATTGACAAATTATATTGATATCTTCCTGTATACGAAACGTTTGTGCAACCTGATAAAGATGAATTGTTGGCTGAATAAAGTTTAAATTTGTTCAAAAAAAAAAAACCGTTGGTGCGGACCATCGGAAGTTTCCTTTTGTATGAAGACTCTCAACACAAACGCTAAATGCACACCATTCATTAAGATACTTATATTGCTATAACTTTCCCACTTTTCCATCAGTAAAATCTGGGGTCTCCCTAAGGGGTCTTCACAGTTGACTTATAGTATCATAGATATTATATATAGGCCCTAGGCCTACTAAATGTCTCGAGGACCATGCAGGCAAAGTAGATGTGTAAAGAAATATAAAACCTCCTAAAACACAAAGTGTCCCTTCTATCCCTACTTGCCAGTACTTTGACAGAAAGTCGAAGGATGAACACCTCCGTGCAATCAAATAGTATGCCCCATGGCTGCAGACAAACAGCTACAAGGGCACAAGGGGAGACATAGACCGCAGTGCGCATGCCTGGTTCAAAGCTGCGTCTGTTGACACAGGGCAGGGCGACTCAGCCTCAGCCTCTTTACGCCACTTCCGGCGTCCCCAGAGACAATTAGTGTGTATTTCTGCGCCACCGGCACTATCTTTGTCACCGATGATGGGCAAAGTGCTGCCGTACAACCAGGGACGTTAACACATAGCCTACTGAGTCAGGATACCATATTACCCTCTTAATAGATCATAAGGAGGCCCAGGGGTGTCTGGGGGGCCTAACTACACATAGATATTTAATTTTCTTTAAAAAAAAAAAAAAAAAAACATTCAGTAGACCAAAAGTTATGAATTTTTATTTTTTTTTACCATAATTATTCTGAAACTCTAGGTGCCTCTTATATGTGGTATGCACCTTTTACGCGGAAGATTACGAGATGTAAGTATTGTGCAGACTGTCCCAGGTAGAAAAATATTATGATAAATATTGTGATTTATCATGTTGAAAAAAATAATAGTTTTTCACGGTAATCATGATTTTCTAAGTATGATTTATCATAATTTCTACCATGATACTAGCATGATATATCATGTTTTGTGCTATACTTAATCATGTTTTTACTCACAATAAACTAACCAGGATTCCACTGAAGCCGATGATTTTCCTGGTTTTTGTCGGGCCGACAGAGGCCCGATTGGCTCTTTTGAGTTCGTCGGCCTGTTGTCGGTCCGACAAAAACGTCGGCCCGATAACTGGCCGACAGTCCAAAGTTCCACAATCGGTTACCCAACCCCTACCCGATTTCTGCTCTTCCACCAAACTGGCATACTGTCGGATACAGTCTCCGACAGGTGTCCGACAGTCGTCGCCGATATCTAGGCCAGCTCTTCCACTGATCACGTGATCGGCGATGACCTACTTTCAAGAACAAGATGGAGGTCGAGGAGATCGTGCTGCTCGCGAACGCCACTATCGGTATTTTAGCTCTAGAGGAGGGAGACATCGATGTTATCCAAGGGGTGAAAAGGAAGCACAGGTACCATGCTGCACCCTACCTGAAGGACAGGACAGATGAGAGGCAAAGGAACACCTTCACCAAGCTCCATCGTGATCTGATAGCTGTAAGTATCTTGTATAATAAGGGCCCATCCATACAAGGTAATGTCGGAGGCAGACAGTGGGGAGGAGGGGGGGGGGGGTTAATCTTGAGCACAAATCGGTGATAAACTGCCCAGTAGACGGGTTATTATCCTTTTCTTTATGGACAGCCCCTGCATGGCAGGGGGGGGATGGCTCTTGTTCTGTTAATTTAGCTTTTCTCTTTTTTTCAGATGGGAGAGGACGCTGAATTCAAGCATACTTTGCGGATGGGGCCCGACTTGTACCACGAGCTGCTCGCCAAGGTCACCCCACTGATTTATCGGAGCGACACCAACTTCAGGCCCTCTGTGAAGCCAGACGAGAGGTTGGACATAACCCTCCGATACCTTGCCTTAGGTAACTTGATATGTGTATTATCTGAGACAGAGCATGTTTTATTCAATGTTGGTAAGGTTCAAATGAACCTCTCCCTTTTATTTTTTATTAAAGCCGGAAAAAAATAAAAGTCATCTTTATATAATTTAATATGTGCTTCAAAAACACTTTTTTTTTTTTTTTTTTGGCAGGTGACAGCAGCCAGACACTCCACCATGGCCATCTGGTGGGCGGGTCTACGGTGTACCCTATTATCCGCGACACGTGCATAGCTTTGACGGCTGTGTTGAGAGAAGAGTACATGAAGGTAAGTAAAAAAATAATTATTTCTTTCTTATAAAATAAAGACCTCGAGGAAACTTTTTGGTTATGCTCCTGCTTGTCTATATAAAGTTCTTATCATTTTACAATAAAAAAAACAAAACTTATGGCCATCCAAGATGAAAAGATCTAAGATTTTTTTTAAATATTTTTGATGCAGGTACCTAGCACGAGGGAGGAATGGCTTCAGATAGCCGACGGCTACGCCAGTTCCTGGCAGGTGCCCCACTGCATAGGATCTGTAGATGGTAAGCACATACGCATCAAGAAGCCAAAGAAGAGCGGGGCCACTTACTTCAACTATAAGAAGTTTTACAGCATCGTGCTGATGGCCGTCGTGGACGCTCAGTACAGGTTCCTTTACGTGGACGTGGGCTCTGAGGGGAAGGCTGGAGACTCCAGGATCTGGAAGGAAGGTCCCATGCACAGAGATATGAGTGACCCCACTAACCCCCTTCAGATTCCTCCAGCCTCTGGGATCAAAGGAATGAGGGACCTTTTGCCCTATTTCATGATCGGCGACGATGCTTTCGGGCTTTCTACCCATCTGATGAAGCCATACGCCGTCAAGGACCAAGGTATGAAACAGGTGGCATACAACTACAGGATGTCCAGGGGTCGTAGGTGTGTTGAGAATTCCTTCGGCATCTGGGTGACCAGATTTCGCCTCTTCCTGAGGCAACAGGACATGGAACCCAAAGGAGTCAAGATCCTAGTCATGGCCTCCCTTGCCCTTCACAATTTTCTACGCACCCGATCCCCCTCTGAGTATATACCTCATGGGGCTGTAGATTATGAAGACAGGGAACACGACCTTCACCCAGGAGAGTGGAGAGAGGAAGGGGGCCTGGAAGGTCTAGACAGGGCGGCGGCACCTAGGAACATGCCTCAGGACGCCAAGACCATGCGCCATAGCCTGTGTGAATGGTTTTCATCCAGAGCCGGCCGGGTCCCATGGCAGGACCGATACCTGCGGAAAAGGTATGGGTATCTGTTTGAGAGAGAAGCTGCCAGGGAGGCTGGTCCAGATGATGTCCTGGACGAGGACAGTGAGTGAAGCCTGTAAAGCATGTGTCTTCTGAAAGGAAATGTCGGACGTACTATGACCAAGAGAACATATTATTGAATATTTTTATGTACCACAACCACAAGATGTTATAACAAATTATTTTTTTTTATTGACAAATCTGAACTAGAACTGTTATCTTCACATCCCTTTTGTCTGATACAATATGTATGGCACTGTCTGAGGTCTCATGCTGTAACATGCATGAAGTTGGATTGTACATAGAAATATAACCTGTGTGAATCGGGCGCAACATTATCGTACATGAACTATCATGTGATATATTGTATCTGATAAAGGCACGATTTTACCTGAGAAGTGATGCATCGGATGAGGCAAGTTTTTTACCTTGAGTATACATACCTAAATCTATATGAAATATAAAACCATCTGATATGTGTTATGTCAGCATCTAGATATATCCTGGAGTACTTGACAGTATTGAGATCTTTACAGGTCCATTTTGATATATCATGAGATCTTTACATGTCCATAGATATGAAATCATGTTACTACAATTGTGTCTGCTGCTACGGCAACACGACATATGCACGATGTCTTGCAAATAAAATATCTTAACTGTCTTGTTTAAAAAAAATAAATTTATTTATTCTTTAATCCAACCAGAAAGTTTTTATCATATGAAAAGATAGACTAGAAAACACAAATAAATAATAATCGGCCGCGTCTCCGACAGTTTTATGATCAGAACATATCTCTAGCACGACCAAGACAGACTAGAAAACACAAATAAATAATAATCGGCCGCGTCTCCGACAGTTTTTCAGAACATATAGCACTAGGTGTCCTTACTGTCCGTCCCATTCACCGTTCACAGCCTGCACGGCTGTCAGATAAACATGGACCTTAAATTTGTCCTTGACCTTTTGGGTCATGCGTGCCATCTCCACCTCTAACATCTTGCACCACTGTGTGTCAGGAGAAACCTCCTTCTCAGGGGGGGGGGGAGGATGGGCCTGAGCCTGGGTTCTGTTGCCCACTAAGGTCACAAGATCATTCAACGATTCCCCATATGACTCATAGAACTTTTCTCTAGACTGGAGTATCTCTGAGACTGTCTTCTGTTTCTTTTCTCCAGCTTTAAGGTGTTGTGGCTCTCTCTTCTCCAGGTATTCTGCCTTGGCAGCTTCAGTAACCACATTTTTCTTTGGAATATTGTAGTTAATAGTCTTACGTTTTTCACCACTGGTAGAAGGAACAGCACCTTTCTTAGAAGTTTTACCAGACCCCTTGCCCTTATCAAGAGAAGTCGGAGGAGCTGCATCTGATTTTGCAGACCCACCTGCAGAAGTGTTCTTTCTGTGGGGAGAAAACCTTGTCCTACTGGCGATGGAATCGTCGACGATCTCATCTCCAGACTCTGCTTCAGGATTGTAGTCCACATCCTTGACAGTGTCGTCTTCCTCCTCGTCGTTCACCTCAATCACCATCTCATCGGCCTCCTCGGATGGTTCCTCCAGGTGTTTGGGCCGTACGACCTCCTGCAGTGAAATAAATGGTTGAGTATCAAATAAAACAGAAAGAAATTTTCAGCCAGGTGTGTTGTTAAATATCAGGTAAAATCAGGAGCAGAATCGGTGAACTTAAAAATATTACATACAAATCGGGATGGAATCTATTAAACTTTTTAGACAGACAGAAATATTTAATGATTACCTTTTTCTGTGGATAATTGGTGTCACTTTCAAGTTTCTTACACCATGGATCTAAGAACCCACACAGCCGTTTTATGAGGGCTTTCATGTAGGGGAGCTTCCCTTCTTCAGCAGATGACCCCGATTTAATTTTTCCAGACACGATTTTCTGGTAGTCCGATCTCAAAGACGTCATACGGATGTTAATGAAGTAAGCTGAAAGAAAAGGGTTCTTTTTAATATCAGTAACAAAAAGATAAAAAGACTGTATTAACTCTTCTTCTACCAATCACGCATTTTTGCGAGTTTACTGTGCTTTACCAGACGCGCATTTTTGCGAGTTACTCGCCGATTTTTGGCCGATTTTGACCGATTTTTGACCCTCTATAACTTCCTTAAAAGTGGGTGAAATCTCACAATTTTTTGGGGATGTTCTCTATGGCATATTCTCTCTGGGCAATCCAAACCATTTGGCTGTATGGATATTTCCCTTTTGATGAGAGGTAGGTGAACATGGATGAGTTTTACTTTTTGCTTTGAATGATCTGAGCAATATTAAGGGGGGGATATGTGGAAAAAATTATAAGTATTATCATTTTTGGGGTGAAAAGTGACTAAGGGTAATTTTTCATGAGGAAAACGTTGGTTACAAAATCAAGAACATATTCTGATGCATTATGGGTCAAATCCACGTTCTTTCCTGTTGCCATGGCAACAAAACAACTAGATATCAAACTTTTTGTTTATTTTGGTTGCCATGGCAACAGGAAAGAACGTTTTCCTAAATAGCTTTCCAGTGAAAAATCTAATAAGTCATAGAAATAATCTAACGCATGCACTTTATTTCATCTTGAAAGATCAATTTTTAACTAAGATATTTCAATTTCAAAATTGATTGTATTGCATGTTTGTTTCATTTACCAGTATTATTAATAATGCAATATCTCTTCAATAAGGGCCTTTGTACAGTAATAGGGGTGTCTCAATTTTTGATTTTTAGAGACAGCATATTCCATCATAACTTCACTTATTATTGGAATATCTAGAAAATTCTTTCAGTTCCTGAAAGCCCATTTCATTGTCTATTTACAAAATCTCCACCTTAATAAGGTCTAAAAATATTTGGTTTTGATAAACCTATATTTATGTAGAATCTGGTAGAAGAAGAGTTAAAAAAAATACATTCATATAAGAGTCTGTTAATAAAAACATTAAAAGATAGAATAAATAATTTTACTGCTATATTATACTCAGGTAGCAAAGACAACAGAAGAAAATACTGAAATTATTTTTACCTGGAATGTTGAGTTCATCCGAGATCTTAGCTAGAGCTGTCCATTTTGCAGTGGGGTCCTTGTACAAGGAGTGGCTCTTGTCATAAAGGTGGGTGCACTCCTGCCACAGCTCACACAATCGCTCCAGAACTTCTGGATCCTTGAAGAACTGCCTCCCGCTGCCAGCTGCTCCGGAAGGTTTCTTCTTAATTTCTCCTATAGTTTTTTTTGGGGTGACTACAGCCTGACTGTCGTGGATGTCTGCTTCTTCACCCTCCTCACCATCGTCTCCCTGACCTTGACCTTCTTCTTCACTGTCGTCTTGGACCTGCTCGCTCCTACCAGAAAGGGTGTATGGAGGGGATTTAATACAGGCCTTCTTTGCAGGAGGGCCTGATGAACAGGAACTGTCTTGGGTTTTTTCTTGTAGGACCTTTTTCTGCTTCTTGGGAGGAGGTGGCGTCGGAGAACGAGGAGAAGGTGGAGGGCTGACTGACCTCTCCCCCTTTTCCATGTCGGGCAGTAGGTTACGCTTGGTACCCTTCTTGTTAAGGAGACGAGGCAGAGGACCTGAAGTACGGGCACAGGTGGACTCCTCCAACTTGTCACGAGACACAGGAGTGGAAGATAGAAATGGTTCCTGTACACTTAGGTCTAGTGCAGTGTCCTCTATAATGTCAATTTCATCTGAATCTTCGTCCACGACAGCCAGGTCTTTGGTAGTAGTATGTGTACCGGTATTTTTTTTAGACATGGCCGTGCGAGCTTCTCCCAACTCATCTGGTGTCAAGTCGGGCAATCGAGCCTTACCTCTTGCAGAGAAACGTTTCACTGGAGCCTTGGGTTCTTCCTGCGTCTCTATGACTACGTCTGAACTGTCTTTTTTACTTCTAGGGGGTTTGAAACCCTTGTTTCCTCCCCTTCCCCGACGCCTCGAACCTGCTCTACCCGACATCTTGTTTGTTTACGGCCAAAGCGAAGGTCACATGACTTGCACGTGACAAGCAGCCCGACAGCGGTACCCCAAGCGAGAGAAAAGTGAACTATTTCTGTCGGCCCGACAGCGAAGTAACCCGACAGGTACCCGATTTTTTCTAATCAGTTAGAAAAAATCGGGTACTGTCGGGCACTGTCGGGGACCGTCGGAGATACATCTCCGATGGTTCCCGATGAAAAAAAAATAGGTCTTCCACCGAAGACGATTTAAGCCCGATTCTTGCCCGACAGAAGCCCGATAGTGCCGATAGCTGCCCGATAGTTCCCGATGCTGCCCGATGCGTCCCCGATGCAACCCGATGACAAAATCGGACAACTATCGGCTTCAGTGGAATACCCGCTACTGATGATTCATTGGCAAATCAATACCAATATCATAATCTAATGTAATGTGTATCATGGTTAATTAAATTCATAATTCATTAAAGCATGATTTCCATAGATAAAATATTTTTTCAACACGATAATCATCATGATTTATCACAATTCAATATGATGTGTATGTAGTGTTTAATCAATGTTATGAGACAGCACGAGTGGGTTTATGGTTCAATATTCCACGACCGGCGCAAACACATTGATTAATGCATTTATCTAACATTTTCCTCCACTTTGTAATAATTTCTTACCTTATAACCCCAGAATTAATTAAGTAGAAGTCATTTTGTAAGTGCATGCGATCTGTACGGTTTGCCAAGCCGTCGTGGCCATGTTGTCACTCTGCCCGACATACCTCCACCTTTACACACAATTTTTTTGGGTGGAATCCAAGCATGCCAGCTCCTGTACTTCTAATGCCAGCAAATACACGATCTCTAGTTGGTGTTCGCCTACATTTTGTCTCCATTTTCTTCGAAATAAATGAGAATCCAATGATTTTACATAGCGATCCAACCAACACGGCCATTCCGTCCTGTTTAGCGAAGCGGGTAGGTGCCCGGATGTAACCTGACATACTTTTGGCTGAAGAACTAGGTCAAATCACATCGAACAAGGAATGGCCAGACGGGGCGGGTGCCGACATGTATCGCTATGGAAAATCAATGGATTCTTATTTATTTCGAACAAAATGGCAAATTTAGGCATGGCATGTTCATATAGAATATCTAAGAATGTTTCCCTGTTAATAACTCCACCTGGCACCATTGGATTCTATGCTAACGAGGTGTGTAAACATCAGGTATGTCGGAAAACTTTTTCAAATCCTTCATGTACATTGACTTCTAGTACCGTTCGGCTTGGTGTAGTGGATATCGCGTCTGTGTATTGCCACAGCGGCCGGGGATAGATTCCCCATAGAGCCCTGAACGGTTTTAACTGGAAATGTATGGAGAAGTTGAATTTGTATACTCCTCCAAGTTATTAACATGTCCACGTTATGGCTGGATAATGCACCATGAATTATAAGAAAAAAGCACTGTCCAAGCCCAAATCGTTAGATAACATGCTCTAATCCTGATACATATAATGATATATCATATTGAGAAATTATGATATCCGTGAAAATCTATGATTTATTTAGCATGATATACATCATGATTCATCATGATTTAATATGATGTATACCACACTTTAATTACGATGCCTATCATGATGTATCATACTTGAGAAATCATGAATTCCGTGAAAAAACTATGATTTATTCAGCATGATATACAACATGATTCATCATGATGTATCATGCCTCAGCCTAATATATCATGATATCTATCATATTTTTTCTACCTGGGGTGGTATGGGTCTCAGATTCTGGCGTATCTGTGTAAGTAGTATATGGAGACTGTGGTATGGGCCAGGTCCTGGTCTGTGTGTATCTGTGTAAGTAGTATATGGAGACTGTGGTATGGGCCAGGTGCTGGCCTGTGTGTATCTGTGTAAGTAGTATATGGAGACTGTGGTATGGATCTGGTTCTGACCTGTGTGTATATGTAAGTAGTATATGGAGACTGTGGTATGGGCCAGGTGCTGGCCTGTGTGTATATGTAAGTAGTATATGGAGACTGTGGTATGGGCCAGGTTCTGACCTGTGTGTAAATGTGTAAACAGTATATGGAGACTGTGGTATGGGGCAGGTTCCGGCCTGTGTGTATCTGTGTAAGTAGTATATGGAGACTGTGGTATGGGCCAGGTCCTGGTCTGTGTGTATCTGTGTAAGTAGTATATGGAGACTGTGGTATGGGCCAGGTCCTGGTCTGTGTGTATCTGTGTAAGTAGTATATGGAGACTGTGGTATGGGCCAGGTCCTGGTCTGTGTGTAAGTGTGTAAGTAGTATATGGAGACTGTGGTATGGGTCAGGTTCTGACCTGTGTGTATCTGTGTAAGTAGTATATGGAGACTGTGGTATGGGCCAGGTCCTGGCCTGTGTGTATCTGTGTAAGTAGTATATGGAGACTGTGGTATGGGCCAGGTTCTGACCTGTGTGTATCTGTGTAAGTAGTATATGGAGACTGTGGTATGGGCCAGGTCCTGGTCTGTGTGTAAGTGTGTAAGTAGTATATGGAGACTGTGGTATGGGTCAGGTTCTGACCTGTGTGTATCTGTGTAAGTAGTATATGGAGACTGTGGTATGGGCCAGGTCCTGGCCTGTGTGTATCTGTGTAAGTAGTATATGGAGACTGTGGTATGGGCCAGGTTCTGACCTGTGTGTATCTGTGTAAGTAGTATATGGAGACTGTGGTATGGGCCAGGTCCTGGTCTGTGTGTAAGTGTGTAAGTAGTATATGGAGACTGTGGTATGGGTCAGGTTCTGACCTGTGTGTATCTGTGTAAGTAGTATATGGAGACTGTGGTATGGGCCAGGTCCTGGTCTGTGTGTATCTGTGTAAGTAGTATATGGAGACTGTGGTATGGGCCAGGTCCTGGTCTGTGTGTATCTGTGTAAGTAGTATATGGAGACTGTGGTATGGGCCAGGTCCTGGTCTGTGTGTAAGTGTGTAAGTAGTATATGGAGACTGTGGTATGGGACAGGTCCTGGTCTGTGTGTATCTGTGTAAGTAGTATATGGAGACTGTGGTATGGGGCAGGTGCTGGCCTGTGTGTAAATGTGTAAACAGTATATGGAGACTGTGGTATGGGTCTGGTTCTGGCTTGTGTGTATATGTAAGTAGTATATGGAGACTGTGGTATGGGGCAGATTCTGGCCTGTGTGTATATGTAAGTAGTATATAGAGACTGTGGTATGGGTCAGGTGCTGGTCTGTGTGTATCTGTGTAAACAGTATATGGAGACTGTGGTATGGGTCTGGTTCTGGCTTGTGTGTATATGTAAGTAGTATATGGAGACTGTGGTATGGGGCAGATGCTGGCCTGTGTGTATATGTAAGTAGTATATAGAGACTCTGGTATGGGTCAGGTGCTGGTCTGTGTGTATCTGTGTAAACAGTATATGGAGACTGTGGTATGGGGCAGGTTCTGGCCTGTGTGTATCTGTGTAAACAGTATATGGAGACTCTGGTATGGGTCAGGTGCTGGTCTGTGTGTATCTGTGTAAACACTATATGGAGACTGTGGTATGGGGCAGGTTCTGGCCTGTGTGTATCTGTGTAAACAGTATATGGAGACTGTGGTATGGGTCTGGTTCTGGCCTGTGTGTATCTGTGTAAACAGTATATGGAGACTGTGGTATGGGGCAGGTGCTGGCCTGTGTGTATCTGTGTAAGTAGTATATGGAGGCTGTGGTATGGGTCAGGTGCTGGCCTGTGTGTATCTGTGTAAGTAGTATATGGAGGCTGTGGTATGGGGCAAGTGCTGGCCTGTGTGTATCTGTGTAAACAGTATATGGAGACTGTGGTATGGGGCAGGTGCTGGCCTGTGTGTAAATGTGTAAACAGTATATGGAGACTGTGGTATGGGTCTGGTTCTGGCCTGTGTGTATCTGTGTAAACAGTATATGGAGACTGTGGTATGGGGCAGGTGCTGGCCTGTGTGTATCTGTGTAAGTAGTATATGGAGGCTGTGGTATGGGGTAGGTGCTGGCCTGTGTGTATATGTAAGTAGTATATTGAGACTGTGGTATGGGGCAGGTGCTGGTCTGTGTGTATCTGTGTAAGTAGTATATGGAGGCTGTGGTATGGGGCAGGTGCTGGCCTGTGTGTATCTGTGTAAGTAGTATATGGAGACTGTGGTATGGGTCTGGTCCTGGTCTGTGTGTATCTGTGTAAGTAATATATGGAGACTGTGGTATGGGTCAGGTTCTGGTCTGTGTGTAGATCTGTAAGTAGTATATGGAGACTGTGGTATGGGGCAGGTGCTGGCCTGTGTGTATCTGTGTAAGTAGTATATGGAGGCTGTGGTATGGGGCAGGTGCTGGCCTGTGTGTATATGTAAGTAGTATATGGAGACTGTGGTATAGGACAGGTGCTGGCCTGTGTGTATATGAAAGTAGTATATGGAGGCTGTGGTATAGGACAGGTGCTGGCCTGTGTGTATATGTAAGTAGTCTATGGAGACTGTGGTATGGGTCAGGTTCTGGTCTGTGT
The DNA here is from genome assembly GCA_949317995.1 of Acholoe squamosa. Lineage (NCBI taxonomy): Eukaryota > Metazoa > Annelida > Polychaeta > Phyllodocida > Polynoidae > Acholoe > Acholoe squamosa. The sequence goes on from OX439051.1 coordinate 16,716,602, forward strand.
GTATCTGTGTAAGTAGTATATGGAGACTGTGGTATGGGTCAGGTTCTGGTCTGTGTGTATCTGTGTAAGTAGTATATGGAGACTGTGGTATGAGTCTGGTTCTGAACTGTGTGTAACCGTGTTCACTTTGTATATGGATACTGTGGGGAGGGTCAGATTCTGGTTTGTGTGTATTTTTAAGTAGTATATGGCTCAAACTGTTCCCAGCCTGTGTTTAGAGATCTCTGTAAGTAGTATACGGAGACACCACCCAAACTGCTTGGTACTTAAAGTCGACCACTATATATTAGGTTAGCAACTCTCTGTGAATAAATTGTGTCTCACTATAACTACAGAAGGGAGGATTTGTACAAGCCTCTTGCATCACACTTATAGCTTTTTAAAATTTTCCTTCTAAGGGAACGGTTGTCGACTTTAAGTGTGAACAAAGTGGTGAAGTCACACGCACAGCACCATCAGCAACACAGCTCAATGGGCACATAACGATGAAAAAAACGCTGATCAATCATCATATTTCAATGTTTATTCAACATTATGTGCCCACTGGGAAAGGGTCCAGGGTGGTCTACCCTATAATATGAATACTCCTGTTGTCGGAACAATACATGTGGGAGGCACAAACCAACCAAAGAAGCATGTGCATGGAGAAGAATAAATCTGGTGTAATTCAGGGAGTCTTCTTTTCAGGGTATGCCAAAGTATAGCATTAGTGCATTATGCCCATTGTCTATTGTCATGCATAGATGAAGTCTGTGCACAAGCACTTCATCAGTGCATTAGCACATTTCGGGGGTGAATGAAATTCCACAGAGTCTAATGATGCATGAATGTGGCACGAGCATGTGACTCGTTAAGGCTGCAGTCATGTATCATGGTGGTCAAAGCACACGGTTCATTAAATATGCTATAATATCATCTTTTTACATACACTATTATCAAATAGGCTATTCACTACATTCCAAGAATCAAGAATCCATCAACATGGCAGGAAATCTGCTGACTATGCACGTGGTTTGCATGTTAAAATAAAGACCCTAATCTCCTCAGCTGCTCATACCTGCATTGACCCATTGAATAGAACTGAATGTCAATGGGCACCAATTACATGCAGACAATTAGAAACTCTAGACTAATGGCATACATTGAATTCCATCCTGTGTTGTCCTATTCATTATGAGTAAACCAGGTTCCAATACCAGTCTAGATGGGAGTAAATATCCAGAAGATTTTTACACGGAAGTGGCGATAGACGGCGCTGGGGTGTTTGTCGGGTAAACATGGCGGCCTTAGCGTAATGGACTGACCAGAGGGACAAACAGACAGATCAGGGGTTAACGGAAGCCAAGAGTCTGCTGGGAGCAGAGCCCTCGAACATGTGTATATACTGCCATTGTGGAGTAAACTATGGAGGCCGCCATCTTGTCCCCCTGGTCGTATCACTGTTTATTGATAAAAAGTCTTCTTCTCACTGTCACATTTATTTGTAATTTTCGTAAGCGAGTTTAATTGAGAAGTTAAAGAACAGAAAGATACAAAGAAGAAGCCTGATTCATCATTCCTATTTACTTTTTCTATTTCCTCATGACCACGTAGCCTGGAATTTTGGCGCTAAATCGATGAATGCACTCAATGTGGCCTGTAGATTATACATGTCTTTCGGAACTCAATAAAAGGTTTGATTTGCAATCATGATAATGGCACACAGAGTACCAACAGCCGACCTGCTTTTCCCCTATATAGATCATGAAGCTTTTAGGGTTTGCAGATCTCTATGTTCAGTGCCACGTTTGGGGTGTGTGCCGAGATGGAGAGGTTTGGGAACATGATCCCTGGGAAGTGTCAGTCTACCGTGGGTTACATTAGAACATGTGTTTCTGTTGATTATTGTTTAAACCGTATTGATGTTATTTGTGTCATTGAAATTCTCTTGCGTCAGTGCTCTTTATGACACAGTATTGTTGTGAAAGAGTCTACTGATTGATCTAAATCGACCATGAACAACGTTCTGCCTGACAGGCTGTCTTGCATCTAATAGCTAATAGCCGTGCTTTCATCCCACTTTCATGATTGATACTACATACACCGTAGTAGAAGCAGACACTGATACATAAAAGGGAAACGGATGAAAACTCCTAAATAGATTTATAGAATGTTGAACCACACATGTACACACTCCCAGCCCCAATTATAAATGAACTATAAAGGCCACTGTAGTGGGTACAGTACAACCCACATTGGATTTTTTACAAACAGCAACTACCACTGTTTTCCAAAAATAGAAGCAATCTACTGTAAAAGCTTGCCGCAGTCTGACAGTTCATATATTTTCCATCTTTATTTTTCTACCGCTGTGCACTCTTTTGCCTTGTAGAACTGTGCTTCATTGATTATATATTATTCAGTAATGTTTTCACCTTTGTATTGCTGTGCCTTATATAATAGACATAATAAGTAAACCCCATATGCCTCATTTTATATATCTTACAGGTTTTGTCCCAGTGTATTTTTCTACCTCTGTACCATTGTGCCTTGTGTATGGATCCTGGAGCTGGACATGTTGGAGGAACGCATCACCGTACGAGACTTCATTGAGGTATGTATTAACTAGAAATACAATGAGTGGGCACACAGAAGCTGTAAGCCATGGGCACGACTCGTGTATCGTATAGTTTACCCACTTGGCGAAAAAAACAGGTTTTTAACGTTAAAATAACGTTTTTATTTGGTTCCTAAGTTTGGAAAACTTTTATTTAAAACGTTAAAATGACGCCAAAACATGTACTCAAAAACGTTTTTTTTTTCAACATAATAAAAACGTTTTTTATCCGAACCAAATAAAAATGTCTTCAAAAGTTGAAAAAACGAGAGAGTATTCAATTCAATTGGGTATTTCGCATCAATTTGGCTTCATGGTTAAATCCTTGAAAACAGAAGTAGTCAATACATTCTGAAACGTAAATATCTAATATGGCGCCGAAAAATACATCACAATCCTTTTGGCCATCAGACAGTACTTAATTGACTACTCAAAACATAAAAACACAAAATATTTGGTCACAGACCACATTCAAATGACAAGGCTTTTGTAGACGATAATTGTATAATCTCCGTATTGCTGGTCCCTGCATTTACAGAGTGGAGCAAACATCTCATCATTGAAGACTCACGGCAACCAGCAGATCAAGTTTGAGCTACCCCTGGCGGGAATCGGCAACATCTCTCTTCTTGACGTAAGAGGACTTTTAGATATAGATATGCTAGTGAACAGATTTTGTTGATGTATGTTCTATAGATATTTTCACGGCAGTTGGCCGGATTCCTTTAATATTGCATCTATAATCAAACAGGCTTTCTGGCTGGAACTAGCACCTATGGTTAACACAGTGAATGACCCTAGTGTCAACTGATTTTCGCCTTTTCAAAGTGAGGAAAATCTGTTCAATGTGTTTCCTTGATTGTTCCTCTGATGATTATCCTTTAGGTTTAGGTTGGCGAGACTGTTGGCCAGCACTTCATAGGGAGCCTAAGTCCCGCGATAAACTATGTCGTAAAAGAATTTCTGATTTGGAACTAAAATAACCAATATTTGAATTGACTAGAAGGCCCACCATATTTGAAATTTTAAGGCTCAACTCTCATTCTTAAAAAAAGTTATGCCAGACCTAAAATTTCCCCCTATCCTTCAAGCTTGCGGGCGATAATATGCTGAGCTCAGAATCCGCTCCCTATTGGAGCATCATGTCGACCCTCTGGGTATGTTACCACCTCGCAGGCTCAGCATGATGCTCGAATGGCGAGTAATTCGCCAGGGCTGTATTCATGCACCATGCCTTAGTGGCCATTATCCATAGGCCTATGCTGCAATGTCGATAAATTCCACCTCTAATTGTAGATTGATGTACCAATAGACATGGAGCCAAGTCAGTGGTTGGTGATGATAGAACAACTTCTGCTCTTTGTGCTCATATTGGGACGCTGGATGCTGCCTAAGGGCGACATCTCACGGGATGAGTTATCACAACTACTACTTGTCTACATTGGTATGGCTGCTGATATCATTGAGTGTAAGTTTTCACTTAAGCCTATTTCAAATACTGCTTATCAATGGGCTTACTGGGTATAATCATGTTATGAAAATATGGCTGCTATCATTGGGTGCAATTTTCAGTTATCTTAAATTGTGTTTATTATCATTAATATGGCTACTGTCAAGTGTAAGTTTCACTTATTTAAAATGACGTATTTTGACACCAATATGGCTACTAACGCAAGTTGATAATTCAGTGAAAGATTAATTCTAGATATTTCAAATATTGCCTTGTAGACCGACATCAAGAAGGTTTCCAATAACAAGTATAGGTTACCGCTCATCAAAATCTAAATATTGATATCATTGAATGCAATCATGGAATTCATTGAAAAGACCCGCCCAACTGGGAATTGAACCAGGGCCCTTATGTCCTCGAAGCAAAGATTCTCACCATTCCACCATTAGGACAACTACTTATCTAAATCACTGGTTACATAATGAGAGGGGTGGGCGGTACCCTGCGAGGGCCTATTACAGGCGTACCTCGGTCTTGCCTTCCCACAGTGGAACCTAGACTACTATCATCAACTGATATTTTCAGTTATTATCTATCACTGGGAACACAACTCCTTTATAACCATAACCATGCTCAACTGATTTATACAAAGTTTCATACTAATCATAATTTTCTTCTTTTTTCTCTCAGTTTTTGAGGCGTTCAAGGAGGAGAAGGTGAAGTATAACTGGACGTTGATAATGACCATCATGGCCATCTGGTCCTCCAGTCTCCTCCAGTTCTGTCTGGTCCTCACCGCCTCCAAGTCCACCAAGTCCAGGGCAGGATTCGTACCCGTCAAGGTACATGTACTCCTCCAGCCACACTTAATGTTGACTTGATATAAACCTCATATCTTATCAATAGCGTCTATGATTTTTGATTATGAGAATGTGTTCACATAGGCTGCGATTGGCCCAAAATAAAAATCGTTTTTTTTTGCGCAAATTCACCGCCAGCATGAATCTTTTGTGCAGGGAGATTTTGGGTGCCCCATTAACCCGCCGCTGTTATAATCAATAAAAGAATATCTAAAGTGTCTCCCTCAGTCTGATTTCTAATAACCATGGATCTAATTTCTTTCTTGCTCATATAACGTTACCTATTTTATACGGGGACTGTTATTTTGCCCATTCTGTCCCAAAGAGCTCAAAAGCTGTCTCGAAAAATAACTAGTATACAATTCATGGTATCCAGGCGGCATATTATCATCCCACCTATAGACCAATTCCACACTAATTCATTTAGGGTTTATAAATCTAACTGTATTTACAATGTGTCCATTGTATGATCAATATTGTGATATAAGCTCTGATCTTTATTCATAAACTAACCTGCTCTGTATGATTAATGTTGTGATGTAAGCTCAGTCTGTGCTGTTGTGTGGTGACCTTTAACTTCTGACCTTGGGTTGACCTCCATTTCTGGCCTCGTTTCCTACTAGACACCAACCTACCCTCGTTTACTTCGTCCATTACGGAAACTTTTCCAGGTACATTTTCTCCTCTTTTCTCCCTTTTCCCTTTGCACATAATTATTTGTGTTCTATCCCTTCACTGCTCTAATATCTTAACTTTTTGACTTTAAATGCCTTATGGTGCATTACTGCATCATGCCTATTGGTTGTCATGATGCACGATTGCACTAAGTAGCTCTCCAGGACTGTATCATGCTGCCTCTATATGGTTGATACATTCCTGAAGACTCGGCATGATGTTCCAATGCAGTGCTAGAGGACAGACCTGCCAGTGCTGCATTCATGCATCATGGCGGCCTGGTTGCATTATGCAACCACTAAAGAGTTAATGACTATTAAGTACTTTGATGCACCACCAGATATGTGGGATACATATCCCTCAAATGGCTCTTAACCCTCAAACAAAAACACTCAATCATGTTTCTTTTGAGGATTGAGAGAAGCCTTGGGATCTTATCGCTCAATATGGCGCTTAAATTTAAAATGCTCTTATCCCTGAGACGCTCATATTTCTCAAACATTGGTATTCATCAAATGCCTTATGTGGTAACTGGGTGGTAATTGCATGGGCAAGCTACACTAAAACAATTGGAATGAGAGGCCATTATTATGAGGGTTGAGAGGTAAACTGTAAAGGCACGCTGATATTTTAGGAAAGTGAAACTATGGCATTCTTATTGAGCATTTCAGGGATAACAGCGTTTGCACTTTAGTGCAATAATGGATGGATACGTTCCTGTGGTTGCCCTCCTTGAGGTGAAGAGCCATTTTAGGGATAATTGGGCCACTATCGGGCTGACAAAATTGTCGGCCTGACCATTGCCTGATGGTCCAAATTACCAATATTGGCCAACTGTCGGCACGACAAATTTGAAGGTTTTGGTGGAGTCACCACATGTCCACTGATATATGACATTAAAACGTTCAATATTTTGATTATGAGTTCTTTTCTACACTAAAGTTCTGCTACTGTCATCGCATCTAATGCAAAGATTATTTTCAATGATTATGGTGGGACTTGAATTAGACGTGATCTAAACAATGCAAAATTGAGTCCCATGATGAGTCAATAGATGGGGGATTAGGTCAAGGTTTTTATATATGCAATGCCTTTAGATAATTAGAGTTGCATGGAATAGGTTGTTAGTATATTCAATGGGGAATCTTTAATTCCATGAAAAAGAAAATACTTGCTGACAATGATCATTGTTAATCTATAGTAACTGTACATGTTTGACAGGACAATGATGGCAATTCGGGTGGGTGTAGCGGCTGTTGCAGCAACTGTTGCGGTACAGAGGTGTTCGGCATAGTCACCACTATGCTCCTACAGGTCAGTGAAAAACAGTTTCCATTTTCAAGTCACCTAATGATTTCTAGCTTAGTAAGTGATGATTTTATTAACAACGGAGAGAGGGGTTGGTGGGTTGTTCAATCATTTTGATCCCCTTAGAGGGGTTGAAAAGATTGACTTCCCCTGGTCAAGGGGTCCAAAGAATTCTGCCCACCTCAAACCCACCAGCCCCCTCTTGTTAAAAGTGATCACCCCCTTATGTAGGCCTAAAAGGTGTGAAAACGTGGATATATAAATTCAGTAAGCAAGCATAATATGCAGAAGAAAACATCTAACAACAGAGACCCATAATAATCATATATGTGACAGAAGGAGGATATAGGTCCATCAGAACCTCTGGGTCAGAATGAATGAATGTGGTGCTTTCCTTTCCACATTATAGCCCTTACCATTTATAATAAAACAGCCAGCCTTTACATATAGATTTATCTCATTTCACCTAAACTTCTGTATGATATTAACTCATTTTAGGATGGCCCTTTCCTGTCGTTACGCCTTCTACTGCTGTTCCGGTATGAGGTAAATAGTTACATGCACATCTTCTTCACCGTCAAGAACACGCTGGTCCTCCTCCTCATGGTTTACCGCCTCTATGTGCTCTTTGACAGTCGCAGGAGCTCCAAGAAGTCCAAACAAGCAGAATATCTTCATCTCGATGATGTTAATAGTCAGCGTTCCACTGACCCACTTAGACGCAAGGACACAAGTGTTGTTGATGATGACATTCCGAGCATGCGCAGTACAGACCAGCTGCAGCGAAGGGATCGAAATATGCGGATAGAGGAAGAAGGCAAAGGTGCACAGCATAAGTTACAGCGTCAGGATACAGTGGAGGGCTATGATTTGGCCTTTAGAAATAGTCCCCCTGTATGAGAGCTTGCTTAACGTGTCAATGGGTACTTTACACTGACCAGTGGGAAGGAGAGATAGTCCACTCCCTAAAAGTGTCTTGGTAGTTGATAGATTAAGAGAACAAGTCAGTGATGACATTGTAGTTGCATGATCTGAAAATGAAAAGGCTTGAATGCTTGTCCACTTAGCAAAAAGAATGCACAGATCTTTGATACATTGGCATTCATGTAGAATGAAACATAAAATGGTCATGGGGGTAAATAGGTAGGACCTAGACTATGGAATGAGACAGAATGGTAGTTTGGGAGAGGAGGTGAAGGATGAGTTGAATCAATGGACTTTGAACTTCTATTTGTTACAGATAAATATCAGAAAGTGTTAAGGATATTCTTCTCTTTTGATGGATAGAAAGGCTGCTAGAATCGCAGTGCTTATATAGATCCTCTTCCAAAAATCTATTTAATTACACTTAGTCTCTATTCATTATCATATTTGGTGATTTTAAACACCCCATCTCAACCCCTGCCATAAATGCGGTGTAACAAATGCCTGGCTTTCCCAATTCAATGTTGTGAACGTGTAGGGTATAGGCTTTGCATGGTTGTTTCTATTGACTTAGCTTTCATAGATCTATGATTTATCAAGCAATGTCTAAGAGAGGACATCGATTTATCAAGCAATGTCTAAGATGGTATACTGCAATTATCAGCAAACACGCCCTGATCCCTCTTGAATATTATATTGAGGTATTGTAAAAAAAACCACTTTAGAAACGAGGGAACACTTGATTTATCTACTTTTAAATTTATTCTTTTTTCTAGTGCTAATATGTGTCAGCTCCCATGGTGGGTGCTCATGAAACAATAAAATGCTAGGGAAAGTGGGCAATCACTACTGAAAATATTAAAACCTACAGCATTAGGTGGTGTCCATTGTGACAACTCAAATCAGTTTATTTATATGCAGATGACACCAGTATCATGTAAGGCTTTTGAGTAACATGACGTATACTGAAGTGGCCTGTTTAAGCGCTGGGTCTTTGAATGAACACCAATCCCAAACAAGTGCGAGGGGGGAGGCACAGTGGTTATAAAATTAAAATCGGCACTATGACATAATATTTTGTCTGCAATAAGCGCCAGTCTTGTAAAAGCGCCAGGGCTGGAGTGTTATTGAAATCAATTAACATGCCATTATGGAACAATAATACAAAGGTCTTTGGGTAACAGTCAAAATGACTTTTTTTTTAGAACCGAGATTATAGTCTAGACATCATTATTTTAGATTGTTGATTTGATCAATGGTCCAGTAGCACAAAACGGCATCAAAATAATGCGTGAAAGTATTTAAATGATGCAAAACAATTCTTAGTGTCCCTGTACAGACTATGTCATTTTCAAGTTTCAAATATTAGGACACAGAACATATGTGACACGATCTGCGAAAAGGGGTCTTAGTGCAGGGGGCAATAAGACCCCCTTTCCCAGTACACGTCACATATTATAGTCTATTAAAGAGTCAATAATATTATATACCTGCTACGGTATACTGTATACCGTGAGAGGTAGAGGTTGAATATTGAAAATCTATGCATTTATCGAGTCTTACATTGTTCGGACGTTCTATTGGAAAATAATTTTACACTTATAAAATAGTTTTTGCACTTATAAATAATTGCTTCTGCTTTATTAGGAAAACGGACATAGCACTATTGTTGGGCGGCTATGTAACCACTTCTTATGATTAAATTGTCCACATTATTGAGCAGTGTAATAGCAAAAAAGGTGTTTCAATTGATTGACTTCATCTTATTTGTATCAATCGATATCAATTGAATTTGCATGCGACATTTGTATATAGGTGTTGTCATTTCCTTTTAGCTTCCAATGAAGAAACAAACCATTCTTTGAAACTTTATTGATATTATTCTTTATGTGGAACATCCACGTCCACAAATAAAATGTTACAAACATCAGTGTTCTGCTCCCTTCTTGTTTGTGAGAAAAGGCATGTATTACACCAATTGCCTTGTGGCAAGGGAAATAAGTAACCTGGTATCTGTAGTAAATAAGAATCAAATATGGCCCACCTTACCAGAGAAACCTACTAAAAGTCTAGGTACATACACATCTGCATTCAGCTTCATTTCTGAAATTAACATGTGTCTCGCAGGATGGTACATGATCTTGGGGGACAAACATATTACCGGAACAAACAAATGAAATTCATCACTTATGTGCCTGCATAGATAGGTTGATAGGAAAATCTCAAATTCTATATACATTAGATGCACTCCTACCAGTTCTCAAGTGTTGAGAAAAAGAGTCTTCCTAGATCAAGATTGCTATGATAAAAGATGTAAGGTAGTTCAGTGATGGATATTTAATATTCTTCATCCTCTTCCTCACCCTCTCCCTCAACAGAATCTATACCAACTTCTTCATAATCCTTCTCCAGGGCAGCAAGATCCTCACAGGCCTCTGAGAACTCTCCCTCCTCCATACCCTCTCTGACATACCAGTGGACAAAGGCACGCTTGGCATACATAAGATCGAACTTGTGGTCAAGACGAGCCCAGGCCTCAGCAATAGCAGTGGTGTTGCTCAACATGCAGACAGCACGCTGCACTTTAGCCAGATCACCACCTGGGACAACAGTTGGTGGCTGGTAGTTGATGCCAACCTTGAAGCAGGCCATGTATTTGCCATGACAAGGATCACATTTCACCATCTGCAAATTGAATTTTGAGAAACTTATTTTGAATGTGTTCATGTAGATGAAATATACAAGGTTGCCCATTATAAACATGAAATACAGAACAGTCCGATTTTGTGGAAGGTGAAGTTTGGCCAAGATCTATGCAATTGTACTTCCCTGCATGGTGCATGCCTTTAGTGACAGATTCTGTAGCTATGATCACTCTTATATTGTTTTGGGGAGGTTGATATTACTTGAACAGAACACTGGGAATCTTGAATAAAGTTGTAAATAAGAAGAAGAACAGGAAACTGACCTGGTTGGCAGGTTCAAAGCAAGAGTTGGTGATCTCTCTAACAGAGAGCTACTCATAGTATGCCTTTTCAGCAGAAATGACAGGGGCATAAGTTGCAAGGGGGAAATGGATTCGTGAGTAGGGCACCAAGTTGGTCTGGAACTCAGTAAGGTCAACATTCAAGGCACCATCAAATCTAAGCGAGGCTGTGATTGAGCTAACAATTTGACTAATCAGCCTGTTTAGGTTAGTGTAGGTTGGACGCTCAATATCAAGGTTACGGCGGCAGATGTCATAGATGGCTGGAGTTGTAGGGCTAAACAACAGCAGTGGAGACCTGTGGGGCTGGGTAGATGGCAAACTCCAGCTTGGATTTCTTTCCATAATCAACAGAAAGACGTTCCACGAGAAGTGAAGTGAAACCAGAGCCAGTGCCACCACCAAATGAATGGAACATAAGGAAACCTTGTAGACCAGTGCACTGATCGGCCAACTTGCGGATCCGGTCAAGAACCAAATCAACAATTTCCTTCCCAATGGTGTAGTGGCCGTGAGCATAATTATTGGCAGCATCTTCTTTACCAGTGATGAGCTGCTCTGGATGGAACAACTGACGATATGTGCCGGTGCACACCTCATCTAAAGGGAAAAATCACAATGTTTATGGTCAGAGGTAATAGCTTTATCTTTGCCCAGCCTTGTCTGCTATTGTATTTGTATTACAGGTAAAATAGAAAAGTAGATAGAACTGTGGTCTTACATCTTTTGGTCTTCTTGTCTCTGATTCATATTTATAGATGCCATCAGAGAATATTGAAACTTTTATGAAAGAAAATGATTATTTTTGATGTTCTGAAAAGATAAATTACCTTGATAGTCTCCTTATGATATTACTGCTGCAAAGTTACATAAATGTATTGAACAATTCAAACAATATCATTTGTTACAAGTTTATTTTTTAAATATTTTTTCTCTCTCCTTGTGAGTTTGGAAAATCTGTCTATGAAAAGTACTGTAGTTATCAAGCAGAACAACCTTTATTCACCAACCACAGTGGGCTCTAAATCTATAAATACAGCCCGAGGCACATGGTTGCCAGCTCCAGTCTCACTAAAGAAGGTGCTGAAAGAGTCATCACCACCTCCAACTGTCTTGTCACTGGGCATCTGGCCATCGGGCTGGATGCCATGTTCCAGGCAGTAAAGTTCCCAGCAAGCATTACCAATCTGGACACCAGCCTGACCGACGTGGATGGATTGGCACTCCCTCAGCAATACAAATACAAATTGAGCTCTCTGAAGCCTTGAATAATCAACCAATGATTGCAATATAAACGGAATGTATTTTGCATCTCCACATATAATATAAAGAAAATATTTGATATATAATGAAAGACATTGTTAAAACTCAATAGGTCTATGTAATTGTCTAGTCAAATAAAGGTACTCATACTGCCTTGTTCAAGATTCACTAAAAGTTATATTCTGATACACCACTGCATATGAACCAGCTAGGTCTATACATTCTGGTTGTTTGCATTTCTTTCATTTATAAGGCTTATAGTAGATGGTTACAATAGCAAAAGAGGACAGTTGCCTATGATAAGACATGAAGGATTAAACTATCAGTCACTGTAGACGACCGATGCTAAATGGTCAATACAATGTTACTTAGTATATTGGTGTATATTGGTGTACATATCCCATCTTCTGGCTGTAAGATTGTGTATGTTACAATAGTATATAGAGGGAACCTTGATCTATGCAACACCTTCACGGACCTATATCTCACATTGTATCCCAGCAAATTGTCGTTATCTGTCGCCATGATTGGTCATCAATGGTGACTCCTTTTTGAGTGATAACTCACTGCGTCATCTTTCGCCACTGTGTGTCAGTCTCACATGGCATGGCAATTTATCACAACAGTCACCAACATGATCTCACTCACTGAGTGAGTATGTGCCACCCCTTGTCATCCCTCACAAAGCATGGTGACTTATCACCACCATCGCCAACATGGATCTAACTCACTGCGTGAGTATGTGCCACTGCCTGTCAACTCTCACTCAGAATGGCGGCTTATCACAAGCATCGCCAACATGGATCTGACTCACTGTGTGATTATGTACCACTCCCGGTCAGCTCTCACTCAGAATGGCAGCTTATCACCACCATCGCCAACATGGATCTCACTCACTCCGTCAATATGTGCCACTGCCTGTCAACTCTCACTCAGAATGGCGCCTTATCACAAGCATCGCCAACATGGATCTGACTCACTGTGTGATTATGTACCACTCCCGTGCCACTGGCATCAACTCTCACACAAAATGGCGACTTATCACTACCATTGCCAACATTGGTCTCACTCAATGCGTGAACTTGTGTCACTCCATGTCAATGCTCTCTGAGGATTGCATCATCTGTCACTCACTCTCACTCAGAATGGCAACTTATCACCACCATAGCCAGCCTTTGTCTCACTCAATGCGTGAATTTGTGTCACTCCAAGTCAATGCTCTCTGAGGATTGCATCATCTGTCACTCACTCTCACTCAGAATGGCAACTTATCACCACCATTGCAAAGTTGTTGAGACAGCACCACTGTTCAACATGTAGCCTATCTAGGAAGGGTGGGCATGAAGTATAAGTCCCATACTTATCTAATGTGCTTTGTTACACACTGATTTCCATGTAATACTTCAGGGTTGAATCAAACAAGATTATATAGAGAAAATATCAATTGAATTTAGATAGAGGTATTTCTAAAATAAAAGCAACTATCCATAAACACCTTTTCTCTGGTTACAGGAAAAATACATAAGCAAGTATCTACATGAACACCTTGTCTATGGTTAGAGGGAAGATACATATGGCAATACCTTCTCTGGCAAAACATACATTGATCTGGCAGATGTGAGGCTGCATGATTACCAATGTCGATGATCATGAGCTTTTCATCTAACAAGATGAGTGATCACCAGCATCGCCATCACTGGTGAGTCTGAGTGATCACCACTCTTGCCATCCATGGTGAACCTGCACTATGACGTGGTGCGCATTTCATCTAGCCAGGTGAGTGATCAACCGCCTTGCCATCCCTGGTGAGTGTGAGTCATCACGATCCTTGCCAACCGTGGTGAACGTGCATTATGGCATGGTGTGCGTTTCATCTAGCGAGATGAATGATCACCTGAGTGACCATCCCCCGTGAGTGTGAGTGATCACGATCCTTGCCACCTGTGGTGAATGTGCGTTATGACGTGGTGTGCGTCTCATCTAGCGAAGTGAGTGATCACTCATGTCGCCATTCCTGGTGAGGATGAGTGATCACTCATGTCGCCATCCCTGGTGAGGATGAGTGATCACGATCCTCGCCATCCCTGGTGAACATGCACTATGACGAGGTGCGTGTTTCATCTAGCGAGGTGAGTGATCACCTGCATCGCCATCCCTGGTGAGTCTGAGTGATCACCATCCTCGCCATCTGAGGTGAGGCCATGTGATCACCACCATTGCTATTCCTGGTGATCTTATGCTACAGCAACGTCGTGTTCCATCTAGCGACATGTGTGAGCCACTTCACACAGGTTGACGAGGAATCACGACAATTTGCTGGGATGTTATTGATATGATAAATGTCTTGATATAAATGGCCAAGACTATATGAGATCTGGACCCCCTATAAGTTCAGTATCCATTGATTTCTCTTTGCCATTTCAGATCCCAGGGCCTATTTGGAAGAGCACAATAGATGTGTATGCATGAGTTCTTTACCAATTTGGCACAACATAATGGATATGACTGAGTTAATAATGCATAGTCATGGTTGACTGCCTCCATCCACCATTTTGACTCATCCTATGTTAATGACTGCTGCCATAATTACATTATTTTATGAAAGGTCATTCCTTCAGAATAGAGTTAGTAATACGGGATGTATGTTCTTCTAGCATTTATTGCAGTAGTTAATTGGTTAATAATTATGATTTATTTAGTATAAATCTGCCCTTTTGTGTGTTAAAGTGTATATTAAAGAACATCTAAAGACAGCACCAAGCAACCTTGACTAGGACCAATTGATTGTAAATTTGCGGACTGGTTATCAATACACTCTCAGCCCGGTGTAGATCATACACTACAACCCCAATCAGGTCAATAAGTTTGTACTAACATCAACTACCCCTGTAGACCCGCATAATAAGCAATCCACTGTAAACTGGTGCGCTGGGCTGACAGTGTACCTGCCACAATATCATTTCATAAAGATACCAATGATTTAACCAACACATAGATATCTATTCCCCAGTTATCAATTTAGATGCATTAAGGGGCACATTAACACAATCATGCTCATTAATCACAATTATGCAGATCTGGCAAGATTATAAATTAGGGCTGCATTCATGCATTATACCGATCCATCAAAATTAAGCGCCCGTGTCACAGAAGCGGCGGGGATAGAGTGGGATTGAAATATGAGCACCTGTCTACTTATACGGGCCACTGTGGTATGTCAACCTGTGCATTGACTTGATGTATGGATGAAGCACTAGAGAGTAAATCTGTTAGTTCTGCTTTTATTAAATGTACCAGGAACCCAAAATTTAGGCATTATGCTTTTGTACACTATGTAGGACTTAAAGGTTATATGAATGATCTCTTGGCAGTCTGCTGCCCATCAGTCAAGGCATTGGCCATGATAAACTGCCTTGAAACACTATAGAGGGACTGCCGATCATGAGAGTCTCATAACCCATCATTATATGACTAAACCTATAAAAGACTGAAATACACAATGGCCTGACTAAAATGCCTTACTTTTCATAGATACATGTACACAACTTTTATAGATACATGTTTGATATTATATTCCTATTGAACAGTTCATTATTTGTTCATGATAACCTGATTTAATCCCATCCAACATGCCACCATCCTCTGCCTCATTTTGAAAAATGCCACACCCATGTATTAAAGATGAATATTGCTATAACAAATAATCAATTAGATGCTCAAGACGCGTGGTGGTCACTAGATCTAATAAATAGCCATTATCATATTATATACAATTCTGACTTACCATGTTCCTTGTGAGGCTGTATGAGCTGACAGGAGTCAGATGTGTAATAGCGGAGCTACTTTCAGTTCTTAGACTCAGGGTTTCTAGGTAGGGTGTGAACTGTTGGTGTGGTTGTTGGGAGTGGTATATCGAACACATGGGCTAAGATTGATGATCAATGCACCCCCCCCCCCATATTAGCTCTGATTGATGATTGGTCAGCCTGCCTCCACATTATCAGAGTTTATGGATCACTATTTATAATATGTTGCTCACAAAGTCTCCTTTTAACTCAAGCTAATATAAGATCTATAAATATGTAGAGTAAATATTCCCTCCATGGCTGTGTCGTGTAGTGCCTAGAATAATTGTTAGGTATAGAATGATGTAGTTGGTTGTATATTCTGTAACATGGCTTCCCGAATAATAAAATGAATTTGCTTCAAATACTGATTTATTCATTTACAATCTTTCTTGAAACACAGACCATCATGTACCCCCTCTTCATATAGCTGGGGATATTAATTTAAAAAAGAAAATTACACCAAACTCTTCATCTATTCATACATTCCTTCATGTCGGTGTCTTTAGTTTCTTCTGTAGAAAATATAATGAGTCTATATTTTCTTGGTTCAGACTATGAAACCAATATCTTAAGACAAGGCAGGGGAGTAGATGATCAACATTCCTTAATCATTTCTAAACCATGAAATAAGAAAGGTCAATCACATAATAATACCAATGATGTATCTTTTTATTGTCATCAGCTGTGTCTTCCTAGATCAATATTACTAAAAGAAAAGATGTAAGGTAGTCCAGCAATAGATATTTAATATTCTTCACCCTCTTCCTCACCCTCTCCATCCACAGAATCTACACCAACTTCTTCATAATCTTTCTCCAAAGCAGCAAGATCCTCACGGGCCTCAGAAAACTCTCCCTCCTCCATACCCTCTCCAACATACCAGTGGACAAAGGCACGCTTGGCATACATGAGATCAAACTTGTGGTCAAGACGAGCCCAGGCTTCAGCAATGGCGGTGGTGTTGCTCAACATGCAGACAGCACGCTGCACCTTGGCCAGATCACCACCTGGGACAACAGTTGGTGGCTGGTAGTTGATGCCGACCTTGAAACCAGTGGGACACCAATCAACAAACTGGATGGTACGCTTGGTCTTGATGGTGGCAATGGCAGCATTGACGTCCTTGGGTACAACATCACCACGGTACAGCATGCAGCAGGCCATGTATTTACCATGACGGGGATCACATTTTACCATCTTTATAGAAATAGAATAGTGAATGAAATTATTGTGCAAATATAAAGAATGAACAGGTATTAAGATATGAGTAGAACTTTGTGAGTTAAATATGATTTTGCTCATTGGTTTAATTGTAATCAGTTATCCTAAGAAATGGGTTAATATCGTAGGCAAACCAACCTGATTAGCAGGCTCAAAGGTGGCATTGGTGATTTCAGCAACAGACAGCTGCTCATGGTAAGCCTTCTCTGCAGAGATGACTGGGGCATAGGTAGCGAGGGGGAAGTGGATACGTGGGTAGGGCACCAAGTTGGTTTGGAACTCAGTAAGATCAACATTCAAAGCTCCATCAAACCTCAGTGATGCAGTGATAGAGCTCACAATCTGACCAACCAGTCTGTTAAGGTTGGTGTAGGTTGGTCGTTCGATGTCAAGATTGCGACGGCAGATATCATAGATAGCCTCATTGTCGACCATGAAGGCACAGTCAGAGTGCTCCAGGGTGGTATGGGTGGTCAGGATGGAGTTGTAGGGCTCAACAACAGCAGTGGAGACCTGTGGGGCTGGGTAGATGGCAAACTCCAGCTTGGATTTCTTTCCATAGTCAACAGAGAGACGCTCCATCAGTAGGGATGTGAAACCAGAGCCAGTACCTCCACCAAAGGAGTGGAAGATGAGGAAGCCCTGAAGACCAGTGCACTGATCAGCCAGCTTACGGATGCGGTCCAGAACCAGGTCAATGATTTCCTTACCAATGGTGTAGTGACCACGGGCGTAGTTATTGGCAGCATCCTCCTTACCAGTGATCAGCTGCTCAGGGTGGAACAGCTGACGGTAGGTGCCAGTGCGGACCTCATCTAGGATTAAGGAAAGGTTCAATCGCTTTGATTTATAATAAAGACCTCATTGATATAGCTTTCCTTGTAATATTTCATATAGTGCTTTGCAGTACCTCTATGTTTGCTGTAAACTATTATACATGTATAAGATGCAAACTTATATGTAACCCAGAATCTCACAGCAGCTTATAGAATGTTTTTGAGGTAAGAGGGCTTATACAATAAGACTATGTGATTCATTAATGGAAGAGTACTGTTAACAGTATTTAATGACTTTGCCATAACTTAAAAAATATTACAACCAATATCAATTTAAAGGAAACAGGCAAGATGTATTAATTTAAAGGATACATAGGGTCGTATGAAGAGCTATTTAGCTTGATATTTACTCTAGGACGACCCCTGGTACTCGACTACTGATATCCACTCCTCCTTGCTCATTTATATTGTTTGGATTTGATAGACATTCAATCAATCATAAATCAATCTATCTAGATACTTACCAACTACAGTTGGCTCTAGATCAACAAACACTGCACGAGGCACATGTTTTCCAGCTCCAGTTTCACTGAAGAATGTGTTGAATGAGTCATCACCACCTCCAATGGTCTTGTCACTCGGCATCTGGCCATCAGGCTGAATGCCATGCTCAAGGCAATACAACTCCCAGCAGGCATTACCGATCTGGACACCCGCCTGTCCCACATGGATAGAGATGCACTCACGCTGTGAATAGAACAATGCCATAACAATGTACTCCATAGATAATCAGACTTAAAAATAAAAAAAAATTGTAAGCAGTGAAATTTTGCAGGGTGAGAGAATACCTGAATAGAAACAAACCTTTTTTCCCCCGTGAGAATTCATAATTCATTCGACTTATAAATGGCTTCTATGAGGTACAGACTTTTAGTAATATGTATGGATAACTGAAATCAATGCTATATAAGCTGCGGTGGATGTTGGATGTTAGACATTATTTATAGCACATAATAAGTATGTTTCTGCATGTGCAGAGAAAAATTGTATTTCTCCATTCTCTTCACGGATTATTCTCATAAGTGTCTCAACCGTCAATGGAAACAAAAAGGACAAATATATCACCCATTCCATAGAAAGGCAGGTGAGTGAAATATTAGTCAATCCCCAACCATAATTCAATAAGAAATTGTAGGTGGCATTTTCCCCTGATCATTTCACAAGCATGAAGATAACTGTCAGGTCCCACCTATAAATACCATCCTGAATTCAGGAAGGCCCTATAAGCCTACTAGAATCTTGAAACTACAGTCTATAAGCCACACCCAGTACATGGGGTTAATGCTAGGTTTGTGGAGATTGTCTGGGAAGCCTATGCCCATAAATGGATTATGAATACATAAAACTGATAAAAGTTACAAATCCTCAGACTATCATACCTCAGGAGAATTTAAGTTATATTTTGATCAAGTGACTATTACTCACCATGTTTGTAGGAGTATTGGACGAATTGATAGGAAAAAGTCAAGATACTCTTAGCACAGCCAGACTCAAGGTGTCTGGTGTGGGTATGAACATAACATGGCCACCACACATACTTTATACATGTAGGTTGTCAAGAGCGACAACATGCCTACATGTGCCAATTGGTCTGACAAACACAAGAAGACCTGACAATTGCCACAGCATATGAAATATCTTATTAGATTTATGGGACGTTAGTAACATCAATAGCAGCTATTGAGAGAGGTTTATAACCATCTATCATGTAATTAAATTAAATATGGTGCTCCATAATGATTTAACCCTTACGGGATAGATTAGTAGGATATTCCGGAATAAATCAATGACACTTATGATAATGATTGTTATAAAATGTGCACTCATAATAGGCTTGATGTTCATCATCTGTTATGTACCGTCATGACCGAGAATAATAACAGGTTTAAGGGGGTATTTTGTGTCAAGGCATTGTATTATCATTATCTTTTTAAATTGAGGAACCCCCCTAGCAGAAATTTCAAATATATATGTAATATTATTCCCAAGGTTTTGCCAAATCAATCTTATGGAAACTGCATAACTTTCAGTTAGACATGTTCATAGAATATGCCAAGTTATACCACGATTTCTGGGTTACTCAGTGCCTTTTGCTGGATATTCCCATGCACATATCTGTCGATATTGCACAGCATGAATAACCCGCATCCCGTGCAGTTATCCATGGATAACCTGCACACCTTACATGTCCCTCCATGTCATATGTTACATGTTAAAACCCATGATAGTCTTGACCAGGGCAGGGCTCGAACCTGCAGCCTAAGATCTCTAGTCCAACTCCCTATGGAGTGCGCCACAGGGACTGATGAGAAATGCCTGGTTCGAACGACGTCTGGTTATGATACAAAGCCTGGGAAGGCGACGACTGCGAGCTGTCCGCTACCATAACCGCAGGACGCATTCAAACATAGCCAAGCCGAGACGGCCGCTGAAGGAGGAGACGCAGTGGTCTAGCGGTTAGCGCATTGCGCTCAGCCGTCGAAGGTGGGCGGATCGAATCCCGGCCCAGACGCGTCTTTTTTCGCCGTGTACACAAACATAACCGCAAAACGCATTCAAAGCTTTAGCTGTCTGCTGCCGGGCGACGAGGTGTATGTACAAACACTATTTTTTGCCATGTGCTGCTGCCAAGCCTAGCCGAGACGGGGCTGTCGCTGTCCACTGCCGGGCGCCGAGGTGTATTATACACAAACATAACAGCTAGACGCATTCAATTTCAAAGCAAGCCAAGACCGGGGCTGTCGCTGTCCGCTGCTGGGCGCCGAGGTGGATGTACCGATCGTGTACACACAATGGCTGGCTTCGAGTCCCGGGGAGGGGGAATAATTTTTGTTTTCAACTTGAATTTATTGGTATTCTATTGATTATTTATTGGTTTCGTGGTAAACTTTATGAGAATATTTCCGCCAAAGATTTCAATGTGCATTTTAAGAAACAACAATAATGATTTTCACACCATTCTCCCAATCGAATGTTTTGTGATCCTGGAATATTGCTAAAAGCCACTGTTCCAGGGCATTTGTTATTCTTTTGCCCTATGTTAACTAGGTGGGTATTACCCAAATCTGCATAATTCTTTTGTATCCATTTGACAATAGAGTGAATTTTCTTAAAGTATTAGAAATGGCTGAGGAAGAGTAATGAAGTATGCATCTTCAGTGAAAGGTCGTGAAATGGTTGTCATTCTTTTTAAAAAATTGTCTCCCCAATTTCTAGTAGATTTAAGACTTATGGTCAATATGAGCCCAGGCTTCAGCGATAGCAGTGGTGTTGCTATGGGACCACGGTTGGTGGCTGGTAGTTGATGCCAACCTTGAAGCCAGTGGGGCACCAGTCGACAAACTGGATGGTACGCTTGGTCTTGATGGTAGCTATGGCAGGATTGACATCCTTGGTGACAACATCTCCACGGTACAGCATGCAGCAGGCCATGTATTTACCATGACGGGGATCACATTTCACCATCTACAAATGGAATTTTGAGAAACTTGTTTTGAATGTGTTCAAGTAGATAAAATATACAAGGTTGCCCATTATAAACATTATGAAATACAGAACAGTCTGATTTTGTGGAAGGTGAAGTTTGGCCAAGATCTACGCAATTCTACTTCCCTGCATCATGCATGCCTTTAGCGACAGATTCTGTAGCTTATGATCACTCTTAGATTGTTTTCGGGAGGTTGATATTACTTGAACAGAACAAAGAGAATATAGCTCTACCTAAATGACCAATCATGTGGAAGCAACATAATGTATCAATCCCTTAGGTTTTAAAGATTCACCAAAATCTGACAAAGAAAATGTCAATTTCTAGAATTCACCCTAAACTAAAATCTTATGTGTGGACAAAGAGATTTTTAAAAACAATTTAATGATCTTTGAATTAGAAGGGCATAAATTATTAGTCTCTCTGAGTTTGAGGGTTCCTGAATTAGAAATAAGCCACCACCAGACACTTGGGGCGTTTTAGTTGACCTCTGCTTTTCAATAGAGCCTCCTTAATCCTCAATTAAACTCTTGCTTATATCAATATTTTGGAATATTCATTTTTGGAATGCCATGAGCATTATATACCTGCAGGTACAAGGCCCTATGCCCCAAGTTAGTCCCCTATAACATTATAACAAGAAAAAATAATTTGATCATGAGTTCAGCCGCCCCCCCCCATCTTTTCAATGGGATTGGTATTGAAAGTATGCAAACTAACCTGGTTAGCAGGTTCAAAGGTGGCATTGGTGATTTCAGCAACAGACAGCTGCTCTTGGTAGGCCTTCTCTGCAGAGATGACTGGGGCATAGGTGGCCAGGGGGAAGTGGATACGTGGGTATGACACCAAAATCATTTCACAGACTTACATATCAACTGTTGAACGTTATTCAGACAGCAAATAAAGTGAATCCATTGATAACATTTATTGCTCGTGGTCCAAAGGCTCTAAACATGTTTTATTTTGTATATATGTAAATAAATCAGAGTTAAGCCTTTATCTTCTGGAAATAGGTAGATATGTTTGGGGGATTTATTCTGAGATATATTCACCCTGTTTCATTGGGAAACCTTTGAGATATAGCATTTTGTAGCAACCGTCCTATTGCTTGGAAATGGTCAGACGACTCAGAGCATGGACCTCAGAGAAAGCAACCCGTTTGAGCATCATTGTCTGCAGTAGGACGGTTACTGCAGAATGCTATATCTTCGAGGTTATTTGATGAAAGAGAGTGAAAATACATAGAATTAAGTCCCCAAGAATCTTCTATCATCGTACTACGGTGCCCCAATAGGACATACCAAGATTTTTTTTCCCATAAAAATATTCTGAACAATTCTTGTGGATACTGAACAATTCTTGCGGGTACTGAACAATTCTTGCGGGTACTGAACAATTCCTGTGGGTACTGAACAATTCTTGCGGATACTGAACAATTCCTGCCGGTACTGAACAGAAAGATTTTATTGGAGGAAAAAAAGACTTTGCATTCAAAGGTTGGTGAATGCATAACTCTAGCACCCACAAAGATAATTCTAGCACCTACAAGAATTCTTTGTGCACCCACAAGAATTCTTTGTGTACCTGCAAAAATGTTCCTGTACCTGCAGGAATCTTCCAGTACCCGCAGGAATCTTCCAGTATCAGCAGGATATTTTTTTCATAAAAAAAAATCTTTTTGGTATTGTTCAGTATCCGCAAGAATTGTTCAGTACCCGCAGGAATTGTTCAGTACCCGCAAGAATTGTTTCTGTACCCGCAAGTATTGTTCAGTACCCGCAAGAATTGTTTTTGTACCCGCAAGAATTGTTCAGTACCCGCAAGAATATTTTTTCTGGTGAAAAAATTATTTTTGGTATGTCCTATTAGGGGCTCCGTACAGTACGGAGCCCCTAATAGGACATGCTAAAAAGATTTTTTTTTCATGCAAAAAATATTCCTGCGGATACTGCAACATTCCTGCGGATACAGAAACATTCCTGCGGATACAAGAACATTCCTGTGGGTACAGGAGAATTCCTGTGGGTACAGGAACATTCCTGTGGGTACAGGAACATTCCTGTGGGTACAGGAACATTCCTGTGGGTACAGGAACATTCTTGCAGGAATATTTTCTGTACCCACAATAATATTTTCTGTGCCCACAAGAATATTTCTGTACCCACAAGATTCTTTCTGTATCCATAAGAATAGGTTTTGAGAAAATTATTTTTTGCCTGGTTTTTAACTTTAAACACTCAACATGTGAGAATATTCCTGTACCCGCAGAAATCTTCCTGTATTCACAGAATCTTCTTCTTGTACCCGCAGGAATATTTTTTGCATGAAGAAAAATCTTTTTGGTATGTCCTATTAGGGGCTCCGTACTACGTCTCCAAGAATTGTTCAGTACCTGCAAGAATTACTTCTATACTTCCAAGAATTGTTCAGTGCCTGCAGGAAATATTTCTATACCTTCAAGAATTATTTCTGTACCTCCAAGAATTATTTCTGTACCTCCAAGAATTGTTCAGTATCCGCAAGAATTGTTCAGTACCCGCAAGAATTGTTCAGTACCTGCAAGAATATTTTTTTGGGGAAAAAATTATTTTTTGTATGTCTTATTAGGGGCTCCGTACTACGGTGTATAAAGTCTGTGTGTTGAATAAAACACCTATTATAGGCGTGGGCTTTTGGGTTCAAAGTTTAAGATCGGTTGAGATCGATCTGCGGGTTGAGCCAAGATGGCGGAGTATCAGTGGGGGTCAAAGGTCAGCAGTCCCAGTTCTCCCTACCAGGGGGAGTGGCAGCGGTTCCCGCTGGGGGTGTTCTGCTCCAGCCATTAACAGCAATTTTGAATAATTACTCCCAATGACTGAAAACGCTGAACACAGAGAATATACTTTGGTTAAATTCATCCTGTGAAAGTTCATCAAATGCATATTGATTACATGGATAAATTTTAAACAATAGGTCCTAACAGTGACCTAAGAATCATGAACAAGTATTATATGAGTTTATGATAATAAAGTAGTTGTGAATGTCTATAAATGGCCAAACACTGAAGCAAGTCCTAATGAGACTGCCATGGAGGCAGAGGATGGGACATAAGCATTAAGTCCTGAGTCTGATTCCCAATAGAGAGCTGCTCTCTCATAGCCTCACCTGAGTGGGTGGCTAGGGATCCTCCCCTTCTGAGGGAGTGCATGGATAAGTCTGATGAGTATGGCTTGCCTGTGGCTGAAGTAGCAGCCTTCATTACCTTGACCAGGGAGGAAATACCCCAGATTTTAACTTGCTCCACCAAATCTAGGACCAAGGAAAGAGTGTAGTTTCTGGGTATCCCGTCCATACAGTTTTTCATGATACCATCATTCACACTTTGGTCTTGTGGAAAGGATATGTCTAACACTACCCTTCTGTCTGTGGAATCCTTCTTTGGTGTCGTTAGCATGGGTGACGTCCGGGTCCATGGGAGGAAAGGAGGAAAGTCAAATGGTACCAGAACCGCCCCCAGCTCTAGCTCCTTGTTGATGAACTTGGTGATGGCATTAGGGTGCCTGTCGGCTGATGCATGATTGAAAGGCACAGGGGTGGGAGGAGTCAGAGCTGTGCACCCCACCGGCCATCCACATTTGAGATAATTAAACAGTTCCTTGTCATGATAACCTTCCAGGGCCTTTTCCCAGTTCTCCAATCTGAAGGCTGAGGGGACTGGTACTTTAGCATTTAGGTGGTTAGGTAGACAAGACAGTCTGGTGGCATCAAACAATAGCGCATGCCCTTGGTGGGAACTCCATGCTGGTCTATTCAAACTGGGCCAGATGATGGTTTTAACTCCTGCATACTGGTGAGGAGAGGGTCCCAGGAATATTTTCTCTGGTATAGGCTCTTGTAAGGATGTCACTAGCATCTCACATGCCTGCTCAAATTGTATTTCCTCAGGCTGCACCATACTGTAGTCCTGGTTGAGTGCTAAAACACTACTTTAAAAAGCCTTGTGGGTACCAGCAGGTAGTATCCTGGTTTAATTTGGTGCCACCCTTTGTTTTGCTGTCAATGTCAACATTATCTCCAAGGGAAGTCGAGGGACTAAGTTGCGTTGTCATGGTAACTGGTTCTGTTCCTGGCGAGTGAGTGGAAACAGAACCAGAATTAAGCTCGAAAGGACTGGGGATTAGCATTGTGAAGTCTTTTAATCCTGCAATCCTATGATGGGTGAAAGCGAATGAGATTCAGTTTGGACCTGCGGAAAAAGCAATGATGACCCTGTGATACGCCATCCTCAATGTGCTGATCTTGCTTTTTGCAGCCAGAGGTTGTATTCAAAGCATGCTTTGTCTACTCTATCTACAGGAGGCCTGGTTGTGGTTGTGTGCGCTTTAGATTTACCCTTGTTGCCCTGAGTGTGCTGCTGAGCACCAGAGCTGTGGCTGGAGGCATCACTGTCAGGGTTTAAAGGATCTCGCTTGCCATTGACAGCTCGATAAGTGCTGCCTCTGAGGAACTGAATTTTTGTAGTATCATTCAAGGTCAGAGCTCCCTGTGCAATTTTCTTGAGGATATCCTCTGACCACTCCCTTACTTCTGGAAATTTGTAATCCTTAGCATCCTCTCTGATATCTAGGAAATGCTGGACTAAATGGGGCCGGTCGGCAGGGGTGGTTTTAGGATCCCTAATTAAGCACAGAAGACCCCAGGCATACTCATGGTATAGTAGAACAACTGTGGTTGTTTTTTTCATGAGTCTGACCTTGAAACACAAAATCTGATGGGTACTGGGGCGTACCCTTTATGGTGGAAAATTGATGTGCCGCTGAGAGTAATGCAGTAACCTGCCTCCCCATCTGTGTTTTGTCCACCTGGTCGAAAGACAGTGGGAGAGTGAGATTAGTGAAGGCAGGATAGATGTTCTGGGTGTTGGCTAGCTGGCTTGGGGTGAAGAGACTGACCAGCTGGGCCTGATCGAGCTGTGGCTGCTGTTGGGCTGCAAACTGGTACACAGGGTTGACTTGAGCTGGGCTTAAACCGCCTGCTCTAACACAGGAGGCTGAGTTGTTACCTGCTGGTTGACAGAGGGCTGTTCGATGGTGGCTTGTGTCACTGCAGCTTGAAGTTTGGCGGCTGGTTGAGGTGGGAAGCTGCCAGGGACGCTGGGATTAACTGTGACACCTGCAGTTGACAGCTGCCTGGTAGTTCCATTTGCTGTCAACACGTACGGCACCATCAGCGGCTTGAATGTTGGTGGCTAAATCCACCACCTGTGGCTGAACGTGTGTGTTGCTATAAGGCGCCGCTTTGTGACCAGAATTGTTAGAAATGGCTTTACCCGCATTTGAAGGCTTTTGTTGGCTTGTTGTTTCTGGTGGAGGAGGAAGCCGGTCCAAGATTTGATGTTCGACACCTCAGTCAACTTGTCTTTTAATCCTTCTACCGTATCAGTGAGGCCGGCTACCAGCTGTTTTTGATTCTCCAGTTCGGCCTGAAGGGATTTTGTTCTTGTATTCGTAGACTTGATTGTTACAGAAAAGGTTTACACTTACACTCCAAGGTGGCGGAGTACCAGACGCCAGGTCAAAGATCAGCAGTTCCAGTTCTCTCTACCAAGGGGAGTGGCGGTGGTTTCCGACGTGGGTGTTCTGCTCCACCCATTAACAGCAATTATGAATAATTACTCCCAGTGTTCAACAGTTGATAAGTGTATGTGTAAAATGATTTTTCAAAATATTGAAAATTAAGGGTGTGAGAGGCCTGTCCTTTTCTATCCATGCAGACTTATGTATACACCAGGTGGCAGCACTGATCAAAATCTAGATCTCTATGCACATCTCTCTATCATTGTTGGCTCATATATATTGCAGTATCCCTAAAATCTGAGTTGTACATGGTTTGATACATCCTCACAATGTCAACTATAAGAACTGATGCAGTCAAACTGGTGCAGTCAGAGCTCTGTTTGGACAGCAAAGTCCTGCCTGATTTTAGTTTCCTCAGGTATCGTGCCTTGATCGGGCCGATCAAATTATCCTTCTGATCATGGCCCGATGGACCAAATTGCCACTATAGGGCCGACAAAATCACTGAAAACTATCGAATTTGGTGGAATCAAGCCTTATAGCATTCCTTTTTTATCGTGAAGAAAAAAAGGTTTCTTAGCCAAGTGGGAATACATCATTCAACTTAGTCTCACGTCCCCGAGGATCCGGTGGGACTGCATTTCTGTGACAGTCGTGTAGTCCCTTGTGGAGTCCATACAAAAACCTTTTCTATGCCAGTGAACCATGAGATTTCTCTTTACATAAATTAGAATTAAAAGGTCTTAGCTGTGATCATTCCATGTTATAATCTATAGCAAAATAATCATGCATCTTTATATGTACACATTTCTAAAAATATGAATATGAGAACATGACATTGTGTTGAATCTCAGGAAATGTATAAGAGATTTTATTCAATACTGTCAAGCTTACATGAATATGCCGATCTGTAGATAATATGCAGGGTTAGGGAACAATCTGGAACAAACCATTTAGATAGTAACAACCTTGTGCTTACAAAATCCATGTTAATGTTGGATTAACATTTACAAGTGGGAAGTAAAAATTGATATGCTTGTTATTAACATCAAGCCATTTTAACGTCCCACCTGGCAGAAAACGTTTTGGAAAGGGTTGGGTAAACAGGTTGATGAAAGATAAACGCATTAACTATGTTAAAAATGGATTTTAATGTAAAATAAACACGAACCTTTGAATGTCAGAGCAACGTCTTTCAAAGTTTTTCAAAACTTTGTGCAAACAATTTAAGTTAGTTATCTTTTACATTAATATTACATGTTTTTGTTTAACCTAGAATAAAATCAAAAGATTTAGGAAGGAAAAAAAGTTATTTAAGTTCATGTTTTGACATTTCAATACGTTTAAAAGAAATATTTGGAGAAGTTAGGATCCTAAAAACATTTTTTGCCAAGTGAGATGTCTGTAGGGATATATATATATATATATATATATATATATATATATATATATATATATATATATATATATATATGAACTCATTGAACAAGACTTATCAACCATATCTGTATTTCAGCCAAACACACAAGATTTCAATGTGACTTTTTAACCAAACGTGGGGAAGGATGATAATTATCCTTCTGTATGAATTGTCTTCTCAATTTCTTGTAGATTCAGGATTCTTCACACTGTCCTTCCTCCTTACCTTGAAAGAAATGATGCGTTCCAGGTCTATAAGGTCTAGAGTTAGTACTCATCTTGACAATCCTCTTCACCATCTTCAACAGAATCTACACCAACTTCTTCATAATCCTTCTCCAGGGCAGCAAGATCCTCACGGGCCTCAGAGAACTCTCCCTCCTCCATACCCTCTCCAACATACCAGTGGACAAAGGCACGCTTGGCATACATGAGATCAAACTTGTGGTCAAGACGAGCCCAGGCTTCAGCAATGGCGGTGGTGTTGCTCAACATGCAGACAGCACGCTGCACCTTAGCCAGATCACCACCAGGGACAACAGTTGGTGGCTGGTAGTTGATGCCAACCTTGAAGCCAGTGGGGCACCAGTCAACAAACTGGATGGTACGCTTGGTCTTGATGGTAGCAATGGCAGCATTGACATCCTTGGGGACAACATCTCCACGGTACAGCATGCAGCAGGCCATATATTTTCCATGACGGGGATCACATTTCACCATCTGTTTGGAAATGATATAAAAAGATATAGCTCTACCTAAATGAGCAATCAAGTGGAAGCAAGAAACTGTATCAATCTCTCAGGTTTAAAACAAAAAAAGAAGATTAAATCATCACTTCACCTCCCCAATGGGATTGATATATAGAAAGTATGCAAACTAACCTGATTTGCAGGTTCAAAGGTGGCATTGGTGACTTCTGCGACAGTCAGCTGCTCATGGTAGGCTTTCTCTGCAGAGATGACAGGGGCATAGGTGGCCAGGGGGAAGTGGATACGTGGGTAGGGCACCAAGTTGGTCTGGAACTCAGTAAGATCGACATTAAGGGCACCATCAAACCTCAGGGAGGCAGTGATGGAGCTGACAATCTGGCCAATCAACCTGTTTAGGTTGGTATAGGTTGGGCGCTCAATATCAAGGTTGCGACGGCAGATATCATAGATGGCCTCATTGTCAACCATGAAGGCACAGTCAGAGTGCTCCAGGGTGGTATGGGTGGTCAGGATGGAGTTGTAGGGCTCAACAACAGCAGTGGAGACCTGTGGTGCGGGGTAGATGGCAAACTCCAGCTTGGATTTCTTTCCATAATCAACAGAGAGACGCTCCATCAGTAGGGATGTGAAACCAGAGCCAGTACCTCCACCAAAGGAGTGGAAGATGAGGAAGCCCTGAAGACCAGTGCACTGATCAGCCAGCTTACGGATGCGGTCCAGAACCAGATCAACTATTTCTTTTCCAATGGTGTAGTGACCACGGGCATAGTTATTGGCAGCATCCTCTTTACCAGTGATCAGCTGCTCAGGGTGGAACAGCTGTCGGTAGGTGCCAGTGCGGACCTCATCTGGAGATAAGAATGGGGAAAAATGTTACAACTGAATGTAACTGAAGATACTCATGTGGAAGTGATTAATTGCAGGTAAGCGATGATCTTACTGATAATCATAATGAGAATAAAATGCCATGAATAGGGTGGTTTATTGATTTATTGAAGTATCAAGTAATAAAGATGCAATAACTATGCAATGAAGATGCCATTTAGAAATAAGAAGAATTGTTGACATGAGTAGATCATATCTCAATAGTAAACAGTCATTACGATTATAGATATCTGCACACATGCATCCTCTAAGGAGAACATACTTGTCAGCATCCTTTGTTTATTATTAAATTACAGGAGATCTGTTTCATTCAGGAACTCATTAAAGGAGGACAAAACATAATACTATTGCTCACCTACAACAGTTGGCTCAAGGTCTACAAAGATAGCACGGGGGACATGCTTGCCAGCTCCGGTCTCACTGAAGAAGGTGTTGAATGAGTCATCACCACCTCCAATGGTCTTGTCACTGGGCATCTGGCCATCAGGCTGGATGCCATGCTCCAGGCAGTAAAGTTCCCAGCAGGCATTGCCCATCTGGACACCAGCTTGACCAACGTGGATGGAGATGCACTCACGCTGTTTCACACAAGGACAAAATAAAGCCAATAAATATTCTAATAACCTAAAACCACCACTTGGTATTGTCTATTCTTGTGTGCTTGACAAGAATTAGTAATAATGAATACTGTTACTATAATCAGGTAAATTTACAATTTTATGTTTTTTTTTTGTGTTCTCCCTGATCAGTTAGACCAATTTATTAGTACTATGCTTTATATTGTATCTATCGTTGTTATTATGTGATGTTTAGAAGTAGAGAAATAGTGTTGAAAACTGGTTATTATCACTGTGATATATGTGGAATAACTGCAGTCTTTTTTCAAGGAGCGATGTCAATCATTGATTTTGGTTTAGGCCACAAAGTAATCAATATCTCCTACCTGCTCTAG
Organism: Acholoe squamosa; assembly: GCA_949317995.1. Classification (NCBI taxonomy): domain Eukaryota; kingdom Metazoa; phylum Annelida; class Polychaeta; order Phyllodocida; family Polynoidae; genus Acholoe; species Acholoe squamosa. Next base: position 16,747,577 of record OX439051.1, read on the forward strand.
CTGAGCAGATGGAAATAATTCATAACTGTCTGTGACTAGCAAAGAATGCACCATCTTTTATGCAAAATGTTTAGAACAGCTGAGTGGTGTCGCCAAATCCAACATTTTCAAAAGTGCATTTGAATACATCAGTCATCCTTTTTTTCAGAATGGGATTTGAAATCATGCTTGTAGCAGCTTTAAACAATAATCTTAACCAAATAACGTATATTGCAAAAAGAAAAATTCTAAAGATCATGCATCACTGGGGTCATAGCTATTCAAAATGTGCATTACCAAGCATTATGATTTTGACACTCTTATTACTCTTGGCACTCCCTGGTTAGAGTGTGGATATGAACACTTACCATGATGTTGAATAGGTAGGCAGGATGGGTATAATTGTAAGACAGGCGACAATGTACCAAACTGCTAGACTTAATCGTGTCTTGTTTGTTTGTCTCTGTGTGTCAGGCCTCCCAGAGGAACCACCCTTGTATAGCACCTGGTCGTTAAGGACAACCAAACAGAAAATGGCTATGATTGGTCATATTGGTAGAGACAGTTTATGGATGCAGTGTATCCAAAATGACCATGTTTCATTTCCATTATGAAAGTTTAATATGTTACTTGTCGGTCCCCTATAGCAACAAAGTCAATATTTTTCTCGGCATTCTCAATGCACACAGACATGTTTTATAAATGCCTAGGTAGTTCTATGTATATTCACATGAAAATTATATGTCCTGAATATGTCCAGAACACTGAATATTTTCCAGAACACTTAGAACAATTCAATGTCATTTCATGTGAAAAGAAATCTCTAGATACTTTATAAAGTGTGAATTTACATTAGGTTTAAGCCTACTGTCTCTAATTCAAGAAATAGAACAGCCATTTTCAAAACTCCTGACACCAATATATGAAAACCAGGCACTACCTTTTGAATTTCCTCCTGGCATAATGGTAACTTTGACTAATTATGTTGACATGGGTTAGAGCCATATTCCTCTCATATTACGGATATGGTAAAGATGGGTTTGAGTTTGACAACATTTTTATTCGCTTTCTCAAGTTCTTGGTCTACCCTACTTACGAACATGGGATGACCAGTCCCTTACAGAAGAAATATTTATTAAGTGATGAACAAAATGAATATGGTAAAACTTGAGTGTTATGGAGGCGTCACCTTCATAATACAAATGTGAAAGCTTCAGAGAAAATGTTTAAATCGGAAAAGAAGTATTTAAAAGATAGACTCAAGTATTAAATTTTCATCTAATATAGAAAGAGGTCTACATTTACAGTTCGATGTTCGATGAAGAGGAGGGAAGGTATGTATTAATGATATAACAGACATATAGACCTGCATACATATTCATACGTATTGTAGTACAGGTAACGTATGGATGAGTGAGCGTGTGTGTCAAACAATACAAGTATAAACATCTAGATGATATTTATACACAAAAAGAAAGAGGCCCCCCGTATTATAATAACAAGCATATACGGTGCCATAAAATTCTAAGTGGTCAGAGAAATTTTGCTCATTCAATAGTAAATACCCCTAAGATTTTCTAGGTCTGTATGTTCGTTCATAGCGGAAAAAAAGAAATTATTGGCCGTCAGACTGCAGGCTAGGTGTTATGAGAAAGGCAGGACGTAGGTGATTTGAGATAGACATCGTAGTTTGATTTCATCAATGATCATTAGCATGTGAAGGTCATTTTAATATCTGAGCTTATGAATAAATTAAAGAAAAATGAATAAATAAATAGTAATCAGACCAACTCAGGGGAAACGACATAAGGCACAGACCAATGTCAGCGCATTTTCTTAGCAATAAGGAATAATTGACACTGCAGGCTCCAACATGGTTGCCAGTATCGAGCTCTTGAAAAACATATTTCGTAATTTCAAAAATGGCATCCGCCGTGCCAAGACCAGGCCAGAAGCCAAACTGAGCTTTGTTAAGAGGTCATTGTCAATTAGATGTTTGATGATATGTTTGTGTAAACATTTCTAGAGTAGATGCCCAGGGATGGGGAGGAGACTAATGGGTCGCCAATTTCCAATGTCGCAGTGATAACAGTGCTGGCTGACCAACTATGGGGAAAAATACCCTTATTAATGGATTTATTAAAAATATCACACAGTTGCGAAATTACAGCGCTTAAGGAGCCTCGTAGAACTTTGATGATAATATCAAATTATCTAATAGATCATACATGAAAGCCAAATTGTATAGAATCAACCAGATATCAAATTCTTCTAAAAAATAGTTGGATTTTCAGAAAATCGGTCCTGACTATAATAGCTAGGGCATGGGCCCACTGTACACCTCCCCACTTGTCAGCGAAACAGGTACTTGTTTGTTCCTTAGGGCCTTCTGAATAAGATACACTACTGTTTTTTTCTCATTATTCATGCATGGGTTCAGACCACCTTTAAGTCAATTCATCTGAGGGGTATGATCACCCTGTATGCTCTAATACTACCTTATCTTGACTGAATCTTGCTGTTCCACACGGGTGCACGTGGTACCTCGAGTAATTGGGCTGAATATTAAGAATGCTGATAAAGAATATTGATGTTTCTACCTCCTAAGGTTTCATGGTGAGGCTGTATACAGCTGAAATTCAAATGGCTGCCAATACACTCAAATGTCACTTTGTGTTGCATGGATATGTACTGTAATAAGTGTATATTGGGTCCTACCCCCTATAAATCAGCTCCAGTGAATACTATGTCAGTTTTGTGGCTAGGTTGTGAGGTTACTTAGCAACGGTAGCTTTGCCTAGCAAACCAAGTCTAAAATCAGGATCATAGACAAAGTCTCTTCTTCAAAATATAGTGATATAAACTAGCTGGGGAGAATCCGTTTACTATATTCTTACTACCAGTCACGGATAGATGATCTGTATGTTTGGTTTACTTAGTACCTAACACCCATATTCAATCAGTCCCCCATCTGTCTCACAGAGGTCATGTTCATTTGGGTCTGCAGCCTGATCTGTTAAAGGTATGCAAAATTGAATATCTGGGAATATTCTGGAGGTGGTATTGTATTGGTTTTTATGCAATGGCGAATATTGACGACACTATAGATTAGTACTACTTACGCCGTATTCAATGGGGGGTGTGGAATACGATCCTCGCATATTCATCGGGGCCATTTTGAAATTTATACAGAGCTAATTAGTTTCGTATTTAGGTATGGTTATTAGAAGTTTTACGCAAAAAAGAATGATTGAACTAGTTAAATAATATGTTATGAATTGTTTAAGGCATATCTAAGTATTAGTGCCATGTTAAAAAAGAAGATATTGCCCTGCGCAAGGAACATTTAAATCGAAACTAAAAGCAGCGCCTAGCTCCATATCACGTAACCTACTTCGTCGAGCAAGCTGTCATGGCGGATCAAAACAAACTGAGACAGATCTATGCCTTCAAAACCAGTAAATATTGTTGAAATCCTTTATTTAAAAGCAATTTAAACCTGTAGGCCATGGCATAAATGCAAATGTCACCTCACAGTGAATAATTTTAGCATCGTATTCCCCAAGGTGTAGCTGTCATATTCAACGAGGCCTTATAGGCCCTATAAGGCCTCGTTGAATATGGGACAGCTACACCTTGGGGAATACGATGCTAATTTATTCACTGATCATTGACATTTGTTTATGTATTCCCTAGTGTTATGCTGCATGCCTTTATAGTATATTTCACACAGAGTTATTCAACCTGTCTTTATCTATTCAATAACATAGGGTCCAACTGTAGGGTTATATCTAGCATGAGCTGTCCGACTTTAGGTGCAATTTGATGCTTTACAGACAACATGTATACAGTTCATTTATTCATATATGAAGGAGAGAATAAGCAAAAGTTCTTCTTTGACATAAGTGATCAAATACTATGTTTCCATTGGTGCAGTAGAAAGTAGAGTACACGGAGATTGAAAGTAGTAGATTTGATGATTAAATATTGTCCTTTTTTATGGCCAGGGGCGTCCAAAATGGGTGCCTTTACCCTAATCATTGCTGATATGATCTATACGACCGTTTCTCTAAGTCTGTTCCACCCCAAGAGTGCCACCTGATTGCCAGTCTTGCAGAGAAGGTAGACCTGTACTGTTTCCGACAGGTCAGTGCTGCCCTCTGCAGGATCTGATGAGCAGCAAAATCTAGTGTTGTTTACTCGCTCACCAAAATCAAGGTTTCATAACCAGCATAATTGAATAGGAATCCATTACTAAGCATTTGACTACTTGGGGTAAAAGTGGTCGACTTGGGTTTAACTTGTGCACGGCATAGAATGAAATATGCCTAGAATATATTTAGAGTAATTGAATATCAAATCTCCTGTAATAGACCTGTCAAGCAAGCTATGCATTATGAACTAGCCATAACATCTATATTGAGATACCTAATCAAATGCCTTAACTTGAATCGAATAGTTACACATCTTAATCAGTAGTTTATTTTATTTTTCTGGAAAAATACATCTAACATGCTTCTCGAAACATGTCAAACAGAGGTACGTACTTAAAGTCAATATTTCCTAAAGATACCAATGAGTAATTTTGAAGAATATGGTTGCATTGCTTACCATACGCGGCCCCACACCTTTCATCCCTAAAGTAGTATATCTGCATTCGGTAGATATCGAGCTAGAGAATAATTCATTAATGCCATTTTGAAGGTGGCCGTCTCCTATTGTGTGGTCGACTTGAGGTGAATCTCCCTTACTGGTAAACTATGAGATTTAGCAGCTATGATGATCCTATATGCGGTGGGTATACATCAAGTTGGTGACTGTATTAAATATGTTAAATGTTCGGAATGGAGGAGGGTGAATGTGCCCACTGAACCGCATCACCCTACAGCATCTATGTATAGATCTACAAAGATGGCACGGGGCACATGCTTAAGACAATGGAAAGGCATGGCTAATACACTGCGTATACGCAGTGTATTAGCCATGCCTTTTCCACCCAAGTGTGATATAATGGTTATGATTTACAGCATTACAATGATGTGTCGTCATACGCTTTTCTCAAAAAGTCAAGCATCCATAAATTCTCAAGATATGGCACCAATAACCTCTTCCCATAAGTGAGAACCACAACCCAGCTGTCTTATAAAAAAAGCTTCATTTGGCCTGGGACAGGGATAGTCCTTTTGAATGTTTTGTGAAAGGAGGGGGCTGAGGTTTAATTTCCATAAAATGTATGAAATATTTTTTATTTATTTCTGTCAAACGGACATGAATGTCTTGATCTGCTTATGAATAGTATGCTGTGTTACCGAACATTATGACATGTATATATGATCTGCAAAGGTTGGTGGTTGTTTAGTTGTAATAGAGGTGAAATTAAATAAGAACATTAATTTCATTTGGTAACCAGCTTTGGAGCAAACCATATAGAGAGATACATCCTTTTGGTTACAAAAGTCAGGTAACATTGAATCTACATTTGTGGACGAGTAATGTAAATAGTGATAAGCAAGATATTAACATGAAGGTCAATCATAGCAAAATTTATTCTTTTTATCTATGGGCTGATTGCACAAGGTCATCAGCCATATCTATATTTCAGTCAAACCCACAATCAATATGCTTTTTAAGGAGAAACGATGATAATTTCACGCCATTCCACGATTTCCTGGAAAAGATCCTTGAATATTGCTTAAGAAAACGCAGTGGTACATAATATATATTTGTTATCTTTTAATCCAATGTGTTATCTTTTTATCCAATGTGATTTTGGTGGATGGTTTTCAAATCTGAATACTGCAATACCTCTCATAGAATTCAAACCCCACATATGAGATCATATGCATTCTTGGTCACATTCTCTAGCAATAAATCCTAGTGTATAAGGTGCACCCCTAACTTTGGCTGCTTCTGTAAGGCGCAGTAGCTGTTAAACTTCGTGTATAAGCTGCGCCTCATACACAGGGAGTTACGGTACTTTTCTCAGGTCCATTGGATCACAGTATCGGAAAGAGTAAATAAACTTCCTCATGCATTATCAAACCTGGATGAGGTTGAATCGGGGCAATCGTTTACTGTGCATCCTAAGTGAAAGTTTATTAGGGTAGAGTGACCATGAGTCGTCCACCTGGACCCCTATGAAAGCTATAAATTATTGTTGGGTCTCTGCTACAGTAAGCAAACTTGGAGGGACCACTTGACTACGGATATGAAAATTATCTTGAAGTCTTAGGCTGTCAAGCCAATATAGTGAAACAGCCATAATGTAAGTCTATTAGGTTATAGAGGCCTTCATTACCTGGTGAATGTGACTTTTCATCATCAGTACCATGAGTCAGCCACAAGTACCTTGAGTTGGCCACATCACACTGTGAATCAAATGCTCATAGCAGGGTGTCTACCTTTGTATCAAATACAAAGGAAGGCCTTATTCATAGGTAACTGATACTTGTCAGTGCATGAATGTAATGCAATAGTCGTTTTTACTGGAAGTTAACTGTATAGCTTGACCAAGAGATCATCAATTTCGATTTTTCATCATTTACTGCTGATTTGCTCTTCCAAGGTGGTTTGCAGGTTGTCAGAGATCCACCTCCAAGTCTGAAAATATTGCCCCTGGGCCCATATTATAGACAGTCTGTAGAGAGGGATGGGACTAGATTCCCAAAAATATTTAAGTAGCAGCATTTACATCTACCCCTCTCCTATCAAGGTAAATAGGTTGAAACCCATTAGAATGACTATTTATTATTATAATTTGGAGTCAAAAACAAGGAAAATGGCCGACTCAAGGTACATGGACGACTCAAGGTCACTCTACCCTAATATTTTTTCCTTTACTGTAAGTATTGTCTTCTCAATTTCTGGTATTCGGATTATTCATGGTGTCCCTCCTCACCTCAATAAAAATGATTTTTCTCATGTCTATAAGGACCCTTCAATCTAGAGTTAATACTCCTCTCCTTCCTCTTCATCACCATCTCCCTCTGTAGAATCTACACCAACTTCCTCATAATCCTTCTCCAGAGCAGCAAGATCTTCTCGGGCTTCGGAGAACTCACCCTCCTCCATACCCTCTCCAACATACCAGTGGACAAAGGCGCGCTTGGCGTACATAAGATCGAACTTGTGGTCAAGACGAGCCCAGGCCTCAGCAATAGCAGTGGTGTTGCTCAACATGCAGACAGCACGCTGCACCTTAGCCAGATCACCACCTGGGACAACGGTTGGTGGCTGGTAGTTGATGCCAACCTTAAAGCCAGTAGGGCACCAGTCAACAAACTGGATGGTACGCTTTGTCTTGATGGTGGCAATGGCAGCATTGACATCCTTAGGGACAACATCTCCACGGTACAGCATGCAGCAGGCCATGTATTTACCATGACGGGGGTCACATTTCACCATCTGTGTGGAAAGGATACAAAGAGAATATAGCTGAGACTAAATCACCAATTACGCTGAAGCAACATAATGTATCAATCTCTCAAATTTAAAAGGGGAAAAAAATATCATGAATCACCCCCACCCTTTCAATGGGCCTGATATAGAAAGAATGCAAACTTACCTGATTTGCAGGTTCAAAGCATGCATTTGTGACTTCTGCAACAGTCAGCTGCTCATGGTAAGCCTTCTCTGCTGAGATGACAGGGGCATAGGTTGCGAGGGGGAAGTGGATACGCGGGTAGGGCACCAAGTTGGTCTGGAACTCAGTAAGATCAACATTCAAAGCACCATCAAACCTGAGTGATGCAGTGATAGAGCTGACAATCTGACCGATCAATCTGTTAAGGTTTGTATAGGTTGGGCGCTCAATGTCAAGGTTGCGACGGCAGATGTCATAGATGGCCTCGTTGTCGACCATGAAGGCACAGTCAGAGTGCTCTAGGGTAGTATGGGTGGTGAGGATGGAGTTGTAGGGCTCAACAACAGCAGTGGAGACTTGTGGGGCTGGATAGATGGCAAACTCAAGCTTGGCTTTTTTTCCATAATCAACGGAAAGACTTTCCATCAGTAGGGAGGTGAAACCAGAGCCTGTACCACCACCAAAGGAATGAAAAATGAGGAAGCCTTGTAGCCCTGTGCACTGGTCAGCTAGTTTGCGAATGCGATCCAGAACCAGGTCAATGATTTCCTTTCCAATTGTGTAATGACCACGGGCATAGTTATTGGCAGCATCCTCTTTGCCGGTGATCAGCTGTTCTGGGTGGAACAGCTGTCGGTAGGTGCCAGTGCGGACCTCATCTGGAGACAGCCATAGAAATTAGTGGAAAATTATTACAAATTAATCTTACATCAAGATCTTGATTGACATGCATAAGTGATTATTTATAGGTAAGAGATGAGATCCCCAAGCTTCATAATAGGTGGGGATTTACTGATTAATGGAAGTATCAAGTACCGGTATTAAAAGTGATAATATTCAATATGTCATTTCAAAATCACAATGAAAATGATAAGCATCTTATTTCAATAGCACACATTATAAGCATTAAATTTTCCCATGTTTTCTGATTCTAGATATCAGCAGCCATATAGTAGATCATGCTTAAAGCAATAATCTACTTTTTAACAGAACAAACCATTGCTCACCTACAACAGTTGGCTCAAGGTCTACAAAGACAGCACGGGGGACATGCTTGCCAGCTCCAGTCTCACTGAAGAAGGTATTGAAGGAGTCATCACCACCCCCAATGGTCTTGTCACTGGGCATCTGGCCATCTGGCTGGATGCCATGCTCAAGGCAGTATAATTCCCAGCAGGCATTGCCCATCTGGACACCAGCCTGACCGACGTGGATGGAAATACACTCACGCTATTGAACACAAGAACAAAATAAAAAAATATGAATATTCTGATAATCTAACCACAAACCCCCTTTGGTATTGTCCCTTATTGTGTGCTTGACAAGAATGAATACTGCTATGGTTGTCAGGTAGATACCACTGTTATAAGGATTTATTTTTGTTGTGTTTCCAGTTATCAGTTACTCTATCATATTACTACTTTGATGTATATCTTATTTATTATTCTTATCCTGTGAAGCTTAGATATACATAAATATAAATGTTGAATTACTTGTAACTGTGATACATGTGTAATAAACTGTAGTCCTATTTTTAACATGTAACATTAGTCATTGATTTTGGTTTAGGTAAGTCACAAAGTAATCAATATCTCTGACCTGCTCTACTTTCTAGAACAGGTGGAAATAGCTCATATGTGATGAGCAGATACATGCTCAAACCGTTATGCAAAATGTTTCGAACTGCCGAGTGGTATTACCAAATAATTCAACACTTTCAATAGCACATATAAATTGAAAATATCAGAACCTTACAGCATTTTTTCAGAATTTCAGCAATACTCCATATTCTAATCACAAAAAGTATATTACAGAAATTAATGAAGGGAACTTGTAGGAGAGCTTTATAAAGCATGCATTGCCAAAAATCTCTTAATATCATTCTTTTGATACTCCCATTTCACTCAGGTACCCCTGGTTCATAATGATAGACTGTGTATATAAACACTTACCATTGTGTTGAGTAGGCAGGCAGGATGGGTAGAACGGCAGGACAATGTACCACACGGCTAGACTTGAGGTGTCCCGTACGTTGGTGTGTATATGTCAGGCCTCCCACAGCAACCACCCCTATATGGTGCCTTGTCGTCCAGGACAACCAAAGAGATGATGGCTCTGATTGGTCAGATTTGCAGCGTCAGTTGGTGGTTGCTGTGTCATTAACATGACCACATTTCATTTCCACTATGAAAGTTTAATATGTTACTTGTTGGTCCCCTATAGCAACAAAGTCAATATTTGACACACTGTCTTGGCATTGTCACCAGGGGTGGTTCTGGTTTTAACGTAAATAATGAATTCATTGTAGTCTGCTTCAGGGCTTACTCTTCATATTGTATGCTTATCAAAGCAGTGTTATCAAGTGCAGGGGATTTTCTTTGAGAGAGTAATCTTTTCTAGGTCCTTCCTCTGATTTGGTGAAAGTATCATATCTGGGTTAGTCTGCACCAAAGCTACCAGTGCCTCCTGGGTCACCTGCCAGATTACCTTTCCTTCAATGTTATAGAAGACTTATACATCATAAATACCATCTGTAAATATGGCTTCCAGATTTTGAGCGCTTTCTTGGGTTTGACCCATTTAGTACAGACATGGTGTGCCTACTACAAAGAATCTATAGAAAAATTATTTGCATAGAAAAATACACGGAAGTAGTCAGTGACTAATGGGAACCAAAAGGTGTATGCAAAATCTTTCTGGGGAAATTTATTCTACCTCACTTCGAGGTTGTCCACACATCCAAAATGGCTGCCAAAGTCAGCTCATTTTGAAAGGAAGGGCTACTTGCAGCATTAAAAGTGCCCCCTAAATTGCTGCCATAAGTGATTTTTTTATGTGTACATGACCACCTAGATCTTATACATTAGTTCAAGAGAAAGAAAAATGGCAGAGGCATTATTCTATTTTATATAGATTTTTCAATATTATTCATTTTCTATTTATACTCCTCATTGCCATAGATTCTTTATAGTAGACCCCCGAAAATCAATCAGCCATAAGAACTGCATTTCCTCTGCCCAACCCCTTATGCTAAATGAATAAAATTGGAAAAAGCACTCAGAGTTGGATATCCATTTGTACACATGGTATCTAAGATACTTGGGTGCATCGCCAGAATTAATGATCAGATGATTTGAGAGGGTGACCCAGGGAGATTTCTCAAATTTGGTTGATTTGACAAGGACTGACCCATCTACCCTGCTATAAAAAGAAAGACAGAAAGAAACGTATTACAAATACCTACCAGAAAATATTCTGCTCCAGGTTCACCAAGCATTAATACCCTTTGTACATTCAGGGCGTCTTTCAATAAATGCCTCCATTAACTATAGCTGACATGCCATCCATCCTCGACTCATTGTCAATAGTAGCTGAAAAAAAGTAGACCTTAATCTAGTAGTGTTATTTTGTTGTGTCTAGAGATTTCACCCTTGTTAGTGAGATCGGGATCAATCCCCTCTTCAAAGGTTTCTATACAAATACCCCTGTACATATTGCAAAGAATTAATGTTCAGTTTTGCACTCCTCATTATCATTATCTCATAAAATTGGTATTGTTTAACAGCAAAACTTAAATGATGGTACCTCTTCTTTGTTGCAAATAAAAACAGAAAAAAAGAAAGAAAAAGAAGAAAAACCTTTGCATTCACTCCTATGATATATCAATATTTCAGACACAGTTCTGGTCTAGTGTTCACAAATCAGTACACTACAGCAACTAATTAATATTACCTTCCTGTACAACACATAGTTAGAGACAGTTGTCAAAGGTGCCTAATCTGTTGTGCACAAAACAAATCTGCGAATAGGCTACTCTGACAGCAGCTGCCAGACTATGTATAAAGGCAGCTATAAAAATGTGGTGGTCGCGAGTCGTCCTCGAGGAACATTCCATGTCAGTTGATGCTCCTCGATTGGCGACTTTGAGAGCACCTCTCTTACCCGACGCCTGGGGGTGCTGGAGTCCAGTGCCACATCACCGCCTGGTCAAGTTGCCCTCGACTTTGTATATAAGGCCATTTCACAGCCTTCCTCAAGGTCAGTCCAGTCATGATGGACCATCCTGAGTGATCGTTTGAGGATGCCCGACTACCATCATTTAAATACTTCCCTGTGCTGCTGCACAGAGAAGGTTTATGTTGTTGGCTTTTCTAGACACTAGAAGACTGTTAGTCGACTAGTGTCGAGGTTAATTAGTGGTTATCCCTCGGAAACCTAAGCGTTTCTTATTATACCTCAACTTACAGGTAAGTCTCGAATAATTTCAAAATTAAACACTACTACTTGTAAACTGTCATCGAGGACGGCTGGTGCCTATGTGTTGTTGACAATAAAGTTTTAGCTTAGTTGTTCTTCGTTGTCTATCGAAAGATTCAATTAGCATCGAGGGGTAGAACACTACAAAACTATTTAGACATAGAAAATGTGAAAAGAAGCCCATACATATACTAGGACATTAGACATAAGATTTTAAGAAAGTAGACATAGGGTCTGACTACATGATTGTTTTTATGAATCTGTATGCATAGAAGAGATAGTTTCCAAAAGAACAAAATGGTTAGTTATGTTCTGGTGTGAAATTTCATGCTATGAATAGAGCAAATCAGTTGTAGGGATTTCAAAAGATAAAAATATATAATGTATACCAGACTGCACCATAATTTTGACATGCATGGGCAATGGAGAATAGAAAAAGCACAGCATATGGAATAGGCCTGACATGCACTGATGCACTGATTTGTGAATATTTCATACCCTATATCCTAAACACTAAGGCAGTAGAAGCGGTACTAGATAATGAATGAATGAAAATGGTGCTGGTGATGATTATTGGTGAAGGTTGGCCTTTATCCAAGCTACGAGGTCATCTATAATTTGGTAGGTAAAAAGCAGTTTAAATATATAGGCGTGGTATGTTGAACTTGATGGAAATCTAATGTTTTTTAAGCTCTTGTTCTAGCGACTTGCAATGTTTTAGAAACAATAAAATCTTTGTCGATTAGGCACATGGACATCAAGTATAAGGTGCACCCTGAATTCATGTCAATCCTGAAAGGACCACCTGCACCTCAGTTTTCAATTTTATAGTTCTGTTATATTAGATATCTTAATTATTGGGGTCAGACAGGAAAGATTAATTTTTTGACCGATGAAAATTAATAATAGCCTGCACTCACTGGTGGACTGGTACCTATCGTGATAGCTGGAATATGCTGGAATAAACATCATCCTTTACTGCCAACTGATATGAGGTCTTGTGCTATGGATCATTCATATGTCATATGTTATTAGATAATATCAGGATATGACAGTTACCATGATTTATACTAAATCATTCAAACTTACTCTGACCATATCTGGAGGTTACTGAACAAGATGGTAGACTGGGGCCCTCAACTCATAGCAGAGGTTGAGATAACGAAGCTTTACGTACAATCTTTTATACTATAATTAAGTGGTTTTGATGCCATATTGATCAAATGATTAAATAAATATATCATTACGGGGCTGTGTACAAATGACGTCATGCAGGAGGGGGGGAGGGGGGTCCCACTTGCCATGACCAAGCATGACAAGGGGGGAGGGGGGGTCATGGGCTGCATGACATCATGTCATCAAGAAATCACAATATGCTTTGGTTTTGGCAAGAACAAAAACCTTTGTAAAAGGATTTGTAAAGGTAGGGAAGTTTGATGCATTCAACTGACATAAATTTATTACCTATAGTATAGGCCCTACATGCATGCATTCCCCAGACATCTCACTCAATGAGTGTCACTGCCATCAATGTCAGTGTAAAATCAAGATGATGTCTAGGCCACTATAAGGGGGCACTACTACTCTATCCTACCTATACCAATTTAACCCTTTTTGAAAAGGGCCACTGCTGCCCTCAGGATCTAAAATACCCCTGAACTGATGCTGTTGCCTCAGGGCAGCATCCATAGTAATCCACAGGCTTCTTTTTGAAAAGGTGTGATATTTCCCCCCCCCCCCTTCCTTGAGGTGTCAAAATTATTTTGCTCCTCCCCCAATCCACCCCCTCCCGGAATCCCACTGTTGATAAATAACGAACACTCCCCTGGAGCTCTCCACCACCCTGTTGCTATTTTCACTAAGGGGATGCTTGGGGACATGTAAAAGGGACCTCCCCCCAAATTTACTCTCCACATCTTTGTCTGAATGGAACTCTATCAGACTCACCTTATTTACAGATTCTACAGTAAAATGCTGAGATGTCTTGATTGCTTTGTAAGATCATAAATTGGAACTATGATTGCAATCAATGGTCTCCTGAGAATTTGTGATGCTTTCTGAATTTCTTTTTTTCTATTAGGCCACTCACTAAAGTCAGAGTCTTCTGCCTGAAACCTATTTCTAGTACACTTGTATATGGTTCAAGTTACAGATTAAATCAATACATTCAATATATCAATACATTCAAGCTCTTGAACTATATGAGCCTTAATAATAACTGTTCTTGATTTTCTCTTCGCTGACAAGTGTACAGCTTTTGCTGCAAAGAAGGCACACTATTAACTGTATTGTACTATTGATCTAGACAGTTTTTAAGCCCTTTTGTGACAGGAAATATTTGTGTATGATCACTACCATAGTACTCTGTGTATAACTATAGCTAAGGCACGGAAATGGCACATCCTGCATATAGGCACCCATACATTATATAAGCTGACAGTGTTTGGTATGTTTCTCTGTTCATTTGTTGATCAGTGCTAGTTCTTTTTTCACTTTGCATGTATCTTATCCTTTATTGCCAATTCACACCCACTATATGTCCCTTTGAACCATTTCAATTTGTTTATAGCCTATAGGCCTTCACTATTCATGCACTTTGGGGGGGGGTATCTCTCTGCATGACGTCATGCTGAGGGGGGGTCAAGTGTTGTATGACGAAACATGACAAGGGGGGGAGGGGGGGTCAAAAATGGTCCAAAAATGCATGACGTCATTTGTACACAGCCCCTACTACGGACATATTAATCCATATTTATTAAGTATGCAATGCTGGTAGCAGCAAAAGTCAACTATCTTTGCAATTGTCTGCTCTAGCATTTTACAGGTACTGTATTGGCCAGTATAGCCTAAGTGTCCAGTGCTTATTCAATACTGGCACTTATTCAACAACCAGCGCTTATACATGCCAATACGGTATTATTTATTGTACAATATCTTTGCTCTAAAGAAGGAATTTCGAAGAGTTATTAATGCTTTGCTATTCCCCGTGTCACAGGGAATTTCAACAAGTAGGGGGTGCTTTCAGTATTCAGCAAACATTTCAAATGTAAAAAAGAAGCCCAAGAGTTGCATTGATGTATAAAACACCTTTATTTTGGAAAACTCCCATGTATTTTTGAATTGCATCAATCAATAAATTAGCAAAGTCCAAGAGTTATCAAAAGTTTTTAGGGAAAGAATAGATTTGGCTATTTATGTGAACATCGCTCTTTATTTGTTCTTTTATGTCTTGTCTTGCTCTTCTGTAATGTACTTGGAGAGGAGAGTTTAATACTCCTCGCCCTCCTCTTCTTCACCCTCAATGGAGTCAACGCCAACCTCTTCGTAATCCTTCTCCAGGGCAGCAAGATCCTCACGGGCCTCTGAGAACTCTCCCTCCTCCATACCCTCTCCGACATACCAGTGGACAAAGGCACGCTTGGCGTACATAAGATCGAACTTGTGGTCAAGACGAGCCCAGGCCTCAGCAATGGCGGTAGTGTTGCTCAACATGCAGACAGCACGCTGCACCTTAGCCAGATCACCACCTGGGACCACGGTTGGTGGCTGGTAGTTGATGCCAACCTTGAAGCCAGTGGGGCACCAGTCAACAAACTGGATGGTACGCTTGGTCTTGATGGTGGCAATGGCAGCATTGACATCCTTGGGAACAACATCTCCACGGTACAGCATGCAGCAGGCCATGTATTTGCCATGACGAGGATCACATTTCACCATCTACAAAACAGAGTGTATTTTTGTCACCTTTCATTACACATTGCAAATTACTGGATATATTTCCTGCATGCATTGTCCTAGCCAGAATATGTGAAAAGACCCTCATTCATAGCAGTCCTGTCTTATAAAGGAAACAGTGGCCTTTGGTTTGAGTCATAAGCTTTATGTCTGAGAGAAAATTCCCTTTTGTTCTATAGGATTGACCATTGTTCTATAATCATTGACGACTGTGAATTCTCTGATATAAGCCGAATCCTCATATAAGCCACACCCCCGACTTTAGAGGGGGCTATAGGCCATTTCTTTTGCTTGAAAATTGTAGTTTTAGTATTGTTATATAGTGCCAAATACCCTCCTATAAGCCGCACCCCTTCTTTTGGCTGATCCTATAAGCCTAATTCTGATTTGGATTCTGGCAAAAGCTGCTGCTTATACAAGAGAATTTATGGTAACGGGGAATAAACAGGTTTTGAGAAGTACTTACCTGATTGGCAGGCTCAAAGCAAGCATTGGTGATTTCTGCAACAGACAGCTGCTCATGGTAGGCTTTCTCTGCAGAGATCACTGGGGCATAGGTGGCCATAGGGAAGTGGATACGTGGGTAGGGCACTAAGTTGGTCTGGAACTCAGTCAGATCGACATTCAAGGCACCATCAAACCTCAGGGAGGCAGTGATGGAGCTGACAATTTGACTTATCAGCCTGTTGAGGTTGGTGTATGTTGGGCGCTCAATGTCGAGGTTCCGGCGGCAGATGTCGTAGATAGCCTCATTGTCGACCATGAATGCACAGTCAGAGTGCTCCAGGGTGGTATGGGTGGTCAGGATGGAGTTGTAGGGCTCAACAACAGCAGTGGAGACCTGTGGGGCTGGGTAGATGGCAAACTCCAGCTTGGATTTCTTTCCATAGTCAACAGAGAGACGCTCCATCAGTAGGGAAGTGAAACCGGATCCGGTGCCACCACCAAAGGAGTGGAAGATGAGGAAGCCCTGAAGACCAGTGCACTGATCAGCCAGCTTACGGATGCGGTCCAGAACCAGGTCAATGATTTCCTTTCCAATGGTGTAGTGACCACGGGCGTAGTTATTGGCAGCATCCTCCTTACCAGTGATCAGCTGCTCAGGGTGGAACAGCTGACGGTAGGTGCCAGTGCGAACCTCATCTAGAAAGGTAAACACAGTGGCTTTGTCATTACTTGTCATAGAAGACTTTATTAATAGAGTTTTGCTTGTACATATCATCACATGATTTGCATTACACCTATTTAAACACACCTTGAACTCATATATGTATAAGCCACAACATGGTAAGCAAATCAGAGGCTTATTACAGCTTGTAGGATGTTTTTGAGATGAGGGGCAGCTAATACATGAATATTAATTTTGATACTGTTGAGCAGTACTGTTCACAGATGTGTCTAATACACAAGAGTCTATGGTAACTGTAAATCAAAAGGAACATGATAAGATGTATTCAATTATATTTAGTTATTGACTTGGAATTGAATTGATTAAATGTTTCAAATGTATACATACCAACTACAGTTGGCTCAAGATCCACAAAGACAGCACGGGGTACATGCTTGCCAGCTCCGGTCTCACTGAAGAAGGTGTTGAAGGAGTCATCACCACCCCCAATTGTCTTGTCACTGGGCATTTGGCCATCAGGCTGGATGCCGTGCTCAAGGCAGTACAATTCCCAGCAGGCATTACCGATCTGGGTACCAGCTTGGCCAACGTGAATGGAGATGACTTCACGCTGTAAAGAGATATCGTTGGAAATGTCCCTTATTGAATATAATTATAAATTTTACTGTTATCAACTTCTGAGAAGTTACACAGCTAAAACTGGAATGGCTCAGTTGTCATGGAATCAAGCAGAGAGGCTAGCTAGCTAGCTAGAGAGAGAGAGAGAGAGAGAGAGAGAGAGAGAGAGAGAGGAGGGAGGAAGAGAGGGAGGGAGACAAAGAGGGAATAAGAACTATTCATGGTATTACATATTCCTCCTCTTCGTATATGGTTAAAAATAAAAAAAAATAGAATAAAAAGGTATCAATGACGTATGCAGTAGTATGGCGCAACTTTCATTGTCAAAGCCTAGCACCTGATTTTGTGAATCCAGTAAGCCAATGTCGCATAGTGCAGCTCCTGGTAATGGAAATACCTCTATATTGGATCTCTGGATATTCCTTAACATATTTGTACATGTATAAGGTCACATTCATTTTGGCTAAATAAATTTCATGAAAGATAGACCGTGCCTTTCTCACACTACCACTTCAGGCTTGTGTTGCACTTTTGAGGTTTGTGAACATACTGTAAATTAGACACCTTGAGACAAGAATGACTCTTAATGGAAATAAATTCTGTACCACAAGAAGAAACAAGCAGTCGATTTAGCTAAATATCCGCGAAGTTCAATTTCTGTTGCAACCGAACAGGGATTCCAAATTTAACACAGTGGTAGGTATACACCCATTGACCTTCTGATTGGACTGGCCTCATCTCTGGAGTGGATTAAGGCTACATGGTAATGGCTACTTTTTGTCATGAGTCACATGTTGGCAATTTGCTGGCTAAAAGGTACCTGATAAGATATCATTATGATTATCTGATATTCACCCAGAGTTAGTGCACAGCATGATGGTCCCATGCCAATGATCACGTAGATATTATGCTGACCTCTAATGCCAGGGCTCCACTAGGCGGCATGGGGCGGCAGCGTCACAGGCGTCACAAGTTTGGGGTATCCTTTCTGCTGGTCAGTACATAAAGGCAGCGTTTCGCTCAATGTCACAGCAATTTTGCCACGAAATTGCCGCAACACTGACGCGAAATGCTGCCTTCCTGTACTGACCATCCCCATGCCGCCCCATGCCGCCTAGTGGAGCTCGGGCTTAAGCCCCCCTCTAAGAATCATTTATTACCAGTTGGGGGCGACCCTTAGTGAATTACCTTGGAAACACTAGTTGAACATAATAATATTATTATGAAATTTAGATATGGCCAGTTTGAGTTCTCATGTCAATAGGATGCATCGTTTTCATGGGTTTAGAGCATATAGTGCTCAATTTTCAAAAATACTAATTACCAGGCCTATTGTGCATGCATCAAGGCGGCTTATCAAGAGCTCATGAGTAGAGTAGAGTATAGAGTAGTGAATATTTTTCTGGATATGATCCACAGAGCCCAACCCCATCTATTTCATTTACCTAAATGATCATTTCCAAATATATCTTCTTGAGTTGGTCCAAAGGTACGCACTGTTGTCAACACAATCAATAAGCCACTGATAACAGTTATCTTGGATTACTGAACGACATAATTGAACATGTTGGCTAACCTCCCTCTTGGTTTATGGTGAAGTTTATATAAATCAATATCTAAAACTATTTGTGATATCGATATAATGTGCTCATAGTCACTTCCATAATTCATAGGGCAGCCAGCAATTATATCTCATAACTATCACTGTGTTCCATTTCAAAATAGCAATTGCGTGTGCAAGCTTGTAGAAGTTTTTCTACAAAGTTTTGAGCTAGAAACATACCTTTAAGTTAACGATAATATAAACAGTACTTTTAATAAAAGGAAATAGTCTTATGTAGGGTATACTATTTGTACATGATATATAATAAGGCAAGCTAAACGAATTATCTACAACAAGGTGATATATGCAATGCACAAGTTGCCACTCTGACAACTGACTGATACAGGCATAGACATCTATAATAATACTAAAATCTTCCATCAGAAATGATTATTATTCAAACTAAAAATATACAAAAAATGTTCATTGTTTAACTACTTACCATGTTGTTTTAGTAGAGATGTGGTGATTAGAATTAAAAGGAAAAGGGTGAACTCTGGTTTAACACACAGGTTAGACTCAAGGTGTCCGATGTGTGGAAGAGACAGAGAGGAGATATAACAAGCTTTATATATATATACCACTGGTACCTGTAATCTGTGGTAGCCAGTTGGGGACTGCTCATTTGTGACCATCATGGGGGAGGGGTAGAGATAATATGCTATCAGTCCAAAGAGAAACACACAAAGAACTACAGGTAAACACTGAAAGCAAGGTTTGGTCTTTGAAATTCAAACACTCATAAACTCCTGGTGAAGAAGGTTCACTTTTGTAGTTTCACACCACACGCAAATCTTCCTAAGAATTATTCTACTTTTGATTATTTATGATATTATTTCCCTATTTTCTTTAGGAGAGGTAGAGTAAGATGAGAAAGCATCTCAAATCCAAATATTGCCATTAAGTATTATTTTCTGGAGCCCAGGGTGCGAAATTTCCTAAAATTAGGCATATTACTCAGGACAACATGGTTGTCATCAATACATCATTTTAATATCATCATGCAATCTCCATCTAGCAGCAAATGATTCGTCCAAAGCCAACCCCCCCCCATCTCTCTCTCACGTATAAGATGTATCCATGATTATCTAACACACTCAAAACCATGTACATCGTCCCATGTGGAGTGGTTTGACTCTGGTCGTTTGTTGTTCTTGGTGATATGACACACTTGGTTACCAATCGCCGATTCAATATCAGTAAAAGGAGCATGCGAAATCTGTTTTCTCCTTTCATTTATCCATCCTTTTCCCATTTGGGGTTTCATTTTGCCTTTTCATGATGCATTTATGCAGTTAAAGTTTATAGGGATTTACATCCATCGATATGTTAAGGGATGTCATGTTCATTAAGCAAAAGAAAAGGTGTTTCAGATTAATTTACCATACCAGGGTGGACCCAAGAACAGTTTCTTGCAGCCTTATTCATTGAGTAAATTCGTGTTCAGTGAAAAAAGACTATTTTTCACGGATTTCAAAACATAATTAACAAATATTTTAACATTAGAACGTATTTTTCAGAGCACAAAAAACAAATGCAACCCCCTTTAAACCTTGCCAAACATCACACTATATTTTTGCTGGCTTTCTGGCTCACAGTGCCCCTGGGTGGTAGTATTTAAAGGAGAACCAACTCACATTACTGCACACCATAACCAGTCCACTTGGCAAAAACATGTTTGTGACGCTCCGGAGTATGGGGAACCGTTTGGATAAAAGAAAGAAACGTTTTGAAAGGAAACATTTCTACATATATGTTTTATATCAAAATTATGCTGTCGTTTCTACAAGTTAATAGCATACCAAAAACGCTTTTATTGCACAGAAAACGGTTTCTTATGTTTTAAACAAAATTAGTAATGAAAAAATAACGTTTCATTTTAATATGTCAAAGAACGTATATATTATCCTGCCCAGTGGGAGGGCTCTATATCTTTTCAGTTTTCAGTCTTATTCTATTCTCAGACTCCCTTTTTTTTCTCTCTGGTATGTTAAAGCTTTTTAAAGCCTAGATGAAACGTATGAAAATAGGCACAAAGTTAGACAAAATAGGCAGAGCAAAGGAACAGATAAGTGCTGGTTCTTCCTGACTCCAGTGTCACTCTAGTGGATCCCAGGTTCACCACAATGGTCACATAGCTATAACGTACATATACTGTCCTTGAGTAACAATGTGTTCGGTGACATCAGCTGAGTTAACAAATGTTTATTCACTCAAGAAATGACACAAGATTAGTATACCCTTTTCATGTATGGGTAGGTTGAATTCATAAAAGTTATAGTAAGAAATATGAAAAATCAACAATAATACCACAGTAGAGCTCGAGAACAAATTCATAGATTAGTGAACACATTTTATATTCAACAAATATTTTAAATGTAGCACCATGTACTGGACAATAAGTCCAATTGCTTTTAATCTATATTGACCATGGTTTTGGCGGAAATTGTACATTATGGTTTATCTCAAGTTGAATACTGCAGCTCCATAGGTTTAACCAAGGAGCCCCGTATCGCATCCCTCCATGCAATAACCCTACTCCGTATTTCACGGCCATCTAAAGCTCCCTAAATGATCAGACAGCTATGATAAAATCCTAATTCTATGTTGAATAACTGTATTATTTAACATAATCCCACTAAAGCAAGATGAGATAATTGTAAAGGCCCACTCGAATTGGACTGAGGGTTATCTCACTCGGCTTTGCCTCGTGAGATAACCCTCAGTCAGATCAATCCTCATGCACCTTTATCATTTTAGAAATCTTAACAATTAGGCTGAGCAGGGCTCCGGACTCTCAGCAATATCCACCACATGATTGTTTTTATATATTTGACAGCACATCAATTGCGTTGTTCTTATAGTTCTCAGCCCTCAGTTCTCTTTTCTGCAATGCTCTATTGCAATGTACTTGTGTGGCTCTTCTGCCTCTTCTTCCTCTACCTCAATGGAGTCAACTCCAACCTCTTCACAGTCCTTCCTTATTTTGGAAAACGCACATGTATTTCTGAATTGCATCAATCAATAAGTGACTGAGCACAGTCCAAGAGTTTTCAAAAGTTTTTAGGGGAAGAATAGATATGGCTATTTATGTGAACATCGCTCTTTATTTGTGCTTTTATGTCTTGTCTTGCTCTTCTGTAATGTACTTGGAGAGGAGAGTTTAATACTCCTCACCCTCCTCTTCTTCACCCTCAGTGGAGTCAACGCCAACCTCTTCATAATCCTTCTCCAGGGCAGCAAGATCCTCACGGGCCTCAGAGAACTCTCCCTCCTCCATACCCTCTCCAACATACCAGTGGACAAAGGCACGCTTGGCGTACATAAGATCGAACTTGTGGTCAAGACGAGCCCAGGCCTCAGCAATAGCAGTGGTGTTGCTCAACATGCAGACAGCACGCTGCACCTTAGCCAGATCACCACCTGGGACAACAGTTGGTGGCTGGTAGTTGATGCCAACCTTGAAGCCAGTGGGACACCAGTCGACAAACTGGATGGAACGCTTGGTCTTTATGGTCGCTATGGCAGCATTGACATCCTTGGGGACAACATCACCATGGTACAGCATGCAGCAGGCCATGTATTTACCATGACGGGGATCACATTTCACCATCTATAAAACACAGGACATTTTCCTTTCATAATATTTTTCATAATATGATTGATATTCTACCCTTGCTTATAAAGTTTGAAGCTATAAACTATTCTATTCCAAGGTTTATTTCTCAGATGAGAATATATGGGAATACAGCTGGCACTCACTTCCCTGAATTTGAAAAATGCAAGGGCAAGAGTCAGAGAAGTATAATGGAAGATATACAGTTAGTTAAAAGATCTCCTTTCTGAAGTAGTGAGGGTTCCAGGGTTTAAGGAAGTGAGGGTTTTCCTTTAGAAATTAACATTATCAGTAAATAAACTTGATATTGATGCAAAAGGTACAAATAAGTTATGAAGAATGACTTACTTGGTTGACAGGCTCAAAGCAAGCATTGGTAATATCTGAAACAGACAGCTGCTCATGGTAAGCCTTCTCTGCAGAGATTCCTTGGAGCATAGGTGGCCATTGGAAAGTGAATACGTGGGTAAGGGACCAAGTTGGTCTGGAACTCAGTAAGATCGACATTCAGGGCACCCTGAAATCTTAGTGAGGCAGTGATGGAGCTAACAACCTGACTCAATAGCCTATTCAAGTTTGTGTAGGTTGGGCGATCAACATCAAGGTTATGATGGCAGATGTTGTAGATGGCCTCATTGTCAACCATGAAGGCACAGTCAGAATGCTCTAAGGTGGTATGGGTGGTCAGGATGGAGTTGTAGGGCTCAACAACAGCAGTAGAGACTTGTGGGGCAGGGTAGATGGCAAACTCTAGCTTGGACTTCTTTCCGTAATCAACAGATAGGCGCTCCATCATCAGGGAGGTAAAACCAGATCCGGTGCCACCACCAAAGGAGTGGAAGATGAGGAAGCCCTGAAGACCAGTGCACTGATCAGCCAGCTTACGGATTCGATCCATAACCAGGTCAATGATTTCCTTACCAGTGGTGTAGTGACCACGGGCGTAGTTATTGGCAGCATCCTCCTTACCAGTGATCAACTGCTCAGGGTGGAACAGCTGACGGTAGGTGCCAGTGCGAACCTCATCTAGAATTAATCAAAGATGGAATCAGGTTGCTTCTGTTGACTTGACCAATAGAGTTCTTGAAATTCCAATCATATTATGTTTACCATGTGTTCAAAATGTTTAAAGTTTACATTTATACACCACAAATCATAATGAAGGTGAAAAATGTGGAAGTCGATCAACTATTGATATATTTAGGGCCTTTCAGCCTTGTTGGGGCTTCCAAAGTTAATCAACAGCATCATCATCCACATCGGTATTCATCAATCTGAGATATCTAAAACTTAGTCAAAATCCTCATTTTAGATGTGTACATACCCACGACTGTTGGCTCAAGATCCAAAAAGATTGTACGAGGGACATGTTTTCCAGCTCCAGTCTCACTGAAGAAGGTGTTGAAGGAGTCATCACTGCCTCCGATGCTCTTGTCACTGGGCATTTGTCCATCAGGTTGGATGCCATGTTCCAGACAGTAAAGTTCCCAGCATGTGTTACCAATCTGGACACCAGCTTGACCAATGTGGATGGAAATGACTTCGCGCTGTGAAGGTATATGAAGTTTGAGCATAATAAATGCTCCAACTGATCATGATAATAAGTAAGACTGAACATTACAAATCTAGAAAAGTGACCTTAAGTCGGAACCTCAATCATTAAGCCTTAGTGAATTTCATTATTAAAGGTTTGATTATTCTTGTGGTTTGTACAATTTTATATAAGGCAAGGGAAGTATGGCATCAACTGGACATAGATGAATCATTCTCTAACATTATCTGTGTGAGTGTGCCTAGGCTTTTGGCTTCACGTGTAGGTACTGAAGATTATCAGCACAATCAGTTAGCTACTGATATCAGTTATCGTTGATTACTGATTGACATCGTTATGTGTGCCAGTTTAACTCCCTATCTGTAAATTGTTAGGTATATATCAATCAATATTTACAATTCATAGCAATCCCCCTACCAAGATGTTATTTTCAAATCCATATTCCTAAAAATATACAAAAGCCCACGAATCAAATGCTACCCTTTTAGTTTAGAATTTCCAAGTAATGCATTTTGCAATTGGATTGGACACCTTAGGTGCTAAACCCTGCCTCTGCCTTATAGAATCTGCTTGAGTCGGGGTGCGCTTATGGTCGAGGACTTTATACAATAGAAAATTGTAGATCCTCAAAACCCAAGCCCCAGGTGCACCTTATGGATGTGCACCTTATGGATGTGCACCTTATGGATACATGTGCACCTTATGGATACATGTGCACCTTATGGATGTGCACCTTATGGATGTGCACCTTATGGATACATGTGCACCTTATGGATGCACACCTTATGGATGTGCACCTTATGGATGTGCACCTTATGGATACATGTGCACCTTATGGATACATGTGCACCTTATGGATGCACACCTTATGGATGTGCACCTTATGGATGTGCACCTTATGGATGTGCACCTTATGGATACATGTGCACCTTATGGATATATGTGCACCTTATGGATACATGTGCACCTTATGGATGTGCACCTTATGGATACATGTGCACCTTATGGATACATGTGCACCTTATGGATACATGTGCACCTTATGGATACATGTGCACCTTATGGATGTGCACCTTATGGATACATGTGCACCTTATGGATGTGCACCTTATGGATGTGCACCTTATGGATGTGCACCTTATGGATACATGTGCACCTTATGGATACATGTGCACCTTATGGATACATGTGCACCTTATGGATATATGTGCACCTCATGGATACATGTGCACCTTATGGATGTGCACCTTATGGATACATGTGCACCTTATGGATGTGCACCTTATGGATGTGCACCTTATGGATGTGCACCTTATGGATACATGTGCACCTTATGGATACATGTGCACCTTATGGATACATGTGCACCTTATGGATACATGTGCACCTTATGGATACATGTGCACCTTATGGATACATGTGCACCTTATGGATACATGTGCACCTTATGGATGTGCACCTTATGTATGTGCACCTTATGGATGTGCATCTTATGTATGTGCACCTTACGGATGTGCACCTTATGGATGTGCACCTTATGGATGTGCACCTTATGGATACATGTGCACCTTATGTATGTGCACCTTATGGATGTGCATCTTATGGATGTGCACCTTATGGATGTGCATCTTATGTATGTGCACCTTGTGTATGTGCACCTTATGGGTGTGCACCTTATGGGTGTGCACCTAACACACGAGGTTTTATGGCACATCCAATCATCTGTCAATGACTCTCAGACAAGGCCAAATATTTTTTTTTTTTGCTTAGCTGGGCTTTAAAAGGAGAAGTACAGGTAGGATGTTTTTTAAGCTTTATTTTTACCCATTCTATATTTATTTTTTATTTTTAACCTGGTCCCAGAATTAGTCTAAAATTGAGTGATGGATTTTGGTGAAAGTTAATGAATGGTGACGGCAACTAGAGGCATATACATTGACCCATGAATTACGAAAAAAAAGATAAATGAAAAGAATTGTCAGCCCTGTTTAGATATACATGTAGGTTCGGGATTTTCAGCCCGAGAATTCCGAGGGAGAGTGTTTGAAAAAACAGGGGATTCAGTAGGCCTAAAGTTTCATATTAAAAGCGCGAGGACAAAAAAGGGAAAAGAGAGAAAACTTACCATATTGTTCTAGTGTAGATGCTGTGACTAGAAGTAAAGGACACGCTATGGCTAACCACACAGGTAGACTCAATGTGTCCAATGTGTGAAGGAGGCAGAGAGGGGGTATCACAATCTATATATAAGTATGATGCTTGTATCTCTAGGAGACAGCTAAGGGGCAAGCCATTGTCAACAGGGGGGTGGGGGAATGTTAGACAAATGACCCACTTGACAAAAAAAAGTTTTTTTCAAAAAAAGTTTTTTTCAACGTTTTTTCTTGTTTGGGTATAAAACGTTTTTGTTACATTAAAGAACGTTTTTAAACGTTTTTGAAGCAATTTTCAACCAAAACAAAAACATTTGCTTTTTCAATCAAATAAAATCGTTTTTTATTTACGTTAGGAACCAAATAAAAACGTTATTTTTTACGACAAGTGGGGAGCGTGCCTTTTTTTACACCTCTTACCGCTTCCAAACTAGATGCCACATATCACGACCTTTTGTAACATGATTGTGTCTAGTTTGCATTAAGTGGGCGAGATTCTTTTCCATATTTCATTTACCATGCTCCCCTTGAACTATAATCCTAAACTAAGTAAAGTATCCCACCAGGTAAATAAATGATATTATCACTGCTCCTAGGATCAGGGCTTTTACTGGGAGTCCCCCATGTCCCAGGTCAATCAATGTCGATTTTATATAAATTCATATTTCTCACGATCGATTCTAAGAAAATGTCGATGTTCCATGTTATCTAGACCCCCCAAAAAACACACACACACAACAAAAAACAACAACAAAAAAACAACAACAAACACACAACCCCCTCCTCATGCATATGTGTACGAGTTGAGGGATATAACTAAATGCGCTCTCTCTCTGTTACATAAGGTATCCATGGTTATCGTACCCAATAACACGCTCAAATCCCAGTGTCACTGGTTGGCTTTTCTTAGTCATTTCCTACATGTAGTGGAAGTGCCCCTTCACAGAACAAAATAGAGTTAGTGGAGTCAAGATTTGACCCAAAGAAACCCTATTCCGAAATAGTTGTATGGCCTGTCGCTGCATGTACAAATCTAAATAGATATCGGGTGAAGCAGGCCCTCTTCGAAATGGTCATATATATATATATATATATATATATATATATATATATATATATATATATATATATATATATATATATATATATATAGTAAATACAATGGCCATAAATATATGTTTAACCAGGGAGGTCTGGAGGTTAAGTAATTAGGTCTGTTTTGAATTAATCTGCAGATCTCAGAGAATGGAATAAAGGTTGTCCCATCAAACAGGGGTGCATTTTGGTATAAATTTGCCCCGCTAAAAGGGGGTGCCAAATGAAGGGTGGTTACCCACAGTCATGGCTACTATAGAACATATGGTGAGTGACCTTAGACTTGAATAGTAACCCCATCGATAGCAAATAGTTACATGTGGCGATGCTTTTGAAATCAGTGATGTGTTATAGCATGCTTAGCTGCAGAGATTGTGGGGAAGGTATTTTCACATCCTGACTCAACCTGGGGACTCAACACGTGTGTGGCTGGTAAGGGTACATTTTCAGCAAAATTTCCATACCGAGGGTCCAGTTTTTGACTAATCATCCTAAACGTAGCAATTATCTACGTTTCATCAATATCGACCCATGGAGTGCGAAATGTCATCAAATCGTCCCCTTTTAAAAAAAAACCTACTTTAATTGAAATATTAGTGAGTTTGTTGAAATGCCATCGCCATGTTCCAAAGGATTTCCTGACAGCTTATAGGCCTACCTTACGATGTTTTATTCTAAAACTGTGAAATATGACTAATACTTTACAGTTTACATGCATTTTAAACATCTGCACAGGTTTCTTGTCAAAATGGGGGGGGGGGGGTAGATGTAGGCCTATTAATTGGAATGGAGAAGCCCATGTTCTGTCTTTAGGTCGTCATCCTGATGACCTGAGTCGTCAGTATAACAATACTGACAATAAAGAGCATCATACTGATGACTTAGGTCGTCAGGATGACGACCTAAAGTCGTCATTTTGACTACCTAAAGTTGTAGTTTTAGGTATCGTCAACTTGAAGACCTAATTAAGTGGTCACTGCTGACTAGTTTCAGATCTTCCATGTTTTCAGTGTTGCATTGTAAAGCTAATTGTTTGGATCCTTATTGACTCTTGGGGGAGAGGGTCTGACCAGTGTTACAAGCGGGTGTGGGGGGGGGGGCGGGGGATCAAAAAGAGGTCAAATTTGTGTTAGGTAATTTTTTAATATTGGAACTGTGTAACTTGGCTATGCCGACCTAGGTAAACCATCAGCCAACAAAATAATCTATTTACTGCGGACTTCTTGTGGAGGGGGTACCCATCTGATAACCTTTATCATTGATAATTCACTGGTAACCAGCTCCAACAATGGCTGCACCCATCAAAAATCCCGCAACCTCGGTATAGCAAGATACCAGTATTGCCTGATCTTCCGCTATCACTGGTCTAGCACCATGTTTCTTAGAATAGTATCTATTTGAATTCGAAATACTTCCCTAAACTTTATTTTATAACTTGCCACTGTACAATTCTTTATTATATTACCTAATGTGATACTGGGCTTTTTATACCAGCCCTTAGACGAAATTATTCCACGATTTCTGGAATTCTGAGTGCTTTTCCTGGAAATTCCCATGCACATAACTGTCGATTTTGCACACCATGATGCCTGCATCATGACTTTTGTAAGGTGTGTGGTTATCCAAGGATAACAGGCACCCGGTGCAGTTATCCATGGATAACCTGCGCACCTTACATGTCCCTACATGTCATATGTTACATGTTAAAACCCACGAAATCTCATGGCCAGGGCAGGGCTTGAACCTGCAGTCTCAGATCCCTAATCCAACTCCCTATGCATTGGGCCACAGGGACTGACGAGTGGTGGCTGGCTATAACCAGGTCTTGATATGATACAAAGCCCGGGGAGGTGACGACTGCGAGCTGTCCACTACCATAACCGCAGGACGCATTCAAAGATAGCCAAGCCGAGAAGGGTGCCGAGGTGTGATACGCGGTGGTCTAGTGGTTAGTGCATTGCACTCAGCCGTCAAAGGTAGGCGGGTCGAGTCCCGGTCCTGGCGCATCTTTTTTCACTGTGTGCCCGCTACCATAACTGTGAGATGCATTCAAACAAAGCCAAGCCTAGCCAGGCGCCGAGGTGTGTGTACTGATCGTGTATACATAACCGCGAGACGCATTCAAAGCAAGCCAAGCCGAGACGGGCGCTGTAGCTGTCCACTGCCGGGTGACGAGGTGTGTGTACTGATCGTGTATACATAACAGCGAGACGCATTCATAGCAAGCCAAGCCGAGACGGGTGCTGTAGCTGTCCGCTGCCGGGTGACGAGGTGTTTGTACCGATCGTGTACACACTATGGCTGGCTTCGAGTCCCGGGGAGGGGGAACAATTTTTGTTTTCATCTTGAGTTTCTATTGATTATCTATTGGTATCGTGGAATAAAATAAGTAGTCAATGGATAATTCATGACTTGTGTGTGTTAGCAAATGATAATTACACTCAGGCTACACCCTCATGTAATTATCCTTTGCTAACACACACTCGTCATGAATTATCCATTGATTACTTGTTCACTATTTATACTGACACATATTGTCAAGTCCAGTCCAGGTCCTCTACCATGTCATATTGGTGTTCTACAAAACTATTTATAAAAGGTTGTCTGTTTCATGAATAGGCAATGCCCATCAGAGCTCAACAGATCAAAATGGCCCAATCTTTAATTGGATTACGGTCCTTGGTCGCCCACAGGATTAAGGCCACTCCAAAAAAACCCTTGTTTCTCATCACCCCCCTCATCAGAAAAATCGTCATTTTTCGTATTTTTTGGTTAGAATTTTCTAAAAAAAAAAACATTGAAAAATTGACAAAAGTAGTCAAGTTTGGTATTAAATTGAAGCTTAGGGTCCCAGCAATGCAGCTAGCTATGAATAATAATCATTCCCACACTTTTTTAAATGTTGATGATAAATTTACTTTTAAAAGGCACTTTTTTCTTACCCGGTGACACCCGCAACGTGTAGGTTTCGATCAACTGCTTATCCCCCACCAAAAAAATAAAATCCATCCTTGTCACTTTTTTCATTGCTTGGTGATGAGAAACAATATTTTTTTGGAGTGGCCTTAAATATTTAGAGGGAATTTTTATGTCCACTTTTGATAAGTTATTCAATTTGTTGTTGAGAGGGAAAATATCTAGGATTTCATCATGATTATTTTCATAGATAAGCACAACTATGATTTCATCTTTAAAGGTTATGGAACATAATGCTGTAATAAAACTAAATGAATGAACAAAATGACATCACTTAGAATATGTATGCAATCTTTATTTTGGAAATCTAAATTGCAATAATAAATAAAAGTCTTTTGGTATTATATAGCCAGAGATGCCACTTCCTGGTCAACAAGTAACAGGAAATCTTATACTTTGGCCATGCTTTCCCAGGGAATTAACATAATTCAACGCAGAATTCTGTACCAAAAAAAACAGAAATTCCTGGTAAACCAAGAAAGTGACATCTTTGCCTAGCTGAGTGTGGTCCAGCGCTCTCAGCAAATTCCAGCACTCAGTACTGAGTTCCTAATCCTAGTTGAAACTTTGTTCTTTCCTTGTTTCTTAGTTCTCAAACATATTCTGATAGTGGTGGTGGTGGTTGGGGTACTTGAGTGAGTAGGGTTTGTTTAATACTCCTCACCCTCTTCCTCACCCTCACCCTCAACAGAGTCGACACCGACCTCTTCGTAGTCCTTCTCCAGGGCAGCAAGATCCTCACGGGCTTCTGAGAACTCTCCCTCCTCCATACCCTCTCCGACGTACCAGTGGACAAAGGCACGCTTAGCATACATAAGATCGAACTTGTGGTCAAGACGAGCCCAGGCCTCAGCAATAGCAGTGGTGTTGCTTAACATGCAGACAGCACGCTGCACCTTAGCCAGATCACCACCTGGGACAACAGTTGGTGGCTGGTAGTTGATGCCAACCTTGAAGCCAGTGGGGCACCAGTCAACAAACTGGATGGTACGCTTGGTCTTGATGGTGGCAATGGCAGCATTGACGTCCTTAGGGACAACATCTCCACGGTACAGCATGCAGCAGGCCATATATTTACCATGACGAGGATCACATTTCACCATCTGCAAAAAGAAATTCAATTTGTATCATATTTCTTGTCATTCAAAACACTTATGAGGTGGAATTATAACTGATTTAAAACAATTAATACCCAGGAATATTAATATACTGACATATGACACATGAAACATTTTAATGAGAATCATTTCTTTTTTCAGACTGCATATTATTTATCCATTCAATAAATGAGAAAAAGGCTTTGATGGAATAATTTAGTAAGATATTTGAGGCATAGTAGACCTAAATTGGTTGCTGTGAGGGACTTACCTGGTTAGCAGGCTCAAAGCAGGCATTGGTGATTTCAGCAACAGACAGCTGCTCATGGTAAGCCTTCTCTGCAGAGATCACTGGGGCATAGGTGGCCAGGGGGAAGTGGATACGTGGGTAGGGCACCAAGTTGGTCTGGAACTCAGTAAGATCAACATTCAGGGCACCATCGAACCTAAGGGAGGCAGTGATGGAGCTGACAATTTGACCAATCAGCCTATTCAAGTTGGTGTAGGTTGGGCGTTCAATGTCAAGGTTGCGGCGGCAGATGTCGTAGATGGCCTCGTTGTCGACCATGAAGGCACAGTCAGAGTGCTCTAGGGTGGTATGGGTGGTCAGGATGGAGTTGTAAGGCTCAACAACAGCAGTGGAGACCTGCGGTGCTGGGTAGATGGCGAACTCCAGCTTGGACTTCTTTCCATAATCCACGGAGAGACGCTCCATCAGTAGGGATGTGAAACCAGAGCCAGTACCTCCACCAAAGGAGTGGAAGATGAGGAAGCCCTGGAGACCAGTGCACTGATCAGCCAGCTTACGGATGCGGTCGAGGACCAGGTCAACAATCTCCTTACCAATAGTGTAGTGACCACGGGCGTAGTTATTGGCAGCATCCTCCTTACCAGTGATCAGCTGCTCAGGGTGGAACAGCTGACGGTAGGTGCCAGTGCGGACTTCATCTGTAGACGAGGGAAAATTGAAAAAGGTGCTGTTCATTTAATAAGTCATTGCTTTTTCCCTTTAAAAGAGCCTCGGTTGTAGTTCGAAATCTTTATGTTTGAATAGATCTAAAAATGTTGGTCTCCACAATCAAAATTACATATATTCCTGAGAGAAACCAGTAATAACCAACATTTATCCTCTGTATCTATAACACATGATATATAGATCTGGATGTTCAAAAGTTTAAATGGGAGAACCGAGGGATTATTAAGAATTACATATAACATCATAGATATAAAATGGAGACAAGTATAACTAGAATTATGACAAATCTGAATTTCTAATCATCAATAATTTTGGTTTTGTACGTACCAACTACAGTTGGCTCAAGATCCACAAAGACAGCACGGGGTACATGCTTGCCAGCTCCGGTCTCACTGAAGAAGGTGTTGAATGAGTCATCACCACCTCCAATGGTCTTGTCACTGGGCATCTGGCCATCAGGCTGGATACCGTGCTCAAGGCAGTACAATTCCCAGCAAGCATTACCGATCTGGGTACCGGCCTGGCCGACGTGGATGGAGATGCACTCACGCTGTAGGGAAATAGGAAAGAATTCATAAGTGTCTTTTTCTTTCGCACATGTCAGAATAATTGAAATCCTAATTAAATCTTTGTCAAGTTTTGCAAAAATTATAACTGAATGTACATATTTTAGATGGGCTAGTCAGGTCCAGATCCGACTTAATTGTTCTCACATATAACACAAAAATTATGGTACAGTGTAGACATGTAGACAAAGATTTAAAAATATTCAGAAAGGGTTCCAAAAATAATCTCACTTTTATATAACAATTTAGCGCACAAGGAGCTTTTAGTGCATGCTATCCCTATACAATTGTAGGGAACAATTGGATTTAACTTTTTTTTCAGTGACAGATGATAAAAACAGGAATAAAAAGGTAGAGTAAGTGGTATTAGCATCTGTTTAGCTATTTAAAGTAGTGTCAGTTTTGTGAAAGTACAGTCCACTTGCTTAGACCTTAGTATGTTCTATACATATCTAACAACCTGTACTACAGGTGGGATTTCCGTCTACCTGTATTCATATGAGCCCAGACATGCACATACCCCCCCCCCCCCACTTCCCCTCCTCTCAATGTATAACTATAACGGTAGTATGGCCTGGTCAGGGGTTCAAACTAGGGGTGTTCAGGTCGGTTATTTGCCAAAAGAGGAATGAATGTGGGGGATTGGCATGCACAGGCATGCCATGAGGCTATTTAAACCGTATTGGGCAAGATGTTGGGAGTGGGGGTTCTCTGCACTGCTCAGTCGCGTGAAAAAGAACACCTGCACAGTGGTATTCCACTCATTAAAAACCAAGGCCTTTAGACTGAACGAAGACTGTCTATAGCTTCGTAGATGTAGGGGGCCATCCATAAATGACGTCATGCAAAATTTGACCATTATTGACCCCCCTCGTCATGCTTTTTGCCAATTTTTCAATGCTGAAGGTATATGGAAAATTAATTCCGGCATGCCTGGCCTGACCCCCCCCCTCCCTCCCCCTCAAGCATAACGCCATTTGTGGATGGCCCCTAGCCCATGTAGCTGCATGGTGCTAATATGAATCTACCCTTTTACATTAGGGAGTGGTCATTGATTATCAACAGGGGGGGGTGGTGGGTTTGAGGGGGGCGTAAAAAATTCTGACCCCTCTCGAGGGGGGGGCTAAAAAAATTTTGACCCCACTTGAGGGGGAGGGCTAAAAAAGATTTACCATCTTTTTAGCAAAAAAGCCCGCGCGCTACTATAGATAAAAGAGGGGGCACGAAAACTCTCCGCGCCTCTGGCGCGGGGGGGGGGCGCAAAATGTTTTTACTGCCGTCGAAGGGGGGGGCGTGAAAAATTTTCACGCGTCCCTCAAGAGGGGTCAGAATTTTTTACGCCCCACCCCGTTGATAAATAATGACCACTCCCTTAGTCAATGCATACCCAATACAGCCACATTGAAACTTGCTATCTATATACTGAATGAAGGAGCTCAAGGGGCTTTCAATTAAAGGGTAGTCTCTGCATTCCAATTAAGGGTTGCTATCAACCAAGCACCTTAACATAAATTTACAGCAAATCCTACATTCTCATTAAAGGCTAGGTCATATTATTACAATTCAATACGCCATGCACCACATGTTCAATATATCATAGCATTAATAATTTAGAGTCTGTATAACACTGAAGCAAATAGACCTACTGACTGACACCCTTAATACACACACCGAGTCAATCTATAAGCATAATGCCATGAAATGCACAGATAGGTATTTCTAGAATGTTCTAGAACCCCGGGTCTAGAACAGTGGTCATGTGTGACCCTCGATGCCCAGCATGGTTCATGTTTGAATACCAGCATCTCTTCTCTAACACCAAAAGCTGACCATATATATATATATATATATATATATATATATATATATATATATATATATATATACATATATATATATACATATATATATATATATACATATATATATACATATATATATATACACATATATATATACATATATATATACATATATATATATACATATATATACATATATATATATATATATATATATATATATATATATATATATATATAAAGCCATGTATATATGTAAATGTCTAATAACGCAGATGTCTACTCACCATGTTGATTTAGTAGAGATCCTGTTACTTGAAGTAAAAGGCAAGGTGAACTCTGGTTCCCCACACAGGTAGACGTAAGGTGCCTGATTTGTGTGTCTTGTGGTGAGTAACGGCCGGCTCCCCCGCTTATATACCACCAGCCAGCCCCCTGGTTACTAGCGTGAGTCACGGCAGCAGCACTAGACGCCGGGTCAGCGTCTGTTCATTGAGCATGGCAACGGGGAGCCTGTGGTTTCTCCGTGACTTTATACAGTGTATAATAGGTTACAGGGTCACTGGCGCCCAGTGTAGTTTGGCATAGTGGTCGCTGTGATGTTAAGACAGGGGTGGCACACAGTGTGAGGCTACCTGATGGAAAATGAGCAATAAGGCAAATCTATCTACCGGTATACCTTAGGTTTGTCACAGGGTCCAGAAAGAATTTAACCCCTTTAAGATATGTCTTTATAGTCAAATAGTATATGTTCATTTGCCATGTCCATGATTCACTGCAGCCCTGGTTAGTCTACTTGTGACAGCTGCATTCGACCTTTCATGAGTTCTTCTATGCATCAAATGGACAAGATGCATGAATGCAGCTCTGGTGAGTTGTCTCACCATAACTGCATTCATACGTCTTCATGATCAATGGACATAATGCTTTGGACGATTCATTCATGTGAAGCGCCGAGGCTTCAGAGTTTGGGAATAATATGCTATAATTTTAGCACTGCAGAGGTTCAATTTGCTTTACCTTAGAAAAGAGATTTTATAATGTTCCCTATGATTTAAATTTATGCATGACGCATGACGAAGGTTTCTTATTCATACCAGATGGCCCCACGCTGTGAACCCCCATATGGCTACACCAAATGTTCCAGAATCTGACCTAGTCACTCATGCACTCTCTCTGGACGAGAGGCACAATATCATAGAGAAACTGTGGCACTGTTTGGGTGTACGATACACGAGTG
Organism: Acholoe squamosa; assembly: GCA_949317995.1. NCBI lineage: Eukaryota > Metazoa > Annelida > Polychaeta > Phyllodocida > Polynoidae > Acholoe > Acholoe squamosa. Next base: position 16,783,553 of record OX439051.1, read on the forward strand.
CTGTATACAGTCACATAGACCAGTCTATGCACGTCTGTCAATTTAAGCTCAATACAATACAGAAGGACTTAACACAATGGGGCCGTATATGCAATATACTTCATAGTATACTTCACAGAAGTGCCATTCTGTGGTAAACAAAGAGTGGGGAATGTTCCACTTTGGCCACCCTAGTAGACTTACCCTCCTAAAAGGGTTTGCTACATGTACAATATAGAAATCCCATCTGAAAAGTCTAGACACAGTGGTAGGAGATTGACGGGTTTTAAAGAGTTAAAACAATCCTTTTGTTTGAAGACTGCATACCATGGTGTGATAATAATAATTGATCCCTTGGTATGGACTTGGGCTAGCAGCCAGGCTTGTTCTGCATGTATTGTACTGCTGGAAGTTCTATAAATGATATTTCTAATTTAGATCTATTATTCTAATAGATGAATTTACGCAGGTTATGTGAAACCTATAAATACACATAATTACTGAGGTACCTCGCACGTACGCCGCAGCTTATATACACGAATCTGAGGCTATTAGGAACTTCCCAAAGTTACGGTGCACCTTACAAGCTGGTTACTGTACTAAAGACACGTACAGCACTAAACCTTGAAAATCTGGGCTTGAAAATCAAGAACGAGCTGTACTTTATACTTTTTGCTACAACTGAGGGTGAACCTAGGACGGTCTGTCAACATGTATAGCACTACCGGGTACTCCCTTTATGTTTGGTATAGTTTTGTGTAAAGTAGATATACGAACATTCATATAGAGTTTGGGAATAATATGCTATAATTTTAGCACTGCAGAGGTTCAATTTGCTTTACCTTAGAAAAGAGATTTTATAATGTTCCCTATGATTTAAATTTATGCATGACGAAGGTTTCTTATTCATACCAGATGGCCCCACGCTGTGAACCCCCATATGGCTACACCAAATGTTCTAGAATCTGACCTAGTCACTCATGCACTCTCTCTGGTCGAGAGGCACAATATCATAGAGAAACTGTGGCACTGTTTGGGTGTACGATACACGAGTGCTGTATACAGTCACATAGACCAGTCTATGCACGTCTGTCAATTTAAGCTCAATACAATACAGAAGGACTTAACACAATGGGGCCGTATATGCAATATACTTCATAGTATACTTCACAGAAGTGCCATTCTGTGGTAAACAAAGAGTGGGGAATGTTTCACTTTGGCCACCCTAGTAGACTTACCCTCCTAAAAGGGTTTGCTACATGTACAATATAGAAATCTCATCTGAAAAGTCTAGACACAGTGGTAGGAGATTGACGGGTTTTAAAGAGTTAAAACAATCCTTTTGTTTGAAGACTGCATACCATGGTGTGATAATAATAATTGATCCCTTGGTATGGACTTGGGCTAGCAGCCAGGCTTGTTCTGCATGTATTGTACTGCTGGAAGTTCTATAAATGATATTTCTAATTTAGATCTATTATTCTAATAGATGAATTTACGCAGGTTATGTGAAACCTATAAATACACATAATTACTGAGGTACCTCGCACGTACGCCGCAGCTTATATACACGAATCTGAGGCTATTAGGAACTTCCCAAAGTTACGGTGCACCTTACAAGCTGGTTACTGTACTAAAGACACGTACAGCACTAAACCTTGAAAATCTGGGCTTGAAAATCAAGAACGAGCTGTACTTTATACTTTTTGCTACAACTGAGGGTGAACCTAGGACGGTCTGTCAACATGTATAGCACTACCGGGTACTCCCTTTATGTTTGGTATAGTTTTGTGTAAAGTTGATATACGAACATTCATATAGATAAATCGTTGCCTCAGTGCAAGAAGGATATAACTGACTGTAATTGAGTTTTCTTCTATCTTAAAATCTATCAACCAGGGGAGGAGGTCACTGAGCACAAAAATTCACGGAATGCTCGAGTAGAATCCCTTACAGATGGATTTGTACAAGAATGTATTGCTCTTTAGAATTTGAAAATTCTTGAAATCAGGGAAATCCCTTAAGACTTCCATTCCTGAATTTAACCCTTATCTAAGTACTGTGAAAATGCTGGAGCTCTGACTATGATATGTGTGCCTACAGGCCTCAATTTAATATTGTCCTATCAACCTTGTCCCATAGTAACCGGAACACTTCTTTTGCCTCTCCTGCAAAACTTAATAGAAAATTTCAGATACAGCCTTCTTGTGCTCAGACGACGAAATGTAGGTTAGAAAAAAAGAGCAAAGAAAAACGAAAACACTATTTCGTTTCCTGAAATGTTTATTTTCTTTACATCTAACAATCTTCAATTCCAGCATGATGTGTTCATATCCCCCCCTCCTCCTGCCCTGTTAAATGTGAGCACCATATATATCCAAACCAGAAACAACCCTGCACAGATTTCCATCTTTCATGACTGAATTAACACAGTAGCATTCAAAGTGCTCCTATCAAAGTGCTCCTATGACAACACGATACTCTCACACATATTTACGCTTTTATTGGGATACGCTGTAGCTTACTTCCAAATATAATGGAAAATTTCATGAAACAGTGGATTGGTGCATCATGAAGCACTGCATTGGTGCATCATGAAGCACTGCATTGGTGCATCATGAAGCACTGCATTGGTGCATCATGAAGCAGTGCATTGGTGCATCATGAAGCACTGCATTGGTGCATCATGAAGCACTGCATTGGTGCATCATGAAGCACTGCATTGGTGCATCATGATGCATGTTTTATGGGCAGGTTTGGTAACAGCTGTATTTTCTTTTGGCAATATCTATCCAAAAATTTACAAAACAAATAGACAACAAAATATATATACTTATATAAGAGAAGAATGGTCTCTTGTTATGTTCCTAACATATTTCAATGATGCTGAGTTTCTGATTTTATAAATTATTCAGTCATACATACATGTGCCATTCCAAATTACCGGTGCTTACATTTTTTACTCATTTTGAGTGAGACATGTCTATGAACACATATGATTAACAGAAAAAAGAACTGACATCAGTTTTCTTCTGAAATGCAAATGTACAAAATCAACCAGATACAAATGCATGTACAGTAGCTATTCTATAAATGCATATACACATCCGGCACCATCCAAGTCATAGGCATAAAAAGCCTTAAGTGCCACATCCATCAAGATGCATGAGCTAGCACACATTAGAAAATTACATTAAGGTCTATGGCACTTTCTGGTGCACACACGCTCATGCATTTTGGTGGATTCAGGGCTTTCTTTAACCACTTTCCTCAAGAAGGTACTGTTCATCACATGTCACTATTATGATGACTATTTATTAACTATGACATCTTCTGCGCCTCATTTCTGATTATGCCAATGAGATCTTGATTTATAAGAAAGATGAAGCGTAAACATGAGATCTGAAATGAAGTAAGGGAGGGAATTATTTATCTGGATTCAAAGGTTATATCGATGGTACTATAGTATAAACAAGAAACACTATTGCCCATTCATAAACTAGAGGTATATTTTTATGTATAGGTGGCTAGTACACTTCCATAGCCTGGTAAGTTGTGTAGAAGACCTTGGTATAAGTGGCGATATCAATCAAACTATATCAAATCTATTTTCTTGTAAAAGAACGAACCCTTTCTTCAAGGAAATTTAAGACGCGACTTTCAGATTTTTTTTTTAACTCAGAGCTATTAACATACAGTAGCGGTAACTTAATTTCAAAGACACCATATATCCTCCTGTATAAGCCACTCTAGATTTTATTAGAAATTGACTATTTTATCACCAGTATATTAGAAAATACGTTGTGTTCTAGACTGCCGGCCCAGTCGTCCAAAGGCCAAAAATGTTATTTGTCTGATATAAGTCATAAAAAGGGGCTGAGAACTTCAGTCAGTAGCATAGACTATACGCAATACATCATGCATGAACTGCAAACCAACACTGCAAACTGCTTTGAGCTGCAGTGAACCCTGATTCATGTACGAGCTACAGCTTCTAGGTGAGAATCTATGGTGTGTGAGTGACAGAATTCACTTACTTCTACTACTGAGTTGTTGTTGAGTTTCTGCTTGTTGCCCTGTAGTACAGGCTTCCCATCAATGTAGATGGGCCGCTTACCCTCATTAGCAATAAAGAAGTCTCCGTTACTACGAAGTTTAATGACACCCTGACGACGGGAGATCTTCCATGCGGGGCCTTCTAATGACAGATCGACATCGATAGGGTTGTCCTTAGTGGCGCGGCCTAACGTGATCTGAAATAGGATTAAAAAATATTTAGTCTTTCACTCAGTTAAAACAGCCATCTTTATTTTGCATATTAGCAGAACTCTCTCTTTAATATATGACGTTATGTTTTTGAGATCATTGGGAAGTATAGGCCGCAAATGTATCTTCTAAAAAAAGAAACAACAGCAAAAAAAAAAAGAAAGAAAAAAAAAAGACAACATGAAGCTGCACTAAGACTTTAGGGTTTACTTTTGATTGCAATTCTTTTTTTTACTTTAGTCAAGTGTTTTTTTTTTACACTAGACAGGCTGGTTGAAATAGTCAAACCTAAATGACAATCCGTATTCCTAGTAAACTTTTATTTGCTTACCTCTCGAGATCTCATCAAGTAACGGACAAGGCGTCCACGGAGCACAGCCAACGTTTGTGAGTCAAAGTCTGGTGGACTTATCCCTGTTGATAAAGGGACATTACATCGTCAAAGCTGTCCTGCTATTTTAATGTCATTGCTATATTGGTAAATGTAAAGTCAATATGCTGACTTCAGTGGTACAATGTAAAAGCTACCCATAAATTCTCTCGTATTATCCGCACCCTTGTATAAACCTCACCCCCGACGTTGGGGGAGCTCAAAGCCATAGCAAAGGCTTGAGAACTGGTAGTTCAGTACTATTTCATAGTGTAAAATACCCCAACTTTGGTTCATTCCTATAAGCCTAATTTTTATTTTGATTCTGGTACTAGCCGCGGCTTACAGGAGTAGCATTCAACATAATATCAATGTCACCGTAGACGCTGCAGCTACCGTAGTAGCTGCAGCGTCTACGGTAATAGCAATTGAATAGTCGGGGAATTTTGCCCTGTTTTCGAGTATCTTTAGACCTTTTTTGTAGACTGGCTAACCTTTTACAGGTTAGATTTAAGTTATTTTTAATGTTACTTTTCATTATACTTTGCCGACTCATTTTTCTGAAATAGTCTGAAGGAGGCATATGGTTTTGTATTTGAATCACATCCAATGCTGGCTAAAATGAGTAAGAGAGAAAGATGGACTGACCTGTGACTGAGTCTACGAGTACCTGCCACTTCGGCAGCTCCTGTTCCAATGTGCGAATCTCCCGTTTCTGACGACGGTCAGCGACCGCCAACTCTACATGAGGAGAATAGTATTTTCTGGTGTTATACTGCTCGCATTATAACAGTATATATATGTGAGTCTAGTGTAGTGTTACCTTGTGTATTAACCCCCAGGGTCATGCCTTACCTGGTGGATCACACACCTGTGCTGCATCTATTTGCCGCTAGACCCCAGCCACCACTACATGGATTTTTTTCTTTTGTTGTTAATAAAATTAAGGGGCATATTAGCACCAGATTGTTTGGTCAAATCATATTCCACTTGTTCTTGTTATTCACATATTTTCTTATCATCTTTACCTGAACTTTATCTTTTGTAACAATTGATTTTTTTTACTTGTTCTTTTATCCACGAATCAATGAATATATCCATCCAATGAATTAAAGGTTTTTTCCTACGAAATTTTCTGCACTCAAAACAACTTACCGTGTTCGAGGACTTCATCCCTTGGTTCTCTGAAACAGAAAACAAGAATATATACTTTCACAGTTTGAAACAAAGTCTTTAAAACCTGAATAACTAAAGTAAGTCTACATGTATTTCTGCACCAACTGTACATGTTACTCTCAACATGCATTTCTAGCACCGGATAATCCACCATAAACGCAGCATTTTATTACCTGTGAGTTATGAAACATTTTAAAAAATTGTGAAAAAAGGGCCAGTACAACATTTGTTATCATAAAGGTGTGAAGCTTAGGTACATGGTAGGCTTATCATAAAAAAAGTTCAGCAAAATTTTGCATAAATATGTAGATGTTTGGAAAATGTCTTTTCCTTTAGATATTTGCTAATTAGGTTTGACTACATAAAGTACATACTTGAGATCCTCGTCATTTATCATGTCTTCAGCATCGGAGAAGTTGAGAACATGGTCTCCCCGTGGCATGGGTTGAACTGAAATAGAACAAAAATGGCATACCCCGGTACATACATGTGTAATGGAACAGATTTCATAGAATTTAATACCGGGTATTGCAGCATTAGAACTGATCCCTTAATCTATTATAATAAAAAGAAAACTCCACCTTTTTTCCAGCCCATTCTTGACAAAATGCTTGCGTCAGTGATATGTGAATTTAGTTCTAGACAATGAGTAACACACTGGGGTTATATTCAGTAACAAGCCGACTTTGTGGACTGGCGAAAGGGACGGCATGATGGACCAATATAATGGTATAGGACTCAGTATGGAGGCCTAGTGGAACCACCATCTTGAATTTCGCTGGTTGAGCTAAAACCCACTGATAAGACATACCATGATGGGTACCTTGTCCCTGGTTAACACCCACTTCCAGGGACATGCTGGACCCACCTTATCAGTGTGGGTCGCAGGAACCAGCTCCAGACCAGCTAGTGGCCAATAGAGTAAGTACCAGTACTGTTTTTTTTAAAACGTCATTCTAATGGCCGGTCATATTGATGGCGAGAAAACTATATTAGACATCAATCAGGCAAGGGAATAAATATATGTAAGTGCAAGAGACACACAGAGGGACAGAAAAGATAAAATAAAGACCCTTTTATAATAGGACTTGCCACAGCTGCATAGGTACATCATCCCATGGCCAAAAAAGAAAAGTTGTGTCTTTCATGCTAAAAAAAAAAAATAGGTAGGATAAGTCAGATTTTCTTTTTACCGTAATCTCCCGCGTAGAAGACGTGTTGCGCGTATAGGACGCACCCCCTTCTTGGTAGAAGCATTTTCGCGTATAAGACGCACCTCTTAGGGCTCAATTTTGTTAATTTAGTACATTTCTTTAGTAAAAGTACCCCTCGTATAAGATGCACACCCAACTTGAAAAAATCCTATAAGACGCACCAGGCATTTGTTTGGCGTAGAGGACGCGTCTTATACGCGGGAGATTACGGTATTTTGTAAAATTTTGTTAACTGCTGCAAAGACTCGCGGCGAGTCACGGTGACGGGTCACAGCGACTTGTGGATGACTAAAAACTTGGCCAAAAACCTATATTTTCTGTAAAAATGGAGGAAAAAGTTAGGGTCAGTCCTGTTTTACTAGGTAGGGCGGGTAATACCTGAAACAAGCAATTTATTTTTCTGGGGCCAAAAGAAGGGACATCACCCGGGAGGCATCATGCAGCATTTAAAGGGTTAAAATAAGCTCACCTGATTGGTCAGGTAGAAGGTGGTACTGCTTCATCAGCAGCCAATGACTGTACAGGATCTTCGCAGTGCGCGCCGGGTGGAAAACTGTCGGGTTCTTACTCAATAAGTCCTCAAAGACTTCTAATGTGGGTTGACTAGTCTGTAGAAAAACAGAAATGTGTAAACATGATTACATCTTTATCATCATAGGAGTTTGAACAGTTTACCAGGTATTCCTGTTCCATCATTTGTAGAGTCGTTATTGCTGCATTGGGCCCCCAAAAAATAAGTTGGTCTATGGACTTCCCTCTCCATATTTTCGGAAATACAAATTTTTTTTTTCTTTGAAAAAAATCTTGTCTACAGAGTTTGCTCGCTTCACTTTCTACAAGTTTTCTCTTTGTGATGTTTGGCAATTTTTTTTTTAAAATAAAATTTTTTCGCTCTCCTCACTTTCCAGCAAGGAATCCATTGGATGCCAAAAAATTCTTTAAAAAAAAACAAACGCTTGCTCGCACCATTTTTTCAAAACCAAAATCCGTAAACCAACTTATTTTTTTGGTGTGGCCTTACCGTAGCATGAGTGAAAAGCGCAGTTACAGGGCCGTAACATCCTGGGTATAAGCCGTGGCTTCTGGAGGTCAGGGACGGCTTATAGAACTAGCCTACACTATAGAACGGTACTAAAGCATCAATTTTCAAACCTCAGGTAGGCACTGACCTATCTGCTGTGTGTGGGTCTGCTAGTGCAGGTGTGAAAGTTGTGATCAGCCACAGCTGTAACCTCACTTGTCTTTCCTAATTGATTTTAAAGCTATTCATAGGAGTATCAGTACAACCAAGGTACCATTTTGAAGGGCATGAAATGATCTATTGGATGCATATTTTTAATTTAAGATCAGGTACAGAGAAGAAAATCATTCTCCACACTTAAGTTGAACCAAAATTTTAAAACCATTCTATGATATGAAGATGACATAGCACATAAAAAAGAATGGTTTGCACGTGTTCTCTGGTAAAATATGGTCTAGAAAATGTTTAGATTTATTTTTTCTAAAGGGCCCAGCCTGTTTGACAGACAGCCCCAAAATTGTGATGTGTGGTTCACTCAGAGATTCAATCCAGTTTCCCAATGTTAGGGAGTTTCCTGTTTTCTAATACTATATCCTATGTATTATATCTGTTTTGCAATGGGTAGGTGTGATAAAAAGAAGGGGATTTGCTTTTTGAATGAAGTATTTATGTCAATTTAAAGGGAAATTATGACTGTTCAAACTCACGGAAAGGACCCCACAATTCTGTCGTGATTCTCATTGACTGCTAAAATGGGGGGAAAACTCGAGTCTAAATAAACCATTTTGAATTGTTATACAGGGATAATATCCATCAATATCCATAATATCAGGCATAATATAGCCTCTCAAAACAGAAAATCATTAAAAATAGTGATAAAAGTGAACTGCATTCTCCTGCATTCAACTTGCTTGATCACAAATTTAGACCCTATTTAAACTCTTAACTATGGCAGAATTATAGGTTCGATTTGGCATCTTTAACTAGTCATAATTCCCCTTTAAATTAACATAAAGACTTCATTTAAAATACAAATCCACTTCTCTTTATTAGCTCTTTCCATTGCTCAATAGATAAAATTCAAAGAATAAAGTTTTGTAAAATAGGTAAGTGCCTACCTCAGGCGTGGCTTATTGCTTTTCCCAAAGTTTTCGAAAAGACTAAAAGGGCATACCCAGTACTCTATGGGCTAGAATTAATAACATTGACAGGAGTACGGGCGTTTAAGATTTCATCCTCTTCATCACAGTCAAGCATGTGCAAAATATTATGTCCACAATTTAAAAATCCCAATATCATGGCTTTGCAGTAATATCGTTCAATCTCTGAGACACATGGGCCATTTTTTATACATTATATATATAAATCTAATATAATGGAAAGAAAGTTGGTTCAACCAGGCCAGTACTAGCCCTAGTACTTACAGATGCAATCTTTCCAAGGAAGGTTTCTTCCTCTTTACTGAACAATGCTTTGGCTTGCTCGGCCGCTACCAGATCCGGGTGCAGCTGTTTTATTGCATTAATTGCTAACCTGAAATATACAAGAAGGGTCTTTATGTAGTTATCATTTTCTTTACATAATACCTTGAGGACAGACCCTCCACTGCGCCTCATGGGACGAGCCAAAGTTGGTGAGCACATTGTACATGAGTATATTATACATTATATCAGTACTACAGTGGTAAAAGTCAAGTCCCTGGTGTGATTTACACAAACTAAGGGTTGGCCTTATACGTGTACGTGAGGTACGCCTTAGGCACAGGCTGTTCCAGTATTGGCCGCATCATACCTCAATGCCTCATGCCTATTGAACATCTTGATGCTCTGCTACCGTGCTGGCGAGTAACTCACCAGTAGGGCCAAATGGCCAATTTCACTAAGGCAAATACAGTTGACAACTTGTTCTAAAAATATATGGAAATTTTGAAAAAAAAAGACAACAAAACTTGGTCTGAAACCAAAACTACCGGGTATGGGCCGGTGGTCGCCCACCAATGTTCGGGACAGAATTTTGTTTGACGCAGGGGAGATCTCAATGGGTGAAATATCAGGGCGTGATTCTCATGTTTCCGGTTCTCTATAGCCAAAGTAAAGCATGAATATAATCAATTTTGTTTTATCTGAAAGAATGTATGAATTATACATAGAGAACTGAAGGAGGCAAAATGATTTGAGATATATAGCTGATTTCATAAGGGAAAAAAACAAACTTACTTTGATAGCACAGGGTCGTAGAGTAGAGCATACCATCTTTCTTGAATTTCTTTTAGTGTGAATTTACATGAAAATGAAACACCTAAATGCACAGCTGTTAAGTCATTTGTCTGGAACACAGAACATAAAACAAGATTTAGTTTGGTAAAGGATGTTTAACGTACTACCACAAGCACAAAATGCCATAAGATTTATACTAGACTCAAGCAGTCGTCACGGACAATTTAAGATGACAAAACATTGTATTTAACAGGGCTTGACAAATCAGTTTGGAGACTGTGTGCCCACAAGGCATAAGGGCAAAGAAAATTTGTGCCCGCCAGACACGCTTCGTGCCCAGAGCCATTGCTTTCTATACCAAAAATTACATATTTAGATAGATGGAACACACAGTTTTAAGAAAACGATTATATTTAATCAAATCTCTGGTGAAACTTCATTTAAAGTTTTAGAAACCACTACACACACATAATCTCAGCAGTTTAGAAGTGTCGTGGAATAAGCATAGACTGCAAACCACGTCAATAAACAAAAGATAGTAGCTTTTTGACTGCTGTGCCCATTGGGCACAACTTGAGATATGTTTTGTGCCCAGTGACATTTTTTCGAGTCACGGGCATTGGGCACAGGGATTTGTCAAGCCCTGTTTTAACACATATTCACCACTTCATTTTAAGCTTTCAAATATTCCGCCTTGGTTATTTATTATAATGTTTGTATTGAAAACAGCTGCTGTATCTATGGATATACAGAAAATATAGACTGCACATAATCTGTACACCCCAAAACACCCCTGCGGACCCCGGTCTTTCATCCTTGGCTGCCTCTTAAGAATGAATTTACCTGTTGTACTGCTGTTATAAGAGCGAGGTCATCTTGTGGTTTCCAACGCCCCAGGTCTTTGGTAGATGCGGCGGGCGGGGGTGGTTTGGCTTTTTTATTTCGCTTACTTGTTGATGGTTTGGCAGGAGGCTGTAATCGATAACATATCAACACATCTCATTTACTGGGTTATATACAGTGATCATAGTACAATGTACTATACCCTGGCTATAAGGTGCAGTTTCATGTGGCAATTAGGGTTTCACTGTGGCTCTTACAGCTTATACTTGGGGGTTTATGCGTTTACTACCGTAAATTCTCTCGTATAAGCCGTGGCCAGTACCGGAGGATCAGCCAAAAGAAGGGGTGCGGCTTATAGGAGGGATTTTGGTTCTGTAAAACAGAACTAAAATCTGAAATTTTCAAGCAAAAAGAGTGGCTTATAGCTCCCTCTTAAGTCGGAGGTGCGGCTTATACGAGGGTGCGGCTTATATGAGAGAATTTACGGTACATTACTACTCTTCCAGTTTAAGGCCTCAGGGACAACTTATAGCTTCTTTACAAATTAAATGTGCGGCTTATAGGCAGGACTGACTCATATGCAAGGTACTATGTTAGGTATTAAAGCATACAAACCTTGTGTCCAGTTGCTTTCTTCTTTTCAGGAGGTGGCGGAGCAGGCGGTGTTTGGTCCACAACCGTTGGCTCTGGTTTTATTTCAGGTGTGCTAACAATGGGTACAATGATTGGTGTTGCTGGGATGTCAACGGTTATGGGCACTGGGGCGGGAGCTGATATCACCGGTTGTGGAGGGGCGATGACTGGCGGGGTTATGACTGGTGGCGTGGTGATTGAAATTGTACCAGTGACTGCAGCAGCAGCCGCTGCAGCTGCTGATGCTTTCATGCGCCCTCGGTCTGATTTGACCAAACTACTCTCGACCAACTCATCATCAAACTTCTTGCGTTTAATAGAGCGTGTTGAACTTCGCCGCTTTTGTTGCCCACTTGAGCCACCTGGATGGTTTGGCGGAGTAGAGCCTCCGACTCCCCCTAGCAGACCTAGAAATATATGTCATCTTATCATCCAACATCTACTTTTGATATTAGACAAAAATAGAATCAGTCTTACAATCAGTAAAGACCCTCGTTTAATAATCCTACTACATATAGTTATGTGTTAACTCCTACCAGTAAGTTACAGTTTTTCTTCACAAGCTCTGACTTGGACAGTTTTTTGTTTGTGGATATTACTTCAAGAGAAAATCAAAAGCCATACCTGTGACATTCATAGACATCGTTACAGGTGTTCTGCAAGTGATGAAGGATTCATATGGGACGTTGATTACACTGAAAAGAAAGGTATAGATGAAGGATAATTCAGCATTGGGCAGTCAAATACTAGTCACTTAGAGTACATGAACACTTAGGGTAAATGCAAAGTTTTACAGTTTGGGTGTAAATTGAAACCAACTGAATTTGAAAAGTAACAACCCTAGTCCAGGAATAGGGGGCTAGCGTGCGACATCAATGAGTCCGCATAGTCACGGGGTACCACTCGTGGTCACGTGATCTAGCATTAATCTCAAACCAGATAACTAAGGCCGTTCAAACCATAATAACATCCTTCAAGAATTTAAAAAAAAAACAACAATCCTAATGATAGTGTTCCTACGCTATTGAACTACTTTCACAAAAAAATATTCAGAAAATGTCATTTTATAAAAATTGCATCGAGGCCATTTGCTCTAATAGGGACGCTCGCGAGCTGCACTTCGCTGACTCTTTGAGAATCCTGACTTGCGGGAATAGGGGCAGTTAGCATCCTACTAGGATTACACAAATTGTGTTATGGGAAATCATTTCTGGCAGTGGCACCCCACTGCAGGGCTTTTGACAGGGCCGCGCAGCGCGTACTTCACACATTTAAACCCTAAATGGCGCATTGAAATGGCTAGATGTGCTCCAAAAGGCGCATAGAAATCCTATTCCTGAGGTTCAAACTAATAATGATACAGAAATGGCAGACCCCTCATTGGAAATATAAAAAAGTCTCGGGATTCAGGCACTTGATTTTACCATTCTGTAAATGATAAAAAAAAATTCAAATTCATAACTTTTGTTCTACGGTGTGCCTTCTATGTGAAATGGCCTTCTCTGACTTGGGAGGGGGGGGGCGCCTTCTACGTGAGATGTATATCAAGACAAAAGAAAGATCTTGAGTTTTTTCAGGTGACGCTAGTCTGCAGTACTTGATGGTGTTGGAGATCTGCCATTGGCCACCCTACTCATGCTGCCATAGGCATAGAGAATGTACTGGGACGATCGACTACCCTATATAAAATCCTGAATTTCTCCAAATCATGTGCCTTGATCAAAAAATCCTTTTCAACATTGATAGTAGAGATACAGGGCATGCCCTAGGCTAGGCTAGACGGACCCGACCTTTCCTGACACTCCTCCCGTCCTGTACTGTACAGGGCGTCTGCAGCTCCAAGACTGCTCTGTACAGACTATAGGGAAAACATACCAAACTTTTATTTTGGATTTACCCGAATAATTTTACATCACCGGGAAGGTGGCAACTTGAGTAATTTAATGGTGTTTAAATTGTCTTTATAATGGTACTAGAACAGAAGTTATGAGGGATTGAATGTGGAATTTCTATAATATTTTCTGTCAGTGGATTTCCAGCCAGTGTGGGTCTTATCAAACTCCCTGCCCAATGTGCACAGGTTCTCACACATTTCAGACATTGCTTTACTTAATCTCAAATTAAATTTGATTGAATGATCATAGAGGGTAACCAATTACATCACTGTAAACACAACAGTATTATATATCATGTTGGAAAGTCAAAATTTTCTAAATGGCAGTGTGATAAGCAGACCTGAAATTCTTGGATTTTTTACTCAACTCTCCTATACTCTTTAGCTTTGGGCTAATTTAGGCTAATAGATAATAAATAGCTAATTAAAGATCCTAAAAGTACACACTTTTGTGGTTATCCCATATAAGTTTAAAAAAGTTACACAAATATTTAGTTTTGATATTTTCGGGTTTATGTCAAAACTCTTCCGAAATATATATAATCTATCCAGATATTTCATTCTTTCTCCCTCTATGGTAACTGATAATGTTTTAAGCTTTCAATAAAGGTCTCAAATGTAAAAAATTGACCAAGAATTAACAATAATATCAGCATTTTATATTTCAAGGTTTTATAGAAATTAGTCTGCACACACCAATACCCATTGAGAACTGATAAGATATTAAATCAATGACTGGATCTAGAGTAAAATGACCCACGAATTCTGATTCCTTGATTATTTTTACCGTGGATACATGAAAATAGTTAATGTTGACAGTGGAAAAGAGCCCTAAAATAGAAAATAATATTGATTGATTTACTATAGTGACAGAAAGGGACTCGCGGGAGTGGGTGCAGCGGTGTTATTCCTATAGAAAATCATATTGATTGATTTACTATAGTGACAGATAGGGACTTGCGGGGTGGGTGCAGGGGTGTTATTCCTACACTAGCCTACAGACTACCCTTTCACTGTCTACATACTCCGTAGACACTCTGAGGGAACCTCAGAGACCAAGTGTGTCTGTTGTAGTCTGTTTGGTCAGCCAATCTGGCAGAGTGGCCATTTCTCACAGAAGAACTTACTGTCAGGTCCAATGCTTCCACCAACACTTCCCTCAATGTATATCCAAAGATTCACAATACACAAAGCACTTGAAATACTTGTGATAATTAATAATCCAGGTGATTTTCAAATCTCCCTCCCTAACTGCAAATCATTGTCGGCCATCTTGAAGCTAGGTGTAGCCACCTAGTGCCAAAAAGACTACACTATTCTTGGTTGGTTAGCCCTATGTTTTTAAGAGCAGGTTAACACCAGGTAGCACCCCAGCATGTTGACAATGGAGGCCATTGAGGTGGGGATATCTAAGCTCAAGATAAATATGTCAGATTTATTGGATATATCTCATGAGTCATGTTTCAGTAAATATAAGCTGATGTACATGAAAACTATATGTTTGTGAATAGGAGGGACAATTTCCAGGAACTGACAGTGAGTACTTAGTTCAGACTAGCCATGTGTTTGTGCCACTATAGACTTGTATACATCTTGGATCCTGCCTGTGGCCTATGTCTACACTACTGTCTACACTACAGTGAGGAAAACACGCCAAACTTTTATTTTGGATTTACCCGGATAATTTTACATCACCGGGAAGCTGGCAACTTGAGTAATTTAATGGTGTTTAAATTGTCTTTATAATGGTACTAGAACAGAAGTTATGAGGGATTGAATGTGGAATTTCTATAATATTTTCTGTCAGTGGATTTCCAGCCAGTGTGGGTCTTATCAGTCCCTGCTCACTGTGCACAGGCTGTACTGGTTCTCACACATTTCAGACCTTGCTTTACTTAATCTCAAATTAAATTTGATTGAATGATCATAGAGGGTAACCAATTAGACCACTGTAAGCACAACAGTTTGGGGATTAATGGGCTACATTTTGCATCAAAAGGAACTAAGATAAGTATTATAGATCATGTTGGAAAGTCAAAATTTTCTAAATGGCAGTGTGATAAGCAGACCTGAAATTCTTGGATTTTTTACTCAACTCTCCTATACTCTTTAGCTTTGGGCTAATAGATAATAAATAGCTGATTAAAGATCCTAAAAGTATACACTTTTGTGGTTTTCCCATATAAGTTTAAAAAAGTTACACAAATATTTAGTTTTGCTATTTTCTGGTTTAAGTCAAAACTCTTCTGAAATATATACAATCTGTCCAGATATTTCATTCTTTCTCCCTCTATGGTAACTGATAATGTCATAAGCTTTCAACAGAGGTCTCAAATGTAAAAATTGACCAAGAATTAACAAAAATATCAGCATTTTATATTTCAAAGTTTTATAGAAATTACAGTCTGCACACACCAATACCCCTTGGGAACAGATAAGATATTAATTCTATGACTGGATCTAGAGTCAAATGACCCACAAATTCTGATTATTTTTACCCTTGGTACATGAAAATAGTTAATGTTGACAGTGGAAAAGAGCCCTAAAATAGAAAATCATATTGATTGATTTACTATAGTGACAGATAGGGACTTGTGGGAGTGGGTGCAGGGGTGTTATTCCTAACTACAGTGTACAGGGCAGTCTTGACTTGGAGCTGCAGCCGTTGCGGATTCCCTACACTCCCAGTCTACACTAGACTGGATTGGCTTAGTTCCAGTGGCAATAGGCCCTCATGACTAACACACAGACTGTCACAGTGACAGTCAAAGATTGACACAGTGGGCCTGAGACTGTCAGAGGCTGAGGCTGAGCCTGATCCACTGAGAAAAAACAGATTTTAAAATATTTTTTTCCTGAATATTTTGGTATGATGCATCCAGGAGATGAAAAATCGCAGAAAATCGCAGCCATATAGCTGTTTAAACTAGCTATATTCTAATAAATAAGATGTCATAGAATAACCCTGTATGTTCTGATAGCTTCTGTACTGAATATTAATTTTGGAAAAACCGTCCAAAGTTGTATAAAGTGGTCAGACCGCCCTGGTCTTAATAACCAGTCAATATTTCTCAAAATCCCCTCAAAATGTAGGTCTATATGTTGGCTGCACATGTACAATAATATATCTCATCTAACTTTTACTTAAAATAGAAATATCCAAATGTTTCTGCAATAAGAACATGGCTAGTCAGGTCACTCAACATTGTGATCTGACAGAATCATTAATTTCACTCAAGACAAAAGTTTACTGCCTGAATTTAGAGAAAAAACAGGTGAACGAAGTAAAATACTTCCAGTGATGTAGAGCTTTGTTTCACCTTTCATTTGATACAAATTTGAAGTAATTCTGTCCGGTAGAACCCCCAGAATCAATTTTCTACAAACACAAGTTTATCATAGTGACAGATAAGGGGAGCGGGCAGCCAGATTCGGCTGACTTCGCTAACTGAGTGACTGTGGAGTGTGGTCTGTGCCACTTACTGTAAGTTACTCAGTCAATGAGTGACTGACACAGCGACAGTAGTTGGGCAGTTGGATCGGCGCCCAACTCACATACTTGTTGTGATATATGCAAGCAGGAACATTGAGAGACAATGTTTTGTTGTCTTACCAGTGTGTTAACTCCAAATAACTGGAGTTACTTCGTAAAACAGGCAATCATTTCACAAATTTACGGTGAATTTCTGTAAACAGGAAGCGTCGCCGATGCTGTTAGTAGGTTCTGGCATAGTAGTGAGTCGTAAAATATATCGCAAAAATTTAGGCGGATAAATAGAAATCAAGAAAGTATGCGAACATTCAATTAAATCATATACAGCTGTAGTAGTTTTTGTCTCAATACTAGAGGAGGGATCAAATTTTACGACACAATTGACTGAGCTTACAAAATATTCCAAAAGATGGCGCCAGTGCGCCTATCGGGCCCCGCTTCACAGTCATTACACACTAGGTGTCAGGACTTCCCAGCTGCGTTTCGCGCGGTTGCAGGGAGCAGAGCTAGTAGACACAGTCCAGCTGGTTCAAAATTGACCAACAATTTCTCTTAGTAACTTTTAGGGATGTTAGTTTGATGCTTAGGTAACATAAAGAAGGCATAAAGATCATAGGCCATGGCGTCCATTTTTTTCACTGGAAGGTAGTTTGGTGGTCTTGACTATGGCTGCCTATGAGAATTTGTGTTTTCCTACATTTAATTCCATAGAAAAAAATCTTCAAACAATTTCTTAACCAAACCACATGTATTTATACCTAAGATAATTAGATTCTTTTTGGAACAAAAAAAGTAGGGGGTTGAATGTGTATTGTCCCTCCCTGACTCCAGTCTTCCCTCGATCCGTCTGTAGAGTGACCCACACAGAGCATGTTCTCTGTGGGAATTGTTGAGGAACGGAACACCCACAGATTGATCAGTGTAACTGCTGCGTGTCTACTCCCCTTAAGGGAGAGGTTATTTTTAACAACAGAGAGGGGTAGGGGTGTCGGGGGACAAAAAATTTCAGACCCATGTTGGGGGGGGGGGAGAAGTTCACCCCTTTTCGGCGAAAAACCCCACATGCTACCATAGAAGAAGCCTAAGAGGGGGACAGAAAAATTCCAGACCCACCGAGGGGGGGGGGTCGGGGGTCGGAAAAATTTATGCTGCGCCCACATGGAATTTCACCAACCCCCCCAGCCAGTTGTTAATTTTTTTTTATTTATTTACGGGGGGGGGGGGCAAAAATTCTTGGTACATTTTGACTGTCGTCAAGGTGGGGGATAAAGCCAAAAGCCCCTCTCTAAGGGAGTGTTCATTTTTTCGGGTGGGTACGAGATTGCAATCAAGTTCTTTAACAATTGTTAAGATCGATTTTTGTTTAAAAAAGAAACACCTTTTGCATCAATCCATCCATCCATGCAGCAAGTCAGCGTCAATTCATCCAGCCATGGAGCCATGGGTTCATCATTCCATCCATCCACCCATCCATCCATCCATCCACCCATCCACCCATCCACCTATCAAACCAGCCAGCCGTCATGCCAGTGAGTGTTGATTGTTTTATTGATTCGGCAGTCGAGTGAGTATAAGGGAGAGACTGAGTAGGTGAGTTAGTGAATTAGTGACTTTTATGCTGACTGACACCCCTCTGGGATAAAATTTTGCGCCCCCCCCTCCTCAAAGTGTAACTACTCCAATCCCAGAAAAGATTTTGCTCCTTACTTAAAAGCATCATTCAATGCAATATAAAACAAGATTAGATATTAGTAGTATCTAAGACGGTCTCCTATAAATCACACCTTTTGAATTGAAGATTTCAATTTAAAGTTTGATTTCAAAAGGTGTGATTTATAGGAGACCGCCTTAGGAATAGAACTTATACTAAGCTACTTTAGGTTTTAAATAAAAGAGGTCAAGTGGTACCCATGTCACGAGTCTTGTTCTTTTTCCGCTGAGCTTTTGGTGCAGAGGAATCAACTGATTAGCGAATGTGCTTTGGAGTGAGGAGGAGAGAGGATTATACTCGTCAGTAATGATCGACGGTTTTTAAGGTTTTAGTTAGTCAGTAATGATCGACGTTTTATTAAGGTTTTAGTAATTCTTCCGGGTTAAGCCGGGCATCCGGGTTAAGCCGGGTATAGCAACATTCATTTTCAGCACAGATCTGGAAGCACTGACTGGGGCTCGGCAACCTAGGTGGCGTTACCTGAGCACGAGGACCATTATGTATGGCTCAAGGGCCACCAGTGGATTGAGACGAGAGATTTTGACAGTCTCTGAAGGCTTCAGCTGGATAACCGCGGCATAGGCGGTATGGACATATCTCATGGCAGAGATTTTGTTCGCAGCGAAGCCAGACGCAGACGCACCAGTGGCGTGAGCGGAAGTGAGGTGGCTCGTGACATGGGGGCCAGACCTCTCTATTTACTGTTTGACATCGACTTTCTTATAAACCCCCTCACGTTGGTGAAACCACAGATGCGGTGTTTACTGTTAAAGCACACGAGCAAATACATTTTTAGTGATCAGGATATAGATTCTTTTAAATTCGGAATACTTCTCGTGTATAGCGCTCTTTCTCTTCTGTTTTTTGATATGTTTCATTCGTGTTAATGAAGAATATCTATTACGTTATTAAAGGAATTTACATTGGTAGCTTACAATTGAGACGATAGATTTCGAACGCGTTCCGAACGCAGGACGCATTTTGTTGTCTCCCTCTTGCGATAAAAGCAAGAACTGTCAGGCGCATTTCACCAATCTGTGTCGATTGCCAATTTCATCTTGCGCCAGGCACTAATAGTGCGAGATTTCAATAAAGTTAACCAAGATTTTCTTACAGCGCTAGCTTACAATTGAGATGACAGATTTTCATTGCGTTCCTGAACGCAGGGCGCATTTTGTTGTCTCCCTCTAGTGGGAAGAACTAGCATTGATATATATGTTGTATTTTTTATCCGCTAGATGTCACCAGTGCATTGCTCTGGGTCTGTGTTTGGTTTTAGCCGCTGTTTGGCAGACCCGCATGGTTTTTTAACTTTGAAAAATCACAGAGGTGTTTTACACCATGTTATGAAGTTAATGTTTTAAGATAAACGAAGTTTTACTATTTTTTAAACGAATTTTGTTAATAAAAGTAACATTGAGTAAGTATCTTTTGTTTTTTCGTTAGTTTTGTATAAGGAAAATTTGCTGGTATTTAAGGTGCTTTAGATCGAGGAGTTACACCCGCTGACTCTAGCACAGTGGTGGACGCTACCAATTTAGAGCTCCATTAAAGATAATTAAGCTGGCTTGTGAAATCTTTATTTTGTTATATGTAATAGGATCATTGGTAAATTAACATAGAATGTTTTGCTGTAATAAGATACAGCTATTTCTATGTGAATTCTTCACTGCCGCCGCGAGAAGGCTATCCTATAGAGCAGCATCTAAATTTTGATCTTAATGGTCTAAAATTTCCCTGTTTTAAAATGTAGTTTATGTATGGGAACTTAGATACTTTATGATATAAACCCCTGATTTATGTAGATTTTGTGTAATATATCATACACGTTGGGGTATTCAGTAGGAGCACATCCAGTGTGACATTTTTCTATTTTTTTTAAACACAATTTGAACAGATCGGAAGAATATACGAAACAACAGCCTTTGATAACATAAAGTTTTTTCTTGTTAAAAAATCTGCTATAATGCCAAAAGGTTCCTACCAGTGCTTCTTTTATGGAATTTTTGTTAAGTGATTCATTTTTTATCCAGCTTTGGATGATTGAACTTTTTACCCCATTGCGATGAGCACTGGTGTTAACCTTTAAGATATCTAATATATCTTTAACTGAAATGCGATGACATAAGATGTGAACAAGCCAATAAACATGAGCATTGTCCATTATCCCATGGAACATGGTGGCTCTTATTAGCATTCTCAATGGTATACCATGGGCATAATCTGTGGCTGTATATGAGCTGTCTTTTTCTTCAATATTTTTTTGAAATTTTTCAACAAGAAATTTCAGATGGTTGTGAAAAGGACACAGTTTTTTTTTAGCTGGTTTCTGACATTCTGTTGCAGCAGCATTAAGTGCTGAATACTTACCACGGTGTGTCACTGGATCTGCTCTCTTGTCTCTTAGCTCCCATAGGAATTTAGTATTGATGTTGTATTGAAAAACCTTCATAAAAGGTATAGTAGCCTCAAGTAAACCAAAGGATTCCATCTTGTCTCGCCAAGCAGTTATAGCAGAGTGAGTCGTTATTAAAAACTTGACACTAATGAAAATTGGGGGTTGACCTGCATCTTTCTTTGTTGAAGCTTTAAGTAAGGTTAAACAATATTAAAGTATTTGTTTCACAACATTTTTTTGTTTTTTTTTTACTTCTTTCTCTTTATAAACTTTTATGATGATAAAAATATTGGTTTTAGCTTTAAAAACTTACACCTGTTTAAGTATAAAGCTTTAAAAAAATCATTTTCAATGTTTTTTAAACTAAGTTTACAATAAATTTGGTTGGCCTTATGTAAGGCATCATGTGTGTTTCGAAATCATGTAGGGAGCGCCTTTAGCAAATTGCTGACCAGTGGTCATCTCATTATCACTCATGTCCTTAGTAAGGTCAGCATAGCTTAGGGCTAAAGCTGACCGCTGTTGACCATTTTTATGAGGGACACTACAACGATATAGCTCCAGGTAGTTGTCATTTCGAAGTAATTACATGCAACTTTTTTATGGTCAGCTTCTTGCTTTGATTCATGTTTACATTTTAGATGTTGACTTTAATTTACATCATTTGGACATTGCATAATGGTATAATATTTCGTTATAATTAAACATTAATAAAACACTATCTTGTTTGCTTGAAAGCATTTATTTTACCTAAAAGATTCATACCATATATGAGTTCTATCTTAGCAATATAACACAGATATAAAATCTAAGTAAGTTAAGGATAACTAGAGACTATGGTATATATCCTGATTACTGGTTTTTAATATGCATTGATGAAGAGATAGTGAGATTGCTTTATAGCACTTCATTGGAGCATCATTATGACCAATGGGTATAATATATAAGCAGACTGATGGACACCACCACTAAACTAAAGATAAAAAATCGTTAGCAGCTCTGCGTGGTTTATAGGATGCTCCAATGAATTCTTGTTGAGCAGATTTATCCATATTTCATTGGAGCATCATGATGACCTATAGGTACAATATATAAGCAGACTGATAGACACCAGCACTAAAGTATAGATAAATGATTGTTAGCATAAGTGTTAACCTAGGATTCCTTTGAACCTTTTTTGTACTGGCTGAAATCTAACACTACAATAGCTTGCATATGTAGCACATATATAGGTAATTTAAGAGTTAACATGGAGTTTCCATGAAATCTTATACAATTTTAATAGCGCTTTATTTTTATATCATATAAAAAAGTTATGATATAGTTCTATTTAAGATACTTTTTGAGCTTAATATGATGAGTAAATAATTGCTTTTACATTTTGCTATTTAAGGGTGAGATACTTTAAGATATCTTAAATAAGTGACCCATAGGATGGCGACTATGATCAGATCTAAATCATGATACAGAAATGAAGTTATCATGATTTTTAGTGCTTAACTGTTTATAACTTATTGCTTTTTAAGTGATCCTTCTGTTTGGGTTTTATCTCAAACAAAAATATGGTGGCTTTTACCATATAATATAGCAGGATAATTTATAATTCCTGCATTTCCACTGATTCCCCACCAGACAGTGGTTCTGCACATTCGCTCCATAGTGATTCCCCTCTTTCCATGTATGCCATTCTTTTGGTTTTATTTTCTTTAGTTTTTTCCCTCTTCATTAATTTGATGCCAAAAGTTATAGCCAGAATGAGACAAATCATGAAACCCAAAGCAGTGATCACATTGGTATATACCAAGGTGTTAGAGAGCTGTTGACTTATACCTTGAGGCAAATTAGTTACTAAGGTTCCATCCTGCGTTGTGGCATATGTTGGAGACATAAAGCTTCCAGATATGGCATTTATGAGAGTAGTCCTATGGCGAAATGGAAGGTTAGTTTTTTCCTCAGGCGTTGGACTTGTTTCAAAATTAGCTGACACAGCGCTTATTTCCATTGTTTCACCTGCAGATGTGAAATTTAAATATGAGGTGACAGCTGCTTTCAAAGGCGAGGAGGGGAAAGATGTTGCAACATTTGCCACAGTGGTGACATCACTTCCCCTGTCTATATAAATGGAGGAGCTCTGATCAGCATCATCATTCACACGGGTGGACGTCAACACGCTGTCTGCACGAGGAGAATTTTTCTCCAGAGTTTCTGAGCCATTGTCTATATAAGCTGAGGTGCTGTCTGATTTTGTAGTTAAGCTAGCACTTTCAGCGGTCAGTTCTATATGATAATTTGCTGCTTTAGTAGTTGCTGATGACTTCTTTATGAAGAGAACGGTCTCAGTTGATGCTATCTCACTTTTGGGATAGATGCTAGCTCTGCTAGTTGACGCTCTCACACCTTCAGGATAGGTAAGTTGAATTTTCCTGTGGGAAATAATTATTTTCTATATTTTTTTATACGAGAAATTTTTTATCATCTAAGCCGGGGGGTCAAAATCATGTTTAGGATAGTTTACCTTTAGTTAGGTCTGAAACACATTACGGTTATACATTGTAGTTTTTACCAGGTGAGAAAAATCAAAGCCACGTGTGTTGAAGACTGGGGGGAGATATTTTTTTGAAGCTAGCAGGGTTTTTGTTAGAGAGGATAATACTCAGTCACCCTTTTTTCCCATTTAAACAAGAAATAAACTACAAAGGAAAAAGTGAGCTTCTTTAGTTTAAGTTAAATAAATTGCTGCTTTTAAAATATACCATAGCATGCTTCATTGCAAACTTTTGTGAGGAGCTTAAAACTAGCTTTAAATTTAGTTAATAGATCTATTGGTTTAGTACATGTATAATTCACAGGAGGTCGCCAGCAGCATGCAAGTTTACCTGTTACCTGACTGAAATCACTGGTGCATGACCTTACCTGCTACCTTGCTGACCTATTCTCAGGGCTATAACTTGCACATGCGCTGAGGACTTGACTTTGGCTACACAAAGGACATTGATCGTCATATTATTAAGTATCAACTTTTCACAAACTTACCTACATGTTCCATAGGAGCAATAGAAAATAGGTATTCCTTGTATCTCAATTCTTCTTAAGAAGGGGAAAGTATTGGTGCTGTAATTTATGTCGTTTATATCAGCAAAATCTTTCCATTCTACAAAGGAGCTTTTCACTGTGTCCACCGTGGCACGTGTTGGTAGACAGTTGTCACATTTTAAATGCTGTTTTTTTTCACAAAAACACGATTTTGCCTCTATAATAGAAACAGCAGAGAGCAGAACAAATATAACCGTGCAGTACATGGTGCTTGCTTAGAATGAAGAAAGAATAGCTCGCTAAGGGAATTGAGGGAACAACAGACTTGGCCCTATTCTTTATCTATGATTTAAGTAGAACGCATGGTGTTAACTTACATCTTACATTCCGCTCTGTCGATACTCTCCATTTAAGTTAGGTGTAAACAGCTTTATACACCAGCCATTAAGACCAGGAACATGACCCAGCTGTTCTGATACTCTAACCAAAGAATGGACCTGTTTACCGTATTTCCCCATGTATAATACTGAGCTAATACAAGCAAAACTGTCAAATTAACTGGGTCTATATGTTATGCACCAAGTAGGAATGGACACAATTCCGGAATTGCCCATTACTGATTTTGCCCAATTCTGGAATTGTCCTCTCTTAGGCTGCGCAGTTCAGGAATATTTAACCCTTTAGACCTTAAAATGGCCAAAAACGGCCGGGTCTAGTCTCCTCAAAACGAGCATTGACGGTCGATTTTTAGCCAATTTTCACTGATTTTTCATGGCAAGACAAAAGCAAATATCAGTTATGAGAAATTAACAGAAGTTGCTTTTCCTGTTTGATACCATATGAGCATTAGAAAATTTACTAAGGTTTAAAGTGAGGTGAAGGGCCAAAAAAATGCCCATTTTTAGCTAAAATCGGTGAAATCTTGAGGAAATAAAGCATTGTTTCCTGCAATTGGTTGAGGTCTAAAGAGTTAAATGAAATAAACATTCTAACATTGCACAAAGGTTTGCAAAATGTCCATCCTTGAAAATTCCTTGATACCTTTGGTTTAAAGAGTGATGGGTAACTCATGATTGCACCAGAGTTTGTTGTTTGACAGTCCCAATGTGTGATTCTCACAGCTTAATTCACACCTAAAGTTAGATGTAAGATGCATCAAACATACCCTATACAACACCCATTACAGCTTGTTTGCGAGGTGAAAAATAAAATGACACATAAATTTTAGAGATCTGATTTTAAATCAAATTGTTCCAACAGAATTACCTATTAGGCTTTATTATTCCTAAACTGTGCAAATTCCCATATTGTGCATAACATATACACAGGGTAGGGATATACATGGGCTAAGGACTACAGTGTTTTTTTCACATATTTTGAATATCACTTAGTTAATACATGAGGTAGACCAATACACTTGACTAAGCCAATACACGGGGAAATACGGTACATAGAGCTTTAACTGAAAGGTGATGGAATATATTTATAGCAGAGATTTAGAGCTGTTAATTTTTTTTATAAAAATGGTAGATATGCTGTATCTCAAGGGAATTTGCAAGCCAGAGTTAACACATGATAGCTCATATTGTATGTGAGGTCAAAAATCATAGAAGGTTTGCATATAACGAATTTGGAGGTATTCCAGTCCCTACTCTTCGAATTTTAGTTTCCCCCTCTATCATTTTGGCTCAAAGTTTCAGGCTGGATGAGATCTTCATGTTACATATGGGTTTTGATGGTCTTATATGCATATTTTGGGCTCCAAGGGGATAAAATGTGCCCAAAATGACCAAAATTGTCTGGGCGAAATTGTGTCTGGGAGAATGACATTTGAGTTACAAGCCATGTTGAAGGCTTAATATCCTACAGAAACAATCTTCATCCCTCCATGAAAATCTCAGGTCCAGACTATTTTGACCTGTAGATTAAGAAAATCATCTTATCATTTATGTCAGATGTGTCCTTGCTATTGTAAAAGAAGCATACTTATAAGAATTCTTTTTCTGGGCACATGTCTGGGCGAATGACATGTAAAGCCCCATATGCACACTTTCTATGATTTGTGACCGTGAGATTCTTTTATGCTTAGGGGATTTTGGTTCATACAATTAGTTTTGAGAGCATGGATTGCTATAGCAAAGACCAGTTTTACTAATTGGCTTTCCCATTTAGTGGGCTAAGGTTTCATATTGTGAGAAATTAAGTTACATTTATGTTGCAAGTTTGCTTATTATGCTTTGGGCAAACTGGGTTTTGTAGTTTGGCTTGCTTATGGTCTCCAATTGCTAAAACCCACATTGGCAAGATCTTTTTAAAATAAAAAATAGTTATAGAGCTGAGTGACAAGGGACAAAAGCACTTTATAAAATTAACAATTTGACAACAGTACTCAGATAATTGAATTAAACTGCCAGCGTGAATTTCTCCATGAAATTGTTATATGATTTTAAATATCAAACTGTCAGCGTGTATTTTTCCTTCATATTGTTAGTGCGAATGCTTTATAGCTGTATGAATTCCATTATTCAATGAACTTTTAGACATGTAGTAACTTATAAAAAATCTTTAAATGTGCAATGAAGCTCATACACACAAATGCATTATGGTATTGTTAATAACACTGAGAATTGTTGCTTTTTCTTAATTCAATAGCAGTTTAAAAACATTGAGTTATAAAGACAGAGAGCAAGAAACTGAACTTTTTGTAATAGCCATATAATATTTGATATGCTAAATCTACATTATTTGACTTACAGAAGAAAGCTGCAGTTCCATTCCTTAATGCACGTTTGCTGAGAGTCAACTAGACGTTCCACAAATGGGCTACAGATGGTCTACCTTTAGACATCCATGAAAAGGATCGCTCGATTTAAGTGAAACTGTTTGGACTCTGATCGTTCTCAGAAAGCGCTGAAAACTCGTAAAGCTTCACCTAGGATAAAAGCTGAGTCCACTTTTAAAGGTAGACACTGTAAACTTTTATCAAACTAATGCAAGTGTCCATTGAACAAGTGTTTATTCAAATTGTTCTTGAAAAGCGCTGAAAACTTTTAAAGCCTTATTGATGTAAATGGATTTGGCTAAACTAGAAGAGGATAAACCAATTGATATTTATTATCTTTTAATCAATTTTACAACAAACGGTCAAGGATTTTGTGAATGTTTTTATTGTAATTTTCTTGGAACAACACATTTTCATGCATCTTTTAAACCATATGAAAATATTTGCCCTCCTTATGAGGTTATAACTCACGACTTAGTTGAAAAAGTGTCAGAAATAGCAGAACAGATTAATCATCAGTTTCATCCAATTACTACTTTAAAAAATCTTTGTTTAAGTTTATCTAAAGTTTACCTTAAAGACACTAGGAGAGAAAAGCTCCTTTCAATTTTACCTTTGAGCTTAGTAGATGATATTTTATCTGAAGAAGATTTCATTAAAAAAACTAGGCGACTAAGCATAAACCATCTTCCTATTTTATTGAAACATCACATAGGAGAGCAAATTGTTTACTGTCTCTATGACTAGGTTTTATCTCGCATTTAAAGATAGTCAAACTGAAGAACTTTGCTCTTGTCATAATTGTACATATATGCTACATACTTTAGACATAGCAGATTTTTCTGCCAAATATATTACATTTAATCAGATTATAACAGAAACATGTGTATACAATGCAAATTTAGCTCTTAATGATTACACCAAAGTAAATCCTCGAGATATAGTAAATACACCTTCTTATTATCAGGCTCCTTTTTTGATTTTCACTTTACAACTAGCATTTTTTTATTTTCCATAGTTCAGCATGAGGGCTATATTCCTATGAAAAAGTTGCGTAGTGAAGCTGAATTTTTTCCTTCATTGGGAGAAATATCAAAGTTATAGATTTTAGGCTTGCTTTCAATGCCTATAGATTATTCTACCCATCTAGTTGTGTTAGGATTAACAGCATTGCCTAAGTCATCTTTTGACATACTTTCATTTCAAAGAGAGGTGGTGAATTCTTCTTCTTATAGAGGTTCTATAGTGTACTCTGAAAAAGATTACACTTTAAAATTTACTAAAAATAATTATTGTTATATATTTATAAAAAATGGTATCCCTCTTATTTTATCTACGATAGAAGACTTTATTTATTCCTCATGCATTAATTTTTTTGAAAAATACAGCAAAGATAATATAATTCAATACAGTTTAGACATTGTAAATATTCAAATATCTTTTACTATAATTAAAGAAGGAATTAAATTTCATGATTTTTGCTTTAAAATAGTGTCAAGTTTAGAAAAGGGCTATAGCATAGAAGTTAAAGAATCGAATTCATATGAGTCAATATGGTTGGAAATAAACCATAACTTATTAAACTCAAAGCAATCTTTTGATGCTATTAGGTTTTCTTCTCTTAGAATAAAAAATAAAGGAACAACTTTTTCTTTTACTCACACTTTTACTGGAAGTTGTATAACTAAAGATATAAATCAATTTCTGTTTTTATGCAATCTTGTTGAGAAAGGTATATGAAGCTAAGGTTCTCTGTAAACTATATTTTAATAATAAATTAATTCATGGCTTCTGTCATAGATAATTTATTAAGGGTGATACTGGTTTATTTATTAGAGGGTACTCCTAGCAATACAGAATATTGGGACAGGGTTCATTTATGTGAAGAACATAATTTAAATTTTGCTTTGCATCACCTATATAAAAAGTATCATCACAACAAAGAATCTTACATAGATCCTTTAATTCAGGAAACTAAATCGTCTCTTCATTCTTACATTAAAAAAAAAAAAAAAAATTAGACAATTTTATGAGGTTTTATGCGGAGAAAATAATGGTATAATAAAAGATATAACTTCTTCAGAAAGTATTTTGATAAAATGTTTGGTTGAAATTCTCCAAATAAATATCATTTTTTATTACAGCCACGATAAATCTTCAGAATACAGAAGCTCAAAACAGAGTTTAAAACCAGGGAAAGGACTTTCATTGTATTTCAACTTTTTTACTTCATTAGTAGAAAAAGTAAATGATGAATTGTATCACATGCCTTCTTTAGAAAAATTGTCAGATTCAGCTTTAAGTTCTTTTAATTCTTGTAAAAAAGAGAGCATCACGTCCACTTCTCAATTAAAATTAAAAGACAAAAATAAAAGCCGGTCTAACATTAAACAGCGGCCATCCTCTTCAGAGCAAAACAGTTCTACAGAAAGTGAGAGTGACAATGACCCAGTAAAAAAAAGAGATCACCCTGCTTTCATTCAATCACAGCAAAAATTACTAGGTATTTTACATAAAGATTTAGAAGAAAGTGACAGTAATGAAGAAGATATAAAAGGAACACATTCTCTTCCAAAAAGAAAGAAAGTTAGCAAAACTTTATCAGACAGCAATGATGATTTAAGTGAGGAAGAAATTACTGATTTTAAAAATAAAGTTCAAAATAAAAAGAGAAAAATTCCTTTATCAGTAAGCCATCAGGTAAAAGAACTATCTGAATTTAATCCAACATCTACTTTATTTGAACCACAAACAGATACTTGTAGAGCAAATTTGGAAAGGACTATAGCTATATGTGATAGAATAAAGAGTCACGCAGAAGTATTTTTAAGGAATATTTTACCAGATAATATAAACAGATGTGCATGTTGTTTTTTACATTGCACACCTCCTTTAATCAAAGGTACTAAAGGACGAAGAGGACCTAAAAGTAAAATCAAGTAGCAGTTAAAAAACTTTTCATCTTTAAAATCTTATGGATATTGATGATATTTTACATTTCATTGATAAAAAAAAACTTAATGAAAAAATATTTCAATGTAATTTAAACACAAAAAAATATTTAAAAAACAAAGAGAAAGTAACTTGTAAAGTGTTCCCCAATAACCATCTCCCGAATTGTATAGAAGAAAGCATCATTTTATGCGATAAAATAAAAGACTAACCATGAATAGTTTTATAGAAATAGATTTAGATAGTTCTTTGTTGTATGAAAGATGTCACTATTTTAAAAGCTATCAATCTTTTTATGGTAAACAAAAGAAAGAGCTTAGCTTAGAAATACCTGCTATAAAATATATGAATATTTCTGAATGCTCCTATTTAATGATGACCTTATCAGAAGAAGATGAATTATGCCACATTCTTTTAAATGATATTAGAGATATTAAAAGTATTGTTTTTTTTGCAATTTTTTTTCAAAGTGATTTCTTGTATGAATATATAAAAAGTCGGTGTATAAATAACTAGGAAGAAGTTCCTTGCGTTATCTACAGGGCTATTTTCTTTATGGGAGAATTTCACAAGTTTTCTTTAGAAATGATTTGGTTTGCGGCTGATTTTTTATGAGTACCTCGAGTATATGAAATCCTTGAATGTATGAAAGACTGTGAGGATAATTATAGCGAAACTACTGCATTAACTATGACTATTAGGAAAAGGAAATTTTCTCAATATAAACGTGTGAAAAAACTTAAAAAAAAGATGAAAATAGCCAATATGATATATAACAATTGCCTGAGATTTTTAACTTATTGTTGTGCATCTTGTGGAAGATTTCACAAAGCAGACAGGACAAACAGAAAAAGAGCATTATCTAAAATAACATATATGCAATGTTGTGGGAGCCCAAGTAAAACAAGATGTCTCGAATTTTTACAATATTTTTCCTCTTATGTTGAAAACCAAAGGGTTGCGAGATGTAAAAACTGTTTTATTCCTTGGTTTGATGGAAAACCTACTTGCACCCCTCTTTATGCAAAGTTTCAAAACAAAAAATATACTGAAATACGTAGAAATCTGATATTAGATAGGATAGATTTCTTTTGTAAACCACTTAATGAAATAAGATAAAAGATTTTTTCTTCTTATCTTTGTTGTAAAGTTGGTTTAATTTTAGTTGATATTTGTAAAGTATAACAAGTACATGTAAAATTAAAGGTTTTTTAGTTATTATAGAGGTATAGATAAATTAGAATTTAGTTTGTACAGCTTCATTAAAACAGCTTTGATAAACAATATAAAAATAAATAAGTGAGGATACAAGTTCTCATGGTAGAAAGGGTTAAGGTAATTTAATCATTTGTTAAGCATTTTATCATATTTAAACTTGTATTTATCTATGTAACTATGTTGCTTGATGTGAACATAGAGCTGCTTAAAGAAAGAGTAGAGTACATTTCATGTTTGTGCTCTTTTAACAATGTTACTTCAAATATGCAGAAATTTAAAATTTGCTTAACTCTTCTTCTACCACATTCTACATAAAGACTTGTTCCCCCAAACCAAATATTTTTATACCTCATTTTGGTGGAAATATTGTGGATAGAATACAACGTGAGCTTTCAAAAACTGAAGGAATTTTCTGGAAATTCCAATTGTAAGTGATTTTATGACAGACTATGATGTCCCCAATAAGTAAAAAGTGAGACACCCCTTTAAGCCTATACATGCCCTTATTGAAGAGATATTGCATGATTATTGTGGCTTGCATATGAAACAATTATGCAATACTATCAATTTTCAAATTGAAATATTTCAGTTGAAAATGTATCTATCAAGATGAAATAAACTGCATGTGTTAGAAGACATTTAGGAATTATCAGATTCATCACCAGACATAAATTCCAGCAAAACATTCTTCCCTGTTGCCATGCCAACCAAAGGGAACAAATATGTTGATAGATGGTCCTATCTAGTCATTTTGTTGCCATGGCAACCAGGATTTTACCCAGAATGCATCAGAATATGTTCTTGATTTTGTCACCATCGTGTTCCTCATGATAAATTGACCAAAGTTACTTTTCGGCCAAAAATTAATAATATTTTTCATTATTTTCATATTTCCCCCCTAAATATTGCTAAATTACATGGTGCCCAAACCTTAAACCCATCCATGTTCATCTAGCCACCATCAAGAGGGCAATTCACATACAGCCAAATACTTTGGCTTGCCAAGAGAGAACATGACAGAGAATAGATACCCAAAAAATCGTTAGATTTGACCAATTTTTAAGGGAATCACAGGGGTCAAAAATCGGTCAAAATCGGCCGAAAATCGGCAAGTAACTCGCAAAAATGCGTGTCCGGTAAAGCACAGTAAACTCGCAAAAATGCGTGATTGGTAGAAGAAGAGTTAAATGTGAGCATACCAAATCAAACGTTTATGAGTGCCAAAGAATGTTCTAACATATTTTCTGTTTTATCTGATGAATTCATTGACATATCAAACATTAAAACAGAAGCTCTTGTATATTTTTCTCATTATTTCCAATGTTATTTTATGTTCTCAGAAATCAAAAATATGATAATACAAGAGGAAATTAAAGCTGCTAGAGTTTTAATCACATCCAGTATTTTATTAGGAGAGAATCATTCTTTTACTAAAGAAATATGTAAATTTATAAGTGATCTTGTTGGTTACAATGAAGAAGCAATATTTCATCTCATAAAAAATAAAAATAAACGTAAAGGCACAAGACAGTATGCCTCTTCAAGGCTTCAAAGTAAAATAAAAGAAAAAGTGAGAGAAAAACGTTTATTTTACAGTAATGTGTATTTGGGATGTGCTTTATGTAGAAGGGTAGTTCTTGTAAGCAAAAAACATGAAAGTAATATAGAATACACAATATGTTGTGGCAAACCTATTCATAAGCATTGCTACGCAAGTGTGGTTCATTGTCATTTAAAATATACCAAAAATGATGGTGAAGTAGTTGTGATTAATTTAGAAATCAATTGTCCATTTTGTCACGTGAAATGGTTTAATGGGAATCCTGTTTGTGATGCTATGTTTCTCAAATGGAACCAAAGAGAAAATTTTACTTACCTGGTGAAATACACTACAGATCATTTAGCTCTATGTTTAAATGAGTATGAAACTAGCATAAATCGTCACATAAAAAACAAGTTAATGTAAACCAAAATGAGATTAAAAATAAATGAAGCTTATGGGTAAACAAAAAATGGCTCACTCAGATGACTTTTATGTTACTCTACCTTCTAATACTATTCATTCATCTCGGATTAATAAAACAAGTCATTTTTTTGTAGAAATTCCTGGAAAATTTCATTTAGAAGGTCATTGGGAGGTGGCCATAGTAGAAATAAACCTTCCTGTATCCTGGTACAATATTCCACAGGATCCTCCACAAGATCGAACTTTTGCTATTTACAGAAAAGAAATGGGGGTCAATGATGAATTACATGTATTAGAAGAAGGAGAAATAGACACTGTTAGAACAGACATGAGCTTTCACACTAAAATGATGCCATATGGAAATTATGGTAATATAGAGAATTATATAGATGTAATGAATAAGTTAATGAAATCAATAGAGTTAGCCGAAAAAAATTTAGATTTTTTCATTTGGCTAGAGAGCCTTACATTAGTATAGAAAAAGAAAATTTAAAGCCTGTTTTACATGTAGCAAGGGGAGATACTGTGTGGATGCCTTCCTCTTTGTCTGATATTCTTTGCTTAACAAATGCAGAAGGAGGTATTAAAGATGAAACTGATTCAAAAGTAACAGGTTACTATGGTCTTCCTTTAGAATCCATAGATGATTATAATAATTTATTATTTCAAAAAAAAAATACATAAACATTATGCTTCTTATAAAGCAACAGGAGTACCTTCTTTAAGTTCTCGTTCTTCAAATATTTATTTATATACCAATATAGTTTCTAATGAAGTTGGAAATGTTCAAGTTCCTCTTTTAAGAGTTATAAGATGTAATGGCTTGTTTGGAGAAGATTTTAAAATGATATTTACTTCTCCCTATTATAAAAAAGTTAAAATGTCTGAGATACACAAAATAGAAATAGAAATAGTTGATGACCAAGGAAAACTTATAAAATTTGAGTATGGCAAAGTATTTGTAGTACTTCACTTTCGCCGTTGTAAACTCAGATAATGAATCGAAGAAATGGTTTCAGGAATATTGCAATAGAATATAATTTGGTCCCTAAAATATATAATCATGACTTAGAATTTTTTTTAAGATATATATCAAACAGAGTTACATCTAAAATAAAAAAGTGGATGTTAAAGCATGGTGGAGTTAAGTTCCAATTAGGTCTTAATACATTTTTAGCCAAATATAAAATAGAAACTAACCAACATTTTGAAATAAAACCTTGGTTTCAAAGTCCAGTAGCTGTAATTCTAAATGTAAAATCTATAGAAGAAAAAGTTTATGAAGCCATCAGAATCATTTCTGCTTTTTTTGATTCTTTTATTCAACTAGGATCTGGATGGTTTTTAAAAGAAATTATATGTTTGCGAATTTCTATTTATAGATACAATCCTTTGGGAGGCTATAAGCCTTCTGATATAGACAGTATTTTGTTTAAGAAAAGATCATTGCTTAATATTAAAGGAGCAGGAAATAAATGTTTTCTTTTTAGCATATTAGCTGCCTTGTTTAAAAGTAAAACAAATGCAAACAGAGCAAGCACTTATTAACCTTACTTGCAAAGTTTGAATATATCTTGTCTTTCTTTTCTTGTAAAACTTGGTCAAATAGCTAAATTTGAAGAAAAAAACCACATAACTGTAAATGTTTTTGGTATATTTAAAAATAAAAATGAAAATTATCATCCATATCCTATGTATATTTCTACTAATTTTAATGAAGAAAAACATTTAAATCATGTTAACCTTTTACTATATCGAGAACATTATTGGCTTATAACAGACATGAGTAAGTTTGTTAGACCCTTTTTTTTTATAAGAAAACAAGATATTATTGTCATAAATGTTTAACTTCTTTTTTAAAAAAAAATGATCTCCTTTTTCATACCCAAAAAACCTGTGACAATAATAGCTTCTTTGGTCAATCATATATAATGCCCATAAAAGGAAGCAAAGTTGAATACAAAGATTATTCTAAACAAATTAAAAACCCTTTTATCATATATGCAGACTTTGAAACATTTAATCAAAAATTAAAAGTGCCCGTTAAAAGGGGAAATACCACAATAAAAACTAGACAAAAATTAAATGCTATAGGTGCAGTTTTAATTTCAAAGTATGAGAAATATTCACAGACACCATTTTTATATATAGGACGTTATGTTTTAAAAAAATTTGTGAATTACTTATATCAAAAAAGAGCAGAGATATCTCATATTTTAGATAAAAATAGGAAGCCGATTTTTTTAACAATGGAAGACATAAGCAGAATTCATAAACAAACAGAATGTTATTTGTGTCATGTTTCATTTAAAAATTGAAAAATTAAAAAAGTATTGGACCATGCCCATATAGGTCGAGAAGGCAAGGGGCGAGATGTTAACTATGCTTGCAATAGATGTAATTTAAGCCATTCTTCTCTTAGAATGGACACATTGAAAATACCAATTGTTATGCATAATGCTATGAATTTCGATTTACATTTTATAGTAAAAAAGCTCTATAAATATATTCAAAATGATGATATAAGAGTTCTTCCTAGATCTTCTGAAAAATTTTTAACTTTACAATTTGAAAATTTTTACTTTTTAGATTCATTCCAATTTTTATCTGCCTCTTTGTCACACTTGGCAGATCTTTTAGCTGCTAATAATGTAGATAATTTCTTAGAAACCAAAAAAAACTTAACCAAAAAGGAATTATTACCTTATGTAATAAAAAAGGGAATTATGTGTTATGATTACATAGATTCATGGGAAAAACTAAAAGAAAAAAATCTACCTGTTAGATCCCATTTCTATAATAAGCTAACTAAAGAAAATATATCTAAAGAAGCTTACACTCATGCTAAAACAATGTTTAATTTGTTGAATTGTAAATCTTTAGGAAGCTATTTAAAAGAATACCTTAAAATTGATGTTTTACTATTATGCGATGTATTTGAATCTTTTAGAGAAAGAAGTTTAGAAAATTATGGTTTAGATCCTGCGAAATTCCTTACTGCTCCATCTCTTAGTTATCAGGCTATGTTAAAACACACAAAGATACAGCTTGATCTTTTAGATGATATAGATAAACATAATTTTATTGAAAAAGGTATACGCGGAGGTATTACAAACGTTGTACAACGATATGTTAAAGTAAAAAACGATTCCCAACATTTGGTTTATTATGATTGTAATAATCTTTATGGCCATGCTATGTGTCAAGAACTTCCCACTCATGATTTTGTTTGGTTACCGTCTTCTAGTTATTCTAAGTTTAATGTATTAGAAGTAGCTAACAACAGTGATGAAGGCTATATATTAGAAGTTACTTTATTGTATCCAAAGCATTTACATTTTTTGCATGATGATTTTCCACTGGCTCCAGAAAAAAAAGAGATATTTCATGATGAGTTATCTCCATATGCTAAAGATTTATTACATAAATTAAATATTAAATACAAAAAAAGTGGGAATAAGCTAATATGTGATTTAAGAGAGAAAAAAAATTATGTTGTTCACTATAAGAATTTAAAACTATACCTTAAATTAGGGATGAAAATAGTTAAAATACATAAAATTCTATCTTTTAAACAATCTGCTTGGATGAAAAAATATATTGACTTTAATAACACTAAACGGAGAGAATCAACTTCTTCTTTTGATAAAGCATTTTTTAAGTTAATGACTAATTCATGTTTTGGAAAATGCATGGAAAATGTTAAAAAAAGGAAAAATTTAACCCTTACTTCATGTAAAATTAAATGTAAAAAACTTATTCGAAAACCTACTTTTCATTCCTTGTATTTTTTAGACAAAGATTATGTAGGAATACAAAATGTTAAAGAACAAGTATATTTGGACAAGCCGATATATCTTGGATTTACTATATTAGAATTATCTAAAATGCACATGTTTTGGTTCCATTATAAGGTAATGTTACCTACTTTTTCTTTATCTGTTATTAACTTGTTATATTCAGACACAGATTCATTCATATATTTTATAGAAGATGAACATTTTATTGAAAAGCTGAAAAATATAAAAAAATATTTTGATTTTTCAAATCTTAAACTAGATCACCCCCTGCACTGTACTGAGAATTGTAGAGTATTAGGAAAATTTAAGGATGAAAGTGAGGGAAAAAAATAAAAGAATTCATTGGTTTACGTCCTAAGATGTATTCTATTTTATTTGAATCAAATAAAGAAACAAAAAGAGTAAAAGGTGTTAATAAAAAGTAATATAAGAGATATGAGACATGACCAGTTTAAAAAAGTATTGTTTAAAAAGAAATTTCATCGTGAATCATATCATGCTATGAGAAGTTACAATCATAAAGTACATGTAATAAAAGAAAATAAACTGGCTCTTTCACCTTTTGAAGATAAACGTTGGCTATAAAAAGATGGAATCAAATCTTTTGCTTATGGGAATCATATGATCAATGTGCATAAAAGACATAAATATTTTGATTCATCTGTAAATTTAAAAAAAAATAATTTTAAATTAAACTAAAAAGGCATAACATTGTGTATGGAACAGTGAAAATATACTTGAGATTACCTGTGTTATACTGTTTTAAAACAAATGAAATTCACCTTTTGCATCTAAACAGCAGGGTAGTTTATATCAACATAAAGAAATCATTTCTAAGCTCTTAAAAGTTAATATTTTAAAAATCTATTTTCAAAGAAATCACAAATTAATTTAAAAGAAATTACTTCTGATGGCTTCTAAATTTCACACCATTCCTTTTGGGAAAAAAAGAGAATAGATATAACTAGATTTAGAGGAAAAGAATATATTCATTTGCATGATATGACTAAAGATAAAAATATGAGCTTGCAAAAATCTGAATATGATGAACTTATAAAATTAAAGGTTAAAATAGAAAAAAGAATAAAAAAGATTAAAAGTCCTAAAGAAACAGAAACAAAAAATGAAGGTAAAAAGAAAAGTAAATCATCGGTTAAAAGAGACAGTGATGAAAGTGACAGCGATAATTCCTATGTAGATAGTAATTCTGACAGTGATTAAAAAAATTTTTAAGAAAAAGTCTGTGGGATAGACATCTTTAGGTGAACATAATTAGCTAAAAAACAATCAACTTTTGATATTTGTTTTCCAAATATTTTTATATATTTAAAATGGGCGAATTATGTATATATTGTGGTATTTGTGATGACTTAAAAACTGGAAAAAAATATTGTATTCCTTGTTATGAAAATATGTACAAAGAATGTATCCGCTGTCATAGACCCTTACATTCCGCTCATTTTTTTAGTCGACACCCATCTAGATGTAATTCATGTCATGAAAATTATGAATTGGAGAAATTAAAATCAAAGAGCAAAGATTCTTTTAAAAAAAAGGACGAAAAAGAAAAAAAAATAATTACTAAAAATCTGAAAAAAAAGAAGTAAGGTCCTTTCTAACAAAATTATCGATTTAACTGAAAAAAAAGTAAAAAAACTACATTAAGCAACAGTCAAAATGAAAAAGAAACAGGTAAAAACACATCTGCTGGTAAAGATAACAATACAGTTTTAAATTTAACAAAAAAAACAAACAAATGAGCCACTACAGCTTACTCTTAAAATAAGTTGCAAAAAGGGAAATATTTATCAAAAAAAATCTAAAACTGTTGATGTCATTCTTTAAAATATTTCTTGTTTGCTTTTAAATGTTTTTTTCATGTGCCTGTATTGAAAATATTATTTTGTATTATTATAACAAGTTGTGTATATAGTAAAAGAGAATTCATATTTAGTAAGTATTAGCTGCTTATATATTAGTTTAAACCTAAAAAGTTTATTTTTTGTGTTTCTTTTTTCAGTGAAATGATATTTTGTACTTTTAAATGATGTTTATTGATGTCATATATCTACATTGAAATGCTTAGTGAACAAATCAATTAATACGCTATCATGATACTTTGTTGTTGTTGTTAGGAATCTGGTATTTGTCCTTAAGGATATTAACTTATTATTGGGTGTGTAAATACTAAGATCCTAACATTGTTTTTTTATGTAATTTTACTTTTAATTCATCAGGATACGTGCATTTGTTCCAAACATAGTTTATAAATGTTTTCATTTCATGTACTAAATGTGACAAATCATATGTGATGCATCCTTACCTAACCAGGCACATGTCAGGAAAATGGATTTCATGATTATACTGGTTTCACAGAGACTAGATCAAGAGCCTCAGAACACTTTTTGTTTCATTAAAATATCTTTATTTGTCAATTTTTGCTGAATTTTCAAAATTATAAATTGGCCATCATTCGTTCCGAGAAATAGAGCTCTAAACAAAGGTCTTTTTATCACTGTATACTCATACTCAAAATAGGGAGGCCCCACTGTATCAGTGTCTAGTCTGTATGTACCAATTATATGCCAAGTAAAGCTGGTATCAATTTAAAGAGAAAATGTTAAGCTACATGTGGATATTAATATCTGTTGTCTTTCTTTATTTGATACCTTTCTTTCAAAAGATTCATTAAGATTATATTGTAGATATATCAATGAAAATTGTCGTGGTAAAAATCAGCGACAATTATCAATTTGGCCAATTTTCATCATTTCTACTAATTTTTTGTATTTATTCTTTCATCACATATAAGGGAAGATAATAATGGAAGCAAATACCCAAAAAGCTCCAAATGACTATAAATAGCATTTTCCACCTTTTGACCTCATTATCTCTGGTCTATGATGGGCGAGATCTGCCTGATTTGGTTAGGATGCATCACATATTTACCATCGGACACTAGTTAAAAGTAAAACATAACTTAAGAATTGTAATGAGATGGTTAGTAAACAAGAGGGTTAAATGCATGCTTTAATGTTTTAAGGACTGTACCTGTTTCAAACATAACATGTTTACATCTTTATATGTTTATTCTTAAGAAGTGTTTAATTTTAATATGGCAAAAAAAGAAGAAATAAAAAGAAACCAAGAAATAAAAAGGTTGTTTGAAAGTATTTACTTTAACCCAAGTCATCCATCATCTTTTAGTTCTGTGAAAAAGTTATATAAATCTGCTAAAAAAAAAGACAAAAAAATAACTTTAAAAGACGCTGAAATATTTTTACAAAATACTAGAACTTATACTTCACACAAACCTATACAATATAACTTTTTAAGACGAAAAACTATTGTAAAAGGATTAAATGATCAATGGCAGTTAGATTTAATAAGTACTTTCCAAATTAGACGATATAATAACAACATTTCATATTTATTAGCTGCTATAGATTGCTTTTCCAGATATGCTTACATAGAACCTCTTAAAGACAAAAAAGCAGAAACAACATTAATAGGCTTTACAGCTATATTATTTAGGGCAAAACACAAGCCTAGGCTTATTCAAGTAGATGAAGGTAGTGAATTTAAGGGTGTTTTTAAGAAATATCTCATTAACCAAAATATTCACTCTTTTAGCACATCACAAGACACAAAGGCTGCAATAGTTGAACGTTTTATAAGAACTATACAAAATAAAATACATCGATTTTTAACCTTTAAAAAAAGCTTGAGATATATCGATGATTTGCAAGACATTGTACTTAGCTACAATAAAAGTCCACATCATACTCTAGGAATTAGCCCCTCTGAAGTTGATGAAAAAAACCAAAAGATAATTTGGGACAAACAATACAATAAAGTAAAAATCACAACTAAAAGAAAAACATTTACTAAAGGATATAAGCCAAATTGGCAAAAAGAAATAGTTCAAGTAGCTTTTGCGCTTAGAACATGGCCACCTACTTATATATTATTAGATGAAAACAATGAAATACTTACTGGTAGTTTTTATGCACAAGAATTAAATAAGATACAAGATGGTAGAAAAAACTAAAACTAAAGACATAGAATTAATTGATGCGAGATTAAAAACTCCATTTTCTATGATAATAGCAGGCCCTAGTAATTCAGGAAAAACCAGTTTTCTTCTTAATCTTTTAAAAAATATGGATCGCATTATAGACAATGAATTTGAAAAAATAAACTGGTTTTATGGACAAAGTCCCCCTTCTGATGTAATTGATTTAAACTTAAAAAACATTAATTTTATTCAAGGGTTGCCTCATACTTTTGATGATTATATATCATCTAATAATCACGAGCTTATAGTGTTAGATGATTTAATGATGGAATGTTCTAAGGATCCATTAGTTACAGATTTATTTACTAAGCGTTCTCATCATGATGGTTTAAGTGTGGTATTTATAACGCAGATTTTTTTTTGTGAAGGAAAAGAAAGAAAAACATTGGCAAAAAATGCAAATTACTTAGTAATATTTAATTCTCCTTTGGATCAAACAATATCCCATTCTTTAGGAAGAAAACTTATGCCTGATCGAGTAAAAACTTTTCATGATATATTTTCAGCTGCAACAAATTCTCCTCATGGATATTTATTTATAGATGGTCATCAAAAAAGAAACAAAGATCTCATGTTTAGAACAGATATTTTTTCTGATTCACAGCGAATATTTATACCAAATAAAAAGTAAAAACTAACATGAGATAAGTGAAGTTTAGAAGCTTGCACTATAAAAAAAAATCAGATTTTTTATCTTTGATAAATAAAATACTTTAAAAAAATGGCTAAAACACAGGTAAAGAAAAGGAAAGTTGGAGTTAAAAAAAAGAAATGTTGCAATATAATAAAACATCAGCATTTTCTTTCATTGCTAGCCTCAGCCAAAAATGCCAAAAAAAGAAATATATTAATTGATTTTGCATCAAAAAAAGACTTAGATGCAATAAACCAATGCATATTTAATGTGTTAGCTGGTAATGTGCCTATAGATAAAAAAACACATTCAAAGCTAAAACGTCATAAAAATACTTTGAGGTTGCTAGTTAGCAAAAAAGGAGTTAGTGAAGCAAGAAGGAAATCAACTTTAAAACAAAAAGGAGGATTTTTACAATTTTTACTCCCATTGTTGTCTGGTATTATACCTGCAATAGCCGGCGCTATAACAGGAAGGTGAAAAAATAAAATAAAATATGAGTCACAGTTTTAAAGAAAGTGTAATTATACCCTTATCTTTATATAAAAAATAGGAAAAAATGTTAAATATGAATAAAAATGAAGATAATATATCAAATACTTTAAAAACCAAAAATATACAAAGCGAAATAAATGAAAATTCAAAACAGGAAAATCCTGTTTTAAAAAGACAGGAAGAATTAATAAATCAGCAAGTGTTTAAAATAAATCCCTACTCTATATATTCTACTGAAAACACTGATCAACTTCCTGTAGAAATAAACAACCTAGAATCTAAACCTAAGGAAACATCACAAATAGGTATAACCATAAACTACATTCTTGACAAAGTACCGTTGGCACAAAGACCAAACATTAAAATGATCTTAGAAAAAATGTTAGAAAATAAGTATCAATGGGACACAGCTGGAGAAATAAGTTATGATTCAAAGAAAATAGTGAATTCGAATATCATTGATATAATGAAATATTTTTCAAAATCTGGTTTTAAAAATGAGCCTACAGGTACACAAACATTATATTCACATCTCATTACTATCTTACCCCCTTCTTGGATAAAAAATAAACCAAGTATGGTGCAAAAAAAAAAAGATCGAGCTCTTATATTCCTGGACCATATCCAAGTGAAGATATAATGAGAGATATAATATATCATACTAAAAAACTGAAAAAAAAGAAGATGAATTAAAACAAGGAACTCATGACCTGAAAGAGGGGGCAACTAACATATTAGATATAACTCCTCCTACTTTCACAAATGTGTCTATGGATGATGATGATGATGATGATGATGATGATGATGATGATGATGATGATGATGATGATGATGATAATGATGAATATCCTTCAGATGATGAATATGAATCTAAAAATTTATTTTCTCCCAAAGATTTACCACCTTTTTCCAAAAGTAAAATGCATACCTCAACTCCAAAAAGCATATCACTTGAAAAAATTTTAGAAACCAAAACTCCTGTTTTTTCACCTTTAACCAAAACGTCACCTATACCTACTGTAAGTAAATCCCCTGTTTTACAGCAAAAAACATTATTGAAAAAAGACATTTTTACTAGAGAAGAAGATGAGGACACAGAAGCATCTGTACAACTACATCCTAGAGAAAAAATATATGAGCAAGAATCTTTACTTTTAAGCAAACGAAAGCCTAAACCAAATAAATTGTTTTTAGGAAAAGAGTGGGTAACAAACTGGAGAAAAAAAATAAGAGAAAATAAAGTTGAGATAAGATGAGATATACTTTATTTTAATAAATCTTTTCTTTTAATTTATATATATATTATACGATTTTCCTTCATTTAAATTTTATTTAAAAAATGGTTATGCACCAACATTACAGTTCAAACCAAAGGAAAAACGATAGAGCATTATATCACAACTTATTTGAAAAAAAAATGCCTATCCTCTTCAATACATTCAACATGGTCAAGGGCTCCCAGTTTTCATGGGGACTAAATATCAAAAAGGATATGGTTTAGGTAATATTTTTGCTGGCTTATTTAAAAAAGTTGTTCCACTTATAGCACCAGTGCTTAAGTCAGCTGCTAAAGGAGTAGGCAAAAGAATGTTAAAAGGAGGGATAAATGTTGCAGAAAATGTTTTATCTGGAGGGAACATAAAAGAGGCATTAAAAGATGAGGCTCAATCCAGCTTAAATGATTTAAGTTCAAGCGCTTTAAATTATGTAGGAAACAGAATAAATAAACCTAAAACCAAAAAAAGAATTAACTCTAGCACCAAAAGATCCAAAATTAAAAAAAAAAAACATACTCAAGAGATATTTTTGATTAGCCAAACTTAAAATATACTGCTGGGATAGACACCTATAGAAAGTTAAAAAAGTAAAAACAATTTAAAATGTCACTCATAGATGAGAGTCCTTGTCACTGTATAAGTTCAGATTTAGATTTTGACAGTGTGCCTTTAGCAAATACTTCTGTTGAAAAAAACTATTATGAAAAAGTTGAGCCTACGGCATCTGCAAACAGTGGTACTGTTCAATTTTCTCTTAAGTCAAACAACAAGGTTTTCATTTCTTTACATGACAGCTTTATCCAAATAAAAGCAAAAATATTAAAAGAAGACAAAACAGCTCCAAGTGCTCCTGATGCAAACACTCCAAATGTAATTAAAGACGAAGCAAGGGTGTTTCCAGTAAACTTTTTTGGAGCAAGCATATTTAAAAATGTAAAAGCATTTATCAATGGTATAAGGATATCAGAAAGTAATGACTTATATGCATACAAAGCTATGTTTGAAATGCTGCTTAGCTATGATCCATTAGTTGCTAGCCGACTGGGTATACTATCTTTATTTTACAAAGACACCAAAGATTTTAATGAAATAGAAAATGTAAATAGTAATACACAAAATGCAGGTGTCAAGCAGCGCTATAATTTAACTAAAAACGGAACAGAAATAGAAATGTTGTGTCGAGTTCACAATGACTTGTTCGCACAAACTAAGATGTTTCCAGGGGATTTACCTCTTATCATAGAATTCGATAGATCAGATGAAAAGTTTTGTTTAATGGCAAAAGAAGCTGACAAAAAATATATAATTCAAATAGAAGATATGAATATGTTCATAAAAAGATATCGCCTAACAGATAGTTTTTACAATGAATTA
Organism: Acholoe squamosa; assembly: GCA_949317995.1. Classification (NCBI taxonomy): domain Eukaryota; kingdom Metazoa; phylum Annelida; class Polychaeta; order Phyllodocida; family Polynoidae; genus Acholoe; species Acholoe squamosa. Next base: position 16,828,376 of record OX439051.1, read on the forward strand.
ATGAGAGCACGATTAGATCAGAATTTCACTTTAAAATATAATATGAGGAAAACATTAATGAAATATGTTACTTTTGGTCCTAATAAATCAATATTACAAGGATCACATATTGTAAATAACACAGAATTACCAAAAAGAGTCATTATCTCTTTAGTAAGACTCGATGGCTTCTCGGGTCATTATAATCATAATCCATTTAAATTTGATAACTTCAATGTAACAGAAGTAGAATTAAAAGTTAACGATGGAGGTACACCTTTTTATCAATATAATATAGATTTTCCCAACAATAAATATTTCATGGCATATTTAGCTATGCTAAAAGGTACAGGAAATATATTCAGAAATGAACCTGTGAATATAACCCCTGAAGAATTTAAAAATGGATATGCGCTTTACTGTTTTGATTTATCAAGAAATGAAATTAATTCAGAAACGTTTGAACTATCAGAAAACGGATCTTTAAGCTTCACTTTTAAATTGGGAACAGTCCCCACCCATGGAATAGCAGCTGTTATTTATTTAGAATACGATTCTCTTTTAATATTGGGACCTAACAATGCCACTTCATTAAAATAATAAAATGAACGGTGAGGAATTAATAAGCATTTTAGAAAAAGATAAAAATATAACCAAAGGAAATTATGGTATTTATGCAGCAGATAAAATCCCCATTATAAAATCTTATCCTACAGCTTTCATAGCAAATACAGATGTAAGCTATCTTCCTGGAGAACACTGGGTAGCATTTTATTTTAAATCTAAAAATAATATTCCTGAATATTTTGATTCATATGGATTACCTCCAATAAGATATTCTTTTTTTAAAAAAATTATCCAATAAATACAAATATTCTTCACATACTATACAAGCATTAACATCTTTAAGGTGTGGAGAATACTGCTTATATTTAAAAAAAAAAAAGAGCCTCTAATATAAGCATGCAAAAAATTATATCTAGTTTTTCTTCTGACACTTTGTGGAATAAAAAAAAGATTCAACTCTACATAAATAAACAAATAAACACTCCTGTGAATAAAAAAAGAAAAGGATCCAACTATGGACAATATAGCATTAAACATTGTGATTTCATAAACAACTTAAAAAAAAATGAAAAGCTTTATATAAAAACAAAAATTTAAATGTTTTTTTTTCACAATTTCCACACATTTATTGTTAAAAAATTAAATAACTATTAAAAAACACCATGAAAGGATTATCATCAATTAATAAAATAAAGAAAAAATAAAATTGGAACAGCTGGAGCACTACTTATTTTTTTCCTTACAACCATAGGCATTTTAATAGAAATTAAATATGGTAGATTAAATGAAGAAATATATCTCACATGTTCTGAATCAGGGTATCAATTTAAAAATAATATAAAAATAAAATCATTTTTTAGCTGCTCAGTTCAAAAAAATGATACATCCAATGATATATTTGTTCCTTACATTGAAATGAACTTAAAAAAAACAGAATCATCAGATATTAATTTTAACAATGAACACAAAAATGACTCCTATGAAATTTTTTAAAAGAGAAGTAATATCATATGAGAAACTAGGATGAGATTAAAAGCAAAAGCCTTCTTCATTCAAAAGTAATACAAAGTTTATTGAAATGGACAACCACAAAGTTATTCAAGATGAGGATGAATTACATATTTTAGAAAAGATCACAAATGCTCAACATAATTACATTTTCAAGCTCATACAAATTAAAAATAATTTGCAAAATCAACTAAAAGAAGAAAAAGGTATAAATAACATATTAAAAGAACAACTCCAAGATTCTCAAAAAAAGTAATGGAGGGCTTTGCACAAAAACGAGCTGCCACTTTGGCTCGATATAACATGGAATACGAGCGAAAAAACAGAAATTTTAACTACATGAAAAATTATGGAAAAATAGTATGTGATGGAGAAAACGATGAAAGTGAAAATAATAAAACACAGGCTTGTGCTTCCATTGCTAGTGATGGTTATATATCCAATGAAGATGAAATAGATTAAAAATAAAAATAAGCATTTTTAAAAAATCCACCAACAGTATTATAAAAAGTTTAGGTTTTTCTTCAATTTCATTGTAAAAATACATTTGGGATAAAGAAAAAGCGGGTGAAAAATAAGGAAAGAGTAACTATTTTTACACAATTTGATTGTGGTTTCATCTTAAATATACATATAAGTAAAACCAAAAAACATTTTCATAAAATAAACAAATATGGATAGCTATATAGTTACTCCTATCATCAAATCTTATCCTTCTGATAACACTCTTAAAGAGATAAGCTCCATGTTTTATCATGACTGGAAAAAATGGGGATATATCTGAACGTCTCAAAAGTAGATTTGATGTCACTAGAGGATCAAAAATCTTTGTATGATATGTCATTAGATATGTTAAATTTATGGTGGGAAAATAATCATAACCTTAATGACCTTAAAAATGCTTTAGAATTAAGCAAACGAAAAGATCTAATTGAATTGGCTAACATATTTTGTATAGAAAATAATATATATCCCTTTAATATGAATGAAAAAAAAAAATTCAAATATTATTGTCAAAAATAGCAGAAAGTATAGGAAAAGAATGGATAATTATAGGAATTCAACTTGATATACCATATGAAACACTCAACATGATAAGAAGTCAAGCATCTTGTAGTAATCCTTGTAATCGAGCATTAGAAGTATTAAAACTGTGGAAAAAGAAGCAGACTTTACCTGCCTCAGAATTCATAAATGTCCTTAAACATGATATGCGTAGAAATGATATTGCACATTTTTTACAAACTAAAATTATAAATTCCTGCTTTTAAAGAATTTTATTTAGTAAAAATATTACTTGTAGTATGGTTATAAATGTTAACATTAATTATAAATATATGTCTATTTTTTGTTAAAATGTAATTGTATTTTATTTTAAATTTAAGTAAAGTGTCTTGAATGTAGTTTATTAAAAATATATAGTATGTCTTATGTAATTGATTATATCTGCTTACCTTCTTTGTAATGTATACCTTATATGTAATTTTTATATCATCAAAAGTAGTTATTAAATGGTTGCCTTCTTTGTAAATATATACTTTATATTTAATTTTTACAATAAGATTAAAAATATGTTTTATTTTTAAAATAATAAACGATAAAAAATGTATATGGTATTTCTCGTGTTTTTTTATTTTTTTTAAATCAATTTTTTACACAAAAAACTTTAAAAAACCACAACATATGTAGCTGAGACTAAAATGAAACTATGCAAAGCATAAAAATCAGCAATGGTTAAACGCATATGTAAATACTATGAAAAAGTGGAAAATTCTTTTGATGAATGTATACTTCCTTTTAGGACATGGTCAGTTATGTGTTCATATACATGTAAGCAATGGATAATGCTTCAACCACAGTGGAAGCTTAGATTAAAACTTGAAATAATTTTATACTTATTTTACAATTTTCACCATAAAAAGTATTCAGAATATCATGATATATGCACTTTTTTAAAAGAAAAAAGTGAAAAAAATATGATGTATGAGGCATATGATCATATTTTTAAAAAAACTGGGTTTGATATTAAAAATGAGAAATTGGTGCAAAATATAGCTAAAAACATATTACAAAAATATAAACTCAAAGAATATCATTTATGTTTAATGATACAATGCAAACTTGCTATATTGTATAGCTTAAACATTGCGATTTTTGATAGATTAAAATATAAGAATAAAAAAAGAAAAGTTTATATTCCAAAAAACCTATATTTACCACAAATGCATAAACATCTTAAACATAGCATACTCAACCTTCCAATACCATCTTCACTTAAAACCTTTCTTATGTCAGTAAAAAATGAAAAATACAATGGTGTCTTTCCTAATCATATGTACTTAATGATAGAATGGTTTGCATCAAAGCAAAAAACTAGTTGGAATACTTTTACATCAAAAATGTCAATCAAAGCTGAACCACTAAAACAGTTTTCATATCAATGAAATAAAATCATTTATAATAACAGTTTTTGCAAAAGTGCTTTTAATCATTATTATCTTTTAAAGGAACCAACCCAAAAACAAGACAAAATCCATACCCTGGAAATAATTTCTCCTAAATTCATGTGATTTTACCAAAACATTTAATGCATTTCACAATATTGATCATAGGAATTCATGTGAATTTGTGAGCAGCAATTCACGTGAAATTCAACAGACACATGAAGGTCATGTGATTTCACGTGAATTTCACGTGTACATCTAGCAATGAAAAGAGAAAAACTTGTGAAATCCACAAGAATTCATATATCAAAAATCTCAATGAAAGCTGAGCCCTTAAAAGAATTTGCACATGAATAAAATCAAATTATTTTCTATTCCGGTCTCTACAATGGTGCTTTAAATCATCATTAATCATCTCAGTTCATAGGATTCAGTACAAATCCACCATTTTGAATTTCATCGGTTCAGGTGAAACCTGCTGATAAGAAATATAGGAGTTTCAGCATAACTCACAAGCGTCTGTCAAAACTCCTGTTGTAAGAATGCAAGCATCACGCTATTCTACATAAGCGCGCTCCATATAGATATCGCATAATGAATGCGATGTACTTTACTGCCCTAAGGAGATAGGTGGACATAACATATTGCATCTACCACACTCGCTCTCTATTTGCAAACTCGCATGCGTCCTTAGAAAGGAAAATAGCAGTGAACCAATTTTTATAAGAAGACATTTGAAAAACATTTTAACAAAGAGCAATCCCAAGGCAAAGGATGAGTATAAATAGGCTTCTTATTTGTTACTGCACTTGTAACATGTGTTTTCATAATGATATCATGGTTAACAGAGAAGAGTTATCGGCTTCGCTATTAATTATAAATCACGTGACGACGCCGATGAGCAGTCCACCGTATTGCTTTATCTTGAAACCTGCTTTAAACCTTGGAAGCCTGAACCTAAAAAGACGCTCAACTTTCACGTTAAAATGAGGTAAGAAACTTTCCACACATGGCTTAGGCATAGCAGAACATAGAGCGGTGGTATGGAAGCCTTTACCTCACCATAAAACTAAGCAAAACGAACCAATGACGTAAACTAATGCATGCACAAGTGATCATCCTTTCCCACCTTCTCGCAGCCTCTCTCACCCAGGGCCATATAGGATCTAACCCGGTGTTTACTTAAAACTGACGATTGAAAATGGGCGACCTAAGATATTCATTTTCACTAATGATATTTGATTGACCAAAGGTAGGAACAGTAGGGACATGGTAGTTAGAAATACAGGGTTGACCCGGGGTGCTATATTCCAATACTGTCTGGGGGTTAAAGGGTAACTTGCTCGCTGTCCTACACTCTTGCTGGGACATTTTAGAATTAATTGACCTTTACTTCATAAGAAGCCAAGCCAACTTGACATGTGTGCGTTCCTTTTCCCATAAAACCTGATATCATTCGTGGCTTCATCCCTTGTTACAGTTTGACCGTAAAATGGGGTACTATAGCTGACATAGTCATTGTCAGCTGGAGACCTTCATTAGCCCCCGAGGGCACTATGACTAACACCTTCAGTCTCCGTCTCCGCAGTAAATGCCAGGGATGCCTCCCATTGGTTAATAACACAATAGCCATTTGTCATATAGTATTATGATATGGATACCCATATGCATCTCTTAACTTGCTGCTCACAGTTCAGTATGGAAAATAAAATAATGTTTAAGGTACCTGTTGATCGAGCGTATGAATTACAAATAGGAATTAAAATATTGTATATGCTATCTTTCACAGTTCACCTCAAGATAGCAACATGAATAAGTCCCAGCCAAAGGAACCTCAAGACAGCAGCATCATGTATGAGTCCCAGCCAAAGGAGCCTCAAGATAGCATGTATGAGTCCCAGCCAAAGGAGCCTCAAGGCAGCAAGATATATGAGCCCCAGCCAGACGAGCCTCAAGATAGCAAGATGGATGAGCCCCAGCCAGAGGAGCCTCAGGATAGCAAGATGGATGAGCCCCAGCCAGAGGAGCCTCAGGATAGCAAGATGTATGAGTCCCAACCAGAGGAGTCTCAATACCCTTTGCCTCCTCTCATTACTAAATCGCTGTGGGACATCATGCCTGAAGAAGAAAAGGAGGTATGTGGAAAAATTTTGAGCCATTTTTAACATGGATACCATTGATCAGATATCTTTGCTGATGTGGTAGTAGGAGCATGAGATTTTTATGAAAGAAAAAAATTCCCCCAAAAAACTTTCTCTTTATTTGGAAAAAGCCATAACAGAAAGTACATCTGATTTTGTTGTTGAAGGATTGGCGTCACCAACAAGTAGAGGAATATCTAAAAGAGAAAGAAGACTATTTAGCCGTGAGTAAATAAATGTTATTTCTTATAAGTAGTTTTAAACAGTGCTCCTAATATTTTTTAGTTAGGGGCTTCTCAATTCATTGTATTGCTATATCAGTAAATACCCCCCAAAACAATTAAGCTAACCAAGAATAAAATCATGTGTCATGAGCCAAAAGAAGTGACATATCGTAAAGTCTCTCGTATAAGCCTAGGCTTATACGAGAATTCGAATGAAATTGAATCTTATAGAATAGTCCTACAGAGGGGGTAGACTTATACGAGGGTTTGGCATATAGAAGAGGTTTTACGGTAGTCATAATTTGTTTTTCCAGCGGCTTGTGCGATTTCCATCGCGCAAAGCTACATTGGGCCAAAGAAAAAGGCGATCCACAGGGAATTCTCATCAACCAGGTAATTTTTAATTTTTATTACAACACAGTGTATTATTTTTATCTTGGACATAGGGTTAAACTTGAGGCTTTGTAGCCAAATTGCAAAATTGTATTTAACCTTAAAATCAAACTTTGGAACCTCACAAAAAAATGTACAAGCAAATTCAAGATTGGTTTTCAAATTAATATTTTTCTAAGTTGTTGTCTCCGCTGGTCAGCCATTAAAATAATGTTTATTCACCATATCTGAATCCATGTAGCCTTTAAATTTTCATCTATGTTTAAAAGTTGCTTTTCTATTTTAATTTCATAGGCTGCCCTGGAGGAGGCTACTCACGGTTTGGAAAATGCAGAAAAATGCCACCACAACTGGAGAAAGATGAGAGAAAACGCGAACAAGTAGATATCATCAGATTTTTTGAATAAGTTTATTAATCCAAGCTGATGTAAACGTGATACATTCCACCGCACCGGTCATAACGTGGAAAAAATAGTAATGTATGAGAGTGGGACATGTACATATATTGATTATAACAAGTCAATATACGGAAAATATTGTCATTTAACTAACATCTTTGACTCTATATAGTTTGGGAGAGTCTTTGTATGTCCTGTAAGGTGAGTTGTTATCAACCTTTGCATCACTTTGTAGTGTCTAACTGGTTATATATTCATGTATACTTAGCAGAAATACTATAATACTATCTGGATTTTACATGAAAGGAATATAAATAGAGTCATAGCAACACAGCCTTAGGGGTGGTATTTTACTTTGTGTATTCTTCTATTAACCATATATAGGGAGTGACTTTAGTGGGTATGCACTTTCACTTTACATAGTTGACTAATTTAGTCTTAAACTAATGAATAGTTTCTAGGTGATGCAGCTCAAAGCTTAGGTCGTTCCAAGCCATTAAGTTTAAACACTGCTCTTGTATATCTTTCCAACCGGGATATAACTCATATGATTCATAAGGGGCTTTAACTGTGGTCTTCCATGAGCGCTCTGCTTACTGTAAGTTTTAAAAAGATTTGATATATAGCAGTATATTTGTAAAGATTTTCTCTTTTGTATATCAGCATAATTGTAGTAGATATCATGAGATTGGACAGTGCTTCTGTATATCTTTCCAACCAAGATATAACTTATATGATTCATAAGGAGCTTTAACTGTAGCCTACCATAAAGGCTCTGCTTACTGTAAGTTTTAAAAAGATTTGATCAGTATATTTGTTAAGATTTTCTGTAATATATAGCAGTATATTTGTAAAGATTTTCTCTTTTGTATATCAGCATAATTGTAGTAGATATCATGAGATTGGACAGTGCTTCTGTATATATCTTTCCAACCAAGATATAACTTATATGATTCATAAGGAGCTTTAACTGTAGCCTACCATAAAGGCTCTCCTTACTGTAAGTTTTAAAAAGATTTGATCAGTATATTTGTTAAGATTTTCTTAATCTGAATTCACCATATAATTTGAAATTTGATATCTTTGTCTTTCTTCATAGTATTCAAGTATAGGATAATTACAACATTCACCTAAATGCAAAGTCAAATTTCAATCTAAGACGGTCTCCTATAAATCACACCTTTTGAATTCAACATTTCAATTCAAAGTTTGAATTCAAAAGGTGTGATTTGTAATTTCATTTGTCAATTTATCGTCAATTTGACAAGAATTCACAGAGCCCAATTCCACACTTTTCTTTTTAGCTACTCCGTCACCATTGGCTACATACCCAGTATATACCTTTTATTTTGGTCATACATACCATGAAACCCTGCGCACACTAAGAATCTCTGTTTCTGCCTACAGTCCAACAATAAACATGGCCCCTGGGCAGAGACTCGGCTTTCTATATGACACAAGCAAATCCTTAATGTCCTTAATGGGCCACATTATGCACTGATGCACTACACAGAAAAAATCTGAGTTAGTCAAGTCTAAGTTAAGTTAGGCAGAATGCCTAATTGGGCAAATTGACTAACTTATGAATAACAATGTTGGTAACATTGACTCACCTATTCAAGCAAGCTGACTTGACTAAGCCAAGGGAGAACATTAGTCACTTTGTCTAAGGGGTAGTCGTTTTGTCTAAGAGACCATGATCTTCTTCACACCAGGTGGCAGTGTGGTATGTATGAGGACTTTTCTGGTAGGTGCATACCATGGTAAGGTCTATAAATGTCAAAATAACAGTGGTTTTCAATGCCAATCAACACAATAAGACTTTACATTTCAACCTGATATAATATTTAACAAAATACACCTAATAGATTAACAAGGTATTGAGAGAACAAACTAGGAACATACAAACACCTTTTTTTTTGTGGATATTCAATATACTCAATTATCCACAATGTTGGACCTTTTTTTGTGGATTTTCAAAATACTCAATTATCCACAATGTTGGACCTGTAATGGCCGGGAGGCATGGCGCAGTTGGTAGCGCGTCCGCCCATGGGCCGTAAGGTCGCTGGTTCGGTTCCGGCTGGGTCAGGGCACAGTGGTGGTTCCAAAAGTTGCTGTAAGGTATCATTTGAGTTCCTCCCTGCCTTGGATAGGCTGTGCTGGAAAGTCTCTCGGCGGTTAAGGCAGACAAATGACTTAAAACAGGCCTATCCATCTGTCACTATGCCTATGTAGTGACGGATGTTAAAGAACCATTGCCTCGGAAAATGTGTAGGGGCATGCTTTCTACCTTCCCATAGATTTAGTCACCATCATCAACCCCCCCCCCAATTCAAGTAGGGTCTGGATTTCTCCCCACAGGACCTCTCACCCTTGATGTGTCCAAAGGGCATATAGGTGAGGTTTAAATTCAAAGTAAGTAGTAAGACCTGTAATGTTGTAATAAACCCAGAGCAAGTTAACTCATGGGTTTTAAAGGATGTCAATATGAGGCATTGAACTTGTTTCTTAAATGGCAGGGCTCTGTTGTGGGTCCTTAAACCCACTGTAAGGGCCATTTAATTCAAGTCAAAGGAATTACCATGAAACCTTACTTACAAGCCACACCCTAAGCTAGAAGATGCTCCTCCTCTGGCTTAAACATGACTAGTTGATTAGTGATTTGGTTTTAAGCCCATCTTAACCTTGTAGCAGAATTTATAAATAATTTATGAATGGCAGTTTGAAGACCTTCTAAATGTTCTAAGGAACTTAGTCAAAATTCAGGCAAGTTGGGACATTGTCCTAATGGTTAGTCATAAAATTCCAAGAAACGTTTGGGCACGTGCAAAATCCCAACTTGGCTGCAAAAGTTAGCCTGTTTGACCAACATCTGACTAAGATAGTAAGTCCCTTTTTTCTGCAGACACTTAAAATTTGAGATTTCTGAGATCGTGCATTTCTCAATTATTGTTTGGTAATTATTAACGAATTATGTGTGCTAATACACCCCTCGATATTCAACTGTCTGCTGCTTCTAACGTGTAACCGACAATTTCTACCTTTGTCTATTTTCCTGGTTGGGTTTTCATTAAAAAAATTGTAATGATTGTTCAGCCAAACAACAATATTTATACTCCAAATTTATATCAACCGTGTATGATGCAGGAAGACTCTGGGGCTGCGTTCATGTAGATCTATCCCAATAAGGACCAAGGGATATGGTGCACTCATGCATGCCATTTATCAACACCCCTTAAAGGGTATATGCAAAAAACTACGATCAGCTGGGTCATTGCAAATAGGTCACCCTGAACAACTGACATATATAGTGGAGATGTGACTTGGGGGTACTTATGATCGAGGCATTCATCCAGCGTAACCAGGAGGTGTGTGACGTGCTGGAGGACCACTAACACAGTTACAGGGGATGGTGATGCATTAAGCATACTGGAGTAGAGTGGAGTGGAGGACACTTTATATAGGAATACAACTCGTACATCTGCCTGCCCTCATGGGTTGACAACAGAAGTTCATAAGGTAACATCTGGTTACATTAGTTCATGTCATAGCCCAGGTAGCACAGAGACATTGGCATAATGTTGGGCCGACGTTGGCCCAACCATCGGCTTTACATAGGCTGTCCATCCTGCCTACGTAGGCCCGACGGTGCCAACCAAATGCCAACGTAGGCCCAACGTTGGCTTTTGGTTGGCAAACATCAGCATCGACAAATGGTTGGCCAGGGGCCGACCATTTGCCGATGTCCTGCCAACGTTGGGCCAATGTTGGCATTTGGTTGGCAAATGCCACGGGTCGGGCCTACGTAGGCCCGATGGGCAGCCAACGTTGGCCCAACGTTGGCCCGATGCGTCGGGCCAACGTTGGCAAATTTTTGTGTGCTACCTGGGAGTGCATTAAGTTGTGGTTTACCTATAAATTTATATTAAAAAATGTTAAAGTTAATCATAGCTTGTAGTTAGGCATCGCGGACAGGCATAATGGACAGGCATAATCACAGAATGACCTTTACCATCAAATGCATTAGTTTGAAGCATTATGGTTACACCCTTCTCATGCTTCTGAAATTGTGATGGGTATATTCTGTGTATCTAATTCTTATAATCAAACTGATCCTTTGACAGTTGTTTTCTCTGTCTCAAAATCTAAAGCCATTACATGAATATCTAACCCAACAAATAATGCTCAAACGTAAACCTGTCTCATTAAATCTGTATCGAATGGTCAAGGCCAAATGCCATATAGTGGCTTGTTTGATTGCACTTGCATTTATTGATCTGGATGATACTATTCACCCTCCCCATATTTGAGAGCCGTTGCTATACCTATCTTGTTTGTGCCCAATCAGCTGAGGGCCTTGTATATTAACATTTACATAGCTACTTGGAACACGAACTTAGATTTATTTTTATTTGGTAGAACAGACCCCGGGGGAATCTGGCTTATGACTTTTAGTGTAAATGACAGGCCTGAAATACTTGTTTTCTGCCTATAATCCCACAGAGGATATGTGGGCCACATCAGGTGTGCAAGGTATAAGAAGCTTTTTTTGCGTCTTACCCATGCTGCTCCTTGTTTTACCCTCCTCTCTATAGGTTGAATCCCACATGGCGAAAAATGCCTCAAATATCTCTGCGATTTTGTCAGCTGCGTTTTATGGGCGTCCTGGTGCCATAAATCACAAGGAGTGCTAGTTACATTGTGTAATATCAAAGTATCAATGCAGACTCTGCTAAGGTTTTATATCCTTGCGATTTTAGGATATCAAACATGTTAGACACAGATATACACATTACCCAGGGCAATATATTGCATATGCTTCACAATAAAACATAACAATGTCCTTGTGTTCTATGTACCCTACTGTAGTTATCTCCCTTGCAAATTTGGTGTGGATCTCAAAATCGCAACAGATTCAAAATCGCAGAGATATTTGAGGCATTTTTCGCCAAGTGGGATTCGACCTTCATATATACTCCCCTTGGTTAATTCCCACCCATGTTACATGCCAAGGGAAATACACACCTGCACACCTACACTACTTTTCCATTACAAGGTAAGGTCCACGGACAAAACACATCTCAAAGGTGGCATTAAGGTCCGGGGGTATAGAGGGTTTTCTAACAATGATGACATTGAACAAGGTCCAGGGGAGTATCTGAGTGATGGAATTCAATAAGGCCCATGGGTTCTATAGAACATATCTAAATGGTAGCATGTTACATATTCAAATGGTAGATTTCAGCATGGGTTGGGAGTAAAACAGATCAAGATATTGGCATCTAACATGGTCCAGGGAAGAACATAACCTAATGCTGGCGTTAAACTACCGTGTAGGGAAGAGACCGATATAGAATATATGTGTAGGATGTGCACTGAATTGAGGACAGGTCTAGAACGGATCTAAATGGTGGCACTAAACTAGGTGCAGGGAGGTGCACTAAACTAGCCACAGGGATAAAACATAATTTAGATGTAGGGTTATAATAAGGATAGAATCTACACTGATATTTAGAAAGGTCCAATGATAAAATGAATCTATATTCATATGTGGGGGTATTTTTTTTATGTACAAAGAGAAAAGATTATTTTCTTAAAACATTATATTTTCTTGCATGTCTTTATTTCTTTATGTTCTCGAATGTATATTTTTGTTATTATAACAATGATTCATACAATAATAGTAACCCCACCATTTATATAATCTCCATGGGCAGCATATAAATTCTGCTTCGCAAGGAAGTGATAAAAAACTGAACATCCAGTGAAAATATGGAATATTTTTCGACACCCTGTTTTTAAGATATATGACTAGATTTATGGACACGAACTTAGGGATTGCTCATCTTTAACAATAGGGGTGGGGATGGATTTGGGGGACCAAAATATTCCAGATCCCTCCAATGGGGAGGCTGTACCGACAACATTTTGGCGCATGCCTAAAAATCCACTAAGGGAGTGGTCATTATTTATCAACAGGGGGGGGTGGTGGGTTTTTTTTACGCCCCCCCTCGACGGCAGTCAAAATTTTTTGCGCCCCCCGCGCCGGAGGCGCGGAGAGTTTTTTCTCGCCCCTCTTTGATCTATAGTAGCGCACCGGCTTTTTTGCTAAAAAGAGGGTGAATTTTTTTAGCCCCCCCTCAAGAGGGGTCAACATTTTTTTAGCCCCCCCTCGGGAGGGGTCTGAAAATTTTACGCCCCCCCTCAAACCCACCCTCCCCCCCTGTTGATAAATAATGACCACTCCCTAACTGCCCTTTCCCCTTGTTGCCAAAACGACAGTATAATAAGGTCTAAGAATATGGTATTTCTAACTTTATAAACAAGTCTCAAGCAGTAACTGTTAGACTTACCATTATTCTGTCTTTACATTGGATTACTGTAAGTCTACTAAATACTACTTGCTTTTAAAATATCACGTGAGATGATAACACATTTTCGATGAAGCGCACTACTTATTCCTAATATTAAGACTGGGCAGTGTACCACCTCTCTTTGTTATCGATGAGATTTAAGCATCATAGGGATATTTAATCGGACAAGAGTGAAAGTGAATGGAAATCACACAAGATGATACAGTATTCTGCTAGGCACACATACCTGAATACTATAGATTTTCTTTGAAAAGTATGATATATCACACTTTAAGAAGTATAGCTAGACACTAATCTGGTGGCCAGTTGTCCCCCTTCTCATATTGATTATTTCGATTGTGGATCTAATGGACCTTTCTAACCACAACGTGACATCAGGGAGGCTGGCCTCATGTGACATTATGGGGATGTGGTTTGTGATTCTACAAGTTTATATTCTATTATCCTTCTGTGCTTACTCTCCTTTATACACACGTATGGACTGATATCACAGCTATATCAGCCTATACTGGAAATAAGCATAATAGCTGAGGATCCACTGTGCGATTATTGCAGAAAGTCGCAGCTATATATTCTCATGAAATGGGATACAAAACAAACAAAGTTAAATGAAGAAAACAAGTTAGTAGCACCAAATACCTAGCCTTTGTGTACAGTCTTTGACAACATCTGGATGTTTTACTAAATCAATGTTTTGTTTATTAAACCTAGTGTTTACATAGGCAAATGTGGCAGATTCTTACATTGGAAAGGCACTGCAATTTGATATCTAACAGGTTTGATTTTCACAGGGCAAACCCCTGCGATTTCTGATGAGTTGTTAGGGTGCTATGTTGTTATTTACATTGTGCTGCGTTGTTGTTTACATGTATATCTGACTTAGAAAACATCAACAAGCATCTCAATCGCAAGTTTGGTGTAAATACATCTTGTAAATATTAACAAGCCTAAAAATAATCCTACTCCCTCATGTGGCAGGGACTCATGTTTACAATCTAAGAATGTCAACACCCTATATCTTAGACATTGGCTTATTGAATTTCGTGAGAATGTACCAAAAAACCGCGTAGTGGAGCCTCAGCTATAGTGGTGCATTAGTAATAATAACTAAAAACGGAACGGAGTGTGCATAAATCGATCTCATAACTCATTGAATACAACGACCGGAGGACACAAGTGGTATTTGATCAATCTAATTTTATGTACATGACATCGGTTTTTAATTCATTATCCATGCAATACAACATTCTAGTACTAATCTGTAAATAAATAAGTGACAAAGTGTAGAGCTTTCACTTTTAGATTTTACTTCATCTTAACGTTTACCATGATTTGTCACCCACCTCCAAATTTGACATGACCACAATTTACCTTTGTACCTTTAAGAGCACAGCCTTTTAAGTTACATTCACAATATTATAGATTCAAGCTGGAGGGTGTTTCACCACATAAGTATATATATTCATACATACGGCCCCAAGATGTGGCCAGTATATGGACAAAATAATTTTTATCTAAAAAAGTGTTTCAGATTGGTGGCCGTGTCCTGTCCGTATGTTATATGCAATTTCCATATTTTTAATTCCACATACGGATTTTTTTTTCTGTCTCAGTTGTAAAAGTGTGGAAAGACCAGTCTACATTCCAGGAACCTTAATGACGTCACACATGCAGGGCCACATGATATATGCGGAGATTTTCTTTCAGAAGGTACCATATGAAGGTAGACATATACAGGAGTGATTGAGAGGGGGGGGGGGTAAAGGAGGTTTAATACAGGGGCTATGGGGGGGGGATGGACAGAGACTGGAGTTCACGAGAGTTGCACCAAGCTGATTAAATTAGGTGTGTAGGACAGTGAATTCTGATTGATTGATTCATTTGTTTAACGTCCTCATGGGACTGCCTCGTGAATTCTGAGGGTTTTATGAGGGTTTGGAGGAGGATGTATGCCTCCTGCATTTCCTACTACAAATCACAAACCCCTACTTCTTCGGGCATTTTTGTGCCATTCCAAATTGATTCATCTTTAGTATGCTCCAGAAGATAGTAGCTTAAATTCCGTATATATATACCTGAACTGGGAAAAGAGACCTTATTTCCCCTGAAATAAGGTCCCTTTTCACAGATCCTGTCACACATATATACACCTTTTTTCTGATATGTGGACAATAAAACCCCAATATCCTCACATTGTAACATACAGGGTACCCCTTTACCCCTCCGCATTTGAAGGGATATATACGACCTGTATGTGGCATTTTTGATTTCCGCATCTTGAACAGAAACGGGTAAATGTCCGTATCCACATGTGGACGTCCGCATCCATGATTCTAGGATGTGGAAATTTGAAACAGAAAAAGGGCCGTATGTGACATATGGGGGCCGTATGTGACATATGGGGGCCGTATGTTATGTGGTGAAACACCCTCCAGTAGACATTTAGGGGGTTCTAAAGCCTTTTGAATGATAAAAAAGTATGGAGGGCAAGTGCTCCAAATATACAGCCAAACATAACAATCAGCACATCACGTTATCACCCTAGGCCTATACTTATGGCTTGCCAAAATCTGACTCCATGTTACCCTTATCTTTTCCGAATTTCCTCTCCTCTTTATACCGTATTACCCATCCCCTTGGTCTTTCTTGGTAGTCTTGCATACAGGGGCCGTATTTCTACCTGGCGTGCATATTTATTTACTATAGATTAGTAACACACTGTTGTATTGCATACATGATTGATATCTTCATCCAGTTATTTGTAAGTCCCTAAGAACTAGACTGTACTGCTTTATTGAGTAGTATACTGTATTTCCTTGTTGCTGTGCGCTTTAGCCGACCTGAAAAGCGTAGGCCTACATGATGTATCATTTATTGCAAATAAAACTGGTTAAACCCAAACAAAGACAGAAACCTATAACATATAAGGTCTGAAGCCATGGAGAGAAACAAAGAGAACAACAGGTTCACGGGGATTGGTAGGACTGAGGGTTGTCTCACCAGTCAAATGGTCAGATTGAGATAACCGTCAGTCAGTCCTATTCGACTGGCCGTAAAATACGGGATGGCTTATTAATTCCATCACCATATTAAAGAGGGCACAGTGATATTGGAGTTGTGACTGACAGAAAGGCCGAGGGCAGTGGATTTAACGCTTTATTCCATGGGGGTCTGAAATACAGAGCTCCTTCATTCAACTTCAGATAACTTGAATTAGGATGATGTATAATAGGGCACCCTGACAGTGCAATGATTTTGCACAGCCACTCCTATTCACACTTTTTGAAGTATATGCATTAGGTTACTGAAAAGGGCTAGGACAGGAAGTTTTATTACGGACCAAAAACTCTTTTTAGTTTTGCAAATAGAATAAATATCAGTGAAAGAAACATTCACTCATTAGCATTCATCACTGGGGGAGCACAGTTCAGTAGACCGTATCAGGAAATACCCCTGTTGAGGTATTTATGTATTATGCAGCACAGTTTGCGTTATTCGTGCCCACCTTTACCCTTTCACGGTGGTGTACATGTAATACGTACATTAATGCATAATGTCTATTATTCATAATAATGCATGAATACACCATGGGTTAGTCCATGTCAAATCAACCAAATTTAAAAAAATCTTCCTGGGTCACCCTCTCAACTTATCTAATAATTAATTTATTAATTCTGGGAATGCACCAAAGTATCTAAGATACCATGTGTAAATATGGCTCTCCAAGTCTGTTTAACACAGCTGTATTCACGCATCATACCGTCCCTACTCGACTGATACATTCCTGAAGGTTTGTCATGATACACCATTTTGCAGTGCTGACAAGTGGTATCAGTATAAAACTGTATTGGTGCATCACGATGACAAATTAAGGAACAAGGACCTAGAGGGATCATGTGGACCTCCAAGGGTTGGGACGAAGGGGCCTTATTCTAACTTCTAAACAAGCAATCCATCCAGAACACTATAGCACATCCAAATATGCAAGCCCGGAAACTTCCTGTTTCTTTTGTCAAGTTGTACGCAGTTATATATTAGGTAAACACATTCTGTCATGTGAAAACAATCTTGGTTGGGCATATTCCCATCTTATTACACGACTTTTGTGATTTTGGGTTCTTTTTGTGGATATTCCCATTCTGATACCTGTCAATATTGCATGTCATGACGCATGCATCATGACCTTTGTAAGGTTTGCTGTTATCCATGGATAACAGGCAACCAGTGCTGTTATCCATGGATAACAGGCACGCCTTACATGTCATATGTCACATGTTAAAACCTACGAGAATTCTATTGTCAAGGGCAGGAGTCGAACCAATACCCTACTGATCCCAAATCCAACTCCCTATGCATTGCGCCACAGGGACTGACAAGTAACAGTGTGTGTTTGCCTGTATATACACAATTCCATAGGTCTGGCCAGGTTAGTAGCGACCCCAGCTTGTCACATGCGCAAGGTGAGAATGGCATTGTAATTATAGAGGCAATTACACCAGTATCATACAGCGAAAACGTCCAGATGCCTGTGGCTATGGTTTAATGGATAGCAAGTGGCACTCCTGACCCTAGGTACAGGCGTTCGCGTTCAGGTCTGGTTCTTCTATTTTTTCGCAGTGCAAGGTGTCAAACTTTACCCGCTGTTGTGTTTACTCACAGTAGACGATCTCTTTCCAATGAATGCATGATGCATTTTTATGCATTCTGGTGCATTAATCGTGTAATAAAATAAGTAGTTAATGGATAATTCATGACTTGTGGATCTTATCGAAGGTTAACACCCACGCATCATGAATTATCCATTAATTACTTGTTCAATAACAAATCACAACCAACAAGGGGCCAGGCATATGGTCCCACACAATACACATTTCCGTATTCAGATGGGTATCAATATCTTACGATCTTTTCAGGAGGTCGTTACACAATCAAAGAGGGCTCGTTGTGCAACTTCCTTGTACACCTTTTAGACCCCTGTCACACAATCATTTCTGCCTTTCCCCAAAGAGTCTCGTAGCTGAAACGAGACGAGAAAAGTTATTCTCTTTCTGATTTCCTCGTTCCTGCAACTATAATTCAGCACAGCGAGAAAAGAATCCGGGAGACCAGCATAAGTTAACCTATAATCCACACAACGTTACTCCCGGCTTGTCAGCGGCCGCCCAAACAAAGTACGGTCGTGTGATAGTGAACAGCTGATGAAACCATGTTGTACAATGAAACAGAAGTTAGTAAAGTTTACAGAAGCATACCTTCTTGTGTATAACAGGCCAAACTTCAGGATTCCATTCATTTTCACAGTTATAAAGTCTTTTTATTTCTCATCTCCGTTTCTACACCGGCCGGCATGAGCGATAATAGAGTAAAACCTCACGCCCCTCTTCTCTATATCAACACGGCTGTCTATTTCGAGTTATTCCTTTCTTAGAAAAGCATGGGCTACCTTTCTTCTACCTATAGTGTACACTCCAGCTTCATTTACCTCTTCAGCAGGTCTATGTTCTGCCCTTTCACAAATAACTTGATGCCTTACTACAGTATGTATGACCCTCCCCCCTCCCCCTCTTGTCTTTTTCTTCAGGGTCAAACAGAAGAGGGTTGAACGGAGGATGTAGATGGAATGAATGAGGCTAAAGTAAAAGAGGCGGCAGAAAATGAAATGGAAGAAAATGAGGCTACAGAAAACAAGTCTGAACAAAACCATGCTGAAGAAAATGAGATGGAAGAAAATGAGGCTACAGAAAACAAGTCTGAACAAAACCATGCTAAAGAAAACGAGACGGAAGAAATTGAGGCTACAGAAAACAAGTCTGAACAAAACAAGCCAGAACAAAATGAAGATGGACAAAAAGAGGCTGAACTAAAGGAGGCTAGAGAAAATGCAGCTGGGACTCAGGCAACATAAGGCATACAGCAGGGGCAAACAGATAACAAGGATGTAGGCCAAGAAGGGACACAGGACAGAGCTTCTTATGAGACCAGTGATAAGAATCAGGCAGGGGATGAGCAGGGACTCTCTGACCAGGCTGATAAAAACAATGACTAAAGAAATCCCCGAAGAACCTTTAAACCTTGCATTGAATCTTGTTAGTTCTGCCTGTACCAGGGGACATGATTTTAAGATATCCTGTCCCTTCAGTCAGTTCAATCAGACATGAAGCAGATGTCTCAAAAGGTGGAGTCATTATTCAGGTTAAAACAGAACCGGAATCACAAGTGGAACCTCAACTGGAACAACAACCACAACGGGATATTTCTGACAAAGTCATGGAAGCAGCAAATGTCCTGCATAACATGTACGAAGACAAACCCGTCAAACAGAAAAAGTTCCCTTCCCCAACTAGGAAACATACTGCAGCTGTTAATGCTAACACCTAAAACAAGAAACCCAAGAAAGGGTACAACAAAAAGAACTAGACTGTATTCAAGAAAATATGTGTTTTTTCATGTAGGATTTCAGTCTTCTGTGCAAGTTAGCTTTTACATTAAGGGCAAAAGAGCTTGGCTCCAGAAGTTCACAGAGCTTGGCTCCAGAAGAGTTAGTGCCATTAAACTGTGTCATTATGATAGATATAACAAACCAAAGACTGTCCATGTTTCCCTGTCATTGTTAAAGTTTTGGGGTGTTGATGTGATGTTTTCACTTCTATACGACAGATTTCTTTGTCTTAGTGTCCATGAGAATGTCAACAGTATTAGTAATAGAGAAAATTCTATTTCTTTCAATGCTCTAACAATACAACAGAACTATGCTAAACCAGTAAGACATTGTGTACCGAATGTTTTATATATTTAAATGAAAGAAACTCATGGTGGTGTTTATGGAATGGTACCCTTTCCTGTTAACGTACACACTCTCGTTCTCGTCTTCAGTCGGGTTTTTATTGGCACATGGGTCCCATCGACATATCCAAATGCGTAGGGGGTTAGCTGCTTGACATCAACCATTCCAGGCTTCAGATGGCGATACAGCTTGAGAGCGAGCCGGAGCTTCTCCTTGAATGTGTCAGGCCATTGGATGAAGAGATGCTCGTTTCTGTAGAAGAAACCGGCCACGTCCTTCACAGCCCGGCATACGGCAGTTCTCGACACCTTCTGCGAATCCCTTGTGAGTCCATAAAAACTGCCCGTAGAAAAACAACAGAGGACCAGGGAAAACTGAAAAAGAAAGAAAAAAAAGGTGACTGATAACTGGCTAGGGGTGTGGGAAATTTTTTTTATTTACGGTAGAGGAGGAGAGAGGAAAAATAATACCAAAGGAAAACTGAATTAGTCTACAACACATTACCATTTACTGCTATAGACATATGACATGGGCCTTCAGAGACATGAGTTACATGACTTAGTTACCTGCTTCAATAGTTTGACTTAATTACAAAATAACTGAGAGACAAAAGGGATGGGGGGTTGAGTTATTAGAAAAAGGAGGAATGACAGATAATTTTTTTCTGAATGGGAAAAATATTTACCCTGTCAAAATGTGTCATGCCTCCTCCCCTTTTGGTGCCCTTGAAAGCACTGTGCTTTTTGTACTCGTCCACAAGTTTTTTTTACCATGTCCTTGCTCAAGCGATATCTCACCACGAATTCCTGATCATTGAACAAGGTAAAGGGCAACTCCCTGGGCTTACACTTTCTGTTTTTTCTTCCCAAGCGATCCCTGACAGGAGACATGATGTCTTGTTTGTATTTCCCTCCAAAAATGGTGTCTACTCTGGTTCCTGAGCTCTCATACCTTAAACGATGGTCCCCATTGAAAACAATGGCTTTACTCTAAAAGGCAGTACATCTACAGTAACTGCTTTTTTTCTCTCATAAGAGACTAAATGAGGATGCACAAAGAGACTTTCATGATGAGATTTTATTTGTGTAATGCTTGTTTCCTCGTTTTGAGGTCAGACCCTGGAAAACACGAGATTTCTATTGTGTAACGGTTTGACTCAAGCACTACAAGAAAGACTGTTTTCTCGTGGATTGTGTAATGACCTCCTGGTGGGCATTTCTTAACGTAACATGACTATACACAGCCAGCACGACTCTTAAAATGTTCAAAATATGTTTAGATCTATAACGTTTTTCAATGTGAGAAAAACTGTTTACAAATGCTTTTACCCAATCTTCTCCAAATGTTCCTGTACTTTTGAGAAATTTTGTTCTTTTTGCTAAGTAAGATCGCTTCATAGATATTGGTCGGTTTGGATGTGATTGGCTGGTGAATGTGTGTGTCTGCGAGAGGGAGAACCTAAACTCATGTCACTAACCAATGTGCATTCTTTTTTTTGAAATAGGTGAAGAACTGAAACAGAGAAACAAACAAAGTACACATATGAGACAAGATGACAGTAGCAAACACCACAACTTTTGGTCCAACTATAGACAGTGTTGATGCAGAAAGTCAAACGATATGGATCCCCTTTGTCGAACCGGTTCCTGATTGGGAGGAAGCCATGGACACCTATGGAGTTTGGTGGCATGTTCATGTCTATGGAGTTGCTGTTCTTTTCCTAATGGTCACAGTGTACTCTTTATTCAACATTATCTACCTGCTCCACCTCCACCGTAATAAAGAACTTCGGAATATCCAGCAGACTGCATTCTTTATTGCAATCACCATTCTGATGCTCATCTTTTCAGCCGAGCGAGCGGTGTTCATGCTACTCGATGCATACAATATTGGCGGAACACTCCCACCGATAGTTGCATATCTTTTCATAAGCATTGGACTACCATGCATGACCTCTTGCTTCTTTTTGATTTTCTATGCATTTTACAAAGCGACAAGAAGACGCCTTGCAAGACGATCAATATTGAGTGTGAAAGTTCTCATAACCATTATTGTATTACATTTTGTGATTTCAATATCACTAGATGTAGCTGCAGGATGTAACATCTATCCAGTCCACCTCCTTCTGATCTGTCAGGGTCTGTTTATATTCTGCGGAATATTATTGGCAATTATGTTTATCATACTCTTTGTCAGAATCTACAAACAGTCAGTGACTCGGCGTCGGAGGATGATCCGTATTGCTAGCTTGGTAAGCGAAACCCTACCAGGAACCACAGATACAACTCAATTGAATGATACAAATCAGGAAACCCCTGAGCGGTCACAAAACTCACTCAGGTCAATGCCACAACCGAAAGTCACAGCGGGCGGAAAACTCATCTTCATATCAGCTATCCTCCTACTAATAATTTCAGCATTATACCTTTTCGGACTGTTTGGAATCTTTTTAAGTGACACTCTGACAGGTTCTAAACCTAACCTCTGGATGTGGTGGGGATGGGAATTTTCTGTTCGCATCATAGAGGTTTGTTTATGCTGGACCATTTCCCTCGCTGGTACACAACCTGCAATAAGAAACTTTCGCAGAAAGAGAAGTCAAAAGAAAAGACAGAGTCAGATTCTAGTTGAAGAGCGAAGAAAAAGTGAAATCCTACTTGCAGCCCATATTCTTGACACTAAAAATGAAATTAGCAAAGAGGAAAAAGTTGGACTTGCAAATAACGCTCTGGATACTGAAAACGTTGAGGAACCTGTTTCAACAGAGCGAAGGGTTAGTTTCTTGGAAGAAGTTCCTTCCAGGAAGTCAGAGAGCACAAACAAGGGATCTTCATCAAGTAAAAGAAAGGGTTCTCTAGTACCCCCAACTACACCAGAAACAATCTTTGAATCTGCCCCAGATATCTCTAACCACAAGGAATCGGAGAAGATTGACTGTCTTGATATTAGTGCCCAAAAAGAAGTGAATCCTCCCTCCACACCAGAAGCAAGTGCTGAATCTGGACCTGAGGTCTCTGGTCACAAAGTATTAGAGAAAAGTGACAAAACTGCCCAAAAGGAGCAAAATCCCCCAAACACACAAGATGCAACTTCTGATTCTGGCACTGAAATCTCTGATCACAAAGTTGGAGAAAAGTGACCATGTAGACAATATTGGTCTGAAGGAAGAAACTATTTTGAATAATGCAGACTAACTTAATATAGTCTATTGTATGTACAAATCTAATTGTGTATTTGTGTGGGACTCTGGCTATTATTACTGTTACACCATGGTGAAATGTGTATATATAACAAATCAAAATAGGGGACTAAAATGAGTTTAGCTTGTAATATGCCAAACAGTGATTCATGGTGTGATAAGTAGAGAACTCAACCACTTTTACTCTATTAATATATATTGTACTTTATACCATTCATACGACATCCATTATCGCTCACTATGCTATACTCGCCTATAATGTATGCAGTAGTACCACACCCTGCCACTAGGGATGGTCATTATGTATATACAGCCTGGTGCTAGTACTAGCTATTCGCTGAGTTAACATCTCTTCAGCATGTACTTTGTACAATAAAGCTATCATAAATTATCCACTAATTGCCAGCTTCTTGTTATCACTATGTCGGTGTGTCTCATGGGATCAGTGCAATGTCACCTTTCTGAACGGCTGCACTCATTTTGATGTCTAGTTCACACAATATTTCAATTCTGTTATCATTTTTTTCACATTTATGTACCACTCACAAAGGTCTTCCCTGTGTGCTAATTTCTTTACACCCTTTTACATTCCTTCATCCCCTATAGCCCATAAAGTCTAGCATTTCCTGTCTTTTTCTCTAAAGTTTCTGACTGCCTCCCACTTTAAACTAATTTTTTTCTACCTCCTTAGTATTTAACTATTGCTCTCAAGCAGGTCTACATTCTATTCTTGGCCCCCACCCATTCCTTCTTTTTCAATCGTTTGCCCCTTTTTTCTAGTCTCTTCTAGGGTCTTAAAACGCCCCATGCCGGTCAGAAACTGCATTTCTGACTGTTTGTGGTCAGAAAGGTGACATCTCATTTTCTATGTGGAAAAGTAAAGGCTTTGGTCCTACTGCTATTAATTGAATTCTTACAGTCTCTTACCTACTTGACTTTGCCAGCTTTTCTATTATTCATGTGTATATTTGATCCTTTTAACAAAAAATCTTTCTCAAATGACCGGTCAGAAAGGTGACATCTCACCCTCTATATGGAAAAATAAACATTTTGAGCCTACTGTCATTAATTTGATCCTTACCTTCTTTTCCCTTCTTTACAATACCAGCATTTCTCATTCATGTTCTGTGATTTCCTCTTGATAATACCCAAAAAACACTCCCCAGATGAGAAATGTCACCTTTCTGACACTTGTCACCTTTCTGACAGGCAAAAAAACAGCCTTCATAGAGAAAGGCAGAAAGAAGGTGAAAGAAAACTTTATGAGAGAAGCAGGAATGGAACTTGTTCTTGTAGAAAAGAGAGGAAAATTAAAAATGATATTAGAATCTAAAGAAAACTTTTTCATGTTTTTGTGTCACCTTTCTGACCGGCATGTCACCTTTCTGACTGGCACTGGTCAGAAAGGTAAAAAGAAGATAAATAGTCAGGAGAAGGGACTCTGGCTAAAAGTTGAAAGAGAAAAGGCAGGGGAGACATGTTCCTAGAGGGGGTGGGGGAAAAGAAGGGTTGAATAATATAATAATGCCTTAGCACAGGAAGAAAGTGAAAAGTCATTGGTGAAAAAGAAGGGGAGATGGGAAAGAGAAGTGATTTTGTAACACTGACTGTATCAAGAAAAAAAGAGAGATAAGAAAAGAAAAAAAGATGAAAGGGCGGTTTTCATCTCTCTTTGTCACTTAGCATGAAAATTCAGAATTTTATTTTTCTTTTAAGTAAAAAAACCTGTTCAGAGAGTCAGAAATGGCCAGAAACGGTCAGAAACTGTAAGGAGGGAAGGACGTCAACAATAAGACTGTTTTTTCAGTGAAAATTGCATATCTAAAAAAAAAAGAAAAAGACTACACCATACTACAGACACAGGGGTAAATGACTGCAATGCTCTTTTGTAAGATACACAAAAAATGTGTTGTCACCTTTCTGACCAGTCAGAAAGGTAACATTGCACTGATTTCATGATACACACCGATATAGTAGCTGTAATTACCCATAGCTAGATATGACATGTGGTGGAGAACAAACAGTTTTTGAGTGCTATCTCATGGACCTAGCGAATTTTTGGCAAAATTAGTTGGTGATAGTGCACGGTGCAGTGTTGTGTGCGACAGGCAGAGTGCTTTGTTCCTGATGGAGGCGTGCCTAGATGACAGGCCGGCGACGAGAACGTAAGGATTGGCCAGCTGCGCAGAATCCCGAGTTTCAGAGGAAGACTTCCCCGAAGGTATTTCAGGGTGTGGAGAATATTGGATTTCTCACCTTGACTCCACAGCGCCACTCATCTCCAGTAGTAGGGGCAGCAGCAGCTGGAGTGCATGATCGCACAGATGCATATCATCAACAGCTAAGTGATTCTAAGAAGTTTATTGGTGCTTTCCTATGATCTAACATTACTGAATCCTCCACTATTGACTTCGGTGCTGGGGATACTGACTCTACTAATGTGGTTGGGGCGCATGCTTCTAATTTAAGGGGTTAGTATTGACTCCATCTGGTCAGTCAGTGACTCTATTACCAACATGGGGGACGAAAACGTTAGGGGAAGCCGTGGATATTATTCGTGAGTTGCAGGATAAATCAGCGGCACAAACAGAGGGTTTTACTAGACAGGTTCAACTTAAGCAGAGTCAGGCAGCAGAGAATGCGGGGCATATGAAAGTCTTGGAGGAAACAATTGCAAATTTGAATGCTAAGATTAGAGATCCTACCATTAAAATAGAGCCTGAACAGCAAGCTGTAGTGAACCCTTTTGCCAGCAGATTGGTGATTACAAATGCAAATTGATGGTTATGGAGAATCGCTTGATAGATTATAATGAGACCTTACAGCATATGGAAAAGAAACAAGACAATCTGCAATATTCAAAACACAGAGACGCCATTAGATCATTAAGTGATAAACCTAAGCCCTTTGAGATACCCACAATTTTGAGATGTACGAAGGAGGTTATTGATGAGTATCAGTCCTATGCCAAGGACATTCATGAAGACCCTAAGTATTGGTTCAAGGGTTTATTACAATTTCTAAAGGGAGATGCATTATCTTTCTATGAGGCCTATAAATCTGTGTACACGGGGAATACTGACTTTTTCCAATTGAGAGAGAAATTTACAGCCAGATTTAAGAAGATATCTAAGGATGAGCTGAAGAAGGGTGCTACTAATAGGAAACAGCAACCAGGAGAGACAGTGCAGAATTATGCATCTGATATGCAATGCTTATTAAGTAAATTGAAAGTGGATGAGGAATATAAACTTGAACTGTTCATCACAAATCTCAGGGATGAAATCGGTGATGTTGTGTTAGCACAGTATCCTACTTCCATCATGGCTGCAGTTGAGATGGCCGAGATAGAGGAAATTAGGATTAATCGCGGTGTTGTAGAAGTAAAACTAGATTTGTCAGGTCAATATCAACATGGTGACCTTAAATGATATACAGCACAGCATGAAGAACAGAGTATATTTTGATGAGAGAGGCCATTCTAAACATAAGAAATCTCATTACAAGAATGATAAGCACAAGCAAGGAAAATCAGGCTCTAGTAATAGCCATAGAAGTATCTCTAGAGATAGCCGTAGTAGTGGTGCTTCTAGATCACCTTCTGGTGGTAGAAACTCATCTGCATCATCAAATGGAGATGACAGATACAATAGGAATTTCTCCAAAGAGAAATATTAGTCCAAGAAGCATGATAAGCATGATAAGCATAAGTGGTAAAAGTCATTCCTCAAATTCAAGCCATAATTCTAGTTCTATAAGTGACAGTAAGAAAAGTCAGAGCCATTCTGATTTTGAAGAGGGAGATTTGGATACCATGCCATCTTCTAGTAAGCATAATTTAAACAACTAGAGTCTAGACAGAGAAGGTCTTCTAGACCTAATCATAGAGTTGCTGATTTCAATGAGGCTAATTTATTAGAATGTGTGTTAGAGAATGGTGCATTAAATGTTTGTGGTTATAAGATACCTGCATTAGTTGATATGGGTGCATCCATCAGTGTTATTTCTCTCTTGAAAATCATAGAAGTGAGCCAAATAGAATTTTGTGGCCATTTTGGGGGTCGCCAAGCCCCTGAGCTTAGGACTTTGTTTTTTTTTTCACTAATCTTTTTTGCTCATTTTATCAGGCTCGATGAGTTCTTGATGTCATATATATGGGTTTAAGTGGTCCAATGTCGATATTTTGGCCTCCAGGGGGCTAAAAATACCTAAAATTGACCCCTTTTTGCTTGGAAAAATCAATCAAATTGATATATATTTTTCTTGGGTGAAAATAGGTCTAAGTATGTGTCTGTCCACTTTTATTATGTGAAATATAGTCTTGTGTTGAAATAGGATCAAAAATTGTGTTCCTGGGTGGAATTTTTCTATTCTTCTGGAGGAGTTTACTTTATTTAAAGTGGTTTGTCCGGGCAAACATTTGGCTATTTTGCCTCCCCCAGAAAATATCAAAAGTGAAATGGGTTCAGTTATGCCTTAAAAAGTTTGCTACTGGTGGGGGGTAACATATGCTGAAAAAATATTTGATTCCCTCCATAAACTTCACCATGAGGGGGTAATAAGTATTTTCCTTGCAAAAACCCATTTTTTCTTTGTCCGGACGAAAAGTCAAGCTCCTATGTAGGATAAATATATTTAACTATCCTAACTATGTTAGTCATATACCCCCCACATATATCTTAGAACCCAATGTAAAAGATAATGGATTACTGCCAGTGCTTTGTAGTAGCAGGGATGGGAGGGTGAAGCTCATGGGAGTGCCACAGGCTCCTTCCTTGAAGATGTCACAAAAGCAGTAGCAAACTTTCATTTTGAAAATTTGATTAGAATTGTTGCAGTTACAAATTAGATTCATATCCACACCCATAATTAATGGTTTTAACATTCTAACAATACATTCATATAATCTTTATGATATTTTTCTAATTTTCTGTGTTTCCCATAAAATTTCCCTGTTAATTCAAATAAAATAATTATTCATCACTTGTATTCTAATAAAATCCCTTAAAAATATAAAACAGATGGTCACTCACTAGTAAATGAGGGAAAACGATTGCACATTATATGTAGATGTTGATAGACATTTTCTGAACTTAAAAACATGCATTTTAAGCATACTTACAAGGTTTTAAAGTCAATGTCACAAAACGACCATGTTAAGAATGTCCATTACACATCTATTATGCCATATGTGGTCATATGGGGTCATATGAGGCCATATGAAGCTCAAGAAAATTTTACAGATGGTAGCGCCTAGCTTCCTTACTAATCACTCTACGAAAATGCTGCGGTTACGTACCCCCCTAGATCGATGCCAAGGAATCCAATGGTGCTTTCCACTTTGTTCTATTCCTAATGGTTGCTTAGCAACAGGCCCTTTTATCAAAAAATATTCCAATTTCAGGGGCAACGGTGAAAACTGTCATTTTACAAGGTATTTTCACAATAATAATTTCCCAAGAAAGATTCATACCTATATTATGAACTTTCTTGTGCATGTTCCTGAAGACCTCTATTTTCCATTGTAATTGAGACATTATTAGAAAAGAAAGATTTATTTTTTTTTATGATTTTTTCACTCGTATTTGTGGCAAACTCATGAGCTTGAGCCGGGAAGTGATTTTTGTCCGGGGGACATTGTGTATAGGCGAGTGACCTTTCAATAACATGCCATGTTGAGGGCTTGATTTTCTATAGAAATAATCATCAAATCATCCCAAAAATCTCAGGTCTGGACCATTTTGACCTGTAGATTACAGAATTTAACTCATGTTTCATTCATGTCAGATGTGTCTTTGTCATCATGAAATGCACATACTTTTAGTAAACGTTTATCGCGATTCTGGTCATATTTCTTGTCTGGACAAAAAATTAATGTTCCTGCCCCTCTGTTCATTTACCAGGAATTTACTAAAAACATTAAGCCTAAGCCCTAATGAAAAACCACCCATGGGCAAGGCAAAATCTTATTGGGTGTAGGTAGATCACTCTAACCTTAACCCTCAGACCCAGTACTATAATAGAAAATATATATATAACAGTGGACCAGATACATAACACACCTCAATTTGCGACAATAAGGAGAAAATACCCCTGAAGGTCACTCGGGAGGACATCCTCCTCAGACTATAGAGGTTCCTGGTGTTGCCATAGCAACAGTTTTCACATTTAACTCAAAATATCTTGTGGTCAGTTACCCCAACACCTATAGATTATCCACAAGAAATAACTTTGAGATGCTCCAAGGTTTTTTCTCAGACCCCCAAAATGGCCACAAAATTCTATTTGGCTCACTTGTATGGTTTTTAACCTCAGATCACAAGCACATATCGGGCGTTAATTAATAAAATACATATAAAGACTGCGCCTTGCCATGTTAGAGTCTTTTTAGCCGATGGAGCGTCACAGGTGGCACGATTACAAATCAAGATTGCACTTGGAACAATGTTAACGTCATGCATGTGTTCTATGTTGTACCTAAACTTAATAAAAGTTTGATATTAGGTGTTGATTTTCTATGTTGTACTAAGGCTATTATTAGCTTTAAGAATCTGGAATATGATGTTCTCACTATTAGAGCTAAAGATAACATTACAATACCACCAGGTTGTCATATATGTCTCTGCTATTGTGTTATCAGATAAATCGTTGCATAAGACTATTGGTGTGACTGAAAATATGCATAGAGACACAAAGGTTCCATTTTGTGTGAAACCAGTTAAACCTACGAATGAAATTCCTATTGTAGTATTTAATTCGTCAGATAGAAGCCATCAGATTAAGAAGGGATCCATAATAGGTCTGTACTGACTTTGGTTGGAGGAAGATTTTATGGGTCAAGATGACTTAAAAGAACAGCCTATTGAAACATCTGATTTTGATTATAAGTTGGATAAGAAAAATCTGACTAATGTCCAGATCACAGAGTTGCGGCAATTGTTAGATAAACATGCCAACACCTTCATCACATCTGATAGTGAGATGGGCCTAACCACTGAATATACTCACAGAATTGATTTAAAACGTGATTATACCCCCATAAATAATAAGGTTTATAGAACCTCACCTGGTAGAAGAGAGATCATGGAAAAACTTCTGAAGGGGCAAGAGGAGGCTGGTACAATTGAACGTTGTAAAGGTCATACTGGGTGGTGTAGTCCTGCATTTCTGGTGGAAAAAGGAAAGGCAGTGAATGGGAAGAGATCATTTAGGATAGTTGTCGATTTTAGACATTTAAATAGTCAAATTAAAAATCAGGCATATAATTTCCCAAGAATCGACGACACACTCAAAACAGTTGGGACGTTAGGAGCAAAGTATTTCTCCACCCTTGATGCTTATTCAGGGTTTTTCCAAATACCTTTATGTGAGAGAGATAGAAATCTCACGGCGTTTGCCACTCCAGGTAAGACTTGGAGACTATGCTTTGGGTTTATCTACTTTTCCCAAGGCCTTCCATAATGTTATAGAGGGCATTGTGAGGCACTTACCAACATGTTTGTGATATGTAGACAATATCATAGTGGCATCACCAACATAGGATGATCATTTGAATGATTTGAATGGCCTATTTAAGGCTTTCAGACGTGCAAATCTCGAGGTTAAGAAACCTAAATGTAGTTTTGGTTTTAAAACTATCCCATTTTTAGGATTCGTAGTGTCAGAAAGTAGCGTTCATCCTAATCCCAATAAAGTCAAACTGATTAGGGAATTTCCAGTTCCTAAGACACCCAAATAAGTGAAATCTTTCAATGGTTTGGCAACTTATTATCAGGCATTTATTTTTGCAATGATTATGCAGACATTATATAGGCTAACAAAGAAAGATATTAAATTCGATTGGATGAGCACACATCAACAGGCATTTGATAAAATAAAAAATTCTATCGCCTATGACATTGTTTTAAAATATCCAAAATTTTCTAAGCCATTCACCATTGCGACAGACAGTTAAAAAATTGCTGTTGGCACGTGTATTTCACAACTAATTTCCGCCCAATGGCATTTGCTGGAAGAAAATTATTCAAGGTAGAAAGAAATTATAGTGTTACAGACCAAGAATTGGTGGGGATTAAGTTTGCATTAAGGAAGTTTGAACATTATGTCATTGGAAAAAAATTCGCAGTTTTTACCGATCATGCAGCTCTTGTTGCCTTAAATGGGAAAGTTAAATTAACTGGTAGAATGCAGAAATGGTCAGAATTCTTTGCCAGGTTTGATTTTGAAATCAAGCATTTTAAGGGTAAGTTGCATGTTGTATCAGATGCATTATCTAGAATTCCATATGACGATATTGTCGAGACCAGTGACTTAAAACCATTTTAGCAGACTAGATTCAAATCAGTGCATTCAATCAAATTCTACAGTCAGGATGATTATCTGGAAAATTATCCAATTAGAGTTTACAAGCCAAAGACTATCTTAAAGAAAGTGGCCACTGTGAATGCTTTGACTAGAGCTCAAGCCAGGAAAGAAAGGGAGGAAGGGCTTGAAGTTGCTGATTTTCCTTTATATGACAATACTGATTCATTTTATGATCCAGTAGCACCAGTGTCACAACCGCCGGTTGATGAATCGGCGACAAAGAAATCACAGACTTCTAAAATTTTGAAGAGGCCAATTGTAACTAGTACAAAAGCTAAATCAAAACAAGCATTGGCTATAAGACAGACCCCCTGCAACAATTTAATGATGCCTTATACAAGAATGTATTGGCTCATTATAAAAACCCATTTTCGACAGAAGATTTGATTAATGATCAGAAAAGTGACCCATTCTGTTCTAGTGTACTCAACTATCTAACAAAAGGTGAGTTGCCACCTAGTAACAGACTTGCCAGGGGCATTTTCTTAACTCATGATCATTATTTCATTGATGAGAAAGTTTTGTATAGGTATTCAGGTAAGCTGAGTAAACACCAAATAATGGAGCCTCAGTTGTCCCTTTGAAGTGGACGCCGACCCTATTGCATAAGTTACATAATACACCACTAGGTGCTCATGTCGATATCACAAAATTGACAAGTGTAATTAAGCCCAAGTATTACTGGTGTACAATGAATCTCGACATATATAATCATGTAAATACATGCCACGAATGTCTGTCATTCAAATATAATATAACCATTGATATTGCCTATGACATTGCATGAAAAATCACCAGCTACTATTCGCTAAATCCTAAACTACCAGCAGTTTCTCCAAATCACTTGGGATTATATTAGTTTTATGTATTACGAGGTAGCTGAAGCAATAAAAACCATGGTTCATTATGCTAGTTTCCGATTTATTGACTGCTTAACTATGGCCGCTTATGGGAGAAACCCCACTTTTTCATGAATAATTTAAGCAAAAAAGTGGAAATGAAAAGTGTTGTAATTTCTTACATTTCTCATTACCGGAAAAAAAACTGGCAGGAATTTGTTCACCAGACTTTGCAGGGATTAAGATACAATCATTATGAACATTTTATGAGCAAAAGAATTGGAAGGTTACTGGCAGAATCTAGAAGATACAGATTTATGAAAAAAAACTTTTTCCTCAGTTACAGAAATCTATGGAGTTGGCCAATAGTGTATCTTAATGTTTTGTCAGGAAAAATGCAAAGGTCTGATATTCAACAGCTTGATAGTAATAAGTTAGGGCATATACAAAAGGGATATAAGCATATATCATAAGTTTAGGTAAAATTAGGGAGTTTCAATTTGTGGCTACAAGGTGGCGATGGAATAGATGGTGGAGAATCCCTTTAAGTACAAGGTGTGCATGTGTTTTTTCTTAAAATGTCCAGTGGTAAAAGTGCTTGCTCCATCTTTTCCGCGTGCATAGGTAGATAGGAGCATTATTCCTGGAATACTAGTAGTAGTAGTAGTAGTAGTAGTAGTAGTAATAGTAGTAGTAGTAGTAGTAGTAGTAGCAGTAGTAGTAGTAGTAGTAGTAGTAGTAGTAATAGTAGTAGTAGTAGATACAGTATATGGATGGTCATATGGATACATGGACTACCCCCTTGTGTTCACACTCTGCAGCCACCTGAGAAATTGACCCCAAATTTCATCAAGGAAACAGTCCACTCTTTAGACCTAATTTTAGTCAATCTTTTCTCCAAATCACTTAAATTGTTAGTAACCTTTTATCTCACCCCAAAACCCACAGCCCGAGAGGAGCCGCAGGACAAATAATTGACAATATTTTGAGAGCTTCAATAGGTCTTGGTACCCAGCCAGAAATAGATATTCTTAATTCTGAAATGCCTGAACTGGGTAAAAAATCTGATGGCTGGCTTTGATCCTGGAACACAGGTACTATTGGGAATGTTGCTGCTGAGGATGTAGCACAGATGGTCATGAACAGAGTGTAACATGTAAAAAGCATGTATACTGCTAATTTGCACATGGTGATAAGAATACGTTTAATTTTCACGCTGTGGTGGAAAAAATGTTATGTTGAGTAACTCCTTTCTTTTTGATCTTGAAACATATGGCACAGGTGGCATGACAGTGTTTACCATGTTGATAGGGTCATTTATTTTTATGTTGTGGTGTTATGATGTAGGTGCACTTTTTTTTCTAAACAATTTTTGCATATGGCGATGTGTAAACTTTAGTATGTGCTTGAGAGTCTTTAAGGCACCATTTGACCTAATTGCATGGTATATATGAGTTCCATTGTTTAAGCTGTTCTGTCCACTGGCGACTTGTTCATAGCTGACCTGCCGTGGATATTGGGACAAAATGCTTATAAAGTTGTTTTAAACACACAAGCACCTGTGACTTGACAGGAATTATAGTGAACAGTAAGTCATTTCCCCCTGTGGTGGTTTATTCACAGCCAAGGGTTTGACAGTGCCAGAAAAGAGGGCATAGATATTGTTAGTGTGCTGCATGTTTGACCGACCAGGGGTGAGGTTAAATATTGCCTTACCCCTTATTGACGGTAGCTGTAAAAACTTTGACACTTTTTCTCTCCAAAAGTCATCATCATCATCTGGGAGTTCTTGAAGATGTTATGGATGTGTTGAAAGAGGTAACATTTGTTTTAATTTGTCCGAAGTAATTACGTTGTAGCAGTCTGAGTAAGACTATTGGCAGGGAGAATAGTCCTTTCCAATTTCCACTACTCTACTGCCTATTACAAGAGAAGAGTGCATGTGCACTTGCAGAATCAAAACAAACTTTACATCAATGTACCCATATCCATAGGACTGGGGGGGGGGGACACCTACTCTATTTATAATAGAACAGAGGCATTTTTTAGTCCCCCTTTGACACCACCAATGTCAAGTCTACAGGGTACACACTGGTACAGGCACTACCCACTTATATAGTCATGTCAAAATCTCACTCACATTTACATTGAGATTGATCACATGGATATGTGTGAAGTTGGTACATTTTGAGGCTACCCAACTTTCAGCGTCTTAAGGACCTTCATGATAAAAAAATCCTACCCCTAATTAAAGATGTACTCACCCTCAGGGACGCTGCAGTGGGTATCCATGATAAATCATCAATATTGTCCACTGATTCAATAACACACCTAGGATACCAGCTCAAATTCTCCCCCTGGTTACACCTGTTGTCACCAATCGTCGCCATTTTCTGATGCATAGTCATGTGCCATGTGCACATGCGTGTGACACATCTGGCGCAGATCATCACTATTCACAGTACTCCAACCATGGTGGACCCTGCATCTTGGACGAGACTTGATAAAAAATTAAGTACGCCAATCAGAAATGGTCCTTGAGCCAACCGCCCACTGATCTCATAATGGTGCATCAGTGGATTCAACTGGCGGGATGTTATGATACAATGATGTCCTTATGCAGTTGTCATGATTTTGCAGTTGTCAATAAAGAGATGCTTACGCCACTGGCCCTATGGCCGCCAGGAACCCATGGAAAACACTCCTGGGTCCATCCTTCGGATTCACTTCAGGGGAAAAGACCTACAGCTTCTCAGTAGCTGACATGATTTATAGTGAAAAACCTCTGACCTGTCTCCATTGTAGGTCCTAAGCTCTCTAAGCCAAGGTTAACCAGGCTTATCGGATGCCACTTGGACATCCACTGAAAAAATGAGGTCACCATGATCATTGCTGGACGGCTCAAAACAATTCGCCCGTGTCAAACTAGTTTTGTTGTAGTAAGATCCTCCCAAGCGTGTCCACCTGATAAAATTAACCACAGAAGAGAGGTCAGTTTTGTAGTTACCACACTTAAGAGGTGAACCCAAAGATGAGAGTTCACCGATAAACTGTAAATCAATGTTCCAAACACTTCATGATCTCATATAGGCTACATGCACAGCAGGAGAATACCTTAAATGGCAGTTTATAGACATGTAATATATAATCATCATTGTTCCATGCACTAACAGAGAGTCACTCAATGTCTGGGAAAGGTTCAGAAGGCCATTTCCTAATGCACTACGATCGCACACAGCACTACGACTTGAAATTCCAATGCTATTCCTGTGGGAATTTTGGTACAACTTGGAGGGTGCAGTCGTAGTCTATTAAGAAATGGCCTCCTGTGGTGTATAATACAAATATAGGGCCAGGTTTCACATAAAGTGCCGCAATGCTATTTTCATAAGTGGGGACTCGACTACGTAAATATCACAGAGAATGGCAGTTATTTTCACAAAATGTGGAATACATCATTTCTAATGTTTGCCCCCTTTAAACCCTTTAAAAAATGTTTCAATTGTCCTGAGAATACCTGAAATTATCTGTTATTACTTCGTAATGGAGACTCATCTAATGTCTAAACCGAAAACAATTGGCAGAATATGAAAAATACACAGGGAAAATATATACTGAATATGCTTGAGAATTCGATATGGCCAGATAACAATTTCATAAAGTGGAGGGTGGGAACTGGTGTATGTCTCGTCTTTGTGTTCTCTCTACAAGGTATCACTATGGTAACCAGTAAAATAGTGTGGGAATCGGTGAGGTTGGCAAAGGACCACATGGGTGGGAAACTACCTCACTTCCTTGATCCTGCGGGCATCTAACATTTTTACCCTCAAAATTATGTTATTTACTGAATTGATGTTATGTATAAACAGGACGTACCCGATATGTGCTTGCGAAATGCCATTGTCTATACAAGCTTTGTTTTCTATTTAAAGCGTACCAAGTCCACTGACAACTAAATTGGTGATTTGTTACTCATTTGCAAAAAAAAGAAAGCAACAACAAGAGATAAACAGAATCCCAACAAAGAACAACAGCTAAATCAAGCAAAAACAACAACAAAATAACATAACAACAACACCAAAACTACAATATTCTTGAAATAAAAGCCTTGTCTTTGTTGGGATGTTATGTTCCAAATGAACTAAGATATCACACACCGGTATTGATTTTATATGTTTAATCTGTTTATTTCTACAAGGGAATGTCTCTACATGGTACACACATTTATAAATAGTCGAGAAAGATGCCAACACTAGTGAGAAGAGACTCTGATGTAGGACGGTAGGACGCTGCACAACATCCTACGACTGTACTCTCCAATAAGCCAATAAACTACGACAGATCCACCAAATCATTTTATGATAACGTAAGCAGCTATTGTACAGAGTATTACTCTATGATCACCTCCCATGATTTGGCGGTTCCAATGCTATAGTGGCAGGAAGCTATACAGTATTGTCTTTTAGCACTATCCAGGGGCTTATTTCAATATACCTGACGATCTGAAAATTCGCTCAAAAATTGGTTACATTACTGAAGAGGTATGCTGTTGTCAGTGGTTTCTCCCTAAGATTGGTCTCTGTGCAATTATATAGGATCGGCAGAGCAGTGGTGTAGGTTCTCATTGGGGGGTACATGGTGAATTTCCTAGCAATTTGTGGCATAATATATGTTGTCGTCAGGGATTGAAATAGCCCCAGGGTCCTATACCAATATGGCTGATGATCTGTAAGTTATTTGGCTGTCTCCCTGGTGAAGTATTCCGTGAGAGATGCATTGGTCCCTTTGATATCACTGCATGCACAATTTTGAAATAAACTCCAGAAATGCAACATTGGGGTTGATAATCTGAAAGACATAGGACACAGGACATGATGCTACAACTGACACCCTCTATGGTCGCAGTTAGGCTCACCAATGCGATTACATTAGTTCTTGTAGTGCTACGACTGTTCTATCACTTTCTATGTGGTGTGAAGATAAAAGTAAATCTGGCATGCATAGTAATGTCCCTCAATCACCTGGTAAGATGGTGTGGTAGTGTGTTAACCCTGTTGGTTAAACATGATACATGGATGTAGCGAATTACTTATATGAAGTACTTTAATGCATCATGATGACTAAAAGGCATGGCGACTTCTTTAGTCCATGTAGGACCTAGAGGTCTGATAAGGCAACAATAATTGTTTTTTTTTATGGTTAAAAGATCTAGAATATTGGATCATATAGCGACTATCACTATGGAAGGGCGGCACTTTGCAAGAAGATCAAACGCCAGATCCCGATGCTAGACAGCTATTTCTATAGATCACATACGTTACTTCTCGTTATTTTAAGTTGTCAATAAAAGAATAAAACAATAAGGTGCTTTATAACCTCATGGGAAATAGAGTGTGAAGCTCCACAAATGGCTTAAACAGCTCGTCACTGCCTATGAAATCATAGTCTCAGTATTCCGTGTGAGAGACCATGTTGCTCATAGTTTCAAACGTATTTCAAAATATTTAAATAGAAAGACACTGACCTATGAGTCTTCCATGACTAAGTGCACATACAACAAAAGGAACGAGTTTTGGCCCTCTTTTGCTACATATATCCAGATATATCCCTTAATACATCTGTCGTCAGTCGATATTTCAATAATTATCACAAAAAGTATACCATTTTGATCCCGTCCAATGATACTCATTAATAATTATAGTCTTGCTTAATGTTAAGGAAACCATGCCACCAATATATCGCACATGTCACCACTGCCACTGTTAATTTATTACTGACTCCCTCACTGCTGTTCCACGAACGTTTGATTTCTTGTTTATCTGACTCTCGTCTGAAATGACCATGGGTCCGAAATGACTTGGGTCTGAAATGACCATGGGTCTGAAATGACTTGGGTCTGAACTGACTTGGGTCTGAAATGACCATGGGTCCGAAATGACTTGGGTCTGAAATGGCCATGGGTCCGAAATGACTTGGGTCTGAAATGACCATGGGTCTGAAATGACCAGGTCTGAACTGACTTTGGTCTGAAACAACCTGTTACCACAGAGAATAAAAATCTAAGGGTGAATAGTTTTTACTTCCGTAGATCCGACACTAAGGGGGAATAGTTTTTACAAAAGTTTTCACAAAGACTACAAAGGGCAGAAAATGTTCTTTTGCCAAACCAACTGATGCCACAGTATGATCACACATATAAATGACATTGCCAGGGTGTACAACAGCTTGCCAAAAAGCTATTTAATGGGCCTTTATAAACCTCCTCAAGCTTTGGCTTTGTATGCAAACACGATTCCAAGTGAAAGCGGTCGTATATGGGTGCTATATGGGATGTGTTTTAGGCAACTGTGAGGGGAAGGGGGTACTCTTCTAGGCAAAATTGATATTTTCATGTGTAAATGATCGAGTGTGTTAATATTCTCTACATGTCCCCCCCCCCGACACCCCGTGATAACCTTTGGGTTTCAAAAGGATGTGAAATAACAGTTGCCTAGGAAGATGTGCTCAGGCATAGCTCTACCTGGTCTACCTGTCTGAAATGACATGTATTCAGTTCTGTATATCCATGATGTGACCCCTGGAACACCCTCTAATATGGCCTATGTGTGAGGTGTCTAATACACAACCAAAAATAACATTCATATTTCATAAATATCATATCAAATCGTATGTAGCTTGAAGAAACCTTCCTTCAAAATTATTTTGTCTGTAGCGAATTTTGTAAAACATCATTTCGTGGTATTCTGCATTTGATTAGAAATTCTGTGAAAACAAGGAGTCGTTTTGGCTTAATAATAATAATAATAATAATAATAATAATAATAATAATAATAATAATAATAATAATAATAATAATAATAATAATAATAATAATAATAATAATAATAATAACAACAATAATAATAACCTGTTTGCTGACACCTGGTTATCATGTGTCATTAACTGTAACACGAAAAGTTTTCACTGACCTCTGTCTCAATAATTACTTCCCACAGCAATTTATCAACAAGGCAGATAATAAATGTTTTCTGGACACTAATTGCAAATAACAGCTTTTCGAGAGAAGCACATAATCTTGCCTGCTATGGATGTCATATACAACTTGCACATTTTATTTTATTTTTGAAGAAGTCTGTTTTGCATTTGTCTCACGGTATGTTCAAACTAGATTTTTATGAATGTATGCACTACGGTATTTAATACCTAAACCAGGTAGAGCTATGCCTGAGCCAGCCCATCAGGAGGTTCCTTGCTTTGACACTAGATGGCCTCAGTGTGAAACGCGTGTGAAACAACTACTACCAAGTAGTAGGCCCCCGGGGGGCACTTCAATTTTTTTTGATACGGGTGTGTGGCTGAACCCCCAACTAACCTTACCCTTGCTAGGGCCCTCAATCGCGGGTTTTTTCTTCAAAACCCTACCCTTGCTAGGTAACTTTTGACATAACAGTCTTAGATATTGCTCAAAATATCTTAAATTGACCTTGTTTGGGAGAAGATTTGAATTTTGTTCATGCTATTTTCATGAAAACTGGGAAAATATTCATGAAAATTTCAGAATTTTCCACTTGAATCGGGGTATTTTGCTGAAAGTTAACCCTTGCTAGGGACATTTTGCTCAAAAGTAGACCCTTGCTAGGGACACTTTGGTCTGAAACCAGAGGCTTGGTAGGGACATTTGGCTGAAAAAGTACCCTTGCCAGCCGCACATATGTGTATGGGTCAATATCCTTCAAACGCCCATTTCATGAAACGCCCGTAATGGAAAATAAAGGTGTCCTTTTTTCAAAACCTGTCAAATTTTCTGAAAATACATTTATTTACCTCCAAAAAACACTAAACGGGAGGATTTTGGTCCCAGCGGTTCAGTTTTTATTAACGGCAGAAGGTGGACATGTCTTTTCGAGAAAAACGTCCATAATTTTAATTCATTTCTCATGTTCAATCACTTAACACATATCTACAACCTGCTGACCATGGCTTCTTTGGGTTCATTTTACAGTAGTCAGTTGTGGTAATTGTTTAAATAGCTTTTAACCTTGTATCATGATTTATTTAACAGTAGGACTTCTCACAAAAAGGACAATTTCACTAGAAATTCTGAAAGTCCATGTCATGCCAAGTATGCTGCATGAAAGTTCTTGCTGTTTCAACAAGAAGCAGTCCTTGAAATATCTCTTTCTTATCATGAAACTCCAACTCACTATCTTTCATTTGGACCCACAATCAGGTGTAATGTTTATATTTATATCAGTCCCACACACTCTCAAAGTTGGGTTAATTAATGAATTTATATTATGGGCGTTTGTCCACGGACCATACATTCACTAGCCATGTTCTGGTATCACCTTGATGGCCACAGGTCCCACCAGTTATTCCTCAGACCCCCTATCTTCCACATATAGGTAGTAAACACATGTGGCATCATAATCTATACCCCATACCTCTTGCAAATCTCATTTTCCCTGACATCCACCCAACTTTACTAATGTTAAAAGAAAAAGTTGTAGATCCAAAAAATTTTTCTTTTCCATCAATACCTAAGCCACGCAGAAGCATACACTGACTTATCATTCAAACAACTTTCAACATGTAGGTATATGTCTTTACTTTCACTTTGACCTTAAAATTAATGGATATGGTTTGAATTAAGGGAGCTCAGACTCACATATTTCATCCAATAATTAATCTTACGGACGTTTGCCCTCACTCCCTATTTTGTAGGTATTTGACAGCTCTATCCTATGTGGCCTCCATGTCCTTCCTAATCCCCTCAGAGCTTTCATACATTAAAATGCCAAAGCAGGGACATGTGGCTGTGTCCTGCTGGCCCCAAATCAATTGTAATCAACCATTAGACCATACATTCTACATCTGAAAACCAGCTTCTCCAAAAATTATAAAAATTTTGAAAAAAGTCTAAACGTGTTCCCTACCTTTAAACCTTGAACACCACTTTACATTTCATCCCCTCCCCTTATTTACTGTTTCTCTATGTACCCAGTTATATATCCTATTAAACCCATGAACCCAAACCACCCTGCCACCAATTTTTCAATAATACATCCCCTCTCTACTCACCCACCTATTTAAATTATGGACGTTTTCTGTCGACCTCTGGCAAATTGGCCAAAGACCATGTCCTCCCACACCGCTCACAGCTCCCCTATTTCTAACTCCAAACCTTATATTCTGCCACCACTTATAAGAGACACCCTCTGCTATCCCTTCCTGTTGTTATTGACCTATACCTATCCATTTTCCTTTAAAAATTACACCCCAAGTAAAACTTTTACCAAAAATTTTCCCTGTTTCAACCATGTAGCCTGACTTAGTACTTCAACCACTGTACAGTGACGTTCCCCGGGAACCTAACATATGCCCCTACATAGACCCAAATATGTTTGGAGTAGAACCCCTATGCTGAAACCTCATGTAGGCCACAGAACAGGTACCCAGCAGCTGTCAAGTCAACATCCAATATTTATTACGGGCGTTTTCCGCGGACAACCACTTTTCATCATCGCCTTCCTAGCTCCCCCAAAATAGAAAAAAAAAAGAATTTTTGCTTTCAGACAAGGAAAACAGTTATTCCTGTTCCTTCAGCAGAGCTGAAACAGTTATAAAAACTAAATCATTCTGAGTAACATGTTCTGAAAGTTGTTTCAAAGATCTAAGCATTCATCTCTCATCAATTACCAACCTGAATTTTCAAATACAACTCCATGTAGCATTACCTGTTCTGGTATAGAGATCTATCATGTCCAGGCCCACTGCTTCACCATTACAAAAATGCCTGAACTTACTAATGTCACTTAAATTATCACTCTAACTTCTCTTATCTAGTGTACTATAATAAAAATTACGGACGTTTGCGTCGTTAAGCAAACATTACAAAATATCTGTGTGATATGGTTTAAAATGGTTAGTAGTCATCAACATGCAAATAAAGGTTCTTGGGGTCTGCTCTCCTCTTCTCTGGCTCCACCTGTACCTGCTTAATTAACTCTTAAACCTACAAAACCAACTGTGAACCAACTGTGTTAATTAATCAATTTTAAAAGTAGCCTTTCCTATATACAGTGTTTGAACATAAATTTTGATATTGTCTAACATATATACATTTAAAATAATGGGCAAAAATCAAACACTGCATAAGGAAGGACTGATAAAGAAATTTGTCTGGCCTGTTCCTACATGCGAAGACTGGAGAGGAGGTGTGAAGACGGTGGTGCAATGTCCTTGTACTCCCCTCGGCTCACATGGGTTCGGCTGTGCAGACAGGTCAAGTCCGGTTGGTATGTA
This sequence comes from Acholoe squamosa, assembly GCA_949317995.1. Classification (NCBI taxonomy): domain Eukaryota; kingdom Metazoa; phylum Annelida; class Polychaeta; order Phyllodocida; family Polynoidae; genus Acholoe; species Acholoe squamosa. The sequence goes on from OX439051.1 coordinate 16,871,398, forward strand.
CAGTTCTGTAGCCTCAAGCCCTTGCGGGCGAAGCTAGAGTCCATAGTAGTAGGTATGTGTCTCGAGACTGAGGTGTAGGTACTCTACTTGCTGTTGGCTCTACCTATACGCCTGGTAGGTAGCCGAGGTCTGCAGTCTACCCTGACCTGGTAAAGGGCCTGGACTGACTGAAACTCTTCATGGGTTAGCAGTAGGTTCCGGGAGCGGGCGTTGCTGTAAGGGGATGCCACAGGGCAGATGATGTCGGCCTCGGATATTTCTTCTTCATCTTTCAACTTCGGCCAGGACAACTTGATGTTCTTGTCCCAACTGCTTCCAGCTCTGAAGCCGGGTCTCAGAAAGTTAAGGTTGTAATAACCGCGGGCAAGCCTCTCGCTGGTCACTTCAGCGACATACCATGAATTCCCCCACACAGCTGCAACATAACTTCCACGCTCATACACTTCCTGCCGCACACAGTCATGGTGGACATCAGAGGTGTCCTCAACATAGCGAGCACCCACGTGCTCTGCAGTGTCGACCTCCTCCGGTGCTGCAGGTTGCTCAGTCTCTATCTCTTCCTCTGTCTCTTCCTCTGTCTCTTCCTCTGTCTCGTCCGGGATAAGTCCGCTCTTGATGGCCTGGGCACGCGCTCGTCTAGCATCTTTCTCCGCCTCTTCCTTCTCAGCTGCATTATGGGCTAACTCTGCAGCTTCCATCTGCTCCGTCTCCAATTCACCAAGGCGTAGCATAATGTCATAGTCATATAGTAGGAACTCCTTCCACTGGGATCTTACAGGGGTGGAAGCACACTCATTGTCAAGCAGAGGGATGTTGTTCTCTCTATCCCAGCAGCACTCGTCGAAGCACGATGTTGCACGTGTGCAGATCTTCTCCGAACGGGCAGTGACTGCTACTGAGTGTATGGTCATGGAGCCTTCTACAGACTTTGGGGAAACAATGAAGGGCAACCGGCTGCGTGCATCATAAGTGTTCTTCATGGACATACAATCATACTGCACGGTTCCCTCTCCATCATTACAATGTTCAACAAACAGCTGGGCAGTGTAGATGTCGTTACCCTTCTTCACTTTGTAGTCCACCTTGCGTTTCGCGGCTGCACCAACGCCGTCACATGGACCTTTGCCATGATTGGTCTCGAAGTAATTCCATGTGCCGTCGAGTTGATACAGCTCATGGTGGCGACATACCAGACTGTAGATCGAGATATTCCTATACTGGGATGATGGTGAATCCGTCCAGTAGTGCACGATCTTGATGTGCGGGTAGTTCTCGGTGATGTAGTTGCACACTCGCTTCATTATATGGCTGATGGTCCCAGCGTCATGCTTGCGGTCATCGCTCACGTAGCAGAGGCACTTTGATACTGTCAGGCCGTCCTGCTTCAAGTGAATGACGACTGGGTGGACAGTGATTCCATCTTTGTTGAAAAAGACAGACTGAATCTCACCGCCCTCACCAAACCCTACTAGCCAGTTCTGGGCAAAGTCCATCTGTATCGTACAGTCTGTATCGCCAAGCTCTTCACGCTGCTGGCGGACTTTACTGTGCTGATGTTTTGTCGGAGTGGTTCTTGGTAACGTCAAAGTCCTTGATCAGCTGTTCTATGAAGTCAGTCTTGTCCAGGGTACAGTCCACAGGGCGCAGTCTGTTCACCCAGACAGTCTCATTTACCTTCTTGGTGGTAAGCAGCACTGGTGTAAACTGCCACTGCTTGAAGGTAATTTGATCAGGTAAGTTAGAATAAGTGTAGTCCTTGTTCAGCCTTCCGGTGTCATCTCTCAAAGCCTTCTCGAATGCTGCCTTGGTGTACTCCTTAAACAGGGAATCAGGATTGACTGGCACAAACCGGGCATAAGCGTTGATGGCCTTCAGCTTCAATGAATAGTTCTGATGGGTTTTACAGAGACAACACTCAACCTTGTGCTGCCGTAGGGGGACAATCCACTTACACTTCCTTAGCACACGAGTGAAGTGGTTGTACTGGCACTGGTACTTCGCGGGAGCACGGTCTCTGTAGGTAGCATGGATCTCCTTAACATCCATCAGTAACACACGCTTTTGCCTCACTTTCTTTACCCCGTCTGCCTCATCCTTTGCGAAGAGAGTCACCTTCTCCTTCTTCCCTGGACACAACCAAGTGAACTCACCATCCTGGACGAAGGCTATGATAAAGGCTTCAAGTTCTTTCTTATTAACTCCACGGTCGGTAATGTCCTTGTTCACATGTTTGGCTGCCTTCCCAGTGAGACCGAACTTCTTAGCCATAACAGCCATAAGTTTCTTCTCGGTGAGAACTTGTGGGTCTGCTAGGCTGTGCAGGATCTTCTTCCTCTTGTTACGGCTCAAGGTCTCATTGACATGCTGGGAAATGACATCCACAGCCTGAAGGATGCGGTTGTCACTCACTGATTTCTTACGAGCTTCAGCGAGTTCAAGCTGTCTCTCCTTGCGCTCGAGTTCTGCTCGGAGAGAAGCAATTTGAGCATCAACTTCCTGCTTCTCATGCTCAAGGGACTCAAAGTCATCAAGTTGGGTTCTGAGTCTCTTGTCATAACCTGAGCGCATCTTACGGGCACGCCGCTCGTGGATGCGAGCACACTCTGGGTGAGGGAAATGCTCCACCGAGCCTTCCTTCCCTGGTGCTTGTCGCTCTTCCAGCTCCGCCTGGGGGTCGCTGGATGGTCCAGGATGAGACGCGTCACCTGCGCTGTCGGGTTTGTTATGGCCACTGAAAGAATAAATGTAACAAGAATGAAAATAAAGAAACACTAATATAAATTACGGGCGTTTGCGCGCGTACTTCAAAACACTGCTAGCTCCAGCACTTCATTGGTGCATCGTGACGACCAATCATTTTTCAACTTACCATGGTGTTGGCGAAGACATGCGGGCAGACTGCCGTGGAGCTGGCGCTACTGGTGTCGAGCGGGATCGCTTCTCTGTCATGATAACCACGCTTAGCGCCCTCAGCTCTTTCATAGCTGGTCTCCGCGGAGTCGTCTTGCCATCGTTCAAGTCACTATCAAATTATATTCAATTTGTCACTTATTCTATACAAAAGACACAAACTCACAGAAAAAATGAATTAATTTGAATTTAAAGAAACCTTTATTTACTTGTTATATAGATCTATTTCACAGAACTTGTCTTATGTACAATGAGGAAATTTATGTTACATGATAACTTTCAAATAAATCTAGGACTTCCATTATGTATTTGTATGTACATGTTGGTCTAGTTGTCTTCGTCGGTTGAAGAGACTGAAGAGATGGTTATTGGACTCCAGATAGGCACGGTTGAGTACAAAACGGGGGGGAGGTCTTCCACAGCAGAACTGCCAACAAGAACAATTGAACAAATGAAAGAAAAGAAGATAGATTGCCGCTAAACATTGACCATAATAAAAATTATGGGCGTTTGCGCGTACACTCTCAACTTGAAATCAACATTAAAGCAAAGTGTGTTTTAGTTTCATTACTTAACTCTAAATTAGGACAGATCTGGAAAACACTTACTTTTCGGTGGCGGGTTTTGCGGCTGGTGGCACCACTGGCCTTCGGATCACCAACTCCCGTGTGGCAGGCGCCACAGCTCCACGGCCCTCCCTTCCGGGTGGTGTGAGGCAAAGGGGGCGACGAGAGGTGCTACAAGAAAAAGGTGAGTCTGTAAAGTAACTATTTTTTTATTTCAGATTTCTGGAATAGCTGAAATACACCCTTCTTCTTTTATTATTTACTGAAGTATCTATTGCAAAAAAAAAAAATAGTATATACGGGAGTAGGAGTACTTACTTTGGGGTGGTAGTATCCTGCTGTTTCTCCTGCGTTGAGTCCTCCTTCGTCAGGTCCTCCTGGGCCGTCTCCACCTGGGGCGTCTCCTTGACCTGCAGGGCGGCTCCTGCTGCTGCACTGGCTGCGGTACGCCTCTTCCTCCTGGTAGTGAGTATGAAATAAAGTTATTGTCAGTGAATTGGGATACAGGCCATCATAGTATATATATACATGTACATACATGTAGAGTAGGAGTACTTACTTTGGGGTGGTAGTCTCCTGCTGTTTCTCCTGCGTTGAGTCCTCCTTCGTCAAGTCCTCCTGGGCCGTCTCCACCTGGGGCGTCTCCTCGACCTGCAGGGCGGCTCGTGCTGCTCTGGCTGCGGTACGCCTCTTCCTCCTGGTAGGGAGTATGAAATAAAGTTATTGTCAGTGAATTGGGATACAGGCCATCATAGTATATATATACATGTACATGTATATGTAGAGTAGGAGTACTTACTTTGGGGTGGTAGTCTCCTGCTGTTTCTCCTGCGTTGAGTCCTCCTTCGTCAAGTCCTCCTGGGCCGTCTCCACCTGGGGCGTCTCCTCGACCTGCAGGGCGGCTCGTGCTGCTCTGGCTGCGGTACGCCTCTTCCTCCTGGTTAGGAGTATGAAATAAAGTTATTGTCACTGAATTGGGATAGAAGCCATCATACATATACAGAGGTACATTTACATGTATACATATATATATATGGGAGTAGGAGTACTTACTTTGGGGTGGCCTTGACAGCAGACTTAGGGCGGCTCGGCTCAGCTGAAGCATATACTGCTTTGCGGGTCTCATCCGAAACCTTCATAAACAGTAGAATAAGATCAATATTACGAAAGAAAGACAAGGTAAGTGACCATAATCAAAAAATTATAACATACAGCAAAGTTGTTTTTGAATTGTGAATGTTCTTAAACATTTGTCCATGAGATGAAGATTCAATATGAATTCATGAAATAACATACAATATACATTCATTTAATTTTACAACATCTATAGATAGAAAGTGGGGAAAATGAATAATTCTTTTCTTGAAACTGATACTCACTACTAGAGATCTACGCTGCTGGGGTGCGGCATCCTCGGTCTGCTGGGGTGCCTCATCGGTCTGCTGGGGTGCCTCATCGGTCTGCTGGGGTGCCTCATCGGTCTGCTGGGGTGCCTCATCGGTCTGCTGGGGTGCCTCATCGGTCTGCTGGGGTGCCTCATCGGTCTGCTGGGGTGCCTCATCGGTCTGCTGGGGTGCCTCATCGGTCTCCTGGTGTGTCTTGTCCTCCGTTGCCTTGGGTGCATGCTCCTTGGTGGACTGCTCGGGGGCCGCTTGGACCTGGCCGGGTGCCTTAAACTTCCCCCTACCCCCATGGCCTTGAGATCTCTTCTCCAGATGAGGAGGGAGAGGGGAGTTGGGGTTCTGTTTTAGAAAATTTCTCCTTTCGCGGTCTAATTTACCACGGGCTGACGACAACTCTCTCTCCCTTTGCTTCTTTTTAAAAGCTTCTGATCCTTCACCCCCTGCCTCGGCTGCTTCTTTCAGTTCTCTACGCTTTTTTACCGAGCGTTCGGCATCTTTTTCTAGTTTTTTGGCATATTCATCTGGGTCTTCCTGAACTTTGTCTCGATGCCTCTGGGCACATTCTTTCCCGGACATCTTGTCGTCACCCTTGGATGGCCTACCTACACTCTTCCTTCCTTGATCGTCAGACATTCTTCTGTTAGAGAAAAGAAAAGAGAGAAAGTTTGTTAAAAGGAACGCCCGCAAACGCCCGTAATATTAATTCGAAAATAAAGTGGCAATGGGATTCTGCAAAAATGCCTGTTTGAAAGACACAACAGAGGTGCATCTTCACCCCTGATATCAAGTCCCTATCTACATTTTTTCCCCTGTCAACAGAGGATTTTCTATTATGCTTACGGGCGTTTGCCGAGAGAAACGCCCGTAATTGTAATTAAAATTGTACTTTACACTAAGAGAGTAAGGGAGGAAATAGTCCATTTTGGGCAGGAACAAAGTACATCAGTAGGCCTAACTTTGGACATATAGAACAGGTGGGCAGGATATGGCTGATAAGAGAAATGCACAAATCTATGTCAGCGACGAACGCCCACAAACGCCCATAATCAATATCACCACATGGTCTCCAGAGTGAAATGGAGGGGTGTAAAAGCAGTTTCTTCATAGAAATTTCAGAACTAGGTGTAAGAAGGGGGTCAGGGGAAGGACAGGAGGGCTAAAAAACAAGATTTTAGAGAATAATGACTTTCACATATATCTTTTTGTGAGCTAAGTGTACTGTTTCGGACAAGAAAATGGTTTTTGAAGGTGAAAACATACTTCATATGACATTAAAAATCATCCAAAGAGGCAGGGGAGAAGAAAGGAGACTGTTTTGCAACATAAAATGGAAGTTCATTGATGGTAGGGGCACACCTTTGCATAGTATAGGTCCACGACATAAATGTAAACAACAACCGAAACTTTACGAGCGTTTGTGGGCGTTCGCGAACGCCCGTAAGATATATTACGTCACATTCTGGAACGTCGTGGAAATGGTCTTTGCAGACACGCGGGCACGTCGCTGCCTCTTTTAAAATGTTCCTAAAGAACTAATTCATCGATTAAACACACAATTTTTACAGCCAGGTTGATCTATGGTCCGAAAAGTATGCCCCTAACATACAGAGATACACGAAATCTTACCTTTGGTCAGGTTTGCAGCTAGATTTTCACTTCTGAAGACAACCCAGTAGGACTCCAAGGATGAAAGATGGCGGCCGCGTCATCGGCTCACCCTCCGCCAGGAACCAGCTCAGCTAGTACCGAATGCCGGCTGTAGGGGTCCCCGAGAATTCCCGCCACTATAAAACTTATGGGCGTTCGGATAGGCAAACGCCTGGCAAACGCCCTACATCGACTTGATGTATATTCGAGGGTAGAGAAGAGGGAGAGGGTTCAGGGAGGGTAAGAACTGTTCTGTAGGAGAGAATTTAGTCTAGGGTACACTTCTCCACAGGTTAGAAAGACGTAGGTGTGGTTTTAATGGGAGATATTGCCACTTCTTTAATTTCGTTTGGACAAACGCCCGTAAGCAAAACTATTGTATGAAACTCTCCCAACACACATTTTCATGGGAAAGAGTGGCGATGGGGGTCTGTTTATTAGTTAAATGGGCAGTAAATGAAGCGAACTACTTTCCCAAAAAAGAAAAATGGATATAGGGGTACTAGTCTCTGACCAGAAGTACCTGGGAAGGGCAGGTTGGACCTCCCCGACAGATGTGGTATGTTTTGGTATATGAAGCCCACTTGGTGGGTATTACAGATAGAGGGTCAAAATTAGCTTGAGTTAGGCCCAAGACTTCATGCTATGGGCTAAAAAGGAGAAAAAATACCTGTGGCTATCCATGTCACATTTATTGGAGACAGTTCTTTGACATTTCAGTGTAAAAAGAGGAAAAAACACCTTTTCTCCGACTTTCAAGCTGATTTCTGCAGCATAATTAAATATAAATAACGTAAAACTATACATTTTTATAGCCCCCCTTATGTTAACAGTACATCAGGTATAAGAAACAATAGATAGAACTCATTGGTACTACCCCAGGGCTGTGTGAATGGGACAAGTACCCAAACGCCCGTAATATAAATCAAAATGGACGTTCGGTAGATATTGACCCGTATGTCCAACATAGGGAGTGCCCCCCCGGGAGTAGGCCACACGGACCATATCTCCGTTTAGATCGCTAACCACAGAAAATATTGGTCGCTAAAAAGTGCTCGCGATTTTCTGATATGAAATAAGCCACAATTGTGGTCGCCAAAACTGGTCGTGAATGCACATGTATAGTAAATAGCTCCACAAACTCGTATCCTTGCCTTGCTGATATGACCACAACCATTATAATCAAAAGAAGCAATGTACTTAAATAGGCCAAAACAAGTTGTAAGTTTCCAGTCAAAAAAAGTTCAGGTCGGTAGGTCGGATATTTTTTTTTGTATTTTTTCATTTTTTTTTTATGTGGGCCCCCTACCCTACCGGGCTACTGACCACCGAGGATGCTATTTAGGGAGTAATCATTTTTTAACAACAGGGGGGGCGATGGGTTTGAGGGGGGGTCAGATTTTTTTCAACCCTTTGACCAGGGAGGGGGGGTCAGAATTTTTTCAACACCTCTGATGGGGGGTCAAAATAATTTCACCTGTTTTCAGTGGAAAACCCAGTGCATTACTATAGGCTAAAAGGGGACGTTTGCACGTGATTTTTGTCCCTTTTGGGGGAGTTGCAAAAATTTTACCCCCTTGAGAGGGGAGGGGCAAAATTTTTTCGGCGGGTCCGCACCCAAACCCACCAGCCCCCCTGTCGTTAAACAAGAAATGCGGTTGTGACCGTGTAAAAAAATGCCTCCCGCCGTTATAATGTCGGTATACCAGTGATTGATGACATGTCTCATAAAAGCAGACATAAAGAAGATTTCACAATTATCAATTTCTCTATTTAGTAATTTTGTATTGTGAGACCTATATATTGTGGTTGGTATACCAGTGTTTGATGACATGTCTCATAAAAGCAGACATAAAGAAGATTTCACAATTATCAATTTCTCTATTTAGTAATTTTGTATTGTGAGACCTCATCGCATGGGGCAAATGCAATCATCATCGCACACTCCTGTACCACTTCGCGGTACCGCCGCTATGCGGTGTGGGAGGCGCTAAAAAATGATCACTCCCTTAGGCTGAGGCTGCTCATGCTACAAGGTCGTAGGGTGACTCCTCACACCCTCTTTTGATGACGCCATATGTACACAGCCCTTCCCCGTTCAGTGGTGACATTAGGGAGTGGTCATCTTTTAATGACAGAGGGGGTTGGTGCGCAAATTTGTTGGTCCCCTTAAAGGGGTGTGAAATTTTCAAGTCCCCCTTTGTTTGAAAGCAATTCCTTAAACCGTTCTCCAAGAGGGGGGGGGGGTAATATTTACCAGGAGAATTTTTCCGACCCTCAAATCCAGTATCCCCAGTAGCGTATCCAGTAGCCTGAGTAGGCTGGGGGGGGGGGGCACATGCCCCTATAGACCCCCTGAAATTGGGCCTTGATTGAACTCTTATTTAACTATATGAAATGTGGTGCTGAACCCTGGCTGTGCCCCCCATGACCAACCTTTCGTATGCTGTGCCCCCTCCATAGACCATCCCTTCTGCTCCTGACCCCCATCCCGGTGTTAATAAATGACCACCCCTCAGGGCTGAGTCATTTGTTGTCAGGTGGGGGAAGAAGAGCCCCGTGGGGGGAGGTCATTCCTAATAAACCTCATCAGTTTTCTCAGTTTTTCAGTGATCCATCCGCTGGGACAATCTTGAAATTCATCCAGAAAATCCAATAAGATCTCATTTAAGTTTATCTATCTTTATTTATTTATTTATTTATTTTTTTTTTGGGGGGGGATTTTGCAACATCACTTCTTGAATGCCAGGTTGTCTTTTACCATGACACAATCTGCTCAAGTCTACACTAATTCCCCCACCCCATTTGGCAATGAATGACTCGACCCTTTAGATGAAGCAGCACCACTGGTGGTCACCCTGCCCATCAAAGAGATAACGACCACAGAGTCCCGAGGACGTTCTCCTGCCTCTACTCCCCATATCCCAACATTAACTCATTGACAGCCCTCATCAAGAGCACTTGCACATGTATTGTATTCAGATCCTGGAAAACTGATGGGAAACACATATTTACATATTTCCGACAGTTCAAATGACCAATCAGTTGTGTAAAATATGAAAAAAATAGAGCAAATCCTCACCAAACAAAAAAAGAAGAGTAAATTTGAGGTCGGCCCTGTTTAGCTGAGGTCGGTCGGGTCACCGGAAACCTTTTTTTTTTTCTTTTTTTTGTGGCCTTAGGCGATACTTGACGTATTACCGAGCTTTAGGTAATTATTGACGAAATTGCACTCAGGAGGTCATTTCTAGATGCACTATGATAACACCCCGGCATGAATACTCCAAGCTCTAAGGGAGTGATAATTTTTTTCACAACGGGGGGGGGGGGGGGGGCTGGTGGGTTTGAGGGGGTGGTCAGAATTTTTTCAACACCTCTGATGGGGGGTCGAAATAATTTCACCTGTTTTCAGTGGAAAACCCAGCGTGTTACTATAGGCTAAAAGGGGACGTTCGCACACAATTTGTCCCTTATGGGGGGGGGCGAAAAAATTTTAGAGGGGGGTCGAAATTTTTTTGCATGTCCGCGTGCAAACCCACCAGCCCCCCTGTTGTTAAAAAATGATCACTCCCTAATAGAACTAAAAACAATTAAAGGGCTAATGATACTGTCCCTACACCGTCCGTCAGTTTTATTTTGTTTTGACATCCCTGAAATCATGTGCCTCTAGCATCCAGGACTGATCCCATTTGGGGCCGTAACATTATGGGAAACGGGATCAGTGTTGCTGTGCTAGAGGCGGGTGACAATGTGTTCAGAGGGGTTTGGTATTACTTAGGGGGTGCAGTCGTAGGATGTTCAGAAATAACCTCCAGTTAAAGAAACCCCAAAAAACTCCGTTGGATTTATCTTCTCACGGTGTATCAATACCATAATAAAGCGGAAATGCATTAACTGCCAAGGAATCTTTATAAAGGGACCCTTTCTAAGGAATCTTTAGAAAGAGACCCTTTCTTAAGATTTCAAAACATTCAATGTACTCAAAGCACCCTATTTTTTTCCCACATGTTATCTTGGCCTCTCTACCCGCACAGTTTGGTCTTAGATCCCAAAGTATACCGTGATACCTCACGTGTAAGGCGCACATTGCATAGGCCCATAACAAATTAAGGTAGAGCCAAAGTTGAAGGGAAGGCTGCAAGGTGCACCTTAGATGGTGTTTTTGTCACTTTGGTACTACTATTTAGTGTAAGAACCCATCATTAAGGCACACCCTGATTGCATGTTGATTCTATACCTGCTTTTTAGTGATATATAGCTGTTGGTAACCAGCTTCAGCAATGGCTGTACCCCTGGGACAATCCAGTACAGCTAGGGTTCATCCCGGGCCGCAAGTATTATGCGAGTTACCCCGGTTATGTCCCCACCACAATGGGTGTGATACTGTAATAAATATGTGCGGCTAGTCCTTTTGTACGCCTATTGGGTTGGAGTTTATAATTTAAGACATCATAGTTGACAACAGCCTAATATGACATACTTAGCACCATTTTACAAAGGTGGGCACTAAGTGCCCATGCTGGGCCCATCTCGCATGTTTGTAAGAACCACAATGAAGATTAATTCATATATGACTTTATACCACGATTTGTGGGTTACACAGTGCTTTTTGGTGGATATTCCCATCCACATATCTGTCGATATTGCACACCCTATATACTTTAACATCAATTTTGTAAGGCGTGCTGTTATCCATGTAAGGCATGCTGTTATCCATGTAAGGCGTGCTCTTATCCTGGATAACAGCATGCCTTACATGGTTATCATGTCATATGTTACATGTTAAAACCCATGATAGACTTGACCAGGGCAGGGTTCGAACCTGCAGCCTAAGATCCCTAGTCCAACCCCCTATGCAGTGCGCCACAGGGACTGACGAGAAACGCTCGGTTCGAACCAAATCTGGATATGATACAAAGCCGTGTGTTAGTAACACGGTCTGGGTGCATCTTTTTTCGCCGTGTGCACTGCAGGGCGACGAGGTGTATGTACCAATCGTGTACAAACACTATTTTTTGCTGTGTGCCGCTGCCAAGCCTAGCTGAGACCGCGGCTGTAGCTGTCCGCTGCCGGGCGCTGTGGTGTATGTACCGATCGTGTACACACAATAGCTGGCATCGAGTCCCGGGGAGGGGGAATAATTTTTGTTTTCAACTTGAATTTATTGGTATAATATTGATTATTTATTGGTTTCGTGGTATAAAATAAGTAGTCAATGGATAACTCATGACTTGTGTGTGTTAGCAAAGGCTAATAACACTCGGCCTACGGCCTCGTGTCATTATCCTTCACTAACACACATGCGTCATGAGTAATCCATTGATTACTTGTTCAATACCAACTGGCACTAGGCCAGGCTGAAACTGTAAAAGTTATTGGCGCCTGTTACGACATAACTGGCAGAAAGTTTAACAACCCTGTCACATGACGAGAAGTGGGCGTGGCTTCCAGGGTATTCTGGGAACTGGTGAAGGTGTCAATCAGTGCCTATTGACAAAATGTGAATCGCTGATAACAAGCGAAGACGATCTCAACTGGTTAAGCATGGTCTTCCATTGAAGAATTGGGGAGGGTTGGGAGAGACTCCCAGGGGATAAAAAGAACATCTGCTCATTTTGGACATTTTTTTCTGGTCCTTCGTGTGATAGCGGCTTCAACGCCTTGGTAGGAAAATGAGATTATCCCACATTGTACTTGGATAAGCACGTCGTTTAAGAGAGTACCACGTCTGAATCTAGTTACTGCATCTTTATAACAACATTTTATGAGGAAGAATTTCTGATATACATAATTCTTTGTTGGATGTATCAGTCTTGTTTTTCAAGAACTTGACTGACACAAATATTATGCATATTAGAATTCAGTAAGTCTGAGAGTTCTGGTGAGACATGCATTTTGGAGAGTTTCCAAATGTTAACATTTCAGACTTAATTTCTTAAAATGGCAGGATTTTCCCTCATAAACATTGTCAAAGTTGGGGATGAGTTAATTGTCATGCCATAATTAGCCTCAGCCAGGTACTGACTAGTTCACAATCCATACCGCGAAATTAGTCATTGACGGAATTCACAGAATTATTACAGAAATGAATTTCCCGTTGGCATCAAGATAAAGAAAATGCAAGAAAGGATCAAAAGAATAAAAATTACCGGGGCCGGATTCCAGCTGAGATGCAGTGCCGACGTCACTAGTTAACCAACTTCCGATTGGCTGATAGGGGTTCTCTGCCTGATTAGCTGGGTGTCTTCCGGATGTTGGTTGGTCGAATGTGTCACTGTCTATACTTGGGTGATTTCACCAGTAAAAGGTCTGCTTTCTATTCCAGACATGCTCATCAAAACATCTGTCTATGTCAAATATTTAACCATGAATTACACAGAAACTGTGGGTATGACCACTTTACTGAGCATGTAAAGTAAGACTACCTCAAAGCATCTCTAGATGGAAAATTAATATGATAGTTCAAGCAATTCTACAGGGAGATCTTTTGCATTGGAATTTTAATTTTCTTAAGGGAGTGATCATTTTTTAACAACAGGGGAAAAATGTTTTTGACCCCCCCATAAGGGACAAAAATCGTGCACGAACGTCCCCTTTTAGCCTATAGTAATGCGCTGGGTTTTTCACTGAAAACAGGTGAAATTATTTTGACCCCCCCCATCAGAGGTGTTGAAAAAATTCTGACCCCCCCCCGGTCAAGGGGTTGAAAAAATTCTGACCCCCCCTCCAACCCACCAGCCCCCCCCTGTTGTTAAAAAATGATCACTCCCTAAAGATCTTTCAAAATCCTCTGCCTAGTATATTGATCTTACGCTGCTTCCAGATCCTCTCACTAGGTGCCACTACTGTAGATGCACACCTTTCACATACCCAACACCACCTCCCCTAGACCATGCACTCCCCCCGGGGGGGCACTGACTCTTTGTAGGTCACCCTCAACTGCCGCCCTACCACCCTATCGCCCAGTGATCTTGAAATCTGACCGCCCTACTTCACTAATAAGCTGGACATTGACCGCCCCCCTTTTTCCACAATCCCAAATATTGACTAGACCGCCCCCCCCTCTTTCAAGCCTACACCGTCCACCAAGCTGCCTATTGTACTCATGTATTTGTATGGATCAGAATTTTTCATTGTCCAGCACTAAGTTCTTTTTTATCATTTTCATGCCCTTATATATGGTGTATAAACAATACACTCCTTTCACGATTTAATGGAATTCCACTGCCCTGGTATTAGAGATCTAATGAGAATCCACTGCCCCCCTTTTTCGGGATCGCATGGGAATCCACCGCCACCGCTCTCGAGAGTCGGGCTGCAGTCGGTATCCATTTCTGGGGCAAGTGCCCCCCCCCCGGGGGCACTCCCTCTCCATCTCCTAAAACCCTACCTCCTCCTCCACTGTGTCCTGACCCCTGCTACTACTGACACTCCCTCCGGGGCTGCTACAGCATCATCCAGTGTTAAAGCCAGGAGGAGAGAGGTGTCAGTACTGGGGGTGGGGAGGAGGTATTCAGATTTATGAACTCTGTGTGTAAAGCATTGGACGATGTTTGAGACAGTACATGTGCTTGGTGAGTAATGCTGATGCTGCAGGACTATTGCAGGAAATGTGCCGGGGGAGTGTAGCTCACCTGGAGGAGATAACACACTTGGATAAGTCAGTGTTTTAGATATATAGTTCGTCCCACATAGGAACCGTTTGTATATGCTAGGAGAACTAGACAAAATGTGACAAGACCAAATAATTCATTGGACTTCATGAATGGCTGAAGATGTTCTTTAATGATACAGAATCTTGATAAAATAACATAAAGGAAACTGTTGAAGAAACTGTTCTGTCAACGAAGGCCTAGGATTAGTGAAGACGATATCGTGCATTAGGAATGTGACAAAGTAGTGTGTCTCTATAGTCATGAGCATTATAGGTGCAAGGTGTATAATCAATTGGTTTCAAAAGCACCTGCCTTAACTTAGGCCAATGGTTTAGCCTTCTCTTGGGATTGTCCGAGCAAGAAACTAAAATGGCTCATACACAGTTCATCTCTCAATACAAACAGCCTGAGGTGGCGACAACCCACACCCCATCTCTCCCACACGACAGGTGGCGCTACGTTTGGTGAGTGAGTGAGTAGCTGAGTGAGTGGAGAGTGTCTTAAGTGGCTGGTACTTGGCGAGATCTGCCCCAGACGTCTGCTGTAGATGACACAGGAGGAAACAAGCGGTGTTAGTTTTTCCAGCAGTTTTCACTTTGGATTACTTTGTACAAGACGGTACTGGGAGCCTCCTGGGATGTATTAGATAGAAACACATGGTTAACAGGTAAGTAAACACATTCTGAATTGTAGAAACGAATTAAGGGTCAGTGTTTAACCCACTGTCTTGATGATTCAGCAAGGACATGGCCCTTTTTTGGCTAGGCTTTATAACTAATTGGAGGCTAATTGTCTAAAAATTGCAATGCACTGAACATGCTGCATTTGGGAGAAAAGCAGATATTCTTCTATGGATAAGACTTGTTTCTATCTTCGTTGTGTTTAACTGATCAATCCATATGGCAGAATACGAGTCATAGCAAACTGACTCTTTTAGGATATTATATCTTTTATTATATTATATGTTTTAGTGAAGAACCCATGATCAGCGTGGCCAATGTGAATTCAATAATGGGGGTCTGGATGGGGGTCCCCCATATCACATGTCGATTTTAAGAAATGCTCATGTCACATGTCACTTCAATCCTCCTGTCCCCTGTAAGAACCATTCATGTCCCATGTCGAATTTAAGAAAGCACCTATATCATGTCACTAATTATTGTTCACCTCATGTCACTAAAGCCCATGTCACATGGAGAATGCATTGCAATTCTAATAGATTTCTGGAGGGGGCGGAGGCAGAAAGAAAGAAAAAAGAGCGTTGGAGGGAAAGGAAAAGGAAGAGGGAGAGGTTAAGATGGAGGAGAAGAGTTGAACCAGAAGAGGGAGATGGGGAAGGAGATGGAGAGGAAGAAGGAGAGGGGATGTTTCAATACCTAGGTGGAAAGTTTTTTTGGGTAGATTTTTGGCAACATGGCTGATGAAGACCCAAAAAATCTACTGATTCTGAGTTTCTATGTTGCCAATTTTTCCGAGCATGCACAGAGGGTCAAACTCAAGATGGCTGCCAAAATATTGGAGTTTTACTCCCCACGTCATGGATTTTGGCCCTACCAAAATTTTAATGGTCCCTATCCCCCCTAATTTGGGCATAAGGAATCCATTGGTGTCATTGTTTTGTTGCTAGGACAAGTGGTTGCCTAGCAATAGCACTTCTGCTTAGCAACATATTGGTGACCTTGCCTGGGAATGCATACAATCAACCAGCTGTCAGATACCTTGGCCAAAGCAGTAAATTCCAATAATATCTAACTCATTAGATAGAAACAAGGAACCCATAGATGTCATTGGTTTGTTACTTAAGCTGGTGGTTGCCTAGCAAAAATAATTCTGCATAGCAACAGGCTGGTAACCTTGCCAGGAAAGGCATGCATGTGACCAGGCATCAGATTCCTTGACTAGAGAAGTGAATTCAAATATGTCTAACCTCCCTTAACATAAAACAAGGAATCCAATGGCATCATTGTATTTTTGCTAGAGCTGATGGTTGCCTAGCAACAGCAATTCTCAGGGGCGTGGGAAGCAGTTTCAGAGTGGGTGGGACCATATATCCTTGTTTACAGGTAAGGTATCCCATCAGCTGCAATGCAGAATCATGGGCATGGAAAGCAGGGGGGAAAGGGGTACATGTGGCTTGCCATCAGAATCAGAGCATGTGAACTAGCAGAGTGAGTTCTAATAACTGAATCCACTCAAAAGGCAAGAACAACTAGAAATTGGATTGTTAGAACTAGCAATTTCCCATAATATCACTTTTACATGACAGCAGAGTGTCCTTGTTAAGTGGGGTATGAGGCTAGCCATCAGAATACTGGACCAGAAGCAGTAAAGTCCAAAGATACCTAACAATGCCAACAGGTTTCAATGAATTTATCAGTGTTTTTATTTTGTTGCAACCATATTGTTGCATAGCAACAGACTTGAGAAGGATATGCAGATACCTATCAGACTGTTGGGGCCTAGGAAATGATGAAAATTATAATGAAACTTAGATGCAATTAACAAGATACAAGAAATCCTTTAAAGCTATTACTTTGCTGCTAGAATTAGAAACTTGAGACTTTAAGTAATATCATTTTGCATAGCAACAAGCTGGGGTTTTTGTCTAATGCACCTTATCACCATAAGACTATTATGAATATATTGAATTGATTCAATGCTAAGACTAAATTGTGTTAATATGAATAGTGCGTTTGCATACCAATAGACAGGTGACCTAATTTGCGAGGAAGGGAATGCAGCTATTTATCAGAATATCCAACCAGAACAGTGATGATAATAATCATTGCAGTTTTGTTCAGGCTGAAAATGGTGTCCAGCAGATGTGGTTTTCCTTAGCTGTAAAACTGAGGGTTTTGCTGATCTTTTAGCACGTAGAACGTAAAAAGATTCTAATGATGCTTTATTGAAGAGAACCTATGCTTTCCTTTACTCCAATAAGGCTGGTAGCTTATCATTGCAGAATCTTTCAATGGCAAAACTGTGGAAGTACTGTAAAACTGTGTGCACCCCATATTCTTGAAGAAGATATAAGCTGCACCTGGACCCTGAAAATCGCTG
Organism: Acholoe squamosa; assembly: GCA_949317995.1. Lineage (NCBI taxonomy): Eukaryota > Metazoa > Annelida > Polychaeta > Phyllodocida > Polynoidae > Acholoe > Acholoe squamosa. The sequence continues at coordinate 16,888,639 of OX439051.1, forward strand.
TGTTAGTACTGTTCTTAAGTGTCAAAAACCTGCTTATAATAAGCTGCACCCCTTGTTTATGCCAAGACTATAAACCTATGTTCTGAAATGGTATATATACAGAGTTTTCCAGAAACATTGGTTTATAGATGTGCCCCAAATTGGGGATCGAAATAGGGACTGCAATTTTGATAATCTATCAAGCATATTTGATAATATCAGTTGCATTTTGTTTCTCAGAGGAATCTGACTAATGAAAATTTTATTATATCAGGGTTTATTCGAATCCCATACTGGTCTCTCTCACATAAAGCACTATCTTAGAGATGCTGTCTCTCATTATGAATAATCTTTCATCAAATAGGATCAATTCTTCTCATTTTTCTGATATTCGCTAATGATTACCCATGAATTTCTGATGGAATTGTATTAAGCACAATTGTTGCTATCTTGAGGAAAATATAAGAGCTGTACTAGGAAACTTTTCCAAAGCTGATATGGACATTTGTACTGTATTACATACGTAAATGCTAGCTACATTCTTTTACCCACTAAGAAGGTAACCAGTCCACAATGTGTTGTTTCCAAGTAATTTTAAGGCTAAACAATATATCAATATCAAGGAATTTATATTAGCATGTTCAGTGGGTGTTGAAATGATTAGAAATGACTCACTTAGTTTAGTATCAAATGCTAGATACATGCATTCATTCATGGCAGTGCATTCATCACTATGCAAAGGTCCTGTTTCTCAGAAGTTTTTGATTAAATGCTGTGCAACAGTATGATTGTTAAGTAGTTTCTATTCAAAGCTTTACACCAAAGAATTCCCCTTTTTCTGTTTAGTTAGCTTAGGCATAATTAAAATTCACTCCTGCAGTCTATGATCTCAATGGCTGGCAACTTAACCACTTTGCTGCTATGTTAACGGTCTATAACTGGTCAAGATTGACAGTCCTGGACTATTCATGCCACTATTATCAAGGCCACAAATCAGATGCTATGCAAAGGTTCAGTTACTAGGCAACTGCTAATTGTTGCCTCTTTAGTGGTTCCAATGATTATTCAATCCTGTATAGAATAGTATTCTGATTTTTCTAGGCAAAATGGATTCCTTGTTTCCTGTTCAGGGAGGTTAGGTCTTAATTTCAGTTCTTCAGTCAAGGAATCTGATGACTGGTCACATGCATCACCTTCTAGCCGAGGTCACCAGTACTTATGTTGCTATGCAGAAATGCTGTTGCTAGGCAACCACAAGCTTTAGCAACAAACCAATAGCACCTATGGACTCCTTGTTTCTGTTTAGTGGGTTAGGAACTGTTGGAATTCTCTAATCAAGGAATCTGGTCACATGCATGCCTTTCCTGGCAAGGTCACTTGTCGATTAAATTCCTATGCAGAAATGCTGTTGCTGTTGCTAGGAAACCACCAGCTTTACCAACAAACCAGTGACACCTATTGATTCATTGTTTCTGTTTAGTGGGCTAGATACTTTTGGAATTCACTGCTTTGGCCAAGGAATCTGTTTGCTGGTCAATTGTATGCATTTCTATGCAAGGTCACCAGTCTGTTGCTATGTCTGTTGCTATGTCTGTTGCTATGCTGTTGCTAGGCAACCACTTGTCAAAGCAACAAACCAATGACACCAATGGATTCCTTGTACCTAAATTAGAGGGGGGAATAGGGGCCATTAACATTTTGGTAGGGCTAAAATCCATGACATGGGAAGTAAATATCCAGTATTGTGGCAGCCATCTTGGATTTTAACCCCCTGCACATACTTGGAAAAATTGGCAACATGGAAATTGAGAATCAGTAGATCTTTTGGGTCTTAATCAGCCCTGTTGCCAAAAATCTACCAAAAAAAAACTTCCACCTACAAAACCCTATACACTTATAGTGGCAGGAATAGGGAGAGAGTACATTTCCCTACTCCTCCCATTCCCCATACCAAAACCACATCCATAACTTTACAGAGGGTGAGTTGGTGTGTGGGGAATGTTTGACATGTGCAGTGTGTACCATGTGTACACTGAGCTGCTCCTCCATGAGGCTGGGTACAAGAGCAGCTCACATGGCCCTGAGCCACTCACACACAGGCTTAGTTCACATTGGTACTGTAGGGATCAATCCAGCTAATTACCTACTTAGCCTGGTTTAACCCTCTCGAGGCTGCATACTGTATCTAAGTATCATGTTCATTAGGTGAGTAATTTGCCAGCACTGGTTGAGTCATTTCCAAAGCAAAAAGTGGATTTGATTGATACTTCAGTGAAGTAGAGTGCAGTTGGGTAGACTCACCACTGCTAGTGCATCATGAAGACCTAGTGACTTGGACCTGCAGGCATCATATGGGTTAACATATCAGAATTACTGCCTTCGTGTACTTAATTCATTGGCTACAGGATGCAGCATACTCCATGAGGGTATTCGTAGTTTGAGTTGGGTTTTGTTTTCTAACAATGTGCACCTATAGTAGGGAGCACACTGCCATAAAACATGGTCATGAAGCTGAAATTATTATTTAGCGTTTAATCAACGTTATGAGAGAGCACGCGTGGGTCTATGGTTCAATATTCCACGACCGCGAAGCGGGAGTGGAATATTGAACCATAGACCCACAAGTGCTCTCTCATAACGTTGATTAAAGCGTTTATCGAACATATTTCTCCATTTTGTATTAATTTCTTACCTTATAACCCAAGAATTAATCCAGGAGAAGACATTTTGTAAGTGCATCCCATCCGCACGGTTTGCCAAGCCAGCGTAGCCATTGTTTTTACTCCACTCGTCAAACCCTCGTCTTTCCAACGAATTTTCGGGTGTAATCCAAGGATGTCAAGCCCTGTTATTCTAGCAGCGCCAAATATACGATCTCTAGTTGGTGTTTGCATACATTTTGTCTCCATTTTCTTCGAAATAAATAAGAATCCATTGATTTTCCATACCGATCCAACGCACACGGCCCGGTACACGGCCATTGCTTCTTGTTGACAGAGCGGGTAGGTGCCCGGATGTACCTGACCTACTTTCGGCTGAACCCACTTCCGGCAAGGAGGTCAGCCGGGTCAGTCGTGTATCGCTATGGAAAATCAATGGATTCTTATTTATTTCGAAGAAAATGGAGGAATTTGGCATGGCATGTTCATATAGGATATCTAACAATGTTTTCCTGTGAATAACTCCACCAGATTTCATCGATTCTAGGCTAACGAGGTGTGTAAACATTAGGTATGTCCGACAACTTTTTCAAATTCTTGATGTCGATTCATTTCTACCACCGGTCGGCTTGGTATAGTGGACAGCGAGCTCGCCTCCTGCCCCAGCGGCCGGGGATCGATTCCCCGTTGAACCTAAACGGTTTTAACAGGAAATGCATGGAGGAGTTGACTTTGTATATTCCTCCAATTTATTAACATGTCCAGATTGAAACTAGCAGCCTCTTGAAGCCGAAGAAAAGGTCTCAGAGTGCGTTATGGCTGGATAAGGAACTGGGGTTATGAGCAAAAAAGCACAGTTGAGGCCCAGATAGTTAGATAACATCATATACACACAAAGTGCATTAGCATATTGCTTCTCGTATCCGATTAGTTTCAATACTAGTAGATCCTCTTCTAGTGTTTTAGCAATGCTGATGCTCGGCCACCCCATAGCATTTTTGTCATTCTTCTGGCCTCTTCTAGAACTTGTCCTGCTGGTGTTTTCTCGTGTAGGACTTCGTACTATCGAAGCATTCTTGTTCTGATGTATTTCTTGTTTTGTAACATGGTATAGTTCCTTGCAGTATATATTTTTGGGCCCTTTATTAACCATGGCCCTTTGGAGGAGTCTTTTGTTAAATGAGTCGATTCTGTTTTTAGTGGTCTTGTTTGTTGTCCAGTTTTCAGTTATATAAGAATTATGCCTGTCACACAGGAACACTCACAGACGTAGCTAAATCTGAAACTCATAGGTCTGCTATGACTATTAAGGACAAGGTTCGCAGAGAAAGAAGAAATGGAAGAAGAATAACATATAAACAACATCTGTAAAAACCCACAGAGCTCTTTTGTTCATTCATTATAGCTACATGTAGCAAACTCACAGTGTACCCACTTTAGTTCATTTAATACAGGTTTGTACTGCGTCTTGGGTCGAGGACTGGAAACAAGGGCATTTCGCACATGTTTCCCATGCACAATATACACAAAATGACTTTTTCCACATCGGGGGCCAGGGGCTTTAAATATATTGTCAAGTGAAGACTTCCTCCTCTGTGTTTAACTGGAACTCATATTGTGAACACAGCTCATAGGGCAGACACAACACTTCACATACCTCCTCGACCAGGCACACACCTGGAGGGTGTTGCTCCTATAGTAAAAGGAAGAGCTGGCTAAAAATCCCCTTGTTTCCAGTCCTTTCTTTTCATGTAGCTATAACTTGTCCCTTTTGTTGCCCACAAGTGGTCATTCAAGTACGGTGCTAAAAAAGGGGGATCTGAGTAGGTGCCTAGTTGGGAGAAGTCAGTCAGTATAATAAACTATAGAGCGTGTGACATGAGTAGGTACCAGGTAGTGCAGCTCTCTCTATTTTAAACAAGGCAGGTGACTTTTCAGACTAATGTGGTGAGTGCAAGTACTTAGGTGAAGCAGTGCACGACTTGTTTAGAAAAGAGGGCACATACTCACAGCTCTTTTTACAATAGGAGCAGCACCCTCCTGCCACACTAGTAACCCAACAAAGTACTCACAGGTATCTGGCAAAGTGTGTTATCTGAAACTGACTCAGTACATTATGAGTCTGGTAGAAATAGGGGGTGGGGCTGGGGGTCCCCATGCATCTCAATAGATGGTACTCATCGTAGGAAACAAAAATATCACGTTCGTTTTTCATATCAAGGATTGGATTTTCATTAATATATTTAGTGAAGATCACTGCTGAAAACATTGCCCTCATCATTTTCAAAACTTGAAACGCTGCCTCTTTATGCCTTTATGGGAGGACATTAAATTTTCTCAATAATGCAAATTACTATTGACCTCTAGCTCCTTTGTCATAATGGATCCGGGCTTCCCTAGCCCACTTAAAAGGGTCTATATCTCCTCTTTCCTATCCCCTCGGATGTGTGTGGTGCACATATGCGCGGGCACTGACACATTCATCTGTGAAGATGTGTAATGTAGTTCTCGCCATGAATATGACCTCAGTTGTCGAAATGGCGTTAAACATTTATTACTCACTCACTCATAATGGATCATGCTGAATGAAAGACTCTCCTCAACATTTAGCATGGTATACCCAAGTACTGCAGGCAATGCTAGGATTGTATATATGTACATACATAGTATGACATGTTTAGGAGATGACTGTGCCTATACAGAGGGGAGGGGAGCACAGACCCTATAAGGCCACTCCAAAAAAAAACTTGTTTCTCATCACCAAGTCTTGAAAAATGTGACGAGGGAGGATTTTAATTTGTTCATTTTTTTTTTGCCATAGCATTTCATTAGGTGGTGCCTGCGTCATGGGTGCATCGTGACTGGCCGTGTATAAGAAAAACGGCCTTTTAAGAGTAAAGTTATCATTGACATAATAAAAGTGTGATAATGTGTATTATTGATAGCTAGCTGCATTCTGGACCATAAGCTTTCATTTGATGTCAACCTTGACTGCTTTTATTGGTATATCTTTCTCAAAAAATTCTCTAAAAGAAAAAAAAGTTCTCAAATGACGATTTCTCTGACGAGGGTGGTGATGAGAAACAAGTTCTCTTCATGCTTCAGTATAGGTGGATGCTGGCACTGGACGTTGCATTTATTATTGCCCACAACACATAATTGCAGCCAAAGATTCTTTTTGAGAAGTGTGGGTAGGCTTTAGAAATGAAAAATATGTCAGCTAAAATGCAGGTCATGAAGAAATTGATTATTAGCTTTCCTTTCTAAGTCTTCTTTCGGAAGTTTTGCAAGCTCACTGGATCACGGGCAAAGAAAATTGGATCCTCTTTCCACAGAATAACCAGTTTTAATCAAATCATTATTTTAAAGCTAGTGATCTTTCCATCAAGTAAGGTCATGATCTTGGGGCTGACACTGAAGCAAATTGGATACTAGTAACCAGACACCAAAGGACTAAATGCATGTTACAAGGAAGATCCATTGGTAAAAGACCACATACAAAGATAACTTAATCTTATTTTCAGAAAACAAGATAATCTTACATGGCAGACAATACTTGACAGTTTTAACAAATTTCAATTAATATAAAACTGATCATTTTAGTCCACTACAATGTCATAAGAGGATTCATCTCATAAGAAGATTTTCTCCAACACAAAGCCTTAGCAAATGATGAAAAGAAGGCAGTGCAGATCGTGCACTCATACAAGCTTTTTTTGGAACAACTGCCCTGGCTGGTTCTTACCCAGACAGTAAAGGTGTCTTTCCCTGTAATAATATAGGAAAAGGGTAACTCCCATATAGCCATGAGTGCATGCCAACCTTCCTGATATATCTCCTATAGCAATGATGCACCACCAGCTTGTTGTGGATATATTAGGTCTGTATGCAGCCATATACATGAGGGTAATATTGATTCTCTGAGTGCTAATAAATGTCGGGTGCTAAGGTTACAGTATAATGAGACACACTGGGCATGCCCTTACACTATAGAGGGGGCGGGGGTATGTGTGTAGGACCTATATAATACATGGTTGATTGTCACATGTATTGCCAACATCTTTTAGGACGTGAGGTCTGGATCAAGGAAAAAAAACTATACATGTCTCAGCTAACAAGACCATCCCTAGAAATATATCGCTCCACTAAGCGATTTTTTTTGCAGAGAATGGCAGCTATTCTCACAAAATAGGACACAAACACAGAATAAATGTGGCATTTGTTATTATTGCAAGGTAGAAAGTGTATGTTGAGGGAGGTATTTGTTTATCTGGGGATGTCATTGTATGCAATCTCGGGCATGCTTGTGTTGTCAAAAAGATGTTTTGGTTTACTAAATCAAGCTGATGTTATGTAAATATTGCAGTCTTTCACATTGGGGAGTCTCAGCAATTCAATATCAAACAGGTTTGATTTTTCCAGGACAAGACCCATCATTTGTTGTCAGACTGCTGTGTTGTTGTTTATATCATACTTTATATCATACAGTGTTGTTGTTTATATAGCAGAACAGGGGCACCAACCCTTACTTGATCAGTGTGACATCTGTCTCAGGTGTGGAGTAAACATAAACAGAACTATAGGTAATACACTCACTGTTGTTACGAGTGACCCCTCAAATCTCATATTAATTACATAAAATCTAATGTTTACAATTAAGGACTATCAACAGCCTATACCTTAGACGCTATCTGGGATACTTTCCATGAGAATGGTCCAAAAAATCACACTATAGAGCGGGCGGGCGGTTAGCTGGGAGCTGACGCTGAGAGCTGATCTTTGGGTAATTTGGGCCACAAGTAAAAACAGAAATTTGCCCCAAACTTGTGCCTATATCAACACACCCTGTGACTATACTATATCATGCAAGACCTGCGCCAACAAATATTTTCTTTATGTATATTCTCAGAGAGGTAAGTCGCTAGTCTAGTAGATTACAATGGGATAGCAAGTTCTATAATGATTAAGGATAATGAAGCATTCATTTTGGATTCTTAGCCCCCAGATACCAAACGTTGACCCAATAAATTGAAAGAAAATAAAAAATGAGACATGTTGAGAATATTGATAAGATTGGCAATAGAAAGAGATGAAAATCAAGCTAGATCTTTGCTGAATCCCATTAGATTGATGTGATCTTACTTTCATTTGGCAGTACTAGATCCCTTATTATTAACAATTATCGATGTTAACTGGTCAGAATGTGGCACCAGTCATAACCACACTTTATGCTCATCGTAAGGCTATTGTCCATCGAATTGTCTAAGTGGTTATTGGCATCAATTACCTTGGGAGGTAAAGGTTTAACGACTGGCGTTAACTCAGATACATTCAAGAACATTGGTTTCCCAATTCTCATTCAAGATTTCTAAGGTTCGAATAAGGGCCAGGGTATAGCCTGGTTGAACTAAATGAGCGCCTGGGTGTTTACACCGGCCAAAACGGTACACTTGACACTATACGGTAACATGACATTTGTATTCACTCAAGTTAGCATGACTTTTTATTGTCATTATTTTTGCCCTTTATATACACACCATAGGATGTGTATACATGAGTGAGAATGAATCACACCAGTTACCCTGTGCTTGGAATGCTTCTAGGGCACATTGCATGGAAAACAGAGGCACAGAGAACCAGTGTAAAGTGCTGGAGGTGGGGAAGCTGTAACCCTGCAAGGATTGCATGATATGGCTCCAGGTTCAGGTTCCTTGGTCTTCATGATTCACCAAGGTGGTGTTGATACGTTTTCTCGCCAGCACTGCATAAGTGCATCATACCAACCCTGTGGGATTGTAACAACTGTTTAGAGTCAGTATAATGCAAAAATACACCCCGGGTGAGTTACAGTTTGGGATGCACTCATTTTTCATGATGATCAAATGGCGCATGATGCATTATTACACAAAGCAGTCCTTAGGGGTTTAAGGATAAACCAACCTCTGTGAGTCACACTGCCTCAACCCTAGTGTGAATCCATGCCTGCCATATTGTCACCTTCCCCTGTCATCCTAGCTCCAAACACATTCCACACTCACAAATTACCCATTACTCCCACCCAGTCACCCACAAAGTCTGCTCGGAGATCGATCAGCAAGGCCTTCGGACCTTTAGTTCTGTACCGGCATGCACTGATATGGCCTTCGATATCCGTCTGTTAGTGCTGACCCTTGTGACCCCGGGCTTGTGACATCATTATTCCAATCTCCCTATCTTATCTTTAACTGAAGTCATGCCAGCTTGGGTATAGGAAATGCCTTATTTGCCCTGAAGATAGTTTACTCATCAAACTGATGCTACCAAAATTCCAGACTTACACAAAAAAAATAAGCTTGTTGAAATGAGTCATTAAGTCAGCTCGGGATTATTCAGTTTTAAGAACATTTGATTCAGGCAATGTAATGAGTAAACCACAGTTTAGGGAGTGATCGTTTTTTAACAACAGGGGGGGTGGCTGGTGGGTTTGAGGGGGGGGTCAGAATTTTTTCAACCCCTTGACGGGGGGGACAGAATTTTTCCAACACCCGTGATGGGGGGGGTCAAAATAATTTCACCTGTTTTCAGTGGAAAATCCTGTGCATTAGTATAGGCTTAAAGGGGACCTTTGCATGCGATTTTTGTGCCTTATAGTGTTTTTTTTTTTCACGCGTCCGTGCACAAACCCACCAGCCCCCACCCCAACCCCCCCCCCGCTGTAAAAAAATGATCAACTGCTGAGTCAAACTAATATGACTCACATAGCATTATTCCCGCCATATAGGTCACGTGGGGACGCTGAGTCTTTGTTTGCAGCACCCCCCTCCCCACCACCCTTACCCCTTATATTGTATAACAGCCTACATAACCGTCACTGGACCTAGAGGGTAGACAGACAACAGTTACATGTACCATAGACCGGGACCATAGAGTGGATCCAAGTAAGTGTAGATTGTAATTACATTGTATTACCTTTGGTTTTTTAGAGAGGAAAGGAGGCAGTGAGTGAGATAAAGGGAGTAAAGAGGGAGTGCAAGAGAGTAAGAGAGAGAATGAGGGAGAGGGAGAAATAGGAAGAGAGAGAGAGAGAGCGAGAGAGAGAGTAAGGGGGAGGGACAGAGACTACCCAGATGGGACAGATATACTACGATGTAGGTAAATGATAATGGAGCTTGATAATTCATTCTATATACTTTCAACATACTTAAATGATTTCGACACATTATGTCATCATAGTTTGATACAATCGTAATCACATTGGATCATTATTTACATTGCATTTGCATGAAAAATTACAGACTAATTGCAATATGTTCCACTCTATTGCAGACTAAAAAGCTACTCAGATGTCGAGACAAAATGATGCATACCAGACAACATATTTGATGAATAAAGAAGTATACACTCCCCCTCTCAATACTAGAAGCCTACTGAGTCAACAACTGTTGACTCATCCAAATAACTGAGTCATTTTGACTCAGATTTACAAGTCGATAAGCTTTGACTCACTTCCCTATCTGAGTCAAAAAAAGAGTCACCCTGGTGATAGCGTTTTGACTCAGCTAAATGAGTCAAAATGACTAGCTTAGTTTTCTCAGTTGTGCTGCAGTTATAGCTATTCCACCTTGATGGGTGTGGGTAGGCCTACACTGCAACAGACAGTCATAATGACCTGTTCATCTCTCATCCTGTCATTTGTAAATAAGAACTATTTGGACTTTACCAATTAGTCACGTGACCACCCTTCAGGCATGAGCTTGTTACTCCATGTTCTGCTGGTTCTGTATGGATTACCGCCGGGTACTAGCACCAGATGAACTTGCCCCATAACTGGGCCCATAACCCCTTGTGATGCCTCAAGGTCTATGTTCCCTAGTTGTCATGATGCACCAATAAGTCTTCATTCTTGCCAGCACTTCATTGGTGCATCATGGTGTCCCTCTGGGGTGTATTAATCCTTCAGGGTTAGCATGATGCATGGCCATACCTCTCACTAGCTGCAGTAAAGCATCGTGACCACCAATAAGGCACGATGCATTAATGCACTGTTCGGCCACTAAGGGGTCAAAGTACTGTAGAACATGGTAGTTGGGGTTGTGAGAGATAACTGACGTTATCTCCACATAATGCCCGCCATTGCACATGGTGATAAGAAATCATGGCAGCGCCATTTTCCCTTACTTCCGGTGCAAATCCCTGTGGAAATGACGAGTATAATGTCACTAAGGAGGCTATCATATAGCATGGACCATTTGTGTATAATCAATATGTAGAGGCTTACTAGTCTAAAGTAAGGGAGCGTTCATTTTTAGGGCAGGGAGGGGTGCCAATCTGACAGAAGGAATACATAAAAAAAAATTACCCCCCCCCTCAGGAATAGGTTGAAAAAAGTGACCCCCCCCCTTAGGAATGGGTTGAAAAAAATGACCCCCCCTAAGAAATAATTGAAAAAAAAAAGGTTTCGAGGGACAAATGCACTTTAGAATGGGCAGAAGTGAACCCTTTAGCTACGCTTATGCTAACCCTATGCTAATCCTAACATGAAGCAAGATGTGTGCCAGCTAAAGTGTATTCTACCTGAATTTAAACCATTCCCATTATGTTGGGTGGCTGTTATAGAATGTCGTAAAAGCTATCAGCCATTGGCCAGCTTTCATTTCGCATAAATGCAAAGCCTATTTCAAAATGGTTCCAATCTTTTGAAAAATTGAAGGCTCCTCCATAGGGGGTACTATATTTCCCCGTGTATGGCCTCTGTGCTCAATGATAAAGCATTTTGGACAATTACCATACTTTTATATGGTATGTATATATTTTTTCAGCTATATCAATTTCCCCTACCCCTATATTTGTTGCAAAGAAAGATGAAGGATTATAGAAAATGTCTAAAGAATGATGTATAAACCATAGACAAGTCTTGAGCAAACTGTTTGCCACTCCTTCATCATTTCATGTAGAGAAATATGCCTGCCCTGTATAAGCCTGCCCTGTTTATAACCCTGGTAAATTTGCCACTTAATGTGTTTACAAGCCCATACGGGCTTATACACAGGGAAATACTTGATGTCTTAGCCAGCTATATCATGCAACCTATTCCTGACTAACTGTAGTGATTGAGGCACTTGCAGCTGTTTTTTTTCAAAATTTGCGCATACAAAGACAAACTTTTTGAGATTTTTCTAGTGTTTCAATTTCATTCTGATCTCATTTTTTCACATTAATTTAGTAGGTGTGATGGATATCAATTGCAACAGTATTGATTTCAAAAGCGAAACTAAAGGTTAGAAACTGGTAATTCTGATCATTAGTTGCTGTGATTATAGTAGGTGACCTTTTTACCACTGAGAACTTTGCTGGCACCTCTCAGCTCAAGGGACATACATCAGTCCCGTTTGTGTCATACCCATGCCAACCCCTTTTTCTATGTATACTTCTAGAAAGCCACTGCTGTCATCTATTCTGATGGTTCACAACAGATTGGAGAATGTTTACCACTCTCTCTTTCTTGACAGAAGACCCTTGTGCCAGATATAAGAAGATAAGGTGATTTGATAATGGTTCACTGCTCCTGACACCCTGAACTAATTACCTGGTACATAGAATAAGAAAATGGTAATTTGAATTACAGGAAAAAAATGCTTTGTGATCTCTTTTGGCCACCAAGATTATTAAAAATGATATCTGCTTGTCTTTTTCAAGAGTTTTCCTACAAGGAAAGCTGAAAACCATAGTGATTTTCATCTTCGTCATCTATTTTTTAACACTGAAATACAGTGAGAGTCCCAATCATATAAAGTGCTCATGGCATGCCTTAGTAAGGAGATTCACCTCTAAGTTTGGAATTTAGATATTCCCTAAATAACAATACATAATTACCGTAATCTCCCGCATATATAAGGTGCAGCTCACATATAAGGTGCACCCCTAACTCAGGGATGTGTGTTTTGCATATAAAGCACTTCTACTGCTTCTGGATTGATATTTTGAAAAAAACCTTATATAAGGTGCACCCCAACCTTTTGACATATGCTGTAAGACATAGCATCCCACACTTTTGTAAAAGCCAACCTACATATATACATTGAATAGGCCTAAGTTGTGGGGAAAGCCTTGCTAAGGTGTTACTGCGACATTGCAGGATGTGAGGGCAGCATGGGATGGAGTTAGGGTGGCATTGGATGGTGTGAGTGTCACATGGGAAGGTGTGAAAAGCTATGGCCACCATAGAGTACTGGTAGGGTCGGAAAAAAAGGAATTGCCCCGTCCCTCAGGAATAGGGTAAAAAAAAATGCCCCCCCCCCTCACAATAGGTTGAAAAAAAGACCCCCCTCTAAATACCTCTAAAAATGTTGACCCCCACCTCATTTGCTCACCCCCCTGCCATAAATAATGAGCGCTCCCTAACCTTCCAGATTTTCATCTACCTTTTGTGAGAAAATGAAAAACCGTGAAAGAAAGACAAAATAGGTGTCTGGAAGCAAGAACGAAATTAACCAATATTTATATGAATCACTATCTACACTGTTAGACTGGGTCAAGGGTTTTGCAGTAGATCGCTCCTATTTTTGGACAGCAGGGGTTGCTGTTAGTACAAAAGCTATGTCATGATGTGGATTGCCCTGTACCAAGTACAGTGGTCTCTATAGCCCATTTACAATTGGGGTTAAGAGTGTAGAGTGACCAAGGATCCATGGATGAACAAACTCATAAAGAAGCGAATAATAATGATAAGTGGATGCTGTAGAACGAAAATCAATAACAACTCTAGTTATACCTTTTCATCTGAGGAATCGACCACATGTATTCCCTTCAATATGGGCTATTTACTGGATGGAGGCAAATAGATAAGAGGCAAATACTGGCCAGATATATAAGAAGAGAAGCGATTCCCAGGGTACTTGCTGGGCATGGGCGTGGACTGGTTACCAGGTTTAGTCTGTGTAGGTGTTATGCTATAGAAGGGTGAGAAACTAAAGGGAACAGTGCTGCCCTCTGGTGCTTTTATTTGCTATGCACAGACCTTGCTTACAGAGGTGAGTGGTGACTTTGCCAAAGTAACCCCTCACCACCTGCTCACCTCCGTAATCAAGGTCTGTGCATAGCAATTATAAGCACCAGAGGGCAGCACTGTTCCCTTTAGTTTCTCACCCTTCTATAGCATATGGATAACACCTGCACAGACTAAACATGGTAACCAGTCCACGCCCGTGTTGCTGGGGACACCTGGGCCCCAGTGGGAATGATGCCAGCCTATAGTCAGTTTTGTAACATGATGAATACTCAAACACTACAGCCATCCCTTACTTACCCTGATACTTCACTATTTAAGGGCTGCAGAATGCATGGATGCATCATGCCCACTGGTCTCCATGATGCATAAATGCATCCCTGGGACTGCACTGTTGCATTATGCTGACTCCTTGGGGTTGATACACTCACTCTGATTGGCATGATGCTCCAATGAAGCACTAGTAAGTAGGCTCACCAGCAATGCATTGGTGCATCATGATGACCGAGGACCATGAACCTGGAGGCAACACTCAGCCCATAAAAGCTTATATTTGTCATATGCAGCATTCTACTGACATAATTATTATCTGCAAATAAACACAAAGGGAGGCAGGCTCCTGTGTATATCACATGTACTGAGATATGGGAGCTTTTAGCCTTCATAAACAAGTCTACCTCCAAGATATCCCTAGAGAAATAAATGGCGGACCCACAAGAGCTATCCTGGGAAAAATATTGTTTTTAAAGGGGGCCGTGAAAAAAAGGGTGTAGTTTCTAAGAGGGCCGACGAAGAGACACTGGAGGGCATTTCTTAACAGTGGTAATTAGTATTGTTAAGAAATACCCTCCTGATCAATATAAAGCTAAGTTGAAAAATACATTGCACATAATTCATATCTAAAGGCAGAGCAAAAGGAAGCTAGTCTCTGAGGTAACTCAACATTTAGCAGAGTCACACACTATAAAGGCTCTAGATCGATTTGTTGAGTTTAAAAGAGGGACATATCACTACATTTGCAATTTCCCTGTCACTAACCGCCATTTTAAGAAATGCCCGTGTTCAATGTCACTATCTTTTTCTCCCCTGTCCTTGTCATTAGAAGATCCATGTCCAGTTTTTAGAAAAAAAAGCAATGTCACATTGTCGATTTTAGGGCCTAGACCCATTTTGAAGCTCTTAGAACCAGTGTTGTTAATAACATGAACCATGCCCAGAACCTATGTACAAATGTTTAGATGACATGACAGTTGAAGGTCTCCCATTGGATTTTACTGGAAACACTTTCAGTGAAACTTGGCTTAAACAGTCACATTTGTAACAGGCATTGTATACCCCTTCCTTCTGATATGAGAGGGTATACAGGGTTAGTTCGCTATGTACTGTACATGTAGCGTATAAGGAGGGACCTCTTGCCTGTGTCATCATATGACGTACTCACGTCTCGTCTTACGACGTCATGTCCGAGAAGACGGCGGTACCCTCTTCAATGAACCCTCCCTGAAGTGGGCTCTATGTTAACAGAAAATGAGCGAGACAAAAAATATCACAAAGTTTTCAGGGCTAATCAATCTGGTGTCAAATATAGGGCCTCAGCTATTTAGGGGGTTAAAAAGGATTAAAACAATACACCACTAACCTGAATTGATACCAAAAAACATTTAAAGGGCTAAATGCCTATATGGCCACAGTGATCCCCTGATAGCAATAGCTGGTAGACGTACTATATGCAAGTCTATACATAGGCCTTTGGTGTAGGGGCGTGAGAAGTATCCCTATATAACTCTTCACTATAGTCTCCAGTGTGTCCAGTAGAGAATATAGTGCCAACACAATAATGTACTGGGAAAGGGGCCCTTATTTTCCGCTGCACTAAGGGACCTTTTCGCAGATCGTGTCACATGCATGGATAAAAGTGATGGAAGTGGCGTTTGTGATGCAGGGGTTTTAAAAAATTACAGACAATATCAACACTTCCCAGTACATTTTCATATTCATGAGAAGTGGCAGAGTGACGTTTCATCCTTCCTAAAAAGTGACCGACTTTCACCCCCAAAGTTTTGAGCACCCCTGTAAGGCACACCATACCCTCACCTAATTTTAAAGTTTAATCAACTTGTAGAAGGAAATGCCCCAGTATCATATCTCAGACCATACATCATGCCAACACTACCTAGTCAACATATTTCCGAAAGGCCAGCATGATCAGCAATGGTATTAGTGCATTGCCATTCAAGGGTTTTCTGTGGACAAATAACCAGCGTGTCAGTGCATCATCATTCCAAAGGAACATGGACGTGGAGGTAACCCTTAACCCATTTGGTGCATCGAAGCACATTTTTTCTCATTGGTCTTTATAACAAAGCACGAAGATGCGAGTTTGTACCATGACCCGAGGCCTGAGGTCCGAGGGCTTTGCGCAAGATCGCCGAAGGCGATCAGGCAAAGCCCGAGGTCGAGGGCAGGGTACAAACTTGCATCTGAGGGCTTTGTTTACATTCTGACACGAGAAAAAACTTTGATTTTCCTCAAAATAATTCACAAATAAGACAGGAAAGCCACAAACTGGAAGTGAGAGCGGAAGTGCTTTCACTGGGTCCCCTGACCTAACATGCGCTCTCGATTGCAGGAAAGGCGACCCAACTGCACTCGAGTGTTAGAACTAGTTACTCGTCAGGGTTCCACTCATGTATCATGCTGACTCTCTGGGGTAGATCACACTCCCATAGGATTAGCATGGTCTACCAGCACCGAACTAGTGCATCATGACGACCAACATGCATAATCCTATCGGGACATGATGTGTTTTTAATGGGTTATGGGGCTAGTACAAAGCGGTAATCAGAACCCCCCCCCCAAAAAAAAAAAACCAAAAAAAAAACCAAAAAAAACCCCAACAAAACAGGGTAACAAACATGACCACCAAGGTTCATTGAGGCATTATGTGAGCTGTAAAGGGTTAAAGGGATAGAACAGCATAAGGACGGGGGGAGCAATGAGGTGGTCATGTGAGAGGATATGGTTGGAGACTGGAGACGTGCAGGTTGGAGACTAGAGACATGCTGGAGGTAAGGTCAGGGTATGAGTGTGTGAGAAGATCAAAGGGAATGTAGGGGAAGGGTGCAGCTGTGTGTGTGTGTGTGGGGAGGGGGGGCTTCTTGAGAAAGTATCTAAGCCAGAAATACAGGACAGGAGTATTATGGAGAGGGCATGAGGAGCATTAGCCTGGTTAAAACCATCATGATGGTGTTTGCATCACCAGTTAATTTACAGGTGCCCATGCTTGGAACCAGTGAATAACTTAGCTGGATGAGAAATTACATATCCCACTAAAGTTCAGCTCATGTAGAGCCTACCTCTAACCATGTGTAAGTCTTGGTTTACTGAACCAATTTCATGGATAAGTCCCTGGGAGGTTATGTTTGACCAGTTCTTAGTATCAATATTCTTAGTAACTATATCCAGTAGACAGCCAAGTGCTGGTCTGTCCTAAGCCAAATATAGTCATAGAAAGCTAATACCTAACGGTAGGCTTCTGTCATGTTAATTCTGTGGATCCTTTTAGTTTTTTTTTTTTTTTTTTTTTTTTGGAGGGGGGGGGGCAGGGGGTGTGGTGGTGGTCACTGGCACACTGTTTACCAGGGTTGCCGATCTAAGTACCTCTCCGTTTATAGATTTTATCATCAACCTACACGCATTAAAGCGAATATTAGATAATCATATTAACAGTGTAAATTAATAAATCAAATAGATAGATCTACTTATTCTCCTATGCCACATCCCCCACAGATGACCCCCAAAGTCCCATATAGTGCACCAGAATAGAAAGTGTGTGCAGGAGACTCTTGTACCCAGATGTACCTTAATTTGTATTAGTGGCCTGTGCAGGACGAGGTCCCTACAGGGAACCAATAAAAGGGATGCCAGGGCTGCATGCGTCACGGTGACTTCTGGTTCTGACTGCTGGTTCCTACTCTATACTGTAAAAAGATGTCATCGAAAATAACGACATGATCCTTGTCCCAAAGTTGCCAGAGATCCGTTTTTTTTTTCACAGACTTTCCTTGTATATTTGTGTACCACCATACTGCCACCTGGGGTTTCTTGTAAAAACTACACTTGTTCACGGCAACAGAACTATGTTGGTTCACTGTTCAGTATTACGAGGATACCTGGTAGATTCAACAGTTATTTTTTTACAGTGTAGATCTATGCACATCAGTGAGGTGTCTGGTTGTCTGCCTGATAACAGTGAAACGTTTCTGTAGTTGGAGCACGCACCAGATGGGGACCCATGGACGATGTCTGGAGGTCTCTGATTGGCTGTCTGGAGGACACCATGTGACATGTAATGAGTTATATAGGGTCTGTAAGGAGACAGGGGACTCTTGTGGGAGCTGAGCTGGAACTGAAATGGACTTGAACTGGATGGAGTAGAGAAGAGCTAGATAGAGGAACTAATAGATCTGTAAGCTGCATGGTTGGCATTTAGGATATCATCAAAGCATTTAGGGTGCTTTCATGTGCTGCTAGGAAATGATTTGCAAAGTTGCATCCAGGAAAAGAAAAAAAAAGAAGAAATATCATAAGGGGCATTCTTCTTTTTCTTCAACTTATTGAATGCTTTGATGTCTTGGTCCTACGGTTAGAATCTTTTATTATACATAGTTCATTTGATCTGTTTCAAATATCAAAACTGGCTACCACTTTTCTTTCATTCCAAATAAAATGAAAAAAGAAATGTTTAAATCTTCTGATTAGTCAAATGAGAACATAAGAAGGCAATCAATTCAAGGGAAGGGACTGTTCTAAGAGTAAGTCTGCCTCTGACTAATGTGAAAGGTAAGCTGTGGGCAAAATTATCTAGCCCGGTTATTCTATAGTAAATCATGGCATATATTGCATCTCTTATGATAATAAACTTAAGACTCATTGTAATAGTATCAGAAGAGAAGTGACTCCTATCTACTTTAGCGATGTACCACAATAAGTGACATGCGGGGTACCTCCTACATTGCCATAACCAAGGTAAAAGCTCACTAAACAAACAGTTCTACCTAGAGGAGATTGGGTGACCCTCAGGTAGGATGGAAGAGGGTGTAGACTGCATCAGAAAACAAACATAGCCCAATAACAACAGGTAACAACAGTGGCTGAGAAGGTGCATGAGGAACAGAGGTTTAGGACTGAGTATATGATCTAGCGGTTAGCACTGAGAGGTGCAGATACCATGTTCTATAGATGACATGAGTGACATTTGGGTGTTTTACTGTATAACACACACAAACAACCCTATTCTTTTGCTTCATAGATAAATCAAAAGATCAATTCATCTACATTATTTGCAAATCTAGACCTAAGGTTCACCATCGTCTGCATAGTGTATGCTCTCTATACCTAGTTCTCGGCATACAGGTTTACAAAACTCTCCTTTTCTACAGTTCATTTCTTTATGGAAGAAGCCTGTTTCCTTCAATATTTTTTTTATGTGAATTGCACTATCTATAAACATTCTTTATAATTATGACAATTATCCTTTTCTGGTTCCCTTGGGTTGTGTTGATTAATGTTCCACTTCTTCCATGATGCAGACAATAATTCCTTATCTTAACAAATTATATCTCGAGATCCTCTTGAGGTATTGCAGTTCTATTTTTTTTTTCACATCTGTTTTTCCTTCATCTACTGTCAGAAGACAAGTCCTTTTGAATTTCTCCTCATTTTGTCTGCGATTTGACATCTCACTCATCTCGTCTGGCACTTCGCCCCTTTCAAGGCAGCCATCTTCATTAATTTTCACCGCTTGCCAGTCTCCTCCTAATGATCCCTTTGTCAAGCTAATCAAACTATGGAAAAGAAATTAAAGATTTGAGATAAAAATGAGATCCATACAGACAGCTTGCGCATGAATGCTAATTAAAGTCGATAAACACTCAAATCACCAGAGAATTGGTTCCTGCTGTGCATCCTGTTTAATTTCTCCATTTTTTATCCCTCCATTTCAATAATCACTGATCAGTAAATCCAAATTGATTACACGTTTATGAATTTCCATTCATCATGGTGTTATCAGCCAGGCTAATCTCTCAGGGAGTAGAGCATGATGTGGTAAAGGTCAATTGATGTGAAGCATATCACTCTATACACTGTCAGCCCACCCACATAAATAAACAGTGCAACGCTTTTAATTGTGCCTTACAGTATTACCTTGTATAGGCATGAAGGCCTATACTGGATGTATATTGTACTGTAGTTACCTGTGGTTTGACTGCCTACATACAGGGGTAGCTAGCGCCGATCAACAGTTGGGACTGAGAGTATAGTCTAGACTTCACTGTACCACACTGTCATCGGAAAAACACCTCATTCAACTGTACTGTGTGGTATTATTTAAATCATATAGTGCATTAGATTATCCTTTCTGCTTGCCTTCCCAGAACTGAATGCAAAAATAAGCACACAGAACAAAGGATCTAAAGGAACTCAGTGTTTCAGCGACGTCAGTGGCCCATAGTGGAGCATTGGCTTATGAAGTCATAATGAGATGACCAGGGGGCATGAAACAGTCAGTGATTATTGAAGCAGATCACAGAATAATTACAGTCAGACCTAGGGGTAGCAGAGGGGGATGATTCATGTGCTGAATTCACAGTCAATCACTCGGCACTAGAGACTCAGGCAATGGTGTTTAGACCTATCTCTTAGAATATTTCATTTATTGAGATTCGATCTCTCTTGTGGTTATAATGTTAGATATTATGACAAGCAACTGCCATACTATTGGACTCTAGCTGGTCTGGAGCTAGCTCCAGCGAAACACACTGATAAGATGGGACCAGCATGTCCCTGGAAGTGGGTGTTTACCAGGGTCAAGGTATCCAGCATGGTATGTGTTATCAGTGGGTTTTACCTCAACCAGCGAAATTCAAAATGGCGGGTCCACCTGGCCACCATACTGAGTCCTATACAATATGTACAATTGTTCATTAATTTTCATTGTTTTACCTCTTCATAATCATAATGCGCAATAATTTCTCAAGTACTGACTCTGTGCGCAGCTGAAGAAAGACTCCCACAATAAGAGAATGCATTGTTAACTTCAACAGATAATGATTATTGACTGCTTTACATAAAATCCTTTAATACTTGCTGACATGGGACCCTTGTGCTCACTTTCCAGGTCCAATGAAATTGGCATTACAATAGTTCTACAGTACATCCTCTATAAAACACACAGGTATTTTGATGAGGGAACTATAATATGGTGTCAGGTTGTTTTACCAAGGGGCAGGTAGATGGTACAGAGAAGGAATATATATTGTAGTTATGATGATAGGGTAACATAGAAGTGGCTTAGCTGAATATAAGAGAACTTATTTCAGTGAAATGTAATCATAACACCTTCACATGATTATGCCATTGGACTATTCCTATTGTTATACTCAATTAAATCTTTTTATTTCTTTGAATGAGTCAAAATAATGTACCATGATTGGGCTAATCATATTTCTTTTAGGCGGTGTAACGATAATGATAATTATGACAACACATCATATATACGAGGCTTTCTTTCCTTTTGATGTTTTTTACCAATGCATTGCACGCTGAATGCACTTTGTAACTGCATCGTTAATGAAAAATTGGAAGCATAGATGAAATAATGATAATTAATTAATTAGACAGCATCACTAAGCAAAGTACACAGTTTATTCTGAATTAGGATATATATAGAAAGAGGGCTAGACATAAAAACTGAGATCTTGTAGACATTAATAGATGGGTGGTATAAGTCCTACCCTTAGATTGGTTAACCCCTCTCAGCCCGTCTATGACCACACACCCCATCAACCAACAGGCACATTCCTCGATTAACTTTCATTTTTAATAGATAAGAATGAGGAAATTGGAGATCCTCAAAAACCCGGCTCCGAGGCGGTGAGTTTTTCTCTGCCCATTGAAGGTGGGTGGCACCTTTTTACTTGACTAAACGCAAATATAGAAGGGGCTGAGGGACTTTGGTTATTGATTGGGGGAATGTGAAATCGGGACTAGCGTGGCTCCACAGTGACTTTTAATTAAGGCTGATTGAAGAAGGAACCACCAATGGAGCAAGAAGTAGGCATCTGAAATGAGAGTGGTTTTAAGTTGAATAAAGAACATCTAAATCCCAAAGGCTGCAGTGCTGATATCTTTGTTAAAGGATGGCTGGGGGAAGGGTAAAAACTCAAGAGGTAACATCTTATGAATTTAGTTAATTGATATGGAATATGATGTTATGAATTGTATATGGCAGTCAAAACCTTAGGGAAATTAATGGAATATTGGTAATGGCCAATATATGGTAGCCTTTTCAATAAAAATGTTCATAGCACCTTGGGTATAAGGCCATGGCTCATACACAACGATTACCCTTGTCTGTATATATATATATATATATATATATATATATATATATATATATATATATATATATATATATAATATATATATATATATATATATATATATATATATATATAATCCAACTCCTAAGATGTCAGTTTTTATCACGGATGCTGTAAAACCTTCCAAAAAAGCGGACCATTACTGATCATAATCAATCAAACATGAATAACATCACTAAGAAGAGTCCTTATGCCTTGGTGGAAAAATCAAAAACTCTTAAAATTTGGGAATTTATTCTCCCATTTCTTAACTTTAGTACTTTTAACGTTCCCTATTCATTAACCTCTCAAAAGATGATCTCAGCTCATCTATGCATCATCATATATACCATTGGCATCACATAAACAATGATAAAAGAGATTGTACTACACATATAGAGTCATTTAAACATGCATAAGGCCCATTTTGGGTGTCTTATATCACTTTGAAAATTAATAATCACAACTATTTGTACACTTGTTGCACATGCCATATGGTGCTAAAATGTATCTTTACATACACTAAATGTGCCATGTACTGGGAGAAGGGGTCTTAGAACCCCCTACACTAACCCCCATTTTCGCAGATCGTGTCACAAATAGTCTTTGCTCATAAGCCAAACATGTCTACAATTGAATACAAATGATAGAAACACCATATAAGATAATAGGTTGGCACTATAAAGGTAAGACTCTAATCATCTCAAAAATGCTTGTAGCCATCTGTAATGTTCCCTATTCATATGTGGTGCTAAAATATATCTTTACATACACCAAATACTCTTTTCACATAAGCCAGACATGTCTACAATTGAAAAGAAATGCTACAAACACTATACACGGTGGTAGGTTGATACTTTGAAAACATAACTTTGACCATCCAGTAATATCTGTAATCATCAGTAATGTCCCTGGAACGTTATTGATCGCGGTGTGCATTAAAAATCACTTATATGTACCTGGCATGGGTAATTCCTGGAGTACATCAAACATTTTTTTATGGAAGACCCCCAGGGTACCTCTTGATTGCATTTAATAAGAAGACATTCCCTAACCAGGTTAGATGGACTCTATGAGTAACGTTCCGCTCGTGAAAATTTATAATTAAATGCATATAAAAAATAAATTATGCCCCAAGACTCATTATTATGCCCCAAACCATATGGAAATCTTGGCTATGACCCCCCCACTAAGGAATAAAAATATCACTGGTGTTGTAGAAGTGTTTTCCTTGGTATTATATGCCCAAGGAACCACATGTCCAGTAAATATATCTGTCTCAAGGTCTGATTGTGCCATGCAGGTAAGGTTATTTTATATTGAAATAGCAGTAAAGTGATGAAACACTGCGGAATGCTTTAAAAAATAAAATCAATTGATTGAGTCAGATGGCTCATAATAAGGGCAGAGGCGAATTTTGAGACAGGAATTGTAGAACAGGATTTACGTAGCATCTGCCACTTTTTATCTGTCTGTCTTTTCATCATTATTCAGTAGCAGCAATATACAGTGCCTTTCGTAAGACAGTTACCTGGGACTTCAACTTGATAGTGAAACAAATACCTATCCGACATTTGATTGGCAAACCGAAATCCGATAGAAATTCACATGAGATCCCACCTGCCACAATGAGAAGGAATGAGATCAGATTGAGCAAAGCCAAGATCTGTGTTTGGAGTTGTTTGGAGGTAAGATAAGATGAAGGAGAGATGGCTGGAGATTGTGTTTGGAGATTGATGAGCCGAGTTCCTGGATACTGCGATAATAGTGTTCCAGGTAAAACAGAGGCAGCTTTTCTGTATACACGAACAATTAATGTCCCACGTATAGCAGTGTGTTAATGATTTGTTTTTCCACATTCTAATAAATATTAAGGCCATTATTTCTTATCGTTGGTGAAGGAGACTCTACCGTAAAAGTGAGCGTGGAGCAGCTAGCGAGATGAATTGTGATATGAAAAGCTGTCTCCAAATCCAGGTTTGCATGACTCCTAGTACTATTGCTTGACCTGGTACTGGGCAGATGAGCACAGATAACAGTCATCAGGCTGGGTAACAGTAACTTTGCACCCAAATAACTCAGCAGAGAATGGAGGGAAGTCATCTCATTGCTTGACAGAGTCTCTTCAGTTGTTAGAGCCCATCATTTCTTCGGTTGATTATAATATGTTTCACCAGTCACAATCACAAGGGGGGGCCCCTGTAGGCTAGCCAGCTAGGAGGGCTAGACACTCATCTAGCCCCATTACCCTATGCAATCAATATAAAGAAAGAGACACCTCTCAGAGATGAGCCTTAATCTGGCATTTAAATGTAGATAATCTCACCATGGAGGATTGTGTTAATGGTTATCTCAGGCCTGGGTAGGGGGTTCTGTCTTTGATGTTTATTATCTCTCCTCCAGTGTCCACCATAGTAATGACAGGTGTCAACCCTAATCTGACCACCCCCTGTTCCTTGAGAATCACCTCTCCAGTGGTGCCCCTGTAGCAGGGCCAAAGTGGTCAGGTCAACACTAATGCCACCTACTCTATTATGGTTGATGAAACTAGTGTATACAGGTTATAATACAGAGGGTTAACAGTTTAGCAAGATGCCGTGGTGGTGATGTGTTGAGAACACCTTATCCTGTTATGAAAACACCCATTCACTCTATGTCTGACCTTAGTCTGACTCTGACATGACCTTGACATGACCTGGAGTTGACCTTGTGAGGGATGGCAGCAGGTGGTGCATTGGGATGTATGGCGACACCTTGGGCTGTAGAGGGCAACTCACCTCCTGCCTCTCGACACAAGCTTGGATGACATTTTGTTTATTCTATACAGGACCAGCACCTAAATAATGTAAGTATGGTATATGATAGTGGCAAGCCTTCAAATATGGAACAATAACCTGTCAATTGTGCGATAGTTTGGGAAATACTGGGCTCTATACTGCCGCAAAACGATTGGCTACATGTCACAATGTTCATATCAGAATTAACTACTGGAGCACATATTATAGTTATACTTGTGGTTCCATATCATCGTATATTACATATCATCGTATATTACAGAAAATGTATTTTGCACTGAATTTATTTTCATCATTTGTACAAGTGACCCAGTCTACACTGTGAAATAAATGTTGTCAAAAAGACGGCACATTCCTCGTCCCAAAGTTACCAAAGCTCCATAATTATCTTTACAAAAATTTCTTGTACAATTGTGAACCACCATACTGCCACCTGGGGCTTTTTGCACAGTGGTTCAGTGCTTTTCAATTACTGTGGTCCACTGTTCAGTTGCACGAGGATGAACCCTGGTAGATTCAACAATTACTTTTTACAGTCTATACATTACAATGCCTCTGTACCTGATACCACCGAAAGGTTTTTGTAGTTTGAGCATGCACCAGATGGTGGCCAAGGAATGATGTCTGAAGTTCCCTGATTGGCTGTCTGGTGGATGCCA
This sequence comes from Acholoe squamosa, assembly GCA_949317995.1. Classification (NCBI taxonomy): domain Eukaryota; kingdom Metazoa; phylum Annelida; class Polychaeta; order Phyllodocida; family Polynoidae; genus Acholoe; species Acholoe squamosa. The sequence goes on from OX439051.1 coordinate 16,914,139, forward strand.
TGTGACATCATAATTAGTTATATAGGGTCTGTTGTGGAAGGGAGGGTTGTTGTGGAAGCTGAACCAGACCCAGCAAATTGTGGTCATCTGTCGCCATGATTGGTCATCAATGGTGACTCCATTTTGAGTGATAAGTCATTCCGTCATCTTTCGTCACTGTGTGTTAGACTCACGTGGCATAGCAGTTGCTATTCCTGGTGATCTTGTGCTATAACGACGTCGCGTTCCATCTAGCGACATGTGTGAGCCACTTCACACAGGTTGACGAGGACTCACAACAATTTACTGGGGAACTTATGTGACCTTAGGAATGAATGATAGTGATGAGACAAAGAGTGAGGCACAATGTATTCATTTCCAGCTTGGCTGGCAATGGTATCACAAAAAGGATAGCACTTCTCGTATAGACGTTGACCCTTTGAGAAATTTCTACAGTCAAGATGCTTGGAGAGGTGATCACATTTTGGCATGATAATGTTTAACCATGCTGTATAGAGTACCTACACAAAAAGCATTCCTGCACAAGATGGTGTTTAACTTCCAAGTCAGCATTATGTTTAACAAAACATCTCAGATGATTTGCTCTATCAGATATTTCTACTTGCATGTTCCATATCTGAGGAAGCAAGGGCTGAGTGTATAACACCACAACACTGATAACATATCCTTACCTTCAGGCTGGCATAAAGTTAGGAAGCTGTAAAATACTCTGCTAGTATCTCACTGATTCTCATTGGTAAAAATGTATAGTGCCTGGATCCACATCTGTCTATACTACAGGTAGCTTGAGATGGATTGTACTGAAATCAGGGGAGATGAGACACCTGTATGTTATAGCTAAACTTGTAGATCCCTAATACCCCAATAAGTGACCTGCAGGATACCTCCTCCATGGTGGTTACCAAGCCAACCCTTCCTTAAACAAACAGTTGCACCTGCAGGAGATTGGATGACCTGCAGGTAAGGTGGAAAAGCTAGGGTGTAGACTGCTTCACACAACAAACACAGTCCAATATTGACACATAATAATGGTGTCCGAGAAGGAGTAGTGTTGTTTGCTTTTTTCCTCTTCTTTTTTTTTGTGGGGCGGGGGAGGAGGGCAAAGGGCAGGGATATTTCCCCAATCAGAGGATTGCTGGGGTGTTTAGGTACCATTTTTAGAGAGATTCTTGCCACTAGTATCTATTGATCAATCAATATCTGTGTTTCTGATAGCGGCGAGAATCTCTTTTATCATGTCTGGATGGACTCTCTCTTTGAGTGGCAAATGGGTAGATGAGAGTTACATCAAATAGCTGTTTCAGCCAATGAGAGAAGTGTAAAGAGCGAATGTGAGTGCTTGGAACGGGGGGTGTGGTTGGCTCAAGTGTGATGATGTCATTGACGGTGCGTGTGGACAGTTTCGTGGGACCCCAGCTTCTTACACTTCAGTATTACCCAGAATGCAGACAAATAGGGCCCTGTCAGTACTATACTCTTGATGCTGATTATGAATTATTTCCATTTTTAGCCGATTTTGATTTGAACAGCCTTTGTTATTGTGTCTAAATAGAGAATTATGATGACACTTCAGAATTTTGATTAGATGTCCTAAACTGAAGTTTTGGGTGCATCATAATGAGTTAGTTTAGCCTACATTTTTCGGCCGAGTTTGTTCATATTTTTTTTGGCCCAGTTTAACTCTACTGATGAAACTTGGACAGTAACAGTGTGTGATGGTCGTGTGGGAGTGACAGTGACAGAGTCACTTTCACTTAGGCAAGATTCGAAACATTTTTTGTTGTTAAAAAAATAGTTTCTGCATCCAGATGCGATGAACAGTCAACCTTAAAGTAGGCATCATGTCAAGATCCGAAAGAAATCCTTTTGGTGGGTTTCATAATTCAGACTTGTAGCATGTCTTATTGCATTCAGCACATTTGATTTATTCTATTTTTATGGTTTGTGCATCCCAATGCAATGAACGGAACCCACTTAAGTCGTCCTCAAAGTAGGCATCATGTCAAGATTTGAAAACATTTCTTTTTTGGCAAGGGTTCATTATTCGGACTTGTAGTACTTCTCATTACATTTGGCATGTTCCGTTTACCCTATTTTCATAGTTTGTGCATCCCGATGTTATGAACGGAACCCGCTAAAGTCGACCTTAAAGTAAGCATCATGTCAAGATTCAAAACATTTTCTTTTTTTGGTGGGGGTTTAGCCAATGACAGAAGTGATTGTAAAGAGTGAGTGTGAGTGCTTGGAACGGGGACTGTGGCTGGCTCAAGTCTGATGATGTCATTGGCAGTGTGTGTGGACGGTTCTGTGGGACCTCAGCTTTCTTACACTTCAGTATTACCCATGAATGCAAGCGAATAAGGCCCTGTCAGTGCTATACATTGACGCAAGAATCTCTCCATTTGTTTACAAATGATTAATATGCTCATGTGCTACTTGTTATAGGATGAATGGTACTTGAGTATGAGTCGTGTCATGTGTTCTTGTTTTGTACCACCCATTTAGCATATAGCTTTGGATCATCTGTTATGTAGATCTTACTGACTATTCTTCGGCTGATTTGCTATTTAGATAGAATCTACATGTTACCTATAACCATGGCCAACAGTGGGATTATTTTTGCTGAATTTAAATGTACCAGAAGAAACTATGAAGATAATGGATATGATGTCGACTGCAATGTATGACACAGTAAGAAGGATATATTGGTGATATTACGAAAAAATTGGATCAAGAGCTAATCACATTCACACATCTCCTTGGATTGTTTATGTTCATTTCTTCAATCATATGATATATACTTTAATGCAAAGTAAATTATTTCTCTGATATTCTGTTAACCATCTCTCTGTGACTTCAAACTGTCGTAACGGGTCGTGATGTGCTACTCATCTCATTGCGCACATTACCCTGGGACTTCAACCTCAGAACATTATGGCCACTATCAATGTTTATCATTACAACCTGCTGTCCTTCACCATAATGACTCCACCCATATTCTATCTCAAAATGATCGAAGCACAGAAAAATAGTCAAGGAATTAAGAGAAAGGAGATTCAAGCAGGCACCCCCTGTGAAAATGCTATTATGACAAAATGAATATTCAAACTATCTAGAAATTTGCTATTTTGTGCATTCTGTTTTCATCAATTCATTTGAAAGAAAGTCAGTAACAAGAAAATTCATCTTGATGACATTCTGATGAAGCTTGCAAAATTCCTTGAAATCTATCTATTTTCCTGCTGTAGCATGCAAACTAATTTCCCAAGGGATAGTTCATGAAGGTTCAAAGGTTGATGACAAGTCAAACGTACCACTTTATAAATGGCGCCCCAGTTAATTCACATTAAGTATTGATGAGGCGCCCAGATGGGACATGAAACAGTCAGTTATTGTTAGCGCAGAAAGCAAAGCAATTGCCTTCAGATATAGTGGAGCTAAAAATAAATGGTTTGTGTGCTAATTTATAGCTGGCTGATGAATGCTAGAGAACTGGGTATATCCTAGTATATAGGTATTCGCATGTGAGTAATAAATACTTACATACCAATGTAATGAAATCTATCAATACAAAGCATTTTATGCAAAGATATATTATATCTAAGGGCTTTAACCCAAAGAAGATGTAAAAGCACTATTATGTACCAACAAACATCTAACATCTTATGCATCTCCAGACCTACCTCAGTCCGAATAATTTTAAGCCACTTAATTTAGAAATGCTTATTTTCACAGGCTACTAGAATGTCAAAAATCCCTTTTCATAATCTAGCCAAATCCCTAAAATATTAGAAATACCTAAATCATTAGAAATTCTCTTTGAACCATCAGGTATCGCTATCAGGTTGGTGAGACTTCTCTACCACTGGGCAACATCTCAGCCTTGCATTTGGGTCCATCCCCCTGGGGGGCACTGACTCTATGTAGGTCACTCTCAACTGCCGCCGCCCTACATCCTTATCTCCCAGTGATCTTGAAATCTGACCACCCTACTTGACTGATAAGCTAGACATTGACCGCCCCCCCTTTTTCGACAATCCCAAATATTAACTGGACCAACCCTCCCCCTTCGAGCCTACACCCTATTGTACTCCTGTATTTGTATAGATCAGAATTTTTCATTGTCCAGCACTGTGTCTTTTTATCGCTTTCATGCCCTAATATATATGATGTATTAACAATACAGTCCTTTCAGGATCTAATGGAATTCCACTGTCCTGCTATTAGAGATTTGATGGGAATCCACTGCCCCCCTTTTTCAGGATCGCATGGGGATCCACCGCCACCGCTCTTGAGAGCTGGGCTGCAGTTGGTATCCATTTCATGGGCAAGTACCCCCCGGGGTCCTTCCTAACTATAGGTCATACTCTGTTGGTATGGTTTGGCCTGTCCATCCGTCACTGTTTGAGAAATGACCATTAGACAAAAGACCCTAATTCGGTCTAATTGATTGTAATGACAAATCTGATAACTGCTGAATGCTCAAGATGTTGCATCAGCATTAATCAGCAGTTGTCCCCAGTGGCCATAGAAATAAGCCACAATGAGACTATGAATTGTCTTGCCATGGTCTTTGTTCCTCTGGGTGACTCAACAGATTGTGACAGCACTTTCCAATTAATTAATCTTGACTATATCGGCTGCCACAGATTCAATAATGACCACAAAAGATGTTCAGAGATAAATTGTACTTGGCTTTTGGTCTTCATCACCAGATCCTTACATCACACACTCAGAAGGGCTCTTGATGATGGGGGATTTCAGCAGTTGTGCAATTTTGTATGAGGGGGCTGTATAGCTTTAAGTTCCACTGAAAAAGACCCAACATAAGACATATAAGAACCTGCAGGTCGAGTTTGATATTTATGAGCATTGATCAGTCAAATATTCTAAATAGTATAGCCTACCAAGTGTAATAAATTACTGTCTACACTCTCAGCCCGAATTGTAAATAGGCAGTACATACCGCCGTAGCACCTACACTAGCACCCTAATCAAGTCAATAGGTTTGTACTAACATCAACTCCTCCTGTAGTCCCCAATAATGGGCTCTCCACTGTAAAACTGGTGCGCTAGGCTGGCAGTGTAGGACATTGCCCCCATAAACGGATGCACACAGTCAGAGATGATAATCTATCATCTTTGCCACAGGTGTTAGTAGTGGTGTTATATAGGACCATTGTCAATAAAAACCCCAACAAACTGACGATAGACCATGTCCTCCATGGTAACTCAGTCACCTGATGTAGCCACGTGCCACCTGGGGGTTAATGACAAATGAGGTAGAGCTTACAGTAAGGATAGAATGTATCAGATTGCTGTACAATATGAACCAGGTGTGTGGGACGTATCGAGGGAAATAACAGTTATAATATGTAGAAGGACATACCTTTATTAACATTACTACTTAAAGGGAAGCCATCCTTTACTCAATGTATATATACTAAGTCTTGTTAGCTGCCATATCCTACACATTTGCTTATGTTACAGTTAAAAAGAAAATAATAGATATTCCATTTGGTCCGATCAAGATATAAGACACAATATGGGCCGTATTTTCCTTTTTAAAATTGAATCTGACAATCCAATCACCTCTGACATCCTCAATGTCCAAAATCGGGCATAATTAATATAAATGCATGTATAAAAGTGGTCACCCAAGCCATCACTTTACTCCTGAAAGGCACCCTGTCCCATTCCCTTCACCAAAACACCTGCATGACAGGTTGAATTGAATGTTAAAGATGGAGCAAGGTGTGTGTTTCAAGAATTGTACCAGCGACCACAAATGCACTGTAGGTGCTTCATCCTTGTCAAGGTAGTGTGACAAGAGGAACAAGCTGCAAGCAACCCTGGGGTAGCTGGTTCCTAGTGTGGTGTGTGGGTTATCTGGTCAGGGTTGCAGCAGTTCTGGGTGGACAGATGGATCTATCCTCAGGTACCCGGGGCTCCTTGCACAACATGTGTGGAGTAAGAGGTATGTGTGTGGTTTCGTATGGACTCATCAGGCTAGATTTTAGGTTTTATTTTGTTTTGCAAGCTCCACTGGTCCCAAGCCCACTGTTTGTGTGTGTGTGTGGGGGGGGGGGGGGTGCTTGGTGCGGTCCCCAGCTGTGCTGGGAGGGCCCATATGTGTATGGGTCCCGGGTGCCACAGGATTTGGAGTCAGAAGGGGGATGTGTGAAAAAAAGAGAGAGACTCACACCTCTGTCTACCTTGTCCCCTAAAGTGTGTGTAAAAGGGAATGGGGAGTCTCCCAGTCTCCCAACAGGTTGAATTGAATCATAGAGAAGATCTACATGGTCCTTACCGCAGTAGCTGGCCATAACATCTATACCCTAAGCATTAGTGTCCATATATTGGCAAATGAGGTTACCATCTCAGGCTCCGACAGCTAGCAACCATCAGGGAAGACGATACCAGTGGGTAAAAAAAGGGAACCAAATAGGGACTGATCCAACTAGAAAAAAAATAAAAAATCTATTTGGTTTCTTTGCTTACCATGATAAGGCTGGGCGACCCTTAGTAGGTGCCTACCACCTAAGTAAGTTGTTAGACTCTCGGCAGGCCCTTGGAAGTATAATGTTCTCACAGGTCAGCTGCAGTGGAGCTGCCCCTTATCATAGGAACTTCCTGAACCTATTTTGCTTACTGTAGGGTGAGGTAGATTCCACTTCGGTATGTGAATCATGGTCCACTTTAATGTTCCCTCAGGGCATTAATCTCAGGTGTAGAACCGTGCCAATTGCTGCTGATGTTCTTGGTTACATCTATCACTGCAGGCTGTAGGCTAGAACAGGGGTACATTTCACAACATTGGATGGCTCCAGTTGTACTGAGCAGACCTAGATGCGACTGGAGAAGTTCAGAGTCATGCTGGCTATTTCTAATCTTGAAATAACCTCCAGATGTGAGGGTAGAGTTAGACTCAGTATACTAAGAAGAAAACACAAAACGATAAAAAGGCAATGTAAGTGATACTATAGCAGGATGTGTGTTTGATGCAGTGTTTACTATACCCCTTCTGTCATAGCCATAGGAATACAATGTTGTGAAGGAACATGCAGCACCTCTGCGTTGCCTCTTATCATGACTAGTAAAGACAATGTTGAATATGACAATGTCGAACATAAGTGTGGCCTCCTGCCTTGGTGGTGGTGTGATGAGAGCACCTTATGAATTCCCTTATGTAAACATTGGTCACTTACTCTATGTCTGACCTTAGTCTGACCCTGACATGACCTTAAGACGACCCTGAGTAAGGGATGGGAGCAGGTGTTGACTTGGGATGTATGGTAACACCTGGGAGTGTAGAGGGCAACTACCCTTCTGTCTAGATGTAGGCCTGGATACATATCTTTATAGATTATTTATTTACCTCACATATCAGATGCCATGTTGTAGATTGGTAAGGCAAAGCATAAATAAAAGTGAGTTTTAGGCCCATGTTTTAGGTTACATAGTGTGATTTCCCAAGCCTGTTGACTGTTTCCCCCCTGATTCTTTTGGCTCAAAATGTAGGGCTCATTGAGATCTTCATGTTACATATCGGTTTTGATGGTCCAATATGCATACTTTGGGCACCAGGGGGTTAAAATAGGCCCAAAATGACCAATTTTGTAGGGAAAATCAATAAATCCGACATTTTTCATAATGTTTTTAAAGGTTTGACAATAGGAATGGGTCCTTCCATTTATGACCACTGAAATCTGAAGGGAAACAGAAATTTTGGACCTAAGATTGCCTTCCTAGGGGCAGTTGGTCTATATGTTTTGAGAAATTAACTTTTTGTAAAGTAGTTTGTCTGGGCAAAAATTTTAGGGCATATGACCCCCTCCTAAAATATCTATGATGTATATGGTTAAATTTCTGTGCAAACATTTAGAGTTAGTCCCATGCTAAGGGAGTGGTCATTTTTTAACAACAGGGGGGTTGGTGAAATTCCGCATGTGCGCAGCAAAAAGATTTTCCGTCCCCCCTCCGAGGGGTCTGAAATTTTTCCGTCCCCCTTTTATTCTGTAGTCGCGCTGGTTTTTTTGCTCAAAAGGGGTGAAAATTTTTTTGTCCCCCCCTTAGAGGGGTCTGAATTTTTTTTGTCCCCCCAAACCCACCAACCGCCCCTGTTGTTAAAAAATGACCACTCACTAAAGTAATTTGGAAAAATAATTGGAATTGCTCCATTATCTTGGCTGTGAGCAGGCCATGAGTATTTTTCAGCCAGACAGCCCTTTTTTGGGTGTCTTCCTGAAATAGCACATTCCTTCTCATCCTGGCTGGGGTTTAAATATTTAACTATATTAACTATGTCAGTTATTTACCCCCCAACATATATCTAAGTGCCATAGTGTAAAACAGATAAATTATCCCTCATGGTTTGGAATAGCAGGGGGAAAAGTCTAAAAATGTCTTGCCGAATGACATATCTTGCCGAAAGACATTTTAGTTACATGCTATGTTGAGTGGTTTGTTTCCTAAAGATATGTGGACAGATGAGGGGAAAGGGTCCTCCAAGGTGAAATGTGACATTCAAAATTGAAGTTATCAGCTGTAAAATGAGGCATCACCCTTGCAGATAGCCCTTTTGGTCTTGGAGATATTGCTACACAAAAATGGAATGACATAACTGTATCAATAATTATAGGCAATAAGCTGTATTATTCATTGTTTGCATTGAATTTGGCATCCAATTAGCATAATGATTTAACCAATCAAAAATGACCAAACCTTTTCATACTTTTGGGCACAGTTTTGGATCTAGAAATGGTATCTAAATGCTTTTTTCAGCATATGAATCATGATGAATCATTCTATCAATTGACATTATTTTTATTCTATTTGGAACATTAATTTTGGTGCCATGGTAACACACTTACCTGAGAACACCTATTTTAGCCTCTTTCTGGATTCAAAACGTTCCATTTACATTCCAAATAGACAGGAAGTGCCAGAAAATTGAAGGATTTTTGAGAAAACCATCCTTTTCTTTGTTAAAAAGTACATAATAGTAATTTTCAGCCTATTTTTTACATTTACAGCCTTTGTAGCTCCCCCAGTGGCCAAACACAGTACTAAAAATCCCGCAGGGAGGGCCCTTTCCCCTCATCTGCCCACATATTATCAACATACCTCCATGGAAATCTCTAGTCGGGACTTTTCTGACCTGTAGATTATAAAAATCATATTAGCATTTATGTCAGATGCATTCTTCTTATCATAGAATGCGTTCTTCTTATCATAGAATGAACGTTCTTGTGATAAACCTTTATCGCGATTCTGTGAATCTGTCTTTCCAAATGACATTTGAGGTACAGCCATGGTGAGGGCTTGGTTTCCTAGAGAAATTATCATCATACTTCCATGGAAATCTCTGGCCTGGACCATTTTGACCTGTAGATTATGGAAATTGTATCAGTATTTATGTCAGATGTGATCTTCCTATCCTAGAATGAACATTTTTTTGATAAACTTTTATCATAATTCTGGGAATCTGTCTTCCCAAATGACATTTGAGTTACATGCCATGTTGAGGACCTTGATTGTGAGGTGTTCACATATTTTTTGGCCCATTAAACCTATATACCACCTGAAAGTACACATGGTGGGCATTGTCTTCCACATGATTAAAAGTAACTACCTAAGACTGTGTCACCTTTATGTATACCAGCAAGTTTTGAAATTTCCTGAACCAGGAATTTCAAGGAATTCAATGAAAATGCCATTTCAGGCCTGAAGAAAAAGGATTCAAGTGTAGGACAAAAGTCCAAGTCCTCTAGCTGCAGCTCTCTGAATCCTACCCTTAGACCCAGTAGTTAAGAAAAGTTAACATAAAAGTTGACCAAATACATAAAAGAATTAATTTTGCATGGCTTAAAGGAAAATACCCCCCTAATGTCATTCAGCAAGACACCTTTCCAGGGTCTTCCAGAGTATAGATATTCAGGGTGTTGCCACAGCAATGGATTTCCTATTTAACTGTAAATATTTTGTGGGTAGTTACCCCACACCTATACATTATCCACAAAAAATATCTTTCAGATACTCCAGGGTTTAATCTCAGGCCCCCAAACTCCACGGGAGGCCCCATCTGCCAACTTTCTATGATTTTCGACCTTGAATTTTTTGGTCTTGGCCCTCATGGTCTACCATAATTATAGGCCTCTACTTTGAATTTCTCATAGCTAACAACTCTGACCCATCTCACTTTGAGCAGTCAGTCTACCTAGCTATTTTTGTCCCCTCATGTAAGGCAATCACTTAAAAGCACTAACACCTTACCCAGGTAGGCTCTGCTGCATTATAAAATGATTAAGGATCCTGGATCATTTTAAAAATGTGGTTTAATACTGGAGGCTGTTGCACATAAGCTAAAGAGAGCACTAAGTAGGTACAGATCCAACTTGGGCAAACACAGTACTAAAAATCCCGCAGGGAGGGCCCTTTCCCCTCATCTGCCCACATATTATCAACATACCTCGATGGAAATCTCTAGTCTGGACCATTCTGACCTGTAGATTATAAAAAATTGTATTAGCATTTATGTCAGATGCATCCTTCTTACCATAGAATGCATTCTTCTTATCATAGAATGAATGTTCTTGTAATAAACCTTAATCGCAATTCAGTGAATCTGTTTTTCCGAATGACATTTGAGGTACAGCCATGGTGAGGGCTTAGTTTCCTAGAGAAATTATCATCACACTTCCATTGAAATCACTGGCCTGGACCATTTTGACCTGTAGATTATGGAAATTGTGTATGTTAGGCTTCACTGAGTGAGTAATTACAGTGTGATACATTTAGCCTACCACCAATTAACACTAATATGAACCTGACAATCATGTGTCTTTAGTGATTTCCTTTAATGATAGATTTAAGTAAAACATAATTACATTCTGCCTAGAAATTCTAGATGTACTTGTAGAGAGGGTTCTATAAGTCCAAAACTTCTAGTCTACAAGTTGTATACTGCTAGCTTGGGATTCCCCCCATGTCACCTATATGACGTTACACGTTGCAGTAGCGGTACACATTCATATCTTAAACTCCCTAATGATTAATCAGACCACCTTTATTGACCTGAAACATTATAACATGTGTATTTAGAGAGAAAATGCTATTCATTACATCAAAAACTGTTCACACAAGATATTTTATAGATAAGAGTAGTGCTCACATGAATCTAAACTAAATGGTAGGGAAACAGGGGTCTTTATGTACTTGGCAAACACCATGAATAAAATATTGGAATGCATATCTCATAAGGTAATGCCATCACCTATGTTTATCGTACAAACAGAGAGGGTCATAAAAGCTTCATGTAAAAAAGACATATAAGACTATGGTGCAGGAACCTGACCATAGATCCATCACTCTTGTTAGTATAACGTAGGCCTGTAGGGAAGCTTCTGAAGGACTGTTGAGTTTTCCCGCACGCATATTGAATGAGATTGATTGAAGTCGGTTACCACACATCATTGTATGATTATTGAAGTCTTGATGGAATTTGTGTGCAGGCTTTATCACATTATTTACTTGTTTCAAATTTCACACAAGGGTATATGAGCCTAATGTAAAAGTGGCAAGCATCAAGATTTTACATTGATTTGCTGTTCAAGATAATCAATTTTCACCATGTAGCATCATTATTAATTCATTGTGTAAACACATTTACTTTGGTCCTCAAGAAGGAAAGAGGCTGGAAGTTATCAAATTTGATACTGGATGGCTTGGGATGAAAGAAATGATTTATTCAGTTCTAACATCAGTGTTGTGCACACATTTCATCCATTTGATATGTGTTCAATGATAGGGACCATTCAACAGAATCCTATTGTTGATGGTGAATTGATATGGATCCCCTTTTATCAAGCTGACCAATGACATTGGATGGAAATGGATTGATCCTGTGTTATTAGCATCCTGTGCTATTGCCATCTGCCAGGAATGGAACACTAAGGCTTATTGTCCTGATCCTGTTCTGATTGAATAGGACACTCAATACCCTTTGTATGGGCTGTTGGCTCCATCAGTATACTGGGAAGAGCAGGAGTAACTCTTTATCCTTTAACAGTAGGTGTGAGCAGCTCACCATCAAGTTCATATATAACACAGCATTGGCAAGATCACTATCTTAAGTAAAACTCGGATAGGCTCTGATGGTCAGGGAGGAGAGCAATGTAAAAGTCAAATGTTGAACGAAATGCAAACCAAAATGAAGCAATGCAATGGTGGGCATTTGGGCATTGCCACTATTTGAGATGATTTTTAGGCCCTGTTACCGTTTCACTCAAGCCTTACCGATAAATTTACTCATGATATGAATCACAAATGCAGTTCATCATACAAATGTTTGAATATGCATAAATCTGTTGGTTGATGTTTTGGCTAATTGCTTCATAAGAATTTATGATTATAATAGTTGCTATGTGTATGCTACATATATTGGGGCATTTTAGAATGAAAAGTTAATTCTTCTGTTAATTTCATTCTTTATATCATACCGTATAAATTCTTTTTTAATTGTATGAGCTGTAGTGCCCACTTAGCTGCCTTTCTGCTGCCCTAGAGAGGCTACTTTGCGATGCTTTCTGTGTTTCACATTCAACAAAACCCCACATGAGATGAAAGTTAAATGTGGTAGTGGCCAGGGGTGCAAGGAAAAACTATATGAGTGCTCTAGAGATGGATCGGATGTTGCAGACTGAGAGCATGCATGTGGGGGTAGGGTGATGCTTTAGCCAGACTATCCAACCACAGATCATTCACAAATGATCCCATTACCAACCCTATCCCTCTGACTGCCACACCCCAAGCTGGTACTACCTTCTCTTACCTCCAAGCAATCAGCAATTCATGGTGGTGAGGCCTTTGATAGTCTCTCCATGGATGTGTTTCCATGGCAACCTCTACTCCCCCTTTATCTGCTAATGTATCTAATCTCTACTTATTTTTGCCCTGTTTCCTGACACTAGTTGTGTTCTTGATATTTGTGGCTGTTTCCGGGAACAAGGTCAATTTGCTTTAAGAGACAGGAATTCATCTAATGGTTCTCATTCGGACTATTAGTATTTTGATAGTTTTGCACTTTTGGACAACGCAGTAGATGTAATTCAATACAACCAATATAAGGAAGCATACTAACTGGATCTTCACATAATAATCATCTCCTTTTCGCTCTTATATATTATTTGTGACCCTACAGTTGTCCAAATATGAGTTAGCCGAAATTGCCCCTGCTACATTAGTATGTGTATGAAGCAGCAGTGTTAGGTTTACAAAAAATTAATCATAATTATTCAAAGTGTCATGCCAAAATCAAGACCATTTCAGTTTAGCCTTTGATTTTGTCTTTGAAATTAGAGTGCCTTTAAAAAACAAACTCTCCGAGCGTATTTTCTGGCATTAGCCTTACCTGCAACACTCCATAATTTTCGTTTCCTCGGGCTGACACTTAGGGAGAGAATTGATACACATAATTATAACCATTTTGTGTGTCAAAATGTAATGGTAGGCTAGGTGTCGGTGTCAGTGGTTGGGTCCTATCCACTTCACTACATGTATCTTAAATTGCCACTTAAGGAAAATGACATACAAAGAGCCAACGTTTTTCAATTATAGAATAGTAACTGGGAGTCCATTTTTCCTTCCTAAGATAAAGATAATAAAAGAGTTCCAATCTTCTGACGATCGGTGATGTTGTTCAGTTGAACTATAGTACTCCTATTTGTGAGAGTAGTTCCCATCAGATTCTGGTCACACAATCTAATAGACCCCTCAGGAAGGTTCAGGGCAGTAGGTCTAGTAGGAATTCTAAGAATTTTACTGTCGGTTATCCTGAGGCTTCATGTCTTTCTTCGGACTCCTTCCACAATGAGGTGCATTGGAAAAGAGGGCTAGGCCTAATAATACCCCTTTGGTATCTTTAAAAGTATTGGAAATAAGATATTTTTCACAGGAAAACGATATAAAAATTTAATGGGAAAACAATTCGTTCTAATAAAACCCAATTAACACCAAGTAAATTTAAATAATTGATATCACCAGGCAGTGTGTTAGATAGGAAAAGATCGAGCAGCACAAAATAAATACTGAACATGAAATGGATGATTGATAAATCCCCTGAGAAATCAATTTTAATAAGTCTTCCTCCTTTGAGGTGCTGGGATTCACTAATTTGCAGACTCTGTTTGAGGTAAGCAGCATTATGTAACAAACAGATAATTCATATCACTGATGGAGGGACTTTCTCTTTTTTTTTAGTGCTATATGGTCCCTCGAGATTGGGTGTAAAGGTTTCAACCGTTAAGAGCTGTATCATGCTTCAGGACATGACCTTATGACACAATGTATATAGCAAAGGTCATTTACTTGCTATAATGTCTATAGAGTGTTATTCAAGTACCATGGTGACCCATAGTTCTAAGAAATCTGGTTTAGAATACTACGCAGTAGTTTACTAGAGTGGTGAAATCAACCACTGAGCATGGACAGCATCTCAAATGAATACATTCGTTTGTATTCAACAATGTATCCAAGTTACAAGTTTTTTAATTGAGCTAACAGAAATGGGTTGAGTGAGTGATATGTTGCTACCAATAAAGATGTTTGTCAACATTTTTGTCATACATTAGAAAACGGAATCGTGAATCAGGATGTCAGCGTAGTATAGCTGTATGGATAGTTCAGGACTGCCAAGTTTCTGATAAAAAGGACAACCGTTCACAAAAACTGAAACCTCTAACCAGAAGGAGAGCCAGATTTAAAGGCATTGGATTGAAGACATTCTGTATATCCTCCCATTCAGCCCATAGAGCCTACAAGGTGCAGGGCAGGTTTTTTTTTCATGAGGGACATTGGAGCAAGAATTCAACAAGATATATCATGTCTGTAAATATAGAGGGACTGTCCCAGTCAATGGGTGCTAGTGGACCTTTGCTATGGGAGCTGGGAAGGGAGGAAGCACATCGATAAAATGCCACAATGGGACAAGCTGTGTTCTTTACTTCAGTTACAATGGTGCTAGGATGGCAGCACAGAAAGACCTATGACATACAAACCTTTTTTTTTTATTGTTAAGTAGACTCCTGCTGTTGAGGGATTACATTTTACATTTCAGTCGAGAGAGAGAGAGAGAGAGAGAGAGAGAGAGATAGAGAGAGAGAGAGAGAGAGAGAGAGAGAGAGGAGAGAGAGAGAGAGTGAACATGGCCAACTTGAAATAGACAGGATCTGTTTCAAAATGACCTTAGCTTTGGTATAATAGACCCCAGTGCATGCCCTTGTGTAGTGTCCATGAAAGCTAGTGGAACTCTTACATATAATTGTGGCATGGACTGGAAGAGGGGGTTTTAGAACCCTCTGCACTAAGCCCCCTTTTCGCAGATCGTATCACAGATTATTCTGATATCATAATAGCCGACTTGTAAAGTTTAATCAATAGTGTTACAGCCTAAACGAAGTGTCTTGCAGCGGTTAATGCAAGGTTTAAATATGGAACCTTTGATTTGAAAGTTGACACAACATAATCAAATCATCTGTGATTCAACATGTTCAAAACACTGGTGCTCACTCGATACATGCACATGTCATTTCATTGCCGATAAGGCATTGTTTTAAAGTTGATAGTTCAATGATAACATATCAACACTGAATCAACAGTAAATTGAGAGTGCTGACTCAATGGTTACAAAATTAGTGTTAAGGTGAGAATAATATTAATTTTCAACACTTTATAAAGCCTGTAGAAAAATCTTAAAAGCAATCTCTGTACTGAAGGTTTTCAGTGTAGACTCAAACACCAATCTATGATGCAGTCTACAGGATCAGAGAAAATACACAGTGACATTTGTGTAATGATAAGGATTCTGATGACGTTTGTGTGAAGCCCAATACAGTCTATATCAGATTACACATCTAACCTTCTACACAACAGAACAGCAATCACTGTCAACTCCTAGGTATTTGCCAAATGCACAAAGAGTACTTTGTCCCTGTCTTTGGTGGTTCCTCAAATAACATGGCTTGACTCATCATTCCCATGACAAGCAAAAATTCTAATAATCTCTTTAAAAATTTAGCTGAACAAAAACAAAAGTGCTTGTTCAGGTAGATTGCACGTGTTGATTAACAGATGTCATTCATTTATACTTTATAGGTCTATGGGATCAGCAAGAAAAATATTTTGCGAGCTAAAACAGTGCACTGATACTTCGTCAATGTCAAGATCATCTCATATTGGATGAGATATCAGTGCATCTGTCAGGAATAAACCATTAGGTCTTTTGTCCAGATTCAGCAATGGTTAAATGGGGCATATAATGCCCTTTGTATGGACTCCCACAACATTGTGATAGCATGAGTAGCTCTTTATTCTATACCACACTAGGGTATGAGTATGTCATACTAGTGATTGGCATGATCAAGTTGTCATATGAGAAATATCATAAGACTAGTGGTATATAGTGTAATTATCTCAAGGCTCTTATAAATAGTGTTATTTCCAGTTGTCACTGGTTTATTCAGCTTTAGGCAACATGTAAGAAATATCAATCATACAGTAGTTAGTATGTAGGTAATTTGCACATACAGTAAACATACAGTAATTTATAAAGTATAATGTTCAGTTCCACTCCACCTGTGAGGTATTAATAATACAGTGTCCAGCATACTTCTAGGTGGGTTCCCACACCTAGCTCCTGACCTGCTGCTTAGAGGAATAATGTAATAATGGATAACTTTACCCTCTGGTGGAAGTCTTGAAGAAGATAGCCTCTGGCCACTAATGGTAGGAAACCAATGCCTGTCTAGCATAGTTTCACCATAGTGCAGTGGTATAGCAGGTAGCAGGAGATGACTGGAGATGTTACCTCTAGAGCGGTTCTTGGTGATGTGTCTTCCTGGAGGTGCAGACAGGCTATTTGTAGCAAATCTTGGAAAAGCACCTCCAGACTGACTGGAGCCAGCAGCATCTGCCTAACTCTACAATTGTTTGAGGGGACCCTTTCAAGTGTCACAGGGGGACAAAGGACCCCCATGGACGCCGCTATGGCCCCCATTGTCTTGGTCGGTTCTGCATCTTTAGACCCTCATATCTCGGCCGTTTATGCGTTTATAACCGCCATTTTGGGCATGCGCGGAGTTGAATATGCCAAGTTTATAATGCCTGCTGGATAGGCGCGTAATTCGCGCCGGTTTGTCTGTGGTGCACTCAGAGCTCCTTTCAGTCTCCATGGCATAACTTCCTTAATACTGGGAGTTCCGCCTTGATCTTGGGCTCATTCTGACCGTCTAATTATGGGCTTTCCATAGAATTTTTGATATTTGACCTAGGTCGCTCAGGAGCGACGCTAGAGCGACCGGAAGGTTATGGCGTTGTGCTTATGTAACCCATTGTTCAGTCCTTAGAGTGCTCAGACACTCATGACGGCGTCAGCGGTGCTCAGGCACCCGTGACGGCCGGTTGCATTCACTTACAAGTTATTAATTTGTGCATTGAACCATGAGGTCGCACACTGAGACCCTCATTTTTATTATATTGTGCAGTGAACCATTAGGTCGGAGCCTTTGATGTCATAAACTCTGTCTAACTGACTGTGGCTGGTGTGCAGTGGGGCATGAACGCTCTTATACAAAGTTTGAGCGCTCTTATAGCTCTTAGAACCAACCTATGTATTAATTTCATAGATATTTCTTTGATTAATACAAAATATGTTAGAATTTATGGAACAATAAAATGGTATATCATAGAATACTCCCTCTCCCCCGAAAGAATGCGAAACTCCGTCATTTCGCCGAGGGAATGTACAATTTATACAATTTTTACCTTATTTTGGAGTTATATACTGTTTTGTAAGAGGATTTGAAGTAATGGGGAGTGCTTCAAATGCAATTTTTGTGGTAGAGCTTTGTCAGTATAAACAATTTTCTCCTGGGTATAAGTACATTTCCGAGTTTCTATATCTTACCATACCATAGCTTATTTGCTTATGTAACATCAATTTTGGGTACAATTTTCCATTTTTATGTACAACATACAATTTGGCAAATAGTGTGCAATTTTGGCATTTAATGTTCAATTTAGCGTGCAAATTGAACATAAATGACAATTTTAGTGTGCAAATTTACAATTTCGCGTGTAATTGCGTTCAATTGACAATTTCAGTATGCAAATATATAATTTTTGCGTACATTTGGCAATTTGAGTGTGCAAATATATAATTTTCGCGTATATTTGGCAATTTTAGTGTGCAAATATATAATTTTTGCGTACATTTGGCAATTTGAGTGTGCAAATATATAATTTTCGCGTATATTTGGCAATTTTAGTGTGCAAATATATAATTTCGCGTGCATTTGGCAATTTTAGTATGCCAATGTATAATTTTGCGTTCAATTGATAGTTTCTGTATGTACAAATATAATTTTGCGTACAGCTTGGATACACATAGAAATGTTGATTTTCTAAAAATCTGACTTCAGTGTATGAATTGGGTACAGACATACAATATAATGTGCAACATATAATTCAAACGTAAATTGGATACAACTTACAATCTAGTGTGCAAACATACAATTTTAGTGTGCAAATTGGGTACGAGCGTACAATCTGGTGTGCAAACATACAATTTTAGTGTGCAAATTGGGTACAAGCGTACAATCTGGTGTGCAAACATACAATTTTAGTGTGCAAATTGGGTACAAACGTACAATCTAGATTACACTATTCAATTTATGGGATTTGAGACAAATTTTTCCGAGGGCCGGAAAAACAAAGTACTTCATGTACAATAGGCTTGTTTGTCTCTGAGTTACTCATTGATTTTGCTATATGGGTGTATTAATTGGCAATTTCGGCAGTGGGCCGCTGCTTAATTGACTATTCCCCTAGCCTTTTGAGTATGTGTCCCTGAAAGAGATTTATTTGGTGAGTATCTTAAGTAAACATGTTTTATGTCAACAATTTTCTCAACAATTTTTTTTTTTTTTTTTTTTTTCATTTTTCCAACAATTTTCTTGGATACCTAAAGTGTGTTACTTTAAGTAAACCTTGGCATAGTATACAAGTGCTAGTGGGTACAAAAAATGTCTTATTTATCTACCTGCATTCATGTATATTAATGTTAGATTTGTACAATTTTACAATTTGTAATTTGCAATTTCGCAATTCTGCGCGTATATGTGCGCATTAATCATTGATTTTTGTGAGAATACCATAGATTTTCATATTATACATCAACAAGTGGCTGTGTATATAATTTTTTTTTTTTTTTCTAATACTTTGATAATTTCATTGACAGTGGAGGTGTGTGTCATGTGTGAGATGTGTCATCTCGGTATCTCCTGGTGGTGGACTGGGGGCAGTCTAGGCTGTGGGCAGCCTAGGCTGTTTCCACAGTCACCGGGGAGGGCTGGTGGTTTAGAAAATTAGCAATAGTCTGCATGTTTGACCTTGCGGTCTCCTCCTGTTGTTCGTCAATAATTATATCTGTTGTATTTTCCAGTGCTGTCATGGTCACCGGGCTGGTGCCACAATCATTCTGGAGAAGCATGGAGTAGTACAGTCCTTTGTTTTTAAGGGCTGGTATAGTACTGAACCTAGTGCGCCAAGGTAGGTGTATCACCTGAGGGAGGTGATAAGCAAATTCTCCTCTCTGTGTTGTTATAACTGCTGGTCCATTCCAGGTAAATATAGCCTTAGGTAGTGGGAAGGTTTTAACCACTATATCCTTATAGGTAGGGGCAGCTACTGATTTAATCTCATCAAATTCATGTGGTATTGGCCTCAAGGGTAGCGCGAAGTTTGAGTCTCCACAATATATTTTAAAATATATTGTGGGGTTTGTGCGCTTGGCCACATTTTTCTTGCCACAGTGTGTCTGTGCAAATTTCTTAAGGTACTTCATTATTCTGTAGGCTGAGTAGATGGTCAGGGTGAATAATATAGCAATTATCAGGGTGTGGGTTTCCTGAATTGTGAGGAAAGGGGTGTGGGTTTCCTCTGTAGGGGTTAGTTTGGTAGGATTCTTATCTGGGAGCAATTTGTGTAGGGGCAGCTCGGTGACTAGTCTGAATGCTTTGGCTGTAGGCAGGTAGGCTACAGTTCCTCCTAGTCTGTATAATTTGAGTAGTATGTATACTATAAAAATGTGAGCTGATATCCCTAGGATGAGTGCTAAGCTTTGGAAGATTGGATGCTCTGTAACTCGACGTAGGTATGACTCCTCGTAGCGCGTTTCCATTTCCTTATTAAGGTTGGAGGCATCTTTTAATACTGTTTTGGCAAAGGGCTCTAAATTTAGTTGAGTAATATCATCCATGATTGGATTTTCCTGTAGTTTTTCTAAGGTTCTAGAAAGGTTTACTACTGGGAAATTTGGAAGATTCTCTCTTTCATCTGGTTTGGTTTCAGAAATTTTGTTAAGTGCTGCCATGAATGGTAAATTAATTGTCTTGAGAATGTAATGAAATGATAAGGTTGAGTTACAGGGCAACCTTGTGTTTGGAAGAGAAAATTCTCCTACACTGATCGTGCACCCACAGGGTACACCTATGATTGAGTAGGACTGGGCCTTTCGAGTTTCAGACGTTTTACCATGGCAGTTAATAAAGTAATGGGGTTCATTAGTAGTGACCAGATACTCATCTTCAGAAATGGAAATAGCATGGGTGGTAGGTGCTTGCAGTGGTGAAACTGTAAACTTGCAATGTTCCTTAATCTGTTGAGCCTGGTTAGTAAAAATGGCTACAGGGCATGTAGGCCTGTGTTTATAGATTCTACCATTTACATCTCTGCATACCTTTACTGTAGTACCTTCACATGCCTGCATATCTGCTGAGTCCAGTTCGATAAATAATGATTCATCGTAAGATACTGCTAGAAACTCAGTCGTGGTTTGTAATTTGGTGACTCCTCTGGTGGGGGTCTCCTGTGTGTCTATAGGCATGGGTGATGTAATCATTTGGTACAGTTTGAAGGTTGAGGTGGTAGATTGAATTATAATGTCCAGATGAATATATATATGGTGAGCTGAGTAAGTGTATGAGGTCAGCTTCTGTGAATAATAGAAATCTAAGTCATTAATTGCGACTTGTGCTCCAGGGTGTGTAATCCTAAGTTTGTTATTAATGTCAATTAGATATCTAGCAAGGTCTGAGGGTGGCACTATATCAGGGGTTAGGATCCCTGATGATAGCATCCTCAGGGCTGCATTTGTCCTTTGCAGTGTTTGAACTGTATTCATTCTTGCTGCTATGATAATTAGTGCATCATTTAATACTTGCATTTTTTCCCTTTGAGTTTTCTCGTGCCTTGAATATGAGTCAAGTGACCTGGACATGTTAGAGGCCCACAGGTTGACGGTGTCACCTATGGTGTTGATTGTGCTGTCCAGTACCTTCTTATCTTGGATGTATGCTTTAACAAACTTATCTTGTCTGTCTGTGATCTTTTCAATGAGATTAGCTGCTTCCTGATCCTGTTTAGCAAATTTTCTTAGTATTTCATCTATGTTCTTGAGCTGTCCCATTACTTGGTTTACATCTTCTACTGTGGCTAGACCTAGCACACCGCGAAACAGGGGTGCTAGAAAACCCAGTATGGCCTCTCTTTTGGCCTTGTCTAATGTGTTTATGGGGTTGGATAAGAACAATTTGATGGAGGCTAGTGTTTCATTTATCTCCTTGTCTGCAATTTCCAGCAAGGTGTCTAGCTCCTTAGCTTGTTGGATAATTTGGCCAGAGGTATGATCTTGTAGAGTAGGAGTGGTCAACTGGAGTATTCTATCCCTTATGGATCCTTGGGTAACGGGTGCCCGAGGTATCTTGTAGGGAATAGCTAACAACAGTGTTGTGGTTGTATGTCCATTGACCAATGGTTGAGGGCTAGGTTTGAATACTACTCCTATGTTTTGTCTCACCACAGGTGTATAACCTGCAGTAAGTGGTTTTGTAGTATATAATAACAGCATAGTTAGCAGTATGGGTGAAACTCTCAGTGTCCCCATGGTGCTTGTGTAAAGCAAGTTTGCTGTTTAAAGTCTTGTCAAATTTGTAGTGATTTGGTGCTGGTAAAGTCTAAGTGTCTGGTGTAACACTTTAAATGAAGTGGTTCAAACTGTACCTTTGCAAGATTGAGCTGTCTTGGCAATATGTCCGGTGAGTCTATAGAGATTGACCAGTAAATGGTAAGGTCAGGTTGAAGGTGAAGTAGCTGTGTTCTTTATCCTAGTGCAGTCTCTCCTAATGGAGAAGTGGGCTGGCTAATTCCCAAGTGGGGTCCTGTAGACTTGTGTTCCAGACTGCAGCTGGATGAAGACTGATGGTGGGCTATGGTCCACAGTGCTTCTTATGTAGCCTACCCTACCCACATCCATTGTGGGCCTGGTATTGTTTCTCTGGAGTCAAGGCCTTGATCTCCAGTGTCTGCAACTGTGGGGGTCTATTGTGTACTCTGTGTACTGGTAATTAGCTCCTCCTGTCATCCAGGACAGCCATTCATGACCGTCTAGACAGTTGTCTGAGTGTAGCTTATAAGGTCAATTGATCTCTATAGACTGCTGTGTTGGCATAGCGCGCTCTTTCATGTGGGGATTAGGCTTTAGACACTCCATTGTGTTACCCTTACTCTTCTTAGACTTCATGTCTGCTTTACTTGGGGGGTCCCAGTCTTTGACCCTTTCAGAGGCAATAACCTACTGATATATTTACAAATTTGATTGGCTTTATATACATATAAGTAATTCATTATCAGTCACACATGTCTTATGTGTGGATGAAGAGAATTTGTAATACATTTTGAAAATCTTATGTTTTTTTTTGGTATCTCAATCTTGTTTCTAATTTCTTGAAACTGCACCACACCTAGATGTCTTCCTTAGTATGTGGTGTGCAGGCCTAGGCTTGATAGGGCCTATGCCTGTGGTTTCTCTTGTAAGGGTGATATCATTTTTGTTCCTTACAGTTTTGCTGTAGTATTTGGCCTCATGTGGAATAAGCCTGTGTGCAAATTCATTATTTCTGACAGCCACAACCTTTTTCAGTCTGTCTATGTGCACTGGTCTGGCCACCAATAGATTGGTGTCCAAGTTTTTGAGTTTGGCACTTGTCAAACTAGGTCTATCTACTACAACATATGGTCCCATAAAAAGGGGTTGAAGTTTCTTACACTCTGTATTGGTCAGGATTCTTGGTATGTTTAGGTACACCATGTCGGTGACCTTGATTTCCTGTGGTGTAAGTTTCTTATCATATCTATCCTTTCTTTCCTTTTGTAGCTTGGCGACCCTTTCTATAGCTTTCCTCCTAGAGGTATCTTGATTTGTTATCATGTTAGCTACATGGTCTGCTACTGTGGATATGTCTTCCTGTATTCCCAGCCCTAAGTCCATTGGGGTGGCTGGGTTTCTTCCATGGAGTAGGAAGAAAGGGGTGAATCCTGTGGTTTGGGATTCAGTGTTGTTTAATGCAAAAGTTATGGGTTCAATAAATGAATCCCAATTGTTTTGGTGCTTTGAGCAGAATGCTCTGAGTGCTGTGCCTATGCTAGCATTGAATCTCTCTACAAGCCCATTTGATTGTGGCCTGTATGGTGAGGAGAATTTATGTTTGATCTTGAGGTGTTTAGTTAACTTTGTGAACTTTGCACCTGTATAACATGTCCCATTGTCTGTTTGAAGAGTGGCTGGTGTTCCATGATGACAAATTATATTCTTGTAGAACTCTGCTGCTGTTGTCTCAGCTTTTAAGTCAGTAGTAGCCCAAGCTGTTGCATATCTGGTAGCATAATCTATGCAGACTTGTATATGTTTGTTTCCCCTGGCAGTTGTGGGAAGTGGTCCCACCGCGTCTAGGTTTAGGAACTTCATTGGTGAAGTCATGTACTCTCTCACTGTCATTGGTGTTTTGTGTGAGTGTACTTGCCTTTTTGCTGTGAGGCATGTGTGGCAGGTGGAAACATATTTTGTTGTGTCTGCTAGCATAGACTTCCAATATACCCTAGGTCGGAGTGCTGACAGCATCCTACTGGAACCAAGATGGCCGCCAGTAGGTGAGTCATGGAAATACTGTAGTGTACTTGTTACCCATTGCTGTGGTATAACAATTTGAAGTGGTACAGTATTGGTTTTTCTCCAATTTATGGGGCATATATGGACTAATGTACCATTTACCAAGGTGTATGTCTGGCCTTGGTTGATGATTCTATTTCCTTGTGCTTTTGGTGCAGGCAAGGTCCCATCCTCAAGATACTGTATGAGGGGCAATAGGTCCTTGTCTTTCCTTTGTTCCAAGCCAAGGTTTGTACCTGAGATGGATGTGTCGGGAATCTGATCCAGTAGTTGATTTATATCTAGCACATGTTGTTTTATTCTGTCTCTTTCTTTTTCTTTTTCATCGACTATTGGCCTATCTTGTGCCTTTTGTTGGGGTGTGTCACTCTTGTTTTGGTGTGTAGGCTCCTTTGGAGGGCCTATTCTCGCCTTAATGGGAGTGGCAACCTTTTTCTTTAAAGGCACAATTTGCTTTTTGTCATTCTTCTTTGTCTCAGAGTTCTTTGACTTAGTAGATGCAGTGTCTTTTGTGACATTTTTCCTGGCAGGTGGGGTTTTGGTAGGTTTGTTTCCTGTGACCTTTTTCTCATTTAGAATAGTTTGTGATTGTGTGGGGGGTTTTGGTGTGCCCTCCTGAATCATTTCTCTAGTCTTTGAGCGTGTGGTCATAGGACACAAATGGTTTGATGTTTCCTCTCCCTGCATTGGTTCAAAGAATCTGACTGATTTAGAAGTTGCTTGAGTAATAGCATATATTGTGTCTTCTGGATCTTCATCATCTGAGTCAGGTGGGGTGAAGGGTGGCTCCTTAGGAGTTGCCTTCAGCATTTGATTGAGTGATGAGAATTCAATAGGCTTGAAGTCATTATCTGGAAAGAGTTGTGAGTATTCTCTCTCACAGTGGCAAAACACATAGTGTGTAGATTGCTTCAAGATACCCCTAATGGGTGTCTCTGGCCTTTCAATGGTGTTGGGTGGATCATCCCTTTTGAATGGTACTTTCTTTGTTACTTTTGCAAACTTGGTTCTACTGGCTGCTCTAACTCTCCTTGGTGGGGGTGGAGGGTTAGTCATGGGTCCAGAATCTGGGTATTCTCTTCTAGACATAGCATCTGGTGGTGTGTTATCATCACCTTTCACGTGTTGGATGGTGAATGAAAATTGTTGTATGTCTAGAGCCCATCTGGCCCATCTATGTGTGAGTCCTGTATTGGTTAATAGTGGGATTAGGGCTGCATGGTCTGTGTATAATTGGAAGTGTCTAGTCTCTAGATAGTGTCTGAAGTGTAATACTCCATACACTACTCCCAGTAGTTCTCTCTCTGTGGTATTGTAATTTCTCTCATGTTTTGAGAGGGTTCTACCTGCAAAGGCTACTGGTCTGAGCACTCCTTCATTATCTCTCTGCGAGAGTACAGCTCCTAAACTCACATTGGAAGCATCAGTTGCCAAACTGAACTCTTTCTCATAGTTTGGATATCTGAGAAGAGCATTGGTACAGAGGGCATGCTTTAATGTTTTGAAAGCATTATCTGCCTCTTCTGTCCAGACAAATGCTTTGAGATGTGTCTGTAGATCATACAATGGTCTAGCAATTTGGGCATAACCTTTGATAAACTTTTTGAAGTATTGGCATAGGCCTGTGAAGGATCGGACATTTTTGACTGATTTTGGTGTTGGGAAGGTTTTGATTGACTCCACCTTTGTGGGAGATGGTTGTAGTCCCATGGGTGTGACTCTCATTCCCAAGAAGTCTATTCTGTCTATGAAGTATTCACATTTTGATTTCTTCAGTTTGAGTTTACCAACTCTTAGGCTGTTGAACACATCTTCCAGGTCATGGAAGTGTTGTTCGATTGATGGTGATAATACCAATATGTCATCTAGGTATGGTAGGGCACATTTGTACTTGAGTTTGTTCAGAATTAATGTGACTAGATGGCAGAATCCCGCCGGTGCCGTCGCTAAACCCATCGGCATCCTTTCATAGACATATTTTTTGTCATTTGCTATGAATGCGGTTTTATGCTGATCCTCCTGTCTGATAGGAATTTGAAAAAATCCCTGTTGGGCATCTAGCTTACTGAATACTCTTGGTCTGAGTGACCCTATCATGTCTAGAGTGTCATCGGCCCGGGGTGTAGATAAGGCTTGATTTATCGTGTTCTGGTTCAAATAACGAAAATCTGTGACGAGCCGATGGCCTCCCGATGATTTTTGTACTAAAAAGGATCTGGAGGCCCAGGGGCCCTCGGCACATTCTCTCAGAATGCCCTGTTGTACTAGCCTCTCACACTCTTCCCCTATTGCGGCCTGTTTTTCTGGTGTTTGTCTATATGGTAGGAAATGACATGGTACTGCCTCAGGTTTTACATGTATTGAGTGTGTATACAGGTGTGTGGCACCAATGTCTCCATCTTTTCCTACAAATACATCATCATACTTGGTCAGCAGTGATTTTAATCTATCATGCTGATCTTTGGATGTGAGCACAGATTTTGGTGGAACATTCTCTTCCAATTCTGGCTCGAGGTCATGTGCCTCACTATGTATAGCAGCTATTTCAGAGAGTCTGATTGAGTTGGGTTCAGGGTCAGCATATGTGGACTCACAGTCTGAGTCTGTGTCACTGAATTGAGTTACATCCTCAGGCCGTATGGCTGAGATGGATTGATCAGTGTGTGGGGTTGTGTCTGACACCTGTTGAGGTTTTTCTAAATCAGATTCCTTGACTTCCTGAAATAGAGCTATGATGGCACCCTTTTTGATTTTATGTGGGCGCCTGCTGGTGTTGAGTAACACTAGGGGATGTTTGTTATTTTCCCTGGGGGTTACTGCTGCCCTTTGAACTAGATATGGGGCATTGTTATTTCTTTGGAGGTTATCTACTACTCCAGTTTTGCCTTGCAGTGATTGAGTAGATGTTACTTTACCCAATACTGCAAGTTCAGAGAATGGAGGGATGGTAAAATCCCTCACTGCCCTAATGGGTTTGAGAATTTGTTCAGGATCAACATTAAATTCAATTTGAGATTTTGTAGTGCTTAAGAAATCTGTGCCGAGTACAACGGGCTGTGTGAGGTTGGGAATTACAGCAAATTGGTATTGGAATCTGACACCTTGGATTCTAAAGTTCAGCATAGCTGAATGTCTAACATGACACACCGATCCATCTGCCAAATGGATGTTGATTTTAGATTTCCTCAGTTGGATATGGAATCTCTTTTGGAGATCCATGAGGAATGATTGTCTGACACAGGTGATAGTAGCACCTGTATCAACCAAACATTGTACATCTGAAACATCATATAGATTTGCATTGATACAGCCATTTTGAAGAAGTACAATAGAAAGCTTGGTACTCTCACCTGTATCCTTTGATGATGAATCTGGTGGGGTGATGTGTATCACTGATGGACGTCTCTGTCTGTTAGATGGTAGATTTGCACTAGCAATTGTCTCTGGTTGGATCTTTGTTAATCCTGATTGATTGTTTGTATTTGGGGTGTCACAGTGCACTGGCCCATCGGCACTGTGACATCCTAGTTTTCCTGGTTCTGTGGGGTGGTTGAGATGCTTGCCACCAGGAGCTTAGAGATTTGATCCATCACATGAGGTGGTATTTGGGGGTTACTTTGTTGGTTCCCCTGGTAACCTCTTGTGTCAGGTTTGTAATCCTCCTGGCGTGGGTTGGAACCCTGGTTATATTGACCAGAGTTGCTGTATTGACCGGAGTTGTTGGATCTCTGGTTGTTGTAGGCGCCATTGTTGTTGTAGGATCCACTGTTGTAGTTCCTATGTGGACTCTGGCCCCTACTGTTGGATCCTTGACTATAGGATCCAGAGTTGTTTGAACCCTGGCTGTTGTTGTAGGATCCAGAGTTGTTGTAGGATCCAGAGTTGTAGTTCCTATGTGGACTCTGGCTCCTACTGTTGGATCCTTGATTATTATAGGATCTGCCATTACTTGGGGTTCTGTCTCTCCTATCACTGTATGAAGAGTTACCATTGTTGGAGTTGGAAGAGCTGTTGTCTTTCCTACTGTTGTGACCCCCCCGGTTGTTGTTGTTGTTGCCCCCTCTACCTCTACCTCTATTGATTGGTAGTTGGGGTCATAGTTATTTCCTCTATATCTACCGGTAGGGTCTCTTGATGCAACCTTAGCCTCCTGTTGCCTTACATGGGCACTAGACATTAGGTTAACATCTTCATCTGAACTAGTGCTGATTTCCTGGACCTTTTTCTTAGTAGGCTGTGGGTTGGTTTCTGCATCCCTTACCTTCCTAGATCTCTCTTGGGTCTCAACCTCTAGGGCTAGGTCTAGGGCCTGGTCAAAAGAGTCTATTTTCTTGTTCTCAAGAGCTACAGAGATCCAGGGCCTCATGCCTTGGGTAAATGCCTTGCTTAGGGTTTCATCACTCTGGCGTTGGGCATTACACACTTTCCTGAGATGGCATGCATAGTCTAGAACAGGTTCATCTATCTTTTGTGCACGGAGTGCAGTCCTTGAGATTATATTGTCTCGAGTAGCAAAATACTCTTTTAATTTATTCACTACATTGGTCCATGTCAACATATCAGGTGTGGCACTCTCCCTGAAGGATTCAAACCAAGCTAGTGCTTGTCCTTCGAGGTACTTGGGTAAATATGTTACCATGGTGTCACTGTCTGTCACTTTGTACTTATCCTTCAGATATTCTGGGAATTTGTGATCAATAAATAATGCTGTTGACATGAGTGGTGATGGGTGTGAAAAGGTTTTGGGTTTTGTTACCTCATGTAGCCTGATCTTTCTGTCATCCTGTTGTTTTCTGTCTATGAGTTTGGTCATGTTGGACACCATGGAGATTATGATGTCATCTTTGGATCCAGAGGCAGATGGTGTGACAACAGGTGTGATGGCAGGTGTGGGAGGTTGTGGAGTCTGGGATGATACCATCTTCATGAGATCTGCTATCTGTTGTTGTTGTCTCTCTAGGGACTTCCGCTGATCTTCCATGGCCTTCTGTTGAGCATCTATTGCTGCATTCCTCTCTGCCAGTTGTTGGTTGAGGATCCTCTCCCTTTCCTCCTGCTGGGACTTGTTGGTCTCTAGGGCAGTAACTGCATCTTGGATGGCCTTCTCATAGGCCCTTATCTTCTCAGCTGTCTGATTTGGTTGGGGGCCTTCATTGGTGTCCATGATGGAGGGTGTGGGGGAGGTGTCTCTGGAGGAGTGGCTGTCAAAGGCTGGAGCTGGGGTGGAGGATCTAGATGAGGGTGTGGATCCACCCCCTGAGGCAGATCCTTCTTCCCCTGAGGTAGATAGCGTGAGTTGGGCGTCCTGTAGAGATCCCTGGGAAATGTTGGATCCCTGAGAACTGGTTGTTCCCTGAGTAGACAGGGTGGGTGGTGTGGGGTCTACTGAGTGTGGGTCTGTTGTATTGGAGGCTGGTTTGCCTCCTGCGGGCCTCCTAGATCTTGGTGGGAGGGAGACCTCTTCAACAGGCCCCTGACTACGTAAGGTCTTTGTGTGTTGTTCTGCCAGCTTGACTGATAAGGCCTTGATGTGTGTGGTGGACCTCACTGACGTGTGGGAGACCTCACTGACGTGTGGGAGACCTCACTGACGTGTGGGAGACCTCACTGACGTGTGGGAGACCTCTCTGACGTGTGGGAGACCTCACTGACGTGTGGGAGACCTCACTGACGTTTGGGAGACCTCACTGACATTTGGGAGACCTCACTGACGTTTGGGAGACCTCACTGACGTCTTGGGAGACCTCACTGACGTTTTGGGAGACCTCACTGATATATGAGAGATCTTACTGTTGTGTGAGAGATCTCATTGATGTGTGGGAGATCTCACTGATGTGTGGGAGATCTCATCGATGTGTGGGAGATCTCACTGATGTGTGGGAGATCTCATTGATGTGTGGGGGATCTCACTGATGTGTGGGGGATCTCACTGGTATGTGGGAGATCTCACTGGTATGTGGGAGATCTCACTGATGTGTGGGAGATCTCACTGGTGTGTGGGAGATCTCACTGATGTGTGGGAGATCTCACTGGTGACCTTGGTGGGTATGGTGTCAAGGTCAAGGTCACTGGGTGGGTGGAGTGGGTCTTACTGTGTGTATGCGGTACCAGCTTTAATTTACTGTGTGCATGATTGTTCTTAGTTGTGGTACCAGCTTTAATTTACTGTGTGTATGACTGGTCCTAGTTGTGTTACCAGCTTTAATTTTTACTGTGTGTATGATTGTTCCTAGTTGTGTTACCAGCTTTAATTTCTATGAGCCTGTGAGAGATGGGATCTTAGTAGGATGTTCTCCACCACTTTGTCATACTAGTGATTGGCATGATCAAGTTGTCATATGAGAAATATCATAAGACTAGTGGTATATAGTGTAATTATCTCAAGGCTCTTATAAATAGTGTTATTTCCAGTTGTCACTGGTTTATTCAGCTTTAGGCAACATGTAAGAAATATCAATCATACAGTAGTTAGTATGTAGGTAATTTGCACATACAGTAAACATACAGTAATTTATAAAGTATAATGTTCAGTTCCACTCCACCTGTGAGGTATTAATAATACAGTGTCCAGCATACTTCTAGGTGGGTTCCCACACCTAGCTCCTGACCTGCTGCTTAGAGGAATAATGTAATAATGGATAACTTTACCCTCTGGTGGAAGTCTTGAAGAAGATAGCCTCTGGCCACTAATGGTAGGAAACCAATGCCTGTCTAGCATAGTTTCACCATAGTGCAGTGGTATAGCAGGTAGCAGGAGATGACTGGAGATGTTACCTCTAGAGCGGTTCTTGGTGATGTGTCTTCCTGGAGGTGCAGACAGGCTATTTGTAGCAAATCTTGGAAAAGCACCTCCAGACTGACTGGAGCCAGCAGCATCTGCCTAACTCTACAATTGTTTGAGGGGACCCTTTCAAGTGTCACAGGGGGACAAAGGACCCCCATGGACGCCGCTATGGCCCCCATTGTCTTGGTCGGTTCTGCATCTTTAGACCCTCATATCTCGGCCGTTTATGCGTTTATAACCGCCATTTTGGGCATGCGCGGAGTTGAATATGCCAAGTTTATAATGCCTGCTGGATAAGCGCGTAATTTGCGCCGGTTTGTCTGTGGTGCACTCGGAGCTCCTTTCAGTCTCCATGGCATAACTTCCTTAATACTGAGAGTTCCGCCTTGATCTTGGGCTCATTCTGACCGTCTAATTATGGGCTTTCCATAGAATTTTTGATATTTGACCTAGGTCGCTCAGGAGCGACGCTAGAGCGACCGGAAGGTTATGGCGTCGTGCTTATGTAACCCATTGTTCAGTCCTTAGAGTGCTCAGACACTCATGACGGCGTCAGCGGTGCTCAGGCACTCGTGACGGCCGGTTGCATTCACTTACAAGTTATTAATTTGTGCATTGAACCATGAGGTCGCACACTGAGACCCTCATTTTTATTATATTGTGCAGTGAACCATTAGGTCGGAGCCTTTGATGTCATAAACTCTGTCTAACTGACTGTGGCTGGTGTGCAGTGGGGCATGAACGCTCTTATACAAAGTTTGAGCGCTCTTATAGCTCTTAGAACCAACCTATGTATTAATTTCATAGATATTTCTTTGATTAATACAAAATATGTTAGAATTTATGGAACAATAAAATGGTATATCATAAGTACACTATAAGAAATAACTGTTCGATCTTCCAGGAGTTTTCATAAAACTAAACGATGAACAATGGACCACCACACCTACCTTGCAGTGAAGCAGTGTAGTTTCTACAATAAAGTAGAAGTAATCTCCCTGAAAATGAGGATGGATCTCTGGCAATTTTCGGACAAGGATTTCACAGTAATTACAATGGCATCCCTTTTACAGTGTACCTCAGGTTAGCTACCCATTTTATTAAGGCTACATAGAGAATTAATACATTGTGCATAGAGTATTAATACAGTAGACCTGTGTTGCCAACATGATGCGTCAATGCAGGCCTGGTGAGCTACATTGCTAAGGCTACTTTTTATGAAAACTAATTTATATATTCTGCAAATCAAGCATATCATTATACTCTATTGATTTTAGTCCTATCATGCTATGTTATTCTTGTTGCAGTGTCAAATTGCATATTATGCCTTATCAACAATGGTTATTAACTGAAAACTGCTTTAGACATTGGATTTAACTTGATATTACAAAAATGCATGCTCTCCTGAATGGTCATAGAGTGCCCAACAGAATTTCAACATGATAAATACCCTATGCATGGGGTCTAGATGGTGTGGCAAGTGGCTCCATTATTAGACCAGACTGATACATGGTTTGCAGGCTGCAGCTGTTGGCTCACAGACCATTGGCAATGTTTGAGGAGAGGTGGGCTATAGGTGTTGGTGTGGGAATGGGGTAGGGTGTTAGGCATGCCATCTCACCTCCATTGTGTAACACTTATGGGCAAGCATTCGGCAATGACTGAGCGATCAATATTGTGGCAAGGACAAATGAGAGGCCTTCACCTTGACCCTCACTGTTGACCCATGGGTTTCGTATTGGCAAGGGTTACATTCAGGGGTTGGAATGATTTGTGTGACTGGATGGAAAATGATTCAACGCCATTTGGATTTCCAATCTAAATATGCACTCTAAGAAATAACTGTTGAATTTACGAGGCATTCTCATGAAACTGAACAGTGAACCGCTGTTATTGTATTGAAGT
This sequence comes from Acholoe squamosa, assembly GCA_949317995.1. Classification (NCBI taxonomy): domain Eukaryota; kingdom Metazoa; phylum Annelida; class Polychaeta; order Phyllodocida; family Polynoidae; genus Acholoe; species Acholoe squamosa. The sequence goes on from OX439051.1 coordinate 16,946,889, forward strand.
AAAGCAGGGTAGTTTCTACAATGATGCCCCAGCTGTCAATGCAGTTAAGCACAGTGGCACAAGGAATTTCTGTAAATAATAGCGATTCTTGGGCAATTTTAGGGCAAGGAGTTTACTATAATTTTGACAATGTTTCTTTTAGAGTGTGTGCACCCCTCTGTCTGGATGAAAGTGCAGTCTTGTTGTACCGATTAATGTTCCATGCCTTGTAAATAACACATCCACCTTTTTTTTTTTATTTCAATGAACACATATTCTCTCAAGAATCAAAGCCCAGTCAGAAACTAATGCAGTGAACAGTCATTTGACCTCCACTATAAAAAAACTGTTGAAATTGGCTGTCTAATAAGATTATTTTGCATTTCAATTGCCAGTTGATGCTACATGCTGCCCAAGAAAACACCTCCTGGGCATCTCATTCTTCTTATCATTGCCAAAATTAATCATTTTCATGTCAACTGCAGGATTTAAACCAATGACACTCATTGCTCTTGTGTGACCAGATATTGCCAACTACACTGTCACCACCCAGCCCCTGCTGTCAATGCTTAAAGGTGATATGCCCAGTGCCTGACATATCTTATAATGTCTTTTCTGATTGTGTCATATTGAATAAAGATTAACCTGAGCTCCTATTACCACAGGCCTGATGGGAGTTATGTAGCTGACCTGATACCTGCATTGCCTTCATATTCATTTTCTTCCTCTCGAGGTCCTTGTGTCACATAGATAGAATTAAACATGTTAAAAAAATCCCTTTACTTAGACTTTTACATAGGGGATTTGGTGGGTTCCATTTAAATGTTTATGGAACAAAGCACCCATAAGAAAATAATGCATAAATACAGCCCTGGTGAGTAACTCGCAAGGCTACATTGTCACATTATGGTGACCCTATTGGTTTTTGATATAGATACAGTCATTATGAATTAATGCATTAGAGGTCTTCAAAGAATCAATGACTCATGATCAGGGGCATGAAAGATAGATAAATACGCTGAGTACAGAACAGGTTTACAGACTGAGTTTGTTCTTGCTGTGGATTGTGGTTGATATTCTAATAGTCAGGGCCTCTTTTCAGGATATGTGAAATGTCAAGGCATCTTTTGTTAAAAGTGTTTTCAGAGTTGAACAAGGATAATTTTAGTGTGCTGGATTCAAATCTGCTGTATGCCGACATAAAATCCTTTGGCATTCACCTCTTATCCAAGATGGCTGCCACTGAGGAATAATTTCTGAACAGAATCCTCCAATTTGGTGAGAAAATTATACTCACGTGGCAGCCATCTTTGATTTGGCTTACAGCCGATTTGAATTCAGCATGCACAAATTACCCTAATTCAACTCTGAAAACACTTTTAACAAAAAAAGCCAAGCACCTCTTTATTCAGCATCTTATCTAGATTTGGCTCCAGACTATAACTCATCTATCTGACCACAGATTGTCCACAAAGAACCCCATTATCCGACCCATCCCTCTGAACGCCACACCACAAGCCAACACTTATTTTCTTTACTTGCCAGTACTTAACAATTCATAGTGATAGTCTCTCTCTGGATGAGTTTCCATGGCAACCTTTACTCCATTCCTTTATCTGCTAATGTATCTAATATCAGCCTTTTGCGGCTTGCTTCCTGGTGCAGATCATATCCTTGATATCCGTCTCTATGTCAGGGATCTCAGTCTATTCAGTGGATTGCATTCAGGGCCTAGTAGTTCTGATTCTGACAATTTGTATGTAAATGACCATGATATTATATGAGACAATTACCCTGATATACCACAGCTAAGGTTTCCTGCTCATATCCACAAACTATGGTGATTGCATAGAAGGCTTATTTCCCAAATCTGGATCTGGTTAGTCTTTTACTGCAAGATGTTTACAGTCAGGACTCATCTCACCACAGACAATGAAAACAGGATAAGATCTATATAATGATTTGCCCCACAATAATTATGCCAAAGTAGTGAACTTTGTTACATGAGAAAATATAGGCCTAATCTCCTCACTGAGATGATGCATCTATAAACGCCCTCAGTTCATAAAAAGAATTCATGTTGAACTCAGCTGATACGATGGCTGAGTGTGCGAGAAAACAAGATACCAAGTTAACAGGCAAAGTAAACCTTGAATGGTTTGGCACAAGATCCAATAAAAGCATCATGGGTGAACAACCCTTACCCTCTCTGCCTAAGAGGATTTGTGCCCCTGAAATGTTAAAAAGAATCATTGATGCATTGTTCTTGGATTAAAAGGGAAAATGACTGGACTCCTTTATCTTTACCATCAGTCAATCATCTGCCTGAACTGTTGTCACATGACCAGTCACTTGCACTTGAACAGAAGAACCAACTCACCTGGGTCCCTTTGGAGTAGACTGTTTGCGAGGAAATGCATCTACCTCATTCCACACACCAGAATAAAACTATACAACAGTGCATACATCAAGATGATAATCTAAACAAAAACACCACATATTTGTTGTCAATTTTTTACAGGCTATTTTCGGCCTGTGGATTGTCTGATATACATACATGCACATAAAATCCAAGTCATAGGATTGTGGGCTCTGCTGGCTCATACTTCAGAATTTCTAATGTCTACACTTGAAATAATGTCTACACTTGAAATAAAACACAGAAGTATATTTCTTTCATTTACATTATTAAGCCAAATATATCAACAGTTGTTATAATAAAGGTGTTAACACACCAAAGAAAGACTCTTTATCATGTTCAAGAACTAAATGCCATTTTTTGACAGTTTTTACACCTGACATAATGTCTCAAGTTTCACCCAAGTCAATCTCTTTGAATGATCACCTTCTGCATGTTGAGGGACAGAGGTGCACTCAAATGAATTGCTGAGGGAATTAAAATGATGATCTTTTCATTTGGGCAAAGGTCGTGTATTGGGGGTAATGTGCTGCAAATATGTAGCGTTTAATCATTGTTATGAGACAGTACTCGTGGGTTTATGGTTCAATGTTCCACAACCGCATGGTTTGCCAAGCCACTGTAGCCATTGTTTTTACTCCACCTGACATATCCACCTGACAAATCTAGATGGATACAGTGGATACATGCTCTAAATCCAGTGGTTCATTTGTATGAAAGTGATATTGTCCTTGTTATTATGAGTATAACATTACGGAACACAAACATAGCAACTCAGATTAAAAGTATGGATGTTAGCAAAAACTAGACACTCTCATATACCTAATTTCAGTTTTCGTCCCTTGCATTGACATTGGCCATTAAAGACACTAAAATACAACACTGAAAACCTTCAAGCTCAGAAACTCGTCAACAGTGACGACTTTAGGTCCTCAGGTTGACAATACCTAAAACTACAACCTTAGGTCCTCATGGGGTCGTCAGAGGTGACGACTTTAGGTCATCACTGACAACCTAAAGTCGTCACTTCGGCTGCCCTTCAAAGTCATTATCAACCTGAGTAGAAATTAGAGATATTCTAGTATTATCTTTTACCATTTCCCATTACCCTTTTTGTAAATTATATTTTAACCCCTCATCCAATAATCAGCATTTATTGGCAGTAGTTGGGGATTCCGATCCATTTCTTAAGGCACTACAATCGCACACAGCACTACAACTACAAAATGCCAAGGCTATTCCTATGGAAACTTTGGTATGACTAGTAGGGTACAGTGGTAGTCTTTTGAGAAATAGTCTCCAGTACATAGTACCATGTGGGTACACTGATCTGTTAGATTTTATGTTAGGCACACTCAATGACTAAGGATATAGCACTAGCAATAGCCATAAGAGAGGTGTCATTACCCAAATGATCTATCTCCTTTTCTATATTTCTACAAAAACGTCCCCATTCTTTTTACACGTATGTTGTATCAAATGATATTTATCTTCCCCTTTTCATAATGTAATATACAATAGTACAAATGTAATATATTTGAGCCATATACACCAAAGAGACCATCAAATATGCTACAGAAATGCATAGTGGGGGCCTCTTCTGGTATATAGACAAACTAATGGGAATGCCAAGGTGGTCAGTTTGACGACTCAGGGTAGTCATAATGGCCTGATGACCCTCTGACGACCCTAAACTTGTCATGTATGACGACTTTCCAATAGCGGCGGGTTTTCAGTGAAGGTAACTAAGAATTTCAACAATTACAGGGTTGTATCTGAAAGTACCTTTCTATAACACGGCACCAATCTTCTAAAGATCAATTATTGTTCAGTTGAGCAGCCTCCTTAGAGACTCCTCTATCTGAGGTAGACTTCTTGACTGGATAGACTATCTTTAATAGAATTCTCAGTTTTTTTTTAGGTCAGACGGTGTTGTAAGGATGCTGAGCAAATTGCTTTCTGTTTGCCTATGGTTTCTTGGCTTTGTTCTGAAATCCCACTGGGGTTACCTGCACTTAAACTTCTAGAAAATAACTTCCTCCTGCTTGTAGTAGTACAATCATAGTAAGTTAAGGGAAAATTTGCAAGTTCTGTTTCCCAGCAATATCAAAATTATTTCCAAAAAGCTTTACCCATAGCTCATGATAAGTTGAAGTTGATCTGCAATTGAATTGCAAGAAACCAGCGACATAGCTCAGGTATAAGGCACAGCTTATACAGGTGGATAATCCCCTGCTGCGCCTTATACAAGCAGCAAAAGGAGGGTGCCTTATATGTGAGGATCTAACACCATAGAACAGTACTAAAGTGACCAAAATGACTGACTCAGAGTGCACCTAATACATTCTTACTGAACTTAAAGTGTGCCATATACACTAGGTGCTCCTAAGCTGTATGGTTACTCACCACTGTGCATGAAAACATATTGTTTTGGGATTGTTCTTTTTTTTTAAAGTTAAGTTTTAATAAAAAGAAGAAGTTTGTATTGTCAGCACCCTATCATTAGCCCACCTTAGCCTGGCACATTCCCAGCACAGTCCATGGCACTGTTTGTGGGACCTGCAGGGATTTATCCAGTATTGACTCCAATGCCGGCAATGGATGAAAGCACACTAATGAGGTAATGAAACTAGTGCATGGTTGCTAACCTTATGTGCTAGGCTGACTTAATGCTAAAGGTTGACCCAGTTCTGAAGCCTTTCTCCCCAGGCATCCATAATAGGTCTTGGGTTGCATTTCACTGCCATAGATTTTTTTTTATTTAGGCCCAGGTTTTCGGGTGAGAATTTAGGCTACTTAGGATGGTGTTCTCAGGGAAATTCTCATACACTTAGCGCTGACTTTATTTCATTTAAAATATACTAGAAGACAGAAATTCCATTTCTGGGGTATTGAGGGATCTGAGATGATAAAAGTATGAGAATGTGCTAAGTGTCAACTGCTGAATATTATTGCTGAAGCCCCATATATGATCATAGGCCAGTGGATACAGTGTCAGCCTTACCCAGACTGAATCAGTACCTCTGTAATCTGGGATAGAGCCTATGAGGGTGATGCAATGTAATTTTTTTGGGTTGGAAGGTCATGTCGTCCAGTCTGACTGATTTTAGCACAGAACACACATATTGATTTATGTCCTATTATTCCTCACCTTAGTATAATAGTGTCTGTCAGCCTATGCTCCTATTCCTCTCCCTTCATGTATGGCAATCACTTGAAATAACTATACCCAGGCAGGCTCTAGAGCAGTATAAAATCACTTCAGATCCCAGAATTTGATTACAGTGATTTAATGAATCAGTACAGTTCCGCTGCAGCTCTTGTGGCAGAATGAGGAACTCGAACATCAAGGCTGAGTGGGCAGGGTACATTTATTCACCATAAACAAATGATTTTGCATTTCAATATATAGCCGATCTCAACATCTTATCCTAATTAGATGCATATCAACATGGAAATATTGTTCTCAATTCAACTGAGTTCATTTAATAAACACTGTCATCTGTACTGTTGTCCTGGCATTGATGTGAACCAACATTTGGTCATCTAACAACAATCAACATTGAAACAAATTTAATCAACATATATAGACACAGCACAGATAATCTGAATCAGTCCTGAGGGGAGAGTCTAAAGGGCCACAGAGTCTGTCTTCACAGCCATGAATTAAACAATTTTATAAGATGGATGATTAATTTGAGGGGTGATTTCCAGGTGAAATCAGCTATTTTAGGACATTTCATGAATGTAAACTCATAGCTAATTATTAGTGAGACCATGTGCAGTTAGAGACAAGAGGCCCATTATTACACCATAAACTGACACCACAAGACAAATTATTTATATATAGATGAGGGCAGTGAATCTAAACCAAATGGTGGGGAAACAGGGGTCTTTATGTACTTGGTAAACACCATAAAACGATGTTGTACCTGATATCTCATAAAGCAACACCATCACCTATCTTTATTGCACAAATATAGAGGGTCATAGAAGAAAGGGTTATGTAAAAAGAACATGATACGAGAACCTAACCACACTCTTGTTAGTAGTATATCATAGGCCTGTATGGAAGGTTCTGAGAGTCTGTTGAGTGTTCACAAGCACATATTGAATGAGCATGATTGAAGAGGGTTACAGGACATCCTTGTATGATCATTTACCTGTCTCAAAATTCAGCTTTAACTTATATAGGCCTAATATCCAATGTCAGACATTAAGATTTCACTGTGAATTGCTCCTTTAAGATAATTGATTCTCATCATGTAGCATTATTCTTATTATGGCTGGGGATGAAAGAATAATTTATTTAGTTCTCACATCAGTTTTGTGGACACATCATGCATTTAATATGTGGTCAATGATAGGGACCATTTAACAGGATCTTATTGTTTATGGCAGATGAATGTCCCCTTTTGTCAGGCTGACCGATGACATTGGATTGAAATAGATTCATCTTGTGTTATTACCATCCGGTGATATTGTGATCCTGTCCTAATCCAGTGCTGATTGAATAGGTCACTCAATACCCTTTGTATGGACTGTTGGTGCCATCAGTACACAGGGAGGACTAGGTGTAACTTTTTATACTTGCTAAAAATAGGTGTGGGCAGCTCATCATCACTTACCAAGTGAGTATATGAGACACCATTGTCAAGATCACTATCATTTTAAGTAAAACTCAGCCTCTGATGGTTAGATGGTCAATCAAAATGAAGCAGTACAATCAGGGGCATTTGGGCACTGCCAATGATTGAGATGAATTTATGCACTGTCACCCTTTAATTCAAACATTACCTACTCACCCATGATGAGAATCACAAGTGCGGTTCCTTTGCATGTTTGAATTGGCATGAATCTGATAAAGGATGTTTTGGCTAATTGCTCGATTGAAACTTATGGTTACAATAGTTGTTATGATTACATAGGCCTACATATATAGGGGTTATTATTTTCTAAATTTCATGAGCTGTAGCACTTAGCTGTCTTTTGATGACTAAAATAGGATACTTTGTTTTGCCCTCTGTGCTATACATTCAACAATATCCTGACATGAGATAAATGTTGAATGAGGGAGTGGCCAGGGGTGCAAGGAACAAAACACTATAGGAGTGCTCTAGAGATGGATAGGATGGTGCAGATGTTTTAGCTAGACTATCCAACCACAGATCATTCACAAATGACCCCATTACCCACTCCATCCCTCTGACCATCACACCACAAGCTGGTACTACCTTCTCTTCCCTGCAAGCAATCAGCAATTCATGGCGGTGAGGCCTTTGATAGTCTCCCCATGGATGTGTTTCCATGGCAACCTCTACTCCCCTTCATCTGCTAATGTATCTAATCTGTCCTTATTTTTGCCTAGTCATTTTCATAATATTTGTGGCTGTTTCCGGGAACAATGCCAATTTGCATTCAGAGAGAGGAATGTGGTGTTCATCTAATGGTTCTCATTCTGACTATTAGTATTTTGTTATTTTGGACATGTAGACTACATAACAGATGTAATAGTATATATAAATACATTAAAGTGTTGGTTCCACAGCCATACAATCCGTCGGAATAGCCCTAATCCGACGATTTATAATATATTAAAAGTAAAGAAAAAAATCGGTCGGATTAGTGCTAATCCGACCGATTTAGGTCTGTGGAACCAGCGCTTAAGGAAGCAAACTAACTGAATCTTGACATTAAAATTATCTTGTATCTGCTTAATACAATGATATTTATTTTGGTTTTCTGAATTGTCAGAATATCAGTTGGCCATGATGGCCCCTGCTCCATTAGCCTGTGCAAAAGGCAACAGTGCTGGTCTGACGAAAACATTTATCTGAAGAATCATTAGGCTTTGTGTATGTGCCCCATATCAAAATTGAGACCAATCCCTTTTCAGTTTCACCTGAAATTTGGTCTCTGATGTGGCAAATGATAACAGAAGAAATTCTAGAAAATAAATAAAAAGGTCCAATCGTTCAGTTAAACATCCTCCATAAAGGCTATTTGTAAGAGAATTTCCCATCAGATTCTGGTCACACAATATAAATGACCCCTCAGGAAGTTTTAGGGCAGTAAGTCTAGTAGAGATTCTTACAAAATCACCGTCGTTTATCCTGAGGCTTCGTGTCATTTCTTTATTCAGGCTGTATTGAAAAAGAGGGCTAGGTCTAACAATGTCCCTTTGCCGTTATTTTGCCTCTCTATTTGTTGCTATAGTTTGAAAAAAAGGGGCAAGAGTGATTAACATGACAAACGCATCAAATTCTAATTGAGTATTGGAAGTTGAATATTTTTAAAGGAATGATGCATTGAATGGATTGTCCATTGAGGTCTTTCCCTAATATGAACCACACTGGAAGCATAACAAAAACAGAGCACTGAATGATTTGTTTAACACAATCAGTCTTAATGATTATCTTATTTCATGGGCGTGGAAAGCAGGGGGGACAGGGGGGACATGTCCCCCTCCCATTTTTGGCCAACTCCTCAAAAGGTCAAAACTAAAAGGTCAAGCAAAGGGAGGTCAAAAATTGCAGAAAACTCCCCTGGTCCCATCCACTCTGAAACTGCTTCCCACGCCCCTGTATTTGTCTGTCCAATCTGAATTTTTGAGAGGGATTAGGGATCCATTAAAGATTTCTATTTGCAATCAATTTCCCTGCTCTTGGTATTACTATAGTTACGTCAGGTCTACCATGTAAATACATTATATAAATTAACATAATGCCTTTAAGCTCAGCAATGACAGTCTTCTTTTTCTTGTTTTATCATTAAGAAAATTAGGATAACGTAAGCTATGAAGCAGACTAACTTGCTGCAGTTTTATGCATGGTAAAGATCCTCAGATTGATAATGGAAACTAGGGGACTATTTTATGTGGCTTTCCATTGTTATTAACTTTAAAGTGTTTGGAAAGAAAATAGTTTTACACAGGAAAACAATATCAAAATCGGACAACAATTCATTCAAATAAAACTCAAAAATCCCAATTAACACCAAGCAAATTTAAATAATTGATATCACCAGGCAGTGTGTTAAATGAGAAAAGATCCAGCAGCACAAATAAAAAAATACCAAACATGAAAATGGATGATTAACAAATCCTCTGAGAAGTCAATTATAATAAACCTTTCTTCTTTCAGGTGCTGGGATTCACTAATTTTCAGACTCTGTTTAAGGTAAGCAGCATTATGTAACACATAGATGCTTAATAGAGGAGGGACTTTATCTAGGGCTAGGTCTCCTCAAGATTGGGGCTAAAGGTTTCAAACTTTAAGAGCTGCATGGTACTTCAGTACATGTCCTTATGATACATGTATAAACCAAAGGACATTGACTTTTTATTTTATTTTTTATAGAGCTATATTCATGTATCATGGTGACCCATAGTTCTAAAAAAGTCTGGTTTAGAATAAAAGCAGTAGTTTACCAGAGTGGTGCAATCAACCACTAACCAGTAAATTGAGAGTGCTGACTCAAAGGTTACAAAATAAGTGTTAAAGTGAGAATAATATTAATTTTCAACACTTTACAAAGACCGTAGAAAGATCTTTATTGCAATCTCTGTACTGAAGGTTTTCAGTGTAGACTCAAACACCAATCTATGATGCAGTCTACAGGATCAGAGAAAATACACAGTGACATTTGTGTGATGATATGGATTCTGATGACATTTATGTGGAGCCCAATATAGTCTATATCAGATTACACATCTAACCTTCTACACAACAGAACAGCAATCACTGTCAACTCCTAGGTATTTGCCAAATGCACAAAAAGTACTTTGTCCCTGTCTTTGGTGGCTCCTCAGATAACATGGCTTGACTCATCATTCCCATGACAAGCAGACATTCTATTAATCTCTTTCAAGATTTAGCTGAATAAAAACAAAAGTGCTTGTTCAGGTAGAGTGTATGTGTTGATGTCATTATTTTGGAATGGTTTCAATCATTTTTACTTTATAGGTCTATGGGATCAGCAAGAAAAATAATATGCGAGCTAAAACAGTGCACTGATACTCTGTCAATGTCAAGATCTCTTTTGAACTGACCAATGGCATATTGGATGAGATATCAGTGCATCTGTCAGGAATAAACCATTAGGTCTACTGTCCAGATTCAGCAATGGGGAATATAATGCCCAATGGGGCATATAATGCCCTTTGTATAGACTCCCACAACATTGTGATAGCATAAGTAGCTCTTTATTCTATACCACACTAGGGTGTGAGTACACCATAGGAAATAACTGGTGAATCTACCAGGGGTTTTCATAAAACTAAACAATGAACAATGAACCACCGTAGCTGCCTTGCAGTAAAGCAGTGTAGTTTCTACAGTGAATTATAAAATGGCTGGCAGTGCTCTGCTGCATGATAGAAGTGACCTTGAGTGCATTATATGAGTGTAGTGCACACTTGAGCAAGGTCACCAAAGATGGAAACAAGTCAAGGGCCATTAACTGGTCCAGACATACCTTAATTGGGGATTGGAATGAAATGTACAATGTTTTATAAAGACAATAGACAACTCCTACTTCACATCTCGACTGCCTGTTGTCCTATAATGCACTCAGATGCATTCGTGCATTATAGAACAACAGACTGTCTTGATGTGAAGAAGATCGTTGTCTATTCTCTAAGTAGAAGTAATCTCCCTGAAAATGAGGATGGATCTCTGGCAATTTTCAGACAAGGATTTTACTGTGATTACAATGGCATCCCTTTTACAGTGTACCTCAGGTTAGCTACCCATTTTAAGGCTACATAGAGTATTAATACATTGTGCATAGAATATTAATACAGTAGACCTGTGTTGCCAACATGATGCGTCAATGCAGGCCTGGTGAGGTACATTGCTGAGGCTGCTTTTTATGAGAACTAATTTATATTCTGCAAATCAAGCATATCATTATACTCTATTGATATTATTCATTCCTCAACTCATATCAGGCTATGTTATTCTTGTTGCAGTGTCTGGTTATTCCAAATTGCTTATTATGCCTTATCAACAACGATAATTAACTGAAAACTGCTTTAGACATTGGATTTAACTTGATATTACTAGGATGCATGCTCTGCTGAATGGTCATGGAGTGCCCAACAGAATTTCAACATGATAAATACCCAATGCATGGGGTCTAGATGCCCAGCAAATTGTCGTTATCTGTCGCCATGATTGGTCATCAATGGTGACTCCTTTCTGAGTGATAACTCACTGCGTCATCTTTCGCCACTGTGTGTCAGTCTCACATGGCATGGCAATTTATCACAACAGTCACCAACATGATCTCACTCACTGCGTGAGTATGTGCCACCCCTTGTCATTCCTCACAAAGCATGGTGACTTATCACCACCATCGCCAACATGGATCTAACTCACTGCGTGAGAAGGTGCCACTGCCTGTCAACTCTCACTCAGAATGGCGGCTTATCACAAGCATCGCCAACATGGATCTGACTCACTGTGTGATTATGTACCACTCCCGTGTCACTGGCATCAACTCTCACACAAAATGGCGACTTATCACTACCATTGCCAACATTGGTCTCACTCAATGCGTGAACTTGTGTCACTCCATGTCAATGCTCTCTAAGAATTGCATCATCTGTCACTTACTCTCACTCAGAATGGCAACTTATCACCACCATTGCCAGCCTTTGTCTCACTCAATGCGTGAATTTGTGTCACTCCAAGTCAATGCTCTCTGAGGATTGCATCACCTGTCAGTCACTCTCACTCACAGTGGCAACTTATCACCACCATTGCCAAAGTTGGTGAGACAGCACCACTGTTCAACATGTAGCCTATCTAGGAAGTGTGGGCATGAAGTATAAGTCCCATACGTATCAAATGTGCTTTGTTTCACACTGATTTCCATGTAATACTTCAGAGTTGAATCAAACAAGATTATATAGAGAGAATATCAATTGAATTTAGATAGAGGTATCTCTAAAATGAAAGCAACTATCCATAAACACCTTTTCTCTGGTTACAGGAAAAATACATAGGGAAATATCAACATGAACACCTTGTCTGTGGTTAGAGGGAAGATACATATGGCAATACCTTCTCTGGCAAAACATACTTTGATCTGGCAGATGTGAGGATGCATGATTACCAATGTCGATGATCATGAGCTTTTCATCTAACAAGGTGAGTGATCACCAGCGTCGCCATGACTGGTGAACCTGCGCTATGACGTGGTGCGCATTTCATCTAGCGAGGTGAGTGATCAACCGCCTTGCCATCCCTGGTGAGTGTGAGTCATCACGATCCTCGCCAACCGTGGTGAACATGCGCTATGGCATGGTGTGCGTTTCATCTAGCGAGGTGAGTGATCACTCGTGTCGCCATCCCTGGTGAGTGTGGGTGATCAAGATCCTCACCATCTGTGGTGAACCTGTGCTATCACGAGGTACGAGTTTTATCTAGCAAGGTGACTTATCACAATCCTTGCCATTCGTGGTGAATGTGCATTATGACGTGGTGTGCGTCTCATCTAGCGAAGTGAGTGATCACTCATGTCGCCATCCCTGGTGAGGATGAGTGATCACTCATGTCGCCATCCCTGGTGAGGATGAGTGATCACGATCCTCGCCATCCCTGGTGAACATGTGCTATGACGAGGTGCGTGTTTCATCTAGCGAGGTGAGTGATCACCCGCGTCGCCATCCCTGGTGAGTCTGAGTGATCACCATCCTCGCCATCTGAGGTGAGGCCATGTGATCACCACCATTGCTATTCCTGGTGATCTTGTGCTATAGCGACGTCGTGTTCCATCTAGCGACATGTGTGAGCCACTTCACACAGGTTGACGAGGAGTCACGCCAATTTGCTGGGTGGTGTGGCAAGTGGCTCCATTATTAGACCAGACTGATACATGGTTTACAGGCTGCAGCTGTTGTCTCACAGACCATTGGCAATGTATGAGGAGAGGTGGGATATAGGTGTTGGTGTGCCATCACGCTTCCATTGTATAACACATATGGGCAAGCGTTGGGCAATGACCGAGCGATCAATATTGTGGCGAGGACAAATGAGAGGCCGTCACCTTGACCCTCACTGTTGACCCATGGGTTTTGTATTGGTAAGGGTTACATTCAGGGGGAGGGAAAATGATTCAATGCCCTTGTTTTGTTCAACTTCTGTCCCTCTTGACCACAAACACAAAAGTGCCCGCCCAAAGTCTGGTATATACCAGCAGACCTCTAGAGACTTGGTTTGAGTTCTCACTCTTTTCTCAAGGGCCCATACCCTGTTTTTATTGGCTGACAGCTGGTTTTGTTTACCACTTGACACTGTTCCATGTATAATACACACTGAGATCCACTCTGTGTCTGACTGAAATCCCACACTAACTTTAATTAGGTCTAGGTTGGATATAGGAGAGGTGGTTGGAAAAATCTTGAACATGTATATGTACATGTGCAATATTTAACAACCTTGCTGTCTTTTAATTTTAGCTGATTAAAAAGCCTGGAGATAGAGGTTTTTAGGGCATGCAGATTTTTGTGCTATAATCGTGGCACAAAAACTCAATTATTTCAGTAAGAATTACATGAAATAGACTTTTGTGGTTTCGACCCTTTCAGCATCATCATCAGGTGGATATTGACAGGATTCTCATATAGGTAGCCTGTACTTATATGCATAATTTTTGATTATTTTTTTGACCTTTTGTCATGGTGTGTGGCTTAGGTCCAGTTCTCAAACATTTTTGTTGAAAGAAATCATTTCCAATTTCTTTCATTTTCTCATCTAGGGAAATACTTGGCTATGTTCCCGGTGCTAGAGGTTAGTTTGGGGGGTACTGGGTTCTGGCTGGGTAGGGAGTAGAGGAATTTTTGTGTAGCCTTTTTAACGAGGATATTTCTATCCTTACCCATATTTGCCATCCTTGGTATTCATCCCTCAGGGGGAATGTGTCTGGAGTTCAATGCCATTTGGATTTCCATTCGGATCTAAGAAATATCTGTTGAATCTAACAGGCATTGTCATAAAAAAAGAGCAGTGAGCCACCCTTTTCATATCGCATTAAAGCACTGTAGTTTCTACGATGACTCTCTAGTTATCAGTGTAGTTAAGCACAGTGGCACCAAGAATTTCCTTGCACATATGAATGAATCTCCGGCAATGTTGGGACAAGGAGTTTACCATTATTTTTGCAATATTTCTAATGGAGTGTGTATAATTACCCCTCTGTCTAGAATAAAGTGTCTGTCTAGAAGAAAGCATAGTCCCGTTTTAGGGATTAATGTTCCATGCCTTACATCCAACATTTAATTTTCTTTACTTCCATGAACAAATATTCTCTAGCTATCATTATACAACATCTTTATTTCCATTGCCAGTTTATGCTACATGCTGCCAAGGAAAAACACCTTCTGGCCATCTAATCCTTGTTTGCATTGCTTAAAGGTGATATATCTTATGATGATCTTTTCTGATTGTGTCATATTGATACAAAGATTAACCTGAGCCCCTTTTGCCACAGGCCTGATGGGAGTTATGTAGCTGACTTGATACCTGCATTGCCTTCATATTCATTTTCTTCCTCTCGAGGCCCTTTTAAGAAACCCTGGTTGTGTCACATAGATAGAATTAAACAAGTTTAAAAAATCACTTTACTTTGACTTTGACTTTACATCGGGGATTAAGTGGGTGCCATTTGAATATTTATGGAACACAGCACCCATACAAAAATAATGCACAAATGCAGCCCTGGTGAGTAACTCACAAGGCTACATTGTCAAAATGTCATTATGGTGACCCTATTGGGTTTTGATATAGATACATGATGAATTAATGCACTAGTGGTCTTCAAAGAATCAATAACTCATAATCAGGGGCATAAAAGATAGATAAATACTCTGAGTACAGAACAGGTTTACAGCTTGAGTTTGTTATTGCTGTGGATTGTCATTGATATTTTAACTCATCTATCTGACCACAGATTGTCCACAAAGAACCCCATTTCCCACCCCAACCCTCTGAACGCCACACCACAAGCCAATGCTTATTTTTCTTACTTGCCAGTACTCAGCAATTCATAGTGTTGAGGCCCTTGATAGCCTCTCTCCGGATGAGTTTCCATGGCAACCTTTACTCCATTCCTTTATCTGCTAATGTATTTAATCTCAGCTTTTTATGGCTGGCTTCCTGGCGCTGATCATATCCTTGATATTCGTCTCTATGTCAGGGATCTCAGTCTATTCAGTGGATTGCATTCAGGGCCTAGTAGTTCTGATTCTGACAATTTGTATGTAAATGACCATGATATTATATGAGACAATTACCCTGATATACCACAGCTAAGGTTTCCTGCTCATATCCACACACTATGGTGATGGCATAGAAGGCTTATTTCCCAAATCTGGATCTGGTTAGTCTTCTACTGCAAGAGGTTTACAGTCAGGACTCATCTCACCACAGACAATGAAAACAGGATATGATCTATATAATGATTTGCCCCACAATAATTATGCCAAAATAGTGAACTTTGTTATATGAGAAAATATAGGACTAATCTCCTTACTGAGATGACACATCTATAAACGCCCTCTGTTCATAAAAAAAAGTTCATGTTGAATACGGCAGTCCTATAGGTTAAATCCACGAAGGAAGGTCTCTTAAGATTACCCTCAGCCAGACCAACTGTTGTGAACCTTTGTCTATTTACTGATTGTAAAACTGAAATACAAGCCATCTGACAGCAACGGCAAAAATGGTTTTACAAGTCTCTGTAAAACCTCTCATCCACTATTGTCACCTCAGATATTACTCGTTTTGCACTGCTGTATCTGCTGATCACTTTTAATAATGGGACACTGTAAGAAAAGTGTTTACATCCAATATACAACCTGCTGCAGGACTGTAAGCATGATAAATGTTGAATAACTGAATCAGCCCTAATTGGTCTTGGGCAATGGCTGAGTGTGTGAGAAAACATTCCAAGATACCAAGGTAACCGGCAAAGTAAACCTTGAGTGGTTTGGCACAAGATCCAATAAAAGCATCATGGGTGAACAACCCTTACCCTCTCCCCCTAAACGAGGTCCATGAAATATTAAAAAAGAATCAATGATGCATTGTTCTTGGATAAAAAGGGAAAATGACTGAAGTCCTTTATTTTTACCATCAGTCAATCAACTGCCTGAACTGATGTCACATGACCCGTCACTTGCATTGGAGCAGCAGAACTAACTCATCTGGGTCCCTTTGGTGTGTAGTGTTTTCAAGGAAATGCACCTACCTCGTTCCACAGAGTAGAATGAGACTACGTTGGTGCATACATCAAGATAATAATCTAAACAAACACACCATATAGTTTTGTCAATTCTTTAAGGCCACTTTGGCCTGTAGATTTTCTTATATACATGCATGCACATAAACATAAAGTCCACATTAAAGGACTGTGGACCCTGCTGGCTAATACTTCAAAATGCTAGTGTCTATACCTGAAGTGAAACACAGAACTATATTTCTGTGCATGCAGACGTACTGGGTGTACATTAAGCTAATAGATGATGGATATCGGGGCCCTAGGGCTGTATATGCTGTATATACCCGAGCCGTGCAGTGGCGAGGGTATATACAGCATATACAGCCCGTGGGGCCCCGATGTTCATCACCTAATAGGTTTATACCACCATTTCCTCTATTTTGTATTAATTTCTTACCTGATATCCACAGAATAAAGCCAGGAGAAGACATTTTGTAAGTGCAAGCGACACGGCCCGTGTCCGCTCTGCGCGAAGCCATTGTTTTTGTTCCTTGCCAGGAGAGGTACCACCGTGTTTACACTCACTTTTCGTATGGAATCCAACCATGACATGTTATAATATCAAAGTCCCAAGAAGTATTCGATCCATAGACGAGGAATGCATGCTAATTTTCTCCATTTTCTTCAATATAAATAAGAATCCATTGATTTTCCTACTACGCATGTCGCGGTCCGGCCATTCCCACCCGCCTCCTTGTCCGGCGAAAGTGTGTCAGTGGCCCGGATGTAGATATAGGTCATCTGCTCGTCGTATGAGGAAGACGCCGAAAATTTCGCGTACATTGGGAAAATCAATGGATTCTTATTTATATTGAAGAAAATGGAGAAAATTAGCACGCATTCCTCGTCGATGGATCAAAAACTTCTTGGGATTTCGATATTATAACATGTCAAGGTTGGAATCAAGACGAAAACTGAGTGCAAACATAGGACAAGGACTTTTGCATTGGATTCCATCACCGTACAGTGTGGCGCTTCGCCTACCACCACTGCGGCCGGGGTTAAATTCTCCTACGAGTTGGCACGATTTTACACTGTGGAAAATGGCTAGATTAACTTTGTATAGCTGCCATAATTTCAAGTCCAACTTGACCCCGAAAAAGTATATACCAAAAATTTCAAAAATGCACATGTGTGGTATATGCAGAATAATGCACGGCTAAACTGCATATAAACCCACCGGAAGTCCCGAAATCATGGTATAATATATAACTAATGTGCCTGGAACTGTTGCACCTGCTGCAAATGTAAGAAGCTGACTGTGTTAGTTTATGCTTTATAAAAAGGAAAAGCTCTCATTATTTTAAGGAAAATGTTGTCTATTGCTGTATTGACTAGCTGTATTGTCCTAGAATATTGTAGTTGTCCTAAATGAACCACATTGCAAATGTCTTCCGATCCCTGCTAGTATTTCCTTATGTCAACAATATAGATTAACTGGTGAGGAGGTATTTTCAATGTAATACTCTCAAATCATTGTTGATTCATCTCACCCGTCCCTGTGCATTTACTGTGAAGGCTAGTCTCAACAAAGTTGATCCAACTCAGTGCAGAGCACCTCTGAATTGGAAGTGTTAGATTTCAGTGAAAGTGTAATGTTTTAATTATTGTATATGCCGTGTCTAGGAAACTGAGATACTATAAATGGGTATCCACATTTGATGTAAGTATTGCTAACTGTGTGCCTACTTCATACTATTCTATATGCATTGGCTTTTCTTTAGGACATCATTCAACTCATTTAGATATCATTTCCTTGTTTAGACGGAGCTCATTAAAAAGTCTTCTTGCTTGAACCTAGATGGATTAATTAAGTGCTTTATTCAAGTGTGGGAATGTGAATTATTGTCCTTGTCGTTATATGTATTATAGGAAGGAACAAAACATTAACTACTGAGATCAAAGAATTCAAATGTGAGTAAGCACTACATGCTAAATTTACCATATTTTCAGCTCTGATCCTTTGCACTCTACTTTAAATTTGATATTGGCAGTTAAAGATACCAAAACATAGGGTAACAAATTATTCCAATTAGAGGGTTGTATATGGGAGTACTCTCCTTTAACATGGCACCAATCTTCTAAAGATCAATTATTTTTCAATTGAGCAGCAGAGATGCCCCCATCTGAGGGTAGAGTTCCTGAATGGATACACTATCTTCAATCTCAGTGATTTTAGGTCAGACGGCCTTGTAAGGATTCTGGGCAAATTGCTATCTGTCCGCCTATGGTTTCTTGACTTTATTCTGAACTCCCACTGGGAGTAGCTGCACTTGAACTGACTTCTAAAAGTAACTTTTCCTGCTTGTAGTAGTGCATAGTGAGTTAAGGGAAGCTCTGCAAGTTCTGTGCCTCGCGATATCAAAATTATGTCCAACAAACTTTACCCATAGCTCATGAAGCTGAAGTTGGCATGCAATTGAATTTGCTGGCTGAGTCATTAAAGCCCCCCTGAACATCTATATTTGACTATGCTATTTTCTTGTAGGTGCTGCATGTATGTACTGCTGTGGAATGATTAGGCCTCTGAAAGAATACAGAGATATAGCCCAAGTATAAGGCATGGCTTATACAGGTGGAAGAACCCCTGATGCATCTTATACAAGTAGCAAAAGGGATGTGCTATATATGTCTTATATGTGAGGCTCTAACACCAATAGAATGTGCTGAAGTCACCAAAATGAATGACTCAGGGTGTGCCTAATATATTGTTACTGAATTTAGGGTGCGCCATATACACAAGCTGCTCCTAACTCACGTTAATGCTGATCACTGTGCATGAAAACATATTGTTTTGGAATATATTTTTTCTTTTGTTCTTTTTAGAAGTTTTTTCTTGACAAAAAAGAAAACCTCACATACACAATTGAAATATATAGGGCATATTTAGTGTAAAAATGAAGCTTGTAATGGCAGAAATGCACTGAGCTAGAGATGAATGTAATCCCCCAATTTTCTGTCCAATAAGCTCTTGAGGGGCCTTATATAATTTCCAGAAACATTACTTCACTGCTCACATTCTGGTTTGGTTCCAGCCAGGGTATATGACACTGTAGGGTGACCCATTAAAGTTCATGCAGTTCATGCCAACCCAAATTTACAATACCTTAATGCAAACATAGTAAAGGAGAACATAACTGCTCAATGACCCAGAGCACCCTCGTATCCTATTATCCCTCCCTTTCATAAGCACTCTATCATTAGCCCACCATTAGCCTGGCACATTCCCAGCATGGTGGCACTGTTTATGGGACTTGTAGGGATTTATCATAGGTCATTTCTTCAAACACTATGACTGCTTGCCTTCAAATCATAGTTATTACCTTAACCTAGTGACATTAGCACTGTAGCGTTCTACCCCTCGATGCTAATCAAATCTTTCGACAGACAACGAAGAACAACTAGTCAGGTTCCAGTTAAAACTTTATTGTCAATAATGCATAGGCATCAGCCGTTCTCGATGACAGTTCACAGAGTAGTAGTGTTCAACCTACTAAGCAACTCCCGACACTAGATGACTAGCACAGCCTTCTAGTGTCTATATTCAACAAGTAACATGTACCTTCTCTGTGCAACAGCACAGAGAAGTATTAGGACATGGTAGTCGGGCAGCCACTAACCATCGCTCACGATGGTCCGTCACTACTGGACTGACCCTGAGGAAGGCCATAAACGGCCTCATATACACCAGAGTCGAGGGCCACGTGACCATGTGGTGACCTGGCGCTGGACTCCAGCGCCCCCAGGCGTCGGGTAAGAGAGGTTCTCTCGACGTCGGCCACAAAGACCACTGACATAGTCGAAGGTTCCTCTAGGATGACTAGCGACCACCACAGCACCCATTATTACACGACTTTTGTGATTTGGGTTTTTTTTTATGGATATTCCCATTCTGATACCTGTCGATATTGCATGCCATGATGCATGAATCATGACCTTTGTAAGGTGTGCTGTTATCCATGGATAACAGACACCCAGTGCTGTTATCCATGGATATCAGCACACCTTACATGTCACATTTTAAAACCTATGAGAATTCTATTGGCAAGGCAGGGTTTGAACCCATACCCTACTGATCTCAAATCCAACTCCCTACCTATGCAGTGCGCCACAGGGACTGACGAGAAACAGAGTGTGTTTGCCTGTATATATACAATGTCATAGGTTTGGCATGGTTAGTAGCGACCCCTAGCTTTGTCACATGAGTAAGATGAGAATGACATTATGGTTATAAGTCTATCACAGCTCTATGGACGTGTTCAAACCAAGCCAGCAGCTGCTGGGTGGCAAGGTGTGTGTACTGATAGTATATAGGTTAGTGGGTTGTGCTCCTAACCCTAGGTATGGGCATTCGCTTCCAGGTCTGGTTCATCTTTTATGCAATGCAAGCTGTCAAACCTTTTTTGTACACACACTATGGCTTGGTTCAAGTCCCGTGGGGAGGTGAAGAATTTTTTTTTTCAAATTGAATTTATTGATATTCTATTGATTATCTATTGATTAATCGTGTAATAAAATAAGTAGTTAATGGATATGACTGTCATGACTTGTGACTGATATCAAACAATAACATGCAACCCGGGGGGCTTCGCCCCTCATTGCATGTTATTGTTTGATATCAGTCATGTGTCATGTCATATCCATTAATCACTAAGTCTTTTTCAATATTGATGGTCATGCTGTGGATGCAGTACTACGACTGCCCTAGCAAACTCTATGACATTGTCTCAATTAGACCCAATTGTTACCCTATATATAAAAATTGGTTAGTAGATCGCTGGTTACTTTTGCAAAATTAATGACTGCTTTTGCCTAGTGTGCTCATGGGGTAACAGATGAAGCAACATTTTTAGGCTGTGAAGCAGTAAGGAAAGTGCCAGCTAACTCAATGTTAACTAAAGAAATGGCCTGTAGGATATATAATCTCTTACAGAATTCCTAGCAACAACAAAAAAATTTCTTAAAAAATGTCCGCGATAGTTTTCTTTACAAACGAAGCCCTAAAATAAGGTTATTATAAAAAATTACTGAATAATTCATATGTAAAGTGACAGTGTATACTTGTGGCATAAGCAAACTCATATGTTTCATCTAAAACATTGAAATTGGAGAAATTATAATCCTAAACTTTTCAATGGGGCAGTTGGCGATCGTCGGACGTTCATTGCCGTATCTAGGTCACAGGTCAAAGGTCACGGCCGTATTATGTCATTAATACGGCCACACATCACAAGAGGGTGCCACAAGCCCATCAGTTACCGCCACTAGCCCCTCAGAGCTGTTACAAGCCCCTCACTGTTTTTGGCCTTGCCCCCACTATCTAGTGGCGAAGCCACAAGAAATGGGTTATAAAGACCATTGTACTTGGTACAGGACAACCTAAATCGGGGCATTGGATTCGTATTGACAGCATCTACCACTGTTTTCCAAAATAGAAACAATCTACTGTGAAACCCTTGCCGCAGTCTAAGAGTTTAATAACTGCACAAGGTTTGGGGTTTAGAATCGTAGTCGCTGCATGCAGTCGTAATGCCTTAAGAAATGGCCTCCAGCATTGACTCCACAACTGTGATGGCTGAAATCACACTGATGAGGTGATGACATAAAAGTCTAGTGCATGCTTGATACTCTTGTGTGCTCATGACTATGGCTTCACCCAGTTCTGAAACCTCTCCGCAGGCCTTCATGATAAGTTTAGCCGTAAAAAAATGGTGATTGTCAACTTTGAGAAATATTTTTTGACTATGCTAAAATCACATCCTGCTCTGAACAGTGATTTATCTATCTGAAATATAGATATGAGTGTAACGCCTATAATGACATATGCTACCCAGCAAATTGCCGTCATCTGTCGCCATGATTGGTCATCAATGGTGACTCCTTTTTGAGTGAAAACTCATTCCGTCATCTTTCGCCACTGTGTGTTAGACTCACATGGCATAGCAATTGCTATTCCTGGTGATCTTGTGCTATAACGACGTCGTGTTCCATCTAGCGACATGTGTGAGCCACTTCACACAGGTTGACGAGGACTCACGACAATTTGCTGGGTATGATACAGGGCAGAATTGATTACAGTAATAAAGTACCAAGGCCCAAAAGAATGCTGAGAAAAGACAGTCCTGCCTTGTTAAACACTTTGGGGGAAGTCTTTTCGAAATTTCTCTCCAGAAGCCTGATAAAAAATACAGTGCTAAATGATTTGTTCAACACAATCAGTCTTAGTGATGCTGTGAACTGTGCCAATAGTGTCATTGTTTTCAAGTGATTTGTCTTCTCTGGACTTTTTCATCCATGATTTGTGGAATCTCATTATTTCACTGATTTGTGAACTTCACTGCTTTCCCTTAAAGAATCGCCACTATTATCGGTTAAGGTTCAAAACGGCTGGAGCTGTCTCGCCATCATTCACATTTATATATGTTAGAATTAAGTCATAATTTTTGCACCATACACGGTGTATTTATGTATGTTATTTTAACTGAAGGACCAAAATCACAACTTTTGACATTTTTATCAGCTCATCCATCCTTTCTTTGTAGTCAATTTATCTCGATTGAACGATTGCATAAGCTTTTGTTACATACGATCACAGCCTTAAAGGACTACATGCTGCCAGGGCATTCGGTTACCCTTTCAGGTAATGACCAGGTTAAGCAGTGGGTAGGACCACTACTGAAGAGTATGGGGGTGGAACCACCCTTATATAGGGGAAAAGCCCGCAGAACTCAGACCGGCCACGTGACGTCTGGTGGACGAGTGGTAGGCCCCCTGGTGTAGTGGATACGAACCCAGAAGCAGATTCCCCCACTACACCCGAAGACCTAGGTCTGAGTCTCACGGGTGCATGAACGTACAAGTGTAAATACCATACCCCTACATTACTAAGAAACATGCCAGAATAAAAGGGAGCTTTCTAATAAAATTCAATTTGATCATCCAAATGTTGTATCATAGTATCAGTTAATAGGAGCAATTCAGTACATTTAGTGAATAGAGACATGTGATTAATTCCCAAAGCAGATAGTTTGCATGAATTATTGATTTTTACAGAACCCAAAAGAATTACTCTTCTATCTGAGGTGAGTAGGCATGTAAAGATAACTGATACATGGTGACGATGGTGGCAGAGAAGGTGGACTTCTCTCGATCTTATCAGCTCACACATCAGCACTGAGTTGTTCTTTGGAGTGTTGAGGGTTGAGCTCTTTTTATAGTAAGGTTTGTCTAAATTAGATATATGAGGACTTTCCCATTGATGTATAAACTTGATCTTTTCGGAGTACAGGACCAGGAGATCAAGTATAAGTGCTTTTGTAACAAGAAAGATATTAAACATATATCAAATTGGTCACTTGATGATATAACCATACTCATACAATATATGTGGATCAACACTGTAAAAGGTATGCCCGCAGGGGGGTGTGCGGGCTTATCTTTTACCGTGTTGATCCACACACACACACACACACATATATATATATATATATATATATATATACATACATACATACATATATATATATATATATATATATATATATATATATATATATATATATAAGTTAATATGTTCGTTGGGAATATAATAATAATAATAAATATTATAATAACTATTATAATAACATCACAAGTGGAATAAGGAAGGAGACAGTGGGTTTGGTGAGAATTGACTTAGTCAATATCAATTCTGTACATGCCTTTATTAATAAGACAATAATTTAATAATGCAATACAGTAATACAATAACAAATAACTACAATATATACAATAATAGATACAATATAACAATATAAATACAATAGACAATGATAAGATTTAAAAATTAAAATTCCCGGCACCACCCAGCGTGGTGTGTGCCGCTCGAAGGATATACGCCAACTGACGGTTAATTTGGATCCCGCTCACTGTTTACTATGACGTCATACATACCAATGCGCGGCTGGAGGAAAAGTAGATCCAACCACTGCACATATTAATTATATATATATACACGGGTGTATATAGTCCCATAAGTTAATATGTTCGTTGGGAATATAATAATAATAATAAATATTATAATAACTATTATAATAACATCACAAGTGGAATAAGGAAGGAGACAGTGGGTTTGGTGAGAATTGACTTAGTCAATATCAATTCTGTACATGCCAAAAAACCGCCAAACACAATGGATACACCATTCCACACTATAACATCACATCCAGAGCTAGTAGGTCCTGCTTAGAATCATGCAAATAATTATATACCACATTAGACTTCCAATTTGCTCTCTTTTTAATATCATCGACCTTTAACCCAGAGTTCTTTAGAAGTGTAGCCCCACCATGTCGGAGCGAATGAGTTGAAACTCTGTGGGGAATATCACATTTTATAGACATAGCCTTCAACCTGGTATTAATATAATTATAAGTTAACGGTTTGTTACCTATATTGAATAATAATCTACTTTTAGACTTCTTACAAATTTCCAAGTATCTAGCTGGACAAAGACCAGAATAATCATTTCTCTTCAAATACACCACATAAGGTTTTCTACCATACTTGTCAGTTTTAGAAGACTTGACATCAATGCGAATGCAGTCAACCGAGATAGAAACATTTTTTGATTCAAAGTTTCAATTTGGATTTGATTTTCAGCATATCACTTGGAGTCAAAGGATTAGTTTTAATAGAAGAACATTTATAATACGTTCAATACCATCCAATGTCTTTTTTACAATAAAATTACCACTATAATCAGAATAACCTTTTAATTTCTGATAATACCATAACGCAGATAAGTAGTTCCGAACAGATACAGGTTTCATTTTATCTGACAAGTATACACTATACAAAGAGGCTTGAGAAGGAGAACAAGGTAGGGGAGTGAGGTCAAAAATTTTACAAAATTTTTTGTACCTACTAAATTGATGTTTGCGAACCTTACGTGTGGACTCTGCCACGCCCCTATACAAAAACCTTCTCCTTCTCCGCTCTAGCTCCCTCAGGCCTGGAATTATAACAACACATGTTATATTCAGTTAAAACATTTCTACATTTTTTTGGGACACCTCTGTAATTTAGCCTAGACAAATGGTCAGCTAAAATATTTTCCTCCGACCTAATATATGTAGAATATATTTCAATGTTATGTATAAAACATAGCCAAAAAATTTCCCTCAACCAGGACATACACAACTTATTCTTAGACCTACCGGTATTCAACATGGCCAAGACTTGCATGTTGTCCGTAATGCAATGAACTCTGGTATTAGAAAACTTCTTCACCCAGCGTTTAAGGCCTATCATTACTGGATACAGCTCGTAAACATTTATATTTCTATGGTGAAGTTTGATATTATCAAGGCTAGGAGCACGAACGAAATGATCTGTACCATCTACCATAGGATTAGAGTCATTCCACGTACCATAAAAATAGTCTTTATCGAACCAGGCCCCAAAGCCCTGTACAGAGGAATCGGAATACATAGGGGTACATTCATTATCATTTAGAATAATATTTCTACAATTGAAAATTCTACAAAAATCCCTCCACCACAGTAGGTCATTTTGAGTTTCCTCATTAAGTTTAATAACACCCCTACTCCTGGCTTTAGCACAAAGATCGAACAATCTCCTGCTGAAAGTTCTGCCACCACGTACTACTTGGGAGCAGAAGGACATCAAACCACCAATCTTTTGTAATGTCTTCTTAGATACAAATTTTTTACCCAAACACTTGTCTATAGCCGTGCTCATTTTATCTAGCTTCTTCTGTGGAAGCGACAACTCCATAGCCGTAGAATCAATGGTTATACCTAGAAAAGTACACACCTGGCTTGGCTCAGTCACCTTCTCTTTAGATACCACAAACCCTAGATATTCCATACATTCAATCAGGATGTTCCTTTTACGTAAACAATCCTCCTCAGTCTGAGCTATGATAATGAAATCATCCAGGTAATTCACTATCCTATCCACACCATAAAATTTTGCAATAATAGTCAAAAGGTCAGATATTCTACTGAATATATATGGAGCACACTTCAGACCAAATGTCAAACGATTACTTTCAAAAAACTCATCTCCATTGCCAAAATTCCACCTGAAGCCTTGATAGCCTATATGCGGGCCATAAACGTTAATACTTCTATATGCAGACTTCAAATCCACCACACACATAAAATCATTTCTATCAAGTTGGCAAGTAACAGTGTTAATAGAGTTATACGAGAAGCTTTTGGACGTTGTACTCATAAAGTTATTAATAGAGATATCAGCTGGCATACTGCAATCAGTGATGGGACGAAGCTTACCATTAGATTTTTCCACACCCCCTAGGGAGTGAATACATTTGGGTTTACATTCAGTTTTAGTAACCAGGCCTTGGTTCAACTCCTCCACAATAATGCTACACATCTCGTCATAAAATCTACCTTCTAAAATAGACTTATAATTTTTACAATCATACGTTGTATCACACCCTGGGTCAATAATTTTGAAGCCCTCGGTAAAACCACACCATAGAAAATCAGACTCAACCTGATTGATATTAATAAGGTCTGACTGCCTGAGAAAACTAGCCAGCCGACACGGGAGTATCTGAGCCTTTCTACCATAAATGAAATGCTCACACATACATACCCCATTTACACAACTGTCATAGACCCTGATGCTGGGTCTATTTAAACATTCCACCGTAAAAAGTGGTTCAACCTCGCCCTGTACTGGGCAGCTATGAAAAATAAATAAATTCTTTGACAAATCACAAGAATTATAAATATTTACAATATCATTATTACCATTATCACCCGGAATGATAGAAATGGGGGGCTTAGGAGGGTCTACCGTACATACTAAATTAAAATCAGGCATCAAATTTTCAGATTTTAAAGTAGGACCCTGCCTAAGGGCTACACCCTAATCCTTTTTGTTTTTCTGGCATTTCTCCTTGCCATGGCTAGGAGAATTACAAACATCACAAACATGACGGTATTTACAGGGATCCTCCCTACAGCCTTCAGCTCTATTGAAAGCAAAACAAGTACGAGCTGACCTAGATTTGAGGGATTTGGATTTTGCCACCTGCCCCTTCTGGGCTTGGACGGTCCCGTCGTAAGACAAATATCTAAGGATATCAGAATTGTCTACCCTCTCAAATGCCTTCAATCCATTCTTGTTCGCCCTATCCTTTACCGACTTGTCATATTTAGATAAAGCTGACACCGTATAGATCTTTGTGCTGGATTTTTCGATTAACATTTCAAGGTGGCTAAGCAAATGGAAAATATCCTCGCCCTCCTCATACTTGTCCTTCGCAAGGCGTACATTTACCAGCATTAACCGTTCGATACAATCAATTTTGGAATTCTTCTCTAGAAAATTCTTTTGATCGAACTCACCCCGGTGCCTTTTACGTGTAGAGCGTGTAGTATCAGTAGAAGAACCCCTTGAACAAGATGAATCTTTATCCCAATCCGACGAAGTAGAACGGTCTCGTCGCCATCTTGGATTCCTGTTGTCATGGCTTCCCCGGTCACAAGGCGAGCGCTGCCTACGTCTCCCCCGTTGCTTGGTTACAGCGCCTTTCGAATCCAGCGTCAAAACATCACCACGTGAATCCGCTTGACACGCCCCTTCTACCGGATTGCTTCGTCTAGCCGCTATAGTTTCCAGAAGATCCTTGATATCTGCAAGCTGGTCTTCAATTACCGTAGTCCTCTCCTCCAGATTAACGAACGTCTGGTCAGCAGTTAGATCCAAATTCTTTCCTGAAGCTTCTGGAACAGGTGACACCGGGTCAACCATACTTGGATCAGAGCTGCTCGAAGTCCTAGAGTTGGCCTTATTCCTCGTATTCTTTGGTATTTTCTTAGTACCAGGCTTGGTAGATGCTCTACCAGTTGATTTCCTACCCATATTGCAGGGTATTATACCGTAATATTTGAAAAAACCAATAAAATAAATTAAAATTCCCGGCGTGGTGTGTGCCGCTCGAAGGATATACGCCAACTGACGGTTAATTTGGATCCCGCAGCTTTTATAGGCGCTCACTGTTTACTATGACGTCATACATACCAATGCGCGGCTGGAGGAAAAGTAGATCCAACCACTGCACATATTAATTATATATATATACACGGGTGTATATAGTCCCATATATATATATATGGGTTTTCTGGATATGTGGTTCCTTGGGCATATACTAGCAAGGGAAACACTTCTACACCACCAAAATATTTGTATTCCTTAGTGGGGGTCATAGCTTCCATATGGTTTGGGTGGGTCTTGGGGCATAATTTATCTCCTATATGCATTCAAACATGAATTTTACATTTAGGCCCTTACAAAAGTCAGTAAATGATGAGCCTTATGTGTGTATAAATGACTCTAGATAGGTAGTACAACCTCTTTGTTGTGTGAGTGTTCTTAGTGGTATATGACATTGTCTAATAAGCTGCGGCAATTCTGGTAAAGGTTGATAAAACATGAAGCGTGAGTGAAGGGTGTAGGGTTTTTGGATGGTTAAAGGTAAAGTGTTATGAGGTCAACCTATCATCTTGTATGGTGTTTCTATTATTTCTATTCCACTATATACATGTTTGAGTTATTGAAAAAGAGTATTTTTTTGTATGTAAAATATAATTATTTCTGTACCACATGGCATGCACACATTTCAAGAAGTGTAGAAATCTTGAATTTTTCTTTTTCGAAGTATTAGTAGTCAGTCAAGAGGGACCTTATGTGTATATAAATGACTCTAGACAGGTAGTAAAACCTCTTTATTCATTGTTTATGCAACCCCATTAGTATATGATCATGTATAGCTCAGCTATGGCCCTTCTCGTAAAGGTTGATGAAAAGTGAAGCGTGAGTGAATTGCATAGGTTTTTAAGGGTTTTTGGATGGTTAAAGTTCCATGAGGTCAACCTGTCATCTTGTATGTCTTTTGTATCATTTCTATTCCACAATAGACCTGTCTGAGTTATCAAAAAAGAGTATTTGGTGTATGTTAAGATATATTTCTCTACCATATGGTATACACATGTTGAGAGAAGTGTAGAAGTGTAGTGAGTCATGATTGGTCTTATGTGTGTATAAAATTTAATGATGCTAGATAGGTAGTACAACCTCTTTCTCATTGTTTATGCAATCCTATTGGTATATGATGATATATAGCTAAGCTGTGGCCTTTCTGGTAAAGATTGATGAAACATGAAGCGTGAGTAAATTTTTGTGAAGCGTGAGTGAATTATATATTGGTCTCAATGTAGTTGCTGAAGACATAGAACTGATATTGTATAGGAGGGAAACTGCCATTGTTATATGAGGTACACACACTGGAGACAATGGACAGTTGATATAATCATAGTATAATTAGTGTTTTTAATGAGCTAGGCTTAAGTTAGGAAATTGGAGAAATAGTTCCTAATTATTCAACATTTCCAAAAGTTTTGCAGGAGTTTTTGACCTGTACTTTAGCTTTTTGGTATACATAAAGAAATATAGTGTACCAGTTTGTACACTGAATTGAGTCCAGCTACACCTATATTTTATAGTTATAATCATGGTGCAACTGTTTCCGTTCACTTACGCCTCATGTTTTTGGAAGGTTTTATGACATCTGTGATAAAAACTGACATGTTAGGAGTTGGATCCTTGAATGAAACTTTTTAATAAGCCAAGATATAGGGCTATCAATAAAATATAGTGTTATTAAGAAATACTGAGTTTGTTAATTCCAGACCCATGACTCCCATGTCCAGAAAATCCTGGAATGAGCCATATATATATATATATATATATATATATATAAGTTATTCGCTACCAGGGAATAATTATACCAGTAATAAGTAGATAAGCTAATAATAGATAACAAGGTAACCGGTAATAAATAGGAGATAATTAATATACATGTAATAAATGACCTATGACAGAACACATGAGTTTGGTGGGTTACTGACCTTGGGGCGACCTTGAATCGAGCCAATTGACGGTTACTTTGAAACCACCTCTTTTATACCAATGGGATTGTTGACTATGACGTCATACTATGACATCACTGGTATCCTTGCGCGCTGCAAGTAGTCCCTAACCATCCGCGGCTAATTATATAAATATACACGAGTGTACATAGTTCCATATGGCTCATTTCAAGAAATACTGCACATGGGGGTCCTGGATCATGAATTGACAAAGTCAGCATTTCTTAATAACATTACATTTTATTGCTATTGAAAAGGTGCATTCAGGGATCCAACTCCTAAGATGTCAGTTTTTATCACAGATGCCGTAAAACCTTCTAAAAAAGGGGAACGTTACTGATCATAATCAATCAAACATGAATAACACCACCAATAAGACTCCTACAAACACCAAATATTGTAGGGAGACTTGTACAATGTATGGCTTTATGTACACTAAAACATTAAAGTGAGGCTTGAAAACTCTTGAAGTTACACATTGGCGGACAAATTGGAAACTCTGAAAATTTGGGAATTTATTCTCCCATTTCTTAACTTTAGCCTAGCTCATTCAAAATCCTTCATACAATGACTATATTAACTTTCCATTGTTTCTAGTAGAACTACTGTACAGAATAATTACAATTAGCCTGATATATAATACTTGTACTGCATAGTCAGTACCTGCATAGAGGCCATATCGCATGCACCATCAGTAATGTTCCCTATTCATTAACCTCTCAAAGAATGGCCACAGCTCATCTATACAGTCATCATCATATTCCATTGGCACCACATAAACAATGATAAAAGAGTTTGTACTGCATATCTAGAGTCATTTAAACATGCATAAGGCCCATCTTTGGTGTCTAATATCACTTTGAAAATTAAAAATCACAACTTTTTGTACATTTGTCACTACTCGCACATCCCATATGGTGCTAAAATATATCTGTCCATACACCAAATAGTCTTTTGTGATAAGCCAAACATGTCTACAATTGAATACAAATAATAGAAACACCATACAAGATAATAGGTTGGCACTATAAAAGTCAAACTTTGATCATCTCAAAACTGCTTGTAGCCATCAGTAACGTTCCCTATTCATATGTGGTGGTAAAATGTATCTTTTCATACACCAAGTACTCTTTTCACATAAACCAGACACATCTACAATTGAGAAGAGATGCTATAAACACTATACAAGGTGGTAGGTTGATACTATGAAAATATAACTTTGACCATCCAGTAATATCTGTAATCATCAGTAACGTCCCTGGAACATTACTGATTGTGGTATGTATTGAAAATGTACCTGGCATGGGTAATTCCTGGAGTACATAAAAAATTTTTTTTATGGAAGACCCCCGAGGGTACCTCTTGATTGCATATAATAAAAACACTGGTGATATTCCCTAACCAGGTTAGATGGACTCTATCAGTAACGTTCCACTCTTGAAATTTCATAATTAAATGCATATAAATTATGCCCCAAGACTCACCCAAACCATATGGAAATTTTAGCTATGACCCCCCCCCCACTAAGGAATAAAAATATCACTGGTAGTGTAGAAGTGTTTCCCTTGCTATTAGATGCCCAAGAAACCAGATGTGCAAATCCTGGAATGACCCATATATATCAGGGAAGTGATAGGCTCAGGCATTTTATTATGCACCCTTAATTCCTACTGCTGGCCAAGGCCTTGGGCACAATGGTCTTCGGGAGAAAAGAGGAAAGGACATCCTAATGATTAACTATTGTGAAAATGGTGATTTCACAATTAAGACCTTAATCAATAATGCCTGGCAGACAAGGTAGTTCATTAAAAGGTTCAAGGAGGGTTAATAGGATTTTGGGAGTGTGCTTAATGAGTTTCAAAGTAAGGGTCTCATCGAGTGCACTATAAGAAATAGACAGGGTTATTTTACAGCAAAATCCCTTGGCAACGTTGGGTCCAGTACACTGTGCTGTAAATCTAGAGGAGGTAGATCACTGTAATTTTACAGAACAATTCAGAGTAATCATACAGCAACAGTCACTGTGATCATACAGCAAGGTCATTCAGTTCTACAGAAACATATACTGTAGATTTACAGCAAAATGTGTCGTAAAATTACAGAGAAATTTCTTGTAAATAAACAGCAATATTTTCTGTGAATGGACAGCAAATTTGGATGTAAATGAACAATAAAATATACTGTAAATTTACAGAAATATTTGCTGGCAACTGAGGTTCCAGCAACTATTGCTGCAAAATTACAGAAACTTGAATTGTAGAATTACAGCAAGGGGTTCTGTTAATCAACAACAAATGTATTGTATATACAGGAATGTTATAATAGACACTGCTATATACTCTGCTAAAGAGGTCAGTTCTTGGTAATCATCCTCATGATATCATTTATGTGTGCGCTTCATGCATGCATTGATACTATAAACCATGCATGCCTAATGAAGACTATTGAGGGTAAGAGAAGTAGAGAACCATTTCACCCAAACCATTTCATGGTCATTCAGTTTTAATACTGAAATAACCTAAAGGCAGGTAGGCCTATGTTAGCTTCAACCCCAGAGTCCAGGGACTTGTATTTCAGATTTAGACACAGTTATGGTGTCATGTAAGCATATCATTGGTTGTTCATAGTTTCTTCTCAGGTAACCTTGTACAATATTATTGGTGCACAATGCTAGATTGAACCTGTTGAGGTTATTATCATATTGCAATTCATTATTAAGCTCTGGGGACAATATTTCATGGTGTGTGCAATATAAGACTATATAACAAACATATGGTATACTACTGGCCTCCAGTGGGGGACAGTGCATGTAAGGCTATTTTCGTAAACCCTTTGAAGGACCACTAGGGTGACTGGCTGGCCTAGGGCATACTGCATACAGAGTATTTATACAGGATCACTCACTGTACACATATATCTACACCTACAAAGCCTTGGTATTACAGTAAATGCCACAGTATTTGATAGTACAGCACTTTCCTCTGTGAGCTTTCAAGAGACATCTCTGTTATAAAACATAAACTTCTTACAGTGTGGAAATGGGACCTGAGTAAGCGAAAAATGAAGGACAGAGATTTGATTGCTCATTTCAGTCTGTTTACTAGCTGGAGCTCAAACTGATTATAACAGGCTTCCCCCTGCATTGTCAATGCAGCATCACAGTGTCAAATTCAGCCAATCAGAATCCATTTACCATCAGCAACATGGTACAACATCTTGTTTGCTCACCTCTTCATTGGCTGAGCACCTTAACCAAAGCTCGCTAGTGATTGGCTAATTGATTGTGAGCCCCCCTTTCTATTGTTAGCTCAATGGTTTAGCTCAATGGTGAATCAATGGCTAATCACTGTTCCGTGTCAACATCCAAGCAGGATCATGTGGTCATTTTGGGCCCTGCCTCCCCTTTTCCCAACCCAGAGGTAATTGCCTTTAGTCACAGTGCTTCTCAAGTTGTGAAAACGAGGTGGTCACATGAACACTCAAGAGAGTAATGTTTTGTGGTCAGGGTGTGGCGAGGTGAGATAGCAAGTGATGCTTAAACCCATAGTCCACTTGGTCTCTGTCAGACAATCGACTCATAATATGCTGATACAAACCCTATATGAAATCTGGCGACAGGGGCATAGTGGACTGTGGGTATATGGAATGCTACATCTATGTAACTGGTCATAATGTGCACTCTGCCATTTTGTGCCTCTAGGCATCCTCCTATAGGGTAGATTGACCATGAGCTTACCACATACCTTCAGATGCCCCTCCCACTTATTGACCATAGCAATTAGGTTGGTGCTGAATCACCTCTGAAATCTGGTTGATTTTCATTGATTTGTGGAAACTAGTTCTAATTAACTTGGTGGCCCATAAGTGAGGTAGACAGCTCAATATATGTGGAAGGCTCAACTTTAATCAACCTTTTACGTTATTAGAACACTGCATCACCTTGACATGTCCTTGAAGAAAACCGTATACAAGATTTCAATTAAATTATTGGGTCAGCTTGGTAAAGCTCATTTTCCCGCTTGAAAATTGTACTTGTCTCATCAGTACATGAGTACCCAATCGTGCCAGTTGTCCATCAGGATTTCCTCATTGTAATGTTTGCCCCAGAAAAGATGCTAGGAATGTGCAATGGAAATGATGGAAAATGATGGACAAGGACATACTCTTAATCTCCTTGCAGGCCTGCCCATTATCTCAAACTGGAATCCAATTGTTCAGCTGGTTCCTTTAATCGCCTTAGGTGTTGGTTCGTCACTTACCTACCAATGTCAATTCACATCTGGGTCTCCTATCCTCCTTTTATCACTTTCTTTTTGTATGTGGCTACTGTGGCAACCCTCTTCACTCTTATTTCCCACGCAAAACACAGCTTTGGCCTCATGTCTGCTGTTCTCATGGTGCTGGCAACACGTAAAAGGGATATTTCTTCCTTATTCTAGACACCTGTTATCATACAGGGAAACGTTCTAAGCTTCATGTCCATAGCTGGAGCAAACTGTTGGCATTAGGTCTTTGAATTCAATGCTGAACCCCAGACCTAAGACTTTACCTGGTCTGGGGTAGTGGTGCCTTTGGAAAGGTGAAGCAACGAGTGACTGTCTCAACTGATATCCCTACCATGAAAATGCGCTATTCATCTTTTTTAGAAACACCCTCCAGGTGTTCCAAGCTTCCACTGGAGGCAACGTTCAAATTGCCTAACTACGCTGGAGGATCTTGACAAAAGTGAAACGAGAACCAAGAAAGAAAACGTGCACGTTTTTTTCTTGCTAAATAATTGTGTGGATAATCGTTTAGAGAAAACGTTTTTTTTTTACATCTCAGAAAGAGTTTTCCATTGATTCTGCTATAGTTTTTTTTGTCAATTCTGTAAGGGGTTGTGGCCTTACGGACCTGGGGTTCGGGTCTTACGATTCGGAAAGAAAGAGTAAGACGGTGTTTCAAGTGTATGCCAACGGATAGATTTTATTACTAATGCACACTCACGGCTACCCGATAGTATAGAGGGGGCAGCTAATAATGATTAATGGTGTTCTACATTCTTCGGAGGCCAGAAGGGCCTCTGACATAGCGGCTGAGCCCTGGGCTTTATATAAGGACCCAGGTGTTCGTCGTCAGATGTCCCCACAGACCCGGATCGGTGCTGCCACCTATCCGGAACCTGAGGAACGTCCGACGACTCGACTCACCCGCCACGTCAGACGGTACCCAACGCTATGGTTTATATGTTATGTACCTCTACAATTCTATGACAACCAGTTAGGCCATGCACCTTTTCCTCAGCACTCTCTAAAAATATTTATGGACATGCTACCTCGTTTACTTTTGGCAAGACCCTCCAGATCATTCAGGCATAACATTGCAGTCAATATTGTTTACATGGGTAGCAGACTGGTGAGCAGACCTTTTGCTAGTCCAGTGGTGAGTGAACTGGAGAGTGACTCACCAAAGACACCTCCATGCACCATGACGACTAATGAATGCTTACTGCTTACTGCTATATGTGACACTGTATGTGAAAATATGCAGCAGGGCTTGCTTCATCATCAGGGACCTTTCAACCTAGTACAAGCTCACA
This sequence comes from Acholoe squamosa, assembly GCA_949317995.1. NCBI lineage: Eukaryota > Metazoa > Annelida > Polychaeta > Phyllodocida > Polynoidae > Acholoe > Acholoe squamosa. The sequence goes on from OX439051.1 coordinate 16,983,115, forward strand.
ATTTCCTATCACGCATATTGTCCATTATTTCCTGTCACTTCACTGTCTCATCTCATGGGAGCAGAGACAGGTATGTGCAATGCACTCTGCCTGTTGGTGTTTACAAACTCATCTATTTTTTTGTCTTTTTTTCCAATGGTAAAAGGTAAAATAGTTTTTATTCAATGTAAAGTTGGGAGAGTGCATTATTTATGACTCAAATAAATGAAATTTAATATTTGAAGGGTCATGACAGAACATAAATCCTTGATGCCTTTGGTATTTTCAGCAATGTTCTCTTCAGATGGCTACATCATACCATACAAACAGAATTTAGATAGAAGAAAAGGCATAGTCAGGGAGACTCCATCTGTATTGCTAAAATTACTCTCACTAGAGTAGTCAGGCAATCACTTGTGAATGATATTCCACCTTTCTGTCAGACTCTAGTCAATCTGCCAATGCTAGTTTCTACTCTGCAGTAGGTAATTTATTAACACACTATGACTGCTCTGATTCAAATTGCAGGGAGAACCCAAAGAATATTGCTAATAAAGTATTGTACTCTATTGGTAACTAATGTCTGCCCCAGTAAGACTGCTCTAAGATCCTTGTGTAATTACTTTGTACTAGGTGCTAATCATATATGATACAGTCATAGGGCAGTACATATGACCAGCTCTGCCTTACTCTTGGGAGTTTCATATCGTAGTGGTTGTGTATAGTCGTAGTGCCTTGAGAAACGCCTCCAGAGTTCAGCAAGAGGTTTGGGTCTTCCCTCAGAGTCATGCACTGGAGGGAGGATTGCTTTTCCTCAATCAACACATAGTATATTGCGGTCTGAGTGACTCCTACACAATTTTGCTCCCTGTGGTCTGTATTTCATCTACTGTGGCCTAATCTAATGTCTATTGTCAGTGGGGACTTAAAGGTCCCAAATATGTGCAACATTTATCATGATGTTCACTGCCCCTAGGTCGGCCATAACCCGTCGCCCTATGATAGATGCCATGGTAGATATGCTATAAGGGTTGGGGATGGGAATAATAGATAGCTGTGTATTCCTGACTGTCCCTAGGCCTATACCAGCATACGGAACATTTATGACTAACATACATATTGCTTTTCATTTGCTTTCAGTTTTGTTCACTCCTTTTCAATACCTCAATATTATACATGTTTATCTATTATTTGTTGATTATTATTGTACGTGGCATATGGATTTTCCTAAGGTGTAAACCCAAACATTAATTTTCTCTCCTTCATTTTCTCTTCAAATGATTATTGTCATGTTGGCTTTATTCGTGTTTCATCCCATTATCATACATTACAACTTACACCAAGTCCATATATTAGCGATATAATCAGGGATATTTCGAAAATTAATTATGAATGGCAGAGATATTACTCATTTAATTTCTCCATAACAAAATCCATTAGAATGTAAATTACTAGACATAGTCTTAGTCTTGCTAAAACCAAACACATTGAGGCTTTCAATGTGATTAATAAAGCATATACTAAAAACGAGATGCTTTGTATGTGCTGTCATTTTTTTATTTTTAATAAATTGAGTGTGAGGTCCTTTTCTATGATAAGGCAAATTGACATAAGGTCAGCACCATTAAATCCAGTGTCATAGAATCAGTCATACTAATGGCATTATGTAGAAAGGAAAAAAAAGAATCATATATCAAATCAAGTCAAATCACATTTCAATCGGCTGCACTGAAAACATGGAAGATCCAAAATTAGTCAGCGATGACCATTTTAGGTCCTCAAGTTGACGATACCTAAAACTACAACTTTAGGTAGTCAAAATGACGACTTTAGGTCGTCATCCTGATGACCTGAGTCGTCAGTATGGCAATACTGACAGTACAGAGTCATCATACTGATGACTTAGTTCGTCAGAATGACGACCTAAAGTCATCATTTTGACTACCTAAAGTTGTAGTTTTAGGTATCGTCAACTTGAGGACCTAAAGTGGTCACCGCTGACTAGTTTCAGATCTTCCATGTTTTCAGTGTGAAACGTCTACTCTTGTTTTATGCTCGTTCTATTTCTTACATAAAGTTACCTATTGCCGTCAGCTTCACACAGTGCAATACAGTGCAATAAAGGTGTTAAGACTGGTAGTTCAGCTGAACTTATCATTTCATTCTCATTCTTTAATTCATCAGTTATGACATTAACATTATATGTAAAGCCTAAGAGGATCACTGTGTATATGGTGTCATTGATTCCTACCACATAGGACAGCAGCCCCAGTCCTACAATAACATGGAATCCCCTGCAGCTATTCATGATAACTTTTGAGCAAGTCTGCTTCGTTGCCCATTCTGTCATGAAAAACATGCAGGTTGTTTCCCCAACATTTATCATGGTTAAAGAAAGGTAGTTTCCAGACTTTCCCTTTCTTTTAGATAATTTCAAGCTTGGTTGCATGGGAAAAATATACACTATATCTTTGTGGTTTGTTGTGAAAGCCTTAAGCCTTAACATAGCATTTAACATCACATGACTTGGCAAGAATCATGCAATGACAGATGCAGCTACATTCTTGAAGTAACCATTACCCTTTGACTTCTTTCCATGTCATTAAACCATATCATTCAAGAAACATGGCACAGATTGAGATAAAAATAACTTTGTTGATATATGGAAATATAATCAAATTCATTATGATTCCTTGCCATTACATGTCTCAGCTCTGAGATAACAGAGAATGTGATGACTAATCTGCCCATATATATCCTACACTCTGAGTCAACATTCTCTGGAGGACATGGACTCAAAGCTTTCCTAGTCCTTGGTACTATGTGCAGTATGCAAATGTGTCATCTCTTTGACACATATACAAAATAATCAGTGACCTCTGGGTATATATAACAGTTACAGCACTTTGGAAAACATATTATTTCACATAGTCATGGGTATTTCTCCTATCGGTGGAGATAAAAGCGTTTGTATTTGCTTTGAAATAGGGATGGTCGGGGGTATCATGATTTTGAAAAAGTAGATCAAGATAAAAATGATTATGGTTATTTGATAGCTCTTTATGCCTAGTGTCAAATGCGAAGCTTGCATTTCTAGAGCTTATTATGAAACCTGTTCAATACGCAAGATTAGATTTGGTAGCTATATTGAAATACTGTCCTGTCCCATATTGGTACTGTCATTTGCAGAGTGATACATGTTTTAGAGAAAAAATGGCTCTTGTTTACAGACCACTCATGATGTGCAGAGATGACTTTGTGGGAATGAGGGGTGATGAGGCCATGTCATCTCACCTTTGTATAACACTTATCTTGTGGCATCTGAGTGATCAATACCACTGTGAGGATAAATGAGAGACCTCTTATCTTGACCCTCACTCTTCACCACAATGTTTTGTGTACTGTATAGGGTTATGGCATTGGAAAGGGATGTTTTATATGGCTCATGGAGGCATGAATTCCGCTGAAATCATTCTTTATTCCTCACCTTTAGGTGAAAGTGTGAAACCTTTGCATAAATTGGGATTGAATGTGTCTTTATACTAGACTTTTATGTGCCATGTGAACAGAACATCTCACTATATAGATGTCTGAAAGATTTCAGAAGAACAACTAATTTTCAACAGAAAGACACTGTTCCTCCCTGCATGCAGGGAGATTTACAAAGCCACATTGATGACATAGTAAATCTATTAATACAGATAACACAGTCAAGGCAAGCTGTAGGAAAGGTCAATCGTTCTTTCAGCACACCTACATGTACTGCTCTTGCTCCATCCTTTCACTATTCTGACATCTACAACAGAGTTCTTATCAGCCATATCAATGTCATTTTTTTCGTCAGGACACAAATTTAACACAACCCTGAAATTCAATGACTTGACTGTAACCCAATACGACCTTTTTAAAAGATCACTTTCATGCCAGTTCCCTGTTGCAAAGGAGGGGAAAGTGTGGTAAATGAAGGATGTACTAAATTAACAATTCACTTCAAAATGACTCATGCTCTACTACAAAGCAAATAAAGGACAAGCATATGAATTTTGAGTCAAATGACTGAGACATAAGCTTACAATGGTTTATCTGGATCAGGACTCAAATCTACGGAAGCCGACGTAGGCCACCATGTAAGCGCTGATTCCATATCCGCCAAATGGGGTTCCTGTAAGGAATATCTTTGCCCTTCCGTATACTTTTGTACTTTTTTGGCAGTGTGGAAGGGACTATGATCCGTAAGCCGTAACAGATTACGGGTTACTTCAGAACAAAAAGGCTTCCACTTGAACTTTTCCCGTCAAGTAAGAAGGAAAAAGTATACTTTTCCTGACAGATCCCGCTTACGGGAGAAGGTGGAACAGTCTTTTCGTCCTTTTTTTCGTACACTGCCTACGGATCTGGTCTACTTTTCCCGTCAGTCAGAATATTTAATTTATTGAATTTTCTTCTGTACGGATTACTTGGCAGAAAACGTATGGGACCGTAGAAACCACACATAGGCCATCTGGTGTCTCTTCCTGAAACCTTTAGTTCATGCTCCTATGGGTAGGCGGCGGACGTTGCTACGGGTCATGTGACCTACACTTTGTCCGTACAAAACAACAACCAAAATGGCGACTCGTGCCACTCGTTCGACCAAATCTACATCAAAAGAAGGCAAAGGTGGACCTCTGAAGCGGCGTAGGATCAAATGCAGTGTGGCAGAAGAACCTGGAGACAAGCAGGACGAAGAGGTACAGTCTGAAGAAAGTCAGTCTCTGTTAGCGGGTTCAAGAAAGGTCGAAAAGCCGGCCGCCGACGACGAAGCTTCTCCTCCCGCCAAGAGGCCCCGTATACCAAGGGTTGGTACTTTAGGAATCCGCCGGGGTAATTCTGGGAGCAGTAAAAATGAAAACCCCCATCCCTTCCCTGCTGAAGAGGACAGTGATAGGCCTGGGGAAAGCCAGGGACTGAGGGGTCGCATAAAAAACATTTTGGTTGAGTCCTACGCAGAGGAAAAGGCTCTCATGGAGGAGTTTGAGCAAGGCCAGAAAAGTTTAGGGAAGACGGGTAGCCGTGCATGACTCCAGTCAGGCTCCAGTAAGGATAACATTGAAAATAAAGCACAGGAACCAGATGACGTGCAACCTGAAATGGAAGGGAGAACAGACTACAGTAAGAGACAAGGTGTTCCTGAAGACGAGGAGGACTCAGACCTAGAAGAGGTAGACCCACTCGACTTGAGTCAAAGGTCCCCCAAGCAGAGAATGGTTATCCAGGACAAGTCTGTTTATGATGACCCTACGAAAACCGTCGACGACTGGTTCAGAGACGATCCTACTAGAGAGGAAGTTCTATGCAAACTGTGGGAGGAGACTCCTTACTTGTTCCACCTACATAAACAGAAATATAAATGTACCGAGGACCGTAACGCCTCCTACAGACGATTTGCTACTGTCCTAGAGATACCACGTGAGTAATGATCAAAGATAAGGCATGCTCTCTCTGTTTAAAAGTAAGATTCAATGAAAAAAAATTAAAGGTCTTAATGGCTAGTCAAGGAAAAGAGTTACTCTGTCCTTCTTGAAGCAACACAAATACTCTGTTTTCCTCTCTGTAGTTCTCTGTTCATTTTATTTAATAATAAATACCATAAATGATTCATTTATTTTTTTCTTTATAGCTGATGTGGTGGAGACGAGGATAAACAGCTTGAGGAACCATTATCAAAGGATGCACAGAGAGGCAAAAAGTGGATCTGAACCAGAGGGACAAACAGAAAGACAAAGAGAAATTCTGAGGCTGTGCTCTTTCCTACGGGATCATATAAAGGTCTCTGACTCCCTTACGTCTTACCGTGGGCGGAGTCCGCCTCCTAGTGGAATGCACCTTTGCCAAATCTACTCCCAAGGTAACCAAATTCTTTGTTTTTTTCTCTTTTATCTTTTAATGCTGGCAGTTTCATATAAAAAAGTTTTTGGGTTGCCATGGTGACACCTTTTCCTGTAATTTGTGTAACTATGAAAACCCCACTTGTAAAAAAGTAATGTTTCTCTTTGCTTCTGCCTGGTTACCATGGTAACCATTGAAAGTACACGATGTTATTTTTTTTATAGGCTACCACTGGGAAGAAAACGTCTCAGCTGAACACCTCCCTGACTCCTATCAGACGTACACAAACAACACAAGAAGAAGAGGAGGATGAGTTATCTGAAGGATTAAATGAAGGTTTTGTGATGAACACTAAACATTTTTCACGTAATGACAGGCTCCATGATTCTAGTGGGTTAGAAGCTTCAGCGAGGCGCTCTTTGCGTCTGGAGAATGAAGACAGTGAGACAAGCAAGGGATCTGTCTCCTCTTTCCGTAAGGCCTCTAAAGCTACTCTTAACATCAAAGACACAAACATTTCCTCTGATATTTCTGACACGCCCTTCTCCAGTTGCTCTGACACTGCTCCTAGAGCCGATACCCCTAAGAAAAAGAAAACCCCTGTGAAGCCTAAGGCCCCAGTCGAGTTTAAGACCCCTGTTAAGCCTAAGGCCCCAGTCAAACCTAAGACTCCAGAAAAGGTTGACAGTCCTGTTATATCTGGTAAATCTAAGACACCAAAGAAAAGTTACAAACAACCCCTACGTAAGACCCCCCCCCCCGTAAGGCAAAGGATAAATCAGAGGAAGTCATGAAAGGGTCAGTAGATGCACAGCCTGTACAGGAAAAAGAGAGCAGGAAAGGCAAGTCTGCAGCAGAAAGGTTTTCTTTGATGAAAAAAAAAGACAGTCCCATTCTATTGACATCTACTGAACCTGCCCCTAAACCTCTCCTACCCCCTAAGAAAGCCACGGCTAAGGACAGATACAATGCTTTGGCTCGTCCTTCTACTTCTACGGACAAACCTGTATATTCTGCAAAGGTGGACGAAAGTGTTTGGTTTGAGCAGCAAGGATCGGCGTACCGTAAGGAGCAGGAGGACGCCAAGAGAAGGAAAAAGGAAGATCCAGTGCTGAAATTAATGGAGGAGAAATCAGACACCATGAAAACCCTGACCCAGAGTATCCAAGAAATAGGACAGACCATAAAAGGAGGGCCTTCTGTTCCCATTCCCAGTCAGGAGAACCCGCAGGATCAGATATGGGCAGACTACATCTTGGTTGAAATGAGAAGCATGACGGAAGACGTAAAGGCAAAGTTCAAAAAGCATGTGGTCTTGGCTCTTTTCCAAGCCAAAGCTGGAGGAGAAGATGACTGACTTTATCCGTACCGCCATTAAACTTATGGTGCACCTCCTTTTTATTCAAGACAAAGACATGTAGAATTTTTTTTATCTTTGCGACACTATATTATTTTTTGATTAACAATTAGGAAGGTTTTTCTTCAGCCAGACTCTAGGATAAGACGTTGACTTGATGTTCATGTTCGAAAGTTTCCTCTAAGCAGTGACAATCGAAGATAAAGTTAGAGGTCCTGTATTTTTCATGTACAAAAGAACAAAGAAAGACATTATCTTTGTGACAAGGTGCTTCAACAAGGTTTTATTTCTTTTCTTCTGGAGTTTATATAGCAGAAGTTTTATTTTTAGTTCTATTAGAGGCAATGATTGATCTTTATTTTAGACTTGAAGTGATACATAAGGGTATAGAGAGTAAAAGACCAAAGGTATGTTCCTCTTTGGTTGGTGCTAGAATAAGTATATGTATGAGGGAATATATTTGTCTTACGGAAAGTACACATGTTAAAATTGGTAGCACCAGTGCCCTTCAGTATGTTTATGTCCGAATACATAGAAGAAAGTTTGCCATATTTTTCAATGTACAAGAGACATACGGGTGACTAAGGCTTTAACTGGAACAGGGTAAATCCCACTTCTAGCTTGACTATGGTAACTTTATCTCAGGATTCAACAAGTATGTTAGGTATATTTCTATTCTAGTCCAGAGAAGATTTCTGTGTTCTTGTTCCATATTCTGCTACAGAAATAAAGGTTCTGTTTTCTACTGAAAAGTGTCATTGTCAACATTATGAGAAAGGTCTTCACATGCTCATATCTCCAACATGTCAATGCCACAGAAAGTCAACGAGCAAAGAAGAACTCCTCTCCCAGGACTACCTTGTATTGGTATGCTAGCTCACCCTCCACGGTGAGACACCAGTTGGCCACCTTGTCCCGTAGATCCTTCACGTCCTGTTTGGCGTTCTTCGCCTTGGAAGCCTCTCTCCCTGGCAGAGCAGCTTCTCCCCGCCAGATTCCCTTGTGTTGGTTATAGTCTTTGTCCTCCCAGTCCGTAGCCTCCCGTGGAAGGTAAGCAGCTCCAGCACGTTCACGTAGGAAGTTATGTAAGACACAACATGTCAGGACTATCATGGCTGCATACTCAGGGCGCATCTCTATCTCTCTGCGAAGTATCCTGAATCGTGTAGCCAATATGCCAAAGGCATTTTCCACTATGCGCCTGCACCTGGAGACCCTGTAGTTATATATCCTTTGCCTCAATGTGAGGTTCTGTTGTGGGTACGGTTTCATTAAATTTTCTGACAACTCAAAGGCATCATCCCCCACGAAGAAGAAGGGCAGGTCCCCTTCAAACCCAGGGAAAGGCTCAGGAGCTGGTACTCCTAAGGGGTTGTCCTCTCTCTCTAGATCCTCCTTGAAAGTAGAATATTTCCACAGGGTGGAGTCTGACGACCGCCCCTCCGCCCCCACATCCACGTACCTGAAGCGATAGTCCCCATCTACCAGGGCAAACAGCACAATGCTGAAGAAGTGTTTATAATTGTAGTACAAACTTCCAGACTTAGGTGGTTTTTTGATCCTCACGTGCTTCCCGTCTAGAGCACCCAGGACATGTGGAAGATTCCAACGATCATGGAAGAGTTTGGCTATATCCCTCCATTCCTGTTCAGTAGAAGGGGTCTGAAAAGAAAAGTTTTTTTTCATAAGCAAGACTGAACTGAAACATTGAATCATGAATACTATTTACAGACCTGCTTAAAAAAATCAAACAGATTGATTCCTCTACTTTATTAAGTCACCTAGAGCCAGACGTCTTTACTTTTTCCGGAAGCTCCACGTGTACGGGAGGGCTAGATCTAAGTAAGGAAAGCAAGGAAAACATACCTTCATGTACTTTTCATGTAGGGCTTGGTAGATTGACTTGCATGTGTCACGGACTAAGGGAAGCACAGTACTCTCACCGACCAGGTAGCCTTGGTGTAAGGTTGTCACGCTGTCTCCTGGAACAGAGCAAATGCACTTCTAGCTTATTTCTTTCCTACTGAAGAAGGCAAGGGGACATGAAAAAAAAAACATAAAAAGAGACTAGTAATTTTATCTGTGTTTCAAAAAAAAAAAAAAATTCTACCTCCACTTTTCATTGAAGCAGTGTAGACTTCTTACCTCTGGTCAGATAAGGAAGAGGTGGCATACAGGAAAGGACTACACACATACGGCTTGTTTCTTTTAATGGTAATGCTGAGTCTCTCCTCTGCTGTAATACACTGCCTCCAGTACGTGTCCTTACGGGTTATTAATGGCCTCACCAGGTCCAGGAGTTCTTTGTACAGTCCTGGTGGCATTCGCGTAGTCTTCTTGTACTCCCCTTGACATCCGAGCTGAAAATATGTTTACACGGTCAGAGTTGTGTGACAATATCATCCAGACAGAGGAAAAAGTACAGGGTATAGAGAGAACAAGTAAGAGAAAGGTCCTGTCTTTATGGTGCGCCTTATAACAGATAAAAGGGGGGGGGTGTACCGGTACATACATGTCTACCTGCAGAGAAATGAAAAAGGAAGAGGTGGCATACAGGAAAGGACTACACACATACGGCTTGTTTCTTTTAATGTTTTTATTTTTTTATTTTTAGTTACAGTCATATTTTAGCTCCTTACCCTCAAGAAATCTGCTTCCAATTTTGCCAATGTATTCCGCTGATCGGGATCTGTCCTAGCTCTGAGGAAAGGGGACATCCAGAAAACATGTGTACGTCGTCTCTTCATGCCTCCAAGGACTATAACGTTGTCGTCCTCATCATCCAGCATAGCTACGGTGACAGCCAGGGATATTACTTTAACCCTTGACATTGCAGCTTCATGCTGTAGGTCTATGAAACGCCTTTTAGACATGGTTCTCTTGTCTTGCCTCTACCTAAAGAGGCGCCTTTTCTACGGACGACAGAGTCATGTGACAGTCATGTGACTAGATGAAAAAACAATAACAACTTTTATTCAAAAGAAACACGTGTCTGCCTCCTATGACATACGGAAAAAGTATACGGATACAGCCTTACGGACCTACAGTGGAAGCCAAAAAAAAGTAAAGTAGGGAAAAGTATACGGAAAGACACAGGTTTCCTACGTTCAGGGTTGCAAAGCTACGGATAGACTGCTTACGGGAGACCTCGTTTACGGGTGGGACGGCGGATATGGAATCAGCGCTGTAGACATGCCTATGCCTCTTAGTGATTTTTACTAAAGTCATACATAGTAGTATAGAGACTATACATGTGTGAGTGTGTTTGGCTGTCAAGTGTAAAAATCTGCTGTCAGTCTGTCAAGTACTGTATTGCAGGTTGCTGTCAAGGGAAACTAATAGCTGTCTGTCTGTCAACTTCCTTATTGGTGCTTGTCACAGGTATTCTTCAAGCTTGGAAGCACTGAATGAGGGATACAAGGATCAAGGGTCAAAGCTATGAGTGAGTGAGTGAGTGAGGCAGGGAGTGAGGTAAGGAGGGAGGGGAGTGAGTGAGTGAATGAGTGAGTGAGGCAGGGAGTGAGGGAAGGAGGGAGGGGGTGAGGGAAGGAGGGAAGGAGGCAGATAGGCAAGGAAACAGGGTGACAGGGACGCAGGCAGGCAGGCAGGCAGGCAGGCAGGCAGGCAGGCAGGCAGGCAGGCAGGCAGGCAGGCAGGCAGGCAGGCAGGCATGGAAAAGGCAGACAGGGAGGGGATGAGTAGAGGGAGGGAGGGAATGAGCGGAGAGAGGGAGGCAATGATTGAGTGAGTGAGGGAGAGATGAAGGGAGAAAGGGATTGAGTCAGGAATGGAGGGAGGGAACAAGTGAGTCAGGGGAGGGACGGAGAAAGGGAAGGGATGGAGTAGAGTGGTGGAGGTGACTCGGATGGAGTGAATGGAGTTGAATTGAAATGAATGGATTGGGGGGGGTGGATTGGAATGAAGTGGAGTGGTTGAGTTGAGTAGAGTGGAATGACTGAAGGTGAGTGGAGGTTAGTTGATCCCACTCACTGAATTTCAATTGAATTGAGTGGAATCAAGGGAGAAGAATGGAGTGGAGTGAGTTTTGAGTTTGATGGAGTAAAGTGAGTCAAATCAGGTTAACATGCATTAAAATAGGTCAAATTAGTTAATTGGGTCAAATTAAGTCAATTGCACCTACTATGAACGAAGTGGGTCACATCAGTGAAACAAGGTCAATTATATTAATGAGGTTAAAGTAGGTCAAATTGTGACAAATTAGCTGAAAATAGGTCAAATACACCAAGTGAGGTCAAAGTAGAAAAAAATAGGTCAAATTATGACAAACTAGGTCAAGTTAGCGGGAAATAGGTCAATTAATGTAAATAAGGTCAAATTGTGTCAAACTAGGTCAAATTGGTCAAATTCTACCATGAGAAGGTAAAATTGGCCAAAATGGACTTACTAGGTCAAAGTAGGTCAAAATAGGCTGTAATAGGTTTAAATCATCTATTTTGCCCCTTTTGACCTGATTTGACCTCATAGACCGATTTTCAGCAAATTTGACCTAGTTTGTCACAGTTTGGCCTATTTTGCAACAATTGACCTATTTTCCTCACAATTTGACCTATTTTGACCTAATTTACAAAATTTTTGGCTAATTTGTCCTACTTTGACCTAATTTGATGTAATTGACCTATCTACAGCTGATTTGACCTAATTTGGCCTCATCTAATGAGATTGACCTATTTTTTGCTGACTCAATCAAATTTGACCCAATATGACCTACATTTAACTATTTACACCTCATTTGACCTAATTTAATGCAATTGACCCATTTTTGTGCAATATGACCTAATTAAACTAGTTTAACCTAATTTGACTTGATTTGATTCACTTGACCCATTTTCAACCTGATTTGATCCAACTTGACTGAATATGACCTATTTTGACCCATTTTGACTTCACCTGATGTGATTGACCCCTTTTTCGGCCACTTTGACTTTTTTTGAACTAATTTGATGGAACTGACCTAATTTTAGCCAACCTGACCGTATGTGACCCATTTTGACTAATTTTGACCTAATATGACTTCAGTTTTGACCCATATTCTGGCATATTTGACCTTTTATAATCCATATGACCTTGATTTAACCCACTTTGATTATCATAGGTCAATTTTGACCCATATTGACCTGATTTGACCCAGTTAACCTAATTTTGGCCACTTTTACCCAGTTTGATCTAGATTAACATGTTTTGATCTAATATACCCACCTTTGGTCACCTTTACCCAGTTTGACCTAGATGGACCTGTTTTGACCTAATTAACTCATCTTAGGTTCGCTCTGACATAATTTGGCCCAATCTTGGGCCAATAGATAAATATTGACTCATATTGACCCAATTTACCGAAGTTGGGTCCATCTGACTCTATTTGGCCCACTCTCTCCACCTCATTCACTCACTCACTCCTTCCCTCTTACCATCTTGTCATTCCTGACTCACTCCCTACCTCCCTTCCTCTTCCTCACTCACTCTGTCGGTCGTTCACTCCTTTCTGCATTCCCTTCTTCCCCTCACTCATTCCCTTCGTCCCTCCCTTTACTCACTCACTCATTAATTCAGCCATTTACACATTCTGTCCCTCCCTCTACTCATTCCTCCACTCATTCCCTCCTCTCATTCCCTCCACTCATTCCCTCAACTCATTCTATCCACTCCCTCCTCATTCCTTCTCTCATTCCCTCCACTCATTCCCTCCACTCATTCCCTCCCTTCCTTCCTCCTACCCCCTCCTTCCCTCTCTCCCTCCCACCCAGTATCCCTGCATTCATTGCTTCCAGGCTTAAAGTATGCCTGTCACAAGCATCAATAAGGAAATTGACAGACAGACAGCAGATTCTTTCCCTTGACAGCAAACTAGAATATAGTACTTGACAGACTGACAGCAGATTTTTACACTTGACAGCAAAGACCACATACACCTTAGTAGTCTCTATACTACTATGTATGGTATATGTGCAGAATCACTAAGGGACAGAGGCATGTCTACATGATGGCCCACGTCGGCTTCCGTACAAATCAGGCCAAATATCACATAAGGCACGAATCCACCACTGTCCACTGCTGTTAGCCCTTCAGCAATTCACCATTCCATCATCATTCCGTGAACTTTTATGGATAGAAATGATGTTTCCTTGGCATTCCGTCCATAAAAGAGCACAAAATGGTGAGTGACAGAAGGGCTGCCAGCAGAGGATCTTCTAGCTGTTATAGTGGACCCGGGGCTTGTGCAATCTGTAAAAAGAAAGTCGTCAAAATAACGAAAAAATCCTTGTCCCAATTTTGCCATCTTGCTATTTTCACGAAAATTCCTTGTACCACTGCACGCAATATGTCAGGAATATCCTGCAGGGTCTTGCCAAAAAAAGAAACGAGAACCAAGCATTTTTGTATTGCTAAATAATTTAGATAAAACATGCACGTTGCTTACTCCTCAAAACGTGTTTTTATGCATTCAACTGCATTCAAAATTATTTGCCAATACTATTATTTGTAAACGAGCATGTTTCCCTCAGTGCTCTCTTTTGGCAAGACCCCCCTGCACTTAGAGTGTCTGACAGCCCATAAATCTCGGTCCAATGGCATTTGCCCTTTTCCTTTGGGGAGGGAAGCTACCTAAGGAAATAATTCAGTAGCTCTCATTTCTCATTTCTTTTCTTTAGGCATACTAAGACAACTGTGCTATTAATGTAATTGTTATATCAAGTGATTTGTCTCCATTCACATTTTTGTTTTCTATCTTTTTTGACAGCATTCTTAAATCTTTAGTGTTTGGTTCCTTTCTGCATCCGATTTCCTTCACAGTCACTCAAGTTATATTGTAGGCTCTTTTTAGAATGGATATTAATGTGGAAATACAATTCCATTTCATGTTGGATATCTTAATTTTGGGACATATGTCATCGTTCTTAATAAATCACTTCTTTTAAGAACAGTGGCCCCTGGTTCCGACTAGCCATGGAATTATGTCTTATTTTATATCATTATCTTATAACAAAGTAAATACCATGTTTTTCTGGGCTCTCTAGTGCCTATACATTGAAGCAATGAGGTATTAGTGCCAGATAAGGACCTGCAAAGACCAATGCTGATTTGGGGTATCAGCATCAGCAGGAAAAACTGCCCTTTTCCCCATCAAGTCAAAGATGAATTGACCTATTTTCTAGAAATTATGGCCCAACTATAAAATTCCTAATTAAGGCAGGGTACTATATTAAATGGTTTGCAGAGGTTAATAGGCTTTTGAGGTGTGCCTAATGTACTGTAAAGCAAAGCAGCCTTAAAGTGGAAACAGAACATAAAAAGGCAGATGAAGCATAAAGAAACTGGTTAAAAAGACCATAGCTATTTGTAAGAAGTGATGATGGTTCATATCAGTCAGTATCCCTGCTAGTTCCCAAACTGAACACTAGGGTATACTTTTTATCCCATCGAAGCAGCACATCCATGTCAGACCCAACCAATCAGAATCCATTTAACCCTTGAGATACAAGCTCTGCTCCTTATAGACCGAGCACCTCAATTGAAAAACCCATCAGCGATTGGTTAATTGATGATTGGCCAATCTATGTCACATGTCAACATCTGGGCAGTGTCTTACTGTCAAGGTTTGACCTCTGCTCTGCTCATCCTGACCCGAAAATAATTGACTCGGGTCGCAATGCTTCCGGTGCATCTAAAAAAAGGCTATCGTGTGAACACATGAGAGAATGCTGCCTTGTGGGCAGGGTGTGGGGAACAGAGATAGCAGGTGTTGTTCAGGCACTGTGTAACCATCTATAGCACTATAACGGGTCACTCTGGGTATGCCACCATCTTTAGTTCACCCACCATCTTTGTCTGAATGGTTTTCTATGAACATTACTAAGAAGTTTAGGCTACAATAAGCCACTTTCATCCACCTAGGGCCAGGGCTTAGGGACATAGCTGGCTTCTCAACATGGTATTTATCTCAATAAAAACCAGAGACCAATTTCTATCAATGCAATTTTTCCATGAATCTATAACTAGGACACTTAATTTCTCCTTGATTGCAGAAAGAATTATCCACCTACTTAATGTAAAATGGAGGCATGTGGTGGCCTTTATCATGTTCATATTGCAAATTACTAGATGAAAGAAAAATATGACATGAAGTTATAATAAGGGTAAGAGGATGGAATGGTCCTAGTAAGGAATAATCTATAATCACAGGATCCCAGAATAAAACTATTTTTCCAGTGATGATATTCCTTGTACATCTACACAAAACATAAATCTAAATAGGAAGTGGTCAGATGATCAGATTTTGGAAGGGGGACATTGGAGTGTGGACCAAATAAATATAGAATGGGTGCAATCAATAAATCCTAAGTGCCCATTTCAGCCATACTCCAATGTCATATTATGAATGTCTATCTCACATTCAGATTGGTCTCGCCAAACATGAAGCAAAGGATCCTAGATTTCTGAGACAGCTGCACAGAAAAAATGAAGAGCAAAACCCTGGCTCAGCTCCCAGCCTGTTCAAATATGTCAATGGGAGAAATCTCTAGAAGAATATTGGCTAAACCCTTTAAGGTGGGTCACTACTATTGAATCAAAGATCCTAGAAATCCTTCATTTTCTTGTCAGGTGTACTTTATAACATCTAGAATTCGATATGGAAAGAAAGGTAAGGGGTGCCATGCTACATTTTTTAATATTGAATTTTTAAAAATAAAAGTATTTTGCTTTTCACCTACAAATTAGAAGAAAAATGTCTCGAATTTGGAATTTCTTTTCTGTA
This sequence comes from Acholoe squamosa, assembly GCA_949317995.1. Taxonomy (NCBI): domain Eukaryota; kingdom Metazoa; phylum Annelida; class Polychaeta; order Phyllodocida; family Polynoidae; genus Acholoe; species Acholoe squamosa. Next base: position 16,999,092 of record OX439051.1, read on the forward strand.
ATGATCATCAAATTAGAGACATGAAACTTCACATGATGAATGATCAAATAAATTTACCATTACTTCACAACAAAAACCACCAGAATTCCATTTGGCCATTTGAAATAAAAAAGTATTGGAACAACTGACAATAATCCATATTCAAAGCACTGCATGATGGGTAAAATATATAAATCCTCAAGTGGCAAAACATTGTTTCATTTTATGCCCTCAGTCATGTGTCAAGCACTGTCTCGTTAATTTAAGGGGTATAATTGTAAGGTCCAAAAGAATGTGAGAAAATGGAAAAAGTAATTCAGATGTAAATATGCCAAAATTTAAAATGATCATAAAATATATAATTTTGATCAGAATCCCCCGAAATTTTTGTAGACATTTAGGGCATATCTAGGTATGTGCCTAGCAAAATGATCTCATTGTGATGAAAATAACTTGTGCAGTAGGCTAAATTTCACCTAAATTTCACCTTAAGTAACTCTTCCATGATAGGCCACATAGGCCTATCATGATGTGAAAGGGTAACTCATTCTATATTTAGCTTTGTCACTATACATGTTACCTACCATAAGAAGCTATGTTCCCAGGTCAGAATGAATGTTGCAGAAATATAATCATTTCCACACAATCTATGGCAGCTCTGAATGCCAAATATCTCTGACTGGCGCTGTGAATGTACTACACACCATAGGATGGAGAGTGCATTGGTTTATTCTCCCCATTTGATATTTCTATACAATCAAGTTTCTATCTTTAGAGAAAGCTACTTGAAAACGAGGTAAAATAAGCTGTCATATGATATAAAGGTACTTAGTCCTTGGTGTGTGCAGGACGTTATTTCATAACCTACTAGAACTTCACCCTCCAAGTCAAGCAAAATCCCCATCGGAATAGCATATTTGGAGTCATAGTCTATAACGATCCCATCTCATAATCTTCTAATCATATCAAAGAAGTCTATGTATATACAGTTTGGGCAAACACATGCACAGACTATGTGCAAAAAAATGAGTTCTGCTTTTTATGGCATTGGAATATAATATTATACCAAATTTCGTATTTGGCAGTGTGACATATCAGATCCTTCCATGGTCCATGTCTTGGCACTTGTCCTATTGATTAGAGCCCCACATCCATGTCCAGTTCCCTATAAAATTATTCTAATAATGACCCAAAAAATAATTTTGTGAAAGGCAGCTCTTTTTTTCAACAAATAAACTGATAAAACATAGTATAGTTTGAAAGTGGTTAATTTCAAAACTTGACAAGAGAAAAGTAGATCTGTTCTTAATTTCCAAGCCAATTGACACAGAAAAAGCCCCCTTGTCTTTGCCAGACTGCAATGTTAGCTAAATGTACAGCAGATTTCAAGTTAAAGAATCAAAATAAATGGAAACAGCATTCCCCAGCATAAATAAAAAAAACAAAACAAGGATTTCCTTTATGTGTAAACTCTACTCATTTATTCCCTTCATACACTGCCATTCTCAGATACTTCAGTTATACATGGCAGAGGATAACCTCCTACCCGGTACAACCCAGGAAACCAGCCCGCTGACAATCAGCCACCCTGAAATAAAGCCCTCATGAATGTAGGCCATTTTTCTAACATCCAGCACAACTAATCTGACTGAAAATGTGATAATCCATCACCTGACATGACATCAACCTGAAATGACGTCAAGCTAACATGACATCAACCTAACATCCAGTCCACCTATCATCCAATCCACCTAACATCCGATCTACCTAATATCCGATCCACCTAACATCCGATCCACCTAACATCTGATCATCCTAACATCCAATCATCCTAACATCCAATCACCTAACATCCAGACCACCTAACATCCAGTCCATCTAACATCCGATCCACCTAACATCTGATCATCCTAACATCCAATCATCCTAACATCCAATCACCTAACATCCAGTCCACCTAACATCCGATCCACCTAATATCTGATTAACCTAACATCGGATCCACCTAACATCCACACCACCTAACATCTGATCCACCTAACATCCGATCCACCTAACATCCAGACCACCTAACATATGATTCATCTAACATTCACAATGCTGACCCTAACTATTTCTTTCTTATTTTTCAATCCCTAAAGCCTTTGCCCACATCTGTATGTCTATGATCCTATTATCCATCACTGTGCCTTACTGTCCTTCATCAGTCCATCACTGGTCCAACAATCTCTCACTAGATCATCACCAGTCTGTCACCTGTCCATCACCAGTCTGTTACCCATCCATCACTAGTTTTTCATTGGTCTGTTACCAGTCTGTCCAGTCCATCACCAGTCCACCACCAGTCCTTCACCAGTCCATCACCAGTCTGTCACCAGTCCATTACCAGTCTTTGATTGGTCTGTTACCAGTCTGTCACTTGTCCGTCACCAGTCCGTCACCAGTCCATCACAAGTCTGTCAATAGTCCATATTTTTAAGATCCAAGTGTGGCGCCTTCCACTTGCCATGTTGTTGTTTGTATTATGACCTAGTTTTGTGACGTAAGTGTGTCACTTTGGCGATATGTCTCCGGCTTTGCACCCATATTTCCCATAGAATCCAAGCTTGGTATGTAAATTCAGTCAGGTCACAGCAAATATAAGATCCATAGATGATGATCGCATACTGCTTTTCTCCATAACATTCCAAATATAGAAGAATTGAATGAATTTTCAAAGCGAATCGTATTGGCCGCCCGCCATGGAAAGTGTGTGTTGCAACCATGTAAATAGATGGGAAGTCGCTGTGTGACACACTTTCGGCCAGAACTAGGTCAGGAAGGCAAAACCAGCCATGACAGACTGAAACTCGGTTTGCTTTGAGAATTCATTGAATCCTTCTATATATCAAATGTTATAGACCAAATTGGCATGGCATCACTATCTATAGATACTATATTTGCTGGGACCTTAACCTTAATCTAAAATGCCCTTAAGCTGCCGCAGCTGCAGCATCAGTGAGTTGCCCAAAGGCAGCAGTACCACATTGCTGACATCCCTAAAACACAAAATTATCATATTATTTTACCAATATCAATGCGTTTCTATATGAACACACATGTATCCTTATCAGAAAAGTACAAAAAAGCCATTTTAATGTCTAACTTGCCCTTGAAAAGGTATATAGCAAAAATCCTAAGAAAGCACTAGTGCATTGATGCTCTCATAATGCACAGCTAATATACAAATATCGGTACTGAAACACCCAGCGTTGTGGTATAAACACTTTTGACTGCAACATTATGGTTTAAATGAATATTCCTAACCACATTCATGATTCAATTATGAATTTTAACAAGGATTCTGGAAGCCTCAATTTGGGCTTTATTTTTCCATGTTTTTGGGCCCAAATGCATAGTTTAATGTGGTACTCAAAGAAAAGTAGATTTATCAACTCCCCTGCTACTAAGGTATATCTGACAGGCTACAAACTTCACATTGGGGTTTATACCCTCAGCCCCCCATTGGGCCCATTATACTAAGGCTACCCTGTTGCCAGCAGCAGTGTTTGCATCTGACTACCCCAGCCAAAAGGTAAAGGAAGTCAAAATCCCTCTAGGTTTAGGTGGTTCGGATGATACATGGATCGGATGTTAGGTGGATCGGATGTTAGGTGATCCACTCCGAACCACTTTTCCCTGACCGACCAACCATGGGGAGACCCGTGGTAGGTGCTGCAGAAATCGCGAAAACAGACAGAAAACTGACTCTGAAAACACTGATGTTAGGTGGATCTTTTGTTAGGTAGACTGGATGTTAGGTGGACTGGATGTTAGGTGGAGACTGGGTGTTAGGTGGTCTGGATATTAGGTGGTCTGGATGTTAGGTGGACTGGATGTTAGGTGGACTGGATGTTTGGTTTTTCTAGGTGTTAGGTGGTCTGGGTGTTAGGTGGATCGGTTGTTAGGTGGTTTGGATGTTAGGTGGATCAGATGTTAGATGGATTGGATGTTATGTGGATTGGATGTTAGGAGGTCTGGATTTTAGTTGGATCAGATGTTAGGTGGATTGGATGTTAGGTGGATCGGATGTTTGGTAAACTGGAATTTACTATAGGTTAACTGTAGGTAAATGGGCATTGTTCAGGTGGCTTGTATTCAGGTGGCTTATCACCAGGGGGCCTCAATCCTTGGGGGCTTACTCTCAGGGGGCCTATTTTCCTGGGGCTTACCATCAGGGGGCCGTTTTTCAGGGTGGCTCCTCTCATCTATAGCAAGCGTTGACATTTTACCTCCTGCTTTCTCCCCTCTGTTCAGTATTTGTGCTACCTACTTTCTCAGAATACTGTGAGTCCATTTGGCGAACACATTTTACAACAATGTTATGATTTTATATGTGTTTACATGCCCAGTTGTATCATACCGTTAGCACTGTGACATTTCTATTTTACGAAGGCATTTCACTTTAATGTTAATAAAAAACATTACAGCAAGATTATAGATGCTACAGGAGTCGTGCAAATTGTAAAGCTAGAGGTAAGAACATGTCACAACACATGCCTTGATTGATGCCTGGATTGGTGACTCAATAGGTTCTATTTCTCAGTGTATCTGACTTCTAGCCCTTTATCACTAACATAGAGATTCATATCCTATGCCTTTTGTCCCTAACAGTCATAGCCGTTATAGGGAAGGTCTCCTGTATGCCATTGGCTTGCAAGAATGAAGCATACAATATACAATGCAGCTCATCGATATTATTGTATACCCACACAGACCTGATGGCATCTCTTTTGAAAAGCCTCTTACAGTCCATATCAAAATTTCAGGCTTGGTGTTGAAGCTATGAAATGTAGGCACACAATATTATGAAACTGTTTGGCTTACTTTTAATCTTATCGTGCGATTTGGGGAAATCATGCTGCAGAAAATATCTATGGTATTTGTTAGATAAAGCAGTACACACATGGCCAATTACAGACATTTTTATAAATGCAAGTGGTGGTTAAATCTTTCTCTGGTGACCCTAAATCCTTAGGATATGTGTACGTGATTTAAGACGCCATGCAGCTAATAACTCAAGAGCCACTTTATCTATCTATTGCATCCCCAGGGTTTCAGTGGGTACATAAAATGCAATGTAATTATTTTAACAGAGTTTAAGATGACTGAAAGATGTATGTCAGGAGTTATTTCAGATAATTATGATTCTATATAACACCAAATGGGGCAGTTGCTCTGGGTTCAATGCACTGGGCGCAAAGGTGGGCCTTTAGAGAAATAGAAGAGAGGTCAGAGTTTATTATAGTAACTCGGCAGATCAGTGGATATACACATTATTTTAATCAGCATATTCATGAAGTTGGCCTACAAAGTATCCCATCAACGCAGCACCAGCAATCAGCAGTTCAAGGTGGTGTGTGCTTTGATGCTCAGTTTTGGATGGGTTTCCGTGGCAGTCCTTATCACACTGTTTTATTCACTTTCTTTATTATCCCTTCCCTTTATCCTGAATATGATGGAGCTGTTCTGTATTCTTAATATCCACCAGCCATGATGGTGCTGTCCAGATTGTCCAGTGTTTGAATTCAAGTGTGCACAGAGAAAGGGAGAGACTCATTAACATTTGCCCACCAGTCTGAAATACAACACAAGTAATCTTACTAGTAAAGAGACACTTAATCGGCAGCTATTCAAGTGCACCACACTTTATTTGAAGTTTTCCAAGATGCAATTGATCCATTCCACAATCTGAGCATTATGACTTTTTTTGGCGAAAATATGCTTATGCTACTTATATAGACTCTAAACAGATGGGGAAAATAAACATTTTCCAAAGAAATGTCTAGTTGCTGGGAAGGAAACATTCAGTTTTCCTTTATGTCATCTACAATCAAAGGTCATTCCCAATTCACTTTCTCAACAATGAACTTACCGGGTAACTGTATTGAAACTATAAAATAATGTTTACCCTTGGTAGCCTGTTTTTACAAGTCAAAATAGAATATCAGATAGATCTGATACCCACATGTCAAAAACAAATTTTATATCACTAGCTTACTGGCTGAGGCATCAAGTGAGAACATCCCACATTCACAAAAGAATGGTTGCTTGATCAAATTGGTGAATTGACATGAATTCCTGATTTTTGTTTTGCAGTTACTGGGCCAGTGAATTGCTGTGATCAGTTCAAGGTGGGTACAGTTTCATACCAGAAGTTCATTGTTGACTCTTAAGGGTGGCAGAGGAGCCTTCTCTATTAGTATTATCTATCTATTCACATATCTAATTACAATTGGACATAAAAATATCATAGAGTTTTTAAATGAGGCACGTCAGTTCTGTCTAAGAAAGGAAGGGTCCCAAGTCAAATTCCCCTCCCATCATCCATCTCACAATTTCAGAATTAACCTCACCCCCATCTAGGCCTTACCTTCCCTCTACTAATACATGTGTACAGTCCCTTGTGTCCCAAACCTGCCTGTTCTCCTGCATTGCTTTAAAAGACCATAACTTCCTCACCAAGCATTAATATAGAAACCCATTCAGTGGATGACTACTCATAGAAAGACTCTCAGTATCAAACTATTGACTAATCTTACATGAAGGCTACTGAAGACACTTTCATTTTCCGTGTCATTTCACTTACTGATTGTTTGAGGAATGCAAGTGACTGATGATTCTATCTAGTAAATTGATTTTGATATGTTTGCTATTTCCTTATCTCCCCATCATCAACATGCAGCCAGACCTATAAAGGTGGGGTAAGAGTGAGTGAGTAATAGATGTTTAACACCATTCCGACAGCTAAGGTCATATTCATGGCAAGAAAACTACATTACACGATTTCACAGGTGAATGTGTCAGTGCCCGCACATATGTGCACCACACACATCCCGAGGGGATAGGAAAGAGGAGAAATAGACCCTATTAAGTGGGCTAGGGAAGCCCGGTGGGGTAAGATATATTGATAGTTGACAAAAAGGCATGTATACATAACCTTCACACGACACAATGTCTTTTACATCCTCTTGTGTCAATGGTCTTTTTGGGAGGATATTGAGTGTTAGGCCAATATTAAGAACTGATCAAAATCAACGGCACAGTGTATGTTTGAGCAGTACCTTGTGCTAAGATATCTCGGTACTGGTGCAATGTGCCCCTTCTTGGCTCATTGGCCTAGCATTGCTAAGCTCAGGTCGAATTTGATTTGGCTGGACAGGGTTGGGAGGGGTAAAGTACTTTGGAAATGAGGGACACTGGAATGTAGGGTCAACAAGATATTCCTGTGTAAATAGTAGTGAGAGCACAATCAATTGATGTCAGTTGAGTTGTACCCTAGCAGAAGAAAAAGGGAGGCATCTCAATGAAAGACAAGTTATGCTATTTACCTCAATTTTAATGGTATTTGGATGAACTTGTTTCTTTTTTTGTTAAATCTCCTACACAATTAATATCCATAGTAATGTGCATTAAATTTACCCCTCTGATAGATAATATATTGGGAAGGTTTCATCGGGCAGTTAATTTCCTTCAGGTGGACAACCCTTATCCACACACATCCTATTTGGCCTGTGTAACCGGACTAATATGATTATGCGGCATCAGCTGCTCATGCCCATAGGCTATTAATCTATTTACCTCACTGTACCTCAATGTAAGGTGGTCATTTTTCATATTCTCTTCAAATGAGTTTCATTTGATATCATATACTGTGAGCATTTGTAAAACATTTAGATTTTATTAGTTCAATAGAAGTAAAACACCGTCCAGACTGATTTACTAAATTAGTGCATTGGTTGCCCAGGCACTATTGCCCCTTCTTTTTTGCCACTCTTGTATTCCCCATGATGTAGACCACCATGCTTACACACAGCCCATGTTCTCTTTGTGCGATGAACGTCCAGAGGTTTGGTTGCACGCCATGACCCTCCCACTGTCACTTTAGGACACCTTTATTAGGTCACTCGATAGTCCCATTCTCCCTTATAGCCTGTAGAGAAACCATTCAAAAGACAGGTTTATGACACTGTGTATGTCAGGACTAGGGAGTAAGATAGTCATTTTGTAGTTTGCAGCGACAGCATTTTATTAAATCATTCCTGCTTTCCATACTATATGTACACAGCACATGGTGTTTCTCCTGTTTCTGCTAGTATTGCCATGTAGGCATATATATAAGGGAGAGTTTAAGGACCTTTAGACTTTAGCTACAACAGATAGGACACCTCATCCCACAACCATAATCTACCTTGGGTATTCTGAGTAGGAAGTTGTGCCATTTGTGTAGGTCATGTGATCACAAATGTGATGGGGGTGGTGAGCGATAATTAGGTTTTGCCTCTCTGTGTTGTGTGTAAAGAAGTGTTCCTATATATGGATGCTCTAAGTTATACCCTTCTAGCATATGTGTGTGAAAATACTGTCATTAGAATTCATACTCTTTACTGCTCATATCATGTCCCTGTTACAATCACTTTTCTTTCTGCCTTTCCTAATTTTGTCCCTCGTTCTCCATCTCTCCTCACTGATTTTTCCTTCTCACCTTCATAACTCCTACATGTTTGCTCTGGAAAAAATGTTGTTGAAATAATGCAGAAGTCCTTGTACCAAAGTTAGCCATCATCTTTCCTTATCTTCACATACTCCTATTTTGGGCTTCATTGTAGAACTACACTGCTTCACTGCAATACAATTACAGTGGTTCACTCTTCTGTTTTATGAGGATCTCTGGCAGATTCAATAGTATTCTGGTATTATTTTTTAGAGTGTGACAGCATGTAGGAGCAGCTCATCCTGTATACAGAGCTGTTCCGAGTCACTGTGGGATTCAACCTGTCATACATTTATTACAGGAATAACCCTTTTAAGGCTGCATAATTCCCATCCATATAAAACATGAATGCAGCCCTACAACTTCCAAGGGTTGTACTTCTGCATCGTGCCGACCCTGCAGGTTTGATACCCCCCAAAGGGTCAGCAAATGCTTTATTTGTATCAATCTCTGACACAGCTTCTTTACCTGGGTTTTCTCCATTTCACAAAGAAAAGACATCAAGATACCTACCTACATATTGTACTTTTACAATACTTTCAATAGTGTCAAAAAGTATACATTGTGGATTTGTCTGTTTTGCCATTTTCAAACATTTTCTTTCTCTTCAAAGGCCTTTATAATTAGCTTTAGATCAATGGAATAGTGCACAATGCATTAAATGCATATGTGACTTAGTAATGGGCAGATAAAACTACAATTGGTCCCATTTTTCTACTTATCAATAGCTCCTCTCAATCACATGAACTTATAACTGCTGGGACTGGGCACAAAAGATGTTGATTTTGGCATGGCTTCATAATGGACGCCCCTGTCTACCTGAATTAGAATAAACAATGGTACTTGCCATTAATTGACTAGCTGATTAGCTTAATTGCTTCATTTATTCTGTTATAACCACACTTACCTTTCTTTTATACTAAGGTAATGAGGGTGGGAACTGGCACATAAAGCAAATGTATTTAACATTTAAAGGCAATTAACACAGGACTGAGACATCAAAGTTCTGCCAATGCAGTCATTGACAATTGTTGTAAATGACAATGTGAAACTATTGCACATTGACACATCTGGACTTTCTTTCAAAAGATTACAGGGTCGAAAATCATAGAAGGTTTGAATAGATGACGAATTTGGAGGTATTCCAGCCCCTACTCTTCGAATTTTAGTTTCCACCTCTATTTCTTTGGCTCAAAGTGTCAGGCTGGATGAGATCTTCATATTACATATGGGTTTCGATAGTCCCATATTCATATTTTGGGCTCCAGGGGGTAAAATGTGCCCAAAATGACCAAAATTGTCTGGGCAAAATTGTGTCTGGGAGAATGACATGTTGAGAGCTTAATTTCCTAGATAAACGATCTTCATACCTCCATGAAAATCTCAGGTCCAGACTATTCTGACCTGTAGATTGAGAAAATCACATTATCATTTATGTCAGATATGTCCTTGCTATTGTAAAAGAAGCATACTTATAAGAATTCTTTTTCTGGGCACATGTCTGGGCGAATGACATGTAAGGACCCATATGCACACTTTCTATGATTTGTGACCACACACAATCCTTTGGTTTGAGGCCCACATCCACAATGTCTTATCCTGTGAATTCGACACATTATAAACAATCAAAGCATGGTTGCATAATATATATGTAGTGCCCCCTAAGGACACTTTGTAAAGGCCCTGGAGCAATCCATCGGTGGGCATCTTTAGGTACTGCAAGGCAGGTGACAGCGCACAGACACCCTGCTTTGGGCCAGTGACAACATGTGACCACTCTTACTGGCTGTCAGTCACTGACGGATGGTGTAGTGACATCATCCTTAATATTGCTGTATGTGACATCAATACCACATGATCCAATTTGACTCAAAAGGAGGCTATCTGCCATCACTGGGCTAAAGCGGGGCTTATTTTGGATATGACAGCGCCGCAAATTTAGCTGAGTGGGTCAGCCTAGTATAGCTCATTTTCCTACTTGATAATATACTAGTCTCAACAGAACACAGGAAATAATATAAATTACTCAATTGTGCCAGTATTGACCAAGAATTCCTCCTTATCATAATGTTTTCCCACAGAAACATTGATAGGGATGTGCAATGGAAATTATCAGCAAGAATGTATTCTCCCAAATGGGGAATCTTGAGCTGGACACCTCATTTGGAATCCAATTGCTCAACCTTTTCCTTTAATCCTCTTAGGTTCGACACTTACCTATCAATGTCTCCTCTGTATCTGGGTTTCCCTCTATCATTTTCTGTTGTACCCAGAGAGAAGAACACTGATCGCTTTGATACATACTGCACAGGTCACAATTTGTCTCCCACATGACATGTATGAAGGCATGTCGAATGAGGTTGATGCTCTCATATTTGGTTCGTCAACTCCACTTGACATGCGTTATGAAGACACGTCACATATTTCTGATCCATTCACCTGAGTGCTAGGTAATACTGTGAGACAGTTATGTAAGGGTCAAGAGCAGTCAATAGCTATGTACCAATGGTTCAATCAAGGCAGGCCTATAATAGAAGGCAGGGCATATCATAGTCCCACAGGCCTGCAACACTAAGGCACTTTTTCCAATCTACAGAACTTTTACTTGACTGAGGACCTCTATGCAGTCGATAAGACAAGGGCATGGAGGTGCACAGCTCTGCTATCTGTCTCCATGTAATGAAGATACTGAGATTATAGACTGTGGGTTAGCATATATAATTTTTTGGTATTTTCATTCACCCTCACATAAGGTGTCTAACCTCTCCAGTTGAGGAATTCAGGATTGTGGGTGTCTATTTTGATATTTAATAACAAATGCAAATTTAACAATGAAATAGAATTCACTACCATTCATTGATAGCATTTACAGACCTTAGTGATCTATTCTTCATGAAAACAAAATGACACAGATACATTAAATGTCTCAAGTGTTAATAGTACCTCTTGGTAGTGATTAATCCTGGTACCAAAATGGTTGTTTGCCCCATCTAGTGGAATATCCTAGAACAATTATGTATGTCAAACCATCACATGTCAAGTGCCTTTGACATGGCTGTGGCCCTAGTCAACTCACAGATGACGTTGTATTTTAAGGCATGTTAAATCATATGAGGATTACTGTGTGCTACAGTTGTCATGGTCACATATATGCACATGTCCCAATGACGTGTGCTCTCTGTGTCAAATCAAGTTGACATGGGTATACAAGGGGGGGAAGAGGGGCTAAATCCATTGTTTTTTGGTATCCGAATGATGAGTAGGAGTGTTTCAAAGTCCCAGAATATTTCTTGTTCAAAACATAAAATCAGTGGAAGTTTATATGGGATAAGGAGTCCTCATGCGCTGATCAGACCTCACTATGCAAAAAGTCTGGAAAGACTGTACCTTTTCAGTGTGGGTTGCCCTTTAAAGCATGACTTTTGAAGGGTGAAACAGAGTGTGTCTGTCTCAACTGAAGTACTATGAAGTTAAGCTATTTATGTTTTAAGAAACACCCTCATGGTGTTCCTAGCTTGCACCCGTCGCAATTTTGGAATTGCTTAGCATGACATAAGTTACCCCATCATGTAGGTATATTACTTCCAGTCTTTATGTAATTCACATTATTGGAAAATCTGTTGTTTAAATGCTACACAAAAATTAACTGCCTCTTATGATAGCCAGCTGTTACCATTTGGTGTGCTGCTGTTTATAATAGACTTGGCCTCATGACGACCAGGAAACCAAAACTTAGAGCAGTTATGTGGGAATAGGGGGTATTTGCTGAGGCATCTCACTCGTCTTCGCAGGTAAATAAAGTGAGAATGAATTGAGAAACTAGGATGTTGGCAAGTAATCTCATTCCCCTAACTATTGATGTTTGTAAACACTGTTGGAGGTTTGTGAATCATAGTTATTTAAGAGGGAAATGAGCATACTTCATGAATTTTAGGTACTTTCACTTTTGCTCATCAAGTGTCATATGTGCTGATTATGGAGCATTCTTTTAATTCAATCTTTCAATACTCCTATGTTGGCCAAGTGCAAAAACTGATGCAGTGCTGGCTAGCATGCCCTTTGATAATGCATGAAATAGGCGAGTGACTCACCTAAGTGGAATCCATGCATCTGACAACCAATGAGCACAGTGTTCTAATGCAGCCCCTGGGGGGCTACTGCTATCTGTCGCATTGTATGTGAAAATATGCAAGAGTGCTTACTTCATGATCTGGGACCTTTTGACCTGGCACCAGCTCACAATTTCCTATCACGCATATTGTCCATTATTTCCTGTCACTTCGCTGCCTCATCTCATGGGACCAGAGACAGGTATGTGCCATGCACTCTGCCTCTTGTGCCTTTTGGGCTTTACACACACATCTATGGTGGGCACTTTCTGTTTTTGTCTCTTTTATGGTAAAAATTTAACAATTTTAGAGGTGACATTTTCGGCAGCCAGAGGTAAAAAAAAGTAGAATTTTTAAGCCAAAATTGCTTTTTTTAGCAACCCAGGGAGGGTCTGAGTGTCACCTGTGTTGCATCTACGATAGCATAATCAAATGCCTATCGTTAGTGGGCTGGTGGGGACTTTAAGTTCACAAATATGTGCAAGATTCATCCTGATGGTCACTGTCCCTAGGTCAGCCATAACCCACCCCTCTATGATACATGCCATGGTAGATGTGGTGGATGGTAATAATAGATAACTGTGTATTCCCAACTCTGTCCCCAGGCCTCTACCAGCATATGAAACATTTCCGACTGACATACTTTTTTTATTTTCCAATCCCTCAGTAATATACATGCCTATCTACTATAACTTGTTCATTACTGTATGTGGCAAAATACATTGTCTTAAGGTGGAAAACCAAATATTTCCCTCCTTCATTTTCAATGATCATTATTTATGTTTTATCCTATTACATTACAATATACACCAAAGGCTGTGCATTAGCGATGTCATCATGGCCAGTTTCGAAAATTAATTCATATTGGCAGAGATAATATTATAATCATTTTCTTCATAACAACATTTAGTGTTGCAGAAGTCAAATGCATTAAGCCTTTCAATACAATTAACAAAGCAGGATATGATAAAAACCACATGCTTTGAATGTAATGTCACTCTTCATTTTCATGAACTAAAGTGTGAAGTCCTTTTCTATGTCAAAGCATATTGACATGAGGTCAGAGTCTAATGCCTCACAATGAGAAATAAATCCAATGTCATAGATTCAATTATCCTAATGGACTTACATAGAAAGGGAAAAAAAGTTCATGCATCAAATCCCATTTGCTTCATTTAATGCTGATTCCTGATGAGCTGTAGTGACATTTCAATCAGATGAAATGTCTTCTTTTATTTCTGTGGACAATTCAAAATGTGATACTATGCATTGTGCATTAAAGCAGCTCAATACTTAGTATAGGGGACACAGCATTGCCAGGTGTAGCGCTGCAAACCTTTTTACTCTTCAATTGCCTTTGTTATGTTTCTTCCAGGCCAGGTTGCTTTTGTGATTGACATCAATATTGAGCCCCAGGAGGTTTGATGACATAGACAAACATAGAACAAATCTCAACCCTCCGTTCTGCCATCCTGGCTTGTTGCATTTACTTCTAGATTTTTGGATTCGTAGATCGGTTTTGCCTTATGGACAGGAATTGGAACAGTATCTACCTTATTTTGTACCTCTATACCTTATTGGTGGTATCTATTTAACTTGTTTAAACTGAGTCTTGTGACTTGTAAGTTAATTTGTTCTACTTATAGGCCTACCGTTATTCATGTCAGCTTCCCTCTGTACAATGCAAAAGAAAAATGCTTTAAGACTTGGTTAAAGGCACCCATTTTGGACGCTCCTGACCCCACAAGAGGTGACCATATTTGCTGCTCAAATCATGTACTCTCAAATGTGGTTAATTCTACTTTCCAATGCAACATTTGATGCATGATGCTTACCCATCAATATCCATGAAGAGGTTTAGATAATTATCTCCAATAGATATGGATAAATTAACTGAACATATCTTTAGCACATCCAATTGCACCTAAAGTTGGACAGCTCATGCCACAAGTGACCCTACAGTCAGACACTATGTTATGTAATTGATATAGACATAATGGATCACTGTATGTGGATGTTACAATAGAGGCAATTATGACACAACACTAGGAAATACTAGTTGATACAATACTTCTCTGAAGGACACCCTCAGATGTGTGTTGCTGCCTACCTTTAACAGGGCGTTCTGCAGGCTCAGATATATATGACTTACATGGCCAGATTGAGTAGTGGTCAAATTTATGTGTTCTTTATTGCGGAAACCAAAAACAGATTAAATATCCATATATGGGAGTAAAGGTATATTACAAAACATTCCTATTATCACAAAATATCCATTGTAAAGGTATATGAATCATGATATAATTGTGTCCAGAACAGGGTGTAATTGGTGTCCGACTGTAGGGGTAATATGAAGGCAATATAAGAATAACTCCCACAGTGTAATGTGGGTAATGTATTTAAGTTTTCCAAGTCAGATTATAAGCATAAATGCATATATTTCCATTGATATATATGGATGATTCATATAAACATTCAGGTTAAGACACAACAGACTGACATATCCAACTAAGCTTCCCATTCACTCACCATCCTCTACCATCAGAATATAACAGAAACACTCTGTGTTTGCATTATTGTAAAACCATGTATCAAGGGACTTATATTTTATATGCTACATTTTCCAGAGAGTATGAGAGCTCATTTTCCATTTTTACTTCGAATGTTCCATAAAATCCTCAAATTGATTATGTAATTCAATCTAAAAGGTGTCCGACTTTAGGTATCTGTCCGACTTAGGGTGCCTCTACCCTAATAATTCAGCTGAACTTATTACTTTGTTCTCATTTATTTCTGAGTTATGACATGAACATTATGTAAGGCATTGGGGGATAAATGTGAATGGTGTTCCTGGTTCATATCACATAAGGTAGCAAGTCCTACAATTGCAAAGAATCTCCTGCGGCTATTCACAATAACATTTGAGCGTCTCTGCTTCATTGCCTATTTAGTCATGAAAAACATGCTGTTGTTTCCACAACATTAATCATGGTTAAAGAAAGGTAGTTTCCAATAGAGAAGGACAGGCATGTGCAGACTTTTTCTTTCTTTTATATAGATTCAGGCTTGGCTACATGGGAGAATACACTATATCTTTGTGGTTTGTCATGAGACCCTTCAGGTAGCATCTGACATCACATGATTTGGCAATAATCATGGAATGAGAGATGGGGCTTGAAGGTTATCATTGCCCTTTATCTTACTTCCAGGTCATTAATCCAATCTCATTCAACAAAAATGACTCAGGTTGAGATAACTTTTATGAGATATTGAAATCTATTTAATTCCTAATTTTTATGATTGCTCGCTCTACACCCTTACATGTTTCTAGCTTTAAGTGTTTATCCACCATTAGCAGTGCATCTCATCCTTAAAGATATCAAAGCCTCAAAATAGCCCCAGGAGACACTCTTCTCTATCACCTGAGATAACGGAGAATAATTATGATGACTACTCTGCCTCCATCCTATACTCTAGTCAACATCCTGTGAAGGACATGCAGTCAAAGGTTTCCTGGCCCTTTCCTGCAAACATGTCATCTCTTTGACATACAGAACATAATCAGTGACCTTTTGGCATATCAAACAGTTACAGAACTTTGAATAACATATTTCACATTAGTCAGGTAGCTGACGCCTCCCAATTTTTTTTGTTAAACATTCTGAGTAGAAGCAGGAAACAAGTTTCATGCATCACAGTGATATGGGGGCCTTCAGAAAAAACAAATATGTGTCTTTAAAGTGGATCGGATGAAAATTTTCCCATAAATTGAGATTTTGACTGCCGCCATTTTGTCAAATGATAATGTATTGGTCAAACAAGTCCAGAAATAAGTGGATTGGACCCCTGGCCTTAGAATCTATGGGTATAGATAGCAGAATAATGTTGATATCTGCACAGGAAGTACAGATATTGATCAAAAGCATGTTTTTCAGGTTTCGACCCTGAAATCCAAGATGGCCGCCACTCAAATGAGATGCTGGTCCGGAGACAGGTTTTTTCTAAAGGCCTACATATAAGTGTGATGCATGAACCTTGTTTCCTGCTTCTACTCAGAACGTTAAGCAAAAATTGTTTATAGGCTGGTTTCTTGCTCCAGCTACCTGACTACATAGTCATGTGGAATTCTACTATCAGCAGAGATGATAGATTTTTCATTAGCTTTGACCCCTACCCTGGCAATTCGTGGGTTTTAACATGTAACATATGACATGTTAGGACATGTAACATATGACATATTAGGACATGTAACATAGGACATGTAAGGAGTGCTGATATCCATGGATATCAGCACTCCTAAGACCTACAATATCGACAGGTATCAGAATGGGAATATCCAGAAAAAGCACCCAAAATCACAGAAGTCGTGTAATAAATTTGAATATCCTCCTGTCCCCTATTAGTACTGGCATTTGAAGAGTGATGCATCTCCTCAACACCATGTTTTGTGTACTATATAAGGTTATAACATTGGAAAGGGATGTATTGTATGGCTCAAGTAGCTATGCATTCACTGCTACTGTTCTTTATTCCTCACATTTAGGTAAACGTTTGAGACCTTTACATAGATTCGTGAAAGGGATTGACAAATTTCCACATTTGATTCAGTGGAAAATCATTCAAAAATACTTCCTCAGTTAACATAGTTGTATTAGCAAGTAGGGACACTATAGTAGGGAATATGATAGGGAATAATGTTTACTTGCCTATCAGCTTTGATAAAATAAACAATATGCTGTATGTGCTCTTTAATATTATTAAATGCTCCAGAAAAATTATGCCACTTTAATGTGCCATGTGAACAAAATGTCCCACTAGATGTCTGCAAAATGTCTGTTGTACAGAAAGGCTGTAGTAAAGGTCAATGTTCTTGCAGCACACCTAAAAGTACTGCTCTGACTCCTTCCTGTAAATATTCTGACATTTACAACAGACTTTTCATCGGCTGTATCAATTTCAATTTTTCTTCAGGACACAAAATCAATGTCTTACACAACCCTGAAACTCAATGACTTGATTGTAAGCCAAGGTGACCTCTCTAAACGATCACTTTCACGTCGGTTTGCTTTTATGAAGGAGGAGAAAGTGATGTAAACGAGCCATGTACCGAATTGATGATGGGTGATGCCCTTCAGGTTCGAAAAGTACGAAAACAGGACCATGCAGGCAACAAACAGTGGTTGAAAAATTGCACTTTAACCTTTGCCAATGGAACAGATGGGACTAGTCCTAGCTGAAAGCTTAGGAACAATGGGACTTCTTGCTCTATTTATTTGGATCTAAACAGTTAACTAACAAAAAATCAGGTAGAACTTAAGGGTTTTGGATATAGCAACTTAAGAAACACTTATGTGAATGATGTCATTGTAACCCACTTATAAACAGGGCCTAGTGGTATTGGACACTTGAAGTGATGATGGCTTTGCAACTATGTAAATGCACTTTGAGGATTGTGTATCCAATACTATCATTCTTTATCAAACTGAGCAAGCTGACTTTTTGTGTAACATTTTTTACCATCTATAACCTCAAAGCTGGATTCCTTTCAGATTTTGTTAAGCATTGTGTGTATACAAAAACACCTATTATTGGCAATTCACAACACTGTTTGACGATCACTAGAGGGTTTTAGTCATGATACAAGATATTTGCCATGAATATAATGTACTTAAACTGTCTGTCAGCCCATAAATCTGGGTCCGATGGCATAAATATTTTGCCTCTTTCCTTTGTGAAGGAAACTCAGCTACCGGTAATGAAATACTTCAGTAGCTCTCATTTTCAATAAGCCTGATGAAAACAAAGCACTGAATGATTTGTCTAACACAATCAGTCTGAATGATGCTGTGGGCTTTGGTAACAATGTCATTGTGATATCAAGTCTCCTTTGAATTTCATTTCTTATCCTTTTTTTTAAAACCAGACTTAAATTTACAGTGTTTGGTTCTTTTCTCCACTCGACTTCTTGTTCACAGCCACTCATGTTATTTTGTCGGCTCTTTTGGATTGGATATTGGCATAGAAATACATTTCACCTATTTGATGTGTTAACTTTTGGATTTTTTTTAATTGTTCTTGATAAACACTCCTTTCTTGAACAGTGGTCCCTACCTCTGACTAATTGTGGAATTATTGCCTCTCTTTGTCATTTGTTATCAGAGCTTCATAATCAGTAATTATTGTGTTATTTTGAGCTCTCTAGTATTGTGGAAATAAGGCATTGGTGCCTTGCAGGACATGCAAGGACCACTGCTGCTTTAGGGCGTCAGCAGCAAAAACTCAAATGCTTTTTTATCATCAGGTTAAGATGAATTGACTACCTATCTAGAAATAAGGTCCAACTATGGAAATCCTAATTAAGACGAGATACTCCATTAAATGGTTCACAGGAGGTTGATAGGCTTTTGAGGGTATGCCTAATGTGCCATAAGTAAAAAAAAAACAACATAAAAAGTAAAAGCCTTATATTTATTTGTAAGAAGTGATGATGGTTCATAATAGGCAGCATCCCAGCTAGTTCCCAGACTGACCTTACTCCATCAAAGCAGCAAGTCCATGCCAGACTCAACCAATCAGAATCCATTTAAGACTAGCAAAAAGCTGTGCTCCTCATAGACTGAGAACCTCAATGGAAACCCATCAGCGATTGGCCAATCAATGAATCAATGATTGGCCAAGCAATGTCACATCAACATCTGGGCAGCATCTCACTGTCAAGGTTTGACCTGTGCACTGCTTATCTCGACCTGGAAGTAATTGACTCGGGTCGAAATGCTTACAGTGCATCTAGAAAGAGGCTATCGTGTGAACACACGAGAGAATGCTGCCTTGTGGGCAGGGTGTGGGGAGCAGAGATAGCAGGTGTTGTTCAGGCACTGTGTAACCATGTATCGATTGCACAGTAACTAGTCACTCCAGGTATGCCACCATTTTAAGTTACCCACAATCTTTGCCTGAATGGTGTTCTAGGAGGTTTTCTGAGAAGTATGGGCTATGGAAAGCCAATTTCATCCACTTAGGTGGGGAGAGTGACATATATTGATATATATGTCACAACTAAACAATTGCTGTTCCGTTTGATGAATCTATAAGATAGATGTTTGATTTCTGCTTGATTGCAGGCTAAATTGATGGTCCACCTATTATAGATGCTAAACGGAGTCATGTGAAAGATTTTAATATGATTGTAGACATAATATTATGCAAATTACAGGACAAATGCTGTGCATCATATGGAGAATATTTTATAAAAAAGAAAGAAATTATGTTGTTGTTTTTTTTGAAAATGTAACAGAAAGGTCCTAGGAGATGAAGAGTCATAGCCATAATATAGGTTCTTAGATAATGGTATTCCTTGTTCATCTTCCAAAACATAGAACTAAATAGGTATTGGTTGGACAATCAGTTTGGGGAAGGGAGACATTGGAGTGTGGACCAAACAAGATATGGCAAACATAAATATAGAATGGGTGCAATCAATAAAACCTACTGGGCCTCCCTTGCAGTGAGAAGGATAGAAGCGTGTTGATAAAACGTCACAGTGGTAGAGCTGCACACTTTATTTCAGTTATAATAGGGCTGATATGGTTGAACAGCATTCAGTGGGCAAGCACAAGTAAAAGCCTTATATTTATTTGTAAGAAGTGATGATGGTTCATATTAGGCAGCATCCCAGCTAGTTCCCAGACTGACCTTACTCCATCAAAGCAGCAAGTCCATGTCAGACTCAACCAATCAGAATCCATTTAAGACTAGCAAAAAGCTGTGCTCCTCATAGACTGAGAACCTCAATGGAAACCCATCAGCAATTGGCCAATCAATGAATCAATGATTGGCCAAGCAATGTCACATGTCAACATCTGGGCAGCATCTCACTGTCAAGGTTTGACCTGTGCACTGCTTATCTCGACCTGGAAGTAATTGACTCGGGTCGCAATGCTTACAGTGCATCTAGAAAGAGGCTATCGTGTGAACACACGAGAGAATGCTGCCTTGTGGGCAGGGTGTGGGGAGCAGAGATAGCAGGTGTTGTTCAGACACTCTGTAACCATGTATCGATTGCACAGTAACTAGTCACTCCAGGTGTGCCACCATTTTAAGTTCACCCACAATCTTTGCCTGAATGGTGTTCTAGGAGGTTTTCTGCGAAGTTTGGGCTATGAAAAACCAATTTTATCCATTTAGGTGGGGAGCGTGACATATATTGATATATATGTCACAACAAAACAATTGCTGTTTCGTTTGATGACTCTATAAGATAGATCTTTGATTTCTGCTGGATTGCAGGCTAAATTGATGGTCCACCTATTATAGATGCTAAACGGAGTCATGTGAAATATTTTAATATGATTGTAGACACATATTATGCAAATTACCGGACAAATGCTGTGCATCATATGGAGAATATGTTTTATAAAAAAGAAAGAAATTATGTTGTTTTTTTTTTGAAAATGAAACAGAAAGGTCTTAGGAGATGAAGAGTCATAGCCATAATATAGGTTCTTAGATAATGGTATTCCCTGTTCATCTTCCAAAACATAGAACTAAATAGGTATTGGTCGGACAATCAGTTTGGGGAAGGGAGACATTGGAGTGTGGACTAAAGAAGATATGGCAAACATAAATATAGAATGGGTGCAATCAATAAATCCTACTGGGCCTCCCTTGCAGTGAGAAGGATTGAAGCGTGTTGATAAAACGTCACAGTGGTAGAGCTGCACACTTTATTTCAGTTATAATAGGGCTGATATGGTTGAACAGCCTTCAGTGGGCAAGTACATTTTACATTGCAGTTAGACTCCCCGACTCAAGGCCCATTTCAGCCGACTGCTCCAATGTCATACTATGAATGTCCTTCTCTTATTCAAATTGGTCTTGCCAAACATGAAACAAAGGATCCTAGGAAGGTTTTTCAAGACAGGTGCACAGAGAAAGCGAAGAGCATAAACCAGCCTCAGCTTCCAGCCTGTTCAAATATGTCAATGAAAGAAATCTTTAAAAGAATAACGGCTAAATCTTTTTAGCCTATGCAGCCTATTATGGAATAGTAAGAGTAACTCGTTCTATATTTAGCTCTGTCACTATACCTGTCATAAAAAGCTATGTACCCTGGTCAGAATGGATATTGCAGGACTATAATCATTGCCACAAGATCTATGGCAGCTCTAAAGGTCAAATGGATCTTCCTATTGCTCAATGTAGTTTTTGTGTCCCTGAATGGCACTGTGAATGTACCATAAGCCATAGGATGGATAGTGCATTGGTTTATTCTTTGATATTCCTACGCAGTCAAGTTCCATTACATTTCTATCTCTGGAGAAAGCTACTTGGAAATGAGGCAAGGTAAGCTGTCCAGAGATGCCACTGTTCTTGGTTTACCAGGAATTCCTGGTTTTGCTTCCAAGATTTCTGTATTAGATTATGTTACATTCCTGAGAAAAGGTGTCCAAAGTCCAGTTTTCCTGGTTTTGTGGGTCAGTGAGTGCCATCTCCCGCAGTCAAAAGGTTCTTAGCACTCAGTGTGTTCAGGAGGTCATTTCATAACTACAACTGCACCCTCCAAGCAAAATCCCTGTAGGAATGGCAATTGATAATTGGTTGTAGAACTGTGAGATCCCAGTATCAACCACTGATCCCATCTCATACATCTTCTAATCATAGAAGACTTTATTACATGATTTATGTGACTGAGGGCGCTTCTCCTGGATATTCCAATTCTAATACCTGTCATTATTACACGACTTCTGTGATTTTGGGTGCTTTTTCTGGATATTCCCGTTCTGATACCTGTCGATATTGCATGTTCTAGGAGTGCTGATATCATGGATATCCATGATATCAGCACTCCTTACATGTCCTAACATGTCATATGTTACATGTTAAAATCTACAAAATTTTCATTGCCAGGGTAGGGGGTCGAACCTGCAGGGTAGGGGTCGAACCTGCACTTTACTGATCCCAAATCCAACTCCCTATGCATTGCGCCACAGGGACTGACGAAACCTGGATAGTAGCGGCCCCAGCAACTCTCACATGTGCAAAGTGAGAATGGCATTGTAATTATAGAGGCAATCACACCAGTAGCAGACCGCGACAAACTTTCAGACGCTTGTACTAATGGTAAAATGGACAGCGTGCTGCTCTCAGAATGTTAGGCACACATGTTTGCCACCTTTTTGTCTCTATAAAAGGTACGGAGCAGTCAGTAGCATGTCGAGTCCCAGTCCTAGATCTTCTTTCTTTATTGAATTTATTGATATTCTATTGATTATTTATTGACAATTGATTGAAAAATCGTGTAATAAAGACCTACTCGTTTTGATATCCTACCATACAAGGAATTCGGTGCCGGTTAGCCCATACACTACTCTCTCAATATTGCACACCATGATGCATGCATCATGACCTTTGTAAGGTGTGCTGATATCCATGGATATCAGGCAAACAGTGCCTGTTATCCATGGATATCATATTTTTTTTTCAAATTGAATTTATTGATATTTTATTGATTATTTATTGATTGGTTTTAGCGTGTAAAAAAGTAAGTGAGGTATAGATATCTTAGCATACAACCAACGAGGTGCCCGATATCTACACTACAAAAATGGTGTTTAGATCCTAAACACAATTCTAAACATATTCTTGCAACGTTTTTGTAATCACATTAATTTCCTAAACATGTTTAGCCAAACAATGTGCTTAGCTCAAGTGTTTAGAAATGTAGGTGTTTAGGTTAAAACTTTTGTGTTTAGATATATGAATTTGTGTGTTTAGGTGTTTAAGAATTTTTGTGTTTAGATGTTTAAATGATTTGATGGAGAGTTAAGGTTTGCAGACATGTCTGCATTAAAAAACAGAGATATATTTTGTTTTTTCCTCATTTACTGGGGGGCATCAGCAGGTATTTACTTGTCAAAGTCTCCAAAGATGTCAGCCACAGCTAGATATGTGTACATATATTACACACTGCATTAGAATGAGAGACTTGAGAAAGTACAACAGCTTGGCAGGAAGGACATTGCCTTATCTATTCCAGAATAACATCAAATAGGTGTCAGTCATGGAGTTTATTGATTATTTTATGGTAATGATGGTGGCATGAGGTGAATCTAGTCAATTTTCTATTGCCCTTTCTATTCACATACATTCTTTGAAATGAAACCATGATAAACATGGGATTTGGGGACATTTGTCACAACAATTGTTTATAACTGTGTGCAGATAGTCCAGTCAAAGGTAGTGCTGCTACCTGGTGTGGATTCAACATCCAAGTATCTAAACATAATGATGTTTAAATCTAAACACCTATTATTCAACTGTCTCAACTCTAAACATCTAAACATGTTTAGCATAAATGTAGTTAGAATAAAAGTGTTCATTTCCTAAATGTGTAGTCAATGAGACACCTAACTGACCTATATGTTTAGGTTTTAAATGTGTTTAGACCTAAACATGTTTAAAATCTAAACACCATTTTTGCAGTGTATACATAACTTACATAATATATGCAGCTTTAGCCAAGACAAGCACAGACTATTTGCAGAGAATTGAGTTCTGCTTATTATGGCATTGGAATATATACCAATTTCCATATTTGGCAGTGTGACATATCAGAACCGTCTATGGTCCATGTCTTGGCACTTGTCCTATTCATTAAAGCCCACATCCACATCCAGTTCCATATATTCTAACACTGACTCAAACAAAAGAAATTGTCAAGAGGCAGCTCTATTTTCCAACAAATAAAACATAATTTAGTGTGAAAATGGTTAATTTCCAAAGTTGACAAGAAGAAAGCAGAACTTTCCAGCTAGTTTAAATAGACATAAGCCCCATTGTCTTTGCATGACAGCAATGCTAGGTAAAATGTATGGCAGGCATACAGCGTTCCCCTGAATAGATAAGATACAAGAGTTTGCTCTATATGTACACTCCACACATATCTTCCTGTCATACACTGGTCAATATTCTTGGGTTCCTCAGTGATACGTGACAGATGATAACCCCACACCACCTCACAGTGTGTTGTCATGCACCACATTCATTATTTCCTGTCACGTTACTCTCTCATCTCATAGGGAGCCTACTTTTAAGGGGGGGGGGGTTGAGGGGGGGGGGCTGTTACACTGTGTCCATGGGTAAAACTCTGAGTTTCACCTCCTATCTATTGAAGCTTCTTGACTACATAGTGACCTACAGTACAGGCCTCAAAATAGCAGCTACTATTTATTCAACTCCTGACTCAATACCCACCACTATGAAGTCATAGCATTCAGTTGTAGGAGCCACTATTCGCTACATAGTGACCAGTCATACCTCCTTCATGGTCTGCTATGCACTCCTGTGTTCAAATGAGCATAGGACTGCAGTAAGGGATGGGTCATTTACTTTGAGGCAGGCGGGTGTCTTGTTAAATATAGGGGGGTCATTTTGAAAAAAAACTCCCTTGGGGGGGGGGGGGGGGCAATACCCAGCAATACCCAATAAACCTTCACACTGTGGGGGGGTAGTCAAAACAAAATATGGGCAATTCAAATCCCCATCGCAACACGTCATTCCACGTGTGTATCTGATTTTTGGGGGGTCATTTTCCAAAATCAGTTCTTAGGTTGGTCGCAATAATTTTTGTTTGAAAAAATCTGCCCATTCGCCCAAATCCATCAAGCTCCCCCCACCTGGCAATAAATAACTCGTCCCTAACTATATAAAGGTGACCCCACCTGGTTACATGGTCACACACAGGGTAAATTCTCATGAAAATGGATGATAGTTTTAAATAAGGTCAATGGTCATGATTCTATCATACAAGCACCCCTTATTGAGTCACTGCTATGGTGGCTATTTAGCCAGTAGGCAGTACGATCACCTAGTAATGTAGCCAGCTATTTGGTCACTATTGCCGAAATCCTGAGATCAGCTGGTAAGATTTCTTAACCCTTTATCCCTCTTTTAGAGTTTTATGTCTTATGCCTTTTGTATCTAAAAGTAGGCCTAGTATCCTTTGTGAGGAAGGTCTCCTGTACATGCCTGTGGCATTTGAGGATGAAGCATAGAATGTAGAATGCTACCTAGTGATATTTGTTTGCTCATAAAGGTCCTGATGGCATCTTTTGTGCAAAGCCTCATTGTGTTCAGTCCATATCATATTGCTTGTCTAATCGGTGACGCAGCAGCAATCTGCTTTTGGATGTAATGAGTCTATGTGGTTCTGCTTTGATTTAAGGAGCTATTCCACTGGTGCAAAATTGATTGATTGACAATAAACCACCGATGGATCATTTCTTGATAAGAAAAAGTGGCAGATAAGTTTCCATCAGTTAGGTTCTTGGCAAAGGATTACTGACTATAGCTTCATGTAATAGAATTATTCTGCAAAGTAGGACAGGAGGTTAATTCAAAACAGTGGTAAATTAGCACTGTTTTGAATCAACCTCCTGGACCTTGTTTCAATAGTGTCCATGACAGGACACCAACAGATCATGGTGGGAGGTGTAAGAAATGGCTCCATAGCAATGACTACATAGTGAGCTACAGTACAGACCTCAAAATATGCCCTGCTATGTATTAAACTTCATACAGACCACTATGAAGTCATAGCACCCAGTTATACAGGCCAGGCACTCATACTAAATGGCTAAACATTGCCCAGTTGTACATTCCCCATAGTATGGTTTGTACTCTACTGTTCAAATGAGCAAAGGGCTACAGTATCTATATCTATAGGCATTCCCACCTGGTTACAAGGGTGCACACATGGTCAATTATCATGAAAATGGATCATATTGTTAAAGGTGGTCAAATATACCTACAAATATCATAATTGTACAGAAAGCTTCTATTTGGCAGCAGGTTCCTCTACCTTCAACGTTAGGTTGAAGATACAAAGCCTCCTCAACCTCTTGCTATATATATAGTAAGGCCCATCGACCTCTATGAGTGGCCTGAGGTCAGGGCATTAGTCTATACATTCATGTCTCTATAAACCGGCCACCATTGTTTGAGAGAAAATTTGGCTGGTTCCTGAATCGGCTGGTTCTCTGAATCATAATTACAATAGAATTCAATGGCTGTTATCAAATCTGTTGGGTGGAATAAGTGGTTGATAAGTGAATCAACCGACTTATTGAAGACCGGTATATCGAGACTTGAATGTATAGAGTACATACATGGTAACAGAGGAAAGAGTACAGGTGGTGTGCATTCAAGCAAAGGAGTGCAGACAGCAGCAGCTATGACTACCCACTATGTATTCACATAGAGGGTTGTCATACCACGTTCCCCTATTGAGTCACTGCTCTGGTGGCTATTTAGCCAGCAGGCAGTACAATCACCCAGTAATGTAGCCAGCTATTTAGTCACTATGGCCAAAGTCCTAAGATCACCAGGAGGGAATTTCAAACCCATAGCTATAGATATCGTTTTGAAATGCCCTGCTGGTAAGATTTGGCCCTTCTCAAGTCGTAGTGGCCTGAACCTGTCATAGACACAAGCTCCAGGTCGTCTCGTATACCCATATTCCCTGGATACATGCTCTTGTACATCCACATACTTTTATTGATCTTGGAAGGATATAACCCAAAGCTTTACAATGTAAATAGGAGTAAGGGTAACTTCATTTACATCTACAATTGTATAGGGACATGCAATGTTGTCAATCTGATTATGATCAAAGAGGTACAGTGTTGCTTATACTGATAGTCTGCCACTGTTGAGCTTATCTACATTTACCTGCTCAATCAGATTGGTATATAACACAAACTTCATTGAGAGTGGTTGTTATCTGTTGTGAATAGACCTTTAGCTTTAAAACTATTATTCAGCACTGATTGAATGGGGCACATATTAACCTCGGGATGGTTAGGTAGTACCAAATGACCCATCATAGCATCACTCTGACCTGCTATAATGCAGTGTTACTGTATAGAGTAGAGTGAGTAGCTGTTTCCCCCCATTAAGGTTCTTAATAAGGTACTTACGTAAACAGAAATGGATGAAAGGTCGAATCCCACATGGTGATTTAAGGCTCCAATATCCCTGCGAGTTTTTCTGTTGTGATATATGGGCCCAGCAATGATTGAGGAAGGTAGAGAAGAAAGAGGCAGACAAAAGGAGTTAAGAGAAGGCAATTCAGAGGCTCATTTACCTGGAGAGTTGTGAGCTGAAGCATAGACATGATGTGTATGGGATACAGGGATAAGTGTTTAATGATGTGGCTAATCCTACCCCATAGGACTGCCAAGTCAGACTTGGGATCACAAAAGATGCTCTGCAACCATCAAAATCATTCTTCGAAAAAGATCTGATGCATTGCCTATTCAGACATGACAAAAGGAAGCACACACTGTCCATACTAACTGAAACCATGCTGAACAAAATGTCTACCGTATCTGGTTGATAAAGTAGGCATAATGGTCAATTATAGATATTTATATAAAAGTGGTGGTTAAATCTTTTTCTAGTGTTCGGGCTTCCCTAGCCCACTTAAAAGGGTCTATATCTCCTCTTTCCTATCCCCTCAGGATGTGTGTGGTGCACATATGTGCGGGCACTGACACATTCCTCTGTAAAATTATCAACCTGTGAAGCACGGGATAGCCACTTAGTGCCGCTAAAGTGCTCTAAAACACAAATCAATCAATCAATCAATTTTTCTAGTGTTTCTAAATCCTGCGGGTACATGTCACTTCAGGTCCCATGCAGCTAATAGCTCAAGACCCACTTTACCTGTCTGTCACAACCCAGGGGTGTTAGTGGGGTACAGAGAATGTAATTCTTTAAACAGAGCTTAAGATGACTGAATGATGTATGACAGGGACTCATATCAGATGATACAAATCTATATTACATTAAATAGAGCGGTTGATCTGGGTTCAATACTGGGTGCAATGGTGGGTCTTTAGAGGAATAGAAGAGTGGACAGAGTGTGTAATAGTAACTGGGAGGATCAGTTGATATACATGTTATTTTAGCCAGAATATTCACAAAGGTGGCCTACAAAGGATCCCATTAATGCAGCACAAGCCGATACTACCCTCTCTCGCCTCCCAGCAATCAACAGTTCAAGGTGGTGTGTGCTTTGATGCTCAGTTTTTTGATGTGTTTCCATGGCAATCCTTACGCTCTGCTTTTTTTGCTTTTTTATTATCTCTCCTTTTTATTCTGTATATCATGGAGCTGCATTGTATTCTTGATATCCACCAGTCATGATAGTGTTGCCCAGATTGTCCAGTGTTTGGATTCAGGTGTGCAAAGAGAAAGGGACAGACTCATTGAGAATTGTCCTCCAAGGCTGAAATACAATATAAGTAATCTTACTAGTGATGAAAAACTTTATCTGCAGCTTTTCAAGTGCATCCCTTATTTTGAAGTGTTCCAAAATACAATAGATCTATTATATGATTTGAGCATTATGACTAATTTTATGCTGCTGATGCTACTTTTGGTGCTATTAGAATCAAACCTCTATTGTATACATGTGGAATGTTTTCACCCCTTGTAGGTACAGGGGAACTCTTGGGACTTCAGGCTTATGTTGTTGTCAGGAATATTGAAAAATTCTCTGGTCTTACCATTTAAATGTTAGGTATTTTCAGCATCTATCACTTGTGGATATTCACTTTCTCAACAATGAACTAACTTAATCATAGATTATGAAAATAATGTTTACCCTTGGTAGCCTGTTTAAATGGGTCAAAATAGAATATCAGATAGATTCAATAAAATCTAATCCCCACATGTTTAAACTAAAATTCTATATCACTGCCTGAGGCATTGAGTGAGAAATGAGGTGAATTAACATGAATTAATGATTTTTGTTTCACAGTTACTGGGCCTGTTGGTTGCGGCAATCTGTTCAAGATAGGTATCTATATACCAGAAGCTCCTTGTTGACTGGTAAGGAAGCCTTCTCTAGTAGTTTTATCCTATCTACGTAATCATAATTATACATCATAATGTGACAGGATCTGCGAAAAGGGACATTATTTCAGGGGGAATAAGGTCCCTTTTCCCAGTGGCAGTCACATATAGAGTTTCGGAATGAGGCAAATCAGTCCTGTCTATATTCCAGTAATTTTCTGAAAGACTGGTGCCCCTTCAGACATAACCTTTTATTTTTATGCCACTTTTAGACTACCTGTTTTAATTTATGAGAAAAACGTTTTACATTTCTAAATCTACTAAACCACCTTAGTGATTTATTGACCAGCTGTTAACTCATTTTAATAAATGGACAACGGCTTTCAATAATACATGGCCTACGTTTTTTGGTTAATAAAGACTCCTCTTAGGTGTAAACACAAACCCTGCAAATATAGAAATAGTTTAATGAAAATAGATATTGGGAATATTGAACTTTCATTAAGGTCACTAGTATGAGTTCTTGAGAATGAACTGTGTCAAAATAGAACTGTGTGGAAAGGTCCCCCCCCCCATCTAGGTCCTACATTCCTGCTACCACTACACACAATCCCTTATGCCCCAAGCCTGCCAGTTCTCCCTGCATTGCTGTGAAAGGCCATTTTCTTACCAAACAGTACTAAAGAAACCCGTTCAATGGAGGTCCACACTTAGAAAGGATCCTGGTATAAAACGCCTTTTAAGAATGATTAAAGATTGTGGTAATCCCTCAGGAAATGAACTTTATCTTTCAAGATGAAAGCCACCCAGCTTTCAAAGTCAGTTAGCAAATTGGGATTTGTTCTGAACGTATAAAATGCATGGTTAATTCCAACATTGACTAAACTTACATGAAAAGCTGTTGACTCTTTCATTTTCCTTTTCATTTCATATGCTATTTGTGACATACTCCATACAATTACAGTGGCAGGTTAAGAGGGGGAGGCGACCCTGAATTATGCACAGGCAATATGATACCACATGTCCTTTTCTGCCTCATCTGCTTTTCTTACTACGATACCAAGAATGGTACAGACTGACAATTCTATCTAGAAAATTGATAATTAATTTTGATATATTTCTATTTTCTTCATCTACCTCCATTGAACATGTGGCCAGATTAACAAAAGTTGCCAAATTAGCAGTGCATGGACATGGATTCCACCTAAAGGAACTCGACTGATCAAATGGGACTTCTCCCACAACATTCATTGGCCAAAGGCGAACCCTACCCCTTGCCCTAAGCCTGACACTGATTCACGTAGTGTCTTTTAAATCCTTGCCTCAGTGATCTATTTGGGAGGATATTGAGTATTGGGCCAATATTAAGAACTGTTTAAAATCAAAGGCACAGTGTAGATTTGAGCAATACCTTGTGCTAAGCTCAATGCTGGTGCAATATACTCATTCTTGGCTCACTGGACTAGGTAATATTGCTGAGCTTAATTTGACCTTGATTTGCCTGCACAGAGTTGGGAGGGGTAAGGGCCTTTCTCCACTAGGCGATATTTAGCGAGAGCGATGATCGCTACCGATCAGAATGGTCCTGTGG
Source organism: Acholoe squamosa (assembly GCA_949317995.1). Lineage (NCBI taxonomy): Eukaryota > Metazoa > Annelida > Polychaeta > Phyllodocida > Polynoidae > Acholoe > Acholoe squamosa. The sequence continues at coordinate 17,030,161 of OX439051.1, forward strand.
GTATCTGTCAGCGTGTGAGTAGGGGTGGGGTACCTCCCTTGTACAGCTCTTGGAACCTACACAGAGAAAAATATTCTTACTCACTTGAGTCTGTATCCAGACTCAGGCAATGTCGCCAAAATGAGTATGATTTAAGACTTAGCCTGAGCCTGGGGTGATACTCGGCCAGATCCTGAGGCTGGTCCAGGCTGAGCCTGGGGTGATACTCTGGCTCTGCCTGAGTATCATCCACAGGGTCATGCTGAGTCTCAAATCATACTCATTTTGGCGACATTGACAGAGTCTGGATACAGACTCAAGTGAGTAAGAATATTTTCTCAGTGTAGGTCAGTACCAAATCGTTTGAAAAAGTCAAACATATGAGTTTTTCAAGGGTATTATCGCGACAGATTCATGCATCGGTCACGATAGTCGTGTAGAGGAGATGGGCCCTAAAGTACTTCTGAAATAAGGGACACTGGAGTGTGGAGTCAACAAGATACCCCTTTGTAAATGTTAGTGAGAGCATAATTGATGGACGTCAGCAGAAAAAAATGTTACAATGGGACGACTTGTGGTATGATATATTTCCCTAGCAGTGTAATTATACAGAGTGCCATCCTACCATCAGGACATTATAAAGTTGCCCTATGAATATGTATCTAGTTTGCAAGTGAACTTGTCTTCCTTTTTGTTTAATATGCATCAAATTTACACTCGTGATAAATACTTTGAGGAAAATCCTATTGGAAACTCAATTTCCTTCAGGTGGACAACCATCATCCACACACATCTTTTTAGGCAACTATCAATGCCTGTGTAACTGGTCTAAGGTGTGACATTGGCTACCAATGCCCATTATGGTTTTCATTTCATATTATCATAAGGGAGCATTTGATAAGATTTACACAATGTAAATATTTGATATTTAGATTATATCAGAAATAAAACTCTAGCAAGAATGATTTAGTGCAGTGGTACCTCAGGCACTATTTTCCCTTCTTCTTTGCTACTCTCCTATCCCCATGTAGACAACCCTCATTACACACAGCCCATATTCTCCTTGTGTGATGAATGTCCGATGGTTTGGTTGCATGCCATGACCCATCCAGTCACTTTAGGATGCCCTTATTAGGTGGCTCAATAGTCCCCTTCTCCCTCGTAGCCTGTAGATAGGCTATTCAAAAGATAAGACGCTGACACTGTATATATCAGATATGAGTACTAGGAAGTAAGTGGGCCATTTTGTAGATTTGCAGCAAAGGAAATTAATTAGATCATTGCTACTTTACATAGTATATGCACCCAGCACATGCTGTTTCTCCTGTTTCTGTCAGTGTCGTCATGTAGGCATATAAAAGGCCCACTTGGCATAAATACGTTTTTTTTGTTTCCTTATTGGTTTATTTGGTTGAAAATTGGTTGAAAAAGTGTAGTTTTCTTTGCCAAGTGGGAGGAGAGTTTAAAGACTGTTTGAACACGTGAGCTACAGAGAGGACACCTTACCAGACCACCATAATCTGTCTTAGGTATCCTGGGTATAATGGAGCCATTTGCGTAGGTCAAATAATCATAAATGAGATGGAGATTGTGAGCCATTGTATTAGGTATGTTTATGAAAAAGACCGATCATCATGGTTCATAATGCATTTGGAGCAACATTGTCATTTTCTGATGTAAGTCGCAACCAAAGTTCAAAGAGGGACTTATAATGAGACTATCCAATCATACAACGCTCTAATAGACCTTACAAACTACCTTGGAGTAAGCCTGGCTCCCAACAAATGCTCACCACCAGCCCAAGTCATGGAATGGTTGGGTTTTGCCATCAGTACCCTCGAGATGACTGCCACCATCCCAGACTACAAACTCGAAGAGGTGTTATCAGAGTGTAAAAAGTGGGCTAAAACAGACAAAGCACCAAAGAAAAAAGTCCAGTCTCTACTGGGCAAACTAGTCCACATCATCAAATGCATCCCACACTCTACACTGCAAAAAAGGTGTTTAGATTTTAAACATGTTTAGGTCTAAACATGTTTAAAACCTAAACATATAGGTCAGTTAGGTGTCTCATCGACTACACATTTAGGAAATGAACACTTTTATTCTAACTATATAAACATTTTTGCTAAACATGTTTAGATGTTTAGAGTTTAAACAGTTACATAATAGGTGTTTAGATTTAAACATCATTATGTTTAGATGCTTGAATGTTGAATCCACACCAGGTAGCAGCACTACCTTTGAATAGACTATCTGTACACAGTTATAATCAATCTTTGTGACAAATGTACCCAAACCATATGTTTATTATAGTTTTTATCCATTAAATGTCATGAGAATAGAAAGGGCAATAGAAAGTTGACTGGATTCACCTTACACTACCATCATTAGCATGAAATTATCAATAAGCTCAATGATTGACACCTATTTCATGTTATTCTGGAATAGACAAAGCAATTTCCTACATGCCAAGCTGTTGTACTTTCTCAAGTCTCTCATTCTGATGCAGTGTGTAAATACATGCACATGTAAATATGTGTGGCTGACATCTTTGGAGACTTTGACATGTAAATACCCCCTCCCCCAGTAAATGAGAAAACAAACAAAAGACATCTTTTTTTAATGTATATATGTCTGCACACCCTAACTCTCCGTCAAAGCATTTAGACATCTAAACACAAAAATTCATAAACATCTAAACACAAAAATTCATACATATCTAAACACAATGTTTAAACCTACACACCTAGATTTCTAAACACTTGAGCTAAGCACATTGTTTGGCTAAACATGTGTAGGAAATTAATGTGATTACAAAAACGTTGCAAGAATATGTTTAGAATTGTGTTTAGGATCTAAACACCATTTTTGCAGTGTAGAAAACTCATTGCCAGATGCATTGAGAGTCACCCCGGAAGGGGATTTTGTCAACATCACCCCAGATTTCAAGCAGGACCTCATATGGTTCCTAAAATACGCAAAAAAATCAAATGGCCTACACATGTCCGATGAGTCTAAGGCATCAATGATCATAGAATGTGACTCCAGTCTGACAGGAGGGGGTGGCAACTCAGACGGCCAATTCTACCAAGTCAGGTACACCAAAGCCCACAAACAACGGTATGGAGAGATCAATCAGCGTGAAGCTGTGAACCTTGTGACTGCCTATAGAACATTGGCCCCCACTCACATTCCAGGAATCAAAGTAGATATCTTCACCAATAACTTGGTTTCACAAGAAGTGTTGGAAAAACGGGCAAAACTACAAACAAGACTCTTGCCGCTTGTGCTCGTCTATTGTGGCTGGAGGCACACAAGCATACCATCGTCATACACCATAAGTCAGGCAAGATAATCCCTTTGGGAGACGCCCTCAGCAGGCCGGATGTAACAGACAAGAAAGCCTACTTCATAGCAGAGGTTAAAAACCGAGGTCTCACGAGGAGAAAGCCTGCCCTTCCCTATACCTATTCTTCTCAACAATCTAAAATTTCGGATTACCCACTGGGTCAACAAGCCATCAACGCTGACCAAGCTTTCAAAGCAGAGAAAACTAGATTAAACTCAATACGACAAGCAAAATACTATTTATCCTTCGCTCTGTCATATGGAACTGACTTATTGCATCCCACAGTGTTGGATGCTATGTTGTTTAGGCAGTTTTTGGCCAACTCACTCCCTTCAGACAAAACTTGTAAAAATTACGTCTCGGGTGCAAAAAAAAACTTATTTTCACCCAGTGCCTCCATTTGGGGAGGACCGGACACCCTTCAACAGGGTTGTCATTCAACATCAGGGAGGACTCATGGCCGGACTCACTGTCTTACTACGATCAAGCAAACCTAGGTCACCCACAGAGCCTCCACTTCCATTAGCTCTACCTTATATCCCAGGGTCCCCAGCTTGTCCCACCCAAGCTTGGGGTGTCTATGTGAATTCTACATTAGGTGGTCCCACAGACCCAGCTTTTATTACACCAGAAAACTCCCCCTGACGACGGTCCCAATTGTGAAAGTGATTAAGGAGGTCACAGCCTCCACTGGGAGGTCTTACTCTTCAGACCTCTCAATGCTCTCCCTATGTAGGGGAGGCTCTTTGGTCGCCCAGTCAGGAGGAGCGACTCGAGAACAAATAGTCACACATGGGTCTTGGGAATCTGACTCTGGCCTCAGCACCTAGGTACCATCCCAGGCCTCCAGGGCTGTATCTTCAAGACTTTCTTCATTATTTGGCCATTTATAAACATTCAAACCACATGTATACATGTCATTTTCTTGTTCATGTTCCAAGATCACTGTTATGATCTATATATGTTAGAATTTATGCATGTACTCACTAGGCACTTTATGAACTCTAGCAGGATAAATTTAACCAATTTATAATCTCTGTGTTCTGCGTTATCAGTCATTTTACGATATATGTATGGCGACCATTCTCTTGATTCCCCTCCCCTTTCCTTTCTAGCCTTATAATGGTTTCATGGTTGTAGGGTTGGTGATTCCCATCACATTCATACAATCTATATCTAACTCTTCACTCATTAAAACATCATCACATATAAAACATCCAATTTACAAGCATAGACCATGAAATCATTTAAGATGGTCTTCTCATTAAGTTGGAGAATAAAATACATTAACTGAAATAGCGTGGCTATGAAAAGAAATGCACCATAATACAGGTGAATTAAAATGATGGGGATAAAATGTAATAGGCTCTAATCTCCTATGGGCCTCTGTGTTCTTATTAAAGGGTTGTTATCTCATCAATACCCTACTATGATATAACACCAGTAGCTAGAGGATACAAATAAGGATACCTCTGTGATGTATTTGGACTTTGATGGCACGTATTGAGAGTAATGTGGAGATTTTCCAATGTGATAAGGTGGAGCTTATAACTATGCGATATGTGAGACGTAGATTTACCATTTCATTCAGGGGGGGGGGGGGGGTAGACATCAATGAGAAACCTACCTACATATTGAATTTAGACAATGATGTCTAAGGCATACACCATGTGGCTTTGTCCTCTGTATTACCATTTCCTCACATTTTTCTTCTCTTCAAAAGTCTCAATAATCTGTTCTAGATAAATGAAATAAAACACAATGTCTAAGCAATAAGCAGATAAAACTATAATTTGTCCATTTTCTACTTATCAATAACTCCTCTAAATCCAATAATGTTATAACTGCTGAGAGTGGGCACAATGGATGTTGACTTTGGCATGGCTTCATAATGAAAACAGGTCTACGCTCCCGTCTACTTTTTTTTTTAAATAAAATAACAAAGGTACTTACCATTAATTAACCAGCTGATTAGTTTAATGGCTTCATTTATTCTGTTATAATCACCCTCGCCTTTCTTCTATAGTAAAGTGATTAGGGTGGGAACATAGTCTCTGACACATAACGCAAATGTATTTAATATTTAAAGGCAATTAACACAGGAATGAGGCATTAAAAGGCTTACAGTGCAATCAATGACAATTGGTATGAATTGTATTGTGAAGTTATTGCACATTGAAACATCGGGAGTTAACAGTGGCTCACTGTAGGGATTTTATTGGTAGATTCAACACTCATTTGTGTGCTGCCATGGCAAGTTTTTAAATTACGCTTCCAAACAGAAGGCGGGAGAACCAATGTCTCAACACCTAAAGGCAAATGCCCCAGACATATCTCATGAATTAGTGTAAAACAGTGCGATGAAATGATGAATTGAAAAGTGATGAAAATTAGTATGTACCATACTAATGGGCCGAGGCAAATCAGAAAAAAAATATGATATCAAATCACATGAGTTATTGCTGTAGCAATATCTTAGGAGCTTAGGTGTTATTTGCTTATTCGGAATTGATATTTGTGGGTCCAAACTTCCTACTACGAATGATTAATTGAACTTGTATGACTTCAATTCCATTCAGCATTATACTACTGCATACGACTGCATCGGATATAAACCAAATCAAAATATAACCTGTAGTAGATGGCTTACAACATTACCAGTGGCAAAGCTCCCCTGTTTTTGCTGCCCAATTGCATTTAAAATATTTGCTTTGGGACAGTTTGTTTTTGTTATTGATTGCATATTGAGCCCCAAAAAGCCTCATATAGAATGAGCTTAAACAAAAGTCAAACCACCCTTCTGCCTTCCTCCCATGGCAAGTATACCCATTATGGATCTCCACCAATGCTCCAGGGGGAGGAAATTGATTTGGCCTTAGGAAAGCACAAACAATACCTTATATGTGTTTTGGCTTAGACAGAGGAACGCTTACTACTGTCATCTTAATCTTGTGGTCTTCTCAGTGTATTAATATGAAAAGGGTGCAGTCATATAATTAAAAGATCTAGATATGCAGTGACAATGTCATTCATTCCTAACTGCACAATATGTATGAAGATAATGCCTCTGATTTGTAGAAAGAATACCAGAATTTTATGCAACCAAGTAACTCTTTACTTGTCTAGAACTTTAGGGTAACCTGTACATTTCTCGCCTGCAACCTAGAATCTACATGTTTGGTGCAGACTAAAAATCAAAACCATCAGCCATTGTCTTCTCATGAAAACATGTATGTTATTTCAAAGTAATGTAAATTTTTCACCCTTTCGAAGTTATCTCATGGTCATTGAGAACAACATGCTTACAATAGAGAATGTCTCTTATGAGTATGTATAGATGTGACATCAGAGGTTCAAATGATTAACAGAAAACCACAGAGGATGCATAATCATTGCAACTCACAATGTTGATAGCGATATGATATAGGATACAGAATAAGCACCCCTTCTGGCCACTAGCATGACAGGGGCATTCCCCATAGACCGCACTACCATTATAAACAAGCCTTAAAACACATAATACAATCACCATATGACCTATCTATTCCACTTAGCTTCACAGAGAGCATGTTATACCAAATAGGAAACAGCTGAGAACACATCATATCCATATTATCCATCACTTATTCAATAGACAATATCAATATTCATGAGGTGGCCTGGTAGCTGCTATATCCCATTACCATAGCAATGACTAGGTGAATATTCCCTGATGAGATCTTCAAAGGATGCATTAGCCATTGTAGAACAGTGATTGGCCTTCTCTTTAATAGTTAGCTGCCATCAAACTGGTAATACAAGCTATACCATACCATCGCGTTTAAGCAGCTGGTTTTGAATAAACACCTGTCTTCTATTTATAAGTGATGGGTAAACTAACAGGGTGATAAAATAAAACTCAAGCACTGAAAACAGACCTTGAACAAGTGCCTGTTTCATTTAGAAGCTAGGTGAATTCACCCTCAAAACCTACAATATTAACGACGCACTAGATTTGATCTGCAATGATTGGCTGAGGCAGCCTGTCAAATACACAGATAGAGGGGTGGGACTGAGTATGAAATTTGATAGTGCTAAAAAATATCCCCAGAGACTTTTGAGTGGGCATAATAGCTGTACGTCACTGTAGTTTTCAATAAAGTTTTGCAAATATCTCACTGGAATGAAAGCTCATAATCCATCTTTCCGGGAAAAGGTCGTCACCTGTAAATAATTTATCTATTCGTGTTGCCAGACTATTTGTTTGACGCTGCCCTGTATCAAAATGCCCAAAGCAAGGGATGAATACTAGTAAAACAACAGGAGAAAAACGCACTGTGATAGGAGGTCTATTATAGTGTATGACTTGGTTGGAATTGAAAGTCAGATAATGACATTGATACTTGCATCGAGACTCCTGCCTCGTATCCGAGCTTCTGTAAAAGAAAGGGCCAAAGAAAAAAGGTATTAACAATGACTTGACACCAATTAAAGTGTTTAGAGGCAGTCTAGCACTATACCTTGTTTCTGTCTAGATTTGCCCGAGCTGTTATGATGGTATTAATATGAAACAGAACCCTGTAGTCTGACCTGAAGCAGTAAGTGTTAATAGGTAGTGTTCTATAAATAGACATGTCAGATACAGTAGGCTGACAGTAATGGGTGACTATGATGAAGATAAGTACTGTTTGGTATTCTCCTCACATCCTTTAGGGCATACAGCCAAGGACCAGAGGTCTGTGTGATATCATACCTGGTTATACCACTATTCCTGCACCTCCCTTACTGTTATGCACTCTTCTACCAGTGCCTTATGAGAGCATATATATATGTGTGCTTTTTTGGGATTTTTGGATATACTTTTTCAAAGTCAAGTTGGACTTAGACTATTTTGGGAAAGTGGTGAGACATACAAATTCAGTCTCGCCATTGTTTTAATGTGAAAAATCATCCCAACTCATAGGAGTATTGAAACCCTGCCGCAGTGGAGGTAGGCAAGGGGCTTAGCCATTACACCACACTGAACGGTAAGGAAAACCAAAGAAAAGGTTGAACTCTACTAACCTGATAGCGATAGGTCTGTGTATCCACCCACTTTTCGTACTGAATCCAAGACCGGTCATGTTGAGTTATTAAAAAGAAGATATCCTTAGACATTGTAGATGATCCCTCCATGCCAAATGATTCCATAATATTAACAATAAAGAAGAATCTTAAGTGAGTCGCAGTCTGGCCATTCCCACCTGCCTCCTTGCTTGACAAAATGTGTCGGTGGCCCAGATGTAGGTCACAGGACGAAGCATGAAGATGCAGAGAATGGCTGTGTGCGACTCGCTTACAAAGGAAAAATCAATGGATTCTTCTTCATTGTGTATATATTGGAGACATTGTGCATATGGATTGAATACTTGTTGGGATTTTAATATTATAACATGACAAGCTTGGAATCAAGATGAAAAGTGTGTGTAAACACAGCAGTACAGTTCCCGGCAAGGAACAATAACAATGGCTTCTCGCAGAGCTAAGCTGGGAGGATCGGTGACACTTACAAAATGTCTTCTCGTGCCTATATTCTGGGGATATCAGGTAGGAAATTAATGTTATTATGGAGGAAAAGGTGGCATTATGGCATAAATATTACAGCCCACGGTTTGTATATTTATGCTATATTGCATTATTATTACACGATTTCTACGAATTTGGGTGTTTTTTTCTGGATATCCCCGTGCTGGTATTCCTGCATAATTTCCACTGTAATGTGAACAGATGCAAGGTGGATATCAGCACGACTTTGGGTGGATATCAGCACAACTTGGGTTGGATATCAGCACGACTTTGGGTGGATATCAGCACAACTTGGGTTGGATATCAGCACGACTTTGGGTGGATATCAGCACAACTTGGGTTGGATATCAGCACGACTTTGGGTGGATATCAGCACGATTTAATGTCTAATTACACATTTGAAACTGTGCCTCCCTACGAGAATTTAATTGCCAAAGGTAGGTGTCGAACACTACTGATCCAAATTCCACCTCCCTATGCATTGCACTACAGGGACTGATGAGAAATGGTTGGTTAGAACCAGGTCTGTATAAGTCATTGATATGACACAAAGCCCAGGGAGGTCACTCACATATAAATAGTATACATTCAATGTCTGAAAATATCTTGCAGTCTTGGTTGTGACCCCCCTACCCTGCCACAGTGGCCAGAGTTGCCTCTCCCATAGTCGTGACAGCCGTGATACTGCTGGACGCGTTCTGAACCAAACCAGTGGCTGCCGGGTGGCCACATGGATACAACGTCGCCCTCATGGTCTGGCACAGGTGTTTGCGTCCTGTCCTGATCCACCCTTTTGCCTCTATAGAAGATAATTATGCAGCAGTCAGTAGCTCATCGACTCCCGCTCCCAGCATGGCTTTTTTTTTATCAAATTAATTTTTTTGATATTCTATTGACAATTCATTGATAAATCATGTAATAAACTTGGTGGCTTGTATTGTAGGATACCGTAGGCCCTTCGTTTGATATCCTACGATACAAGCAATTCGTTGCCTGTTAGCCCTATATTACATAGCCACTATACTCAGGGCCTAATTAAGAAGAGAGAAAAACAAACACACACACACAAATATCAACAAACACACAGTATACTAGGCTCGGTCAAACATACTTTGGTAAAACAGCCCACCTCTCCTATAACATAAAAGGTAGTGCTTTCTCATTGATCTCTTTGATATTTTGAAATTGAGATGGGAATAAGTTGTACATGATTGTATGTATACCAAACCCTCTAGCAGCACGTGTGAAAGAGTCAACCTCGTTAGACCAGGAGAGATTAGACAAACACGTTTCCATTTGCATGTCTGGCTTTCATATAGATCTGCATATAGAATGTGGTCAAAACAAACGTTTGGGCAGTTTAGAGCCAGGGTTTCGGGATAATATGCAGCACTCTTGATTTGCCTACGTTTCAAACTGTGCCGACTGAGATACCCCTTCAATGAGTCTTTCTTTATCCTAGTAATTATGACCTCCCTTGGGCTTCTGCACTCCTGATAGCCCTGTAAGGCTGTACGCAGCGCCTTAGATAAACCAACATAAGGGAATGAAGATAAGGTAATAAAGTGGGGGCCTCGTAAACGTAGTGCATGTTACACCCATTATACTTGGCAAAACGATGTTTCCTAGTGGGCACAATACATTGCATCAATGTTGAAATAACGTTACATCAACATTTCAATGTTGATTGAACATTCTGTGCCCACTGGCCAAGGGTTGTTTGCAATGACAAAGGATAAGTTTCTTCCTTCAAAAAAAGGTAAACAGACCTGTGGGCTATTTCACTTTTTAATGCATATTGGGCTCAGAACTGATGAATTAAGAAACTCAGTATTACCTAATAACACTTTATTTTATTTGAAGCCCTATACCTTGGCTATTCAAAAAAGTTTATTCAAGTCAGCAACTCCAAACGGGTCAGTTTTTATAGCCTGCGATGTAAAACCCTTCGAAACTTGTTCAGCGTTGGTCACGTTTTTAGATATAACATCAAAACTACACTGAGTAATGCTTGGATTGCCACCAAGTTTTATCTCAATAATACTACAATAAAGTAGTTTATGTGTACCAGAAATCAAAAACCAAGAATCAAGACTTTTGGAATTGCGCGTCTTGTGTTATATAGTGGAAGGTGTAAAATTTGGTGAAAATCTATCAAAAATTTTAACTTTATCCTCAGTTCATCAAAAAACATCATAATGGTCAATTGCACTGAAATGGGGACAAAAGTGTATCCAAAAGTCAAAAAAACTAAAGTGCCTCAATCATTTCGGAATTTTTTGTCCATAATATAGATATATTTAGGAATACAACATAAAAGTTGGGAACACTAATATCAATTTATCATGATTTTAGCTTCAAAACAAATATATAACACTGAAGCCTATGGGAATTTGGCCAATATGGTCACCTTTTTTGGCCATTCCTTATCCTGATTCAGTTAGACTTTATTCACTCTGAAACTATTTTCCATGGCCCCTGAGATGATATCTCCACATTTACAGTTTTGTATTGTGATATGATAATTCAATCCTGTGAGTTAAGGCATAATATACTGTCTGTGGCACGTACTGTTCTGTGTCCCTTTTGAACAAGAAAAGTTATGATATACTTTGAATAAGTGGTACAATCATACCATTAATTGTTATACCAAGTCCTAATATAAGTAGCCTTTAATGAGATTAATATTTTTCATTGGATCCCAAGGGTAAAGTCATAATCAGACCAAACATGTGGCATGTATGGTTCCTCTAAAACTACCCCTAATCCATATTGAATTACATAGATGGAATTACTAGACCATTCATTCAAAGCTAAGGTTTTTCTTATGTACGGCCATATTGTAGACACATTAGGCATTTTTTATATCCATTTAAATTTAATGTATGTATTATAACCTTTGCTGTAGGGTAGAGCGAAAAATGAGGCATGTACGGTTCCATTTTACCTACACCACAAGGGTTTTAGCAATAACTCCTTGCAGGTAGAAGAAATTAATCTCCAAATGATTATATATGATGGCAAATATCATGGGCTAATTGAAAATTCAAATTACTATTGATTTCCAATGCTATTCTTTTTTTTTGCTTCATAATATTGGGAGCCCTATGAAAAAACATTCAAAATACCCCTTAAAAGGCCCTTATATTGCAGTCTGCTGCTTTAAATATCAATCTTACATGGGCAAAACTATGGTTTGCAAGCAAGATCATGAATATACCCACCTAATGAAAATAGAAAATGTCAACAAACTTTATATTTTAGTCCTGTTTAGCTCCTTCCCATGTGATAAAATGGGTTTGTCCCCATCTCGCTGCAATTGACCATATACTCTTAAGAATCACTATACCTTCCCTAAAGTGTGTCTACTACACAACAGAGTTACCCTCTGCCACCTATAAGTTATTTAAGAAGCTCAGGAAGGCCCTTGCTGAAAATGATCTTTAGCCTTTTTTAGACACAATTCCGACTCACCTTAGGCCAGCCCTTACAGAAAATCAACATTACTCATTTTGTCATCTTTATCCAGCCAAACTTGTCTACTAACCAATACAAAACAGTTCACCATCATAAAAGATGATTCCTTAGACTGGTGATCATTCTACATAAACAATCACTTTTTGTGACCTATGCTGAATTGGGCCAATTCAGCGTAGGTCACATCTCCGAAGTTGAAAATTGGTTCAGAGGCTGTGGTGATGTAGGGTTTATAGGTAGAGCCAAACCTTTTTCTGCCAAATGGATCCCTATAGGAACCCCTTTGATGGTATTGAATAGATTAAAGCTGATATATCAGGAGGCTAGGTAGTCTATATATATGATAGGCTTGGTGAGTAGAAAATCTGTCATTTTTCATGGAAAGAGGTACCTTGAAAAAATTGTGTGTCATATGAACTCCAAACGACATGGAAATGTTAGATAGGACCTCCCACTAAGGAAAAAAAAATAGATCATGATTGTTAGGACTGCTTAGATAAGCAGTAAATTACTTGGAAATTTGAGAAAATTGCCCAGAAATGCAAAATTCTGGCAATTTTTCACCTTTGATGCCCAATATCTCCAAGGATTATAGCCTGACATAAGCTAATTTGTCATTTTTAAACTCCCTGAAGGTAAAAAGACCCCCAAACATTGTTTCTTGAATCAGCCCAGGTTCTAGAGGATTTCATTATTCATATATACATTCATAATATACTAGAATGCTATTCTGCCTACAATTAATAGATGAGAAATAAACAATCAACATCATAGAGTCAATATAGATATCTTCCCCCTATACAAATCTATCATTTTTAAATATGTAATGAAAAATCCCGGGTGGAAAATGTAGCATATTCCTTTTGGGTACACCAACTTCCTCATTATTCAACGCCTGAAAGCTTCTGCCTCACACTAAACCTCCCCTTCAAGAGATCCACATCCACAAATCCACAGCCACAGGACTTCGCTGGTGGCCAGGAGTGTTCTGTATGCTGAGTGAGTGTCTGCCGGGCACAAGATTAATGAAGCCCCGCCCAGGGAACCCCAGATTAGCCTCCTCATTTGCATATTCCGATAGAAAGCCACTGACACTTGTCTAATTAGCTCTACTGACTTAACGTGAGGAGGTAGGGGAGATGAGGTGTTGTGGGAGCTGTGTCAAGGGGACAAGCCTATTAATCCCCCACTATACATACATGTATTAGTTAACCTTTTAAGGATGGTATAGCCTTTTAAAGCATTTTGAGCATTAGCTGGTATAATGGAGAAACCAAGTGCTGATGCCAACACCGCATATATGAATGCATCATAGCCTTCCATGCGTCAGTGTCACATATATACAGTAAAGGCTTACTGAAAGGTTACTAATCAGTGCTACGTCAGGAGGGTCTTGCTAAAAGAAAACGAGGATGAACCTCTGTAAAAAAATTCAGAGAGTGCTGAGGAAAACGGCCTAATTCGTTTTCATAGTATTGACAAAGAAATTACAGCAGAATCTATGAAAAACTCTTTTTGAGATGTAGAAAAACTTGCACATTTTCTCTAAACGATTATCCAAACAATTGCTTAGCAAGACAAAAACGTGCACGTTTTCTTTCTTGATTGTCGTTTCATTTTTGGCAAGACCCTCCAGTGATCATTCTATAGCCTCCTAGAACTCACCCTTTACATGTGTAAAGTTGAGTAACGAAGAACTCTGTTGAGGGAAGTATGAATACTGTAAGCCTAATCGTCCACACCAATTATTGCTGGGAACATGGTGCATCATGTAAGAAGTGCTGATTTTACAAACATGTATGTCTCAGGGTTGTAGGTGCATTCGTGAGTTCAAATGGATATTTCCCCCTGTCATTATCTCTTTGCAACCTCTTGTGCAGCTTCTCTTTAGGCTCTTAATCTATTTCAGTAAATGTAGTCAAGGCTCATCTGATTATGGCAGGGATCACGATAGACCAGTGTCATTGCTGGTGAGGGTATAAACAGCAGAATATGTACATTCCTCTTGATGCTAATGTTCTCATTTATAAATGTTATTATAATATTCACCACGACCACAATTATTTTACTTTTACAGATTGGGCAAAGGATATCATGGCGACTTGGGTGGTGGTGTAAGGCGACCTCGTGACGTTATGACGTCACAGTGACGTATGAGTGACGTCATGGTCCATCTGACGCGGTCACGTGTGGCCATCAGCAGCTCCATCATCGCTATCTTTACAATAGCCAGAGGTAAGTAAAAAGAAGATGGCACATTTTAAATTATTTAGGAGGAAGTTTCTTAAGGTACTACGATTGCTGACAACCCTACTACTACAAATGCAAGGAGTTTTTTTTTCTCAACAATGATACGATTGCACAATGCCACTACGATTTGAAAGACTGAACATAAGAATAGGTGATCGTTGGTAATGCACTATGACTACTGTGTACGATCGGCACTTATTTAGAAATGAAATAGGGTTTGGCAGGGTAGTCGTACAAGCACACTCATTAGTCTACCCTAGATGCAGGGCTGTAAGGCATCAGAGTGAGAGATCCCACTACGACTTGAAGGGGTCTAGTGGGTACCATGTTGAGAAATGCCTTCCAGTGCCATTCCTATGAGTAATTTGGTACAAGTTGAAGAGTACAGTTATAGTATGTGAAGAAATGACCTCTAGGCAAGAAGTGCACACAAGACTCTCTTCATCACTACAGACATTATCCCCAACACTCTGTCATAGGCTTAGCTCTTAGGCTCATTCTTGAACTAGTCTAACACTTAAACATGTAAACTTTAATGAGGGACCTGTTATGCATTGCAATTACTATTTTACTACCAAGGTGGTCTATTTACCATCAGGTCTATAGTTCTTGATAGAGGAGTAGACAATGGTGTAGACCTAGTTGTACAATCAATTGGCTTGATGCCACTGCCATCATCATCGGCCACACTTTTCCCTAGGTATTATCAGTACCTCATAATGCATATCACCATAGAATATTGTGTGATCGCTATCACATAGCCCGTAGCATACCAATAATTATAAGACTTCTTTAATGCTGTTGTCCTAAATTATGATACAGGCTATCTATGTATATACAACGATATACTTAATAAGAAAAGTAACTAGCAAGCGCAATTTACAGTTGTGGGTACTTATAGAATGTGCTAATAGAGGCTCCTTATCTACTGTAGCCACAGGCAGACATTAAGTGGCTGCCCCTGCAGCTTCATCTGCTAGACTTAACACCTTCTCTATTAGATGATGTGATATACTGATGCAAACTATAGAGCTGTGACAATCTATAATTATGAACTCATGTCAATAATGAAAGACTTGCATATATGACTCGTGCGAATTCTTTTGCCAAATAAAACTTTATCTAACTTCAACTTATGAGAAGCTTGCTGCTCATAAGTTTGCAGTATACTTTTGTATAAAGTGTTATTTTTGTTTCAAAGATCCAAGGTTGAGTGGAATGATTGCTTATATACAAAATTCCGTATAATTGTCTAGATTATAAATGCAACCATAGAAATGAGCTCTGGAGGTTAATTCAAAAGGCTCTGCCATCACAAAAGTGAATACACCTGCTGACAGTCCTTGTGGGCTATTGAGGCTACTCATGAGTTAAGAGCACTTGAATGGATTTTCTCATAGTCCTTGAGGGCTCTTGAGTCTACTAATGCGTTAAGGGCATAGTAACGTCATACTTCCCTTCTCTCTTATAGTTGGTGACATACTTGAAGACATTTCAGGGTCAAGTGCACCCCACAGGGTATATATTATTAGCAGAACCCCAGTGTATCCACTCTTAAGAGAATGAGTTTTTCCAATGTCTTCCACATTTTTGTCTTCCACTGCTATTTTTCTCTGTGTGGACCTGTTGCCACTGTGCACAGTTATTTTCTGCTGGGAATAGTGAAAGCAGGGCTGACGCTAACAGCGCTCAATAAAAAGTAGCTGGCTATCAGAAAGGAAGGCAGCCTGGCCTTACCATCGTAGTAAGGAATAAGGGAGGGAAATCACTAACATCACATAGGTAGCGATGGCAGAGCCTTTTGAATTAACCTTCAGTTCTATGATATTCATGCCCAATATTTTCTATTTTGAGAGTCTTGATTACCAGTGTACATATACATGATTATTTACATCTTTTTATTTTTCAGTTGTGTATGACCAGAGTGCTATATCGGCTCTCCAGAAGCAGGACTATGTAACACTGGCAGACTCGCCAGGGGCCAGCACTGCAAACAGGGTCAGTAGTCTTTGATGATTCATTTCATTTCCATATAGCATTTAGCAACCACTAGGCCCAACACTGCACCTAGTGCCCAGCTCGTCAATGTACAATGATAATAAAACCTACAGTCAGTAGTGACTATACCAGCAGATTTTGACCCCTGTAGTCACAGGTGTCTGTGCACAAGAAAAAGAGCACACAATACTGGATGCCTGGACAAGGAGGCAATCCTTCATCAGGACAATAATAATCTGGCTTTACTAATTCATCCATAGATAATAACTGTGTCTACTCATTAATAGATTAGTAAGTCATATATTTGTCATGATATTGGCATGTATTACAGAAATGGGGGAGTTATTTCTGGCATAAACTGATCTTCACTTGGAAGGTATATATGGTAGCCATCTGGAACTGGATGGATGCTATATTAGACAGTGGACAGACAGACAGGCTGCAGAACAGGCAGGAAGACAGAGAAAGAGACAGAAGGACACAGACGTGCACTACAGGGTAGAGAGACAGCAGGCAGAGTCACAATGCCCCACAGAATGAACTATGACACTGCCACGACAAAGAGTAATGTCAGGATGATGGGTTGGGGGGTGATGCCAGAATGATAGGGAATGATGTCAGGATGACAGGTGCAGAAGCAGGGTATGTATAATATCTACTTTAGGATCTGTGGAAGGTATAGTCAGTACTGACTGTACATATTAGCAGTAATGACCGTCTTAGTGATGCCAGGCATCAATATGATAGTCATGTGACTAAGACATTTTACAATGGTTTAAAGGCATGCCTATATGTTGACTATATGACTAACTTAAGTCAGTCACAGTTTACTATAGAGGGATAGCCAAAATATGCACTATCATTTGACTAACTTAAGTTAGTCACTACTGACTAAGATATTCAACTGTACTTTTATTAGTGTACGTAATATGCTAAATATTGTAGTGTTCAATCACACTGTCCACCCACCACGTAGATATACAGTAGAGTGCTTTTTATTCTGCAATACAATTGTAGTTGTTGTAGATATGAACCTACATACCAGATTTAGATACTACTGTAGCTACAGCTAGTTCTACTGCCTACCTACAGGGGTATTTATAGTCCATTAACAAGTGTGGCTGAGGGTGTAGTCCAAGGGGTATCACCACTGCACACTTGACTTATTAGAGAGGTTAACATCATGACGTATACGTATCGGCAGAAATATCTTTATATCATCTGATACAAAGCAAACTTAATAATATCATATCTGCGAATCAGTTTTGAAACTATTTGAACTTTTCTCCCTGTGTTTTGATCTCCAAATTGGCATAGGGCATTTAAGTGCCATGCTAGTGATTGTGCATGATCAAGTTGTCATATGAGAAATATCATAAGACTAGTGGTATATAGTGTAAATACATTAAGCTCTCATAAAATAGTGTTATTTCCAGTTGTCACTGGTTTATTCAGCTTTAGGCAACATATAAGAAATATCAATCATACAGTAGTTAGTATGTAGGTAATTTGTACATACAGTAAATATACAGTAAGTTATAAAGTATAATGTTCTGTTCCACTCCACCTGTGAGGTAATAATAATACAATGTCCAGCATAGTTCTAGGTGGGTTCCCACACCTAGCTCCTGACCTGCTGCTTAGAGGAATAATGTAATAATGAATAACTTTACCCTCTGGTGGAAGTCTTGAGGAAGATACCCCCTGGCCACTAATGATAGAAACCAATGCCTGTCTAGCATAGTTTCACCATAGTGCAGTGGTATAGCAGGTAGCAGGAGATGACTGGAGATGTTACCTCTAGAGCGGTTCTTGGTGTTCTGTCCTCTTGGAGGTGCAGACAGGCTATTTGTAGCAAATCTTGGAAAAGCACCTCCAGACTGACTGGGGCCAGTAGCATCTGCCTAACTCTGCAATTGTTTGAGGGGAGTCTTTCATGTGTCACTGGGTGCACAAAGGACCCCCATGGGCGCCGCTGTGTCCCCCATTGTCTTGGTCGGTTCTGTAACTTCAAACCCTCATATCTCGGTCGTTTACGCAGCTACAACCGCCATTTTGCGCATGCGCGGAGTTGAATATGCCAAGTTTAAACTGCCCGCTGGATAGGCACGTAACTTGCGCCGGTTTGTCTGTAGTGCACTCGGAGCTCAATTCAGTCTCCATAGCGTAACTTCCTTAATAATGGGAGTTCCGCCTTGATCTTGGACTCATTTTGACCGTCAAATTATGGGCTTTCCATAAATGTTTTGATATTTGACCTAGCTTGCTCAGGAGCGACGCTAGAGCGACCGGACGGTTATGGCGTTGTGCTTATGTAACCCATTGTTCAGTTATTAGAGTGCTCAGACACTCATGACAGCGTCAGCGGTGCTCAGGCACCCGTGACGGCCGGTTGCATTCACTTACAACTTATTAGTTTGTGCACTGAACCATGAGGTCGCACACTGAGACCCTCATTTTTATTATATTGTGCAGTGAACCATTAGGTCGGAGCCTTTGATGTCAGAAAGTGTGTTTGTAACTGACCTGGCTGGTGTGCAGTGGGGCATGAACGCTCTTATACAAAGTTTGAGCGCTCTTATAGCTCTTAGAACCAACCTATGTATTAATTTCATAGATATTCTTTGATTAATACAAAATATGTTAGAATTTATGGAATAATAAAATGGTATATCATAAGAATGATAGCTATTGCACAGCAATCGCTACCATTCTGAAAACCCCTCCAGGTCTAGAACCCACTTCACGAGAGGGAAAGTATTTGCCATTTTCACCCATTCTCTATATCTTTATAATGACATATAATCATCGTTGCCGTTCCTTCAGTGACCATTACCTCTTAACTCTCTCGCTAGCATCGATTACTCTATCCAAACATAGGTAAAACACAATACCATAATGTGCTCAAAACATTTCCTAATGTAAATTCCATGTAGCACTTTGCACTGCATTTGGCTGTATTTGCAGAAAGGAAAACCCACACTCAATATTGATGTTTCCAAGCAGGCACCTATCTCATTCAGTCTGTCATTGTTTCATGACTATTGTCATTGCTGTCTTCTCATATTGATTCTGGACCTGAAATTGAAGCTTATTTTTGTTTCGAATAGACTAAAAAGCGTCCCTTCAACAGTGGTTTGTTTTGTATTCACAGAGAAGGCTTGTGATTTAGAAAGTAGTCTTGCTCCAATCTTGCTCAAATTATGAGTGTTACCCTGACAGTATACGATGTCAGATATGATTCAGTCAAATGTACAGATCCATAATAATTATCTGGAGTTTCTTTTTTTAAAGTGCTATGACATAATAATTGTTCAAGCTGTTCGTGTCATACCCAGGCTGTGGGTTATACTTGGTTGCGCCTTACACAAGGTTATATATGGAAGCTGTGAAGGGCCACACCACAAAAAAACATGCACTTCAAAATCAGCATGATTTTCTTACAACCACCAAGATGAAGTTTAAAAAGATATTGCTGTCAAACAAGATAATTTCCGCTGTCAAGTGTCAACTTGAAAAAAAAAATGCAGTCAGCATGATATTTGCCCCGGTCAGCTGTCATGTTAGAAAAAAAAAATATGCTGTCAACTTGACAGTTGACAGGGGAAATTTCATGATTGACAGTTGTTTTTTATGTTCCATTTTATGTTGTTTCCATATTGGGGATAAAAAAAGGTTCAAGTTGGCTTCCACACTTTTGAATGCAGAATCCCATTTCTTTCAGGAGCAATGCCTTTTAGATTAAATTAAACTATAACAGCATAGTCTAAAGCAAGACTATATTTTGGGAGTTACTCACGATTGAGTAGAAGGAGCAGCTTGGAAGGAGATAAAAGAAGATATCAGCAGTGATAACCCACCCTGTGCGTGTGGCACACCATCAGGGGCAGTGGACTGTGAAGCACAACCATGTCAACTGTCTACTTCATATCTCCTTCTAACCACTGGTCCTCTACACGACCAGAGCTAGATTCTTTATATCTCTTACCCTCTGACTATTCCTCTACACAACCAGAGTTAGATTCCTTATATCTCTTACCCTCTGACTATTCCTCTACACAAGCAGAGTTAGATTCCTTATATCTCTTACCCTCTAACCATTCCTCTACACAACCAGAGCTAGATTCCTTATATCTCTTACCCTCTGACTATTCCTCTACACAAGCAGAGTTAGATTCCTTATATCTCTTACCCTCTAACCATCCCTCTACACAACCAGAGCTAGATTCCTTATACCTCTAACCCTTTAACCATTCCTCTACACAACCAGAGTTAGATTCCTTATACCTCTAACCCTCTAACTATTCCTCTACACAAGCAGAGTTAGATTCCTTATATCTCTTACCCTCTAACCATTCCTCTACACAAGCAGAGTTAGATTCCTTATACCTCTAACCCTCTTACCATTCCTCTACACAACCAGAGTTAGATTCAGTATACCTCCTACCCCCTAACCATTCCTCTACACAAGCAGAGTTAGATTCCTTATACCTCTAACCCTCTGACTATTCCTCTACACAAGCAGAGTTAGATTCCTTATATCTCTTACCCTCTAACTATTCCTCTACACAAGCAGAGTTAGATTCCTTATACCTCTAACCCTCTTACCATTCCTCTACACAGCCAGAGTTAGATTCCTTATACCTCTAACCCTCTTACCATTCCTCTACACAACCAGAGTTAGATTCCTTATACATTAGACCCTCTAACCATTCCTCTACACAACCAGAGTTAGATTCAGTATACCTCCTACCCCCTAACCATTCCTCTACACAACCAGAGTTAGATTCCTTATACATTAGACCCCCTAACCATTCCTCTACACAACCAGTGTTAGATTCCTTATACCTCTAACCCTCTAACCATTCCTCTACACAACCAGAGTTAGATTCCTTATATCTCTTACCCTCTGACTATCCCTCTACACAACCAGACTTAAATTATTTATATTTTTAACCCTGTAACCATTCCTCTAACCAACTTAAGATAGATCCCTCATAGCTTTAACCTCTTAACCATTCCTTTATTCAATCACAGTTAGATCCCTTATGTATTTAATAGACCCTCCAACCAATTCTCTACACAATCAGATTTAAACCTCATTGGCCCAAAACCCATTACCAGATTCTGCACTAATTGGTGCCTTTATTGGCTGAATATTGCATACTACACATTGATATTGCTCAGTTTGAAGCAACAAGCCTGCTGAAATGTAGGAAAAAGACACTGATTCTGTGGCCGATTTTGAACATACTGCTGATTCTGGTGAATATGTCATTTTCATGCCCGATTTTTACATATCAAACACGTTAGAAAATTATGGCTGGTAGTGTACTGGATTGTATAACATCATCTTTGCGGATCTATCTTTATATTTGGGGAAGTTCTTTGTGGTAACATTGATTCCCAGACGATTTGTATTAGGTGACGCATCTAGCACTACAATTTCACCGAAAAGGTGAGGCTCCACTACGCGATTTTTTGGTACAGTCTCACCTAATTTTATCCCTATAGTGCCTAAGGTATAGGGTGTTGACATTCCTATACTGTAAACATGAGATTCAAAATTGTAAACATGAGATTTCAGGGGTTATTTTATGGGTGATCGCTCTCCTTATTAGGATTGCACATATTCTATATTAATTCTGGAGGATAGAGTATTATGTTTCCCAAAGGAGTTGCCCACATTTATACAGAAAGGCTCCACTGTGGAGTTTCTAAAGGTTCAAAAGAAAAGGCTTTAATAAGATTTAATCTTGTAACAAACAGGAGGCTCAACAGTCAGGTCAACTTCGGAATGTCAGCTGGAATTTCTATAATGAAAAAGACTCTTGAATATTTTCCTTTTGACTTTTCAGGTACCAAGTGAGAGTAACCAGCTCAAGCTTCCTGCGCTGGTTCTGGTTTTGGGGTACATGCGGGGAGGTACCAGCTTTGTGGGAGACATCTTTAACCAGCATGAGGGAGCGTTCTATTGGTATGAGCCGCTGGATGGCGTATACAGTAACCTGTTTGGAACACCCTATGGATGGACACCCTTGGACATAACTCACAACTTAGATGGTGAGCCTAGGTAAGGGCAAAAAGGCAGGGAGGATCAGAAGACTTGAGGATTTGAATTAATTAGTACAATTGTTAGTCTGGTTTGCACTTGTCCTATATCATTGAGATAAATTACATATAAGTTACTGTAGCTCACCATCCTATCATTATATATGCCTAATTATATATTGTGTCACAGTCGTATACAATATTTGATCTCGGCAGGTGCCACCGTATTTCATAACCTATGGTGTAATTCCAATATGAACTTGTGAAGCACGTTTTTGTTACAAAATGCAAAATTATTACCTAAAATTTCACAAATGACAGATTTATTTATAATTTCTAAATGTCACATGTTGTTATTAGATCAATTTTTCCGAGACCATAGGAAAATTCTCATTTCTATTTTTTCTGTTGGTATATACATCCTATTTTGAATGAAACCTTTGAATTCTGCTAATTCATCTTTGAGCTAGGGAGGGGCAGAGAAGCAATATCATTGACAGAAGGGATGACAAATGTAAAAACAGGATCAATAGAAAATGGGGAAGGGTCAGTTAAAGAATCCTCACAATTTGTTATCCTTGTCACTCCCCGCCCATGGTCCTTTGTAGGACCAAGCAAGGGTCAGGGATTGTCATCAGTCAAAGAGGGTCTAATATTGGCTCATATCTGAAATCTATTGTTGGCTATTATTAGGATTGTACATATTCTATATTAATTCTGGAGGATAGAGTATTATGTTTCCTAAAGGAGTTGCCCACATTTATACAGAAAGGCTCCACTTTTGGAGTTTCTAAAGGTTCAAAGAAAAGGCTTTAATAAGATTTAATCTTGTAGAAATAACAAACAGCAATATATGGATATAACATTGCCTTATGTACAACTCTCTTAAATATTTTAGAGTTAGAGGGAAATGATAGTGATTTCCTTTAAGAATAGAACAATTTCTTTGACCTTTCTTGTAAATCTTCATTTCAATTTCAGACGGTTGTCCAACACAGAGGAGCAGGCAATACTTAATACCCTCAGTGCCATCTATACCTGCCATTTCTCCCGTTTGTCAACAGAGGTCCTCACACATCGCTTTATTGATGGAACCCTTTCCTATGCCCATTCCGAGTATGTCGGATGTTTGTATTACATGGACAATAGCAACAATGGTCCAACATCCCGGTCTTCGGATGACTGTAAATCTTTCTTACAGTCTGTCTGTCCACAGTCCTTTGAGGACCCAAGGACATATACTTGCCATGAATTCCTTCATAAAGGATTGCCAAATGTCACTCAGACTACTAAAGCAGACACAAACATCACTGGAGAAGACCTAGTGTTCTCTGATGTTCAAATAGACAGATTTCATGAGCACAATAAGTGCCTAAAGGAAGTACAAAAAAGTGCTGAGTCATGCCTTTCTGCACTCACCCGAAAGTGCCAACAAGCGACATCCATTGTTGTAAAGACTATCCGTATGCGAATGAGCACTATTGAGTTGCTCCTTCGTAAGTTCCCCGATCGGCTTCGTGTGGTGCACGTGTTCCGTGATCCAGTGCCCGTGGTCCTATCCCGCTACCGGAACAAGTTAATGTCTGCCGCTTCAGGTGGTATGGTCATCACTGAAGCTGTCGTCACATGTTCAAAAATGGCTGATGATATCCGCCAAAGACACATCCTAGAACGCAAATTCTCAAAGCGCAACTTCCTCACTGTGCACCTTGAAAACTTTGCCAAAGACCCACTTGGAACCCTGGACACTGTGTTCCAACATGCGCTTGGTCATCCTCGGCCTGCGGATTCATCATTCTGGGTTTCTGAGTTGTATCGGCGAGGTGGTGCTGATCAGTTTTCTCCCTGTGCCAACCTGACTTCTGGGGATCCCGAACGGGATGAGTTTGCCATGGAGTATTGCTATGAAGGGTTCCTCCAGAACCTGAGAAAAGCCTGTGTAGAGTATTATGAGATATTGGATGTAACACGGAGGTAGCATCTACCTCCTGTAATCCAGATGGGTCTACTACCTCCTTGATATGAATAAAATGTTTTATAGTAAAAAATAGTACTTGTGTTTCAAGATATTATATACATGATGTCTTCTACTGAGCGTTGAAAAACAATAAGAGTGAACTTGATGGATAAAGTTGTTTCGTGGTCTGGAACTTAACTTCACGTAAAGTTATGACAAATGTAAACTGATATTTCTTTCTACCATTCAGTCAGAATCCAGTAGGAGATCTTAATGGAGTGAGAGTCTATCTTGTTTTTTGAAAATCTGTCATACTATAAGTCTCTACAAGCTATGACCCATATAACAGTGATCCTATTCGATTCGGAAAACATCTTTACACATGCACTCACACAACTCATCCATCCCTTAAACCATTATCAGTCATGTAAAGCACTCCTGACTCCCCTAGGGATGTGGACGGCAGACGTTTCGCTCTGACAATGACCATTGTAGAGAGCCTCTAGGGACACATTGGGTGGGGTCTGTGAGGTTAAGATAGGAGACTATGGCAGCAACAGGGAGGGTGGTATCACTGGATGGTGTGGGGAGCAGAGGTAGGAAAAGTGGGGAAGTAATTTTTCACGAGCATGGGATACACTTTGAAGAGCGAATGAATCATAGTATTTATTTTGATGGTTTCTCTGTCATTTGAAATATACATGTAATTACACATATAATATTGTATGCACCTGTATACTTAAGAGCATCCCACAGAAACACCTTGGTGTTGTTAAAGTGAATTGTTAAATCATTTCACAATAGATGGGCAATTACAAGTGGTATGTGAATGAATTGATCGTCGGAGTATTACCACAATTACCTCTAATGTATCTGCTAATTGATCCCATCCAAGTGTTCCAATTTCTACAAAAATACATTTTTTTTTATATAACTTAGTGTGAAATCACAAAGTTAAGGTTTTACTTGTTATAGTGTCCCCCCCCCCCTAAAACAATATATTGTTCTTTTATCAGTCGGGAGAGGGGTATTTAGTCTTGTGCTGATAGTTATGTGATATGTGAGTGTACTATCATGTAATAGAATAACTTCTCAAACATATAGTTTTCATACCAATAGGATGTGATAGACAGTTGCTTACAAGAGAGGCAATACTTAATATGCACAGTGCATGCTATGCCTTGTTGGGGGCTTTGTTTTAGCTACAATACAAAAAAGGGGTTGTGTACTTTACCAGATGGGATAGCCTAAGCGGATGCAGACTGCCAGATGGAGGTAAACATAATTATATAAGTATTCTTAACAATTATTAAGAGGAATAACTGACTGCTTAAAAGGCATTCCCACATTTAAACGTTAACCTTGAATGGCTCTAAATGATCATGACCGCTTCTCATTTTGAATGCTATATTTCTGCAACGTTTCAACCGTCCAGTCGCAGAGCATTCCCGAATCCATCCATAGTTACCTTTTATAGCATCGATTTTAGATCTGCTAAATCTGATCACCCTGTCTGCCAGTGTCTGACCTATCTGACCCTGTAGAAGCACTGGGCAGTGTTTCCTCCATATAAGGTCGTACCATGCTCTTATGGACCATCCATTGGTTGGGTCCAATTCCTCTCTCTAGACGTTTTATCATGACTAGGCCTACTTCTCGTTATATTTAGAAGTTGTATGACTCAACCCTTAACTTTGGAATTTTTCTTTTCATTCTATTTGTATGCTTAGCTAAATCCATCCCTTTGCTATACGGTCTAATCATAATATACCAGACTGTTGCTGTTCAAACTATGACACCCTTAAAAGTTCTTTTTAACCTGTCAATAATCCTAGCCGTGATCATGAAGGATGAACCATTAAGATACTGGGTACACCTTATCATCTATCAGACTGTCAAAAGTATGTCTCAAAATCTGAGATCCGATGCTCAATACCTAAACAGTTCCATTGGCATTCATTTTCAATCTTGGCCCTTGGCCCAGGAAGGCATTTCTCAAGATGGTACGGCTGAAAACAGCCACAACGATTTTGAAACCCT
The DNA here is from genome assembly GCA_949317995.1 of Acholoe squamosa. Lineage (NCBI taxonomy): Eukaryota > Metazoa > Annelida > Polychaeta > Phyllodocida > Polynoidae > Acholoe > Acholoe squamosa. Next base: position 17,056,809 of record OX439051.1, read on the forward strand.
CAAAATTTAAGTGGGTGATTGTAGGTTATGCACTATGACTGCTCCATATGATCAGTACTTAATGAAGTAATCACATAGGGTTTATAGTAGGGTTGTGGTCTTTTTCACTGGTGGAGGGTTATCGTTACTAATGTTAGGCACAAATGAAGATATGCTGAAGATAGTTTCGTGGATATCTTCAGAATTCTGTTTCTATATAAGTTGTCTTCACTAGTCATGGATTTAGATCCAGAGGATAACTCACTTGTCATCGATCTTGGCATATGTCATCTTCAAATAAGCATATCTTCAGGCTATCACTTCCCCTTTCCTTAATTCTGGTTCATGTTATCTTTTACAAAAACTGGGGGGGCCACTCACCACTTTCTTGCCAAAGTGAACCTGTCTCCTTACTATAAATAGCTGTGCTAGGGGGATGTCCCATTCATCGGTGACATCATCATAACTTTTAGAGTTGCATGAAGACAGGTCTGAAGACAGGTCTTCATGAATGGGCCTGGTAGATCATGAGTGGGGCTGAGAAGATAGGGAATGGGCAAGAAAGGTCAGAAATGGGCGAGGGGGGTCGGGAATGGACTAGGTAGTTCGGGAAAGGGCCTACTGTAATACCTCTTATATAAGGAGCACTCCAAGTATTTATAGGGTTGTGGATGTCTTCAAAATTAGGCTAGAAAAAAAAAATTTTTCAAAGTTTAAACTGAGTGCCCCTACCAGAAAAAGGGTAAATATCGACATCCAGAATTGAAGGGAATACTATAAGGTAGAGTTTGGTCTTAATTTTGAGCAGTTTAGTATTGTTCTGTGGTGCAATATCACCACCTATAAGGTGTACCCCTAACCTTTGCTGATTCTATAAGGCACCAAAGGGTTCATCCTCACATGTAACCTGTGCCTTGTATGTGAGGTAGTATGGTAAAGGTTGAATCCCACATGGTGAATCGCAGAGATATTTCAGCCATTTTCCGCCATGTGGGATTCGACCTTAATGGTAGTGGGTATTATGGTAGTGGACTGAGAACGTTATTTCTATGCACAGTATCGAGTCATGCACTCTGCCCAAGGCACTCTAGTTTGAGAGTATTTCTATATGATTCTACCACTGGGTGGTCAATCTACCAGATCACCTGGCCAGTGTCTCATTTTGGTTAACACAGGCTTCAATGGGATTACACTGCCCAGCTCCATACTACTATGGTAGAACCAACATTATCAAGCAGTTTTTTATATACTGTAAACCCCTGCATATAAGATATACCTTGTGTATGAAGCCAGAAATGTTCCTAGGATATTTTGGATTGGGACAATGGTGCACCTACAGGAGAAATAAATCACCATATCAAATAGCTATGGGTCATTTTATGCCTCCCTTCTCAAAAATAGGGAGAAAATGCATAGAGAATGAATATAATAAATCACCTCATTGAAGAGAGTGAAAACAGCCCGTCTCATGATGTCCCCCACCCATGCTGCCATCCACCTTCTGCTCTTATGAAAGCAGGACCTCTCTTTCCCGGCCTCTCTTCACTTTTAGAGACACTAATGTACTAATAATTTTGCTGTAAAACTATGTATAACATTATCTTTTATGATTAAAATCATTTGAAAGAGTATGTGCATTGGATACTAATTGCCTTATCTAAGGTGTGTATTAAAGACTTTTTAGGTCAAGAGGTGACACCATCCACCCAATAGACTGGCTTTGTGAAATGACATATTTGGGGTTAAAGACAGGTCTTCAGGCTATCTTCAGAGGCTAAAGACATGTGTTGGAAATGAAAGTATATCAGTCAAAAGACCCCAGCAAATTGTCGTCATCTGTCGCCATGATTAGTCATCAATGGTGACTCCTTTTTGAGTGATAACTCATTCGGTCATCTTTCGCCACTGTGTGTTAGACTCACATGGCATAGCAATTGCTATTTCTTGTGCTATAACGATGTCGTGTTCCATCTAGCGACATGTGTGAGCCACTTCACACAGGTTGACGAGGACTCACGATAATTTGCTGGGCCAGGTTAGATATAGGATTTCTCAAGATATCTCCAATAATTCAAAGATATCTTCAGTTCAGTTTGGAAATGACATTCACCTATTGTTACCCTTTGAAGATATCTTCGCCCTCAGTGAAAAAGACCACTGTTGTACCAGTGCAGTCATTTGTTACTTAACCATTTAGTTGCAGGGCTATAATGGCATTTTAGTGAGTGATCTCACTACGATTTGACAGGGGTCTAGGCGTAACATCTTGAGAAATACCTTCCACGTCTAACTGAGGTCATTCTGCACAGTTTCTTCATGACTGAGCTGTGTAGAGTGTAGAACACCCTTTAGATGCAAGTCGAGAGGTGCAAAGGCAATCGACATTGCACCCGTCTACAAACAACTGGGGCCGACTTTCTTTTTTACCCTCATTGCCTTTTTACGAGAATCACAAACGATTTATGATACACCACCCTTTTGGCTCATCACATGACCGGTAAGCCCTCCCTTGACCAATCAGAATGCCTCCATCTAATGAGCCCCACTGCGCATGTGCTAAGCTGCACGTCATCATGGCCGACAAAGTTCTAGTGACGTCATAGACAGACGGATGTCTCCACAGGGTGTCGTCATGACAACGAGCGTCGGCTAACTTCGGATTGGTTCGGGACAGAACGGGCCCAGGCTCCGCCCCCTTCCGGATGCACTGTCAGTAAAGACAAACTTTCCCCATGGGGGGAGTAGCTGGGGCTTGGTCTTCAGTCGATAAGGGCTGAGTGTAGTACTAGCATTGGGAGGAGGAGTAGGGATGCAGGGATTCCTCCCTGTGATGGATAGAGGGCTGCTGGTATAAAAACAAAGGTAGTAGTAAATAGGGAGAGACATCTGTAACCACTGCTTAGTGTAGATCGCTGTGGCAATCTGACAAATAATGGAGAGGGAAAAACACAGATCTCATTTTTTATGGCTGTTTTGCTTTTGTTTTTGGGTGTAGGCCTAGGCTCTTTGTCAACTACTGCAATCATTATTAGGAATATAGGTTAGAATACCAATTTTCTCAAGACATTCCCATGATATTTACACAAAGTGCATCTAATCATAATTGATATCGTGTAATAGAGAAAAATTAATTCATGTCTGATCATAAAATAGAGGTTCTATGTATGATATACAACATGTGCCCATCACGATCGTGATAAGGAAAGGAAACCGGCTGATCAGGTCTACATCTGCTTATTTGTCTGCAAAATGCCTGTTTGTCATGGAAATAAAAGTTAGCTACCCGGGAGTTCAGTGGGATCTACTTAGTCTCAATAGAAAATCGGAGCCATATTGTTTCCACATTGTCTTCAAAGTGAAATTCATATTCTTGTTTCAAAGCACTAGCCATGAATGAATACAAGTAATTTTTCACCCACTTTAATTGTTGTAACATAGGAACTTTAGCCCTTTTGAGGTATTGACCGAGGAAGCTATATAGACATGATCCCAATGTACCTTTTGACTGTGACCCCATAAAGGCCCTTCCCCCTTTCCTATACTACTCCCTTTAACTCAGTTCCCCACTCTCCCACACAGCCCCTCTATCACCCTTTCACTGGGTTACACTCACTGCCTCAAGGCTCAGTAACCCCTTAAGGACCAAGTGATACTTTAACCTGATGTTCCATTGTTCCCAATGATGATTCACTGATGCAGAGGTCGAGCTTAGCTTACTGGGAGTGAACCATTGTACCATGTTGACCCTGTTGGAGGGTATCAAGCCTACAGAGTCCATGGACATGATGCATGAAGGGAGCACAGCCATATAACTTAAGGGATGTTTCCTCTGCATTGGTCGGGTCCATTTTCTGCTGATCCGACCGACTTTTATAAGGTAAATATAGGGGACAAAAATGTTGGATTAGCCAAAAATGAACCCGACCGATGCAGTGGAACCAGCCCGTTACAAGTGTGAAATTCACTCATTATGCTGACCTAAGGGTATGGGTAGTTGATGTGCTATGTGGCCGAAGTTTGTCCATAAAGGCTAACATTCACATGGAGGGACATGATCCCTGCTCCACCCCATCACCCTCTGTAAGACTGCAGAGTATCCATTCAAATCAATCAATGCTGCTCTCTTAAAGGAGAGTCTGGGAAGCACCGACACTGTCTTGAGTTATGTACCTCATTTGACATTGTAGGCTTTTTAGTTATTTTAAGTACGACTTGAATGTGATGTGACTTGTAAGCAAATGCTGTAAATCATGATATATAAGCTGTGGCAAATCAGAGGCCGGGTGCGGCTTATAGAATTAAAACATAATTATAGGCCTGTATGCATGAGTCATTTATGTGCAATCTAGAGGTTAAGTGATGAATTTTTGTTGTGGCGTATGCATAGAACATCACACTTGTTTGTGTTTCTAGATTTATCAGACATTGGATGATACACTCCCCACAGCATATGACATCAAGCTATACACAAAATCTTACTTATGTCATTCATGTTAAGGTAAAGGTTAAAACAGATAATGAGCTATGATAAGCTAAATGTAAATCTAATCTTAATTGTGTATTTTTTTACATGAGAACTGAATGGTTTTTGAAAACTAAAATAAGGAGGTCTTTGCTTTGTTCTTGGCATGCAAGGAGAATAGAAGTGCAAAGACAATTACCTCCAAAAATGACCAATAGAATTCAGGACCCTGGACTAGTTCTGAGTCAGTGCATAACCCCATACTGCTGGTCACCCTTGTTCAACCCTCCCTATAAACTACCCCCAAGTAGGGGCTGATGAAATACTTTTTGCAGCTCGATCTGAGAATGGCTCTTATGGGTCGCTGTAAAGCCTGGCGATTATGCATCTTGTCAAGACGCTTGATTTAGGGCTGTCCTGGGGTCTGTCTAATAGCAATCATGGCTGCATATTGGTTTTTCATAGTAGTAATGAAGGAAATAATGAGAACCTGGCGGTTCTATACCATAGAGTGATTTACGAATAAAAAATATGTATCATAATACCTTGCGTATAAGGCGAACAATGCATACAAGATTTACCCTTGGTTCAGAGACATCCTATAGGACACAACTGAAGCTAGTTTTTGAACAAGTCGAATCAAATTCAATATCTATGTTAATTTCCCCTGCCCATATGGTGCTCCACCAACTTTTCCTGCTTCTGTAAGGTGCAGGAACAACTGTCCATTCGCAAATTCAAGTTATGCCTTATGTATGCAGAGTACATTGTATTATGGTACTTTCTTTTTAATTTTGGCATTTGAGAGGTTCATATCTACATGGCCTACTCCTGCTAGGCATTTCTCAAACACTACGATCTGAGACTCCCCACTACGTATTGCACACCCACTACGATCCAGTCCATTCGTAGTGAGGGCAGTCAGTAACTCTCTATTACCTACGATTGCCTATACATATGCACACCCTTTCCCTGTATATCTGCCTCACTTGTAGTGATTGACCCTGTCAACCCAAGAATCCCCTTCCGATGCCAGTCAGGCTGGTACGATTTGGGAGTGCTCTAAACTTAGCGTCTGTGAAATGACTTCCATGTACATACACCACAGTTGGCGAATTCATACTGTAAAATCCTTGGGTATGAGTTGTGGCTTGTACAGAAGGTTTACACTATAGCTACATGTCTATTTTCAAACTTTCTCCACCTCTTAGTGCGCATTATGGACGAGGTAATTTTACATCAAATCCAAACAGTTCTAAAATGTACAGTGGCTCAGGAGGGCCAAAATTTAGAAATGAAAAACAAAATAAACATGAAATGAAAAAGGAAAAAAAATCAAATTGCATTTTCACACTCAATTAAGAATGAAAAAAAAAAAAAAAATCAAAAATTCAATGAAAATCAAATTGCATTCACAAAGTCAATGAAGAATGAAAAACAAAAATTCAAAAATTCAATGAAAATAAAAAATCATATTCCCTTCACTAATCAATTCATATTGTCAAATGCAAAGTCAATAGTCAATAAAAAATAAAAACTCAATCACCATCTGGTTGCTGTCAACTGTCAATCTTCAGGGTCCCACTTGTGACAGGTATCTTTAAACATTGAGGAGTGTGGGTGGAGGGATGGAGAGTGTGAGTAGGGGAATGGGAGGAGTTGGTGAGAAGGGGAATGGGAGGAGTGGGTGAGTAGGGGAATGAGGGGAGTGAGTGAGTAGGGGAATGAGGGAGGGTTGAGTAGGGGAATGAGGATTGACAGTTGACAGCAGCGAGATGGTGATTGAGTTTTCATTTTTCATTGACTATTGACTTTGCATTTGACAATGTGATTTGACTTTGTAAATGGAATATGAATTTTTGATCATTTGTTTTCATTCTTCTTTGACTTCGTAAATGGAATTTGATTTTTCGTTTTTTCATTGCATTTTCATTTTGTTTTTCATTTCTAACCTTTGGCCCTCCTCGGCCACTGTAAAAATGCTCAAAATGAAGCCAAAGCTACGCCTAATACGGTAGGTAGTTTTATATCAACGTCAGGCCGCTATGTGGATTATCCTTATACACAAGGTAGCATGGTGGTAATCCGCAAATTTTACCTCCTTCATTGGATGAAATAACACTTTCTGTTTGAGTTTGCCAAATACACCTCTACAGCGACTTTTGAATATGGCTGTACAGAATCTCCATGGTAAACTCTGCTACTCAGAGTCATGCAGAAAGCCAATGTGTATGGACCACATATCCTCCTGACTGCTTCCATACCCTACTTCTCACTCTATACCCAATCGCACAATCCCTCAACACCCTTTGCCCTGCCTGACATTTCGCCAATTTAATTCCTGGCCTTCTCACTCCCATCCAACTAAGAGATCACCCCACCACTGGGAGGACTAGCAGGGGACTATCTCCCCTTTACCCTTCACAGAATATTGGCTATGGCTCCGTGCGTGGCTTAGAACGAGTCATCTGATTGGTCAATGACAGCCCACGTGACAGGGGACCTTGACGCATGCGTCCTTTGACGGCAGACCGGAAGTAATTGGTTAAAGCGGCATCATATTCCCACTAGGTGGCAGGTCAATAGGCGTCAGACTCCCACGTGACCGGAAGTTAACCCTGCAGGACCCCTGGGGAAGTATAGGATCCTTGGAGACGCAAGGGGCAGACTCTGTCATGCGTAGTGCCTCAGAACAAGCTGTCTCTATTTCCAGCGGTGCCAGATCACAGAGAAAAGAAGAAAGACTAAACCAACTAGGTATCTCAAATAAGGAAAACAGGTCTAGTGCAATCAAAATGGATTCTAAATATCACCAAAAGGCTAGTCTTGAATGAGATGTCACCCCAGTTTTTAATCATCAAGGCCACAAAATATTGGCTTATAATGCTAATCTTAATTTCCCAGGAATTGAAATGATATAGTGTATTTGCCTTCACAGAATTGGACCACAGCCACGTCCTACTGCAATGTTCGGAACCTTAATATGTGATGAGATCGAAGGGTCATTGTCTAAATACTTAAAATAATAGTACGGCTATTTTTGTCAATGGAACCTTAATTAGGCAGAGCAAACTGAAGGGGCTCTCTCTTTTTACAGAATGATTGAGACTTTTGAAGATTTTGATAAAGCTTTTTTGTAAAGTATCTACTCTTTTCTCATTTCATTTCTTTGTCTGCCTTTGCCAAAGGTCCGCTGCTTTTTATGATCTCCTTTGCTTACCAGATGGCAATCAGAGTACCAATATCCGCCATTTTGTTTTCGGATCTCGCCAATACCCAAAGGGGCGGGGGTTTGCTGGTGCCCTAAGGGCAAGGGGAAGTGACTTGTGACAGGCTGCAACCAGCGACTGGTGATTTCAGGGACCTGTGATGGGGCTTGTCCATTAGTGTGGGCTCATTTCCGGTGGTTCTCCAGCTCATGTCGCTGTAGGGCCCCACAGGAACAAAGAAATCATCTTTGAGGCTTTCGGGGGGCAGCAATCAGTGGTTGTGAGATGATGATGCCTTTTTGTAAGGTTGCAGATGTCAGGACTTTCTGACAGAAGGAAACCAATATAGCTCAGATTACCAAAGTATCATTTTATTGGGAGTGTTTCGGGTTTGGCTTTCCGCTAATCTATTCTGTAAACCATAGTGCCTATTATTTTTGAACAAGTTGTTGTTGAAATATTTTATTTGGATTATAAATATATAATAGACACAACTATGACAACAAAACTGGTTTGTAGTTCATTTTTATTAACCATAATATTTCTATGATTATATGATCACAACGTTTCAGCAAGTAGTAGCCTTCATCAGGTGATATAATCCATTGGTTTTATACATATGAGCTAGGTGAATGAGCAGGCAATTGGATTGGTTGCTATGGTTACAACAATGGGGTCATGTGACAGGGTCAAGGTCATGAAATCTTTTACAAGGTCATGGGGTCACCAGTAGGTTACGATACTTTTCATTAATGGTATTACATAATGATAGCGAGTCAGATGGATATTTAATTGTACCGGTATATCAAAAAATTAGCATACAAGTATGAGTGTTATAATATTGTAATAGTGATGATGAAGTTACAGGATTATTTTGGTCTCATAATTCCAACGCGTTCCATGCGTTGGCGCAAGTGGGTTCCCATATTTTGATCAATGTTGTTGATTGAATAATACAGGTCTTTAAGGACATCTTTGGCTAACACTACTCTATGATAAAATCTTGGGTCAAATTCAGTTTGAGTACTGGCGTTTCTGATTTTACCAATAGGGGTGGGTACATAGGATGCACATACAACTTTAGATTTTACCTTTTTCTGAGGTTCATATTCATCATCATAGTCATGTACTACTAATTTACGTTTGTTAATGTTACTAGAGATACTGCTGGTACTGGTGGTACTGAGGCTAGGGCTGACAGATCGGCTTTCCATGGTGGTGTCAATTTCTAGGCGTTCTGATTCGTCCTTCAGGGTGGTTGAATCTTCCTTCATTGGCACAGGGTTGTTACTGGGGTTACTGGGTGTTGTGGTAGTAGTAGTAGTAGATTTTTCTTCGTCATCTTCACTGTCAGTGGTGGCTAGGTCTTCATGAAGACTTTTGAGAATAGAGTCTGATAAGTTCGGCATGTGTAGTATGGGCTTGTTGGTGTTTGCTACCGGTACGTCTACCGGTACACTGGTGGTAGTGGTGGGCAGTGGAGTGGCAGTGGTAGGTTTGTGTAGCGACTTGGGCATTTCGTCATCGGTGTCAGTGTCAGTGTTAATAAATCTAGGTGTTTTAGCCACTTTTTTCTTTTTCTTGAGACCGTTCTTTAAGATGATGTTGAGAGGATGGGCGTGTCTAGAAGTCTTCCTAGCGGTGGGGTCCATACTAGGGTCAATTGGTAGTGTCGTGCGGATTGGTTTGTTGTTGCTCGCAATTTGGGTAGTGATTGATGTCAGTTTTTCCTCCGTCAGAATTGTGGATTCTTTTGGCTTCTCGCTGTCTGTGCCTGATGATTGAGGCTTCTCTGCAACGAGTGGGTAAAGTGACAATTTTGAATTTTAGTAGGAGGGGCTGGCGTTGATGGTAAAGTTTTGGTGCGGCTTTTACAACAGTTTTTGATTTTTCTACCTTTGGTTTGACAGTAAAAAATGGTATAGTTTTGATTAAGACTCCTTGATGTTGTGACAAAATGTGACGGCGTAAATTTGTAGAACGGCTCAGTTGTTGGAAGCAGTGTGGACAAGGGAACTTACTTTGCAGCTGGATGGGTTTGTCGCCGATGTGCATCGAGTTTAAATGTCTAGACATTGATTGTCGATTAGGAAACCACTTGCCGCAGCCGGCGGCGCAGATTTGCCATTCGTCGGACATGATTCCGGAGCACGTGTTACTGTTTATAAACAAGTGTGTAGTAGGAGGAGTTATAGCCGTTGAGTGGCAGTTTGAAACTGCATGGGCGTTACGTTCTGTGAAGAGCTAGCGTTGTCATGGTGAAGTGGGTCGGGTAAAGGTCAAGGTCAGCGCGTGGTGTTGTGGGAGTTGTGGTTGTTACAACATCCGGTTGATGCCGTGTGGGTGAAACGTGTTTACAATTCGGATCCAAGATTCCTCTAATCTTAGACGGACATTTTTGTCTGCAGCGGAGCTAGCGAGGTAGATTACCAGCATCTCTGTATGTTGGGCGTCATGGTCTTTGAAGTGGACGGCGACGTGGGATCTTTTATCCCGACGGCGGATGGCTTCCAGATGTTCGTAGGCTCTCTCACCGGCATGGCGGCCGGTTTCACCAATATACAATAGTCGGCAGGTTGGGCACTGTATGGTGTACACCACACTTCGGGTTTGGCAGGTGATTTTGCCTATGATTTTATATTGTTTGTTTTTGTGTTGCAATGTGGTTGTGCGGACCACATATGGGCAGATTTTGCAATTTTCTTTGTAGCAAGGATGTGACCCGCTCAGGGGTCGTGGCCTTGGGAACTCAGAGTGTGACAAAATGTCACGGAGATTTGGGCCTTTTTTGAAGGCTATCAAGATTTTGTTTTCTCTGAATTTCTTGGTGTCTCTGCGGGGTCTCAGTAGATTTGAGGCTGTGCTCAGTATAGATTTGGCACGTAGATTGATTGGGTTGAATTGTATGACGAATGGGATGACTTTTTTCTGTTGTTTTTGTTGTTGTTTCAGGAGATCCTGTCTGTTCAAAGACCTGGCCCTTTTGATCGATTCAAGGAGTTGTTTGTGCTGATATCCTCTCAAGGTGAGTTTTTTTCAGCAGGTGGGTGCATGATTTTTCAAATTCTATTTCTTCACTGCAGATCATTCTGTATCTGGTGGCTAATCCGTAGCAGATGGCATTTTTCTGATGGGAGGGGTGGTATGAAGTGTTATGTAGGTACAGGTCAGCGTCAGTGGGTTTCTTGTAGAGTTTTGTTTGAAGTACTCTATTTTGGTCCACATATACCGTAGTGTCTAGGAAGTTGATTGAGGAAGAGCTGTATTCATATGTGAATTTGATGGTGGCATGGTGATGATTCAGTTGGTTGAGGAATTGTAATAATTCGTCCTCAGTGCATCTGAAAATTGCAAAGATGTCATCAATGTATCTTTTCCACAAGGTAGGTTTGGTTTCAGATTTGGCTAGGATTTCCCTTTCTAAGACATCCATGAATATGTTGGCATAGGTGGGAGCCATTTTGGTTCCCATTGCAGTGCCTCTACGTTGAGTGAAGTACCGGTTGTTGAATTTGAATGTGTTGTTTTTCAGTACTAAGGACGTGAGTTTGGTTCCAACATCAGGTGGTACACCAGGTCTGTGCATGGAGGACAGTGCTGAGTGAACAGCTTCGAGGCCCTCGTGATGTGGAATTGATGTGTACAGCGAGCTGACATCTATGGTGAGCAGGAATTTGTCTTCATGTAGTACATGGTAATCTTCAATGATGTTCAGAAAGTGTTTGGTATCTTTCAAGTAACTTGGTATCTTCTTTAGGTAAGGTTGTAGTATTTTCTCAATGGTGCCTGAGATTTTGTCAGTGGGGCTGTTTATGCCTGAGACTATAGGTCTACCTGGATTGTTTGGTTTGTGGATCTTTGGCAACATGTAAAAAGGTGAGGTTCTCACATTTTTGGGTAGTAATCTCTCCACACATTTAGGTGGGAGTTTCTCTGCCAGAATGAGTTTGTTCAGTTCTTGCTCAATATTTTTTGTGACAAATGGGGTACGGTCAAAATTGGTTTCCATGTAGGTTGTTTTGTCATTGAGTTGTCTATTTGCTTCTGCTATGTAGTCTGTGGTGTTCATGATGACAATGGCTCCTCCCTTGTCAGCAGGTTTGATGATGATAGTCTCATCATCAATTAGGTCCTTCATGGCTAATTGTTGTTGCTGATTTAAGTTGTGGTTGAGGCGTGTTGGTTGAGGTTCATCCAACATTGAGTGTAGTATGAAATTGGTGAATGCATCTATGTCTTCATTGATACCAGGAGGTGGTATCCAGCCATTTGATTCAGTTGGTAGGGTTGGTTTGAGGTCCATAGTGTTGTCACTATGTTGAAAAAAGTGTTTCAGTCTGATTCGTCTATTGAATAATAGGGTGTCTCTAATAGTTTGTATGTGGTTGGGGATTCTTGGAGTTGGTACAAAAGACATCCCTTTGGACAGTACTGATATATGATCAGTTCTTAGTTGTTTGTCAGAGAGGTTGACGATGGAGTGGGGGTTGGGTTGTTGCTGCCCCTCTGTCTCCTGGCCCTCGGGTTTGTATTTCTTGTGTCGTCAGTTTTTCTTTGGCGTCTTTCCTGGAGTGTTTTGGTTTGAGCCTGTTCCATTGTTGAGATTACTTTCTCTATGTGGTTTAGTACGGTTTGGTCGCATTTTGTAGTGAGTTCTTGTTTGGTGGCTTCGACTTCAAGTTGAAGTTTAGCTTTTCGTGATTCGTAATAGTCAAGTAGCAGTTGTGTGAGTTTGATACCAAACTCTTGGTGGGCTTGTTCCCACTTCAGGCTGAAGGACCAGTCTGAGTCTGGTATCTGTGGTGCAATTCTGGCTTGTAGTCCTCTAGGGGGGGAATTTCTGGATAGACAAGTTCGTAGATAGGTGGCGTGGTGGTTGCTTTTGTTCAGATTAAGAGCTAGTTTTCTAGCTATCTTAAAATGAGGGATAGCTTCAGCAGGTATGGTAGGTGCTTGTGGTGTTTCTAGAACAACTGTAGGTGTGTTGAGGTTGTTGGTATTGTTGGTGGATGTCATTTTTTGTTGTTTGATACTTGAAAGTTCCAATTGGACTTCAAAGTATTAGGATCCAAATTAAGGATGCTAGACTGGGGAGTCCGGATTACCGGTATCTATGTAGCATGGAGAACAGTCTAACTAATACGTGGTTCTTGGGTAATGTTGTCTAGGATCTGAATCAAGATACAGTGCCTAGTCAGGTTGTGTAAATTATAAATATATAATAGACACAACTATGACAACAAAACTGGTTTGTAGTTCATTTTTATTAACCATAATATTTCTATGATTATATGATCACAACGTTTCAGCAAGTAGTAGCCTTCATCAGGTGATATAATCCATTGGTTTTATACATATGAGCTAGGTGAATGAGCAGGCAATTGGATTGGTTGCTATGGTTACAACAATGGGGTCATGTGACAGGGTCAAGGTCATGAAATCTTTTACAAGGTCATGGGGTCACCAGTAGGTTACGATACTTTTCATTAATGGTATTACATAATGATAGCGAGTCAGATGGATATTTAATTGTACCGGTATATAAAAAAATTTGGATGTAAACTGTCGTAATAAGGTATGCTTTTCATAGTTCCCAAAAAGGCCAACATACTGGTACATCAAAAAGTGCAATACAAAACATAATCTTTTAAGTGCATGTCACCAAGAAATATTCTTTGGCAAAGTACATGGTGGATCTCAACCACAAGTTGTATTAAACTGAAAATACATGAGTCAAAATTCAGAGGACAATGTCACACTACAACCGGTTAATCTCATTTTACATTTGGCATGTTTGCATCAGAGCTCATTTCATGTAAGGCATTCTGTTCATAATTGTCATTGTAATAGGGACACAAAGATTTCTGTGGAGGCTGCTCTTTGTACCTCAGGTTGGAGATTATTCCAAATTGCAACCCCCCTATATAAAGGGTTTCTTTCATACAATTGACCAGCTGCACGCTGAACCCTTAGCTTTATTTTGTTGTTACCCCTTAAATTACATACTGGTATAACAATATTATCATCATTCTTCAGGAGGTCATAAACAATTTTTAACAGACTTTTCCGTTGCCTAATTACTAATTCTTTCCTATCGACACATGGTACTCAACTACATAATCAGCTGTTTGACTGTTGCTCACATCTATACATCTTTGGGACCCTTCCAGATCTTATTGATCTCATCCCAAAATCGTCGCGGATTGTGTGGGTATTTATTAAGATAAGAAACAATTTCATTCTGACAGTTATTATATAATTGTCTTTTAATTTGCTTATCAATAGCGCTGTTATGCTTAAGAAATCTATTCAGGTTTCCCCTAGGAACCTTACGTGATTTCCTCTGTAGGCGGTTTTTTATTCTCACCAGCCTATCAAACTCACCATCAAAGCCAATCTTCTTGGTCTCTTTTATTCTGATATTCTTGATTGGGTGATTGTTGTCAAACTACTCATCTGCAAAATCGACAATCTAATTATATAGGTATTGGTAAGGACTAGGGTAAGTCCAGGATTGCGGAGCGTGCCCTTGGTCAAATATATGAAAACTGCTGTTGAAATCTGTTGTTGCCACAGATGGTATGACCTAATATCTTGTCATTGTCAATGTGAATATGAGTTCCTATTCTATCGTTTCTCGGCTGTACCCCTTATTGAGCAGTTTTACGAGGGTAATACAAATGACGAAAAGCCTTTAGATAAACCTTTAAGAAACCTCAATGAAATTTGATATTACATCCTCAAGTCAGTAAAACAATCTCTATAAAACACGGGACATGTCTGCAGCTAGGTATCTTTTCTACGTGTGTTTATGTTTATATCTGTTTAATGCTCTTTCTCGGCCTTGTTACTATGTATCCTGTGTGTCTGGCCATGTATAGTCAATGTAAATGTCCTGTCTTGTTAATCATCGCTTATTATCATATTTTTATTTATCTCATCTTATTGTAATTGGGTATCCCTTATATGTACTTGTAACCTTGACTTTTTTGTCATGACAAAGTGATTTTGTATTTTTGAGCTAGGAAGGAAATGATATTGAAAATAATCGACCCTTATTAACAATTGTATATCACTTAACCACTTATCTGTATTTGTAAGATATGCAAAAAACACCTTTTCAAACTAAATAAAAAAACAAAAAAAAAAACAACAAAACCCAATATCCCCCCTCATTATTTTTTAAAGTGAAGCAACCATAAAACTGATGTGATATTATTAAGGTTGACTACTGTTGGTTATTACTTTTCCTTTGTGTTTTTCTATTTTCTGGCAGTGGATAATTTTACTGCAATTATTCCTATTTCAAGAGGTTATTGAGGCGTTTTGAAGAGTTAGAGAAAGCCCTGTGTGCACAGCTATACTACTACTACAGTCACCATACACTTCTTAAACAGAAATATATTAAAGTAGGCATGTCATCCATCTTTGTTCCATCATGATGGTAGATGCCTAATTCAGCCTAACCTCACTTCCTGTTGCATGACGTGTAACATAACGTGTCATGTGACGTTAATGGGTGGCGCCACCTCTGGGATGGAAGTGGTTACCTAGGAGGCTGGTGTTTTGCATGTTTATCCATCGGTTGCCATGACAACAGCATCAGAGATCATGGAAGACATGACAGATGCATGTACATGGGGTCTCTATTGGACTTCTTGTGGAAACCTATTTTACCGTACTGGGCTCATCTTAGCATCCAGGTGCTAATGTTGTTGTAATTGCTCTTGCTCTTGCTCAATCAATTTCCTGTTTTAGTGTTGAATATTCACTTTATCTGATGTGTGCTTATTCTCACATGCTATATACGTTTTAAATTATACATTTAGTTGTTTTCTTTCCAACTAGATGTTGCATTTTCAGTCAATGAAAAAATGTACTATGTGTAAGGTTGCCTTACGTTATGGGTGATATTACTGACTTCCACAAATAATGAGTAGTGGGTAAACCAATCTATGTTGTATGCAAAATTATAACCATGACAAATCTGGGTAACATATATAGGCCTACCGTTCACAAGCCTTCTATTAGAAGGAGTATTGTGAAAAAGAAAAAGTATAAATTGCATTCAACCTCCACCCTATGGTTACCATAGTAACACCCTACATGATGGGGCCATACATTGAGCACTGGTGACCATGACCTTCCGATACATACCAAATCACATCCTGACTGACTGCGCATGTGTGACGCGGGCAGCCACTGGGAAAGATAGTTGCACTGGAAATGGTTCCATTGAGAGAGCAGCCTGAGGGCTGGGATCAGAATGGGAATACATGATACTATGTAGATGTCATAGTATTGAACTGTGTCTTATAGTGAGAAACTGGAATTCGTAGCTGTTAAGGGCCACCACATAGTTATTTAGCCTGTAATGTTTCTTATGGAAATATTGATTCAAGAATGTAAAACGAGTGACTGCTTCATTCAGAATGTAACTCTTACCCAAAGGATTTTACCCATGTGATAACCAGCAGCAAGACCACGATTATTAGTTTCCTTTTCTTCTTTTACATTATAGGCATGCTCTTCCAGGAAAAACCCTGCCCTAGAATAAAACTATTCGGCAATAGAGGCCTGATATTTTTATTATTTATTTCAATAGATTGAACACAGAATACAATAATAACGATTAGCAACAACGTCACATGGCTAACGAGATGATCGAGGTGGCTATTTACACTGATGTAGACTTCTCACCTAAAATTACAATCAACTCACTAAGTTTTGAATAGTTAGGTAAAGTGTTCCTTTGACTTGCCATAATGAGAGATCCCCTGCATCGTCGCCACCACAAAGGGTTCAAATAATCCTATTAAAAGGAATTACACGATACATGCACATGAATTGATTCCAGCTTTAGAGTGTAGGCATAGTCACACAAATGCTGATTATAATATATCATACCATCCCGATAATATAAACAGTGAAGAAGGGAACCAGACGGTTCCAGACAGCAGCAAATGTAGCTGCAACCTTGACAAGGGCAGACTCGCCCTCTTGTGTGTCGTAACTGTACTAAATCTTGTTTCCATAATTGTCCTGTAGGGGGAGACACTGATTAGCTGGAACCTGATACAGAGGGGATTCTCATAGGCAAGATGCACTATGTGTCATCAACAGAATTAATAATATCAAGACTTGGATGTCTTTGCAAAGACTATTTTCCTCTTTTCATTTTCAATCATTGGCGTTGATCAGCAACCTTTGTAATTTGTTTCCCCTGTGAGAGCTTTGGCGATTTCAAATCGATGATTTAAGTATGGCTTCATCCTCAGGTTCTAGGAGAATTACAATAAATTACAGGTGGTAGCCTATCCCAGTTTAAAAGGAATGAATAAAAAAGACAACAAACACAGTTAAATAAAATTGATAACGAAAAACAACAAAAGAGCAAAAGCAAAACAATAGATCCTAATCAATATCAAACATGTAACTGAACGTGTGATATACCCGGATGAGGGATACACAAGTGTTTGGAACTGTTTATTTATGGTTATCTTATGTCCTTTTAGAGCCATTTGCACTAATCAATATACCTGATATTATATATAGCCTAAGCACAATGACAACTTTAACGACAAGTTCCACAGACCTTACAGCTTTAGCCAGAAGAATATAGGAAATCAAGTTTTCATTAAACCTGTTTGTTCTGTCCATACATGGATTGATTCTCTCCGCTTTCTGTTAATAGATGTTTCCTTCTACTATCTATGATGTTGCCCACGATCAAAGCCTGTCAAATCGTAACAGGTGACCGTGGAGCATCATTATGTGTGACATGCCAAATGTAATTAAGAAATCAGTTAATAGAAATGGTGTCTGGTAGTAGCACAATAATGCACTAATGAAGGCTACTTATAAGATAATAGTCAAAACAATAAATTTTAAACAACCAGTATTTGCAGCTTTATCATGTACGTGTTCTCTCATAAATAATATCATAAATAGTATAGTATTATAAAACGTTGTCATCCGTTTGATTTGAGAATATCCAATAAAATAATGTGGTTGGTTCTATATTGAAAGATCCGATTGTGAAGCTATTTTTGAGGGAATGGCTTTTGCACAATATTACTTCTATATATATGATGTTTATGAGATTTATAATGGGCCTTATGTAAAAGGAATTGAAATGAACAGTAATACTTGTCCTTATACAACCTTCATTGATAAAGCTATACAAGTAGCGTAAAGTCTCTCATATAAGCCACACCCCTCGTATAAGCAGCACCCCTCATATAAGCCGCACCCATGACTTTGGAGGAGGGTATGAGGTGCATCTGGCCTTTTTGTACTGTTCTATGGTGTAAAAACCTCTCCTATAAGCCACACCTTTTCTTTGGACCACTCCTATAACCCTAGCATTCATTTGGATTCTGGTATAAGCCGAGAGAATTTACGGTAACAAGATTCAAAACTCCAATATCCATGGTGCCTCTGCATATCTCGTGAATGATCGGGTTATAACTCAAAATCTCCTCGCCCACATTGAAACTCCACATAGTCATGCATGCAAAGTCTAGAAAGAAACTTCTTTATAGTTAATAAATTTCCCCTCTAAGTCTTACATAAAAGTAGTGTCTAAATCTAGAAGAACATTGTACAAATGATACAAGAAAAGGGACATTCTACAAAAAACTTTTTGATATATCAAGTAATTTCCGCAGTAGATATCCAAATGGGATTAGGCACGCTGCGTCGAAGTCCAGCCTTGATCTGTTTAGCTGTGTATTGTAGATGTGAGGGGTCAGAGATCAGATTGGCTGCTGGAGTGTGTGCCATAGACTCCCCTACAGTACAGATAGAGGTGTTACCTGGACATAGCTACATACCAGTCCCCTCTCTGCCTGCTACCTGAGAAGGTGGAACCAAAAAAGGTAGGTGTTCCAAAATGTACAATGATAATATTAACACGCATGAGATATACTGTGAGGCGTTTCGATTAGCTTAGGGTTGGCTCTACCTTTCGGGGATAATTTTGTGGAAAAGTAGAATATATTCACAAAGGTGAATATGTATACATGTATTCATTTCAAGGTGAGTATAATCATGCTAGGTGTGGCAAGGCCTGAACAGAGGCTGATAGGCAATGATATGCACTGACAGTGTATATTATCATTTATAATTTTATTGTGATTTCATATCAGTTTGAAAGGATTGTTAAAAAATGCAATCTTTACATAGACAAAAATGATTCTCCACAATCGTCCAAATTCTTACCCGGCAGCCTATGCCAGTGAATGATTGTTTTCTTTCAAAATGTTGTTTTTGTCTTGTAAAGTCATTCATCTTATTTTCCTGAAACAAGATAATTTGTTTTTTGCCTGAGAACTAATTTATGCTATTTGACCGATCACTTTGGGAGGTATATCTATGAATTGCAATCTGTGATGCTTGGCTTCCCGCTTAAAAAAAAAGATAAGACCTTCTTAAAATACATCATGACACATTATCACGCTCGTCAATGCATTGGCAATTCTAAAGTTTCTATTCTCTATATGTCAGGATCAATGACGGTACATGTATACCAAACTAGCGGGATGGATTATGAAGCAATGAAATAGTTCCCCCTTTTCACTGCGGAATTCTTAGGGGACAACTGGTACCCTTGTAATAACTCCTATCATGTAGTGATGCCTTGCTGGTGACCAGATTCAGCAATGGCTGCGCCCACGGGATATTGCACATACTGTAAAAAAGAGAAGACGTCAAAATAACAATGAAATCATTTTCCCAAAGTTGCCAAGAGATCTGTGGTTATTTTACAGAGATTCCTTGTACCACAGCACTGCCATCTCGGGCTTCATTTTGGAAACTGCACTGTTTCACGATCATGATTACGGTGGTTCACTGTTCAGTTTTACAATGATCCCTGGTAGATTCAACAGTTATTTTTTAGAGTGCAACATCGGTATATTAGAGTGGGTCAGACTCTGAGGTGTATATATTGGCTTACACTATCTCATCATATAACCAGGTCTACCTGATGTTTGCATATTGTATTATCTGGATGAATGCTAGAAGGCAACATTCAGATAGGTAGAGTAGAGTGATTAGTACAGTATTCACTGCAATTGAGACCAAGGTTTAGACCTTTTATATGTGTTCCACAACATAAATAACTTCTACTTACATAAACAAGCTAATCTCAAACAACACTCATCTATCCAAATAGATTTCCCTTGAATCTATCCAGGGAAATATGCCTATAAATCCAAAATGTATCAATGAATTCTCATGAACCTATATGCACAGCATCGTGGAACCCGTTCATTCCTATTCCCGTGCACAGAAGTTGTTATCTGTAAAGGAATGCTAGGACCTGGAGCATCCATAAAACCATAAAATGCAGTTGCCACAACACTGGCACGGACACTTCAGTTGGTCATTGATGTACACACGCATGCTTAATAATATGTGCACAGATGAAACCTGCAATGGAATTTAAGTAGAACTGATAAGAGCAAAGGCTTTAGCGGCTGCCTGTAATTATTGTTGATAGTATAGGGAAGGTTGTGTTCTGCAATAGTCTGAGGCTACCTTACATCTTAGAAGATATTCATACCAAAGTCCTTTCAAAGAGGGTGTTGGTCATCTAATTTTATAGCATTTTCTAACTCTCTAAAGTTGAACCTCCCAAGTCCATCCTTTAGTTATGAGTCTATGGGCTATATATGATTGCAACAGAACTATGGATGACATCTAGATTGTATATCTATAGATACACCTAGCTACAGTATCATTATCCTAACAAGGGAACATGATGTATTACATCATACATAGATAACAGGACTCCCTGTCATAGTTATGCTTGATATGGTTAATTACTGTTAGATCAGGAGGTATAGCATGTGCTGCGGAATGAACTGTGGCTGATTCCATAAAGTTTATGATGACTGTTATAGCAATAGGATTATACCATGAGTCTGCTTCCGTTTCTACAGACCTTGGGCATATTGCATAAAGGCTTAAAGGCCAAGGTCATTTTTTACAAGATAAGAAAAATTATTTCACATGAAGTTCTGTACAGAAAAAGGACATACGGCCAAAAACATAATGAATTGGTGGTATTAATTGGTGCATTTATTGAATCACAATTTAATCTTACACATGTGTGGATGCAATAGCCTCATAAAACAAATATTAGTTACAGCACAACATTCTTAATTTTG
Source organism: Acholoe squamosa (assembly GCA_949317995.1). NCBI lineage: Eukaryota > Metazoa > Annelida > Polychaeta > Phyllodocida > Polynoidae > Acholoe > Acholoe squamosa. Next base: position 17,077,634 of record OX439051.1, read on the forward strand.
ACTATTTGCACACATTCTCTTTCCAACCAAAAGACAGTGGCAGATTTAGACGCGGGGCTCAGGGGCACATGGCCCTCCTGTTCACCAGAGTTAATTTAATATTTTGGACTCTAAAATCCATTAAGAAACTGATGGTGCACCCCTTCCTTTTGGACTGTGCATCCTACTTTTTGGAATCTCGATTTACCACTGAAAGATACATTGAAAATGAATTAACAATGCTTGACCGCAAATAGAATACGCCTACATAACATATCCTGAAGAGTGGACACTACTCAATTCTTGTCTCATATAACAAGGTCTATAAATCAAAGGCATTTCACACCTTACCTAGGGGACTTGTATAACCACATACATTGGTCTACTGCCTAGTATGTCAGCTGAAGTGCTTAGGGGGTTTTCTGGGGTCAGTTTACAACTAATAATCATGAGGATATATACAGTCCCTACAGGCCAAATCCCACTATGTGAAAAATGGGTCTGAAATGTCTGTGATTCTGGATATCGGCAACATTGGACTCCTGACAATTTCCTAAATCACAAGGGTACTCACTGCCTTCTTACCACTCCAAATCCAACTTTAGCTGATAGTAGCAGAGGAATCTCTGTGATTTTCATTACTGCACAGATGAGTTGCTAGAATGATTCACAGAGATATAGTATTTGATATTGAAATCACAGTTGTCTCTGACTATTTTCTGTGGTTTGCAATGGTCTCCTGCATAGCATAAACAAATGTAGCTTGCATAAATCACAAACAGAACTCCATTATGACTGTAGTATGTGGAACTTGGCTCCTGATTTATCAAAGACACACCTCTTCTGATTTCCTAGAAACTGTTGTTTTCCTCTAAATCACAGGGATTTTGAGTCTATCACAGAGATTTCAAGCCCTTTGTGAAAAGAATATCAAAAACTTTTGATGTACTATACTCCCTAAATACCAGCACTTTGACAGGGATTCTTAGCTGTTATAGGTCTTCCCTAGACGATATTACCACCCCAATATCGGCTAATCACCCACATATCCTATTTCACAACGATTTCCTGACCATTTTCACGTTGTGGGATTTGGCCTGTAAGGCATGGACAGATCAAAAAGATTTGCATTTTGTGTAGGAAATTGTATCATGTTCTAAGTTGATTACAAAATGCCTGGTATCAGCAGCTAACAGTTCACATACCTACAGAAACTAACACTCACAATCAGTCTGACAATAGGTAACAGCGACTGAAATTACAGTTGACCTTAAATAACAGAAAACCGCAAATTCCCACAGTTGCCATTTGTGACTAAGTGGATACCAACACGGTGAGGAATCTGCGGGGGCAGGCTCTGTCACGCATTATTACAGCCCTTATCTATTCTTATCAGAGATTAACTGTCAACTCTTGAACCCTAATCCCTGATCATCGGCTCCACCACGCTGAGGGTAGCCCCCTCCTTGCTATACAGGCTACAGGTTGATGTATACCTAGGTATTGTCACTAGACTATTGGCTAAAGGAATTTGCCTCAAGTGTGCTTTAAATCATTGTTTCAATGTGAAACCAGCACTATTCAATCTTCTAAGGCCTACTTTTGCAATTGGTACCTCCGGTTTACTCATTTATCAAGTTGCACCACTGCAGTGCTGGCAGAAACCCGTTTCAAAAGTCCTTCTAAACAAGGGCCCCCAGACAGCCGTCTGTTAGGAGGCCCTGAACTAGATCTGATCTTTAACTAGGGGGCCTCGAGTCATCTTTTGTCTTTGAGAAGGCCTCAAGAAGGTCGGGGTCAAACTGTCTATCAATGCAGCCAAGGTGCCATATATCTCCAAATGAAATGGGGCCAAACTGAAAAGAATATTTGAAGCTTTTATTACCTGGCTGGAGAAAGCCTTCTATCAAGAATGGTATAGCAGTGTACTATTCTTGCTCCTATGGTCTGCTGCAGAACAATCAAGAATTGCAAAAATTAATGGGATACCCCCTGCTGCTTCCAGAATAAAGGTTCAGGGGTTTCGTATCATAAGCTCGTAGAGGTTGGACAAACCTTGATCAGTATGCATAGAGATTTAGTCTAGGTTGTTGTGGGTGAGGTTGGCTGGCGACCTGCCTCTATGTTGGGAACATCATAGAGGCAGGCCATGTCTAAGAAGTTACCAGTCAATCATTCCCTGTTTTAACCCTTGCTCACAAGAGGGCATCCTAACACCCAATGGTCAACCTGTCTCTCCTATACAGATGTTTGGATATAGTCTGTGATTGGAGAATAGAAATACTCCCATCTAGTGGAGTTCAAGAGTTCTTCTCCCCATGATCTGGGGAGAATGTCATCAGACATGGCCAGCGGGTATCTAGCCCTCAAATACCTGCGGGGACCAGCATATGGGTGAGGGAGTCTTGTCATAATCAGGCCTTCTGATAAGAACTGATATGGATGCTCTGGTGTAGACAGTGAGGGTTCAGGGGTGATAAGGGTGTGGGTCAGGCGTGTCTATGGCTCTTTGTTGTAACATGATAGAAGTAGGTTGGTGATACATGTAACACTTCATGTTCCTTTGTAGGTGTTGACTGCTTCTTCTTATTTCATCGATGAGCGAATGTATAAGTATATATGATATCAATTAGAGAAAGGAGCCATCTATTCTACCCCCCCCCTCTCGCTGTGGTCCATAGGCTTATGTATTAGGGTTCCCAAAGCCTTGCATACACACTCATCTTGTGCGTTGAAACCACATGATTTTACATTTCTATATTGATTAACACATGTCAATTAACACAATTGGAGTTTTTGAAAAATATTGTTTGTCCAGTTTGGGAATTATTCAACTAAGTTCCTCCAAAATCCAAATATCTAGATATCAGCCCATTGAACCCAATAGTAAAGCATCCTACAAAAGATACTGTAGAAAGTAGCATTGCTACCCCAACTTGTTATTCCACATATCAATTAAACACCATGCAAGGAACAAATATTTCAAGTTACAAGGAAATCCTTTGTCACCTGGAGCCCTTGTCCTTAAAATTGAGTTCTATAAAACCTTGTATTACACAGCAATGTCTGTCTTGTTAAATGCTAGTGAATTTTGTTTTAGGCTCTTTATAATGAATATCATATTTAGGAAAAACACAATTACTACCAGAATGGATAAAAAGCAATCTAAGGATGGCCACTACAAACCTAAGTGGGTGGTGTATGGTACTTTATGCTACACCTCCATGGGGATTAGCGTCGAGGTAGGGTAGCTTCATTCAGATATGACGTGACGTCAGGTAGTGATAAGTCACGTTATACATGACGTCACGTTATGGATGATCGGTCAATAATTGATCTTGACCTACTGGTGACGTAGATATGGCCCTTCTGTGTTCAGTGGTATCTAGTGTATAGATATTATAATGTATACATTGCAGGATGGATCTGCAGGATGAATGAACTTATCAATACTGAATTTTTAATTTAATTTGAAATACTTTGTATGGACGAATCGCATGGTGGACCGTGACAGTGGGAGACGTCTTACCATTGAATGAGTTGTATTATCATTATTTATACATTGAGTGGTAGAGTCTGGAAGCCATCTCACAAAGAAATAGCTAAGATAGAGAAGGATCTATCCATTGATACTCACAGAAAAGGCCTCCTCCCTAATAATCAAAACCATAGTTACCAAGCAGCATAATTGTATCCATATCTATTAAGTATCAGCTCACCATGAAGTAATCCCATCGAGGCTACACTATGGGGCATTCACACTAATTTACCTGGTATCTAAATCCACCTCTTCATCCTACCCCTATACTAACCACCAATATTTGATATAACCCTCATCCAAGTCAAATCAAGGTGAAGAGAGGAAGGAACATAAAAATGATATTCTGATGTGTATACATATACATAGTCTTTGGTTCTGACTCTATTCAGTACTAGTGTCGACATTTTTAGATAGTGACATTTTCATGCCTTCAGCTCAGGACAATAATTGTTAAGTTATTTTAATGTAATGTAAATTAACTGTAATTATTATCATAGTTTCCTATGGACCACTGACATGGGTTGGCTTACAGAGGCAGGTCAGGTACAGTGAGCTTATCGTCATACTTTAACATAATTCAAGTTTTAATTTTGCTGGTGACTCAGTGGTGGGAAGAGTGCTTTTTGGCACGAGGGCTGGGCCAACCCACGTCAGTGGTCTATAGGATATTATGATAATAATTAATTATCTTACATAACATTAAAATAACTTAACAATCATTACCATTAGTTATCCATCATCGACCACTGACTTTGTGGGTAGGCTACCTAAACTTGTTTGTGAAATTAGAACTCAGTCGGGAGCTTTGCTATCTAAATAAGTTTTATATATGTTAGCAAACTACAGTCATCACTTTATATGTAGACAAAACATATATAATAGGTCAGAAACTTTATGTTCCGAGTAAACAGGCAAAATGTTATAGATTGTGTAGACCTTGTATGACATAACAGTCTTATTTCAATGACTGTAGAGGTAATGTACCTCCCCCCTTTTTCCTTAAGGGAATATACTTTACAGCTCGCTTGCTGTAAAAGCCTCAGCACTCATCGTGCATGTCTTAGAGACTGAAAGTCACAAATTTTTCCGTGTGTATAGGATATAAACTGATACACAACGTAACCTAGGCTAATACTTGGATGTAAGTGACTAAATAGACTTATGTAGATATTTCTATCCTGTAATAAATTCATCTGCAGATGAATTTGTTCGCAAAACAATTGTATGAGTGTTTATGCATCATAGATCCAGCAGAAATGGGATAAAGTCTGTAGCCTGCAGGACAGGTGGTACATACAAGGGTCTATTGTAGAACCGAGCAAAGGTGGTTTCATTTGACCATCCTGCTGATTTGAGAATCTAATGCACCAGGACTTGTTTCCTTGCTGCAGCTGACGTCGACTAATGGCGAGTTAGCTGTATACTGCTCATCTACTCCAGCATCCTTCATCGCTGATTTTACTTGTCTGGATGTTGTCTTTGCACTGGCCCTTGAGGTGGGCAGTTTCACTGTCGAAAAGACCCCTTTGCACATACCTCATAGACCGCTGCTGTATTAGGGCTCCATGTATATGGCCAATACCTTCCATGCAGTAAACGAGTAGCCCGGAAGATCACACCATATGGTTTTCATATAGGGATAATCATAAGGTGTGATCTGCCTGCCAAAGGGAATTTCTTGGTGGGGTCCCCTGGCCACGACAGGGTCGAAGAGGTAATGGGGATTTGAAGGTGCTCGCTGTACCTCCTGAGCCTGGTAAGGCTGGTGAACCATGGCTGTGTTGACCAGTTGGGGACCACTAACAGTCCAGTGTTTTTGTCCTGCTTGATCTTCCTCAGCACCCTACCAATAAGAGAGAAAGGTGGGAAGATTAAAGAATTATCGTTCTATGTACAGGTGAATGCACTGGTCGCCATAGCTTTAGCATCTTAATGTAGTGAAACATACTTAGGGCAGATAGCATTTTGGTATGAGGCAAAAAGGTCAACCTGAGGTTTTTAAAATGCTGAGATGTAATTTTAGATGGTAGGGGATAGTGACCACTCTGCTGATGAGGCAAAGGCTCTTGATGCCCTGTCTGCCTCCACATTGAGTTTAGTAGGGCAGTAGGACAATTTGAAGGTGATTCTGTGTTTCCATGCATAAGTGTATATGCACTGGGTGACCTCATCACATGGTATGGAACCCAGAGAACCACCTTTTCTGATACAGCATAGGGCTGTTGTGTTGTTGATAAACAAATGTACGCATTGCCCCTTCACTTGACTTTGAAGTTTCTTCAGAGCCATGAGAACTGCCTTCAATTCAAGAATATTAATATGCAGTTCTTGTAACTCAATTGGCCAATCTTCCCCATACTCAAAATCGCCTTGTTGCCAATAGCAACCCCACCCTGTTTTAGAAGAGTCTGTGAAGATTAATGCCTGTGGGCAGATTTCTGCATAAAGTGCTGAGGCGATAGGGAGATGTGACAGCCACTGTTTGATGCAATCATGAACCGTGTCATTAAGGTATGATTACATCATAATTACCTAATGACTTGGAGAGGGCCCAATATTTACCTCTCTGGATGAGTTTGATATAGACCTTGGCCCTGTCATTTCCAGGTTCAGTGGCTGCCAGTTTTCCCATGACTGCTGCGAACTGTCTGAATGACAGCCTCCTGACTTTCAAGATGTCATGTCCCATTACCATAAATAATATTGATGGTCATAAGCATATCTTGATATTATTGTCACTTTCTTGGGTGGTATGTGTAATGTCAGTGTGGTTGAGTCAATGGTGAAACCCAGATATTCAATGGACAATGTAAAGTAACAAATTTACACCGTAATGTACTCTCAGATGGGAAAGCAGTGCCTTCATGATACGTGTAAACAGTCTTGGCCCTGGTTAATATCCATTAGGTAGGCATGTATACCTATACCGTTTACCATGGAACTGAAATTGCAAGAAATCTCTGTCCCTTTCTTTAATGGGTAGGATGAAGTAGGCTGATGTAATATCTACAGAAGTTATAAAGGAGTGTTGAGGCAAAATATGCATGACAGATGCGAGATGAAGTGTTTGTAGACTGTAAACTCATTTAGTTCTGAGAGGTTCAAAATAGGTCTGAAAGTGCCATCTGTTTAACTTTTAGGACTTAAAAACATGTGTGAGACAAATGCCATTGTGTTATGTTCTGCAGGCTCTATGATGCCTTTACTCAACATATCCTGTATTTGTGTATCCAACTGAGCATCTTTAACTAGGTTAATAGATGCTGAGTCTGGGATCTCTGACTGTACAGGGATAGTGTGTAGATCTATGGTCAAGCCCTTCATCATATCCAGATATGGGATCACCAAATCTGACTTAGTGAATGAATGCCATTTGTTAGCCTGCCTACCAAAACCACCTGCTGAGTGCTGGATAGTTGTACTGGTCTGGTATCATCACCTCTGGTTGGCGCTGTTGTTGTACTACTGAATTTGTAACATGGGGTGCTGCCAGGCACGCGTCAATACGCGCGGCATCTGCAGCCACCCAAGCAGCTGTCCCGTCTTGCCGCGCGGGATGACACTGGGTGGGCGTTGGCTGTATGGCACAACCAAAATTTGTAGGATGGTGATCTCCCCTGAGTGCAGGTCTGGTCATGGATCTGTTTGATTCAGATCTGTTGTTGGTAGAATACCACCCTGAACTCTCAGATTCCTGGGAATAAATCACTGTACTTTGACTCCTAGCACTATGATCACTGTATTAGCTGGTGCCCGTCGACACAGTGTGAGCTGCTCGCCTAGGAGCCTGCCAAACATTTTGGATCACCTGCTCCACCTCACGGTCCTCTGTTGATCTGCAGCTCTCCCCGTCCATTAGGGCGTGGTCAGGTTGGTCGGCATACAGGGGTATGGCCAGTGGTGGTTTTCCTCTAGGGTCTAAGGTCGGGCTGGTGAAAGTGTAAATGTCATATAGACTACCTTGTTGGGACGGCCCATTCTGTACCGTTACCGGTATCAGCCATCTAGGTTTCAGTCTATTGGCAGAGTGACTGGGCATGTCTGCCTTCATCTTCATTGTTGCCAGTGGGGCATTTTACTGTGGAGACCTATGCACAATTGGTGTAGGGTGATAGACCACTCCTGATGAGCTGCTCTCATTCACTGCACTTGAGGTAGAGGGATCATTGGCTCATTCATAGCAGGTCTAGTAGGCGAGTACTGTGTGATGAACGGTGGGTCTGATGAGGGTGAGTAGCAGTTCACTGGTTCACTCCTAGCTGGAGACTGCCCATCTTGGGTAGAACCATTGTCATAATGTGTACCACCCGGCGAGAAAAGGTCTCTGATGGTGCTTGGGGCATCGCTGGGGGTGCACCCCTCCACCTGTGCTAGTGGCATGGCTTGATTCAGAATGTCACCCCTAGGAGGTGTGGAGGGTGATACTGGTCTCAGGTCAGGAGTCTGCATGTCTGTCGTGAGCTGCTCAGCAGTGTGTTGACAACAGACACCTGTTGCTACTTAAGTAGCCCCCTGACTTCTTAACTTCAGTGCAAATCTACAACGATTCTTTGCCATTCAAGCCCCCGGTAGTCATTAGAGGTCTTGCAATATAGGGATAGAGCCCCAAATTGCAACAGGTGACTAAATTGCAGAAATCTTTCAGCCAAAATTGCATCGTGGGATTCGACCTTAAAGTCTGCTAGGTCTGCAAACAAATTTTGAAAACATAGTTTTAATTTCTGCAGGGGTTAAAAATCAATCATGACAAGTGAAGTAAAAGATAGAAGATAAGATTGAGATACGTCATTATCAGAATTCAAGCAGCTTGACAATCCTTTTGTTTGGATTACACAGCCACGTGACAGCTCCACTACTAAGTCTCTCATGTTTAAAAATACCTTTTGGCTACGCTGGAGTGAATTGGGCCTTAAATCTCAAGAAATACCCTGGCTTATGTGAGGATTTTACCTTAAGCTCTCAATGTCCCGTTACTTTCACTGCATACACAATATTGGATCTAAATTAATAACAGAATTTAGTAACTTACATCCATTCCAATAAATGGTACTCATGGATATGAAAGTGCTGCAAGACCAAGCAATAACACTATTATATTATGATATACCATTTTAATATTCCATAAATTCTAACATATTTTGTATTAATCAAAGAATATCTATGAAATTAATACATAGGTTGGTTCTAAGAGCTATAAGAGCGCTCAAACTTTGTATAAGAGCGTTCATGCCCCACTGCACACCAGCCAGAGTCAGTTAGACAGAGTTTGTGACATCAAAGGGTCCGACCTAATGGTCCACTGCACAATATAATAAAAATGAGGGTCTCAGTGTGCGACCTCATGGTTCAGTGCACAAACTAATAACTTGTAAGTGAATGCAAACGGCCGTTAGGGGTGCCTGGGCACCACAGACGCCGTCATGAGTGTCTGAGCACTCTAAGGACTGAACAATGGGTTACATAAGCACGACGCCATAACCGTCCGGTCGCTCTAGCGTCGCTCCTGAGCAAGCTAGGTCAAATATCAAAGCATTTATGGAAAGCCCATAATTAGACGGTCAAAATGAGCCCAAGATCAAGGCGGAACTCCCATTATTAAGGAAGTTACGCCATGGAGACTGAATTGACCTCCGAGTGCACTACAGACAAACTGGCGCAAGTTACGCGCCTATCCAGCGGGCATTATAAACTTGGCATATTCAACTCCGCGCATGCGCAAAATGGCGGTTATAAACGCATAAACGACCGAGTTATGAGGGTCTGAAGTTGCAGAACCGACCAAGACAATGGGGGACACAGCGGCGCCCATGGGGGTCCTTTGTCCCCCTGTGACACATGAAAGACTCCCCTCAAACAATTGTAGAGTTAGGCAGATGCTGCTGGCTCCAGTCAGTCTGGAGGTGCTTTTCCAAGATTTGCTACAAATAGCCTGTCTGCACCTCCAGGAGGACAGATCACCAAGAACCGCTCTAGAGGTAACATCTCCAGTCATCTCCTGCTACCTGCTATACCACTGCACTATGGTGAAACTATGCTAGACAGGCATTGGTTTTCTATCATTAGTGGCCAGGGGCTATCTTCTTCAAGACTTCCACCAGAGGGTAAAGTTATTCATTATTACATTATTCCTCTAAACAGCAGGTCAGGAGCTAGGTGTGGGAACCCACCTAGAACTATGCTGGACATTGTATTATTATTACCTCACAGGTGGAGTGGAACAGAACATTGTACTTTATAACTTACTGTATATTGACTGTATGTACAAATTACCTACATACTAACTACTGTATGATTGATATTTCTTACATGTTGCCTATAGCTGAATAAACCAGTGCCAACTGGAAATAACACTATTTATTATGAGCCTGATGTATTTACTCCTTACACCACTAGCCATATGATATTTCTCATATGACAACTTGATCATGCCAATTACTAGTATGACAAAGTGGTGGAGAACATCCTACTAAGATCCCATCTCTCACAGGCTCATAAAAATTAAAGCTGGTAACACAACTAAGAACAATCATGCACACAGTAAATTAAAGCTGGTACCGCAACTAAGAACAATCATACACACAGTAAGACCCACTCCACCCACCCAGTGACCTTGACCTTGACACCATACCCACCAAGGTCACCAGTGAGATCTCCCACACGTCAGTGAGGTCTCCCACACGTCAGTGAGGTCTCCCACACGTCAGTGAGGTCTCCCACACGTCAGTGAGGTCTCCCACACGTTAGAGAGGTCTCCCAAACGTCAGTGAGGTCTCCCAAACGTCAGTGAGGTCTCCCACACGCCAGTGAGGTCTCCCACACGTCATGGAGGTCTCCCACACGTCAGTGAGGTCTCCCACACGTCAGTGAGGTCTCCCACACGTCAGTGAGGTCTCCCACACGTCAGAGAGGTCTCCCAAACGTCAGTGAGGTCTCCCAAACGTCAGTGAGGTCTCCCACACGTCAGTGAGGTCTCCCACACGTCAGTGAGGTCTCCCACACGTCAGTGAGGTCTCCCACACATCAGTGAGATCTCCCACACATCAGTGAGATCTCCCACACATCAGTGAGATCTCCCACACATCAATGAGATCTCTCACACATCAATGAGATCTCCCACACACCAGTGAGATCCCCCACACATCAATGAGATCTCCCACATATCAGTGAGATCTCCCACACATCAACGAGATCTCCCACATATCAATGAGATCTCCCACACGACAGTGAGATCTCCCCACATATCAGTGAGATCTCCCACATATCAATGAGATCCCCCACACATCAGTGAGATCTCCCACACATCAGTGAGATCTCCCACATACCAGTGAGATCTCCCACATATCAGTGAGATCTCCCACACATCAACGAGATCTCCCACATATCAATGAGATCTCCCACACGACAGTGAGATCTCCCCACATATCAGTGAGATCTCCCACATATCAATGAGATCCCCCACACATCAATGAGATCTCCCACACATCAGTGAGATCTCCCACACATCAGTGATATCTCTCACACATCAATGAGATCTCCCACACACCAGTGAGATCCCCCACACATCAATGAGATCTCCCGCACATCAATGAGATCTCCCACACGATCAGTGAGATCTCTCACACAACAGTAAGATCTCCCACACATCAGTGAGATCTCCCACACATCAATGAGATCTCCCACACGATCAGTGAGATGTCCCACATATCAGTGAGGTCTCCCACACGTCAGTGAGGTCTCCCATACATCAATGAGATCTCCCACACAACAGTGAGATCTCCCACATATCAGTGAGATCTCCCACATACCAGTGAGATCTCCCACATACCAGTGTGATCTCCAACATGTCAGTGATACCTACAACACACCAGTGATCCCACACCTTCCACCATGGCCGACGCTGATGAAGGTCCTCAACCCAATCAGGCGGCTGAGAAGATAAGGGCCTATGAGAAGACCATCCAAGATGCAGTTACTGCCCTAGAAGCAAACAGAGCCCAACAAGATGCTCATGCCCTTGCCTTAAAGGAAAGGGAGAGGATCCTCAGTCAACAATTGGATGACCATCGGAAGGCCCTAGAACAGGCACAACAACAGATCGCAGATCTCATGAAGATGGTATCATCCCAGACCTCACAGCCTCCCACACCCACCACCACACCTATTGTCACACCATCCGCCTCTGGATCCAAGGAGGATGTCATGATCTCCATGATGTCCAACATGACCAGGATCCTAGACAGACAACAACACGACGACAGGAAGATCAGGCAACACGAGGTAACCAAACCCAAAACTTTTTCTCACCCATCACCACTCATGTCAACAGCACTATTTATTGATCACAAATTCCCAGAGTATCTGAAGGACAGGTACAAATTAACAGACAGTGACACCATGGTAACATATTTACCCAAGTACCTTGAAGGACAAGCATTGGCTTGGTTTGAAACCTTCAAGGAAAGTGCCACACCTGATAAGTTGACATGGTCCAATGTAGTACATGAACTAAAAGAGTATTTTGCTACTCAAGACAATATTATCTCCAGGACTGCACTCCGTGCACAAGAGATAGATGAACCTGTATCTGATTATGCAATGTATCTCAGAAAAGCGTGTAATGCCCAATGCCTAAAGGACGACACCTTATTTAAAACATTCATCCAAGGCATGAGGCCCTGGATCTCTGTAGCTCTTGAGAACAAGAAAATAGACTCTTTTAACCAAGCCCTAGACCTAGCCTTAGAGGTTGAGACCCAAGAAAGATCTAGGAAAACAAGGGATGCAGAGTCTAACCCACAGCCTACTAAGAAAAAGGTCCAGGAAATCACCACTAGTTCAGATGAAGATGTTAACCTAATGTCTAGTGCCAATGTAAGGCAACAGGAAGCTAAGGCTATATCCAAAGACCCTACCGGTAGATATAGAGGAAATAACTATGACCCCAACTACCAATCCAATAGAGGTAGAGGTAGGGGGGGGCAACAGCAACAACCGGGGGGGTCACAACAGTAGGAAAGACAACAGCTCTTCCAACTCCAACAATGGTAACTCTTCATACAGTGATAGGAGAGACAGAACCCCAAGTAATGGCAGATCCTATAATAATCAGGGATCCAACAGTAGGAGCCATAGTCCACATAGGAACTACGACTCTGGATCCTACAACAACAATGGTTCCTACAACAACAGCCAGGGTTCAAACAACTCCGGATCCTATAATCAAGGATCCAACAGTAGAAGCCATAGTCCACATAGAAACTACAACAGTGGATCCTACAATAACAACAATGGTGCCTACAACAAACAGGGATCCAACAACTCTGGATCCTACAGCAACCAGGGTTCAAATAACTCTGGGCAATACAGCAACTCTGGTCAATATAACCAGGGTTTCAACCCACATCAGGAGGATCACAAACCTAACACAAGAGGCTACCAGGGGAACCAATACAGTAACCCCCAAACAATACCTCAAGTGATGGATCAACTCTCCAAGCTCCTGGTCGCAACCATCTCAACCACCCCACAGAACCAGGAAAACTAGGATGTCACAGTGCCGATGGGCCAGTGCACTGTGACACCCCAAATACAAACAATCAATCAGGATTAACAAAGATCCAACCAGAGACAATTGCTAGTGCCAATCTACCATCTAACAGACAGAGACGTCCATCAGTGATACACATCACCCCACCAGATTCATCATCAAAGGATACAGGTGAGAGTACCAAGCTTTCTATTGTACTTCTTCAAAATGGCTGTATCAATGCAAATCTATATGATGTTTCAGATGTACAATGTTTGGTTGATACAGGTGCTACTATCACCTGTGTCAGACAATCATTCCTCATGGATCTCCAAAAGAGATTCCATATCCAACTGAGGAAATCTAAAATCAACATCCACTTGGCAGATGGATCGGTGTGTCATGTTAGACATTCAGCTATGCTGAACTTTAGAATCCAAGGTGTCAGATTCCAATACCAATTTGCTGTAATACCCAACCTCACACAGCCCGTTGTACTCGGCACAGATTTCTTAAGCACTACAAAATCTCAAATTGAATTTAATGTTGATCCTGAACAAATTCTCAAACCCATTAGGGCAGTGAGGGATTTTACCATCCCTCCATTCTCTGAACTTGCAGTATTGGGTAAAGTCACATCTACTCAATCACTGCAAGGCAAAACTGGAGTAGTAGATAACCTCCAAAGAAATAACAATGCCCCATATCTAGTTCAAAGGGCAGCAGTAACCCCCAGGGAAAATAACAAACATCCCCTAGTGTTACTCAACACCAGCAGGCGCCCACATAAAATCGAAAAAGGGTGCCATCATAGCTCTATTTCAGGAAGTCAAGGAATCTGATTTAGAAAAACCTCAACAGGTGTCAGACACTACCACACACACTGATCAATCCATCTCAGCCATACGGCCTGAGGATGTAACTGAATTCAGTGACACAGACTCAGACTGTGAGTCCACATACGCTGACCCTGAACCCAACTCAATCAGACTCTCTGAAATAGCTGCTATACATAGTGAGGCACATGACCTCGAGCCAGAATTGGAAGAGAATGTTCCACCAAAATCTGTGCTCACATCCAAAGGTCAGCATGACAGATTAGAATCACTGCTGACCAAGTATGATGATATATTTGTAGGAAAAGATGGAGACATTGGCGCCACACACCTGTATACACACTCAATACATGTAAAACCTGAGGCAGTACCATGTCATTTCCTACCATATAGACAAACACCAGAAAAACAGGCTGCAATAGGGGAAGAGTGTGAAAGGCTAGTACAACAGGGCATTCTGAGAGAATGTGCTAAGGGCCCCTGGGCTTCCAGATCCTTTTTAGTACAAAAATCATCGGGAGGCCATAGGCTCGTCACAGATTTTCGTTATTTGAACCAAAACACGATAAATCAAGCCTTATCTACACCCCGGGCCGATGACACTCTAGACATGATAGGGTCACTCAGACCAAGAGTATTCAGTAAGCTAGATGCCCAACAGGGATTTTTTCAAATTCCTATAAGACAAGAGGATCAGCATAAAACCGCATTCATAGCAAATGACAAAAAATATGTCTATGAAAGGATGCCGATGGGTTTAGCGACCGCACCTGCGGGATTCTGCCATCTAGTCACATTAATTCTGAACAAACTCAAATACAAATGTGCCCTACCATACCTAGATGACATATTGGTATTATCACCATCAATCGAACAACACTTCCATGACCTGGAAGATGTGTTCAACAGCTTAAGAGTTGGTAAACTCAAACTGAAGAAATCAAAATGTGAATACTTCATAGACAGAATAGACTTCTTGGGAATGAGAGTCACACCCAAGGGACTGCAACCATCTCCCACAAAGGTGGAATCAATCAAAACCTTCCCAACACCAAAATCAGTCAAAAATGTCAGATCCTTCACAGGCCTATGCCAATACTTCAAAAAGTTTATCAAAGGTTATGCCCAAATCGCTAGACCATTGTATGATCTACAGACACATCTCAAAGCATTTGTCTGGACAGAGGAGGCAGATAATGCTTTCAAAACATTAAAGCATGCCCTCTGTACCAATGCTCTTCTCAGATATCCAAACTATGAGAAAGAGTTCAGTTTGGCAACTGATGCTTCCAATGTAAGTTTAGGAGCTGTACTCTCACAGAGAGATAATGAAGGAGTGCTCAGACCAGTAGCCTTTGCAGGTAGAACCCTCTCCAAACATGAGAGAAATTACAATACCACAGAGAGAGAACTACTGGGAGTAGTGTATGGAGTATTACACTTCAGACACTATCTAGAGACTAGACACTTCCAATTATACACAGACCATGCAGCCCTAATCCCACTATTAACCAATACAGGACTCACACATAGATGGGCCAGATGGGCTCTAGACATACAGCAATTTTCATTCACCATCCAACATGTGAAAGGTGATGATAACATACCTCCAGATGCTATGTCTAGAAGAGAATACCCAGACTCTGGACCCATGACTAACCCTCCACCCCCACCAAGGAGAGTTAGAGCAGCCAGTAGAACCAAGTTTGCAAAAGTAACAAAGAAAGTACCATTCAAAAGGGATGATCCACCCAACACCATTGAAAGGCCAGAGACACCCATTAGGGGTATCTTAAAGCAATCTACACATTATGTGTTTTGCCACTGTGAGAGAGAATACTCACAACTCTTTCCAGATAATGACTTCGAGCCTATTGAATTCTCATCACTCAATCAGATGCTGAAGGCAACTCCTAAGGAGCCACCCTTCACCCCACCTGACTCAGTTGATGAAGATTCAGAAGACACAATATATGCTATTACTCAAGCGACTTCCAAATCAGTCAGATTCTTTGAACCAATGCAGGGAGAGGAAAAACCAAACCATTTGTGTCCTATGACCACACGCTCAAAGACTAGAGAAATCATTCAGGAGGGCACACCAAAACCCCCCACACAATCACAAACTATTCTAAATGAGAAAAAGGTCACAGGGAACAAACCTACCAAAACCCCACCTGCCAGGAAAAATGTCACAAAAGACACTGCATCAACTAAGTCAAAGAACTCTGAGACAAAGAAGATTGACAAAAAGCAAATTGTGCCTTTAAAGAAAAAGGTTGCCACTCCCACCAAGGCGAGAATAGGCCCTCCAAAGGAGCCTACACACCAAAACAAGAGTGACACACCCCAACAAAAGGCACAAGATAGGCCAATAGTCGATGAAAAAGAAAAAGAAAGAGACAGAATAAAACAACATGTGCTAGATATAAATCAATTACTGGATCAGATTCCCGACACATCCATCTCAGGTACAAACCTTGGCTTGGAACAAAGGAAGGACAAGGAACTATTGCCCCTCATACAATATCTTCAGGATGGGACCTTGCCTGCACCAAAAGCACAAGGAAATAGAATCATCAACCAAGGCCAGACATACACCTTGGTAAATGGTACATTAGTCCATATATGCCCCATGAATTGGAGAAAAACCAATACTGTACCACTTCAAATTGTTATACCACAGCAATGGGTAACAAGTACACTACAGTATTTCCATGACTCACCTACCGGCGGCCATCTTGGTTCAAGTAGGATGCTGTCAGCACTCCGACCTAGGGTATATTGGAAGTCTATGCTAGCAGACACAACAAAATATGTTTCCACCTGCCACACATGCCTCACAGCAAAAAGGCAAGTACACTCACACAAAACACCAATGACAGTGAGAGAGTACATGGCTTCACCAATGAAGTTCCTAAACCTCGATGCGGTGGGACCACTTCCCACAACTGCCAGGGGAAACAAACATATACAGGTCTGCATAGATTATGCCACCAGATATGCAACAGCTTGGGCTACTACTGACTTAAAAGCTGAAACAACAGCAGCAGAGTTCTACAAGAACATAATTTGTCATCATGGAACACCAGCCACTCTTCAAACAGACATGGAACATGTTATACAGGTGCAAAGTTCACAAAGTTAACTAAACACCTCAAGATCAAACATAAATTCTCCTCACCATACAGGCCACAATCAAATGGGCTTGTAGAGAGATTCAATGCTAGCATAGGCACATTCTGCTCAAAGCACCAAAACAATTGGGATTCATTTATTGAACCCATAACCTTTGCATTAAACAACACTGAATCCCAAACCACAGGATTCACCCCTTTCTTCCTACTCCATGGAAGAAACCCAGCCACCCCAATGGACTTAGGGCTGGGAATACAGGAAGACATATCCACCGTAGCAGACCATGTAGCTAACATGATAACAAATCAAGATACCTCTAGGAGGAAAGCTATAGAAAGGGTCGCCAAGCTACAAAAGGAAAGAAAGGATAGATATGATAGGAAACTTACACCACAGGAAATCAAGGTCACCGACATGGTGTACCTAACCTTACCAAGAATCCTGACCAATACAGAGTGTAAGAAACTTCAACCCCTTTTTATGGGACCATATGTTGTAGTAGATAGACCTAGTTTGACAAGTGCCAAACTCAAAAACTTGGACACCAATCTATTGGTGGCCAGACCAGTGCACATAGACAGACTGAAAAAGGTTGTGGCTGTCAGAAACAATGAATTTGCACACAGGCTTATTCCACATGAGGCCAAATACTACAACAAAATTGTAAGGAACAAACATGATATAACCCTTACAAGAGAAACCACAGGCATAGGCCCTATCAGGCCTAGGCCTGCACACCACATACTAAGAAAAACATCTAGGTGTGGTGCAGTTTCAAGAAATTAGAAACAAATTGAGATACCAAAAGAACATAAGATTTTCAAAATGTATTACAAATTCTCTTCATCCACACATAAGACATGTGTGACTGATAATGAATTACTTATATATATAAAGCCAATCAAATTTGTAAATATATCAGTAGGTTATTGCCTCTGAATGGTCAAAGACTGGGACCCTCCAAGTAAAGCAGATATGAAGTCTAAGAAGAGTAAGGGTAACACAATGGAGTGTCTAAAGCCTAATCCCCACATGAAAGAGCACGCTATGCCAACACAGCAGTCTATAGAGATCAATTGACCTTATAAGCTACACTCAGACAACTGTCTAGACGGTCATGAATGGCTGTCCTGGATGACAGGAGGAGCTAATTACCAGTACACAGATTATACAATAGAGCCCCACAGTTGCAGACACTGGAGATTAGGTGCACTGACTCCAGAGAAACAATACCATGCCCACAATGGATGTGGGTAGGGTAGGCTACATAAGAAGCACTGTGGACCATAGCCCACCATCAGTCTTCATCCAGCTGCAGTCTGGAACTCAAGTCTACAGGACCCCACTTGGGAATTAGCCAGCCCACTTCTCCATTAGGAGAGACTGCACTAGGATAAAGAACACACCTACTTCACCTTTAACCTGACCTCACCATTTACTGGTCAATCTCTATAGGCTCACCGGACATATTGCCAAGACAGCTCAATCTTGCAAAGGTACAGTTTGAACCACTTCATTTAAAGTGTTACACCATACACTTAGACTTTACCAGCACCAAATCACTACAAATTTGACAAGACTTTAACAACAGCAAACTTGCTTTACACAAGCACCATGGGGAGACTGAGAGCTTCACCCATACTGCTTACTATGCTGTTATTATATACTATAGAACCACTTACTGCAGGTTATACACCTGTGGTGAGACAAAACATAGGAGTAGTATTCAAACCTAGCCCTCAACCATTGGTCAATGGACATACAACCACAACACTGTTGTTAGCTATCCCCTACAAGATACCTCGGGCACCCGTTACCCAAGGATCCATAAGGGATAGAATACTCCAATTGACCACTCCTACTCTACAAGATCATACCTCTGGTCAAATTATCCAACAAGCCAAAGAGCTTGACACCTTGCTGGAAATTGCAGACAAGGAGATAAATGAAACATTAGCCTCCATCAAATTGTTCCTATCCAACCCCATAAACACATTGGACAAGGCCAAAAGAGAGGCCATACTGGGTTTTCTAGCACCCCTGTTTCGCGGTGTGCTAGGTCTAGCCACAGTGGAAGATGTGAACCAAGTAATGGGACAGCTCAAAAACATAGATGAAATACTAAGAAAATTTGCTAAACAAGATCAGGAAGCAGCTAGTCTCATTGAAAAGATCACAGACAGACAAGATAAGTTTGTTAAAGCATACATCCAAGATAAGAAGGTACTGGACAGCACAATCAACACCATAGGTGACACCGTCAACCTGTGGGCCTCTAACATGTCCAGGTCACTTGACTCATATTCAAGGCACGAGAAAACTCAAAGGGAAAAAATGCAAGTATTAAATGATGCATTAATTATCATAGCAGCAAGAATGAATACAGTTCAATCACTGCAAAGGACAAATGCAGCCCTGAGGATGCTATCATCAGGAATCCTAACCCCTGATATAGTACCACCCTCAGACCTTGCTAGATACTTAATTGACATTAATAACAAACTTAGGATTACACACCCTGGAGCACAAGTCGCAATTAATGACTTAGATTTCTATTATTCACAGAAGCTGACCTCATACACTTACTCAGCTCACCATATATATATTCATCTGGACATTATAATTCAATCTACCACCTCTACCTTCAAACTGTACCAAATGATTACATCACCCATGCCTATAGACACACAGGAGACCCCCACCAGAGGAGTCACCAAATTACAAACCACAACTGAGTTTCTAGCAGTATCTTACGACGAATCATTATTCATCGAATTGGACTCAGCAGATATGCAGGCATGTGAAGGTACTACAGTAAAGGTATGCAGAGATGTAAATGGTAGAATTTATAAACACAGGCCTACATGCCCTGTAGCCATTTTTACTAACCAGGCTCAACAGATTAAGGAACATTGCAAGTTTACAGTTTCACCACTGCAAACACCTAACACCCATGCTATTTCCATTTCTGAAGATGAGTATCTGGTCACTACTAATGAACCCCATTACTTTATCAACTGCCATGGTAAAACGTCTGAAACTCGAAAAGCCCAGTCCTACTCAATCATAGGTGTACCCTGTGGGTGCACAATCAGTGTAGGAGAATTTTCTCTTCCAAACACAAGGTTGCCCTGTAACTCAACCTTATCATTTCATTACATTCTCAAGACAATTAATTTACCATTCATGACAGCACTTAACCAAATTTCTGAAACCAAAGCAGATGAAAGAGAGAATCTTCCAAATTTCCCAGTAGTAAACCTTTCTAGAACCTTAGAAAAACTACAGGAAAATCCAATCATGGATGATATTACCCAACTAAATTTAGAGCCCTTTGCCAAAACATTATTAAAAGATGCCTCCAACCTTGATAAGGCAATGGAAACGCACTACGAGGAATCATACCTACGTCGAGTTACAGAGCATCCAATCTTCCAAAGCTTAGGACTCATTCTAGGGATATCAGCTCACATTTTTATAGTATACATACTACTCAAACTGTACAGACTAGGAGGAACTGTAGCCTACCTGCCTACAGCCAAAGCATTTAGACTAGTCACCGAGCTGCCCCTACACAAATTGCTCCCAGATAAGAATCCTACCAAATTAACCCCTACGGAGGAAACCCACACCCCTTTCCTCACAATTCAGGAAACCCACACCCTGATAATTGCTATATTATTCACCCTGACCATCTACTCAGCCTACAGAATAATGAAGTACCTTAAGAAATTTGCACAGACACACTGTGGCAAGAAAAATGTGTCCAAGCGCACAAATCCCACAATATATTTTAAAATATATTGTGGAGACTCAAACTTCGCGCTACCCTTGAGGCCAATACCACATGAATTTGATGAGATTAAATCAGCAGCTGCCCCGACCTATAAGGATATAGTGGTTAAAACCTTCCCACTACCTAAGGCTATATTTACCTGGAATGGACCAGCAGTTATAACAACACAGAGAGGAGAATTTGCTTATCACCTCCCTCGGGTGATACACCTACCTTGGCGCACTAGGTTCAGTACCATACCAGCCCTTAAAAACAAAGGACTGTACTACTCCATGCTTCTCCAGAATGATTGTGGCACCAGCCCGGTGACCATGACAGCACTGGAAAATACAACAGATAGAATTATTGACGAACACCAGGAGGAGACCGCAAGGTCAAACATGCAGACTATTGCTAATTTTCTAAAACCACCAGCCCTCCCCGGTGACTGTGGAAACAGCCTAGGCTGCACACAGCCTAGACTGCCCCCAGTCCACCACCAGGAGATACTGAGATGACACATCTCACACATGACACACACCTCCACTGTCAATGAAATTATCAAAGTATTGAAAAATTGATTTAAAAAAAATATATACACAGCCACTTGTTGATGTATAATATGAAAATCTATGGTATTCTCACAAAATCGATGATTAATGCGCGCATACACGCGCAAATTGCAAAATTGCAAATTGTAAATTGTTCAAATCTAACATTAATATACATGAATGCAGGTAGATAACTAAGACAGTTTTTGTACCCACTAGCACTTGTATACTATACCAAGGTTTACTTAAGGTAACACACTTTAGGTATCCAAGAAAATTCTTGGAAAAATGAATGAAAAAAAAAAAAAAAATGTTGAGGAAAATAGTTGACATGAAAAATGTTTACTTAAGATACTCACCAGATAATCTCTTTCAGGGACACATACTCAAGAAGGCTAGGGAAAAGTCAATTAAGCAGCGGCCCACTGCCGAAATTGCCAATTAATACACCCATATAGCAAAATCAAAGAGTAACTCAGAGACAAACAAGCCTATTGTACATGAAGTACTTTGTTTTTACCGGTCCTCGGAAAAATTTGTCTCAATCCCAAAAATTGTATAGTGTAAACTAGATTGTACGCTTGTACCCAATTTGCACACTAAAAATTGTATGTTTGCACACCAGATTGTACGCTTGTACCCAATTTGCACACTAAAATTGTATGTTTGCACACTAGATTGTAAGTTTGTATCCAATTTACATTTGAATCGTATGTTGCACATTATACTGTATGTCTGTACCCAATTCATACACTGAAGTCAGATTTTTAGAAAATCAACATTTCTATGTGTATCCAAGCTGTACGCAAAATTATATATGTACATACAGAAACTATCAATTGAACGCAAAATTATATATTGGCATACTAAAACTGTCAAATGTACGCAAAAATTATATATTTGTACACCAAAAATTGCCAAATGCACGCGAAATTATATATTTGTACACCAAAAATTGCCAAATGCACGCGAAATTATATATTTGCACACTAAAATTGCCAAATGTACGCGAAATTATATATTTGCACACTAATATTGTCAAATGTACGCGAAAATTATATATTTGCACACTAAAATTGTCAAATGTACGCGAAAATTATATATTTGCACACTTAAATTGCCAAATGTACGCAAAAATTATATATTTGCATACTGAAATTGTCAATTGAATGCAATTACACGCGAAATTGTAAATTTGCATACTAAAATTGTCATTTATGTTCAATTTGCACGCTAAATTGAACATTGAACGCCAAAAAGGCACACTATTTGCCAAATTGTATGTTGTACATAAAAATGGAAAACTGTACCCAAAATTGATGTTACATAAGCAAATAAGCTCAGGTATGGTAAGATATAGAAACTCGGAAATGTACTTATACCCAGGAGAAAATTGTTTATACTGACAAAGCTCTACCACAAAAATTGCATTTGAAGCACTCCCCATTACTTCAAATCCTCTTACAAACAGTATATAACTCCAAAATAAGGTAAAAATTGTATAAATTGTACATTCCCTCGGCGAAATGACGGAGTTTCGCATTCTCTCGGGGGAGAGGGAGTATTCTATGATATACCATTTTATTATTCCATAAATTCTAACATATTTTGTATTAATCAAAGAATATCTATGAAATTAATACATAGGTTGGTTCTAAGAGCTATAAGAGCGCTCAAACTTTGTATAAGAGCGTTCATGCCCCACTGCACACCAGCCAGAGTCAGTTAGACAGAGTTTGTGACATCAAAGGGTCCGACCTAATGGTCCACTGCACAATATAATAAAAATGAGGGTCTCAGTGTGCGACCTCATGGTTCAGTGCACAAACTAATAACTTGTAAGTGAATGCAAACGGCCGTTAGGGGTGCCTGGGCACCACAGACGCCGTCATGAGTGTCTGAGCACTCTAAGGACTGAACAATGGGTTACATAAGCACAACGCCATAACCGTCCGGTCGCTCTAGCGTCGCTCCTGAGCGAGCTAGGTCAAATATCAAAGCATTTATGGAAAGCCCATAATTAGACGGTCAAAATGAGCCCAAGATCAAGGCGGAACTCCCATTATTAAGGAAGTTACGCCATAGAGACTGAATCAACCTCCGAGTGCACTACAGACGAACCAGCGCAAGTTACGCGCCTATCCAGCGGGCATTATAAACTTGGCATATTCAACTCCGCGCATGCGCAAAATGGCGGTTATAAACGCATAAACGACCGAGTTATGAGGGTCTGAAGTTGCAGAACCGACCAAGACAATGGGGGACACAGCGGCGCCCATGGGGGTCCTTTGTCCCCCTGTGACACATGAAAGACTCCCCTCAAACAATTGTAGAGTTAGGCAGATGCTGCTGGCTCCAGTCAGTCTGGAGGTGCTTTTCCAAGATTTGCTACAAATAGCCTGTCTGCACCTCCAGGAGGACAGATCACCAAGAACCGCTCTAGAGGTAACATCTCCAGTCATCTCCTGCTACCTGCTATACAACTGCACTATGGTGAAACTATGCTAGACAGGCATTGGTTTTCTATCATTAGTGGCCAGGGGCTATCTTCTTCAAGACTTCCACCAGAGGGTAAAGTTATTCATTATTACATTATTCCTCTAAACAGCAGGTCAGGAGCTAGGTATGGGAACCCACCTAGAACTATGCTGGACATTGTATTATTATTACCTCACAGGTGGAGTGGAACAGAACATTGTACTTTATAACTTACTGTATATTGACTGTTTATACCACGATTTCGGCACTTCCGACGGGTTTATATGCAGTTTAGCCGTGCATTATTCTGCATATACCACCCATGTGCATTTTTGAAATTTTTGGTATATACTTTTTCGGTGTCAAGTTGGACTTAGAATATTTTTGGAGACCCTGGCGGACATAGAAATTTAGCCTCGCCATTGTTTCAATGTGAAAAATCGTCCCAACTCGTATGAGGATCGAACCCCGGCCGCAGTGGTGGTAGGCGAAGGCCTTAGCCATAGCGCCACACTGAACGGTGATGAAACACAATGCGAAAATAAATAAGTTCTAACCTGAGGTCCTAGTGCTAAGTTTGCAGTCACTTTTCGTATGGAATCCAACCATGACATGTTATAATATTGAAATCCCAAGAAGTATTCGATCCATAGACGAGGAATGCGTGCTAATTGTCTCCATTTTCTTCGATATAAATAAGAATCCATTGATTTTCCCGTGGCCGCTCTGCGCGAAGCCATTGTTTCGGCGTCTTCCTCGTACGGCGAGCGGATGACCTATATCCACATCCGGGCCACTGACACACTTTCGCCGGACAAGGAGGCGGGTGGGAATGGCCGGACCGCGACTCGCTTACGATAGAAAAATCAATGGATTCTTATTTATATTGAAGAAAATGGAGAAAATTAGCACGCATTCCTCGTCTATGGATCGAATACTTCTTGGGATTTTAATATTATAACATGTCATGGTTGGATTCCATACGAAAAGTGACTGTATACACGGCGGTACCTCTCCCGGCAAGGAACAAAAACAATGGCTTCTCGCAGAGCGCTGACCCGGGCCGTGTCGCTTGCTTTTACAAAATGTATTCTCCTGGCTATAATCTTTGGATATCAGGTAAGAAATTAATACAAAATGGAGGAAATGGTGGTATAAACCTATTAGGTGATGCATATCGGGGCCCCACGGGCTGTATATGCTGTATATACCCTCGCCGCTCCGCGGCTCAGGTATATACAGCATATACAGCCCTAGGGCCCCGATATGCATCATCTATTAGCTTAATGTACAAATTACCTACATACTAACTACTGTATGATTGATATTTCTTACATGTTGCCTATAGCTGAATAAACCAGTGCCAACTGGAAATAACACTATTTATTATGAGCCTGATGTATTTACTCCTTACACCACTAGCCATATGATATTTCTCATATGACAACTTGATCATGCCAATTACTAGTATGACAATATCATATGTTTCTGATTTTTGCAGAACCGTCAAAGAGATGAGCTGAGGATATAACTGAGTAAAGATGCTTCGTTCAAAGCAAGGCATCAATAATGGAGGCTTTGAGCCTGATGATGGCATGGGAGACGATGGCATGGGCATGTCACCACCTGACATGATACGACATGGACGGCGCGGGGCACCGTCAGTGAGGTATTCGACTTATGTCGAACCACTGGTATCACCAGATGAGTAAGTTTTACTTTGTACCATAATGATTTGTATCATTACCCAGTATTATTACCCTATAGACTGCATAGACCAAAGTCACAATTCCAAGTGAGGCATTACCAATTTGAAGAAGAATTCTTTTTAGGGTTTGTGTCATGAGTAAGTGACCAATGAAAGTGAGTTCAAAATTCAAGGTACTATGGATTCAGTACTTATGATGGACAATTATATGTTTACTAGTTTCTCAATTATCTATAAATACATTTTTCTTTTTCAAAAAGAGAAGTCATTTTCCTCACTTCACCCTGATAATCTCTTACAGAAATGTTCGTAAGGGGAGATGGGATGTCTTCCGATTCATACCAGAAGATGTCACCGATGAGGACATGGAAGCATTTTACGAGTTCTTCAATAAGATATTCCGGATACTCACCATCATCATTACCTTCCTAGTCCTCCTTGGGTGCACTGTGATGAGTAAATCAACCCTACTGTTTGCCACCTCCCAGCTAAGACCTAACAATATTCTGACCTGTAAGACTGATACAGTACTCAATGAGACCTTCTGTGTGACCAGCCCCACCCTGACACCTGGTGATACTATACAGTATGACTTGTATTGTCTCAATAAGACTTCCAACATGGCCAAGATGCCTGAGGTGAAGAAGGGGGTCTGTGATGCAGTAACGGTCAGGTGGGTTAATCTATTTATACAGACATTAATGAGCCTATTTTGTAATGTTTAATTTCCTGAATACTGATATCAATCAAATGCTGACTTATAAATATACCAAGTATGAATCAATCCTAGACTGACGAACAATAATTTTAGTCCTCTATACTAGCATTATTCTTTGCAATATAACATATCACGTACTAACCAACTATTAACTTTAGATCAGCAAGTGTCACTCCTGGTGTGGAGCCAGAGTACAGGGTATTTCTCATTTGAGTTCTCTGAACTTTGGTTCGAATCTACAGAGGATTTTACATTTCTGTCACTCATTTAGTACTAAAAGCCAGATTTAGTACTCAAGCTATTCCATGACTACTATAATTGCATGGGTCCCGATGGCTCGGACAGCAAAGCATTGGGCTAAAAGTTCTGAGGATGTGGGTGCGAATCCTGTCAAAGGCACAGGGGAACTTGGAGAGAAACGAATGTTGTGCTAGATAGCCAGGTCCTAGGGGTGTATACCAATATATGGGGGTGGGGGAGTCTCAGGACGGTACTCACTATTGGATAGTCTGGCACATCCATGCAACATAGTTCCTACTTTTCTCACCAGGTGGATCTGGTCGCTGTACCTGATGATGGTAACCCCATACGCTCTTGTCTTCTTACGTTGTTTGTGGTTGGTCATGTTTAAAAAGAAGAAGATGCCAAGTGCTGATGTGTTCCTGCTGGTGAGCCTTTACATTTTATTTTCTCTCATATCATTTATTTGATCCTTTTCATAACGTTTAAATTGACACTGGCATTACCTAGTTGATATTCAGTCAGTTGGTTTCCTTAAGGGCCACATCCACTGCCCACATATGGACCATCCGTCTCCCTTCATCTGTTTTTGCTCCATAGAAAACAATGAAAAATATAATGAATAAAGCCGACAAATGGTCCATCCGTTGGCAGTGGATGCGGCCCCTTTAAAGGGTGTCAGCATAATTACTAATCTGATGCGATTGTTGGTCATTATCAATATACTATTCAATATAAAAAAAAAACATCCATACCCTTCAGGACCATACTCTTTTTTTTGCCTCAAGTTGAAACAAAAGTTATCGTAAATGTAATCAGTACCGGGGTACTGCAGTCAAGCAGCTCCCCTGCAGAGGTTTAGGCGTCCTTCAGATCTATGTAGGTGTGAATGCCCTTGACTACTAGGCCTACCATACAAAGGCTGATTGATAATCAATTCCTAGTCAAGGAAAGTGTACGACTTGAGACAATAATCATCTTATGATCATAGAATATTAAGGAATGACCCCCAAATTAATAGCAATCTTATCACTCTAATTACAGGTGATGATCCAGGAGACACTGTACTGTGTGGGGATGTCCATCTTCACCTTCAGGGTTCTCCCCTACATGAATGACATCATAGGCAGCCTCGCTTTGATGACGGGAGTGGGATTCCTTCCTGGAATGCTGCGGATTCTAAGCCGTCCTTTGGGACAGCGGTTATGGGTTATACAGCTCGTCTTGGACATTGCCGCTTTTGCTGCCCAGGTGTCAGCACTGGTACTGCTACCAGTGTTAACGATAACCAGGAAGGCTGAATATGATGGAGACCTGGCCTGGGCTGTGCCTGTTTCATTGGTACTTATGTCTATGTCATGGTGGGAAAACTACATTGATAAGGTGAGTGAAGGATTACCAAAGAAGAAAAGAGAGAGAAGGCCATTCTGTTGTATATTATCTCAGAGGTCAATATGTCTCTAGTTCATTATGACTGAGTAAAGTCTTATCATACAATCGCAAGTCTTCTTCAAAGGATATTTCATCAAAACCCAAATAAAAAAAAAGCTCAAATTAGACTGTCACTAATCCAACAACCTATAGACAATCTTTATCTACTTCCTAGGACACCAAGCTGGGAGCACTTGTGCCATCCATTGTACAGTTCAAGTTGAAGATCCGCCAGGCACGGACCAAGACCTATCTCTTTGCCAGTCTGTGGAAGATAGCGCTTAGCTTTGCTCTGTTGCTAGCATTTGCTTCTAAGGTAAATACTCCTTTGATGGATTTCAGCATTTACTTCTGCACTAACAGTAACTATTTGCAGCAATAATTAGTAATACTTAGCAGAAGGACTTGTTTTCCTGTGTATAGAAAACATGATACAATTTATTGCAAATAAAGCTACCAGCTTTAGGAAAATCGGTAATGATAAAATCAAATATTCTGTAGGCCAAATAGCATTATTTATCTTCTAGGAGAATGGTTTATTGCCGCATGAGCGAAATCCTTTATAACAATCTAATATTGTACTTGAACACAAACTGCCTTAACTGTTAATGAACAAGTAACCAATGGATAACTCATGACGAGTGTGTGTTAGTGAAGGATAATGACACGAGGCCGTAGTCACGAGTCATGAGTTATCCATTGACTACTTATTTTATACCACGAAACCAATAAATAATCAATAGAATACCAATAAATTCAATTTGAAAACAAAAATTATTCCCTCTCCCCGGAACTCGATGCCAGCCATTGTGTGTGTACACAGGTACATACACCTCGGTGCCCAGCAGCGGACAGCGACAGCGCCCGTCTCGGCTTGGACAGGCAGCGGCACACGGCTAAAGATTTCAATGCGTCTCGCTGTTATGTTTGTGTATAATACACCTCGTCGCCCGGCAGCGGACAGCTAAAGCTTTGAATGCGTCCCGCGGTTATGTTTGTGTAAAATACACCTTCTCACCCGGCAGCGGACAGCGACAGCGCACATGGCGAAAAAAGATGCACCCAGACCGGGACGCGATCCATGGACCTGTCACGGCTGAGCGCAACGCGCTAACCGCTAGACAACCGCGTCTCCTCCTTCTGCACCCTGCAGTGGACAGCGACAGCGCACACAGCGAAAAAAGATGTGTCTCGCTGTTATGTTTGTGTATAATACACCTCGTTGCCCGGCAGCGGACAGCGACAGCGCACACGGCTTTGTATCATATCCAGACGTGGTTCGAACCGAGCACTTCTCGTCAGTCCCTGTGGCGCAATGCATAGGGAGTTGGATTAAGAACCTAAAATAGTCTGTTGGTTTTAACATGTAACATATGACATGGAAGGACATAAGAGGCGTGCGGTTATCCTGGATAACCGCACGGGGTGCGGGTTATCCTTGGATAACCACATGCCTTACAAAATTGATGTTACAGCCTATAGGGTGTGCAATATCGACACATATGTGTATGGGAATAGCCACCAAAAAGCACTGAGTAACCCAGAAATCGTGGTATAAGTGTAGTTATTCAGAAGAGTTGAAGCAATTAAATTATTGAAATCTTTTCTTTTCAAAGACATAGTTTTTATGCTGATATTGCAATGTTTATCATATCATGTAAAACTTTAATCCAGTCTATTCGAGTGGAGGACCTATTCAATTGGGACTACAGTTCCAAGCGTTGTGGCTCTAACATTGGACCACTGGAGATTGGTAAGATGGAGTGGGACTGGCTGGCAGTGTGGGGTGTTAACGCTGGTGTTGGTGTAGCTGCATACTTCTTAGCCAGGACTGCAGCGAAGGTAAGACATTATCCTTGAAAAAAAAAACGGACTTTCATAAATGTCTGCAAATAGCGTTGATTGCTTCAAATTTAGTCCCATTTTGCGCGATTGAATAAATTGACCTGATTGTTGTTGGAAGATGTGTCTTCATAAAAAAATATAATTGGAATTAGTTCATGGCGTTGGACTATATAGAAAGCTAAATTTCAATTTATAACGTGGAATGTTGTGACTAAAGAAATATTCTCTCTTAGATTCCACCTATTTTTTCTTGTAACTGTGATAATCATTGTATGTATGCTTAAGCGGTGCAATCATATGTTTTGATTAGGTGAACATCCAGAGGATCAGCTATGCTATACCCCTTGTGATAGCCACCCCTGCCGTGTTCGGGTCTTTAATTGGCATGTGTGAGTCTTTTAACACCGACCCATGTGTGTAAGTGCCTATTTTTGAAGCTACATCTAATTTTACTTAATTTTCATGGTATACAATTACGGTTACACATTAACCGATAGATTTATTTCCCCATTGTGTGTCTGAACTTTTATATTTTCCAGTTTCACTTGATGTCATCAGTTTTATATACAGATTCTTCTTCATATTCTAGTTCAATGTGAAACTTACGTATTATCGGTACAATCAGTGATAATCGCATTCTAAAATGAATGCCTCCCTAGTTATCCAAATCTCACACTGTACACTTCTGTCAGGTTTAGATATGTTTTACCCGTAAAGTGTAATAGCATACATAAGCAAATGTCAACGATCAGTGAATAATTTAGGATCGTATTCCCAGAGGTGCTTCTGCCCGTATTCAACGAGGCCTTATAGGTTTTAATTGCTTTTTAATAAGGGATTTCAACAATATTTACTGATTTTGAAGACGCTGAGTCGTCTCGGTTTGTTTTGATCCACCATGACAGCTTGCTCGATGGAAGTAGGTCACGTGATACGGAGCTAGCCACTGCTTTTAGTTTCGATATAAATATTCCTTGTGCAGGGCAATATCTTCTATTTTTAACATGGTGCTTATACTTAAATATACCTTAAACAATTCATAAAATATTATTTAACTAGTTCAATCATTGTTTTACCGTAAAACTTCTAATAACCATACCTAAATACGAAACTAGTTAGCTCTGTATAAATTTCAAAATGGCGCTGCCGAATATGCGAGGATCGTATTCCACCCCCCCATTGAATACGGAGTAAGTAGTACTAATCTATAGTGTCGTCGATATTAGCCGTATAATAAAACTAAAGACTTTGCCAATTTAATCAAAATAGATTGCTCTATTCAGTGCTATCCTTCTATTACAGTCACACTGGTGTGATCCCAGGACACACCTTCTGGCGGTGTTACCCCCGGGGCAGTCTTGGTGATCAGTTCAGTCAGAACCACAATTGGATGATATTTGTGTGGTGGATCTCACAGATATGGATAGCGCGTCATATCTTCATGCCAAGTGTCGAACGACTCATGAAAACGGAAAGGTATAGTTTTTACAGTGCAAGCGCATTTCACGTCCGTGGAATTAGAAATGAAGTGCACACTTGCTTGACTCGAGTAAACTGTGCAATTCATATGGTGCATAATGTGTTATTCAACTCTACGAGTAATGTATTGAATTAACGTAACAACAAACAACTGTATGATAAAAAATTGAGTCTATAGAGCTGAGTATTTCTTTGTGCACATGATTCCATTTTTCTCTGATTCCCAAACTATATTCCTTGAAAAAGTCATGAAATATTCCCTTCATTAAAACCACAACTGCAATAGCAGCCATTTTGGCAAGGAAATGCAGACTGGATAAGCTTGTAAAACAGCAAAAACGTAGATGCTGCTTTTGTTTTCAGATTGTTCATATTACCATTGTTTGACAACATCATCATGGAACAGTGGCTAATGCACAACAGGGCAAGAAAGGAGGAGAAGCGGAGAACTTTAACAAACGTGAGTATATTCAGGATCACTTTTAGACAAATGACTGATCCTTTTGCTATATTCATTTGGTGGAAGACCAACCAGGGAGCCACATGCATATAGAGGGAAATATTTCTATCTGAAATGATTGCACAACTTCCAGCTTCGGTTCAGTCTATTTCTAATTTGACTCTCAGTATATAAGAATAATCACACAATTCCAATGAATAAGAGTATGACAGATAGACCGTCTAGGGAGTGATTTACAATTAGAAAGATTTCAAATATGTAGAAATGTAATTCAACGCCGTAAAAGGTAAGCCCGTGCACCACCTCACTGGTGTACCTTTTACCGTGTTGATCCACAAATGTCCACATTTCAGATTTTGCGTCGTGGTGGTGGAGAATACACAGCTGATGACCTTCGTGATGAACTGGGTGAAATGCCCGAAGCAGAAAAACTCACCGACTCGAAAGACAGTACCCCATTCATTTATATATGTGCCACCATGTGGCATGAAAGTGAAACTGAGATGATCTTGTTACTCAAGTCTCTTTTCAGGTATGTGGCCTTTTTTTATCAGCAACTGATATGATGTTTCTAATCCACATTTGGGTTTTGTTGAATTAATCAATTATGATATCAGAGAAGTACTTTAAGGAGAAACCCAAAATGCCAAGCAAAATTATTACACCCTTTACATTGGGTAAATGAGAATAAATAAGTTTGTCGCTTTAAGATTATTCCTGCAAATGAAGCTTTTCTCTCTTTTCTGCCAAGGTCGGTTTTTAGAATGTTTACCAAGAAAGAAAAAAAAAACATGCATTGCCCTGATATCTACCAATTACTACCTCTCATAACAGTTTCTAACTCATATATCTCCAGACTAGACATTGACCAGTGTGCTCGCCGTAATGCCCAAATGCACATGGACGTTATTGACCCTGATTACTACGAGTTTGAAGGTATGTGTTGTAACCTCATTAAAATTACCTATTCTATAAGTCAAGAAGATAATGACTAAGTCTTTATGATGCACCTGAACAAAGCTGTTCTTTAAGCTAGTATTACTAAACTTTTTCGAAGTGGCTCACATCACCAAGACAGGAAAAGCTGTCAGTTTTTTTTCTGGAAGGCATTTCTTAAAGCTAGGGATCCACTGGTGCGAGTTTCTTGCGACTTGCACTCGTGCGTATTTTCTCACAGAAGATGTTCCAGCAGTGGATCTGCTGCTGCGAGAAACGTCATGCGACGTCCGAGCGGTGTGCGACGACATTCGCAAAAATCAAAATAATTTGATATTTGCGAGTGCTCTGCGAGGGCACACGCACGAGTACAATTCGCAACAAACTCGCAGCAGTGGATCCCTAGCTTAAGGTCCGATCGAATTTTGCTGTTCCTTGCGGTTTTTGGTAGAGCTTCAAGGGTCCAGGCGTAGTATGTTTAAAAAACCTCCTGTACCCTTTATAATTGAATCTATGGGTAGCGATTGCCATGAACGTGAATCTGTTATCTAATAAGGATTTGTATATGTAGAGAAGATTTTAGAAGGTTTATGTAGCTATGAATGTCCACGCTTGTATGATCTTTTGTAATAACAGTAACATAATCATGCATCTTTCAGCACATATCTTCTTTGATGATGCTATGCAGGACCACCTGTTAACCCAGCTCAAGTACAAGTGTAACCAATTTGTCCAGCTGTTGGTTGCTGTTGTCGATACTGCTGCCAGGTATGGGTGTAGATAAAATCGTTGCCTTAGTGCAACAAGGATGTATCTGCTGTTTCCAAGTTTTGCAGGAGAGGCAAAAGAAGTGTTCCACTTACTCTAAAACAAAGTGGAAACAGCAATATTGCCCTGAGGCCTGTAGGCACAAATATTATAGACAGAGCTTCAATACTTTCTTAGTAGTTAGATATCTATCAATATTTAGATGTTAAAATAGAAGAAAACTCTTTTTTTTCCAAAATGTCAGTTACAACCTTCTTGCATAAAGGCGACGAAATAGAGAGACAAAAAGAACCCTTTATAAATGGGATGTTACAGCAATTAAGCAGCACCATGAAGCACAATAATAGATAATTTTTGCTTTGGCTCTTCCACTACGTAAAGTGTCTTCAGGGTTATCCATTTCATCTCTGTCATTTTTATTTTATTTTCAAAGCACTTTCTGCAGCAAGTTCATATGAATATAAAATTAACATGATACCAGAGTCATGTATGAAGTTTTAATACTATCATGATCCCATTCATTGATTATTAAATACAGTGCGGTTCATGAGTGTGACAAGAAAATTGACCCTCCAACCAAAGTACCAACACCGTATGGTGGGCGCCTGGTATGGACAATGCCAGGAGGTAACAAGATCATAGCTCACCTTAAGGACAAGGCAAAGATTAGACACAAGAAAAGATGGTCACAGGTTAGTGTTAGACTCACTATGCCTTTTATCTTGATATACTAGGTCATTGTTAACGCATACCCCATCAAGGGTAGCAAAAGCCTAAGAATGTTTAACATCATTTTACTGGATTTATTTCATTACAGCAGTAGAGCATGTCTTCACAAACTATGACTGAAATTGCCATCATAATTGCAATATGAAAAGCAGGAATTGCAGTCTTATTGCTATCAGCGATTGTAGTACCCTGAAAAAATGACCTCCAGACCAGGTTAAATACGGTTATACCATGGTTATGTGTCATTTGCATACTTTGGGTTCAAGTTTAGGGATAAAACTTGTGCAATTAACCATGGCTAGAACGAACAGTAGTTAACACTAAACCGAAACAGAATTTTGACAGCGAGTTGACGACAGACTATATGAGCCATTTCTAGCTTTTACATACCAAATCTGATGAAAAGGCTTGAGGGGAAGAATGTATGGAGATTAATTCAATAGTAGTCTTGTAGATACCATGATGTTAAGGCAAAATATAATAAAAAAAAAACACTCAGAAACTTTCGAAGCGAGCGACCAGCTGTTCGTCTCTGCCATAGTGTCAACAACCCATTGTCGCACTGGCCGCAATGCAATCCCGCCGTCTGGTGTGTACTGATAGAACTAATCATGTTCTTGGAAACCGGATGGGTAGTGATCGGATTATGGCCATTTTGAGAAAATATAGGTTTCAAATCATGTATTCTGTGCCAGCATGACTTAAAAGGATATCTCTATATTCACCATATAAAACCAGGAACCTATCTCTGGTCTATAACATGTGTAAATAGATTGTTTTTCTCGGTGTACCAGACGGTATGTTGATAAACAGAAATCCAATATGGCGGAATGGCTTCCTCCTCGTTCACATCGACTCACATGAAAATTCATTGAATTTAAAGGTAAATACTTAATATAGAGGTTGAAACCATGGTATAACACCCTCGTTGATTGTATCCGTGGCTAAAATCAACTCGTGGATCAACAACCCTTATTTAACCTCTAAAAAGAGTCAGAGTAAACTCAAGGGTCCAACTTCATGTTCCCAGGTGATGTACATGTACTACTTCCTGGCCTACAAACTCTGGGCCCATGAACCCTCAGACAAGAGGAAGCAGCTTCAGGCAGACAGTACCTTCCTGCTGGCTCTGGATGGAGATGTTGACTTCCAGCCCAAGGCCTTAATGAAACTGGTGGATCTTATGAAGAAGGATGAGAAGATGGGGGCCTGTTGTGGAAGGATTCATCCTATTGGCTCAGGTAAGACCCCACGGCTGTAACTTTATGACATGTAAGTAGTCAAGCTCTATTGTTCTGATAGGTGCAAAAACTCTCTTAAGATGAGAATCTATAAAAAAAAGATGGCACAATCAGCTACAAAGTCACCCTTAAAAAAACGTTGCATTTACGTCAAGGTGTCAACACGTGAACAAGACCAAGGTGCCAGTCCATAAAATGTGTCTGGTCATTTCCATAGGGGTCAAGAAACAAGGGCCCACCCATCGATAGCCCAACCCTAAAGAAAGACCAACCCAAATTTTCGCTTTTACACTAATTCATAGACACACTATAACTAAAATAGCAATGATATGCATCTTAAATTCATAAACCACTGAAAAGCAAAAATATCATCTAGTCCAATTCATAATATTAATGTTACTCTCATTTACCTTGCGATTTGCTAGGTCCTATGGTATGGTACCAAAAGTTTGAGTATGCCCTGGGACATTGGATGCAAAAGGCTACAGAGCATGTGTTAGGCTGTGTATTGTGCAGTCCTGGCTGTTTCTCACTGTTCAGAGGCTCGTGTATCATGGACGACAACGTCATGAAGAAGTACACCACAATGTCAACGGAGGCACAACACTATGTGCAATATGATCAAGGTAAAGGGATGAAATTATTTAAACAAACACGTGGAATTCTATTTTGAGCCTAGAGATAATAGTTCTTGTATATGCCTGCAAATCCACAGCAGCAAATTGCTTCCCATGCATTATACTTCTAGTGCCAGTAGCTGTGCTCCTTACATTTTGCAAATGGAGAATGAATATATTTCTTTAATTTCAAAATGAAACCTTATGATGAGGTTCAGTTCGCTCAAATGTATATGAGTACTTTCTCTTAAGCTAGGACATTCCTTTCTGGAGTACTCATGTGTAAGCCTTGTAGGTTTAGCCTTGTAATATGCCTACTAAAAATAACTTAATAATTGGCTTTCAGGTGAGGACCGTTGGTTATGTACCCTACTGCTACAGCAGGGTTATCGGGTAGAATACAGTGCAGCGTCCGACTCGTACACCCAGGCACCTGAGGGTTTCAATGAGTTCTATAATCAGAGAAGAAGGTGGATGCCCTCTACAATGGCCAACATCTTGGATTTACTGCTGAGCTGGAGAAAAACCATCAAAGTCAATGAGAACATCTCACTTCTCTATATCATGTACCAGGTTAGACCAAGGCCAAGGTTACCAGCTGTTAGGTTTTTAATCTACATGTTGTCTTTATCAACATGGAATTTGAGACTATATGATTTTGTAATATGGTAGTAGATAGCATTCATTTTCAATAAAAAAAATGTCTTAATAATTAGGGCCAAACTCCTAATTTTGAATCTGAATCTGAAACATTTCTTACCTTGAACCTGAATTGAATATATTTGTTCTATAAACAGACTGGCCTGATGGTATCTTCGATCCTGGGTAGCGGTACCATCTTCCTTATGATAGTTGGTGCTCTACAAGTTGCTGTCGCTGGTGCCATTGACAACTGGGGATCCCTTATTCTAAACATGGTACCAGTCCTCATCTTCATCATTGTCTGCTACAAAGCCAAGTCAGATACACAAGTAGGTTCTTTTTCATAGAAAAAGAATAAAATAGTTAAATTTCAAGCGATATCTACGAATGTATGTGTGCAGAAATATCATGATCTTTTTTGATTCTCTCTTATGAATGCCGAAAAAAGAGCTAGGGTGGTAGGTCGTTTTTTTTTTGTTTTTAAATTAATTTTTTTTTTGAGTTTGTATATCAATGTATGGTCAGATATGCCAGGTTCTTTGACTTTACTGTAGAAATACGAAAGGTATATGGAAAATGTGAAAAACATGGAAAAGGTGTGCCTTATGAAACTGTTAAGTCAAGACCCATAGAAAAATTAGATAAAAAATTATGAAAAACAGATGGAAATTCACGAAAAAAATACTTAAAAGATCTCAAAATGATGAAAAAAAGTTTTTTTGGCCCTATTTTGGTAGGGTCGGTCGGGTAACTGGCAACCTTTTTTTTTTAGGCCTTAGTGGCCTATGTTGACGGTACCAAAGATTTTATGAGGGGGCATGCTACTACTGTTAGCAATATGGTTAACTAAAGCTCTCTGTTCTTCTTCCAGCTGATGTTTGCCCAGATATTAACCACTCTGTATGCCTTGATGCAGATGTTAGTATTAGTGGGTATCATGATACAAATATCAAAAGACGGTCCCTGCTCGCCGACCGCCATCTTCTTCTTCTATGTAGGAGGAACCTTCATATTTGCTGCTATCATTCATCCACAGGAGTTCTTCTGTGTGATTCATGGCTTCATCTACTTTGTGTCTATACCTAGTGAGTTCATATAGTCCATTTGTAAGAATAGTGAGAATCAATTACTATACTCAATCTAAGAGCTTATTGATATATTGGAGTATCTGCGCATACCATCTCAAAATGTATCACCACATGAACCTCCATCTTCGGCCATGATTATACTCAAGGTTATTGAAGTGTGAGTTACAGTTGTTGGCATGTTTATCATGGTTAAGCCTCAGAAATGAAGATATGAAATATGCATGTTTCATTGTGACCTTTGGGGTATGGTTTTATTTCAATTGTTGTGCATTGACGATGAAGTTGTCTGTCCCTGAATAACTTAGCCGATGATCCACTTTTCAGATCATTTGTCACTTAGAATTGATATGATTCCTATCCATCAAAATTCATTTAATTTCTATTTATAAAACTTCATCTCTTCTTCCCTCAGGTATGTACATGTTGCTGATGATGTACTCCCTCACCAACCTGCATGTCGTCTCCTGGGGAACCCGTGAGGTGAAACCGACACCATGCGAAGAGGAAGAGGAGGCACAAAAAGAGATGGCACAGGAGGTTAATAAGGCTGAGTCTGAAGGCACAAATAAGGTCGCCGCCATGATCAAGCAGATCACCGGTAAGTAGGTTTTCATTTTTTAGAGTGACAGATAAACAGATTGTAGGCAAGCATCCTGTACGTACTGCAGTAGCAATTGCACCTTGCTGATGATTGCACATGTTTGTCAAAGTGTTTTGTTGATGTGTAAAATGTGGTATCATACAAAACAGATTCTAAGAAATCAATGAAATAAATTGGAAAGGATCCTCAGAGACCATCTAAGAAAACATTTAGATGTGACAATGAAAATATTATGAACTATTGTCATCGGCCTAAAGCTATTTAAGCAAATTTAAGTTATTGGTAAGGACGCCATATGTTGGGGTTCTTCTTCAAAGAACCTGCCTTGTGGGAGTGTGTACATGTGCTCAACTAATTGCCGTTTATTGGAACCCACACTCAGTCAGGAATAAGCACGCTACTGTGCAAGATCTAGTGCTGACATTTGACAGCAATATAGTCACTTGATGGCTGGTGTGTCTACCTGTAAGTTGTTTAGCATATGAGTAGTTTGATTATCATTTACAAAAAAGAATATCAGTTTTCATCAGAATGTTGTCGTCTCCGTCCTCAATTTATTCAGATATTCATCCACTTTCTTCTTACGAATAAACTTTTAGGATGGGAATTTGCAGGTGATAATACTATATTTGGATTGCCATTATTTGTTGCTTATGATACGTGGAAAGATATATCTGACAAATTGCTATGCATATGAGACTATGGAGGGGTAACAGATACATAAGGCCAAGCTAGGTTTGCTTATGCAGCGCCTGCATAATGTCATATTTAGTGTCATTTCAGTCAGCTTAAGTGCCTCCATTCCATTCCTTATTAGAAGCTTTTTTGTTAATACCTGCTAGTTTTGAATATAATGAGAAACAGTGCTAGCTTGTAGAAAGGCTCATTACAACCATCTACTAAATGGCGCTGTTCTCACTGGGCTCTACATTCAATCTCACATCTAAAGGGGAGACCAAAAAAGGCAGAATTAGAAAATGACCTTCCGTGAAAGATGACGGCAGGAGTTAGACCACAAACTGCATGATGGTACCACCAAACACTCATTTACAAGTTAATATTAATGACCAGCCGGCACATTGGGGTCAGTTATCTCTCACAAATGAGGATGGAACATTATTTTGTAAAAATAAACCATAGGGTATCTTTAATGTTTTACTTAGATATTAAGTAAACGTTATTTCACAAAATGCCATGCAATGGTGCGGGATGTCACCATAGGTCAGTCCATGCTCTCGGCAGTCAGAGTAGGCAAAGGGCAAAGAGGATCGATATGTTAGTAATGAACACTCTAGAATTGGCCAACATCCTCCAAATGCAATTTGAAAATGACCTTTCTCGAAAAACACGAGGGAGGAATTGAGAAAATGTTAGGTCTCGAGGATTCTCTTGGTGATTTTTAACAAAACATTTAAAACTGTCCAAATCAAACTTGTCAGCCCTTGAGGTCATTGCGTGTTACATGAAATGTTACATCCAATGGTGCCAATATTCATATCTTGAGTCGGGGTGGCCAGGCTAGATTTGGCTGTTTAGACGTTTTCAGACCTCAAAGAGGCAAGCTATCCCTAGATTTAAAGTATAATCCATGCTGACTATAGATGTCTTATCTCCATACAGCTAATATGCATGAGGAGAAGGGCTGGTCAGCCACACTAGGAAGCATGTGTCGTTTTACTTGCTGTCCACGACCGACTGCATCACAGGAGACGGTTAAGTTTGAGGCCATCCTTGCCAAGCTCGATGACATGGAAAGCAAGGTTAAATCACTGGAACACACGGTAAGCTTGTTTTCTAGGAAAATGCTGTCCTTTTCATATGAATCAGAACAACAAAACTCCTTGATTTTTATATAAAATCTGAATGAATATCGCGAGCCATGGATTATGCCTGCAAGACTATCTTTATGACACATTTTGAGAAATAGCTGTTAAAACTGAACAGTGAGCCACGATAACCATATCGCAGTAAAGCAGTCTAGTTTCTACAACTAAGCCCCAGATGCCAGTACAAGATATAACAACGAATCTCTGGCAATTTTGGGACAAGGAGTTCACCGTTATTTTGACATTTTCTACAGTGCATGTCTGCTGATGACCATTAGCATGGCTTCTTTCAGATTAGATAACTTGAAATAGCAGTTTCCTTTAACAAAATCCTATTTATGAACTGATGCCACTATTTTTTTTTTGTACTGTTGCATTTCAGGTGCTCTCTGGTGGAGATGCACTCGAGGAAGCAGCAGCAGCTCTGGTGCAACAAGGTCATCATGGCAAACATAGTACTATTGACGAACCGCCGAGAAAGGTTTCCTTTGGAAAATCGGTCACTGTCATAGGTAAGGTAATAGTTATCAATCTTAAGGGTCGCGTCCACTGCCAATGGATGGACTATCCATCTTCCTTTATCCGTTTTCTCTCCATAGAACTCAATGATAAATAAAATGGATGAAGCTGATGGATGATCTATCCGTCGGCGGTGGATGCGGCCCTTTATCTGTTGGTAGATGTGGACACAGCAGGTGGTGTATGTGTGCTAAGAAACCTCACTGATATATAAATGTTTTTGGCATTTCTTTTTTCTTCTTCTTTAGAACAATTTAAGCTTATTAGTCCACAGATGTGATTGATGAATAACTGCCAATCGTGTACACAGAGCAGTACAAGAGGGGGCAGCACCATGCCTCACGTCCAGCTCCTACTAATGACCCGGGTGATTGGCAGAAGGTGACTGGACGGAGTCCAGTCAAAACGCATTACCTTACCTTCCAGTTACATAACTGAATAAAGGCCATCCAAGAGGTGGAAGTTTTGAGGGCTTTGCCCAACCCGAACTATTCGTGTCGTGTTGGTTTCTATAGCTACTAAGCGAGCCAAAAGGCAACCCTTATATTCATAAGAATACGAGCCATTACATAATATTAAATTAAAAAGCTTTGGCGAGGGCTGTAATTCAGCATATTATTATCATGCCGCCCCCCCATGATAAAGTTTCCAAAAATGTTGATATGAATAATAAGTGTTGTAGTTCAACTGGAGAAGTAACACATGGCAACATCATGTCTAAATTGAAATTCATTACAGATGAACCAAAGCCGGAGGAACCACAGTATGATGATGACCACAATCCTTACTGGATGCACGATAAACTTATCGGCAGTGGACCAACTGACACCATCGATGAATCGGAGACCTACTTCTTTAAGGTACACTATAATTTGAATGGCATTTAATCATATAGGTACACTTGAATTGTAGGCTATTTAGCTGTCCCTGGTCTGTCAATTCTTGGTTAACTTTAACACGTGACCAAAAGATACAGAATTATTGTTTACCTGTCTGGGTTATGACATTGGACCATCGCCACTTTGGCCGAATTTAGCCTTTCTAAAACAGGTCTGTTAAAGGCGTGATTTGTTGATTGATAGCTGGAGTCATTTTGTATATAAAACTTTGCATTGCTTACAATGTATAATTTAAGGTTTTCTTGTATTGATCGGTCGTATTTTGCAGTATCATTTTCTGATATCACACCAAACCAGACAAGTTCAAATAAAGGACAAAAATTTATGAAATAATAACAATGGGTCATCACAATGCAACAATTATTTTAATTGTGGTTTGATTACTAGCACAATATTCTATGATCAACGTTTCGGCATACTTAATATTTCTTCATCAAGTAGCATTTTCTTGTCATTCTCACTTTCAACTGTACCTCTTTGTAATCTTTTATCATTCACATTTCCAGGACCTCATCGCGACCTACCTGTTCCCTCTGGAGAAGAACAAGGCAAGCGAGGAGCGAGTTGCTATGGAGCTGCTTGAGCTGAGGAATAAGGTCAGCTTCGCCTACTTCCTGCTCAACGCCTGCTTCATTGTTGTCATCTTCACACTCCAGGTAAAACTCACTTTCTCACTTCTAAACACAGATCCGTTTGACCTTATTTTACAATTCTGCACAATCAGCTTTAATCAGGGCTACCTCCTAGAAATTGGGCTCTGGCCAAATACCAGTCAATTCACATCTGACCTGTTACAGGTTTCCGCTAGTCTTTACACCTTTCAGTTTATCTTAATACCATGCTATACCATAATAGTGTTAAGTTCCAGGACTCATGTAAAACTCATTACAGGTGCAGAGATGCATACCAACAAACATTGTGATGTAGTAAGGATAGAAATTAATCAGCTCTTAGAATATAGACATTCAAATACCATTACATATGCGATTGTGATACTGTATTCTGTGAACTGGCGATCACTATCTCAATTTCATTCTCAATTTCAGGCCAATGTGGACAAAATCAGTGTGCCTTGGCCATGTGGAGATAACCTTCGTCTGGAGCCTATCGGTTTCATGTTCCTCATCTTCTTCGGACTTATGATGTTTATCCAGACCATTGGTATGATAATGCACCGGACCTCCACTTTCCTCCACATCATTGCCACAACTCAACTCAAC
Source organism: Acholoe squamosa (assembly GCA_949317995.1). Taxonomy (NCBI): domain Eukaryota; kingdom Metazoa; phylum Annelida; class Polychaeta; order Phyllodocida; family Polynoidae; genus Acholoe; species Acholoe squamosa. The sequence goes on from OX439051.1 coordinate 17,120,425, forward strand.
TGGTTCAAACGGAAGGATGACAACAAGGTTCAGGATGCAATTGCACTTGCCAAGGACATGGTTCGACTGACCGATGATCCGATGGATGACCGAAGAATGAGCATTGCATCTCTTGGTGAAGGGGAAAGCATTAAGAGAAGACAAACAGTGAGGAAGCTTGCCAGGCAACAAACCCGCCGACCAACTGTAGCTAAGAATATGGATGATGCCTTTGCACAAAGGCTTGCTAAGCTCAACAGTGAATTAGAAAGCGAGTCAAACACTACAGAGGACATTGGTAAGAAGGTCATTGGACGCTCACGGACACGCGGAAAATCGATGCGGGCGATTAACAACCTGAAGAAAGGTGGGCTTAAGTTGGGTGCAACCCCACAGGCCACACCTATGCCAGTGAGGGCTGCCCCACGTATGCGCTGTGACTCAATTCCTGATATAGATGAACAAGAGTTACCCAAAGAGGCAGAGCTGTATGAAATGCCAGCTGCTGTCATTCAGGCTACTGAACCAGTTAAAACATCAGGGGTAACATTCAAAGTAGACAATCCTACTGATAAACAACAGAGCCAGTTGTAAACCATTGTATCATTATACATGTGATTGCTTATCATTAAATTAGTAGTTTTTGTTTATTGTAATGATCCAAACAGGGTATTTTGATAATGCTCAAAAGGAAATGTGATGATAATGCGACCTATATGTGAACTCTTGTCGACATAACGGAGGCGGTGCAACTTCTGATGCACATCCTTGTACTTGGGTGATAGGAGAAGAGAGTGTCTGAGCTCAATAAATTGTACAGGTAGACATAATATAAAGGCCATAGACCCTATGTTAGTTTTGTTATATTGTACTTACACTAGGCTATCTTTAGGATTTCAGTGAGTTTGCTGGGATCGTCAGTAGGCACAAAATCAATGTTTTGGAAATGAAATGAGAGAGATTTTGTTGAGATCATGCTTTTGTATTGTTAAAATATATTTTACTACACACTCCCAAATACTTGTATATGTTGACCAAATACCTAAAGGAACAGAATTGACAATGTGCTAAAGTCACTATATGCTCAAAAGGGTAATGTAATAATGAGGATGTTCATAAATTACTATTGTATATTCATTGTGATATTATGTTATCGGAGTTTCGTCCATATGGAATGCACCATTTCATCCACAAAGAACGGGTCATTCTATTACAATTTGACAATAAACAGACGGTACTTGTTAGAAGTGAAAGTAGAGCATGTTATTTTGTATTCTAATGGTCCTTGTTAAATTGTATATTAGTAACAACAATCACACTTTAAAAAGAGTCATTAGATATTAAACTTTATACCACTATTCTGCCACCTCCCTTACTGTTATGCTATCCTCTACCAGTGCCTTATGAGAGCATATACGTATATGTGCTTTTTTGGGATTTTTGGATAGACATTTTCGAGGTCAAGTTGGAAATGCTGGCAGACATACAAAGTCAGTCTCGCCATTGTTTCATTGTGAAAAATCGTCCCAACTCGTAAAAGAATTGAACCCCGGCTGCAGTGGAGGTAGGCAGAAGCCTTAGCCATAGCGCCACACTGAACGGTGATGAAATCCAATGCGAAAGTAAATAAACTTTAACCTTTGGTCCTAGTCCTATGTTTACACTCAGTTTTCGTCTTGATTCCAAGCTTGTCATGTTATAATATTAAAATCCCAACAAGTATTCGATCCACGATCCATTTTCTTCATTTGTTCAATATAAATAAGAATCCAATCATGCTAAGCGAGTCATGGTGCAGCCATTCCCACCCGCCTCCATGTCGAACGAAAGTGTGTCAATGGCCCAGATGTGGATATAGGTCAGCTTCTCGTTCTACGAGAAAGACTCTGAAAATGTTGGTCCGGCTTGAAAAATCAATGGATTCTTCTTTATTTTGAATATATTGGACATAATAAGTATGGAGGGATCATGTAGAATGTCTAAGGATGTGTACGTTTTAATATGTCATGGTTGGATTCCATAAGAAAAGTGTGTGTAAACACAGCAGTACAGGTCCCACACTGGAACAATAACAATGGCTTCTCGCAGAGCGAAGCTGGGAGGATCGGTGACACTTACAAAATGTCTTCTCATGCCTATAATCTGTGGATATCAGGTAAGAAATTAATACAAAATGGAGGAAAAGGTGGTATAAATGCATTAGCGGCTCGTGCAATATTCGTCAATATACAAACCTTGGGCTGTCATATTTATGCTATATTGCATGAATGCACTCTAAACAATATTTTCAATGCAATTCCATAGTAGACGTGTTTTAACCTTCATCTGATTATTTAGAAAGTTAAAAACACTTGTAAAACGTTTTGTGGATAACTTCTCTGTACATAGAATAAAAGTGAATTTACAAACGCTTTGTATCAAGTATGAATTAGAAGGTTGGTACACGCATTGGAATGTAGGGGGCGTTGTGGTGGTGCAGTGGCAAGGTGTCCAACCACCTCAGCCTACATCCAATGACCAGGAGCTCAAACCTAGACATACTTAGTCTCTTGCCTTTTTAAAGTCCAGTTTCAAATAGTTCTTATAAAAGCAGACACATTTATTGATCCGCCTGAGGAGCAGTTTTGTTTAATAATGAACAAGTGGACTCAATCCCAGAAATATACAGCAACATAATAACTCCAGATTTAGACAGATTTGGAGTTGGCGCTTATTCCTGTTCATGTATTGAACGACTAGTAGGTCCACGCCTGCTGTCATAATTACGAGCAGAATGATTTATTGTTGCTTGATTGAACTATTGGTACACACCAGGTGGAGACAACCCTGCATACTCAGGTTAGTGTGAGATGCGCTAATGCTTGTGCACACCAAAGTGAGACTCATAACGTTTGTATTCCCAAGTTAAAATATGAAAAGTTATTCTACCAATGTTGATGTAAAGGACCAATTGAGTATATCCCTTTCCTATTATTGTTTTCCACATTCAAAAAGAGTTCACCTTTCTTCTTGTTAAAAAAAAATTAAGATCGTTCCCAAGCGTTTTATCTTTCTTTCTCCGTTGCCAACTGGGTTACCTCTCGCATGAGGCCTCTAAAAATGGCAGTTATAGATTCGTTGGTACAGTGCGGATTACGTAAATTAAGGTTTACATACAAGTGGTCCGACCAATAGTTGACAATTATAGCTTCATACTTGAAAGTCGACCAGAATGGGTGGGGAGGAAGATTCAAACTCAACAGAAGGATGTACTCCACATCATGAAAGGAATTAGAGATCTGCGGGATGTGAACATGACATACCTACACACTAGGTGTAATGTCGAAAAGTTGAAAGTGGCTCGAAATAATTAAACAACTATTAGGGTTGATGTTTGAAACATTTATAAAGTACTGACCAATGTGATGATGCCTGTAAGGTAATTGAGAAACAGTGAAATAGTGAAGCCCAAGATTTCTAGAGTAAAGAAAGACACTTTCTCGAGAACCCCAGGAGGTTAATTCAAAAGATCCTAGGATCGCAACCTCAGCGATCTTAGGAATTATTGTACCTTATCCTATTAAGCGATCTTTAGATTAGACTGCGTTCACATTTCCTAGCCAGCACTTAGATCGCATCGATCTTAGCCTCAGCCCTCCTACACTATTCCAAGAAGTACTGACTGGGCACAGGGGAAGAGTCCCAAAATAAAGGAATAGCTGTGGAGCCACTCTTCTTCACAACAGTGTTTATATCATCATTCCCTCTACCCATATGGGCTAACAAAAGAGCACAAGGTGCAGTTAACCCTGTACAGTATTCAAGAGTTGTTCCCATGAATGTATGATTTATGCTTGCTCATTAGAAGCATTGTACCTTCCCCCCAGGACAAATAGAGAGAAGGGAAGAATTACCTTACAGTGCACTTAACGCATGAGTAGCCCTATCACTGCAAAAAAGGTGTGTGTTTATACATACCACACTATCTACATGGTGTGTGATTCCAACACATCTATGATATTCAAACACTTACAGCTAAGCACCATCAGATTCTAAACACCTATCCTGAAAACTGAGCTTCCCTAGCCCACTTAAATGGGTCTATATCTCCTCTTTCCTATCCCCTCGGATGTGTGTGGTGCACATGTGCGGGCACCAACACATTCCTCTGTGAAATTGCGTAATATAGTTCTCGCCATGAATATGACCATAGCTGTCGAAATGGCGTTAAACATCTATTACTCACTCACTCACTCCTGAAAACTACACACCTACTTCTCACACACCTAAACACTTACACACCATAGTGTTTAGGTGTTTGAGTTTAAACACATCAAGTCTCTACGTGTTTAGTCTTAAACATGTATTTGAAAGATAAACATCAGGTGTTTAGCCATCTAATAAGAATCACAAGCAGATAGGATAAGTATAATAGGTATGAAATGAGTAAAAGGATAGTATCCTCGTTTTTATAGTTGTATATCACCCAGTTTCCCGATGACTCAGTAGTTTTTTGTGTTTTTTTTTCCTGTTTGTTGTTTTTTTTACCTAAGGGGCATGATGCATTGGAGCAGGGGGTATAGGGAGGTATGGGTGGCCTACTCCTCCTCCCGTGTCCAAGCCTCCAGGGACCACCCCCACCTCCCTACCCACTCTTCCTACCTCTCCTTACGTGTACAAGCCTCCAGGGACCCTCCCTACCTCCCTACCCACTCCTGCTACCTCTTCTCGCGTGTAAAAGCCTCCAGGGACCGTCCCTACCTCCCTACACACTCCTCCTACCTGTTTTACACTTTTACTCCTATCTGTATTGTGTGTATCATTTCTATCTTGCAGTTTTACCATGGAAAATGAATATGGTGGTATCCACCTACAGTAATAAAGATTAAAATGATGAAAAGATGATGAAAAATAAATGACGGAAATAATAAAAATGAAATGATTCAGCCATAGCCCCCCTCCCACTCTGGTGAACAACCCTATGGCCCAAAGCTAGTGCCTCTTTAAGCTAAACACCATGTATCTAAAAACCTCCTGAAGCTAAACACTATGTATCTAAACATCTCCTAAAGCTAAACACTGCCAATCTAAACATTTACTCATGCTGCACACCTTAAAGCTAAACACCTATCAAAACTAAACACTTGTTAAATCAAACACCTGATAGCTAAACATGTTTAAAGTTAAAAGTGTTTAGCCAAAGAAATGTGTTTAGAAAAGTGTTTAGATCCTAAACACTGGTGTTTGGTTCCTAAACACCAAATTAACAGTGTAACAGCGCTCATGACACTCAGCAAAAGTCCTCCCTCCCCTCTATATATGTATGCAGCAGGCTATTCACTCTTTCGATCAGGAGTGTTCCCTGTAAGTGCTCTTGTACTCGCAGTGATCTTAGTGCTGGAAAAGGAATAGTGAAGTGATCCCAGGACTTGCTATTCCTGAGAGGCCTGCAACCACTGCATTAGATAGGGTAGACCAGCCAGGTCTTATGATATGTGCCTACACTAAGATCACTGGGGTTGCGATCCCAGGATGTTTTGAATCAAGCTCCTGTTCATAGAGAAAAAATCATCTGGGATGCACTGAGTAGTACAACTCAGCTTGTAAACAGCTTATCAGAATTCATGAAATTGCTGACTAAGTGACTGATAATATTCATCATTGGACGTCGTCGTTATCATCCATCCATGCGAGCATTCTTCTATTTATTTTGCATGTATGCTGGTACAATACACTGGTTTGTCTTTGGTTGACACTTACTGAAATAAGAGCTCAATTCAATTCAAAGTTCACAATTCATACTAAAGGACTTCCAGCATTATTCATGACGTGGCATTCCGTAGGAATGTCAGTTTGTAGGTTCTGCTGATGAGACACTATTTCCCATCAGAGCGTGGTATACTATAGTCAAGTACTTAACCTAACCAGTCATATCTATACATCGTCGATAGGCAGGTTCGCTAGATGTAGGTCACTCAGTGATAAAATACCTCAAAGTGACACTCTAATGTGTCGAAAGGTGTCATCTCTAAAACTATTATTGTCGTAGATCCTGTTGATAGTTTCAGGTCCATGTTAGCTAGCCAGTAAAGTAGAAACAAAGAGAGGGAAATCTTTTGTTATCATTATCTGGGTTACCTATGGACTGAAAGAGTAGGAAACCCTAAGAGCTGCTTAAGTACTCACAAGATGTATGTTGTCCAGTCTGACCCAAAACCGCAGCTACTCTATCTGTAAGGTCAAAGGTCAGATTTACCAGGTAGAAAATGATGGCTGCCTTGTAGAGGGTCCGGAGCATTCAAAGTGGTCCTTCCAGCAATTCAAATGCCATTGGTAATTAGAACATATTTAGAAGGGTTGACTGTCACGAGCAGTAACAAGTCAGTGATATTAAAGAATCTGGGATTAACCCGGGGGAATTAATATTAAGCTGGGGGAATTAATATTAAGCTGGGTCGCTACCATTGAAATTGAGTCCGCTGCGCAGGTCTCTGCACATATACGTTATCTTCATCAAAATGGAATCATTTTTGGTATGCACATGCCTGAAATGGCACTAAAGTTCCACAAGAAATTCTGGGCGATTTTGCTCAAAATTGTCTATTTTATTACACTTTGAAGTATCAGCATATTTAGATCTAGATTTATTTCAACATTCCCAAATACTCTTTTGTACCTTATAATTATAGCTGTCCTATTACTGAGGGCATATAAAGAAGCAATCTTACGCCAATAATGCGTATATTTTACCCATCATACAATGCTCTGAATATGGAATTTCGTCAGTGTTTACAATTTTCTTTTTTTAAATGGCTAAAACTCGAAAATTATGGGCGGGACCCCATAGCAAAATTCCTTTTATTGAAAGGCAAATTATCTTAACAATATTTCTAAAAAGTAAAAGAAAAATGTAGTGATTGAAAATATGAGTTCTGATCGTTTTGTTTTAAAACAATAGAAAAGCTAACCCACTTTTTACTAAAATGTGAGAAATTTGCCGAGAATGCATGCAATGTAATGGCCATACAAACAAAAGTTCTTAGTAAATACAACTATTGGTTCATTCATCTTTTGAGGTTTTAGATCTCTGTGTTTGAAGATTATCATAGAAAAAAAAATGATCAAACTTGGGACATTTCTTTCCTTCTAATTTTTAAATGAAAACCCCAAAAAAACCTTTATTTTTGAAAAATCAATATTAAAAAAGTAGCATGGGACCCCCTACTTTTCTTTTCAAAATTGTATTCTAGATGATATAAAATACGACCCACCTTAAGCCAGGCTATTCCAAACTCTAAAAAAATAACAGTTAAAATTGTGACATGTACTGGGAAAGGGGCCCTTATTCCCCCTGCACTAAGGCCCCTTTTTGCAGATCGTGTCACGTTACTGTTGAATTTACCAGGGATTTCTGTAAAGCTAAACAGTGTGCACCATGATCATGTATCAATGGAACAGTGTAGTTTCCACAATAAACCCTGAGATGGCAGAATGGTGGTAAAAGGAATCTCAGTGAAAATAACGGTGGATCTCTGGCAACTTTCGGACAAGGATTTCACTGTTATTTTAACGACATTTTATTACCCTGCAGAGGCAACCACAGAGAAATGACAATAATCAAAAGATTAATGATTAAACACACACAGACACTCACACAAAAGAATAAAAAGAAGGAACACCAAAGTGAATAAAAAACAAAGAACTGATGACCAGTGACACTGATCATGCAATTCACCTGCGCCCTAAACTGATATCATACACTCTGAGACTTTGTTGAAAGTTGGTACTGATAATAACCTCTGTTCTATCTGGCTATCAGGGTCTTAGCACTTCCAATGCATTTAGACTAAGTGCATTAACTTTTGAGTTGAGTTTTAACAAGTTTATTGGCAGAAATCATACATGTACGTTTTTCAGATCGGCCAAAACACGGCAACAGGAAAGAAATAGTGTAGCGCTCAATCAGGTTGTACAAAGTTACATCAGGCAGGCATCATTTTGGGTGTAGATCATTACGATATTACTAAAGACATAACTAAAGCCTCTTAGGGGCTGTATGTATCACCATGATTTGCACAAGTCGATTATCCGCAGGCAGCATGTATATTACATCTTTCAAAAATAATTGCGTAGTCTATCAAGTGACGGTTATACACCAAATACATTCAGATTTTGTTCATGAATTCTTTCTTACTGCCTATCTGCTGAGTATTTGCATCCAATTTGTCCCAAAGGACACATCCCCTGTACAGTGGTGACTTATCATACGTCAAACACCTAGATCTGGATACTTTTAACTGTTTTTTAACATTGCCGCGCAAGTTCCTGGCAGGGAGTTTGACACAGTTTGGATCACAAGAAACATCATACATCATAGATAATAAGTTCTTATCACGTCTAACCTTTAGCATTTTCATGTAAGTTCTAACATGGAGATCGTATATAGATATATCCCGAGTATTAAAGATTCGAAGACATAACCGTAGGCAATGATTCTGCATAAGTTGTAAGCGGCCAACACTGGATTTTGGACCACTTTCATGTAGAAAACTTGCATGTTCCAGCACAGGTAGAACCATTTGTTTGTATAAAGTCAGACACAGCTTATTATCGACAAATTTCCTTAACTGTCTTAATTGGTACATCTTGTGGCGGAAACTAGATATTATTTTTTCGTTGTTTCTCCGAAAATTAAGACCACGATCAATGATAACACCAAGGTAATTGAATTCATCAACCACTTCAAGGCGCTTACCATCCAGTTCAGCACTCATTATACTCAAATTGTGTCTGGCATTAAGTAAATCACTTGCACACCATAACAATTTTGTTTTTTCATTATTGATAGTAAGCTTGAACAATTTACACCATTTACTGATACTATCCAGATCAGACTGTAATTTCCTTAGTACATGATTGGGGTCGGTATCATTGACATAGATAGCGAGATCATCGGCGTACAAACAGAATTTGCAGGATTTTATAACCGATACTATACTATCAATATATATTATAAATAATAACGGACCTAACACGGACCCTTGCGGGACGCCACACGTTACAGCCTCTTCAACAGATACACGCCCATTGGCAGTAGCATATTGCTTTCTGTCCTTAAGATAAGAATTAAACCAGGATACACACTGTACAGATAAATGCAAATTCCTAAGTCTACCTAGGAGGAGGGAGTGGTCGACCGTATGAAAAGCCTTTCTCAGATCTAGGAAGACTACAGCCGAGCACTCCCCCCTGTTAAATCCTTCAAATAGATCTTGAGTCAAAATATAAATAGCACCATTAGTAGATCTACCTGGAACAAAGCCAAACTGTCTTTTAGATATAAAATCAATATACAGTAAATACCTAATTAACTGGCGGTGGATTGATTTCTCAATTAGTTTCGAGACAATATTGAGTTGACTCACTGGGCGCCAGTTTGAGATATTCAGCAAATCGCCTGACTTTGGCAACGGTATTACATTAGCTATTTTGAACATCTCCGGTATGACACTATTAGTGATTGAACCATTAATTATTTGAAGTAGTATATGTGGGATATGTAACAACACGTTTTTCACCACATTTGCTCTGATGTGTTGAATACTCGATGATTTTGCAGAGTTGATACCGTTAATAATATTGGTGCAGGTTAATAAATCAATAGGCAACAATTCAAACAACTGGTCACGTTCAGGGACATGGGAAAGTATAAGGTCAGTAATCCATCGATGGTCGGTGTTACTGACAACTGGTATCAGATTCGCAAGGTTAGGACCAATACAAGTATAATATTTATTTACAAAGTCAGGAATCTCAAGGTCAGGGATGCCAGTACCATGCTCATTTATTAATGACATTTTTATCTCAGTGCGAGGTCCCTTCCATAAACTACTTATTACATTCCAAAAACGCCTTGGGTCAGTTTTATATTTATTAAGATTCCTGGTTATCTCTTTTTGTCTGTTCAAGACCAGCTTATTTTTTATTTGTTTGTCCAGGTCTCTAATTTTGGCTCTGAATGGATTAGCATCCTGACCTCTGTAACCCCGGAGTTTCTTAAGAAATCTTTTTTTCTTAGCAGTCAAAAAAGACAGATTCTGATTAAAACCAGTAGGTGCATCCATATTAATGGCCATTTCCTTAACTGGGTGATGTCTATCCAGGTACACACGGATGCAATTTACAAATTCACTATAAAGTTCACCTGGAGAAAGCATAAGGTTTCCAGTGAGGGCAGCATTATTCACATAATTATTCAAAGCATTTTGATCAAAATTCTTATATGATCTACCAGTAATTGAACGAGTTTGACACCTCTCTATTCTTCTTTGTTTCTTTATAGCAAATACAGGGAAATGATCACCAAATTTGTAGTCAAGCAGACCATTTGTGGAAATATGCGGAGAGTTACAATAAATATGGTCCAAAGTAGATCTGCCCCTGGTATGATAATACGTTGATCTAGTATGTAAATATTTCAACTTGTTTTTCCTTAGAAAAGATGTTAGACTTTTATATTTACTACTTGTTCTAACTGCAGAATTAACATTAAAATCCCCAAGGATCCAGACCTCCATCCTGCATATGTCTGGATGCTTTAACATTTCACTCAATTTTTTATAACATAACCTTACATTACCATTAGGGGGGCGGTATACAGACAATATCACACGGTGCTTCTGATTTGGAAATTAAGTTATTAATCCAATACATTCTATGTCTTTATTGCTTACTGTTAAAGCTGCATGGCCGAAAGTGTAATCTACATACTTATTATTAACATAACAACCTACTCCACCACTCTTCCTAAGGCAATTTAGGCGATCCTTCCTATACAGTCTCATATTATTCAAATCGACATTATGAGTTTCATCACGTCTGTCTAACCAGGTCTCCGTCACGCAGATGTAATCAAAACCAAGATCGGAGTGTCGTAAGTCCAAAACCTTATCATTGAGACTTTGTACATTCATAGTAATTAGTTTCAGTCCCTTCAAGCTATTGATTAGAGTAGTGGCTAGTCATACTTAAGAAGCATTAGTGATATAGGTCGCTTTCAACCTGACCCTGTTACTCCTACCTTTCAGAACAAAAGTAAACATACCTAATCGAGCGCACAACAAACAGAACATGATTTAAAGAGAAATGTGCAATAGGAGCGACTAATGGCACTCAATGCAATGATGAGGGCCAAGAAGCCAAGAGCAACCCGTTACGAATAAGTAAAGTAGTGGCTCTATGTGCAAGATACAATCCCCACAGTAACAAAAGCTGGAGGTATACTTAAACTAACAGACTAACAATTTACATTGCAGTCAGGAAAAGGTCAAACAGGACAACACAATCACTTAAAGATAACTATATCAATACATGTATCGGGAATGAATTAAACAAAATAATCACCTATCAAAGTGTATATCAATCAGTTAATTCAAAGTTGCATCATCTACTCAAATTACCAAAAATTAATTTCAGTGCAGGAACCAGTAGATATAAAACCCAAGGATATACTCTGCACAATTTAACTTGGCCTTAAGGGTACTTAACAAAACAATTGGGCAATCCAGATAGAAATACTCGGTCGGTAACTCTGTTGGGTAGGCTCCCCCCGTCATGCTAGTAAAATTCATATAATAATGATAAACACTGCCTTAACTATAAGATAATCGTACTATGTGAGATAACAAACTATAATCCTGGAAGAAACAATTCATATTAAATGATGTTTTAATAAGACAGTGCAAAATTAAAGTTTATAGGGTCCTGTATCTATAAGCAGGGTGATGATTTAACTCTCGAAGAAATTTCGAAGAATTCTGTTACTAGAAATTTAAATTCAATAACGATATAAAATAGTTTCTTAGATATCTAATGACATCACTTGAAGAACTGATGTATTGTAATTAAAGAAGTGTGCGGAACAATGGAAATGTCTTAGCTGTCTGGACTCTGTTTGGTTGGCTGAAACCATTTTAAAGTTGTTTTCACAGCTCCAGGACATTGATACAGGTAATAGTCACATAGGTCAAAAAACAGCATCTCGTACTTCCATGAAGAGACACCATCGTATGTCATGTATTCACAACACATGATGCATAAGATAGAGATCATGATGGTAGATCTCAACTGTCATACTGTATATGAATTCACAAGTGGTGGCAGTAGGTCATAAGACTTACTGTCGTTGATCTTTGTCAACTTCATAGATATGCTCGACGGAGGATTCAGCGTTGTCCGTATCATCCGCTAGAATATCAGAGTCCTCACTTTCGAGTAGCGCGTCAGCGGCAGCCTCGCTCTCCATCGCATCTTTAGCATGCTTTCCAGTCTGCCCAGATTGTTTTTGCCTGTGTATAATCCGGTGTCATAGACTGGATCACCATAACGTCCAAAGCCTCCCCAATAATCCTCCATCGTGGCTTCGATTATATCGACATCCCCTAGAGTTATCAGCTGCCTTTTTAACTCTTTATCTTGGACGAATTTTTTAGATACAGCAATTCTCATTGCAGTTAGACGTGTAGAGCTCTTCCACTCTTCGGATTCTCTCATGCCATGTGTGGCTCTTTTAGCCTCTAGGCCGGTGATTGTGTCTAATACTTGATCGGCTCGAGTTGGGTCATTATGCTCACAGCACTTTATCCACTGGTATGGTTGCTCCGAACTATGAAAATCTACCCCATCGTGATGAATATGGCAGGGGTAGAGATTACTTAGGAAGCATTTGGCGCCACAGAATGTCATTCCTGAATTCGTCAGACGTTGACATAACTCACCTCCTTCAGCTCGTTCTATGGCTATATTTAATCTCTTTTTGAAGGTTGACTTCACTGAAGGTTGGCTCTTCTCATTTTCCTTCTGCTTTAGAGATGAATTTTCATCATCATGGGCGTGTCTATAACTATCGGGCTTAGGGCTTAGTCTCCACCAATTCTCGGATGATCCTCCAGATGGCGACTTGTCACGATTTCCTCTCTCCTGACTGCTAGTATTCTTCTTATCCACTAGGTGGCGGCTCTGTGTGATGCTCCCGTCTTGCTGATGGCGTTCCCTTGAATGGGTATAAGGCTTATGCCCAATGTTGTCACGGGAGCGGTCTCGGTGAACATAACTATTTGAATTGCGATCGCCTTTTTTCTCTCTAGTCGGTTGCTTTTGAGGTCTTCTTACTTCGTTACTGCCATTGCCATTATGGGATACATGTTTATCAAGTCGTCTGTCATGTGAATCATGTGGCCGGTATCTTTTAGTCAGATCCTTTACCATTCTATCATCACTTGTGTTATCCCATCTATTACGAGCCCCCACTCGAATGATGTCTCTCCCACGATGATTCACCTCATCACTTCTGTAGTCTTGCCTATCCAAATTCTCATAATGCAGATCATCGGGTTTATACCTGTCAGGGATCCTGTGTGGATTGTGCCCATCATAAAGCACTCCTTCAATCAATATGCGAGTGCCTTTCATGGTTACCTCACACTTCACCACCTCTCTACAATACCATCCTATCTTCCTCACAATTCCTTGGACCCTTCTGGTGGTGGGATCTTCATCAGCATTGATAAACACCTTCTTTTTATACTTGTCAATACTGTCAAGCTCAGACTTGTATTTTAGGCAAACATCACGCCTCCATGCAGTGGTGAAACATACTAGTATAGGTCTGCATTTCTGATTGGGAGATGATGTGTTCATGCGTGTTACGAACTTTAATTCACTAGGGTCAAGTTCAATACCAATGTCCATAAGTAAGTAGAGTGCATGATCATATGCATCACCTTCTATGTCCTCATCGAGTCCATCGATAATTATATTAAATCGACGAGGTGAGTGAAAACGGGAATCAGTATCTGGGTCAGCAACACCAGCATATGACAGTTTCCTAATTGTTTCTCTCAGCTCTGATTCAAGTATATTTACCTGTTGTTGACTCTGTGCAAATTGATTTCTCAGTTTGTCCACTTCACGCATTGTAGCCCTAATTCCCTCGTCTTGATTTCTTTCTAGGTCATCAAAACGCTGTTCATACCCCATCTTCTCAATGTCCATACGTTGACGTAGATTTTGAATTTCACCAGAAATATTCACGTCACTCCTTGAGATCATTTCTTTTATCTCTTTTAAGTGATTCTCCATTGCCGATTCACCTACTGTGCTAGATTTGTCATGTGATTGCGCTGATGTAGGTAGAGATCGCCTATCTGGATTGGGGTGATTTGACAATGAATTACTTGGGCAATAGCTTTTCTTAGGAAGCGGCTTCTATGCGTTATATGAGCTAACATAGCTACCTGATGTTGGTGAGGACTCATCACTTGACTGCCTCTCCCTTTTCCTTGAATCACTGACCTTATGTCTCATGTCAGGCTTAATAAATGGTGCAGGCCACTGGTCTTCCTCCAAGTCCTGATATACATTACGGTGAGACATGTTGTGAGAGTGGTGAGGGTTGAATTGCCTGCCCACACGTCTACTATCCACCTTATAGTGCATGGTAGAATTTTTTACCTTGGCCTAGCAGCAGTCACTAGGGACTCTACCTGTGTGGGTCTAACTTCAGTAGAACTAAGACAATGAATCTCCTCCAATAGGTACTAAAACACACTTTACATACCCAGTTTATGCAGTATCAATGATCACTGAGTGTTTAGCTTCTTCAGTGTGTAGAAGAGAGTATCATTCAGTCACAGTATATATTAGGCCAACACAGCACTGACACACTACAGCACTGACACACTACAGTGTTTACCCAGTTGCTATGTACAGGTATGGGTAGGTGCAGTATAAACACACCTGAGCTTGCTCACTGGACCATGAAGTGGTGACTTGCTTTCAATCACAAAATGTGGCTGAACAAAAGCAAAATCAGTTCAATTTTACATACCCATAGGTTCCAAGGGTGTTCATGGTATGGTAGTCCCAAGAGAGTATCATTCAGTCAGTTTAAACAGCTATAAATCCGAAATATGGGGGAGCTGCATTGCCGTGCGCTACTCGATCGACGCCATGACCTAGATCCTCTAAGGCTAATGCTGGTGCACAAACCAAAAAAGAATATGATAATGTAAGGGGGGATGCCCCACAGCCTTTCATTAAATTTAGGCTTTGAAAAAAGGTCTTTTACACTCATGAAACTGTGGCTTCAAAGAGCTGCATGTAATCTGATGAACCTGTGTCACTGAGGTAGCCTTCTATTCTATCTAATTCTATAGCATTTCAATAATAAATAAAAATCATATCCACTTTACAAACAAGGAAATTAATGTTTTTGAAATACTGAAAATGAGAAAATGTAACTGATTTTAAGAAAAAATATGAGTAAGTTTATCTTGAAAAAATCCTCTTTCATGAGAATTGTTAACTTCCTTTAAGAAATATTCTAGATAATTGAATCCTGAATTGAGAATAAATTACTTGATTTAAGAATTTATTTCTTAAGATTGTATTTTTCATTTCAAGTAAGCTGGACAAGATTTCAAGTAAAAATTTGTTACCTGGCGGACAAACTTGTTTTAAGTTAATTTTACTTAAAATGAGAAATAATTTCTTAGAACAAGTGAGGGTATCTAATGGAGCACAGCAGATATTAATGAGGTTAACATAAAGCCTTCAGTGTACATCTGTTTATATTTCATGTTCTTCTGAACAAATGGCACTAAAATATTTTCTCTTAAGTAGAACATACGAGGTGTTGTCCCTGACAGAATATGACACAGGAATCTCATTCCGTATTGGATGTGAGGTACAGCTCTATGGCACCTTGGTGTTCAACCTCAACATAGAAAAAAAGAATTAAATAAAAAGAAAAGGAAAAATGTTTCAAAAGTGATCTAAGTGTTTGGTTGTCAAACTTTAGGCTTAAAGATCTCATGCCAGTTATTAGAATACGCTGGCTTGAAGATACACCCAATGGATACTCCTTTCTACCACTGGTCAGAACTAGCTCTGATATTGGATGAAGGCCAAGGGAGTATTGTCCTAGGGTCAGGGACTTCACTGAACTCACTATATAACACTCATTTTGAATCTTCTTTGACACTAAGGTATATCAGCAGCTGGTCACTGGATGAATAGGCCTTAAGGATAGGTCTTAGATATTATATTGATACTCAGTGCTTCTGTGGATGCTTGTAAACCCAGGTAATAACCATAGACATAGGATTCTAATATGTCTGAGCAGGAGCAGTGTAACCTGGAGTACGCTTTAAGTTTAAGGATGGGTTAAAGACCTGGATAGGTTTCTAATGGAGAAGGTGAGCTTACCATAAATTTATATGATATAGTATTGGATATCTTCAAACTCAAAGAGGCATGAAAAACATTATAATGGTTTTTTATGTCTTGAACTAAATTTTGAATTAGTCTAGGGTAACTATTGAAATTCTTTCCCATGGGGATTAGACATGTAGTGTTACAGCTAAGACATCAGTGAGTTGAGTCAGATGTACTGGTATCTTAAATCTCTTCACTCATTCACATCCCTAGAATAATTGTGGTTTCTAGGGTGCAGTTTCCAGAGGTATGTTGGTCTTATCTATATTGGTATCGCAGGTTTATTAGTTCAAAATGATATGATACACGTGTAAGAAAGAGAAGTCGTCATAACAATTGGGATCTTACCACTTGACCAGATACCCAATACGATTTGACAATAATATTATTAGCTGTAAGTAGAAAGGTTTTGACTCTTACCATTATTGATAAAACATATTGGACATATTGAAAAGGTCTTGATAGTGTTCTTAGTTTCAGTTTCGCCATGTTCTTGATCTCTGACCCCCAATAGTTAAGGAAGTTTGATATTAGCTAGGGACCATTTCAAACAACAGGGAGGGATGTGGCTTGCCAAAACAAAGGACTTTCGACCTCTTACTCTGAGAAAGGACATATGTATATGTATTTATTTGACGTCTATTAGGGGGACATTTGAATCGTGTCTTTTCAGTGAAAGAAATAAATCCATGTAACCGTATATACTGTTTTTCTTCACCAGCCCTATGGTAAATAATTCATTCAGATGATATTCCTTCAAACTCTAGATGATACGAAGCATTTTCAATTCTTTTTCAACCAAAGGGCATGAAACATCAAATTCCCTCTGCCTAACCCCAATCTACCTATTAGTACTACCTATTAAACAACGATTAACCCCGGTGCCAACCTCTGACTTATATGAATAGAGATGCCAGTAGGCCGGTTGTGTTGCTATGCTATACACGTTAGTCTCGAGATATGGGCGTTGTTTGGGTGGTGTCCAGCGAACAGCAGGTTGAGATTGATATAATGTAAAAAGTGGACACTGTCCACACCTCTTTACTCTCAAATTTCACCTAGAGGACTTTCTCAAGTTATGACACCTTGACTTCGTCAAGTCTTACCCAAGCCTTATACAATTGCTGTTACTTTTAAAATTAGCCTTTTCTAAATAAATTCTTTCTTCTGCTGATTTATCTTACGTGTTTTGAGTGATAAAATTCTTCAACTCATTGGATTCCTTATTTGCTTTTACACCCATTAATCTTAAGCATCAAATAAGTGCAACGCTTTTTATAAGGACAACTCATACCAAGGAAAGCACAGACTTTGTCTGATAAAGATCCTCTGTTGTGTGATCCCTATTATTGTATCATAAACCTGTAGGTTATTTCAAAATAATGATTAATATCCCTTATTTTGAAAAAGAAAGTCATAGCTTGGTTGGATAGGGACGCAAAGCAATCAAGAGAAATTGAGTTATTTTTATGTCATTGTCAGATAGTTTCTGTCATCAAAGTGTGCCTAACAGAACCTTTGTGTAGATGCTGCTGAAGAACACACAAAATACATTCTATAATTAGGTATGAACTATCTCTGCAGGGTAAACAAATGAATATCAATAAATCACATTTATTATGGTACTATGATTTTACTCAGCCCTACAACTGCAGATCTATTTCTATATATATCATTCCTATTGGAACTCTAGTACGACTTGACAAGGAATATTAGGGTGTCCATTTGGTCCCAGTCGGTTCGAATTCGAGCAATTCCGAAAAGACGCCTGTTGTGTCTCTATCATGTATTTTTGTAGGTGAGGGTGTAAGGGACAGTGACTTACTCCATGTTCTAATACTCCTTCGTTTGTTTCTGATCCATTCACATTTAATGATAATCCTATTACCCTACTATGCAGGTAGCCTCTGGCTCTAGACCCCTGAGGCCAAGGACCTTTTAACCCCTGACCTTAAACCTCAGCCTCTCTCACACGTTACTCCTGTTGTGGGACTGGATGGGTCAGACATTAAGATGCAGGTTCTATGAGGTCAGTTATATTCATAGCAACACTCAATTTCTTGGTCAAATGACTACTGTAAAACCTCATGAATACGGTGCAAATTGCAAATGACTTTGAGTTTGAAAAAGTTTATTGGCCAAACAAGCTATCATATCACATTGGCGCTTCTCTTCATGCTAGCCATGAAAAACGTAATACACATTATTATATGATCAATGTAGATTGGTACAAATAGACGTGATGCTTCAATCGTCTTATACAATTTATCTCAAATATTCCTAATACGTTCAACCAATACTTTAAATATCATCTTCAAACCTGCTCTTATCATTTGTTTTTTTAAGTCACTGGTGACAAAGTGTCCCATAAATAGGCATACCACGGTACAATGGACTTCTACTATATATTATCTCCTTTTTGGCCGGGCTACTTTTTAGTTTGACCTTATTGAAGTCCTATATTCTCTATTCAGTACTACAACATTGTCGGCATTTCTTGAGACACACTCTAATTTGAGGAGAATGCAATCCGGTACATCTGAGAGATATTATTATTATTATTATTGCATCTTTATACTACGTATATTTTAATGTAAATTAACACCACATATATGCCGAATTTGGGAAAATGATTTAAGGCACACTATGGGTCTATCATCACATATAGGCTGCACCATATTTATATTGTACTATCATGTAGGTTTGTACACAGACCCAAAACAAAAGACATGAATTGCAGAGTGTCTTATTATGATATAATATATGGAGTTTTATGATACTGGCATAACCATAAGGAATAAGAATGACTCACAATTAAAACAGAGTTACACACTTTTATATACTACTGGAGTCCACCAGTTCAAACACATTTATATAATAGCCTCAGCGAAACACAAAATTCCTTAGGAGTGTTTTTAAATGAATTCTGTGGCTATGTCGCAACTCCTTAGCAGGTATAGGGCCTCTTCAGACGCCCAGGGGTGGACCATCCGTTTTCTTTTCTCCAGTTAGGGTTCACTTACTGATGATTATTGTGAAAAGAGTTGATGATAGTTGGAGCCAAAACAGTAGCCCTGCTTTAATGCGCTTCAGCAGCTCCGCTGCTACCACAACCCATCCAAAAGACATCCTTTTATGTAAATCTGATGGGTTTTGAAGTAAAAACCACATAAATTGCACGAGATGAGCCTGCAGGATAAAAGCCCTTGGCACTAGTATAGAATCAAAAGTGAAAAGGTATGTACACATGTAAGTGACGAGGATGATCAATACCCTATACAGGTAAGGACTTTTGATGGGACATGATTGGCCTCCTTGAGTCAATGGCATTTCTGCATTGTTAGGAACGAGACTACCTCCTTGTTTTCAGATTTTGCTGTTAATATCCTGGTTCTCGGTCTTACTGGAAAGAAACACCCTAACCTTCCAAACGCATGTCTTTTATTTTGGCGTATCCAACTAGAATATTTAGGGCCAGGAAAGTTGAAAAGAGGTAAAAAAACACAAATTTTACCAGAAACCAAATAATCATAACCCATCACCTTGCTAAATGCCATACTGCATTGAGTTGGTAGTAAAGGGCCAAAGGAACATCATGTCCACTTTAAGGTGGGTCGCTACCATTGAATCAAAGTCCATAGAAATTCTCCATCATGTCAGATGTACTTTAAATCATCTAGAAGACGATTTTGAAAAGACAAGTAGGGGGTCCCATGCTACTTTTTTATATTGAATTTTGAAGAATAAAAGTATTTTAATTTTCACCGAGAAATTAGAAAAAAATGTGTCTCAAATTTGAGAATTTCTTTTCTGTCATAACCATTTAATACAGAGATATGAAACGTCACATGGTAAAATGGTCTGCTATCCTTATTTATCAATAATTTTTGTTTTTAACTTCATCAGATTGAATACTGGGTAAATTTCTCATTTTCAGTAAAAAAACAAATAAAATTCATATTTTCAACCACTAGATCTTTCTTCTTTAGAATATTATTTAGATAATTTGCCTTTAAATAATAGTAATTTTGATATGGGGTCCTATGCATTATTTTATAGTGTTGACCATTTGAATTAAAAAAGTATTGAAATAATTAACAAAAATCCATATTCAAAGCATTGCATGATGGGTAAAATATGCAAAATCTTGGCATAGGATCGCTTCATTATATGCTCTTGGTCACTGTGAATAGCCCACCCCTTCTACATCATTGTCTTCCCAGGAAACAAGACACATGTTTCCACCTCTTTGACACATATTTATTTGGTGTAAGTCTGGTATAGGGACAAATAATGTGTAAAATTCCAGAAATTCACGTTATAAAATCTGGTGACATTGACACAAGATTTGTAAGTGTCTAACTATTTCTGTACTAGGTGGCAGCACTATACCATTTTGATAGTTTTATCTATCTTGGACCATTATCATATTTCCCTTTTGATAGTATTTTTATATTTAACAGCACAACCATTACCTCATACAAGAACTTTTAGCTGATTCTTTATAAATGTATGGTTTAAAAATTAATAACCAACAGTAACAAATTGATATAGTGAAATTATGGTATCAACACCATTGCTATGGGAAACAGAGTTGCTCTTATCCCTTGATACCATTGTCCTCAGTCAAACTTGTGGCACCATAGCCCTCTGGTCTGACTACTATGTCCTAGACCTACAGAGGAGACAGGTGACTAAACTTTATGACGGAATGACCTCTAAATGATGTCAATTAGGGTCAGTGGGGGTTTTTGGGATGTTTTCTGTCAGCTGTGTATCTCAGTTATAGACACATGAATACTATGTAATTACACATGATTAGGTTACATGTTCGGATCATGTGGAAACACGAGAAAAGCTGCTAACAAAATAATGTGATAAATAATTTGTACATGTGAATGGCACTACTTTGACACGGTTTATCTCTTTCTTTACCAGGCTATTTTAGAGCAAATTCCAGGTTGAAACAGATGTGATGAGCTTTCAAAAACTGTTGGAATCGAGTCATTATTCCAATTAGAAGGGAAGTTGTGAAGGTTTAAAACAAAGTTATTCAATCAGAAAGAGCAACACCCAAGGTTTCTCTACTTACATTAGGTGGTGAGATCTATCGTCATAAAAATGGTATTCATATAAGAAAAGTTGATCATTTGACCAAACTTAAAATTCTTATTTTTCAGCACTTCCTGTACCAATTGTGATGAACTTGAGTGCATTGTGTAAGAAATTTGCTGGGATTTTGGTAAATGGTGAATTTTGGTACATTATGACTTTCAGAAAACATTCTTTTTGTTTACCATGGAAACCACCTCTATGGAAAATCAGCATTTTCAGCATATCTGTTGCCATTGTAACCAGCCCAACTGACCAATAATGCATCAAAATAAATCAGACATTTCAATGCCATTTTGTTGAGCATAAAAAACTGTACAAAGTCAATTTTCACAAAAAGAATATCATTATTTGAGGTTTTTCATGATTTATTACTTGAATATTGTTTGAATCTATGGAAAACTTCTATTCAACATTTTGTCTCCAGTTTGCCAGACTGCCATATAAAAACTATAAGACTCAGAGACTAGTGCTTTGGACTATATAGAGTACCCAACTCAAGGTGGAGTGAGGGAAAAAATTCTAGAGATTCAGTGGATATTGAGGAAGTTATAGACTTTTCAAAATCTATCACAAATCGGCCAAATCTACGCGTTAATGCGTATTCGGTAAAGGAAGAGTTATAACAGGTTTTTCACATGAATTTGTTTCCTGGGTTGGTATTGTAAGTGATATAATTGTAAGGTGTAAAAGAATGTGAGAGAATGATGACAAACATCAAGATTCAAATATCCTAAAATTCCAAAGTGCCATAGAATACACAATTTTGATTGGAGTCAACCAAATTTCTTGTGTACATTTAGGGCTGACATAGGTATGTGCAACCAAAATATGGTCTGATTACTTATTTGTGCAGGGACCTGCACAGTAGGCTCAAATCCAATGATTGTGACCCACCTTAAGGTAAAAACATAAATTTTGTATTCTGTATCGTTGTGTATAAACTTGTGCGGGTCTCTTAAATCAGCACTGGGGATAAAGAGGTGTTATTATATGTTTAAGCACTAGAAATATTACTTAAATGGGTGCCTGTATTGTACAAGTCCTGGGGTAATTCAGCTCTCCAAATTCATTGGTCCAAATTCATTTTGGATTTTGCCATAGACATATCACTTTTGTAGATATCATACTCTGCAGGTGAATGTAAATTGGACAGAAAAATAAAAGCTCAAATACCCTGCCTATTTGCATCTAATTAAAAAAAAACAAAGAAACAAACAACATACCGGGCATATCTATAGAAGCTCAGGAAGGCATTTCTCAAGATGGTATGATTAGACTGCGCCAAATTGTAGTGGAATCACTCACTCTAATGCCATTACAGCCCTGCATCGAGTGGTTACTAATGGTTATACCGGTACGACTGCCTTACCAAACACTTTGTAATTTATACATTAAGTGCTGATCGTATGAAGCAGTCATAGTGCATTACATACGATGACCTACTGAAATTTCCAGGGTTTCAAATCGTAGTGGATGTGTGCAGTCATACCATCTTGAGAAATGCCCTCTAGTATCCATAAGGCATCATGTGACCATGACAGCTTAAAGGTGAGGTAATTCTGGGCGAATTTTTCGACTAAGGAGTTGCAATAATTTAAAACTAATTTAATCCTATAGCTGCCAGCAAGGTGAAGGAGTACATATATATGCACACTTGAATGAATGTACCATTCTCCTATGGAATATGCAACTTCTTGTTTAATTGAGAACGTTTATAAGATAAACAAGCCTAGTGTAGAGGTACACGAGATGGTAACATTGATATTAGAAGCTAGCCTGATAAATTAATACTGATTTTGGTACCACCCTCTGACTTTTTTTAAGTATAGGTGACTTTAGTTGCGGAGGGGCCGCGAAAGACAGCACATTTCTTTTCTATTGACTTTTTAACATCAGGGGTTCATTCCCTAACAGACTACGACTTCTCACTTCAAATTGCAGTGAGGACCTTTAATTGAGTTACATTGCAGCCCAATATTATTAGTCACTTAATGCATTCTGTACTACGACTGCCCTACTAGTCAAACTATGTAATAACTATAATTAAGGGCGGATTGCACAGAGCAGTCGTAGGGCACTGATTACGATTACTAGGACCAAGTTTTAGAATATCATATCATATTGGCTATTCGTAGTCGTAGTAATTTAAGAAATGGCCTCCTGAATGCAAACAGTACTGCATGCACATATCGATGCCTTAATTGATAGGGGGAGTGGGGGGGGGGTTGGGGGTAGGTCACTATTCTATTCAAGTGTATTATCAGTCTGAGGAGTCTTTATGGCTTCAACGCAAGGTAGCTGTCAGTGGCAACTATTAGGACATCAGATGTAACACACTATAGTCGCCCACAGATGCCATAGGGAGAGCACACTGAAAACTTGGACTAAAATGGCCAATTTGGCTGGCCAATGACATTGACATTGTCCATAGAACAGGGGATATTTTAATAAATCAAATTTCAAGAAAATCAGCCTGGATCATCTTTCCGTGCGAGAACTGGCATGGGATTATCTAGTTATAGACTTGATATATATTCAAACAAGGCTGCAGCAAAGACTTGCAAGGACTATAGCAAGCGCTTACTTTTCAACATAAAAGTCCTTATATATGTTTGAGAGGACCATGTTGAACACTAACCATTATACCATGGAGAACGCTTTGATGAAGTAGAGACATTGGCTGAGGCTACTAAGTATAAACACCATAACGCTTAGACAGTGCAACACTGAACATCTTCCATTTTTGCGTTTGGATAGAGAAAAGAAAGAAACAGAAAGAGAAAACAAAAACAGGTTTGAAATTTAGATCCTTAGCATTCAAGTGATGCATTACATTAGGAGATACTCCTTTAAGTTTAGGCTTGCAGAATACGGGTGGGTATCAACCTAGCCTAGATCCTAAAATGCTCCATGTCTAATCATTAAAGAAAGATGTCTATAATGATTATGCTAATTAGCTCAATTTAGATATGAAAATTGTATTGCAATCACATTCTGAATCTCAAAACCTGCACGAATGCGGCTTCGCAAAAAACGCACATGACAATTCAATATGGAAATCTACCTCCATGTCTTATTTATTTTATTTTAAGATATTTTGATTACTTTGTAGCTGTTCTATATAGGTATTCAGTAGAATTAATAGTTCTCCAATAAAGTGAATAATATAATCATCAGATTCGGTCAACTACTTTGAAGATACGTTGATCTAGCATGGCAGAACGATGTGTTATCATACACCTGGAGCTTAATTCAAAACATCCTGGGATCCCAACCCCAGCGATCTTAGTGTAGGCACATATCATAAGACCTGGCTGGTCTACCCTATGTAATGCAGTGGTTGCAGGCCTGTCCAGAATAGCTAGTCCTGGGATCACTTCACTATTCCATTTCCATCACTAAGATCACTGCGATCTTAGTGAAAGAAATGCATAGTGGTTTCACCTGAGTACAAGAGCACTTACAGGGAACACTCCTGATCGAAAGAGTGAATAGCCTGCTGCATACATAAAGAGGGGAGGGAGGATGTTTGCTGAGTGTCCTTGAGGGCTCTTAGGGCTACTCATGCGTTAAGTGCACTGTAAGGTAATTCTTCCCTTCTCTCTCTTTGCCCTGGGGGGAGGGCACAATGCTTCTAATAGGCAAGCATAAATCATACATTCATGGGAAGAACTCTTGAATACTGTACGGGGGTCAACTGCACCCTGTGCTCTTTTGTTAGCCCATATGGGGAAGGGGAATGATGGTATAAGCACTCTTGTGAAGAAGAGTGACTCCACAGCTATTCCTTTATTTTGGGACTCTTACCCCTGTGCCTAGTCAGTTCTTCTTGGAATAGTGTAGGAGGGCTGAGGCTAAGATCGATGCGATCTTAGTGCTGGCTAGGATATGTGAACCCAGTCAACTCTTAAGATCGCTTAATAGGATAAGGCTGATTTATTCCTAAGATCGCTGGGGTCGTGATCCCAGGATGTTTTGAATTAAGCTCCTGAGTTCATAGTGAATATGGAGTAGGTGATACTTTGGTAGCTGATATATGTCCTGTATTATACTACTTTAACACAAAAATACATCCCTGATCAATCACCGACACATGATGAAATATTTGTCGTATAACAGATACAGTGTGCAGCAATATTTACCAGCTTTGTGTATATATTTTGATGATGATTAAGAGCATGCATGGATGGTAGCCAAGGATACATGCACATAGAAAAATTGATTTGAGACAATTCATCTTCATTTGAGAAAGGAACTAACAGTGTGCCTTACAATATCATATCAACACCTAAGTGTATTTTCATGGGCTTCTAATTATAGTGATTAATTTTCCTGTAATAAATGAAATAATTGACCTCAACAGTTAAACAATGAAACTCCATTCAAAGTCATAGCCTAATGCTACACTGCAACAGAGGTGCTAGATAAGACACCGCAGTGTGAGTGAGGCTACCTGAGGAGGGTGTTGCTCCTATAGTAAAAGGAAGAGCTGGCTAAAAATGCCCCTGTTTCCAGTCCTTTCTTTTCATGTAGCTATAACTTGTCCTTTTTGTTGCTCACAAGTGGTCATTCAAGTATGGTGCTGAAAAAGGGGGATTTGAGTAGGTACCTAGTTGGGAGAAGTCAGTCAGTATAATAAACTATAGAGTGTGTGACATGAGTAGGAACCTGGTAGTGCAGCTCTCTCTATTTGACTTTTCAGACTAATGTGGTGAGTGCAAGTACTTAGGTGAAGCAGTGCACGACTTGTTTAGAAAAGAGGGCACATGCTCACAGCTCTTTTTACAATAGGAGCAACACCCTCCTGTTGTGTTATAACAATGGGCTGAGCAGTGCACACATACTCCGTCGCCAAGTCCTACCCCCTACAGGAGGGTGTTGCTCCATTAGTAAAAGGAAGACCTGGCTAAGAATGTCCTTGTTTCCAGTCCATTCTTTTCATTTAGCTATAACTTGTCCCTTTTGTTGCTCACAAATGGTCATTCAAGTATGGTGCTAAAAAAGGGGGATTTGAGTAGGTACCTAGTTGGAAGAAGTCCGGTGCAGTATACACAGTGCATCGTGTTATAGATGTAATGTGTCGAGCCTGATCATTTTCATGAAACCAGAGGCATAAGCATGGAAAGACGCCTGACTGCAAAAAAATAAATAAATGAGGAAAATGTTCAGTTAAACAGGTTTGAGTCTCTGAATTTATTTCATGGGATTGTTGATCAATTGTTTCAAAGTAGTCTTTTCGACACTACCCTAGACACCGGAAAATGCCAGTGCAGTTGTCCTACGTTTCCTCATTGGGAAGCACATATTCTGTACTATAAACAAATAAATTTAAAAAAATCATTCATTTCATGTAGACAATGAGAGCCCTAACTGGTATGGATATGCAAAGCAAACCTCATTCCTTATGGGGGGTGGGGAGACACTGAAATTCATTTTATCTGGCAGATTTAGGCGGGACTGCAGGAGCCCATGCCACTTTTTTTTGTTTTGTTTTAATTGTAGATATGTGTTATTGTAATGTATTAATTTAGCCTAAAATTCATGAGTTTGCCATGAAAAAGAGGTTGGGGAGAGGTGCCCCTTCGTTTTAAAATCCCAGATCCACAGCTATGTATTGTTTCAGACTATATAGGCTTACTCATGGAAAATATGATAAGCGTTTATATCACACCTGCGCACGTGCTGAAACTATCTTTTTTAACTTAACTATGGTGCCTTCCGAAACCAGTTGTTAAACTGAGTAGTATCAAGCTCTTATCTTTAAAATGATAGGCTTTGGTTGGGAAGGGTTTCGACGACAAACGAAACATTGCCATTGGACCGGATGACCTATCCCTCACATTATCTAGCCAGGGCTAAGAGTTATATAGTCTTATCAGCTGTAAATATGGTGAAGGAGGTCCAAGCTAATAATTGTGTTCTGGTATTTTATGGCTGACTAGCCAAATGTAGCATATACACTAAAATATTAATATTTAAATTCGAACTACAGACATATTGCTCTCGTTTCCATGTTCTGTACAATTAAGGTGTAAAAAGAAATTATGTTAGTATGATGTAAATCATATATAGAAATGCATATTGTAATATTACAATGTAAATTTAGGTATGTTACCGTACACAAGGCAGAATATCTTTCTAACTTCAGAGGGATTACAACTTCACCCTTGGGGTTATGAGGCCACTGCTTTATCAACTGAGGTAGTCGGGCCACTATTGCAATTTTCTTACCTAACTGATACAATAGTTTTACAAGTGTTTGTGGGACTATGGTTTAGATAATTAGATAACTTTCAAAGCACCTTGAGTGGGATATGTACAGAGAAACCTAGCCATAATTGACCACAAGAGGCTGGCTAGCCCGCCTTGTATGTGGTACATGTAAAAAACATAATTCTTAATCAGACCAGTAAATTTGTAACATAAGTATACAAGTTGCTGGGCTGAGCCCATATGGGTCCCATCTGACAGACAAGACATTTACCACGTTGAGCCCATTTCTGGGAAAGCCCAGAACAATCCCATCTGGGACACATATATAGGTGTGCTAGCTTGATTGCTATTGACTCACACTTCAAACGACACCCCGTCCCCCTTGCTTGCAGATTCTTAAAGTTGTATATCCTAACAATAATCCTCTATTCCTGCCAAGAAAAGGCCATTAGCGAATAAGTCTCATGCAAAATCTAATACGAGACAAGAAGTATCGATCCTTAAGTGTCAAAATAAATACCCCTACTCCCTCAAATACCCCAGCTTGCAGAATTATTTTAATAGGTTAGTTGTCCTAGACATAGGGCCTCCCACAACTGGTGTTTCCCATGGTGAAGGGATCGGTTTTTATGCGGTAATGTGATTAAAGTTTGAGTGCCTGTACTTGGCGTTCGTAGCTTATGATCATAATATATTTAGACGGTCCATCAGATGTTATAACAGGGTGTTTTTTTTTCTCTTTTTAAAAAGAATATCCTAAGTCTCATCTTTAAAAAACAATTCTAAAAATTATTTCTCCTTGATATTATTTTCATTCTTTTAAAAATCTATAAAGAGTCTTAAATGTCTTGCCACCGCATACACAGCTTGAGCACCCTGTAGGTATTAATCAAAATATTGTACTGGACCCCTGTGCCATACCACAGGTAGCCCGCAGCAGCTTGCCAGTGGGAGAGCACTATAAAGCAGTCATTTTTAGATTGATCTGGACTGTATTCCAATCACAGTATGTACCATTTTTGTATGTCTTAGGCATGAAATAAACTCAGAAGTAAATTTTGCAGGATGAATTGATGTATAGGCAAAGGTTCACGAGTGTTAGGTCTGTCTGAGGGTTATCTCATGAGGCAGACCCTCAGTCAGACCCAACACAAGTGAATCTTTGCATTTATTTCATGTTATTTTGTTCTGAAATGTTCAAAACTGTGTAGGTATTGCCATTTTGAAATCCTACAGATGTCGAGATAACTATATTATTGAAGCAAAAACTAGTCGGTTCGAGTAGGTTTCAGAATCACTTTATTACGGTATGTTTACAAGAGGATTTGCAAATACATTTCAACCTTTCATATGTCTATAGTAAGTACCCTGTAAGGTGGTAATGCTCTCGCTAAGATAATGATTAGACCATTTCGAGACCAGAGTAGCCTACCAACTCGGTAGGGCTATACATATGGTTCTCCCTCCATACGTAGGAGGACGGCGGAATATATACCTCTCGTTATGGTTGAATGGTTCTGCACTGAGCACCCTCTGGTCTGCCCCCCATGTCACACCGCCCAAGGCCACCAGTGGTGCCCTCTTACGAGAGACATAGGAGATGCCCCCGAAGAGCGCCTATCCTACCCCGATATAGTATCTAGTAACAGTCTTGAATACATAGGTCTTGACACATAGTAATACGATTCCCTACACTACCCCCCTCCAGATAACATTAGGGGAAAA
This sequence comes from Acholoe squamosa, assembly GCA_949317995.1. Lineage (NCBI taxonomy): Eukaryota > Metazoa > Annelida > Polychaeta > Phyllodocida > Polynoidae > Acholoe > Acholoe squamosa. Next base: position 17,149,711 of record OX439051.1, read on the forward strand.
CGGTAATAGATATGAAAATGATTTGACCATAGTTTATCTATACATTTCATCTAGGGAATCGAGATAATAACAAGATGTTACTACAACTATAGCATATTATATGTGATACCATTGTGAGAAACCCAAATAACTAGTCCTTAAAAGGACTTAAACATAGGTCATTTGGACCTCAAAATACATATAAATTAAATGTGCATAGACAATAGGTTATACACTGATAATGTAGCAGTTAAAAAACAGCAATATATATAACTTATAGTTCAACCTACCTAACCTCGAGAGACCTACTTCATTCAGCCTCCCTCAGAAAGATCACAGTAGTTCATATCCTACCTCCAGGGTTGACACTGAAGAGGTTCCATATGAACATCAGATGTTTTGAAGCTTTGCTTCAAATAACAACAAATATAGCACAAGTCCGCAACCTATATCCACGCACCAGGTTGTATATAGAGTGATCCCGTCTGTAGGAAGAGAATCACATATTATCACAATATATTGTGTCTTTGAGACATGAGTACATTTTATCCAGCTATAAGGTTAATAATCCTGATTGGTGATGCGGCAAACTAGTAGAGTAAACCTTTCGAGATGAATATAAGGTAAATCCTCCGTGACTATAAATCAGTCCAGAGTATATGAAGTATTTTTAGTTCTGTTTGAATGTTTGGCAGTGATAGTCGAAAGGAGATTAGGTTCATCTAGACAGCATCAAAGTTGCCCTCGAGGTAGTCGTCCGCTTCCAGGAGGTTGTGATAGCGTGTTGACGATACCTAAAACTACAACCTTAGGTCGTCATAGGGTAGTCATAGGTGACGACTTTAGGTCGTCACTCATGGCCTAAATTTGTCCCTTTGGCAACACGTTTTCACCATAACATCATCCTTTAGGTGCATATTGTATCTTTGATATACTTTTTCATTATTGAAAATTTTGTTGGAACCCGCCCCCTCCTCATTCAATTTTTGTACAGGTATTTCAACCCTGCGCATTATTACATGAGATTGGCCATAGCACTCTCCCAAGTACACACATATATATCACCAAATGTACTCAATCAATAGGTAATTATAAAAAAATCTCCAAACACAAAAGAGGCATCGAATGGAAATGTCAATGTTCTAATGTAAAATCTTCTCCCAGCGTTTTCTTTTTTTCTTTAAGGTGAGTTTTTATATCAGATGATACATCCCCCCATTATTTTTCAACTAGCAATGTACCAAAATCAATTGCAGATATTAGTTAATAAATATCCCAGAGTGGATCATAAGAATGGGGGTTTTGGATAGTAGGGCTCTCTTCTGGTTCAAATACTCACTAATAGACCTAAGAGATTGGTCAGAATGACGAGTTTAGATTGTCATAAAGGCATGACGACCCTCTGGCGACCTTAAAGTTGTCATATGTGACGACTTTCCAATAGCGGCGGGTTTTTCAGTGCACTCGTGCAGCTGAGAATGCTTACTGTTCCATTCCTCGAAAGTGTGTCCTCTGGAACACATCTCAAACTTCATTCGAAGTTGATCCTTTTCGCGTTTGTCAGCCTGTTGGACCTTATCGCGAAGACGCTCCCCCTCCTGACTGTATCCCCGAAGACTTCGAGAGCCTTTGAGAACTTCTCTCGCCAAATCTTCACTAGCTTGTCCTGGATGGCAGAGCTAACTAGGTTATCTGCACTAAAATATTTAATTTTAGGCAGCACTACTACCCTTGCACCAGGAGGAACCTCAGGTTGTTTTGATGAAGAAGAAGCCTAAGAGGAAGGTTTCTTAGCTTTTCCCGGTGTCACCACTTGACTTTCGCGACCGCTAGGAGGAAGTGTCGGGAAGTTGTCTGCAGAGAACAAAAACAAACTCCCGACATGAGCCTTCGAGCTAGGACCCTGATTCCAATCAGTTTTCCTAGAATCAAAGGTCAAGGGCTTCGCTTTGGGGTCTACCTTCTGTAGGACGGAGACACCTCCTGGTACATAAACAGCACCACTTTTCTCAACTCGAGACCTTTTCTTAGAGATGCCATAGGTGGGTCAGGTCATCAGAAAGTGTAAGATTTTGCCTTTGGAGGGCCTTAAAAATTATTTTTCTAGTTACTTTATATAACCTTAACAAATTTGTGAAGGGACGCCCCCTCATCTCAGAAAACCAAAAAAATACCAACTTAGGACCTCTGGTTCCATTTTTATTGCTTATTTTGTGTCATGTAATGTCCGGTACCAAAATGATGAAATATGGAGGTATTTGAAGTTGCTCTCAGAATATAGGAATGTCCTATTATGCATAACAAACACATGAAATAGCAAGGTTAATATGTCTATTATTGACTTCAATTACAAAATGGAACAAAATTTTGAGGTATGCATGCACAGTAGACTGCCTCTTACATGATGATAAAAGTACCGGACGTTACGTAATGTCCGGTACTTTTATCAGAATTATTTCATATAAGCTGCTCTCAAACGGAGACAAATGCAGATAGACACACAATTTTTTCACCAAAGTAGGGGATAATAGGGCCCTTCATTTGGGTAATAACTAAGATTTTGAAGCTTCCTTTTTTCTATGTTTTATAACTGATTTAGATTTAGGTACCGGACGTTACAAATTACAGATTTCCATCTTCAAAGACACATGATGAAAAATTCTCATTCAGTAACATATCCAAACCTCATGGAAATGATACATATGATCATATACAATACAAAAAATAACTTTGGGATGCTCCAGATGTTCTTTATTCAATACAGGATACTTTTAAAAAATACAAAAAGTTAAAAAAGAACAAATTTGGCTGTTTTTTTCATTTCGGCAGGCTATGAGTCTGAGAGTTTTTGATGGATGACCACAAATTTACATCTTTCTGATAGCCCTAAGTGTCCTCTATCAAATAAGTCTATGTAAGGCAAGATTGGTTTGCAACTTCTTTCTCTAGAGCCACAAGAGTCCAAAATGGCCCAAAAAACACAAAATCTACTGCTTTTTGGCGACCTGACCCAGGTATTCTTCTCATCTGCCTTCCTTTGCGAGGGATGGGCGGCCTTATCCCATTCCTTCATCTCCTCGTAATAGGCATTTTGCAAATGCAACCTGTCCGTTATGAAAGAAATGACGTACCTCGCCCGCAACTTACCATTTACGTGTTCACCAACGGACTCCTTTAGTATCAGGGCTCTAGTTTTGGAACCCTCCTCCACAACTATTGCATAGAGGTCTTTCACTCATCGAATGGCGTCCTTGAACTTAGTCCCGTGACACGCATTCATATGGCAAACCATATTTGAACAGCGTACAGTTTTAAGTCCGTCAGGCACCATGGCACAACCTCCATATGTCTTTAACCAAAACATTTCTGAGTTGTCAAACTCTTCAGGCGTTAATGTGCTCAGAATCACATTGCGAAGTTCCGAATCCATTTCATCCTTGGGATTAAATTCTTAAAAAACGTTGATCGGGGCTTTATGTTGAGTCCTGATACCGCTGGAAGCTGATTGGCCAGCCGCCTTAGCGGTCGACACATTAGTATCCTCCTCTGCCCCTTTGAGCCCACTACGTGATGGGGTGCTACCCCCACCGCCGCTTTCGAGGTTCAACTGAACATCCCGCTCGGTCATTTGGGTTACAGGTGTGGTTGACTCGAAGCCAACCAACACACCTTGTATCTATAGGTGAAGGTATACAAGGATAAGAGTTTTAGTTACTTTATTTCTCGAGACGCTTTTTCACACTAAAAGAATTAAAAACAATGCGCACTCCAGCACACGTCTGGTTGGCACCGAGCCAAGTCGCAAAGTGGCGAAATCCCAATCGTCATTTGATATCATTTGAAAAAATGCGCATGGGGACTCTTGCACATCGCTGTAACCCTGTAAATGAGGTCAGTTGACCCCGTTCCCACAAGACGTTCCCGCCTCCCCCTTTCGGGGCTGCGAGTTATTCCACAAATTAACCGGTCTTTTCAGTCTTCCATGTTGACATCTTTTTGATTCATTAGGAGCTCATAGAGGAACTAAAATTATAATACAGAATGCAATATAGCTATCCTGCCACTTTATCAGTCCTCCACCCACGCAAGCATCAAAAAGGTCACCATTTTAGCAATCATGTTAGGGTTACATTCTCTCGTTTAGCCACTACATATAAACACAGACAAACAGGACATTACACTTGTTGTGATACTCAGGTTAGGTCACTGCCCCCCTAGCCATAATTCTAGTGCTGCGTCTAACTCCTTTGCGTGGAGCATTCTCTTTAGACCTGGTAGCAGGAGGAGCCTTTTCCATCGTCTGCTTAGTCTTAGCATCTGTTTACCTCCTTTTACCTTCACCTGCCGAGACATTTTTCTTTTTGCCTTTTGGTCGGGATAGCATTCTTTTCGGGGTCCCCCCTATACCTTTTGCTTTTTGGGCCTACCTGGACCTTTTTTAGCATCAGACGGGGTAATCTCCACTACTTCAACTACCTCCTCCACCAACTCGAGACCGAGTCCGTAGGTTTCGGTGGTTAGCTCCCTCCCCAACCAGGGTCGTAATCGATCCACATTAGATTTATACTCCCTCGAATACGGAGATTGTATAATGACTGCCAACTCACTTACTATATCAAAGATAGTATTTGGTCCGTCCCACTTATAGGCTAACTTTATACTGACGAGAGGTTCGTGTATTCGAATCACTATGTCACCCAGTTTGAAACCTCATTTTTTCGATCCCGTGTCATAGCCTACTTTCTGCCAAAGGGTGCTTTTTTGTTGTTGAATTCTTACAGGCTCATAAGCATGCTTAAATCTGTTTCTCAAAGACTCAACAAACAAAATAGCGCATGGGGTTTCGGGACTGATCCCTACGACACCATACACCAAATCAGCTGGCATAATGATGTCTTCCCCGAAAACCAACATGTTCAGCGTACAATTAGTCAAAGCATGTACTGTATTGTTGTAAGTGTGAACAACAAAATCATATTGATCATCCAAATCATCCCTGACTGTATTGACCAATGGTTTTAAGCATTGAATCAATGTACGATTGAACCTTTCCACCATACCATCACTCTGTGATTGGTATGGATTGGTTTGAGTCTTACATATGGCGAGGTAATGACACATTTCTGACCAGAGGGAGGACTTGAACTCTGGTCCCTGATCCGAATGTAACATCAAAGGTGCCCCGAATTGGAGGATCCAGCCGTTAACCCACGCTACTGCGTAGGTTTTAGCCTGATGATTTGGTAACGGGAACACTTTTGTGTACTTCATGTAATAATTTGAGACTACCATCATGCAAGTGTTATCATTAACGGTTGTGTTAAAACCAGTAATGATATCAAGTTCAATTCTGGCGAATCTTACACCAAATAGTTCTTGCTGTACAGGGCTTTTACCCACACCAACAACCAGCTTATTCATACAGCACTGTAGGCATGTCTTTATCCATCTCTCGAGGTCTTTAGACATTCCTGGCCAGTAGTATCTTCATTGGAGATGCTCCGAAATGACCACTGGTTGTATGTCCGTGACAGAAGAACAAGACAACCCGTCTCATGGCAGAAGACATTACTATTTGTAATATCCTTCTCTTTCCAGGCCTTCTCTTCCATCTACATAATAGTCCGTCTCGAATCAATAATTCAGATCATTGTGAGAGAAAAAGCCTAAGTTCTCTATTTTCCAACGAGATTTCCGGCCTCACTGGACATTTCCCTTTTTTAACCAGTCTTTTCTGACGAGACAATGTAGGGTCTGCCTCCTGAAACTTTAGTATCGAAGTAGGAGTCCATTGTAAAAGACTCTGCATCAATACAGGTTCTACAGGAGGTCCCACACTGGCTATTACAGCCTCTTGAGCACCGCAGTCGTTACATTCTAGTCTGCCGCATCTTCAAACAGGTTTCCTGCTCAGGCTATCAGCATTGGTATAGTGACTGCCTGGTCTATGCTGGATATGACTGTTTTCCAGCCCGAATTCACTCAAGTGTGCCAACCCAATCATCCCTTTCGCATCCTTGAAATTTAACAACCATTTCAAGGATGAATGATCGGTACGAAGTGTAAAGTTCCCTCCAACTTTTTTGTATAAAACACCACATCCAACAACTCTCGTTTAGTGGTACAATAATTCCTTTGAGCCTTATTAAGACTATTACTCACAAAAGCTATTGGAAACTAGACATCATTCTGTGTCTGGGATAATGCCGCTCCAATAGATTTGTTACTTGCATCAGTATCTACAATGAAAAGACCAGTTTCATTTGGATACGTCAATACTGGAGTTTCCTTAGACAATCGCTTCAACTCGTCGAAAGCAGCCTGTTGATCATCCCCCCAAGGGAAATGATCTGGAGCCCTGCTAGGAGTCCAGTGTGCGACAGTTTGTAAGGGATACACTACCCTAGAAAATCCTGGAATAAAGTCTTGATAGTAAGAGCAGAATCCCTGAAATGAACGTACATCTTTCGGGCCTTTTGGTCTTTCCCAATCAGAAACTGCTTTAAGTTTATCCAGATCTGCCTTAATACCTTCAGTACCAATAATCCTTCGGAGATAAACCATGGATTTCTGAAACAATGTACACTTTTTAGGTTTGAGCTTTAACCCTTACGTGCCCAGATTAGCAAAAGTGGGCTCTTAAGCATGTATATATGTTCAATAGACCACCATGAGTTATATATTAATCAGATAATTTTGACACCAGAAGACTCGTCATATCAAGGGCTTTCCAATGATACCAAATTTGTCAGGGTGTATTAGGTAAATAATTATTAATAGATCATATTGCAGAAAATAATGAATGAAAAATAGGCTTAAAATACATGAAAAGTGCACGCTCTGGTCATCAGAACAATGGGAAAATACAGAAAATTCACTAAATTGCAAAAAAAAATATTGATAAAAATACCAAAAATATTGATCTACTATATTTTTTGTGATTTTCTCCAAGGAATCCAATTATGATACATATCTTTTTCAATATTGATCATTATAGCTTTCTTTGAAATGCCAAAATAGCCTATTCCACACCAAAATCTAATCAAAAAAGATTTTCTGGACACCTATATAAAAAATCAGCACATCTCAACATCTTGTACCATCATCATTCCCTACTGATAAATATAAACCTATGATATGCTTCATATTACATTTTCTGAAAGCTATTTTACTGCCCTCTTTGTTATCATTTGAATCAGTACTTTAATCTGGACATAATATAGATAATGACATCTACTATGTCAAGTTTGTTGAATAAATCATCTTTCCCAAGATAAATCTGGGCACGAAAGGGTTAATCCATTACGTTGGATTCGCTCCAAAACCATCTCAAGATTGTTAGCGCATTCCTCGAATGTCTTACCAAACACAATCAAATCATCAAGGTATACCAAACAGCTTTTCCATAAGAGGTCACTCAGGACAGATTCCATCATGGCCTCAAATGTAGCTGGAGCATTGCATAACCCGAAAGGCATCAATTCGAATTGATATAACCCCATATGACTAGTGAATGCAGTTTTCTCTTTGACCTCCTCCCTCATAGCAATTTGCCAGTAGCCAGACTCCAGGTCCAGACTACAAAACCATTCATTCCCTCCCAGGGAATCCAATGTTTCATCAATTCGAGTAAGAGGATAAGCATTTTTCTTGGTGATACCATTGAGCTTTCTATAATCCACACAGAATCTCATTGTAGTACCATCCTTCTTCGTAACCATTTGTACCGGACTAGACCAAGCGCTGGTACTTGGAATGGTTACACCATCCTTCAAAATTGCTTCTATATGTTCTTCCACCAGTTTTTTCTTTGACAGAGGTAACCTCTGATAAGGCATTTTAAATGGTGGAGCATCTTCTGTTTCAATTCAATGTAGAACTTATGCGCCCTAAGGGTTCCCCGGCCGCTTTAAATGCTCTACTGTGTTTTCGAAGCAGCAAGCGTAACTCACCCTGCTGTTCCTCTGAACAGCTTATGGAAGATTCTACTAATCGTTCCAGGGCTTTGGGTAGTACACTCACTTCATATTTAGGTATATACTTTTCGGAATTATAGCACTTACGGTTGCCTCGACAGCTATAACAGTTGCTATCTCTCTGTCCTTTGATAAGTACTTAACTTCAGTTCCTGGATTCGAAATAGGCATGACAGTCCATGATCCATTCGAAACCAAGGTGTTGACAGAAACCAATCCCACACTTGCAAGATACTCTGTACCGGGCTCTACTACTGACTCGATATGATTTAACTTTGAGTTACTCCTCACAAGAACGTCACACAAAGTTCCTGCAGGTATTTTTACTGTTTGGGCCACTGTTGCTATCGAGGAAATCTGTCGTAATACACATTGCACTCTAACCCTATAAGGCTGTTCTATAATTAGAACACCTGTACTGGGGTTAAGAATAGCATTGTAAATGGAGGCAAAACCTAAGCCTATAATCCCGTCATCAGCTATATCCGCTATAGTAGGTGAGAAAATAAATTCCCTTTTTCCTACTTCCAATGGAACAAAGGTTCGTCCATATGTCTGCATCTGAGTACCATCGGCTGAACAAGCCTGAACCTTTGGAACAAAGTTTTCAGTCATGCCAGGCAATGCATTGTAAAGTCTAGAGCTGATAAAGGAGTGACTAGCTCCCGTATCAACTAGAAACTCAGCAATACGTCCTAGTACAGATACAGTACCAGCGTGTTCCTCCCAACGGACAAGGATCTACTGTGAATTGTTTAAAATCTTTAGTGACACCGAGATCTAATCCTTGATTCTTTAGATATTCGAAACATGGATGACTCGGGGAGAGTTAAGCACCTGCAGCTCTCAAGGCTTCCTTAAGCTTGACTCCCTCTTCACTCAAGCTTTTGAATTGACTATCACCTATAGTCAACAATTTTTCTTTCTCAAGGTTGTCAGACCCCTGTTCAACGGGCTGTTCCTTCCCATCTATTACAGTGCTGGCCATTGTTATCACTTTAGATCCCTCTCGATTCACCGCATCACTTGTAAGGCGAAGTTCCACACTTGGGGTTACCTTTGGCCTATTTCTAGATCGCTTATTGGCTAGTGATTCAGTTATTTCCTTGACTAGCCTTTCGACCATACTCCTATCGGGCTCTAGATTAAGAGGCTCTACAGCCTTCTTTTCCTCAACAGGGGTTCTTTGGGCTGTTTTTTCATTAATTCGTCGCCAGTTATGATATCCCCTCGACTGGAAACAAGATGAGCTTACATTCATTTCTGAATCCTCCACATAAGGATCCTCGCCTTCACCAGGGGTGCTATCCTTGAAACTCCCCGGGAGAAACATCGGGTTAGCTCTAGCTTGTGATACCTTACCAGCCATCAAGGTTTTCTTTTTATTGTGATTATCGATAGCCTCGAAGAGATCGTTCAAAGAACTGTCATTCTACCAACTATCATACACAACTTGCTGTACTGACAGATTTTTTAGTCCCAAAGCGAACTGAACAAACAATTCTTCCATAAATAACTTGTCATCCATTGGCATAGTAGGGTGTACCTTTCTTAACAAACTTTGTAGAGCCAATCCATATATCTTTGGAGACTCTCCTGGCGCTTACAAAATTCGACTCGAGGGTCTGTACGTCCCACTGTCCCGAAAACATAACTAGCACACTCTATCAACTGATACCACCCGAACATTCTTCAGTCCATTTATCGAGGGCTACTTTTCTCACTCCATCTCGGAGGCATTTACAGAGTTGAGGAAGGGCCTCCTCGTCACTCCATCCACTTATTTTCATGTTGTCCATGAAACCTGCTAACCGTTCTAACCAAGGGATATCCCCCCTGTATGGTTTAGGCTGTGATGCAACTCTTCAAGCAGCGTTAGCCATTCTTTTGATAGAGCGAACAAGTTTTACACTCTTTCGACAACATCAAATCCATCAGAACGTAGAGAGATTGTATCTAACCCCAAGCCAGCAATGGCGGGGTTAGCTTTGTACAAATCGCTTACTCTCCGGCTTAAACTAGACCTTCGAACTTGTGTGGGTGTAGTGGGTCTCATTGAGTAACATGCTCCACTTACTGTTCCATTGGTATGAACAGTTACTGCTGGATTTACTACTGGTTGCGAGGGTGGGCCTGTGCTCGATGAAACAGGGGTATTATCTTGATTAATACCTACTGCTGTTTGATTTTGAGCTGTTCCTGTAAATACAGGCCTAGTCCCCGATGAGGTACTATTACTACCGGTCAACAGCCTGATTTGAACCATTTGGTTTCGAGCCCATAACCCCTCCTGAAGCTCCAGCTTGTGTCAAGATTTCAGTATCGATTTAGCTCGAGACGGAGCAGGCGTACTAGTAGGTACACAAACATCGTCGTCAGAGCTATCATCTCTCATAGCTTGAGACTGATCTCCAGCGTTAGGTACCGTCTGAAGGTCAGCTAGTTCTCCAACTGATTCGGCTTTTTTCTTTTCGAGATCTTTATTCTCATTAAGAATACCTCGATTGATCTGTTCATTTTCTTCAACTTGCCGGTCTCGAGCTTGTACCAATTGGTTCAGATTTTTGTTAATCTGATTAAATTGGTCAAACCTCTCGCCAAGTTTAAGCTGGTTGGTCTGTACCTCATTCTTTACACTATTCAACTGATGTGTAGTGGCATTCAAATCCTTTTGTTTCGCATCATATCTTTTGTCAAGATCATCAATGCAAACATTCCATTTTGCAATCTCTGCTTGCAATTCTTCGAGTTCTTTTCGGGCTTTTTCAGATTCCCGAATTGTCTCATCCATGAACGCAACCGATCTCTTTGGAGGCATTGGGGCCATTTTTGTCGAACCTCCAGGGTTGAAGAGACTTTCATCAATGTCATCGAGGGTCTCCCCACTACGGGGACTTCGAGCAGCCCCTCAAGCTCTGCCTCTAGCCCTCCCCATGGGATTTGAAAAAGGCATTTTCTTTCCTGCAAAATGTAGCAGGCCTCGGCCTTGAGAACTGGGAGGAAAGATTTCCTCGTCCAGCTTCACTCCCTGTGGAATGAATTCATCATCTTCTATTTCATCAGAATAGAGAATCTGTTCCTGTTCACTTTCTAAACCGGCTGATCTGAAATAACTATCGGATTCTATCGATTGAGTTGGTGTGGCAAAGCCTTTAGTTTTTCCCACATCTTTTCTCCCCTCTAAGCTGATCTCGTCATCCTGACGAAATTCCACTTTAGACTCCTTATCCCTACTGGATCCTGGTAATGGCACCAGTGTAGGTATTGCTGTTTCGAGATTCTACTGATGTTGAGATAACTATATTATCAAAGCAATAACTAGTCGGTTTGAGTAGGTTTCAGAATTACTTTATTACGGTATGTTTACAAGAGGACTTTCCAATACGTTTCAACCTTTCATATGTCTATAGTCAGTACCCCGTAAGATGGTAATGCTCTTGCTTAGATAATGATTAGACTGTTTCGAGACCAGAGTAGCCTACCAACTCGGTAGGACTATACATATAGTTCTCCCCCCGTACATAGGAGGACGGTGGAATATATACCTCTCATTATGGTTGAATGGTTCTGCACTGAGGGCCTCTGCTCTGCCCCTGACGTGACACCGCCCGAGGCCACCAGTGGTGCCCTCTTACGAGAGACGCCCCCGAAGAGAGCCTATCCTACCCCGATACAGTATATAGAAACAGTCTTGAATACATAGGTCTTGACACATAGTAAATACGATTCCCTACAACTGTTTCAAAATGGTATAAGATGATTTTTAGTTACAGCTTTTATGGTCTTTTTGGATGCTTCTACTGACCGTGAGATATGGGTTCGGGTTATCTCACAGGGGTGTGAGATATGGGGCTTCCATGTTAAGTCTATGGGACATCTGTACTCAACTCCTTTTAACATGAAATAAAGTTAAAAAATGACTCACAAAAGTAAAGAATCATCTAAATAAGTCACATTTCATACATATAATCATGATCTGGATAAACCTGGGGCCTTTTTCTGTTTTTCCAAACGAATTTGTGAAGCAAGGAGTATTTCTAAATTGAGTTGGATGATTATTTATAATCGTTTATACAATTTATTCATTGATCAAAAATGGTTTGTAAGTAACCATAAGAATTCTACTTCTGTATGTGATTTGAGGAGAAGTTGATAATAATCATAATGCCCATTTTGGGCATTTCTCATTGGGAGTTTAGAATGAGGTCCTTGGGTCGAACTAAGTCATATAAATTCCATCTATTCGCAATTGGAATGGATCAAAATGTTTTTAAATAATTATATGGGCATACATTATTTAACATACTTAATCACCTTCAATACAATGTTTCATCATTTAACTTTATATTGGTGGAAGTGACTTACCTTTGAAAATTATAAAAAATTGTTTAATCTCCATAGGAGTAACTGTCTGAATAATCAGAAATGCCACTCAACAAAAATTCATACAGAAATACATTTAGGATAATTTATATTACCATAATACCTTGCATATAAGGCATGTCTTATACATGAGGATGGACCCCCAGTGCGCCTTATAGAAGTTTTTTCTCAACAATGTTCCTAATATCCCTAGGTTCCTCTACACTGTTAGAAAAGGATTGGGGACGCTCTCAGTTGGCCATAGATCTTTGAATTTTGAAAATCCGTTGAGTAGAAAGAAGTTATGACATTTTAATTCTTTTCTCTCACATCTACAAAGTCTAGATGTGCCTTATAAAAGGAGTGTGCATTACACATGAGGTATTACGGTGCATACTCTTTTTATAATCTCTGGGTGCAATCCTATGCTAATCCATTTCTCTTACAACATGAAAAGAGTATTGTGGGCATACAATAATCGTCTGGTCCCTTTAGAAACACTTTATCATAATCGTTTAAAAATACAGAAAAAAGGCCCCTGTTATACTATCAATTACTTTAAAAATTACACTTTCCTCCTAAGTGAACATTACCTCATTCATTATCAAACCAGTATGATAGATAAAGCAGCTTTTGAAATCCTGGGAAATGGGCTGTGTTCAAAGTGGAGTAAATTCAATTATCTGTTCCAAATGCCTCCATGATCAGAGTTCTACTATGGACAAACTAATCTGTAGACATTTATTTTTCTTTAACTTTGTAAATGCACATGTATAGATTAAAAAATGATGTAATTCTGGATATGGGATCTAAAGACACTTTAAAAGACATGAAAAAGAAAATCTTTTGAGTACAAAGTCGAAGTATTGCTGTTTGTAATCTTCACAAAATCTTTTCAATCTACCCACAGTAGCCAAGGTCTGTTAAGACTGTATGGTTAATATGGGCAGATGAGGGGAAAGGGCCCTCCCTGCGGGATTTTTAGTACTGGATTTGGCCACTAGGGGAGCTACAAAGGCTTGGAATGTGAAAAATAGACCAAAAATAGCTTTTATGTACTTTTTTACATAGAAAAACATGGTTTTCTCAAAAACGTTCTATTTACTGGAACTTCCGGTCTATTTGGAATGCTAATGGAACGTTTTGAATTCAAAAGAAGGCATAAATAAGGGTTTTCAGGGAAATGTGTTACCATGGCAACCAAAATTATATTCCAAATAGAAAAAGAAATAACGTCAACCAATAGAATGATTCATGGAGATTCATACACTGAAAAAAGCATAAAGATACCACTTCTAGCTCCAAATCTATGCCCAAATGTATGGAAAGGAATGGTCATTTTTTGATCAATTATTTAAATCATTATACTAATTAGATGCCTGATTTGATTAAAAGAATGAATGATAGAGCTTATTGGCTGCATTGATAGAGTCATTTCATTCCATTTTCATGAAGCAATAACTCCAAGACCAGAAGGGCTATCTACAAGTGTTGTACCTCATTTTAAAGCTGATAACATCAATTTTAAATTTCATGTTTAACCTCGGAGGAGCCTTTCCCCTCATCTGTCCACTGTGATGATATGCAAGTGAGAAGTTAAGGACTCTTATGAAATAAGATAAAGCTTATAACTGTTATCACCTACACATCTTTGTTATGGACCGGATATCTTCCCTAAAAAGGTAGCTTGACTCTGTACCCTGACCACCTGGTACTACACCTGTTAGCTCTCACTTGTTCTTAAATCGGGAATTATTTTACCACACTATAACATCTGTTATTTCACATGATCTCTTATATTAAGTTCACATGTATCAATATTTCCGTAATACCTGGCATATATACACCCAAAGATGGGCTCGAATGTGACTAGTACGATATGTCTGAGTAGTATACATGGTGTTCACCTTTTAATAGATCATATTTAGGGAAGCATCCGTTACCTTTAGCAGATTGATACCCATTTTGAGTGGTGGAGCAACACCTAATTTTGGGTCATTCAGATGAAGCAATGGGGCGGGGAAGTCAGTTTTAGGAGTAGTTGCAAAGGTGGCGGAGCAAGCATAGAACCTCAATCAAATCTTGATCAAATTGTAGCCTTCGGTCTGTAATCATGGTTTCACATAGCTGAGTATTCCCGTTGGTGGTGCCTCATTTTAAAGAATTTACTGAGTAAAATTCTCACGCCCATCAAAAATAATAACAATGGTGGCAACATGCACCCTTCACCATGTTGGTACATTACGGAGAATACTGTGCCCATACAAGGGATCTCAATTTAGGGCATCTTTGGACTTGTTATTTTTTGCATTGGAGAGCACAAAGGTGGTCCAAATTGACCTGTATCAGAAAGTCAAACTATCACCAATCTTTGCGAGCTAGGCCTATCTAGAACCTCTGTAATGAAAAGGTCTAAATTGCAGAGATATTGGAGCCCTAAATTTTCATGTGGGATTCGACCTATATAACTTGATGTACCTACACTTGGAACATTTGGAGTTGAAGAGTGTTGATTTTTAAATTCCCTGTCAATTTGATTGTGAGGTGTTGAGTGTATGGTGAGAAGGAAATGCTGTCGGTGTCAGTAGAGGATGAAGAAATGAAGTGAAATCAATATTGGTGTGTGATTTGTACACCAGGAGTCACCAGTGAATCTTCATCAACCCTTGCAATGTCAATGACTGAACAAGTGCATAAATGAATTGTTGAGGCAGAAGGTTTCATTTGAATATGAGTAGGAAAGTTAGAAAGAAAACCAAGAGGAAAAATACCATCGCTCTACACTGACTAAAAATTCAAAAGGCCTTTGGTCACAAAAAGATAGCTAACGCCGTATGGATATAGTATAGGGCAATATGGCAATTGCCTCACTGCTGGCTTCTATGAGGCTAAATGATGCTTTATTAATTATAATATAAGTGATTCCTTTGAATGTCCATCCAGCTGATACATTACATATATGGTACAGCTTTTTTTTTGTCCAAGCATTTGAAGGTTGGGAGCACTACAGGAATACATCAGAGTGAAAACAACATTAATTTTATGTTGTAACATTCACTGTTTCTTCTTGTTTCAGATTGTTCAAATGGCATCAAGATGGATATTCCTCATAGCAATCCTTTCAGGTAACTGCTCATAAACATGATAACTAATAAGTGGAACAGTTCTGTCTATATTCTGATATCGCTAGTATTTTCTTTTATTGAAGTTACTTTAATGTCAGACGAAAACAACAACAGTGTGTACATAGGGTTTTATTGCAAGGGCTATAATACTTTGTAATAAGCACAATCTGATGGCCTTATCAAAAGCTTATTCTTTTAGTAAAGACCTTGATCACATGCTCACGGTTCTATTTTAGTGCTACCTCCAGTTATCTAGAGGTAAAAGGTTATCCAACTAATAAGATATAGTCCTACTTATGGTTGTCGAGTGGGTAGAGATATGGAGACCCTGTTGTGCTTCACTTTAGCCATGGGCACATATTGTCCACATCACATTTTTTTTCACATTTTGTCCACAGGGGCCCAGCGCAAGATGTCCGTGAAAAGTGTACTGTCCACAGACTATTGTTACAGAGTGTCCATAAAATACATTTTTTTTCACAACCAACAACAACAAGGTATCCACAAAATACAGCCTACAACCTATCTGTCCGCAACCTATCATCACAAAATACATTTTGTCCCCATACTCCAAAAACATTATTAGTCCACAAGATGTTACCACAGAGTATCCACAAAAGATACACTCTCCGCAATGAACTTGAACAAAGTGTCCAAAAATCACAAATTGTCCACAATATATCATCCCAAATTGTCCAAAAAAACGCATCGTGTCTAAAGGTTATGATCACATAATATCCACAAATTGTCAATAATAATATCATCCCAAATTGTCCATAAGACGCATCATGTCCAAAGGTTATGATTGCAATATATCCACAAATTGTCCATAATAATATCATCCCAAATTGTCCATAAGACGCATCATGTCCAAAGGTTATGATCACATAATATCCACAAATTGTCCATAATAATATCATCCCAAATTGTCCATAAGACGCATCATGTCCAAAGGTTATGATCGCATAATATCCACAAATTGTCCATAATATTATCATCCCAAATTGTCCATATAATAAAAGGCATCGTGTCCAAAGGTTATGATCACATAATATCTCACTGATATTTCATACGGGGGTTATTCTAGGCCAAATTACTCGCCAAGATATAGCTCTTCACCAAAATTCAAATTCTTTAAACATATAAACAAGAAATATTGCTAGGAAGGGGACTTTTGTCCCTGATGCAATGTCTAACCACCAAATATATGTAAAATAAATGAAACTACACTTATTTTTTTTGTTAACATTTATCTTTATTGCTGACAGAGGTTGATACATATGGACATAATGTGTAGTATGCATGAAATCACATATGGCAAGTGAACTGAGATTACATAAACATCACATGAATACAGCACTGACAGTGTTAGAAGTCCTGGCAATAAAGAAAGGTAAGACTTCTACCCAGCCGAAGGTGTAGTGGTAGATAATTCTAGACCAACCTGCCAATAGATCAACTAATTATTAGGTTTATCTATATCTATGAGAGAAAATGAGGAAAAAAACCAGAAAAGACAAATGATATTGAATGGGTATAAATCAAACCCTGTGGAATCCTAGGTAGCCACAGTAATTAATGACTTCATTACGCATTTAGTGCCTAATTTTTTTAAAAAGGCATTTTCAAATGAAGGCTGAAAGGCGGAAGGGCACAACTGAAGTCCAGTGCCTCAGCTGTATGTTTTTACATACTATACTTAGTTATCATAAATAAAGTTTTTAAAAAGAAAAAAATGTACTGAAAAATATCCTTTTCCCAACTACATCAGTCGAACCAGCCCATTGCAGTGTGAGTAGCAAGCGAATGAGAGGAATTTCTTGGCTACTTTTACAGGGCTAGACACCAAAGTACCACTTCCATTGCCATCATCCTATTCTGCAGTCAAAATGATTCCTTAATGATACCGTCATAATTTTAGATGGAATAGCGAATAAATTCCGTCATGGTTCCATTGCCATTCCCTCCAAAATTGTGATGGAATTGTGACTGATGGAATAGGGTGACAGCAATTGTCACATATGGCATATGGTTCCATTGCCATTCCCTCCAAAATTGTGATGGAATTGTGACTGATGGAATAGGGTGACAGCAATTGAAGTGGCCTGTTACCTGTTCAGCCATGCGCTACCTGGGCCCATGGCTTGAGAAATCAACAGGCTCATACCTTTATCTGTGGTAGGAGAATAATTGTTTAGAGATATCTTTTAGAGAACATTATAGCTAACATAGCTCCCTAACATCAGGACTGTATCATCAGTGTAAAAACAGCCATTTTTGCCCTTGAATTGTAGCCCTAAATGGGTAAGAAATGAGACAAACTACTGGAGTTTAGGCTTTAACTATAGTTTCATTACCTCACAGAAGATGTCTTGATAATACTAGTGATACACTTTTGGCAAATGTGAAAAAAGTTGGTCTAATGTCCCATTTCCTATATCATTTTCCCAAGGGTGATGCAGTATCAGAATTTGCATATTGTATCGATGCCTACATTATATGTTGGGCGAAGGTCAAGATAATGATTGTGATGGTGATATGGCCCCATGTATCCTTGTTATATCATTTGTCCTTAAAACATAGTTCTATACCTACTTAGTTGAAGAGATTTCTTAATGGTCATCATTTTCCTGATAGCCATTTAGGAAAATCTTGCTGTACAAAATTAGCCCAGCAATGCCAGCTTTGCAACATTTAGGTTCATAATCAGGGTGGTCTTATTGTTAATAATCACCAATAACCCACTGTGTGTCCTTGCTGTCAAGCGTCCACCCCTTGTCAACACCAGACAATCACAAAGTGTACATACATACCTTTGCCAGGCACTACAGTGTTGACATTATAGAGTTGTCTATAATATTCTATCATAAAATATTCACACAATGTGCTATAAAATGTCCACAGAGCACACATTTTCCACATAAACCATCACAAAGTGTCCATATGCCCAATAGCCATTAATCGTCGTCAACTAGGTTGTCTTTGCCTCCCTTTCAATACATTCTTCAAAATGATAGATGTAGTTGTGTTAATCATGTATTCTGGTCATAAAGGCTTAGGGCTTGAAGGGGAACCATGGTTTTGCCTATCTGTGAAGCATAATAAGAGATCTACAGGGGTCAGAACAGCCAAAAAGGGCCATTTTTTGGGTAAAAAAGAGGGACTAATTTTTTCCCCTGTTAAAAAATGAATAAACAAAGGGCCGAATCCTTATCCATTACACCTGGTTAATTCCCTCCAGCATAGAGACTTTTTTAGTAACAGTTGGAGATCCATGGATAATCTTTTGTGGTGAATGGGTGCATAAAACATTTTGTGTAATTGATGAGTGGTCACATCTACAACCTTTTTTCAGGTTCCCTTACACTAGGAAAGACACAGTTCATGGAATAATAAAATATACCATGCAGAGCCCTTACATGTACCTATGTAGCACACACAGAAAATTGGACCTACCTGTAGAACTGTATGGCCCAGAGGCTTCGATCTCATTTTGGGGTAGTTTACCCATGGTCATGTCTACGACCATACATGCAGCCATGCTGCTAATTGTTTCATATTTAACTATCCTTACTATACCTTCCCTTATACCTCTATATAAAGGCAATAAGCCCTGTAAGTTTGGTTATTATATTCCTCATGCTACCAGAGATATCATAAGAAAAGTATAGGCGTGGTCACATCTACGACCCTGGTCACATCTACTGGACATGTCTTCAGTTTTCTTGCAAGGTACTTGATACTTGGGTATCATTATTATGTGTTAATTATACCTTATTATGAAAGCAACAATGAGGGTTAATGAGATTATTCTATCTTATTGCAACTCTGAGCTATGACATTGAATACAAATGAGTGGTCACATCTACGACCTCATATGCAGTCATACTGCAAAGGTGCTTGATATATAAGTATAACCAATATGTATGTTAGATGTTCCTTGATATGAAAGGAACATTGCACATTAGTTAGGATATTCTGCCTGACTGCAACTCTGAGTTATGGCTTTGAATAGAAAGTGTGTGGTCACATCCCACTCGACAAAAAACGTTATTTAACGTCAAAAACCCTTTTTAACATTTTAAAACATTTTGCCATGATAAGTAGCCATAGGGAAACGTTATGAAATGTTTTGCAACATTTTTTGTTGACTGGGATCCACAACCATGTAATCAGGCATTGTGTAGTCACTGTAGTCATCCTAATATGCATATTTAACCTTCCCTCATATTATGGGCACCATAGCCCAATGTATGTACCTTATTCACACAAAATGATTTAACCATAATGCAAAATTTATTTTGGACCCCTCTGAAAAGCTACTTGACATTGATCCATGGCTATTGGTCATATGGACATATTTTAGACTGTGGACAAAATTTGATTTGTAGACACTTTGTGAACATATCCTGTGGATAAAATGAATTTCGTGGACACTTTGTGATCATACACTGTGGACACAATGTGTTTTGTGAATATTTTGTGATCAAAACTTGTGGTCAAAATGTGTTTTGTGGATAATTTGGGATGATAGATTGTGGACAGAGTGTATTTTGTGGATACATTGTTATTGTTGGTTGTGGACAAATTTCATTTTATTGCCACTCTGTAACAATTGCGCTGAGCCCTTGCGGAGAAAATGTAAAAAAATGTGCTGTGGATAATATGTGTCCCGTGGCTAAAGTGAAGCACAACAGACCCACTAAAGGACATGGAATTACCAAACTTAATCTGAACTAAGAGACTAATATTAAAATTAGTTCACTTTCGCCCCATCATATCAGTCACATAATGTCATGCATTACCTTATACCAGCATGTCAACCACTACTGATGGTAAAACAGGGAAGCATTATATGTTTGAAGTTATGGATTATCAAGGAATGTGAATACAGAAAAAGGGCATTCGTCAAGGCCAATTGGTTAGCTACTAGATGATCGGCAATGGTAAGTCTTCTAGTAACCAATGGTCTGCCATATACGAGAAAAATTATACAGGTACTGCAAAATATATCACTAGAGTGATATATCACTCATTCATGCTTCCAATTTCAGTTTCAGTATATGGCCAACCGATCGATTGGCAACAGAAAGATGACCTACAATATGAAAACCATCTGGGTGATTATGAGGAACCTGCGCTCAGTTCTAACGCTCAGAAAAACAGCAGATCGTTACACTTGAATTCAATTGATTTTCGGAATAACAGATCAGTTTCTAGGAATGATGTATTTCAAGAGAAAAGAGACTCTGATGAGAGGAAAGATAACAGGACCATTAAATTAAAAAGATTTGCTCACCTGCGCTCAAGGAGAAGCATGGGGGAAAACAAAAAAAGAGGAAGTACAGAGGTACCAGCTACAACCAGAACAAATGAATCACAAAGCATGAGTATGGAGGCTCAAACCACAACAGCTGAGGTAATAACTGCAATTACCAAGGCTCCGACCACAATTTCAGACAGTGCAACCACAACAAATTATATTGCAATGACAAGTACAGAGGATGTAACCACAACAACAGAGGCTCCAACTACTACAACAGAGGCTTCAACTACAAAAACAGAGGTTGAAACAACAACTACAGAGGCTGCGTCCACAACCTCTGAAGGGCCAAGCACAACTAGCGAGGGTCCGACAACTACCGAAGTTCCAACCACTAGATTGGATGCTCAAAGCACAACAATGGGTGTGACCACAACAACAGAGGATCGAACCTCGACTTTTGAGACTCCAACGACAAGTTCAGACAGTCCAACCACAACTACAGAGGATGTAACCAGCACTACAGAGGGTCCGACCTCTACAACAGAGTCTCTAACAACAACAACAACAACAACAGAGGCTGAAAGCACAAGTACAGACGCTGCAACAACAACTATTCAAGGTCCAACCATAACTAGTGAGGCTCCAACAACAAGAACTGAAGTTTCAACTAAAACTACTGAGGCCCCTTCAACAACTACAGAGGATTCAACAACTACAACAGAGGCCCAAAGCTCAACAGAGGCCCAAACAACTACTACAGAGGCTCCAACCACAAGACCAGAGGAATCAACCACAACTACTGAGACTCCGACCACAACTTCAGACAGTGCAAATGCAAAGACAAGTACAGAGGATGTGACCACAACAACAGAGGCTCCAACTGCTACAACAGAAGCTTCAACTACAACAACAGATGTTGAAACAACAACTAGAGAGGCTGTATCCACAACTAATGAAGGTCCAACCACAACTAGTGAGGGTCCGACAACTACCACTAGTGAGGGTCTGACAACTACCGAAGCTCCAACCACTAGATTGGATGCTCAAAGCACAAAAGAGGCTCAAACCACTACTACAGAGGGTCTGACCACAACAACAGAGGATCGAACCACAACTACTGAGGCTCCAATGACAAGTTCAGACAGTCCAACCACAACTACAGAGGATGTAACCAGCACTACAGAGGGTCCGACCTCTACAACAGAGTCTCTAACAACAACAAAAGAGGCTCAAAGCACAAGTACAGACACTGCAACAACAACTACTCAAGGTCCAACCACAACTCCAACAAAAAGAACTGAAGCTTCAACCACAACTACTGAGGCCCCTACAACAACTACTGAGGATTCAACCACTACAACAGAGGTCCAAAGCACAACAGAGGCCGACACAACTAGTACAAAGGCTCCAACCACAAGAACAGAGGAATCAACCACAACTACTGAGGCTCCGACCACAACTTCAGACAGTGCAACCACAACAACTGCTGATGCAACGACAAGTACAGAGGATGTAACCACAACAACAGAGGCTCCAACTACTACAACAGAGGCTTCAACTACAACAACATATGTTGAAACAACAACTACAGAGGCTGTATCCACAACTACTGAAGGTTTAAACACAACTAGTGAGGGTCCGAGAACTACCACTAGTGAGGGTCCGACATATACCGAAGTTCCAACCACTAGATCGGATGCTCAAAGCACAACAGAGGCTCAAACCACTACTACAGAGGGTCCAACCACAACTACTGAGGCTCTAACCACAAGTTCAGACAGTCCAACCACAACTACAGATGATGTAAGCACATCTACAGAGGGTCTTACCACTACAACAGAGTCTCTAACAACAACAGAGGCTCAAAGCACAGGTACAGACACTGCAACAACAACTACTCAAGGTCCAACCACAACTAGTGAGGCTCCAACAACAAGAATTGAAGCTTCAACCACAACTACTGAGGCCCCTACAACAACTACTGAGGATTCAACCACTACAACAGAGGTCCAAAGCACAACAACAGTGGCTGAAACAACTAGTACAGTGTCTCCAACCACAAGAAGAGAAGAATCATCCACAACTACTGAGGCTCCGACCACAACTTCAGACAGTGCAACCACAACAACTTATGATGCAACGACAAGTACAGAGGATGTAACCACAACAACAGAGGGTCCGACTACTACAACAGAGGTTTCAACTACAACAACAGATGTTGAAACAAGAACTAGTGAGGGTTCAACAACTAAAACTAGTGAGGGTCCAACAACTAACGAAGTTCCAACCACTAGATCAGATGCTCAAAGCACAACACAGGCTCAAACCACTACTACAGAGGGTCCAACCACAACAACAGAGGATCCAACCACAACTACTGATGCTCCAACCACAAGTTCAGACAGTGCAACCACAACTACAGATGATGTAAGCACACCTACAGAGGCTCCAACTACTACAACAGAGGCTTCAACTACAACAACAAATGTTGAAACAACAACTACAAAGGCTGTATCCACAACTTATGAAGGTCCAGCCACAACTAGTGAGGGTCCGACAACTACCACTAGTGAGGGTCAAACAACTACCAAAGTTCCAACCACTAGATTGGATGCTCAAAACACAACAGAGGCTCAAACCACTACAACAGAGGATCCAACCACAACTACTGATGCTCCAACCACAAGTTCAGACACTACTAAAGAGGGTCCAACCACAACAACAGAGGATCTAACCACAACTACTGAGGCTCCAACGACAAGTTCAGACAGTCCAACCACAACTACAGATGATGTAAGCACATCTACAGAGGGTCCGACCTCTACAACAGAGTCTCTAACAACAACAACAGAGGCTCAAAGCACAAGTACAGACACTGCAATAACAACTACTCAAGGTCCAACCATAACTAGTGAGGCTCCAACAACAAGAAGTGAAGCTTCAACTACTGAGCCCCCCTTAACAAATACAGATGATTCAACCACTACAACAGAGCCCCAAAGCACAACAGAGGCCGACACAACTACTACAGAGGCTCCAACCACAAGAACAGAAGAATCATCCACAAATACTGAGGCTCCGACCACAACTTCAGACAGTGCAACCACAACAACTGATGATGCAACGACAAGTACACAGGATGTAACCACATCAACGGAGGCTCCAACTACTACAACAGAGGCTTCAACTACAACAATAAATGATGAAACAACAACTACAGAGGCTGTATCAACAACTACTGAAGGTCCAACCACAACTAGTGAGGGTCCGACAACTACCACTAGTGAGGGTCCGACAACTACCAAAGTTCCAACCACTAGATCGGATGCTCAAAGCACAACAGAGGCTCAAACCACTACTACAGAGGGTCCAACCACAACAACAGAGGATCTAACCACAACTACTGAGGCTCCAACCATAAGTTCAGACAGTCCAACCACAACTACAGATGATGTAAGCACATCTACAGAGGGTCTGACCACTACAACCGAGTCTCTAACGACAACAACAGAGGCTCAAAGACCAAGTACAGAAACTGCAACAACAACTACTCAAGTTCCAACCACAACTAGTGAGGCTCCAACAACAATAACTGAAGCTTTAACCACAACTACTGAGGCCCCTACAACAACTACTGAGGATTCAACCACTACAACAGAGGTCCAAATCACAACAACAAAGGCTGAATCAACTAGTACAGTGTCTCCAGCCACAAGAAGAGAAGAATCATCCACAACTACTGAGGCTCCGACCACAACTTCAGACAGTGCAACCACAACAACTTATGATGCAACGACAATTACAGAGGATGTAACCACAACAACAGAGGCTCCGACTACTACAACAGAGGTTTCAACTACAACAACAGATGTTGAAACAAGAACTAGTGAGGGTCCAACAACTAAAACTAGTGAGGGTCCAACAACTAACAAAGTTCCAACCACTAGATCAGATGCTCAAAGCACAACACAGGCTCAAACCACTACTACAGAGGGTCCAACCACAACAACAGAGGATCCAACCACAACTACTGATGCTACAACCACAAGTTCAGACAGTCCAACCACAACTACAGATGATGTAAACACATCTACAGAGGGTCCGACCTCTACAACAGAGTCTCTTACAACAACAACAGAGGCTCAAAGCACAAGTACAGACACTGCAACAACAACTACTCAAGGTCCAACCACAACTAGTGAGGCTCCAACAACAAGTTCAGACAGTCCAACCACAACTACAGATGATTTAAACACGTCTACAAAGGGTATGACCACTACAACAGAGTCTCTAAAGACAACAACAGAGGCTCAAAGCACAAGTACAGACACTGCAACAACAACTACTCAAGGTCCAACCACAACTAGTGAGGCTCCAACAACAAGAATTGAAGCTTCAACCACAACTACTGAGGCCCCTACAACAACTACTGAGGGTTCAACCTTTACAACAGAGGTCCAAAGCACAACAACAGAGACTGAAACAACTAGTACAGTGTCTCCAACCACAAGAAGAGAAGAATCATCCAAAACTACTGAGGCTCCGACCACAACTTCAGACAGTGCAACCACAACAACTGATGATGCAACGACAAGTACAGAGGATGTAACCACAACAACAGAGGCTCCGACTACTACAACAGAGGTTTCAACTACAACAACAGATGTTGAAACAAGAACTAGTGAGGGTCCAACAACTAATACTAGTGAGGGTCCAACAACTAACGAAGTTCCAACCACTAGATCAGATGCTCAAAGCACAACACAGGCTCAAACCACTACTACAGAGGATCCAACCACAACAACAGAGGATCCAACCACAACTACTGATGCTCCAACCACAAGTTCAGACACTACTAAAGAGGGTCCAACCACAACAACAGAGGATCTAACCACAACTACTGAGGCTCCAACCATAAGTTCAGACAGTCCAACCACAACTACAGATGATGTAAGCACATCTACAGAGGGTCTGACCACTACAACAGAGTCTCTAAAGACAACAACAGAGGCTCAAAGCACAAGTACAGACACTGCAACAACAACTACTCAAGTTCCAACCACAACTAGTGAGGCTCCAACAACAATAACTGAAGCTTCAACCACAACTACTGAGGCCCCTACAACAACTACTGAGGATTCAACCACTACAACAGAGGTCCATATCACAACAACAAAGGCTGAATCAACTAGTACAGTGTCTCCAACCACAAGAAGAGAAGAATCATCCACAACTACTGAGGCTCCGACCACAACTTCAGACAGTGCAACCACAACAACTGATGATGCAACGACAATTACAGAGGATGTAACCACAACAACAGAGGCTCCGACTACTACAACAGAGGTTTCAACTACAACAACAGATGTTGAAACAAGAACTAGTGAGGGTCCAACAACTAAAACTAGTGAGGGTCCAACAACTAACGAAGTTCCAACCACTAGATCAGATGCTCAAAGCACAACACAGGCTGAAACCACTACTACAGAGGATCCAACCACAACAACAGAGGATCCAACCACAACAACTGATGCTCCAACGCCAAGTTCAGACAGTCCAACCACAACTACAGATGATGTAAGCACATCTACAGAGGGTCCGACCTCTACAACAGAGTCTCTAACAACAACAACAGAGGCTCAAAGCACAAGTACAGACACTGCAATAACAACTACTCAAGGTCCAACCATAACTAGTGAGGCTCCAACAACAAGAAGTGAAGCTTCAACTACTGAGCCCCCCTCAACAAATACAGATGATTCAACCACTACAACAGAGCCCCAAAGCACAACAGAGGCCGACACAACTACTACAGAGGCTCCAACCACAAGAACAGAAGAATCATCCACAAATACTGAGGCTCCGACCACAACTTCAGACAGTGCAACCACAACAACTGATGATGCAACGACAAGTACACAGGATGTAACCACATCAACGGAGGCTCCAACTACTACAACAGAGGCTTCAACTACAACAATAAATGATGAAACAACAACTACAGAGGCTGTATCAACAACTACTGAAGGTCCAACCACAACTAGTGAGGGTCCGATAACTACCACTAGTGAGGGTCCGACAACTACCAAAGTTCCAACCACTAGATCGGATGCTCAAAGCACAACAGAGGCTCAAACCACTACTACAGAGGGTCCAACCACAACAACAGAGGATCTAACCACAACCACTGAGGCTCCAACCATAAGTTCAGACAGTCCAACCACAACTACAGATGATGTAAGCACATCTACAGAGGGTCTGACCACTACAACAGAGTCTCTAACAACAACAACAACAGAGGCTCAAAGCACAGGTACAGACACTGCAACAACAACTACTCAAGGTCCAACCACAACTAGTGAGGCTCCAACAACAAGAATTGAAGCTTCAACCACAACTACTGAGGCCCCTACAACAACTACTGAGGATTCAACAACTACAACAGAGGTCCAAAGCACAACAACAGTGGCTGAAACAACTAGTACAGTGTCTCCAACCACAAGAAGAGAAGAATCATCCACAACTACTGAGGCTCCGACCACAACTTCAGACAGTGCAACCACAACAGCTGATGATGCAACGACAAGTACAGAGGATGTAACCACAACAACAGAGGCTCCGACTGCTACAACAGAGGTTTCAACTACAACAACAGATGTTGAAACAAGAACTAGTGAGGGTCCAACAACTAAAACTAGTGAGGGTCCAACAACTAACGAAGTTCCAACCACTAGATCAGATGCTCAAAGCACAACACAGGCTCAAACCACTACTACAGAGGGTCCAACCACAACAACAGAGGATCCAACCACAACTACTGATGCTCCAACTACAAGTTCAGACAGTCCAACCACAACTACAGATGATGTAAGCACAACAACAGAGGCTGCAACTACTACAACAGAGGCTTCAACTACAACAACAGATGTTGAAACAACAACTAGAGAGGCTGCGTCCACAAGTACTGAAGGTCCACCCAGAACTAGTGAGGGTCCAACAACTACCGAAGCTCCAACCACTAGATCAGATGCTGAAAGCACAACAGAGGCTCAAACCACTACTACAGAGGGTCTGATCACAACAACAGAGGATCCAACCACAACTACTGAGGCTCCAACGACAAGTTCAGACAGTCCGACCAGAACTACAGAGGATGTAACCAGCACTACAGAGGGTCCGACCTCTGCAACAGAGTCTCTAACAACAACAACAGAGGCTCAAAGCACAAGTACAGACACTGCAACAACAACTACTCAAGGTCAAACCATAACTAGTGAGGCTCCAAGAACAAGAACTGAAGCTTCAACTACAACTACTGAGGCCCCCTCAACAAATACAGAGGATTCAACCACTACAACAGAAGCCCAAAGCACAACGACAGAGGCCGCCACAACTACTACAGAGGCTCCAACCACAAGAGGAGAGGAATCAACCACAACTAGTGAGGCTCCGACCACAACTTCAGACAGTGGAACGACAAGTACAGAGGATGTAACCACAACAACAGAGGCTCCAACTACTACAACAGAGGCTTCAACTATAACAACAGATGTTGAAACAACAACTAGAGAGGCTGCGTCCACAAGTGCTGAAGGTCCACCCAGAACTAGTGAGGGTCCGACAACTACCGAAGCTCCAACCACTAGATCGGATGCTCAAAGCACAGCAGAGGCTCAAACCACTACTACAGAGGGTTTGACCACAATAACAGAGGATCGAACCACTACTACTGAGGCTCCAACAACAAGTTCAGACAGTCCAACCACAACTACAGATGATGTAAGCACATCTACAGAGGGTCTGACCACTACAACAGAGTCTCTAACGACAACAACAGAGGCTCAAAGCACAAGTACAGACACTGCAACAACAACTACTCAAGGTCCAACCACAACTAGTGAGGCTCCAACAACAAGAACTGAAGCTTCAACTACAACTACTGAGGCCACCTCAACAAATAAAGAGGATTCAACCACTACAACAGAGCCGAAACACACAACAGAGGCCGACACAACTACTACAGAGGTTCCAACCACAAGAACAGAGGAATCAACCACAACTACTGAGGCTCCGACCACAACTTCAGACAGTGCAACCACAACAACTGATGATGCAACGACAAGTACAGAGGATGTAACCACAACAACAGAGGCTCCAACTACTACAACAGAGCCCCAAAGCACAACAGAGGCCGAAACAACTACTACAGAGGCTCCAACCACAAGAACAGAGGAATCAACCACAACTACTGAGTCTCAAACAACAAGTTCAGACAGTCCAACCACAACAACTGATGATGCAACGACAAGTACAGTGGTTATAACCACAACAACAGAGGCACCAAATACTACAAGAGAGGCTTCAATTACAACAACAGACATTGAGACAACAACTATAGAAGCTGCTTCTCCAACTACTGATGACCTGACCACAGGTAGTGAAGCTCTGATAACTACTGAAGCTCCAACCACTACAATGGAGGCGCAAAGCACAACAGAGGATCTAGCCACAGTTACTGTGGCTACAACGACAACTTCAGACAGTCCAACCGCAACTACCGAGGCTGTAAGCCCAACTACACTACGTCTAACATCTACAACTGAGTCTCAAATGACAACAACAGATGCTCAATTCACAAGAACAGACACTGCAGCAACAACTACTAAAGGTCCAACCACAACTAGTGAGGCTCCAACAACAAGTACTGACTCTTCAATGACTCGAAGTGAGGCTACAACAAAATCTACTGAGGTTTCAACCACTACAAC
This sequence comes from Acholoe squamosa, assembly GCA_949317995.1. Classification (NCBI taxonomy): domain Eukaryota; kingdom Metazoa; phylum Annelida; class Polychaeta; order Phyllodocida; family Polynoidae; genus Acholoe; species Acholoe squamosa. Next base: position 17,179,187 of record OX439051.1, read on the forward strand.
AGAGGCTCAAAGCACAGCAGAGGCTCAAACCACTACTACAGAGCCTCAAACCACAAGAAATGAGTCAATAACAACTACTGAGGCTCCAACTTCTGAGGAAGGAGCAACCACAGATGAGGGAACAACCACAACTTCAGTGGTTACTACTTCTGAGGAAGGAACAACCATTACGCCAGAGGAAGGAACAACCACCACGACACAGGAAGGAACAACCACAATCACCAAGGGAGGGACAACCACCACTACTGATGAAGGAACAACAACTACCAGAGAGGAAGGAACAACCTCCACTACAGAGGAAGAAACAACCACTACGACCAAGGCAGGGACAACTACCATAACAGAGGAGGTGACAACGGCCACCACAGATGAGGAAACAACCACTGCTCCAGTGGAAGGGACAACCACTACTTCTGAGGAAGAAACAACCATTACCACAGATGAAACAACGACCACCGGGGAAGGAATAACCACCACTGCAGCGGAAGGAACATCTACTACAGTAGAAGAACAAACAACCACCACAACAGAGGAGGTGACAACGGCCACCACAGATGTGGGAACAACCACTGCTCCAGCGGAAGGGACAACCACTACTTCTGAGGAAGGAACAACCATTACCACAGATGAAACAACAATGGCCACCGGGGAAGGAATAACCACCACTGCAGTGGAAGGAACGTCTAATACAGTAGAAGGAACAACCACTACTACAGAGGAGGTGACAACGGCCACCACAGATGAGGGAACAACCACCACTCCAATGGAAGGGACAACCACTACTTCTGTGGAAGGAACAACTATTACCACAGAGGTTTCAACAACCACTGACGGTGAAGGAATAACCACCACTGCAGGGGAAGAGACAAACATTACGACCCATGAAGGAACAACCACCACTACAGAGGAGGTGACAACAGCCACCACAGATGAGGGAACAACCACCACTACAGTGGAAGGCATATCAACCACTATTGTGGAGGGAACAACCACTACAGAAGAAGTAACAACCATCACCACTGAGGAAGGAACAACCACCACAACTGCCCCCACCACAACCACGGTTTCCACTACCCCAGTTACAACAACCTCCCCAACCCCCATACCAACCACTGTTCCTCCCATAGAGGAACCAGACATTAGTAAGTATTATCAGTTGTACTATACTTTATTATCTGAATTATTATACAGTTTTGCTTAATTGCAAAACATCAGATGATAAATTAATTTACGCACACTCAGCCATTTTGGGATAGTTAACCTCTTATGTAAGCTGCTTTATGAAAGCACATTCTTGAATTTTAAGGATATACTTTCATGAAACAGCTTTCAACCAGATGATAAATCCAAGCAGAGCTCAGGTACAGTTACAGATGCTATAATTCCTAATCAATACCATTATCGTTGTCCCAGAACTCTGCATTTTAACTCACAATTGGGACTAAGTATTACATCTGGTTCTGTGTGTTGGCTCCTTGAGAGGCATACTTTCAGTCTAAATAAAAAATAATTTTCCACAGAGGATGAATCCTATAGCATCACATCGAACCTGCAATGGGATGTAGAGTACGATGAAGAGTTGGATAAACCTGAGTCAGAGGTGTTCTTGATGCAAAAGGCTCATGTTGAAAAGCAGGTAAGAGCAACTGAGCGACGAATTCTATTCAATAAATGATATTTTGCCTTATAATAGATTTAATGAAGTTGAATAGAGAGTACACTTACTAATGTAGGTTTTTGTACTGATCTTTTGTTCGTTTGATCAGTAGGATTAATGGCATCACATAATTCCAATTATCTGTTTCTAATCACACCAATGATACTATGTGTAGTTCTATAGTTACACAGCAGAATTATTATTCCAAATTAGAACATGAGATTCATTATCGGAAAATGGGGACATGATATCATAGCCACAAAATCAATATTGTCTTTATGTGCTGTATGAGTGGGCTTATCAGTATTCACAGGCATCTTGAATATAGATAAACCATTTTGGATCTACCTGCATGCTAAATCCAATTATACTGCAAAAGATGGTATGCTTCAAATCCAAACTGTATCACTGCCAAAGTGTTTCAGATTCACATTTCTGTCCTGTTACAACAGCTTACAGAAGTTTACAAACCAGTGTCTGGCTTTAAATCTATTGATGTCTACAAATTCAAAAAGTAAGTAGAAGAAATACTACATGATATATTCTCTCTTTATTGCTAATAACAGGGATATGGCGCTATAACTACCATATTTCAATAATTTTGTATCAACAGTTCACTGTACTGTACATCATAAGGCAGCAAGGATCACTTTGTTTTATCTCTGTTCATTTGATACTTCAAAGGATTTTTGTACCTTTTATTGTTAACATTTGAAATAACAGTCTTGATCATTTTCAGAGGCAGCACAATTGCAGATTACAATATCGTTCTTGAGATTACTAAAATTCTGGACAATACAGATAATATTACAACTGAGATCGTTATAGCTATGGATGACTTGGTGAATGTTACCCTCAATGGAACAGATCCCAACAAAGCTGCATTTAATGCGACAAAGAAAAAGTTAGGCGAAGGTAGTGATTTTGCTGGTGATTTTGACATTCACTCTTCAAAGAATATTTTGGTCTGCACATACTTTATCTCTGGAGCTTAGCAAAAGACTGTTCTAACAAGTATAATGGCACAGATTTATTTAAAAAATGCTCTAGGACTTATTTGAAACATTTATTTATATTGCCACAGTGTAGTAGAGCTAAGACTTACCTGGACATTCTTAGGATCCTTTTGGACCACCTTAGTGAACTGATCTATTTTCCTTATATTAAATCTCTTTATATCTGCATATTGTAACTTTGAATTAATTAGAATTTCCATTACTCTTGACAGAATTGGAGAACCTGCAAGAAGATGTGCTAAAGGCTGTGTGTGACAGGAATCTGTACCCAAACACCTGTAAACTGAGCCACAACTGTCAAGTCATCAATGATACAAGACCTATCTGTATCTACAAGTGTCTGGAACACAAGTGCGGGAAGAGAGAAACGTGCTACCTAGATGCTAGATTCTTGCCTGACTGCATGTATGATTTGTTCCTACCTCTAAATTTCAATTAAGCAAGCTTAGCTTGATATGCCAACATTCTCTTTTTTCAATTTGATCTGAAACAGCATCAGCTGAACTGAGATTAATTTGGATTGAGGACAGAACCATTTTCTTGTAATTTCATTCTTTCTTACCACTGTAAAGTGTCATATTATACTAGACAAATGGTAAGGATGATAGTCGTACTAGAAGTAAACACATTTTGTCTTATCAAGCTATAGCGGATATGCTTTATGATTATTTTCAGGTGTCTTGCTGGAACTTTCTATACTGGTTCAGAGTGTGTGGACCAGTGGCTAGTCTTTGGTCCTGTCATAGGCATAGGCAGCCTTCTGATACTTGGGTTGGTCATTTCGTTACTTCTGCTGGGCAAAAGTAGGAGACATGCTAGTAACTACAGTGACAACACCCAAGCAGGGTAAGTAGACACCATGTCCTTCACAACAGACTTCCTGAATTATCGGTCTGCTTGGATATACCTTAGAGTTGTAACAAGGGTTTCTGCTATAGAAGTATTATTGTTGCCTAAGAACGCTTAATTTAACTGACTTTTGTCAATTCTAAATAGGGGTCATATAAAAAAGATAACACTTACTTATCACAAGCAGGTGGATAACAGGAGAGATTATCAGATTATATTAAATAGTTAAATGCCAATGTAATAGCTTTTATTTTCAGCCTTGAAGCTGGAGATGTGCCGGTGGATCGTGTTGATGGCAGGAACTCGTTTGAACGTATTTCTGCTATTTCTGAATATGAAACACCCTCCCTTAGAGGCTACTACTCCAGAGACAATAATGTAAGGATAGGTTCATATGATAAGGTGGTCTACACCATTAGGTTGTAGCATCTTAGGTCATCACCCAATAACAGGTATAAAAATATTACTAAGTCACCGAAGAAAAGATCCCTACCTCAACCTTCAAGTGGCAGCTTCAGAAAGCTACATGGTAGCTCAAACAGAGGAATCTATGTAAGAAGACAATCGTCCTCAGCTCCTAGTACGGCAGCAGCTATCCATTGATGATGCTACCTTTCGACATGTAACCAGTGGTTACAAGTGGTACCCTAAGGCAGGGACTGTATTGTTAAGCACCCCATCCATATGTAAGAAAATAGCGGAGTTAGACCAACCCTTCAAATTTAATGCTGATTATGTTTCAGCCTGATTCGAAATTGTTAATAAACTATTTTTTAAGAACAATGGGTATACATTATATTAACGCATTGGTATTGACAGTACATTTCAATCTATTTCTCTGATCAGATAATGTAAAAGAGTCATTCACAATAATTCACTGTGTGATTCTGAAAGCTAAGAACTGATATAACATATCGGAGTGTGTTATGATAACAGAATCAAAAGATTCAGTTACACAGATGTTTGTGTAAAATATCACGTGTATACACAGTTTATCTTTAGAATATCAATCAATTTTAAAATGACAATATAAAGCCTTAACTATAATTATAGGAGTAATGTATGGATAAGTAATGCATAACTAAAGTCTGTACAAGACAAACCCTAATTTTAGAAACATTCCCAGCAAATTGTCGTTATCTGTCGCCATGATTGGTCATCAATGGTGACTCCTTTTTGAGTGATAACTCACTGCGTCATCTTTCGCCACTGTGTGTCAGTCTCACATGGCATGGCAATTTATCACAACAGTCACCAGCATGATCTCACTCACTGCGTGAGTATGTGCCACCCCTTGTCATCCCTCACAAAGCATGGTGACTTATCACCACCATCGCCAACATGGATCTAACTCACTGCGTGAGTATGTGCCACTGCCTGTCAACTCTCACTCAGAATGGCGGCTTATCACAAGCATCGCCAACATGGATCTGACTCACTGTGTGATTATGTACCACTCCCGTGCCACTGGCATCAACTCTCACACAAAATGGCGACTTATCACTACCATTGCCAACATTGGTCTCACTCAATGCGTGAACTTGTGTCACTCCATGTCAATGCTCTCTGAGGATTGCATCATCTGTCAGTCACTCTCACTCAGAATGGCAACTTATCACCACCATTGCCAGCCTTTGTCTCACTCAATACGTGAATTTGTGTCACTCCAAGTCAATGGTCTCTGAGGATTGCATCATCTGTCACTCACTCTCACTCAGAATGGCAACTTATCACCACCATTGCCAAAGTTGTTGAGACAGCACCACTGTTCAACATGTAGCCTATCTAGGAAGTGTGGGCATGAAGTATAAGTCCCATACTTATCAAATGTGCTTTGTTGCATGTAATACTTCAGGGTTGAATCAAACAAGATTATATAGAGAAAATATCAATTAAATTTAGATAGAGGTAACTCTAAAATGAAAGCAACTATCCATAAACACCTTTTGTCTGGTTACAGGAAAAATACATAAGGAAGTATCTACATGAACACCTTGTCTGTGGTTAGAGGGAAGATACATATGGCAGTACCTTCTCTGGCAAAACATACATTGATCTGGCAGATGTGAGGCTGCATGATTACCAATGTCGATGATCATGAGCTTTTCATCTAACAAGATGAGTGATCACCAGCATCGCCATCACTGGTGAGTCTGAGTGATCACCACTCTCGCCATCCATGGTGAACCTGCACTATGACGTGGTGCGCATTTCATCTAGCGAGGTGAGTGATCAACCGCCTTGCCATCCCTGGTGAGTGTGAGTCATCACGATCCTCGCCAACCGTGGTGAATGTGCATTATGGCATGGTGTGCGTTTCATCTAGCGAGATGAATGATCACCTGAGTGACCATCCCCCGTGAGTGTGAGTGATCACGATCCTTGCCATCTGTGGTGAATGTGTGTTATGACGTGGTGTGCGTCTCATCTAGCGAAGTGAGTGATCACTCATGTCGCCATCCCTGGTGAGGATGAGTGATCACTCATGTCGCCATCTCTGGTGAACATGCACTATGACGAGGTGCGTGTTTCATCTAGCGAGGTGAGTGATCACCTGCGTCGCCATCCCTGGTGAGTCTGAGTGATCACCATCCTCGCCATCTGAGGTGAGGCCATGTGATCAACACCATTGCTATTCCTGGTGATCTTGTGCTATAACGACGTCGTGTTCCATCTAGCGACATGTGTGAGCCACTTCACACAGGTTGACGAGGAGTCACGACAATTTGCTGGGTTCTCTTGAAATAGCAAGATCATCAGTGCTTGTTTGGAATAATTTTATGACTACGAAATTAATATAAAAAATGTTTCATACACTAGGTTTTCTCAATCATAATTATGGCTGTGACATTGTAAATACCTTATATATTTATTCTGAATAAAACACATCTTTTGTGTTACACCCTATCTAAAGTCTCTTTCTGGTTGTACTTGCCATCTGAATGACCAATGATTATCTCACCCAGAATATATATATATATAAGTGACTAAAGTTGAAAGTTCTGTATCTTAAAAAGTTTTTGAACAAGGCCATTAATTTTTGTCATGCTGAAAGGACTATATTGGGGGAAGTTATTCACCAAGACAGCAGTTCCTATGATGGATTTAAGACATACTAGCCTTTGCCCTTGACTTAATCTGTCGGATGGACACAAAAATTGAGAAGTTATCATTGCACAGCTATAAAAACGGAACCGATAGAGATAAGTGTGTATAAATGGTGGTTCCATGGAGCCAAGATGTTGCTCTTTCAATGTAATAAAGTTATGAAATGTTATTCTGAGTTTCGTCATTCTTGGCCCCTGGGAGGGAATTGTACGTGCTCAGGAAATTTGGCCCATATGTATGGTAAAGTTTAGTACTGAAAGGGGCCCTTTAACACAACAGTTACTAATGAAACTAACAATATAATAACAGTTTAAAAGGATGGTCAAGTGTCTTCTACCCTTCCTAAAGGGATACACTTCCCTTTCAATTAAAAAAGTGAATTTAGTAGTACTATTTATCGAATCATTAATAGAAAAAAAATGACATTGATTTGTAGTTTATTGGTCTGTCTGCAGTGAAAGTGTAACCTCATACTATTGATAAAAGAAAGATAGTCACAAATTGAAAGCTAGTTATCTTTTTAATCATACAGGCGTATGAGATAACGGATGGAAATGAGGTAGGAATAAACCCGGTGTATGGTGGAGTGCAGGACGCTCAACATTATAGCTTTACACCTGACCTGAAGAAGGTGGATACCAGTACCACTGTAAGTATAGAATAGTTAATGTTGGATGTAGATATGGAAAGCTGTGATGGAACTAATCATAGAACAATTAACTAAACTGGTATAACATCAAACGTATCAATCAGAAGATGTTTCATGAGGCTATTAAGACCACCCCATATACTAGCATTGGATATTTAGCAATACGTAGGGTATAGGAAGGCATTTCCCAGGCAACAATTCTTTTGGAGTTTATTTCATGTTGAAAGGAGTGGAATACGGATGCCCCATAGACTTAACATAGGAGCTCCGTATCTCACACCCCATGAGATATCCCTTGCCCGTATCTCATGGCCAGTAAAAGCAACCCAAATGGTTCATCTAAGATAATTTTTGAATATTTCCGACTGAGACAACATGAAATCGATACAAAGGTTCACGCATGGTGGGTCTGACTTAAGTGGAGGCTCCACTACGCTATTTTTTGGTACATTCTTACCTAATGTTATCCCTATAGTGCCTAAGATATAGGGTGTTGACATTTCTATATTGTGAACATGAGATTCAAAATTGCAAACATGAGATTTCATGGGTGATCTCTCTCCTTGTGTGCCATATTTACAAACTAACTTGCACCTGCATAGACTCTGTGATTGGGTGGGAGATCAATATACATGTATACATACACATCAAGACAGCATAATATGAATAACAACACAGCAGTCACATAGATCGAATGGTCTTGTACTGTAAAAATCAAACCTGTCTGATATTGAGTTGCAGAGAGTCATCCGCATGAAAGTCTGCAATATTTACATAAGGTCAACTTGATTCAGTAAACAACAACATATTTTGACAAAAAAACTTTGCCTGAGATCATACACAAGCCCTCTGCTATATAAACAAATCACTCTATTTCTATTGCTACCTTTCAATGATAACAAAACTCTCTTTATATGGCACAAACACAGCTTTTGTGAGAATATCTCCGATTCTCAGCAGAAATCATGTAGTGGAGTCTCCACTTTAGGGTTATCTCAAAAGACGAATGGACCTTTGTCTATTTATAAGCCAAAATACCAAGGAATATAGAATTTCCCTATATCCTACAGTCTTTCATTATTAACCAATACGATTTTTTTCACAGGTTATCTTACCACGGTTTGGATCTTCTTCAACTGATGTGGATACTCTCGATGGTCTGGTTTTGGGTGGAGAAGCCATAATACCAGAATCACCAGTTGTCGATAATGATGCCTTTTCGCTCAGCCTTCAAGAAAGTGACACATCAGACTTGCACTTTTATGGCAGGAACTTTAGTCCAAATGATGAAGAAGATGACTTTGATTATGACATCCAAGAAAGAAGAACCCCAATCCACCTGAAAACTGGTCTTGCAGATGATGAGATTAAAAATCGTTATACTGCAAGTGTATATGACGCACCATCAACTGCATATGATGCTGCAATACCAAAAGGTAATAACCTTAGGCCCCATCCAGCAATCCCATCTAGGAGGTACTCTCCACTGTCTACTGAAAGTGTTAATCATGCAGCTTTCCCAGGAATCATGAGTAGTAGTTTTGTAGGGAATCCTACCAATGGCAGGAACATTGAATATGTACCACCCAAGGACCTTAGTTCTCGAAAACAACAGGCACTGTCAATAGGTGGGAGAGCACAGTCTCATCATGATGATGTTAGGTTGCGTGAAGAAAATTATTCACAAAATTGGGGAAACCTTAATAGCAAATGGTCATCGGCGGATGATAGCATGTGGTACTGAAGGATTGTATTGAACAGTCATTAACCTTTTTGTGCCCAGGAATATTAGGCTATTTCTAGCTATTTCCTATATGACTGCTTTGAATCTGATAGTACCCCGCGTATAAGACGCACCTCGCGTATAGGGTGCACCCAGACTTTGAAGATATGAGAAAAAATATTAAAAAAATCATAACTTCTGTTCTAATAAAAAAAAAGATTTCAAAATTCAAAAACCTATGACCTTTTCAAACGTTCCCCCCTGCATTTCTCACCCATGCACAGGAGCAGATAGGTGGTGTAAATGTTTAGAGAAAAAAGTCCCCAAAAATATTCTGCTTCTATAAGGTGCACTGGTAAGGGCTCCGTCCTCATGTATAAGGTGCGCCTTATACGCGAGGTATTACAGTTATAATATTGTTTGCATATTGCTTTTCATAAGGACAGTTCAGATTACTTATCTGAATGTTCTCTGGGTGGACATTTCTTATAATCATAAACATCAAAAAATCTTTTTTGGGAACTTTGACAACATACATTCTATCTGATGATGTTAGTAGATTATTCTGGTGTTCATAGGGCTGAGTCATTTATTCTTTAGCAAAGTCTTGCTATTTGGGAATATAATGATTTCTTTTGATATCAATATGGGAGCTTTTTGTTGTAGGAATAGAATGATATTGAAAACATATTCAGCATCTCCTACAAAAGTTAGGTTGAGATGGTAAACTATTATCTTGTCTATCTTTGCAAATATTTTTGTTATCCTTAGCCTTGCTATAATATTATTGGGAATCCTGGTCTTGGCAGCCCTCCTCCTTTCATTCTAAAATGGAAATAATGGTGATTTTCCATCCTCAATATTTCAATTTGGCACCAAAAGGACCTCTGATAATGCTTGCTCAGTGTTACTGGTAGTGCCACTGAACTCGTGAGGTGATACCCTTTCTATTGGTGGTTTAGCTTTGAAAATTGACCAAGCAGAAGTGCCTGAGTGAATATGTCCAGGTGTTTTAAGGGCCGGCACCATAGGGTTAAGAACTATATATCCAAGATCCAGTGATGATAAATCACAATTTATGTTTCTACACAAGTAGTACCTCGCATATAAGGTGTGGCTCATAGTATTATGTAACTTATCAACGTCCACTCAACCCCATAGTGCACTTGGCCTCTGGTGCACGATTGAGCCATACATTTCCTATATAAATTTCTGCAACAGACGTCGTTATAGCACAAGATCACCAGGAATAGCAATTGCTATGCCACGTGAGTCTAACACACAGTGGCGAAAGATGACGGAATGAGTTATCACTCAAAAAGGAGTCACCATTGATGACCAATCATGGCGACAGATGACGACAATTTGCTGGGAAGGATTGAGATTTCTGTGACAGGTACACATACAAGTGACTTCCAGACTTACTACTATATATGGTTTACTAAAACAATGGATGTTATATGCAAGTAGTTTATTTACCTATTTGGTGGTATTCGATCTTTTAACATTCATTTGCCTATCTGGTAATGTTCATATTAATCCGGCAATATTCATTTGCCTATCTGGAGGTTAATTCAGAAGGTCCTGGGATCGCTACCTCAGCGATCTTAGGAATTATTCTGCCTTATCCAATTAAGTGATCTCAAGATTAGACTGTCATTCCTTATCACAGCCAGCACTAAGATTGCAGTGATCTTAGCCTCAGCCCTCCTACACCATTCCAAGTAGAACACACTATACACAGGTGCAAGAGGCCCATAGTGAAAGAATAGCAGTGGAAACACTCTCTCTCACAAGAGTGATTAAACAAGCGTTAAACCCCCTCCCCCCTATATGAGCTACTTATAGAGTATAGGGTGCAGTTGACCTCGTACGGTATTCAAGTGCACTTCATGCCTGAGTAGCCTAAAGAGCCTTCAAGGACTCTCAGAAAACTTCCTTCCTCCCCTCTATATGTATACAGCAGGGACATTCACTCTTGGGAGCAGGAGTGTTCCCTGTGAGGGCTCTTGTACTCAGGTGAAACTGCTATGCAATTATTACAGTGATCTTATGGCTGGAAAAGGAATAGTGAAGGGATCACAGGACTTGCTATGCCTGACTGGCCTGCAACCACTGCATTAGCTAGGGTAGCCTGGTTAGGTCTTATGATATGTGCCTATGCTAAGATCGCAGGGATAGAAATCCCAGCACCTTTGGAATTAACCTCCAGGTGATATCACAATATGCATATCCGAGAACATTCAAGAGTCTATCTGAGAATATTCATGCCTATCTTTGTGATATTCCTATACCCATCTAGTAATATTCATTTGCCTATCTGGTCATATCGATATACTCGTCTTGGAATATTCACAATTATGTAGTATAAGGTTTATACTCTTAATTGCTGACATTCTTTGATGGTAAAAATGTGTTGATCCACAAAGCCTGACATTACCGTTATCTAGATAGATATAGCTGTGTCATATACATTTATTTCATTCCTCGACGTATCTATCAAACAACAAATAGATTATGATGTTTTATAATGTCGATAATGTCAAACAATGTTATCAAAATTGAATTTGCAAACAGAATACAGTACTATGTTTGGGCATTTATAAGCTGAAAGTCGTTTCTGGTTGCTATCAAAATACTTTATTTGCCTAGTCTAGTTAGGGCTGGATGTGTTTAAGTATTTTATTCACAGCGAAGTGGGAGAATATTGTTACAGTGCCCATAGAACATTGATTCGGCATTGAAAACTGGGGGATCAACGCTGATCAACAACTGGTCAATGTTAATTCAACTGGTTTTTGTGCATCTCAGGACCGACTTTACCGATTACAGGATAGCACTGGCAGGAATGCTAGTTAAAATACTGGGTTACCAAACTATTTTAGAGGTCCAGGTATATTTTTAAAATTTTTCCCAATTACCACATTGTCTAGTCTGGTTAGATTTATAGGTTTAGTATGTCACCTAATAATAGTGTTTTTAGATAATGTAGGGTATTTATTGCAACTTTATTGTTAAGACATAGACAATGACCTTACGAAGTATTTGGACATGTTTCTTGAATAAAAAGAATGATGAGCCAGATTTTGTGAAATTCTTTACCAGTAATTCAAAAAAAGAAAAATCATTTTGTTACATTTCCCAATATTCAGTGGCTAAATGCGTGACTGATGACTTTGACCTGTTCACTCCCACAAGAGGAACCCCCAATATCATACATGTGTATGTTGAAAGGTAATATAATGTGATGTGTAAGTGTGCCGTTTGCAAGGATTTTTTTCCTAAGAATCTTCGCATGTAAATAAATCTCATTCATCTCCTAAACAGTAAAAATGAAAATAATATAATTGAGTTGTGCAAACATCACTCAACCTCTATATTACATGGGAAGAACACAGTAATCTTTCAACATAATGGTATTTCTTTAAAGCAAGTATATGAGCAGGTAGCTTATCAGCTACTTTATCTGGGTGTGGCACTGTTTCAGACAACAGTTAAGATAAGGTCTATTTACTGCACCTCTCAAACAACCATTATTTTCGTTGGTCTACTTTTATTGGTGACTTTATTATCATCTGAATGGTGTTTAGTACATTGTATCTAAGTAGTATAGTATGTTTCGGAACGGGACTATAGCTAATCTAAGGATATTACTCACTAGGCATGCAGCCAATCAGAGGCCTCCATTTGGTCACGTGACCTGGACCCCCCTGGTGTACCTCATTTGCATAATAGGCCATGCCCCCTTAGCCAATCATAGCCCTCCATTTGGTCACGTGACCCCTCATTTACATAATAGACCACGTCCCTTTATGCTAATGAGACCTCATTTGCATTATAGACCACATGACCTCCCTTGTTTGTAAACTACATGTGATCTAGCTGAGTGACTTAACCACATGGTTTCTATAATAGGTTATACCCCTTGATCACATGGTGTAGTCACGTGACCACTTGTTTGTAAACAAGGGATGCATGAAAGGACTGAGCTTTTCTCAAGAAGAAATAATTAAGCATTGGTTAACTTTCCATTTTTGCGATGAGAGGACAAAACAAAAAAGGCAAGCTAAAAGCTTGCCAAAGAAAAATTTGCGGCCTTTAGTTTGTTTTTAACGCAAGCTAAAAGCTTGCCCCCAAGAAAAAATCTTTGGGAATTTTATCAAAATTTTATATAGCAAATAAAACAAATCACTGTTATGCAAATGAGGATTAACCGTTTATTCAATTAGAAACCTGACTACCACCAGCATGTAGTTACATGAAGATATTTATCACAGTTTCTAACATCTGTGATTTTACCGAGATAAAGAACATGTGACTTATACATGGCGATTATGTACTATAGAGTAGTACTAAACTGCTAAAAAACATTCCTGTACGTGACACTAGAGCATACAGCTAATATTAAAGACAAAAGCTGGTGGATGAGCGACGTGGTGCATGCCCATATGATCATGTGACCAAATTGAGACCTCTAATTAACTAAGGGCTACTAAACTACTAAAATCATATTTGTATGTGACACTAGACCATACAGCTAACATAAAGACAAATAATTGTCGATGAGCGTTGCGATACATCTCCATATATGATCATGTGACCTCGACCTTAATCTGGAGCCCCCTTGTGAGCTCCTTATTTTGAAAAAAAGACCACACCCTCTTAGCCAATTAGAGTTTTCCTTTCGGTCAAGTGACCTGAACCTTTTTACATGAGGTAGTCAGATATTGGATAGGATAATCTACTTCCTGACTGTTTTTGGTTGGAGTTTGACTTTTAAAAGAGTTCTGCGGTCAACTCTGTACCCTTTAAACTGATAGCACCATCCTCTACTGTATTTAACAGTGGTCCTTTTTCTTGTTGCGTATTATTTTACCGAAGAAAGAGTTTCCCATTACCTTATAACAGTATGAGAAGTAATCGCTTAAATAGTCACCATATCCGTCAGCTGTAGTTACACCAGCATGGTTTTCTCCAGCGTGAGGGTGATAATATTCAACATCAGCAGCAGCAGCAGTAGTAGCAGCATCTTCATCAGTAGGAGTAGTAGCATCTTCCTCAGCAGGAGAAGCAGCAGCAGCAGCAACAGCAGCAGAAGCAGCAGCAAAAGCAACAGCAGAAGCAGTAGTAGAAGCACTAGTAGCAGCAGCACCAGCAGCAGTAGCAGCAGCAGTAACACCTTCAACAGCATCAGCAGCAGCAGCATCATTAGCAGCAGCAGTAGCAGCAGCAGCATCAGTAGCAGCAGCAGTAGCAGCAGCAGCATCAGTAGCAGCAGCAGTAGCAGCAGCAGCAGCAGTAGCAGCAGCAGTAGCAGCAGCAGCAGCAGTAGCAGCAGCAGTAGCAGCAGCAGTAGCAGCAGCAGCAGCAGTAGCAGCAGCAGTAGCAGCAGCAGCAGCAGTAGCAGCAGCAGTAGCAGCAGCAGCATCAGTAGCAGCAGCAGTAGCAGCAGCAGCAGCAGTAGCAGCAGCAGTAGCAGCAGCAGTAGCAGCAGCAGCATCAGTAGCAGCAGCAGTAGCAGCAGCAGCACCAGCAGCAGCATCAGTAGCAGCAGCAGTAGCAGCAGCAGCATCAGTAGCAGCAGCAGTAGCAGCAGCAGCACCAGTAGCAGCAGCAGTAGCAGCAGCAGCAGCAGTAGCAGCAGCAGTAGCAGCAGCAGCATCAGTAGCAGCAGCAGTAGCAGCAGCAGCAGCAGTAGCAGCAGCAGCAGCAGCAGCAGCACCAGTAGCAGCAGCAGCAGCATCAGTAGCAGCAGCAGTAGCAGCAGCAGCAGTAGCAGCAGCAGCAGCAGTAGCAGCAGCAGCAGTAGCAGTAGCAGCAGCAACATCAGTAGCAGCAGCAGTAGCAGCAGCAGCACCAGTAGGATAATCAGGGATTACCCCATGTGGGTTGTAGGTAAAAGCAGCTGCGGTAGCATCTTGTGCAGTAGGAAAAGGTTCTGAATTGTTAATTCTTTTCGTATTCCTTAAAAACTGTATCTTAGTAGGTTTTTTACTCATGGTGAGGGTTAAAGAGAGAGTGTGAGTAAATGAAATTTTCTCTCTCCCTTATATACTCCTCTGGAAATAAGCCTCTTACTGTAGTTTAAATAGATGAAAAGGTGGCTTTTGTTTTAATTCACCTACTAACAAAGGGAGGGGTAAAACTTAAGAAATCTTATAATACCTTGACTTTGATTCTCATAATCCTAATTAGTTACATTGTTTTACACCTGTAAGTCACATTAATATATTTATCACAGTTTCTAACAGCTTTAATTCCACCAAGATTCCTTTTTTTCAGCTGGATACCTCCATAGAACCCTTAGATCGTTAAGTGTGGTTGGTCTCAGAGGAAAAATCCGATCAAAACACTTTGATTTCTCTCTTACAAGATTATATTTCCCTTTGTTGTTAACCACCCCTGTAGTTTTTTGTATACTAACAAGACTTTGAACACCTTAATCTCCCAACGTTCCATAATCCTCTTATACATGTAAGCAACATTAAGGTAATTATCACAGTTGTTACACCTGTTATCCCACCTGATACCTTTATCCCAAAAAGCATTTTTCCTTTTTCATGTTGATTGATCCAGGGGTGGAAGGATCCAGGTGAAAACATGATTAGTTCATTCTCTCGACTATATAAAGAACCCTGATTTTTTTTGGAAGGGCAGATCACGTCTGCTGTCTCCTTTGACAGCATCAGTGGTAAAAGGGGCAGCAAAAGCAGGAACATGAGCAGCGGTAGGAGCATGTACAGCAACTGGAGTGAGTGGAGCGACAGCACCAGTGGGAGTATGTACAACAGTAGCAGCAGTAGCAGCAGCAACAGCAGCAGCAGTAAGTACAACAGTAGTGACAGTAGTAGCTAGTAAGGCGAGCAGAACTAGCGTAAAAGGAGCGGTAGTAGCAGCAGCAGTAGCAGTAGCATCAGACACAGTAGATGATCGTAGTAGAAGTAGTACTAGTAGGGGTACCAGAAAAAAATTACCAGTGTTACTCCCTGTAAGGTACTTGGAGAACTACTACCAACCTTAAACTATAGATTTCAACAACCACCCAGACAACCAATACATGACTGTGGTATGGATACAATAAACAAAAGTTTGTCACAAAAATATGGAAAGGAAGAATAGTTGGCAGATTTGTGAGGTTTAAAGTTTGCCATCAGGTGTTTCTGTGTAAGTGGGAACATTTTGTTTTAAGATAATTTAGTACTTGATCGAAGTAATTTGTTTGAATAACCCATTCTATTTACCTTCAAACAGTTGTTGTTCCCTTCCATGACGCAGATTTGAATTTCATTGAGACAACAGACTATTGATAGGTATCCCTACCCCACTAGAGTGTGAATACACCACCCCCTCTTTACCACAATTTACTTTTGATTTTACCAAATGAGGATCTTTTATAGAATCTATGAAGGGTGTCCCTCCGCAAGAGACAGCGTAGACCTCCCCAACATACACTTTATTTATTGTCCTAACCGGTACTTGTAAAACCCTCACCTTCTCCAAAAAAGGTGTAATCAAATATAATCTCATTGATGACTGTATCCGATCATTTCAAATGTGTAAAAGCGTATGTAAAAGTAAAGTCTACAACGTTTAACAATGTTTGGAACAAAAAAAACATCGTATATATGTAAAGTTCGATCTGATTTAGACCCAAAAATGATTAATTACCTTCAAAAGTTCTTTACTACACCAATAGCGTCTCCATCTGGTGGCAAACAGTGGTGCTACTACTCATAGTACTGTATGTATGACATGGGTGGTTCTGTAGAGAAGCTATATCCTTGGTACATGATTGTCCAACCCAAAAGGAACAGGTCACTACTACTATGAATATAGTGTGTGTGTATAAGTTCCTGGGTGCAGATGGAATTCACTATACCCGACACTATACCAGACACTTAAACGTACTGTTACGGTATGATTTAAATGCAACACAAACAGCATGATGAGCTAAATGATACATCAGACACACCGTGATGGAAGAATAGGTAATTAACTTTGGTTAAAAGGGCGGTTCTGTAGAGAACCTGTTGTGACAGCGTTTTCCCAGTGACAGCGTTTCCCTCAGTTTCAAAACTACTGAGACAGTTGGACCAATGTCCTGAAATAGTCTAACCTGTGAAAAACAGGTTGCTATAGCAGCAGCAACTGGTGTGACTGTAGAAAAACAATGTCTGGCTTATGGTAGCCCCATTGCTATGGATGGTGGACCAGCCGCCTAATCGATGCCCATGCTTACATCATCCTCACTCAATACTACTTGTAAACCTTTTGACATTAACCAAAAAGGTGTCGACCAATCTCGACATTGTTTATAGTCTACCTGAATTTTTTTCGGCGAGAGAAACCGCTTCAGGTGTTAGGTCTATATTTTTTAAACAAATCCTAAATGAAATTGATATAGTACACCATCAATATCGATCTAATTTACATTAATGAATGCGTGTATGGTAAGCGAACAATCCAACAGAGCTCCTAGCGATATCCCCTAGTGAGAAGTCTAGGAACTAATTATTACCTTTGGTTCAATTGGGGCGTTGGACCCCAGTAGGTATGGTACTTATAAAGGGTGGTCTCAACCATGAATCGGTCAAGGCTGCATGTTCCCATCAAACAGGTACCCCACAACATCTCTCGGTCCAATGAGAGGGTGGGGTTTGTATTTGGTCATACGGTCATAGTCTGGCTGCATGGTACTTGGAACAAATATAGAGTCATTGAAATGGTAGTGTAAACAAAACAGCTCTGTATTCCACACTATTAACGACAAACACACAATATTTTGGACAATAACACATGTCCGACAACATACAAGAATCAAACGTCTACACACAACGTTGAATTTATTGCAATGAATTACATGTTACATTGGTGAAGTGATTATCTCAAATAGAAACAGTGGTGCCACCTAAAGCTACTTAAGGTCAACGGTTTAATTAAAACATTCACCACCAGGTGCCAGTAGCATAAACCTTCCATACCGTCCTATGTAGCATACACACAACCAAATATATTATAGATGTATAGGTCATAAGTCATAGAAACAGAGCATATCCCCCCCTTGGGCTGGGGGGGGGGGTCTGGAACCAAACCTAGGACTATCTTAAAGATTTTTTTTGTGGATAGTGTATAGGTGTTGGGGTACCTCCTCACGAGATATAATAATTAAATATGAAAACGGTTGCCATGGCAACGCCCCAAAGGTACATACCCTGGAAACAGTGTCTTGGCGAGTGATAATTGGGGGTAAATACCCTTAAGGCCTCCCATATGAGCATGGATATGTGTTTAACTCAGTTTAAGGTTATTATTATTGTAAATCTAGGTGTAAATGTTGGGTTTAGAGAGTTGTGATTAGGTATTCTGTTATTTTTCCTAAGCAATGGGGTATTTTCCTCCAAGGCCAACACTGGATTTTAACTCAAATTTAGGGCACAAAATATTCATTGTCTGTCATTAATCATACAAGGGACATAGAGTTAGAGAGAAGTTATTAATTACAAAGGAGACAATGCCCACGACATGTACTTTCAGGTGGTATATAGCTTTAGTGGGGGAAAAATCTGTTTGTACCTAAGAATTTCTATTCAAAACATGGAGTAATTATGACCAAAATCACTCGCCAAGACACTTTTTGGAGGTTTTACATATATTTGCCTATAGTATGCATATGGTTGTAGCAGTAGACCATAGTGCATCTACTATGGAAAAATTGTTTTATTTCGACTGTACTTGTCTCCCCCTTATGTGTGAAGGTGGTGGTTATGGTTAATTATCATTATTGCATCACTCGGGAAGACATTTTTCAATAAATTCAAAGATTGCTATAGAGTTCCATAAAGAATGCATCTCATCCATGATATTATAACTTGTTACGTTTTTTTCTTCTCTTGGTTGACTTCTATATAGTATACTCTCTCATATATATGCATAAGGACGTCCTTCTGTCCAATATTGCAGCAGGTAGGGGGAGAAAGACAAGAGGGGCTGATCATCACTCGGGAAGACACTTTTTCTTACAGTATAGACCTATTAAAATGAGAACGGTTCTAACAAGTATTTGGGACCGTCCACTTTGATATATATATGCTTCTATGCTCAAAGTTATGAAAAAGTTATGTTATAATAACATACATCTTGTCATAATTACTCTATTGTTAGTTATTCCATTATGGGGGTGGAGATGTTAATCCAAAATGCCAGAGACTCCAAGAGATATTTATACTATATATATACATGCATCCATTGATCTTACAGATTTACATGAATATACAA
Organism: Acholoe squamosa; assembly: GCA_949317995.1. Taxonomy (NCBI): domain Eukaryota; kingdom Metazoa; phylum Annelida; class Polychaeta; order Phyllodocida; family Polynoidae; genus Acholoe; species Acholoe squamosa. Next base: position 17,198,464 of record OX439051.1, read on the forward strand.
TTTTAAGTAGGCAGTAGATCTCAGAGCTATAGTTTGGGTTAGGGGGTACAGCGGGCAGCCCCAAGGACAACAGGACGGCTAGTTCTTCCTCTTCCTGACGAGCCTCTTGGCCACTTTACGGACAGCGCGGGAGGTAGCTGTCTGTCCGTAGAAGCGGGGGGGTCTTGACTCTTCCACATCCGGTTCCAGGACTTCGTCTGCAAAGGGCATCTCATCAATGATCTCTTGCTCCGTCCTGTTGTCCTCCTCCTCGGACAACTCGTCGTCGCTGTAGCTGACTCCGAGGTTGATGACGGGGGTCCAGCCCGGGCAGCCCTTCAACATCCGCCCATCCTCCCGCATGCAGCATGGACCGAAGCAGGAGAGTGGCCGGATGTGAAGCACACTGCCGATGGTGACCGCTTGGTGTGCTTTGGATATGCCGGTCACTTCACCGGTAGCCCGGATCTTGCGGCACTTCTTGCTCTTCCGGTTTGCATCGATATCCTTCTTACTCCGATGGATGAGTTGAATTTTCTCGGAGGAGACTTTATCCATGAAATCCTCTGCATTCTGTATAATTTGCTCCTTCTTGGTCTCCCGAGAAGCAATCCGCTCGATTGCCCCTCCCACCCCGTCGCAGGGGCCCTTACCATGACCACTCTCTAGCCAGGTCCAGGCACAGCGGACGTGGAAGAGAGTGGGGCTGTCCAGCAGCATCTGGCATATGTATCGGTTACGGTACTGCGACGAGGGGGAGTCGGACACAAACCAAACGAACTGCAACTGGGGGTGCTTAAGCCGGAGCTCTTTTATCAGGGCCTCAACAAAGGTAAACGTCTCCTCAAAACCATGGGTATGGTCATCAGAGACCCCAACAAAGTTGTAGTGGTACATGGTACCTTCATCTCCCTCCTCTGGGACCCAGTCGGGATCCTCCCGGTCAACTGGCAAGTTTGAAAAGTCCTTGACCTTGGCCACCATGGCCTTGAGAGTGATCTGAGGTTTAGAATAGTACGCTGACTGGATTTGTTTGGCATAGTCCGTAGTCCAGTTTTCAGCGTAGTCAACTTGGACTACGGACTGATGCATGGGGAGGCGGTCTTTCAGAAGCTTTACCTGGGAGTTCTGATTTTCTACTCTCCGACAGTGGGCCCTAAAGGAGGGTAGGAGGGCGACCAGTTTAGCCTTGAACACAGCCTTGGTTGCTATACGTTGAAACAGTCGCTGGCCACACATGGTGACTTCCTCCTCTGCATCCTCATCTTTGTTCTTTTTCCCTTGCTCCCGCTGTTGGCGTGCACTTTTCCCACCCTCCACCTCAGTTTTCTGTGGCTTATCCCATATGTAGTACTTCATGTGTGTAGCGGGGTACTCCTCCACTATTTCTTTGATTCTTTCGTCACTGAGTTCTAGGAGGCTGGTGGTGGACTTAGGTAAAGAAGAAACAGCCTGACACATGTATGCAATGTTGCTATGTGCCTTACAGAGACACGACTGACGCTTCATGACGTGAAACAATTTCACGTCATTTGGCCTGGCGCGCACAAAGGTGCTCTCGGACACCATGTCACTGGGGGCACATTGGGAGGTATACTTCCTGTAACTGTTGGTGAGGGTGTCCATGAGCACCACCTTCTGCTGCTCTATCCCATCCTTGTTCTTTTTCTTATTCGCCCCGTCTCTCTTTCCAGGTAACATGGCACTGTTCGCAGGGTCGCGCATCCATGCACGGACAACCTCTGCCTTTCTGATTCCGTCTTGCCTCCTTGCCTCAGGGAGCTGGAGGTCAGAGAAGACCCTATTACGGTTTACCCCGAGTTCCTTGGCGAGCACACTTTTGGTCCCCCATGGTAACTTTTGCTCCTTAAGCTCAGCGTCCATGCTGTTTTCGGATAACAGCTTCATCTTTTCCTTCTTTCCGAGTGTTGACAATTGTTTTTTCAGGACCATATATGGTTTTACCCTGTTCTCAACATTCTTGCGGGTCCTTGGGGTCATCCGCTCGTTCCTCATTAGATGGCTGGCACTCCTCCTAGGTGTGGCATCAGGGCCCAAGTAGTCTCTCTCCACATTGATGGCTTGTGGTGGGGGGTCTCTGACTGGGGATGGAGACAGAGAGGAGGACAGTCGCCTCCCTAGTTTTTTGGGCCTGCCTCTTTCCCTGTGTGGTGTTGGGCTTGGGTTGGGGGCAGGAGCAGGAGTGTCAGGGTTAGGTGCTGCGAGTGTCTGTTTTCTCAGCAACTTTACATTTTTGTCTCTTTCCTGCTTCAGTTGCTTAGAGAGCCGCTCTATCTCTCTTTGGAGGGCACGTGTAGCTGGCTCTTGGGACCAGGCTCTCTTGCTTCTGTCATCAAATGTACAAGTATCTACCATAAGTCTCTCTCTTTAAAAGTATGTTCATATCTATTTTTTTTAGAAGTAGTATCTCAAATACCTTGCATACCTCCGGGGCCAGAGGCCTACATTCCTTACTAACACTATTACACTACCCCCTGTGTCTTCCCGAGTGATAAAGAACGGTCCCAAATACTTGTTAGGACCGTCCACTTTGTACCATAGAAGTAACACTACCCCCTGTGTCTTCCCGAGTGATAAAGAACGGTCCCAAATACTTGTTAGGACCGTCCACTTTGTACCATACACGTAACACTACTACTGTGTCTTCCTGAGTGATCCTATGTATAAACTCCATAGAGAAAATGTGATGGAAGGCTATGCCCAAAGAAATGATGCAATTGGATGAGTGAATTCTTTATTTGGAAAAAGAATTGACATGTTCATCAACATATATATAATATATATGTATAAATGTTAAGAAATACATGTGTACACACTTTGAAATGTTGCCTTCCAGCCGACTTTCATGTCCCTCAGTGTTGCAAGGAGTTGCTGATGCAAGGCATGGTGTGCTGTAACGTATTTTGTGGAGACTAGTGAGAGATAATCTTTTACAAAAAACAAGTTCTAAACTTGTGAGTCATGGTTAATACAAAATGCTTTATTTTTATAATGTTACAATGACTTCTGGAATGATGATATCTTTGTTTAACAGTTTTTGATCATGCACTTTTACTTTTTCATATATAGTCTACTTCTTGCCGCCCTTACACCACTTAAAAGCAATGGTCAACTTTTTGGGGTCACTCTTCCTCCTCCTGTAAAAAAATGTGATATAAAAATGTGAGAACAGAACGGTAAAATTGAAAAGAAGTATGATGTTACAAGTAGGAAGGAACACCAAGTTAAATATTAATACAAAGTACAATCTTTAAAAACAAATTTAATGCCAGCTGTTAGGGAAGAAAGTTCTTTTGCCTTACCTGCTGGATCTTCTAACAGGTGAGACAGGTGAGCCTTGGGGAGAGACTTGGGAAGATGCAGCACTCACAGGGGAGTCTGTGGCTGACTGCTGGAGGGTTTCCACAACCTGCTCCAGACTCCTCCGTCTGGTGGGACGTGACATCCTTGCTGTAATTTTAATGAACATACATGTAAAAAAATTAAAATCATTTAGTCATATAGTATTCTATAGATTAGTAGTAGAATGCCATTGCCCTGCATCACTCGGCAAGACACAGTGGTATTGCAATCATATTTCAAATAGTAGTCAGGAAAATAGATTAAACTACTTACTCTGGGAAGATGACGGTGTGGTTGCGGGTGTGGTTGCGGGTGTGGTTGCAGGTGTGGTTGCTGAGGAATAAAAACTATTCAATAATTGAGTATAGTTACTTATTCTACATTTATTTATTAAATGAGTATTTTGGTCATTTCTTTGGGCATAACCCTCCAATGAGTATCACTCGGGAAGACATGTTGGATATATATAGGAGAAATGGAAAATAAAATGTCTTTTTAATACTCACTCTGTGGTGAAGGTGAAGGGGTGGAGCTCTCCTGAGGAGGCTCGACACCAGGCTTCACAGCGGGCTGGACAGCAGGCTTAACAGGAGGCTGGACTGTGGACCTTATAAGGGAATGACTACATAGTCACCACAAGCAGGTTGTTGTGTGTCAGCATATTTTTAAAAATACAGATATACCTACATACATTATATAGTTTTGTGTTATCTAATTTGTCAGGATATTTATTAAATTTTTAGATAATTGAGAATTGAATATATAGCATTTATAAAGTTCATCCAAATTATAACTGTACTAACGAGGCTTCAAAGGTCAAGTTCAAGTTCCTCCTAATTCTGTCTCTTTGAGAACGGGTTGGGGGTGGAGAGACATCTACTGATCCCAAAAAATCAATGGAGTCTAGGTCCTCCTGCTGCTGTGGTGGTTTGGGCCTCTGTTGGGTGGGCAAGGGAACGACTGCCATAGATGTAGGTCTGAAAAAAGAATGAATAACGTGTACATTGTTTATTTTCAACAACGTAAATTTTTAAAGCTCATAGGACCCATAGAAGAAATGTGAAGGAGGGCTATGCCCAAAGAAATGGCCAAAAAGTACTTGTCTTCATGAGTTATTCTATATTATACTAGGTTCATACAGGAAATGTGATGCCCAAAGAAATGATGCAATAGACTTACTTATCCATCTCTGCATGAACTTCTACATGCACGTCAGTGGTTGGGGATGTGGTAGTGGTTGGAGACTCCGGTGGTGGGACAGACTCCTGTGGTGGCACAGACTCCGGTGGTGGCACAGAGGCTGCTGCAGAGGGGGCCTTCCGGACCTTCCGGACCTTCCTAGCAGGAGTGGCCTTGGACCCTGGAGACTCCGGTGGTGGCACAGAGGCTGCTGCAGAGGGGGCCTTCCGGACCTTCCGGACCTTCCTAGCAGGAGTGGCCTTGGACCCTGGAGACTCCGGTGGTGGGACAGACTCCTGTGGTGGCACAGACTCCGGTGGTGGCACAGAGGCTGCTGCAGAGGGGGCCTTCCGGACCTTCCGGACCTTCCTAGCAGGAGTGGCCTTGGACCCTGGAGACTCCGGTGGTGGCACAGAGGCTGCTGCAGAGGGGGCCTTCCGGACCTTCCGGACCTTCCTAGCAGGAGTGGCCTTGGACACTGGAGACTCCGGTGGTGGGACAGACTCCTGTGGTGGCACAGACTCCGGTGGTGGCACAGAGGCTGCTGCAGAGGGGGCCTTCTTTGCAGGAGGGGCCTTCTTAGGTGTGGACTTGTAGAAGTCCATCCGTGACTGTGAGGGACTTATCTTTGCATTTACATCTGGACTTGCAGGCTTTCTGCGCTTGACAGGCAGCTTGGCTGGTGTGTCTACACTCACACCTGCAAGGCGGTGAGAAGACCTTCCTGAAGTGCCTGGGTTAGGGTCTGCCTGCTTATCTGTAAAATGAATTAAATTATAACTTGTATTTGGCTTTTACTATTGACTTTGTATTTCATAAAATTTTATTATTTCTTTGGGCATAACCCTCCATACAATTTTCTTCTCAGATATCGGAAATGTTTAACTCACAAGACTGTTATTATTTATACATGTTAGCATATACATGTACATGTATAATACATACCTGTGCCTTTAGCCTTGCCAGTAGGTTTTCCTTCTTTTAGGAGCCTCCTTGCCTCCCTCTTTGCAAGTTTGTCTCTTTCCCTCTCTCTTTTAAGTTTATCTTCCGGCATGAGGCTTCTTACTTTCCTGTCTGGGTTTCTCTTCTCGTAATCCTAGGAAAAAATTAGAATACATATCCATTTATAGATTTTTTCCGTACCAATTGGTTTTATTCATCTTGTATAGCATCACTCGGGAAGACATCAAATTTTGGTCATTTCTTTGGGCATTACCCTCCAATGAGTATCACTCGGGAAGACACTGCTGTACTGCAGCTCCAGTACTTTTTTTTGGGTTGTTTATTTGGCACAATATGATAATTAAATATATTGAACTTACCTCCTTAGACTGTTTATCCCGGTCTTTATACTCTTGTGTGTTTTTGACCTTCTCCCTCCATGTGGATGTGCTCTCCTTTGCTCTTTCTGACTTCTCTTCTGGAGTCAACGGCATCTTAAAAATAAATAAATAAATAAATTTTCATGTATGACACCTGGGTCAGTACTGACCGTCTTTGTTGTTAATAAAAGATATTATTATTATTATTAATAAATAAATGTGATTTTAAACCAACCCCCCCCCCATATTTGGATCATTCCACAAATTACATTGGGGGGTGTTCAATTTTCAGACGACCCCCCCCCCTTCATAAGTAATGATCACTCCCTAAAAGTATAGAAATGTATGGAAGGCTGAACATTTTGACACTGCACACTTAGTTTCTATGGTGTTATTATGGATCTTTCGTTGGAAATTCGCTGTCCCACTGCTTTGTACACCTGCAGGCACATATTAAGGATTGTCTTGGCGAGTGATTAATTCAACCTAAATCCCATAGGCAAACATACACACAGACTACCTTCGAGAAAATATATACAAATGTAGGGAACGCTGAAGAAATTGACAGCGCGGGGATGCCGTACGAAGTCATTTTCGATTTTTCGGCAAAAAAAACATGCTCCGCTACTTTGGGGCTATTATCTATTCTCTTTCAACCCATATTTGTTATTATTTTACCATAATTTCTCATTAAAACCATCAAGAAATGAAAAAGACATCGCTTTCTTACCGTTGTTTCGTTGTCGTCTGCAGCCGGCAGCTTCGTACGCCCAAACGGCATGTCACATGATAGCGCTAAGCCAATAGGAAGCCGCCTGGCGTGTTAGTTCCAATTCGAAACACCAGATGTCACTCGGGAAGACGCTGGCTTCGGCAAGACATTATATATTTTGCCGCCATGGTTTGATACTACGGAGGGTAGGCGAGTGGTGTATGGCATGGATGGTTAGGCATGTCTGGGGGGTACATAACCCACATACTTTGGATAGTTAAATATATTAACCCTAAAAGGTAGGAGAAAAAATTATTATATTCTGTCTTGTCGAAAATGTCTTGGCGAGACTGCCTTCTCTTACAGAAATTAGGTATGGGTCTATTATTTCCATGTTTATCAAAGGATTTTTTTTTTTTTCACACGCATTAAATATAACCTTATTCTAATTTTTAAAGGCATTTTTGAACCCATTGACCTCTGTGATTTTTTTAGGGGGGGGTATAAGGCTGAAACACTCGCCAAGACACAGACATTCACCAAACTTCAAATGCTCCCATAATATACAAGAAATGAGGCCAGGTGGGGGATGTTTGGCTCTGATACAATGTCCAACCACCAAATGTATGTAACGTAAATGGAAACTCACATATTTGGTACGATTTCCAGAAAATATTTTTTTTTTATATATTTTGGGGGATTATTTTGCTCATTGAGGGTCAATTTTGGCCTATTTTGAGGCCCTGGAGACTAAAATATCAATTTCCCACCCCAAAAACCTATATGTAACATCAAGAACTCATCGAGCCTGATGATATTAGCAAAAAAAATCCAAGAAAAAATCAAAAATCTAAGTACAGGGGCCGACGGAAGTGCCAAAAATAGGATATGCTCTGTTTCTATGGTTTTTGACCTATAGTTTATGAATTTATTTAACACAACACAGCTTAATACTACCAAGATAAGGATTATATGAACTACAGTGATCTAAAATTCACAATCATGCATAAATAATCTTCACATTAGTCATGTTGTAAAACTACACCCTTTTTCAAACTGATTTAAGAGATTGATATATTCCTCCTCATCGTGAATCTAAATACTAAGGTTCAGTTCAGTCTGCACGTTCCAACCAAGCGGGACTTTACCCAAGTCGCGATATTTTGACACTTGCAGGTTTTTTAGGCTTATAGCGTTACATAACTAGAGCTACGACGATGGAGATTTACGTGGTAGATTTGGTTTTTCCAAATGGAGCACATCTTCACATTACAGTGACCATCGTGTATTATTTCGTTTGGCGCGAAAATAGTGGTCAGACGATGCAGACTGCGTTTGCGTTGATAAGAATCAGTGTAAACCCATCTATTGTGTTAGTTATGACTGTCTACTGGTGTAACATGATGTTAGCCTAATTGGTGAAGTAGCTAATGTGATATTGATATACTTTGGGGTGTGCTATCCACCACTACATCAAATGTTGTGCGTATGGATGGACATCTATCATCCCTACATAAGTGAAATGGTATCTTCCAAACGGTACTGACATTTAAAAATAACCTTGGAACGATTCTATTTTTTTGAATGTATATGGGGGTGGCCGCTAGTGCCAGAAGGTAAGATGGTAGGGACCCTGGATAATTTACACAATAAATTGAAACCATCCATTTTGGATTTATAAGACGAAATAGTTTTTCTAACTGTTCAAAAGACGGTGTGATAATGGGAAGTGGTCACAGATTTCTACCATAAACCATATATATACGTCAGTGTCCACCTAGTATGTCAGTGTGGTGGACGATGTCCACTCCTTGTTTCATCCAAAATACAATGTCCGCCATGTTTGGGGTGCTATAAATACTGATGAGCTAAGACAGGTGTGATACTTGCATATGTATACGGGTCAGGTCGTCAGAAAGTGTAAGATTTTGCAGGCCCTTGAAGGCCCTTAAAAATTAATTTCCTAACTTCTTTATATAACCCTAAGAAATTTGTGAAGGGACATCCCCTCAGCTCAGAAAACCAAAAAATACCGACTTAGGACATCTGGTTCCATTTTTATTGCTTGTTTTGTGTCATGTAACGAACGTCTGGTACCAAAATGATGAAATATGGAGGTAATTAAAGTTGCTGTCAGTAATATAGAATGTCCCATTATGCATAGCAAACACATGCAATAGAAAGGCCAATATGTCTATCATTGACTTCAATTATGAAATGGAACAAAATTTGAGTTATGCATTCACAGTAGACTGCCTCTTACATGATGATAAAAGTACCGGACGTTACGTAACGTCCGGTACTTTTATCAGAATTATTTCACATAAGCTGTTCTCACATGGAGACAAACGCGGATAGACACACAATTCTTTCACCAAAGTAGGGGATAATAGGTTCCTTTATATAGGTAATAACAAAAATGTTGAAGCTTTATTTTTTCCATGTAATATAACTGATTTAGATTTAGGTACCGGACGTTACAAATTACAGATTTCCATTTTCAAAGACACATGATTAAAAATGCTAGGTGGCATTGCAATGACAACGCACATTTAACATAGATTTTATGATTTAAACACCTTTTTCTGTAAATTAGTGGATGAGGATGAGTATAACTGGTTGAGTCAGGAATAGTTATTGATGGTAGCTTTTTCCCAAATACAAGACTTCATGAGGTCAATGAGTCGCTCACACTTCCAGATCTCATAAATAAACCTTCTCATAAATACAACCCAGTAAGTGACACTGCTAGCCAAGAAGTAGAGGCTGAGAAGGATGTATAGAAACTGGATACTGCTAGTAGTAAAGCTGGGAACTCTCCACTTAAGAAGCCTACCACAGATGATGCTTCTGGTGCAAACGGCAGTAAAGATAAGGTTATGGGGATGGGCTCTCCAGGATCTATTAGTACTTATGATGAAGATGATGATGGTGAAGATGATGAACAAAATCCTGAAGTTCACCAAAGGCAGACCAAAGCTGGTCTGATTTACAGGGGCAAGAACAGATTCTTAAGCAACTGGTATCCATGCACATTTAAAGCTGATGTCCTTGGTCAAACCATGGAGTTCTGTAGTGTAGAGCAGGGTTATTTCTATTGTAAATTGAGAGAGTTAGGTTACCACAGGCTTGCCTCAGACATCATGAAAATTACCAGTGCCAAGAAAATCAAAAACAAATGTAAACATTACAAAGCACCACCCAGACACTACTGGCATAGTCTCACAGAAATATATGGAGGCACTCATTAGTGTTAAGTATGATCAATGTGAGGGGCCTAGAAAATCACTTCTAGGAACAAGCTCAACCGTCCTAGTGGCAGGTTGTAGGGATATGATCTTGGGCGGTGGGTTTGTATACAGTTCTGAAGCATATGATCAGGGTAGGGTCAGAACCTACATGGTAAGATTACTATGGCAACCAGGTGCCTGATTAGAGAGAAAGATAGAAATAAGCCATTAATTGTGTTGTAATGTTGAAGAGTGGTAAGTCTACAGTGTCCCTTTTCTTTAGGGGTCGCCATAGAATTAGTACTATATTCTTGTAGAATTGGATGCGCTTGATGTGATAGGTGTAGTTGCCGCGCCATCACAAACAATAACACATACTTTCATAACATATGCACCTATATAGAAACATAATAGAATGTGAATCTGAGAACATATTCGGTTGTTATGTATTGCTCGGGGTCGATATCAGTGATAGGTGTAGTAACCGTGCCATTGCTGTGTATCTCCTCTTAATTTATGATAATCAATCAAACTTGTAATGATAATCAATTAATCCTGTAATCTTAAGTATCTAATAGATTAAGGGAGTGTTTACCCTTAAATCATTAGGATAAGAGTTTATTTATTCATCCAGTATTGTATGCAAGACATTTTTATAGTAATACATAAGAGGGAGTGTTTACCTTTAATTCTGTCACTGCAGTAGTGTGTAGGAGTTTTGGTATAGTACATGTACTTATCTAGTTAGAGTTCTGTGTATAGACCTCAAGGATGGATTCTATGCTTTGGTTAAAATACATTATCCTGCCAATTGGTGACTCTAGAGATGCTGGTTGTTTAATGAAGTTGAATTAATCAATGTATCCACAGGTTGGTTTCAGTAGTAATCCAATATATTCCCCTCTCTATTGTTTTTTCTTCATTAAAACTGGATCATTTATTAATTATGATATTTGATAAATGCATTAAATTCTTTTCTTAATTCTTAATTCTATACTAGGTTAATAAGTGTCACTTTCGCTGTCCTTTAATATCATTAACCCTATAGTGATACCCAGTTATAAGATCTTAAGTCGTCAAGGAGTTTCTAAGACGGGGGGATTGTTCTCTGATTATCCACATAGCTGACATAGGTAAGCTGGTATAATCAGTCACCCCTTCTGTAATATTCTGTAATTAGTCATTTATTTGTTTTTCTTTTGTTGATGTCTTTATTGAAGTATTACATAAAATTAAACTTCTGGTTTGTGGTGTTAGCGATTTCAGGGAGAGGAGGGGATTGGTAATTTCGTCAATAAATTGTGGTAGTTTTGAGGATAAATATAATGAAATTTATAAGATATTAGGAAGGAGTGACATAATATGTCTATGTGAAACCTGGCTGAAGCCTGCCTCACCTGATGGCCTGATTAATAGAGAGGATAGGTTACTGTATTGGAATGATAGAATTGGTAAAAATTGTGGAGGAGTTGGCCTAAGTGTGAGGGCTGGCCTAGGACAGTATATTAGAGTTGTAAATGACTTTACCATACAGACTATAGATTATGAAAGTATTGCTATTATATTAAACCTTCCTGGTGAAAAGGATTTATTGATTGTCTCTATCTATAGAATTCCAAATACGAATGTACCAAATTTTATCAATTTCTTACGATCCATCGCTGGTTATGAATATAACAACAATCATGGTAGGCATGAGACTTAGATCTTAGGTGATATTAATCTCAATATGTACGATGAAAATGATGCAGGGTGTGAAAGTTTCAGAAATGTGTGCAAGGATATTGGATGGGAAATATTAATTAATGAGGTGACGAGACCAATTAGTGGTACTTGTATTGATAATATAATTAGAAATAGCTTGGATGTAACTAATGCAAGTACGGTATCTGCCCTAATTTCTGATCACCTCCTTGTTTTTGGTTGTAGAGGACATGAGAATATCAGGTTTGTTACCTCTAAGTATAGAGGAAGAGATTATAGAAACTTTAATGAAGACGGATTTAAAGATATTTTAGAATCATGTGACTGGAAACCATATTACAATACTACTGATGATCCTGATATATTATGGGATATGTTATTGACTCCTTTAATCGAGTATTTGGACACTTTTCACCCTCTTGTTGAACGACACATTAAAAAAAGTAGGAAATCATGGATTGATGATGAAGTTATGGATTTGGTATTTGAAGGAGAAGGATGGTTATGTCTCTATAGTGCCAATAAAGGTGCTCAGGAAAAGCAAACCATAAAGGATTGTCGAAGAAATATTAGAAAGAAAATTAAAGCAAATCAAATTGGTGGTGTTATGCAAGAGTTGCAACAATGCTATGGTAATCCCAAAAAATTCTGGAAACACATAAATGACTTGTTTAAAAATTCTAATTCTATTGTGTATCCAGACATGAAACATCATATAACTGGTGCAGATGTAACTTCTAATGATGTATGTGAATATGTAAATGACTATTTTTTGTAATATTGGTAAGGATCTGCATATTGCTGCTGTTGGAACTGATCAATATCTTGTGGATAATAATCTGGATATAGATGAACTATTGGCAAATGAAAACTTTGTAGATCAGAATATTAAGGTTAATAAGTGGGATGTCCACTTTGCTATAAAGGAAATTGATGAAAATAAGTCATCAGGCATAGACGTAATAATAATGGGTGTGGACCACTAAATTTAACATGGTGACATGGCAATTTCTTAAAATCGACATGTGACATGAGAGGTTCTTAGAGGTGACATGGGACATGGGGATTTAAGTGACATGTGACATAACCATTTCTTAAAATCGACATGTGACATGAGAGGTTCTTAGAGGTGACATGGGACATGGGGATTTAAGTGACATGTGACATAACCATTTCTTAAAATTGACATGTGACATGGGGGACCCCCCATCCACACCCCCGTAATAAGAGGAGATAAACTACATTGTGCATTATTGTTGTTGATGAATCAATTCACTCATCTGATAAAAATTAGTCTGGACAGGGGTATTTTTCCAAAATGTTGGGCAAAGGCAGTTGTAAGACAATTACCTAAGGATGGAGACTTAGCAATGGTAAAAAATTGGAGACCAATATCAATACTACTGTAAGGGGTTGTGGCCTTACGGACCTGGGGGTTCGGGTCTTACGATTCGGAAAGAAAGAGTAAGACAGTATTTCAAGTGTATGCCAACGGTTAGATTTATTACTTAATGCACACTCACGGCTGCCGGATAGTATAGAAGAGGCAGCTAATAATGGTTAATAGTGATCTACATTCTGCGGAGGCCAGAAGGGCCTCTGACGTAGTGGCTGAGCCCTGGGCTTTATATAAGGACTCAGGTGTTCGTCGTCAGATGTCCCCACAGACCCGGATCGGTGCTGCCACCTATCCGGAACCTGAGGAACGTCCGACGACTCGACTCACCCGCCACGTCAGACGGTACCCAACTCTATGGTTAAACAATGCGTACCTCTACACCACTCCCCCAGACATTTAGGAGGGTGTTATAGTTATAGTAATATTACTAGGATAACATATCTTTATGTCTAAACCATTAGTAATAGAGGTACAACCATAGATATAACGTTAACACCATGTATGATTCGAATGTCAATTTTACAAATTTGATAGTGTATATAGTTACAGAATAACAGACTGGATATTGTAATATGATACGAATTAGTTTCGAATCCTTGGTCTTCGGAACCTCGCAGAGGACTTGGTCCCCTGGTCGGATCTTAGACCAAGCATCCTCGCTCAGACTATCGAACTCCTTCATGAGTTCCTGATGAAGCTCCATGATACGCTTTCGAGCCCCATCCAAACCTTCTGCGTGGCATTTCTTCTGGTGTCTCGCCAGATCACTACGTCGGCTATATTGAACCTTCGTAGGACACTTCTTACCCTTCTTACCATAACTCGGATCACAAATGTAAACCGGGTGATGGTGGAAGTGGGCCTCTACCAGATGCCTTTGGAACCGGGCTGGAGTACTCCAGGTCCGGACCGAGACATCACTCGCATCCTGGCAGATAGAGAAGGGACAGGACTTTTGGTCGTCACCGTACCACTTCTCTAGAGCCCAACGCAGCTTTCTCCTCTGGGTATAAGTGTAATACCCTTCGGTGTGGTTTAGCATAAGCCACATCTTTCGATAGGCTTTGCTCGGATTGGGATCTTCGTCCGAAAGACGCATCCAATCTTCATCATCTGACTCATTATTTTTATTGACTGAGTCCGGGCAGGCATATAGGGTAGAGCCGTCCTTCTTTACTCCGTAGGCGCAGTTAGAGAAACACGTCGGAATCCGGGTTTTGAATCCGGATTTGGCGTCGCTCGGCCTCGGTTTGAGTTGATGGAGTGGCCTTCTCATTATACTCAACCGAGGATTCGTGCACCGACTCCTCGTCTGACGACTCAACCTCCATGGCAGTACTACCAGTGGCTGAGGTGCTGGCTTTCGGCTCAGCTCTAGCAGAATCCGGGAGATTCTTGAGCTTCCGAGCAGCGGACCTCCTGTTCTTGCTGACCTTCCAGTCTTCTTCCGGTTCCTGGGTTCCGGATACGCTGGAGGTCGAGGCTTCTACCGGGGTGGTAGTACTGCCGGTGGCTGATGCAGAACCGGCTGTGCTTCGGGTGGCAAGCTTCAGGTCGGGGATAGGAGGTGCGGGTACTTCCGCTGCCCTCTTAGCCTCTTCCTGGGCCTCCTGTTCGGCAGTCATTCGGCGGACGAGAACCGTCCGAAGGGCTGCACCTCAGTTCATGCCGGTTAGTGAATTGTTTTGAACATCCACTAGCTCCTGCTCGGTTATGTAATAACTGTCATCCCACTGTTCAAAGTTGGCAGCGGCTTCCCGAAACTCCTCGACGGTCCGGTACTGGGGCCGGGTGGCACAAGGACGTGGGTAAGTCTGCCCCTCGGGTTCCGAGACGCAGCCTACCCAATCAATATTCTCCGCCTTGACGTTCCACAGAGTCTTATCCGGCTTCGGATACGCTCCGAGCTGGAAAGCTCTGTTGGCTTCGTACACTGTCTCGCGAAAAACAGCGTCCACCATGAGTCCCTGTTGGAACCACGGCCAGTCTCGGAGCCATTCGGGAGGCATCCTGTCCAGCTGTTCGGGAACCATGATGCCCTCGACAGCTATCCTCACCTTCGGGTCCAACCTAACTGGTGTACCGTCAGCATAGGTCACTTGTGCCTGTAGTTCCGGGTGGACGTACAGGTAGCGACCGTCATATTCTATTGGGAACGGGTCAGCCACTGCTGGCTTCCACTGGTCCTTCGGCCCGTCGACCTGTGCGGTCTCGGACCCAGTCGCTGCGGGTTCAACACTCGTAGCCCCTCCGGATCCCTCGGGTGGGAGCGGAGACAACATTTTCTCTGGCTCATTTAGTGAAAATGAAGCCAGCTTCTCCTCGAACGAGCGGTCCGTGGGTTCCTCCACGTCCATCATCTCGCTCTCTTCCTGTGTTACAGGTGACAAAGCTTGGCTGCAGCTACGGATTCCTCAGCCATGACTGGGGAATCTACCAGGAGACAGACTCTGGAGGAGCAGCGAGGAGGTTGCTAGCCGGTAAAATCCAAGAAGGGAGCGAGCTCGACCGTCTTGAACGTTACCGAAAAACAATATGGCGACAGGCCAGCGTTCGTGACGTCATTTCCCTGCGGCTCGCGGGGTCACAAGAGGTCAGCCGAGACTGGACACTGTGACGTCATGCGGAAACGCACGTGCTACAAGCGGAACATCAACAAACTGATTGTTTTTAGGTAATTATCGCTCACGCCGATGACTCGTCTGGGGATTTAAGTGGAGATTATGGAAAGCTTAAGCAAATCCACCGGATTATCCATCCACTACCCATTGGTACATCATGCGGCGGCGACAAATAAGCCTTTCGGGTCAGTTGTCATCCGTTCCTCTAAATGTAAACATTACACCCGTTGTGTTTACAGGTTAGGTCACTGCAGTCCTCTGGCAAGGGCTGCGACGAACATATCTCCCCTTCTCGGATAGTTCTTTATCGGACCTGACAGTCTGAAGAGCCTTTTCTAGGTGTTTCTTAGCCTTCGAGACACCTTTCCTCTTCTTTTTGTCTTCACCTGCCGAGACTTTTTTAACTCCCCCACGCTTAATCGGTGTTGGCGTGGGTGCCACTGATTCGGAACACTTTTTAGGCCTACCACGGCCTTGCTTCGCTGTAGTGTTCTTTACCTGGTCTATTATGCGATTCTGGTTCAGGATCTTTCCGGAACCTTCACCATACATTTCTGTGGAGGTCTCCCTCCCAGACCATTTCCTTAATCTAGCCACATTTGACTTATAAAGTCGACCAAGGTCAGATTTAATAATTACGGTACAATCACTGATAACTTGTGTTACCGTGAAGGGACCATCCCAATTAGACGCTAATTTTATGTGTCTAAGTGGTTCATGTAATCTGAGAACTCTGTCTCCGGATTGGAATTTCCGATGCTTTAGATCGGTATCATATCCAGCTTTCTGCCATTTGGCACTTTTCTCCAAATCAATTCGACAGACTCATATGCTTTTTTAAATCTGTCTCTTAAACATTCCACAAAAACTACATGGCAAGGTAGTTCCGGGTCCATCCCTACGACTCCAAATACTAAGTCGGCAGGCATTATCAGGTCCTCTCCGAATACTAAGAGGTTCGGAGTACAATTTGTACTTGAATGTACCGTACTGTTACAAGCATGTGTCACAAAATGACATTGCTCATCCCAGTCGTCCATATGTTCATTGACGAGTGACTTTAGAACTTGGATAAGGGTTCTATTGAACCTTTCTACCAATCCGTCGCTTTGTGGCCTATACTGGTTGGTTCTAGTCTTACAAATAGCTAAGTATTCGCACATACTCTGCCAGAGATTTGATTCGAATTCTCTGCCTTGGTCACTGTGTAGCATTAATGGTACACCGAAACTTAGTACCCAGCCTTTTACAAAGGCTTCGGCACAAGTAATTGCTTTGTGGTCCGGTAGTGGAAATACTTAAGTGTATTTTGTGTAATAATCACACACTACCATCATACAGGTATTATCATTAGCAGTTGTATTCAATCCACTAATGATATCTACCCCGATTCTTGCGAATCTAACTCCGAAAAGTTCTTGGGATAGGGGAAGTTTGCCCATCCCGGGTCCAGGTTTGTTTTTGCAACAATCCGGACAGGTGATTACCCATCTTTGCAAGTCTCTGGTCATGCCAGGCCAGTAGTATTTTTTGGAAAGTCGTGCCAACGAGCGTTTCCTTCCGAAATGACCACTGGTCCGATGTCCATGACAGAAGTACATAATGTCATGTCTCATGGCATGTGGTATTACCACTTGCATGATTTTCTCACCATTATTACATGGCTTCCAACGGTATAACACGCCTTTCCGGACTTCAAGCTAGGTCCATTGAGCAAGAACCCTTCTCATTTCTCGATTTTCCAGAGAGACCTCGGGTCTAACTGGATGTATACCCTTTGGTACTAATTGCAATAGCTGCGCAGTTATCGAGTCAGCTTCCTGGAAACGTCGTATGTGATCCATAGACCAATCCAGTATACTGGCAACTAGGGGTTCGAATGGTCTTCGAATCCCTGCTAACACTGCCCTATGAGCTCCACAATCAGTACAATCCGGATTATCACATTTCCGGATTGGTATTCGAGACAAGGCATCAGCATTTAAATGCTTCACTCCAGGTCTATGCTGAATCTAGTGATGTTCAAGCCCATATTCTGATAGATGGGCTAACCATCGGCCTAACATTCCTTCAGCATCTCGGAAGTTCAGTAGCCATCTTAAAGAAGAATGATCCGTACGTAATGTAAAGTTCGTTCCCCATAGAAAATGTTTGAACTTCTTGGTATATACGACTACTGCTAACAACTCTCTTTTGGTTGTGCAGTAATTGCGCTGAGTTTTGCTCAGTGTATTGCTGGCAAAGGCAATTGGTACCTCTCTCCCATTTTGGACTTGCAAGAGAGCTGCACCAATGCTATCATTACTAGCATCAGTATCCAGTATGAACTGATCCGTTTCATTCGGATATTGTAATACCGGAGTACTCGTGAACAGGTCTTTTAGCTTTTGAAAAGCAGATTCCTGTTCATGCGTCCAAGGAAATTTTTCCTTGGTACTTCCTGGAGTCCAGTTAGCTATTGCTTGTAATGGATAACTGACTCTAGAATAATTCGGAATAAATTCCCTATAATAGGAACAGAATCCTAAAAAGGACCTCACTTCTTTGGGTGTTTTAGGTCTATTCCAATTCGTAACTGATTCGATTTTCTCCGGATCAGCTTTTATTCCTTCATCACTAATGATGCGGCCCAAATAATTTATGGACTTTCTAAACATGTGGCATTTCTTAGGTTTCAATTTGAGACCGTTAGAGATAATACGTTCTAGTACCATTTTTAGGTTATTAGAACACTCTTCGAATGTTTTTCCGAAGACTATGACATCGTCAAGGTATACAAGACATCTTTTCCACAATAAATCACTTAGGATTGTTTCCATCATTGCTTCAAATGTTGCTGGTGCATTGCACAAACCAAACGGCATTACGTTATATTGGAATAGCCCAATATGACTCGAAAATGCAGTTTTCTCCATATCTGAAGGATTCATTCCCACTTGCCAGTAACCTGATTGCAAGTCTAGGGTACAAAACCAACTGTTTCCTCCTAAGGAGTCAATGGTTTCGTCTATTCTCGGTAATGGATACGAATTCTTTTTCGTTACTCCATTCAACTTCCTGTAGTCTATGCAAAAGCGGATAGTACCGTCTTTCTTTCTTACCATACACACATGACTTCTCCATGGACTATTGGAAGGGACTATTACATCCTGTTCCAACATCTTGTTTATTTCCTCTTCAGCTACTCTCTTTTTCGCTAAAGGTTACCGCCTATACGGTATTTTAAAGGGTTAGGCATCTCCAGTATCTATTTTATGTACTACCTTATTTGTCGTGCCTAGTTTCTCACCAGGTTTGGCAAAGGCAGTCCTATACTGACAGAGCAAATTATAGAACTCTTTCCGGTATTCCGGATCTTCTAATGAGGTTTCTTCATACATCTTGAGTAAGTCTTCCGAAATCTCATCATTTCCTGTTACCTTTTGTAAGTTTAACTTACTATCCGTTACAGTTTACGAAAGGGTCACGTTTCCAAAAACTTGTCCCTTTTTCAAGTAGATAGTACTGTTTCCAGTATTGGAGACAGGTACTACCGACCAGGACGCATTTGCTACTATAGTGTCTGCAGATATTAATCCGATACTTGACAGAGTAGCTACATCCGGTTCTATCACTGCAGGCTTATTGCACATTGCAGGATCACTTCTTACTAGCACATCACAGGCTACTCCCGGAGGGATTCGCACAATGTGTGCTACACTAGCCATACTGCTCACTTGTCTCAGTACACATCTAACCCTTACAGGATACGGGTATTTCACACTCAACACTCCTGATTGGGGTTCCAACACAACTCCATACAGGGATGCGAAATCCAACCCGAGTATCCCCTCATCTGCTATATCCGCAACGGTGGCGCTCATAACATAGTCATGTACTCCATCCAACTGTAGCTTCACACAAGTTCTACCATACATCTGCAAGGTACTGCCATCGGCCGTCTGAGCATTTCCTCCCGATTTGAGAGTATCATGTTCATCCGGTATAAGATCATAGAACCTCTTGGAGATACAGGAGTGGCTAGCTCCCGTATCCATAAGAAATTCGGCAGATCTTCCGTTAACAGTAAGGCAAACATACCACCGCCTTCCGTTTAGAACAGAGGGCATATCCGTGAGGATCGGAACGTCATTGTTCACAACAGGAGTCGATCCACATCCTTTCAGGTATTCCAGACAAGGATGACCCGGGGGCAGGTGGGCACTACCAACCCTGGCTAGCTCATAGCCGCCTGCCTCGTTACTGATATTGGGTTTCCCCTGTGCTCCCGTGGCACCTGTTATATCAGCTTCCCTAACCTTTCGGGTGTCTACAACCACCTCGGTGCTAGGCGAGTTTGCTACTACATGCGAACTATCATCACGGATGGTGATATCATGGCAAGATTTGTCACTGGGATCCCCTTCTTTGCCCGTCGGGAGACCCCTCTTTAGTTTTCCTCTGTACTTATTTCAGAGACACCTTCCTGTCTACAAGGGACAGGTTTCTCAGCCATACATTCGGGAGCATAGTGCCCCAGTTTCTGGCATCTGAAACATCTCCTTTGAGATTTATCAACTCTCGGTCTCTTTAGAGCTTCTGTTAATCTGGCTATTAATGTTTCCATCACATTAGTAGGAGCAACAGTGGCTGCCACAGTTGGCTTCACCGTAGAGGTTACATTGCCAGATTGAGTTGGTCCGGAAGCTGTTTTACCAGCAACGGATTCTCCCCTCCCTCTCGAATGTACCTTTCTATACCGTTTCTGTCGGTAATACTTTCCAGCTACCTGGACTGATCCAATATATTCTCCGTTTTCATCGGAGACATATTCATCCTCCTCATCAGCCTCATACGAATCGACCGGGGCTAATTGGGAAGTTTCATATATCGGAGCAGGTGTACTCTCGTATTGAAACGGAGCTGCTCTTACCGGGTTAGGTCCTAGACCTACCAATCGTTTCTTCATGTCATGTCCATCAATTGATATGAACAAGTCACTGAAGGAAGTGTCATCCTTCCAAGAATCCCAAACTACTTGTTTGTGATCTGGATCCCGCAATCCACTGTAGAATTGTATAAACAACTCTTGTAGATAACAGTCATTGTCATGAGCCCAATTCGGATGCGCTTTTGATAGCAAGTCCTGTAGCTCCAAACCAAAGACCTTGTGAGATTCTTTAGGTTTCTGTGTCCTTTTCTTGAAGCTTACCCATGGATCTTCTCTAACGATTGATCCAAATAGGTATGCGGCACATTCGACCAATTGATCATAGGTGCCGTATAATCCGTAGGCTGCTCTCCATTGGTTGAGGGCTACTTTTCCACCTTTATTCAACCAACAGATCAAATACGGCAGAGCTTCTTCTTTTGTCCAGCCACTACAATTGACTTCGTCGACAAAAGCTTGGTACCTATCCTTCCATGGATCATTAGAATCATATGGAGGGGGTATCCGTGCCTGTCTACGTGCCGGATTATTACATCCGCGTAGTCTATCTGCTTCTCGCATGCTCCAGTTCATGACTTCCATGCCATCTGCTCCCTTTCGGTAGCAGTCAATGCCAAGGTTTTGGATACATTGGCTTCTATCAAAGATGGTTTGCATCCCTGCAGGCATGGAAGTTCTTCTGTTTGGCTTCCTGCCATCTCCTCCTGATCCTGATCCTCCGGATCTGGATCCTCCTGGGCCGCCTGGAGGGTTCCCTCCTGGTGGACCGTTGTTAGGATAGTGTCCGTATGAACTGTTAGGGCATCCACCACTGTAACCGGCATTTCCTGCTGTTCCAGAAGACGCATACCTAGGGTAAGAATTATTTTGATTCCATCCCTGGTTATAGTTATTACCATTGTGGTAATTACTACTTCCTGATGGATTATAATTATATCTATATCCATAGGAAGATGTTCTTGGTTGGTACGTACCGCCATTAACATTGTTTTGTGGTGGGTTTGGTCTTGGAAAACGTCCATCATTAGGGCCATTACCTTGACCCGGAGGTGGGTTCGGTAATCTTGGACCTGCTGGTGTACTGTGGCCGGGTTGAGAGAAATATGAAGGTGGTGTTAACATATGTCATGGTGGTCCCGGTACTCTCGGTTGTGCTACGGGGGTATTATTGTTAGCTCCAGTAGCACTATCGTGAGTCGCTTTAATTTTATGACTCAAATCTGGTATTGGTGGTGCCGGACCTATTGTATCCAGCACTGGAGTTGCTGGTGTAGGTGCGCTTCCATTACCTGCGGTATTATCCGGTTTCTTATAGATTCCGGATACTACATTCTTATCAGCCCCGTCATCAACGAATGGGTTGTATCTAGTTGGGGTTGCATCCTTGGATGTTTTTCCCAACATTGTAGACACCACAGCTGGATCTATATCACCTATAGTCAACTGGGCGGCTTCTACATATTTGTCTAAGGTTATTGCAGTAGTCTGCAATTCCTGAAGCTCATTCGTGAGTTTCTGTCTATCTTCCTCCAGTTGTTTATTGTAAGCTATAATGCCTACCCGGATGGTTTCATTGTCTTCAGCTTGTTTACTACACTGAATTTTCAATTTCTCTAACTCGCTCTGATAATGGCATATTTCGGATTCGAATTTTGCCTTATCGAGACTTAATTGATCGTTCGTATCTATGTATGTTTGGATACGAATGTGTCTGTTGTCATATTCTTTATTGAATGACTTTCTCATCTCCTGAAGTTTTAGTTCTTCATTTTAGAGTTCCTTCATGTACTCACTCCTTCTGGCTTCGAATTCATTTCGCATGCCAGTCAGGTCTTCTTCCAGCTGAAGTTTTTCATGGAATACTTCATCTTTAGCTTTGACCAAGGTATTTAGATTCTCGTTCAAAGTTACATAAGTTTCATTTAACAACAGGACATCCGGTCGTTTAAATTCCTCACCTTCCAGTACCGCATAGGTTAAGTCGCCATCTATAGCGCTGTAATCTAATATTGGTAGTCCGGGTCTGGGTAATCTATAAGGTAGTTCTCCGAATGTTACCCTTTTTGGCATTGGTGCCGGATGTTCTGGATTAGTACTACCACCAACTTCGAACATCGAATTAGTTAACTCGTCAACAAGTGATTGTTGGCCTATTAAGTTACCCTGTCTCTGTATAGACTGTTCGCGTCGTACAGAGTCTGGTAGATTTTCCTCACTATCATTATAGTGGGGACCGGGATCTCTCCAAGATGCAGATTCCGCATCTTGGGAGTTCGAATGGGTTTGGAGCACTAATGATCCATTTCCATTCTCCTGGGCAATTAATTGCCCTGCTGGGTTAGCTTCCGCGAGGCTATCTAACCCATGTACTAGCCGTTCGGACGTTATAACGTCCGGGCTATACACCAGAATTAACTGGTCACGGCACCAGTGTAAGGGGTTGTGGCCTTACGGACCTGGGGGTTCGGGTCTTACGATTCGGAAAGAAAGAGTAAGACAGTATTTCAAGTGTATGCCAACGGTTAGATTTATTACTTAATGCACACTCACGGCTGCCGGATAGTATAGAAGAGGCAGCTAATAATGGTTAATAGTGATCTACATTCTGCGGAGGCCAGAAGGGCCTCTGACGTAGCGGCTGAGCCCTGGGCTTTTTATAAGGACTCAGGTGTTCGTCGTCAGATGTCCCCACAGACCCGGATCGGTGCTGCCACCTATCCGGAACCTGAGGAACGTCCGACGACTCGACTCAGACGGTACCCAACTCTATGGTTAAACAATGCGTACCTCTACACCACTCCCCCAGACATTTAGGAGGGTGTTATAGTTATAGTAATATTACTAGGATAACATATCTATATGTCTAAACCATTAGTAATAGAGGTACAACCATAGATATAACGTTAACACCATGTTAAGTATGATTCGAATGTCAATTTTACAAATTTGATAGTGTATATAGTTACAGAATAACAGACCGGATATTGTAATATGATACGAATTAGTTAAATGAGCAACAGTTATGTGTAGCGGAACTGTTGATTAACCTTTTATACCATATAGTGACAATCTATGTTTACGGTATAAGTATTAGGATAAGTAACATAATTCGTATATATGTGATAACAACAGTTATATGTAACGGAACTGTCCCATATCGAATAAATCACATAATAACATCCATATGTGTTTGTAGTTATTAATAACACATTTGATTATATAGTCTTGAAAAAGACTTTAAAAGTAACTATACTATCTATTGACATATAATTATTAAGGATTCCGTGAGTAGTACGAGTAGAACCATTTGTATTATACTCTTGAAAAGAAAAAAATCACGGTGTAGTAATGAATATAATAATATATGATATCACCGTGTACCAAATAACCTCTATAACACCAGATTAATATATTTATAGTACAATATGTCTCGCAGGACAAAAATGTTTAAGTTCTGGTGTAGTTTATCGGGTCTTATATTATTAATATGAACAGCAATTTGAGATCCGTACCAATAGATATATATACCCGTATCACAATATATAATAAGTTATGACCAGTGTAGTGGATATGCACAGACAAATAACATTTTAGAAAAATAGACATATGATACTATGTACAATATAAAAATGATAAATGCTGCTGGAGTCTTCTGCTGTAGTTTTCCGGATACTAGACGGTAAGTGTGGTCAGCTAACCACGGGATGGACGTGCTAAAGTCTATAGTTATTAGAGTGAACACGGCTCACGACTCGACTCACCCGCCACGTCAGACGGTACCCAACTCTATGGTTAAACAATGCGTACCTCTACACTACCAATGCCATCAAAAGTCATTGAGAAAATTATGTATTATTTATTATGTGAAAGTATGAAGAAAAATGGTACTTTTTGTGACAACCAATATGGTTACAAAAAAGGAACGGGTACTGGTGATGCCACTTTTGACTTTGTTAATGAGCTTTATGAATGTAGAAACAATGGTTTGATAACAGGGGCCCTATTTATAGACTTCACTAAAGCATTTGATAGTGTAATACATTCAAAATTGCTAATTAAACTCAGTAAACTTGGTTTGAGTAAATCTTATTTTCTATGGTTTAAAAGTTACCTGGAAAATAGAAAACAACGAACTAGCTATGGTAATAAATTGTCCTCAAACCAAGATATTGATTACAGTGTTCCTCAAGGATCAGTTTTAGGTCCACTGTTGTTTGTCCTATATATTGATGATGTTGTTAAGGTCTTAAAAAAATGAAAGATTAAACTGTATGTTGATGACATTGTGATTTATAGTTCTAACAGAGATGTAGACTTGGTTACTGAGAATTTGAATGAGGATGTAATTAACTTTAAACGTTGGGTTATCGAAAACAGACTAACAGTAATTCCAAGTAAAACAAAATTTATGTGGTTTTGTAGTGCTCATAAATTAAAAAGATGTCCGGATTCTACTATAGACTTCAATGGCAGCACTGTGCAAACTGTCACCTTCTTTCCATACCTAGGTGTACATATTGACAGTAAACTTAGTTTTGATGAACAGATTAAAATTATTAAGAGAAATGTATGCAATAAATTTTTTAGGTTTGCTAAGTTAAGAAAGTTTTTGACACAAGAGCAAAGTGTAAAGATATACTGTTGTACAATCAGACCGATTATAGAATATTGTTCATTCATAAGTACCAGTTGTAATTAGGATGGTCTTGCAGCATTACAACGACTGCAAAATAGAGCTCTTAGAGTTTGTCTGGAATGCAATATTAGACGGTATAGTGTTAAGGAGTTGCATGAAATTTGTAAGGTTTCAGTGTTAGAGAAAAGATTTGACATGATATTATTATGCCTATTGTATAAGAAATCAAAGACTGTGTTAAATAGACCACAATCCTAAAATACAAGGTCTCAAAAGAAGATTGTCTTTGAACTACCTAGGGTTGTTACTAGACACTATAAAAGATTGCCATGGTATAGAGGAGTGGCTCTCTGGAATACTCTACCTTAGGAGATTCAGAGAGCCACAACAAAGGTAAAATTCAAGGACGGTGTGATGAATATAGAAAATATAAGGTTGAACCTGAAATTGGGTTATAATTGACAATAAGAAGCAGGTGTATAAACCGCGCCACTTCATATTCATATTCTGAAATCGGGTTATAATTGACAATGAGAAGCAGGTGTAGAAACCATGCCGCTTCATATTCATATTCATATCCCTTTGTATGGTTATATCCATATTGATATTGTTGATATTCCCATATGCATATAACAGCAGTATAACACTTGAATTATCACTTATTTGAACTCAAAACAAGATGTATCTAGCTGTAATCATGACATGCTGAAATAACGTGTAGAGGCACAAATCTCTATGTATGACACATTATTATCCTTCCATCTATTTTGCTTTAAGTATTTTGTCTGTACTAACTATGTTAATAACCTGTTGTGTGAATATTGCCAGCCCCTATTTCTTCTCCATCTCCTGATTGTGTTCATATTGACATTTGTCAAGATCTATGATGTTATTGTTTCATTTGTAACTTTCCTTTGAAAAATCAATAAAACTTGGTGTGCTCTATAGCATTATTTATATGAACATAGCAGTTCATTAATGCAATGAGCAAGTCCAAAAAAAAATATATATATATAAAATCACGCCGGGAAATGTTATAAACAGAGGCAGGCCATAGCATAAATAAGCAACACTTAGAACCACTACAAAACAAAGTCGGCTGTTACGCCAGCTGGTATGCTAAGGGTAGTCAGCCCCCAGGCGACTTTACCCCTACATCTCTGTGAGGTGAGCTGCAAGCACGACACCTGCCTTGCCCTTTTATCCCAAAACTAATATTAAACCATTCCCATATCCTTCTATCTGGCATGTGCAGTGGTGGTACTGAGCAAATACTGGGAAAAAAATTCTCATCTACTTTTACCACTTGCTTGCTTCACCCTCTTTCATCCAACATCATCTCCACACTCATCCTTTTTAATAATGGTGTAGGGGCCGGCATCATTGTATATATATTAGTGCCGTTCATCCGAGAGACGTGTTCGTGTGGTGCTTGTTCCTTCTATGCTAGCTAGGTGTCGCTTTGCGATACCTCGTTGGTACAAGAGGGGGCAGCACCATGCCTCGCGTCCAGCTCCTACTAAGGAGCCGGACGAGCGGCAGAAGGGGACTGGACATGGTCCAGTCCAGACGCTAATACTTTGTCATCAGAGAGATTGAATAAAGTCCTACCCGAGAGGTAGGGGTTTCTGGGGCTTTGCCCAACCCGAACTACTCGTGTTGTGTTGGTACATCTAGTGGTAAGCGAGCCAAAGAGCCACCCAACATATAAGTCAATACGAACCATTACACTGGTGCCGTGACCAGTCGGTTCGGGGGTGGTGCGCGGCCACATTGGCCGAAAGCCTCGGGAAACCCGAAGCGGATCCCCCCAGCCCTGGGCTAGAGGGATTCGAAGAGGATGATTACACATCCCAGCATCTGTTGTTAGACTGGAAACCCGGTCAACAACAAATGTTTAATCAGGAGGGTGTACGAAATATTTTTTCTACACCCGACCTTAGGGACAATGCCACCAGAGATGGCATCGTAAAATTGTATCCGGCTACACCCCAGACAGGAGTACCGGATACCGGATTGTTCAGGGGAGTGTTAAGACCCCCAACTTTAGACTTGAGCGATTGGTCCCAAGTTATAACTAGCAGACGCCAGCTAGGTCCTATGGTACCAACAGGCTCGGCTAGCGGCTTGGGTACACCAATTGCACAAAGCCCTATGCAGCGTACTGCAACCCCCCAGGGTTCAGCACCCGGTGGTGGAACCGAAGTAGCCCCACTAATGACATCGTCGGATCATGACAGCGACGATGGTAAAACCAAAAGGGACGCAATAGTCCCAGACGCGAAATCAAAAGATAAGCCTAGTGGTACCGGACCGAAAAGCTCGGAAAGGCATCACCTAGGCCGATCTCTAGACGAAGGCTTGTCTGACTCCATGTTTTACCCTGGAGGCAATCGCAAGTCTATCTACGGACGTCGGATGGGTCCCGGGTATAAAAATACTCAGGCCTATTTGAAAGCCAAGGAACAGGTAGAGTTACAGGCAAAGAGGCAACATGAACAATTCATGTTAGCCCAATCCAAAATAGAGGAGGAAGCTAAGTCCCGGATCGGAAAATTACGATCCGTGGAGCAGGAGGCGATTCTAAAAGAATCCGACCTCAAATATCGTCTATCCTCCGTATCCCATCGGTTGGAGCGGAAGGAAAGAGACGCACAGGAAAAAGAAAAGAGGCTGGCTGAGTTGGAAATCGAGGAAGCCAATAAACTTAGAGCAATCGACAAGGCTAGAGCCGAGGAGGTTGCTAAGGCTCGGGATGTAAATAAATTACAAACTGAGTTGCACGCAATGGAGGAGAAGCTTAAGAAACTTCAACTCCGGAAAGCTGAGACAGAAGCCAAGATGGTCTCGGAACAAGCCGAGATTAGGAAGGAGACTACTGAATATAACAGGTCTCAGAAAGAGAAGGGTGAAAAGTACCGCCTACTTAAGGATACTTTTAAGCGAGAGGCAATGATCGCCCAAGAAGAAAGAAACCGAGCTGTGGCTGAAAATGAAAAGATTCGATCCGAAATCTTGGCAGAAAACGCACAGCTTAGGGAGGAACAGCGAAACCTGACTACAGACGTAGCTACCCTCACAATAAATAAGTCCACTATGGAGAGTTATTTACAGGAGCAAGAGGAAACACATGCCCCTCCGGCGAGTAGGGTGATAAACCCGAACTCGACGTTCGTGAAACAGGGCGACCCGGTCTCCTGTTCTACACCGAAGAATCCGCAGTATAATCCTTTTGTAAATGATAATGCTTCGCGGAACGTAGATCAAGGGGGTGTTTACATCAGAACCCAGGATAAGCATGGCCGAACTAGTAGAGTCCGGATAAGTGAGGTGCCCATAGTCCACAACCTGGACCCGGACTATACCCCTAGAGAGGCTTCCGACAGTAGTGCGGAGACCAGTGGGTTCCACATTCATGTGGATCCTAGTAACGACCCGGGGCTGGGTGCTGGTAATGACAACACCCAACCGAATCCATCAAACGATGGCGGCCAGTCAACGGGAAACCAGCCATCCGATGGCGGGTACCAAGGCGCGCAAGGGGGGGGCGCTGCTTCGGGTGCCACAAGCCATAGTGGTACCTCGGGTACCGGCCCCAACCAAGGTAGTGCGAGTTATACGAACCACGGTGGTACACAGTGGACGTATACTCAACCTCCACCACCGCCTCCACCTGGCAATTCTAGCTTCGGTGGTATAGGGGGCAATCGGACCTTGAATGAAACCAAGGCGATTGAATGGAGCAAACAGCAATGCACTAGATTGATGTATGCTCCCAATTCTGCCCGAAGGGTAGCCGTTATTCCTAAAGAATATGACGGTACTCGACCATGGAAAGAGTGGTTTGAAGATTTCATCGATGTGATGAACTGTAATGGATGGACCCCATACGAGGCCAAGCCACATCTGGTGAGATGTCTGAAAGGCGGGCCGGGTCGCATGGCTGTAGAGCAATGGCGAACCTGGTACGGCCTCGTTGGGAGTTTTGAGCAGTTAGTAGAAACTGCTAGTGGACTGTTATGTAATATGGTCAAGGAAGACCCGATGGTCCGTTTTAAGAAACGCACACAGAAGCCGAATGAAGCTTTCAGAGCATACGGTATGGAACTCCATGCCCTGCTAAGTAAGGCCAGACCCGGTACTGAAAACCAGGACTGGTATATGGACGATTTGATCACTCAATTCGTCAAGGGTCTAAGAGACCGAGATGAACAAATAGCAGCGAGGGACGCCTGGAAGGAGGGCATAACACTACACGGCATTTTTAATGGTATAGATATGGCCGTGAAGAAGCGAGCTATGTTAGCTGGGGACATACCTAATGCCAGCGGCTTGGTACCCCTAGCATCGGTGACCCAGCAGTCGGAGGTCGATACTCCATCAGACGACTTCGAATTGATTGATATCGAACAGGAAGACGGCACCTTCTGTTCGATGCAATTAAGGAAGAATACTTCAGGTAGGAAGTATATTCCCAGGAAATCTTTCAACAAACAAAGGGACTCTAGACCTTCATCCGAGGTCAAGAGTGACCCGAAGGCTGTCGATAAGGCGGTCAAGTCCATTGTAAGCACTGACAAAGTGAAGATTCAGTCCCCGGACATGACCAAACTTCTGGAAGACATGTGTAAGAAAATTACAGATGCCATCCAAGCCAATCGGCAAAGACCCCGGGTGGATCGCCGAACGGTTAAGTGTTTCAAGTGCCAGCGCATGGGACACTACTCATCTGAATGTACCGCTACTAAGCCGGTAATGGCTGCCTTCTATGAAGCCGAAGACGACGGCGTAGAAAGGGAGAATGCTAGGGATTCCACAGATGTGGAAAACTAGTGGGGGTTGTGTCAACGGCATCTGACATGGCCCCGAGTGGGAACGAATGCCAAAATGCTACCGGGGGTATCCCGGTGGAAGATTTCGAGTCAATTACACCTGGAGGCCGGGTGGCTGAGGGTGCGCACCCCTGCACCTCGGCCGGGGCCAGGGACCCTAGTGTTGATATGTGCAGGAGTGATCATATGGAGGCGAGTGGCCGCACTAGGGGAGAGGAAGGATGGATCAAAGAGTTGATTCGAGTGTGTGGGACACGCCTTCCCCCAAGTCATCCGTGTCTGGAATTCCTGAGAGGACTCGGATTGAATCTTGGTGATTCGGGAGACTTTCACCAGTTTACCAGTAACCCCTCGCCTTTAGGGGGGAGACGGTGGTATGTACCCATATCTGTGGAAGGCCGGGTAGGGGAATTCTTGGTGGATACTGGAGCTAGTCATTCATGTGTGTCCAAAAGATTCTTCGATTCGGTGGCCGGCAGCCATGAGAACCTCAAAACGGGGGTAAATGCTTGCACGGCCGACGGAAGCAGTATGCGTACATTTGGTAGGACGTTTATGCCTATCCATATAGGAGGCAAAGAGTTTGTTCTTTCGCCAACTATAGCAGAGGTTAGTGATGACGGAATCCTCGGATTGGATTTTGCAAGCTTATACGGGGCCGTCTTGGACCCGAGGGACGGTAGTATGGATATACGGAGCCCGTATGGCTTGCATGTCCAATGCGTATTGAGACAGGTGTCTTCGGTCGCAGCAGTGGTACATACGGTGAAGATCCCACCGGGTACCACTTGCGATGTCCTTTGTGGCGGATCCATGGCTCAGAGGAATGAAGCTGGAGTCTACGAACCCGACACGGTGTATTTGTCAAGCATCGGGTTAGACTCAGTGGATACATTAGTGGCTAATGCAGCTTGGTCCGTATTACCCATAACTAACCGAAGTGGTTCAGTGGTTTATTTGAGGCGAGGCGACAGTGTTGGAAGGATGAGTTCGGTAGAACATGTCGCCGAGGCTAAATTTAACAAACCACTAAACCCAGTTAGTCAGCATCCTATGGATGAAGAATTCCAAAAGCTGATTGATCAGTCAGATTTAAAGAATACGGACGATAAGGATTGCCTAGCGAGACTTCTACAAAAGTACGAAGGTGCTTTTGGTAGGGAAGGAGGCCCGGTGGGTAGATCCGATAAGGTGTTGCACACCATAGATGTGGGCAGCGAGAAACCTTTTAAAATCCCGTATCGTAGACTTCCCCTTAAAAAGAAGTTAATCTGTGAAGAGCAAATACAGAAACAGTTGGACCTAGGGGTAATCGTGCCTAGCTCGAGTCCCTGGTCCAGCCCTGTTTGTATGACTACTAAGAAAGACGGTACAATCCGCTTTTGTGTCGACTACCGGAAATTGAACGGTATAACAAAGAAGAACTCGTATCCTTTACCAAGGATAGACGAGACTTTAGATAGCTTGGGCGGAAACCAATGGTTCTGTACCTTGGATTTACAGTCCGGATATTGGCAAATACCAATGCACCCCAAAGACAAGGAGAAGACAGCATTCTCCAGTCATATGGGGCTGTTTGAGTATAATGTCCTACCCTTCGGATTGTGTAACGCCCCCGCTACATTCGAGGCCATGATGGAATCCTTACTGAGTGACCTTTTGTGGAAGAAATGCCTGGTTTACTTGGATGATGTGGTCGTGTTCGGCAAGTCATTCAAGGAATGCCTGGCAAATCTGCAATTAGTCCTCGACCGGATACTATCAAACGGTCTTAAACTTAAACCCAAGAAATGTAATTTGTTTAAGAAAACCATTACATACTTGGGAAGGATCATTACTCCTAACGGGGTAAGAGCGGATCCGGAAAAATTAGAAGCTGTAGAAAATTGGGAAAGACCCACGAGTGCTAAGGAGGTGAGATCATTTTTAGGATTTTGTTCCTATTATCGTGATTTCATACCGAATTACTCTCGTGTCAGCTTCCCCATGCAGTGCTTAGCTCACTGGACCCCGGGTAGGGCACGGGACCCATTCCCATGGACCAGCGAGCAAGAAGAGTCTTTTAATAAAATAAAAGATTTATTTAGGAATACACCCGTGTTGAAATATCCCACTCCCGAGGGACATTTCATCTTAGACACCGATGCGAGCAATGATGCGATTGGGGCAGCTCTCTCTCAGGTCCAAGAGGGAGTCGAAGTGCCAATAGCATTTGCTAGCAACACGTTAAGCAAGACACAGCGAAATTATTGTACCACCAAGCGAGAACTCCTCGCTGTGGTGGTGTATACGAAGAAGTTTAAGCATTTCCTTTGGGGAAGTGACTTTACTTTAAGAACAGACCATTCGTCTCTTAGGTGGCTCCTTAACTTCAAGGACGCCGAGGGGATGATTGGACGTTGGTTAGCTCACCTATCCGAATTCGGATTAGAGCATAAACAAATAGAGCACCGACCCGGTGCTAAACACATCAATGCGGATGCCTTGTCAAGACGGCCTATCCGAAGGTGCCAAAATGCCACATGTGAAGACTGCGGGGCCCACAATGCTGTGG
This sequence comes from Acholoe squamosa, assembly GCA_949317995.1. Lineage (NCBI taxonomy): Eukaryota > Metazoa > Annelida > Polychaeta > Phyllodocida > Polynoidae > Acholoe > Acholoe squamosa. Next base: position 17,230,925 of record OX439051.1, read on the forward strand.
TAGCCGGGTTGGTATTTAATTATACCACCCCCCGTATCCCCTGGGAGGAGGCTGTATGCAGCTATCTCGATTGGTCCCCGGAGACCATCAAGAAGTTTCAACAGTCAGACCCCACCACTGCGCGCATAATGGAATACCTACGGTCAGGCATTAAACCGGCAAGGCCTCTAGTTTCCCTGGAGGATAGGGAAGCGAGGCGGTTGCTGGCTCAATGGGCCGAGCTAGAGATCCGAGACGGCATACTATGTAGGTGGAAGACAACTCCCACCAACGGTAGGCTGTTGCAAATAGTGATACCCGCCCCGATGAGGAGGGATATCATGTATTATTGCCATGGCCACCAAACGAGTGGCCATTTCGGTAAGAGAAGGTCGATAGAGCGTCTACAAAGGCGTTACTACTGGCCCGGTATGAGAGGCGACCTGCTCCGGTGGATCGCCACTTGCCCGGATTGTTGTAAAAACAAACCGGGACCCGGCCTGGGTAAGCAACCCTTATCACAGGAATTGTTTGGTGTCAGATTTGCTCGAATAGCGATAGACATCATCAGTGGGATTAAGACGACGCCGCGAGACAATACTTGTATGATGGTCGTAACTGACTATTATACTAAGTACACTCGGGTGTTCCCCCTTCCCAACCACAAAGCCGCCACATGCGCGGAGGCATTTGTGAAAGGCTGGGTGCTGCATTTGGGTGTTCCCCTTATGATGCACAGTGACCAGGGAAGGGAGTTCGAGTCAGAACTTTGGCAGGAAATGTGCCATTACCTAGCCATTTGTAAGACCCGAACAAACCCGTACCGACCACAGTCGGATGGGCAGGTAGAACGCTTCAATAGAACCCTCATACAAGTACTAAAGCCCCTGGTTAATACCCACCAGGATGACTGGGATGAACAGTGCGAGTTTGTAGTACATGCCTACAACAACACTGTCCATTCATCAACTAACTGCACCCCAAACATGCTAGTGTTCGGCGAGGACATCATAATGCCCGCCGACTTAGTGTATGGAGTGGTTGGAATAGACCCGGAGGCGCCCTGCACGGTGCTGTTTGTAGAGTCATTAAGGGACCGGTTCAAACAGGCATACGAGGCCGTTCGGAAAGAACTGCTGAAGAGTGCGAAGTGGCAGAAGGTGGGCTATGACACCAATGCTAAACGAATTCGTTTTAATGTTGGGGACAAAGTACTAAGGTACTACGAGCCGCTGGATAAGCTGAAGCTCGTAACGCCTTGGGAAGGTCCATTTAAAATCGTTCGCGTCATCTCCGAGTCCACGGTGATGATAGAGGACTGCCTGACGGGTAGGAAATGGAAGACAAATGTCGGAAAACTTCGGCCCTGGAAGGGGCGCGAAGAGGCGGAGAGGGAGTTCGGTTACAAACCACCTGAATCTGTCCCTAGCGGACCGAGCGTGGTAGTACCGACGAAACGCCCTAGAGGCCGGCCGAGAAAGACGCCGGGAGACGAGGTTATAGTAAAAAAGAAGACGAAGGCCAGGAAACGACCTAATCGTAAGAAATGGAAGAAAGTCTCGCTGAGTGAAGGCATTACGTATGGGAAGGGTCCCGCTCTGACTAAGCGAGATCCAGAAAAGGCCGTACGTAAAGCCGGGAAAAATAAAATGCTAACCGAAGGCGTTAGACGCAGCCCCCGGTTGAGGTCTGCTGTAACCTAACTCAGTACACAACGAGCTGCTGCGTGTTGTCCGCCATAGGCAGGCAACATACGTTCCACGGCCTGAGATGTCGAACGCGCCCTCCCCGGGTGGCTGTATCCCGTGAGTGGCGGTCGGATTAACCGGTACATTCGCTTTGAAGCGTTGTATACACCGCTAAGCTCCAGACGATAGCACTCGGGTAGTAGGCCGCGTCTCACATGTCGAGTCGAATGTTGGTTCGGATCTAGTTCCCTAGGTGGCGCTGCTGGTGTGGCGGGAAAGCGCGGAACTAGGTCACCGGATAGCCATGGCGGGATCTCGCGAGACGAGAGGTCTGACGTCATACTGGTCATAACTAGAGCGGACTCGTGGTGGTTAGACGCCACCCGTTTTTGCTCTAGTTATTTGTCGGCGGTTATACAGCCTGTAGCTGTCGTGTTAGCCTAGCTAACCCCCCAAAAGCCTTTCTGTTGGACGAATCCTTCGGGAGGAGTCCAACAAAACTTGCCAATTAATTTTGGAAGTCGAACCCGGTGCCATGGCACAGGGAACGATTGACGCTGCGCGTCAAACAGCCAACATTCCGTTGGAACAAGACGAGGACCCGAAGGTCCCGTCTCGGGTCGAGGAATCTATGGATTCTTCGACAGAGGAGGCCGCCCGGACGCTCACGGCTATGGCCGAGGCAACCGACCGGGAGAGGATGCCACCTCCACCCCCGCCACGCCCGGAGCGCCCGTCTACAACAGACGCTTCGGGTAGCAAAGTGGATGTCCTGGACATTCCAATGTATCCTCCGGGATTCAGGACGCAGATCAGACGTCTAGCACACGTCGATCGCCAGGAAGGTATCGTGTATACCTCCTGGGGTACGTACATCCCTATGCACGCCTCCATGTTCGGATGCGGGCCCATGGCGGTGGAGCAGGGCGTGCCCGAGCCCATACCAGATGAACTCAAAACTATGGTAATGGACTCGTGTAGTGACGAGCTGGCTGACAACATGCCAGTTTCTTGGCTCCGCAACTACCTAAAGTTGGCGGAGAATATGGCGACTAACGAGAATTTAGCTCGAGCCGTCTTGATCTCTGCGGGCATCATCCAGAAGGCCACGGAGTTAAGGGAGTCCGAATCCGACATGGATACAGACTCCACGGTAACCTTGTCGTCGGTGGAAACCGACCGGGTCAAGCGATTGACCCGTAAACCTGCACCCAAGGGTCCTCTCACTGAGAGCGACCTGGAGGCTGAAGATGTCCGCATCGCCGTCGAGAGGTCCACGACCGAGACCGACCCAGCTGCCGACATCCCAGAGGCACCTGGCGAGATCTCTGAAGAGGACATCTCACGCCAGCAGGCTGCTGTAGAGGCAAAGCGAATCGAGCTTGCCAAGCAGCAGAAGGAGCTCACCGCAGCTCGCCGGGCCCATCGCAAGCAGCAGGCCCAACGAAAAACAGAGATCTCTTCCGACTCTGACTCCCCAGTCAGCGGAAGGAGGAGCCCTCGGACAGGGGACAGGAGCCGACGCGAGTCGGATTCCAGTCCCGAAGTTCCGGCCCAACCGACTAAGGTTGTGCGCCGGAAGAAGAAGAATGGAGCGAAAGCGTCTCCGGTAGAGCCCACGCCCCCCACCAAGCCGAGGGGTAAGGGCAAACCGAAGACGCCCGCTCCCACCACTACAACCACCACGGTAGCCACCTCGGTTACTGCATCTTCTGCAGCCAGCACGTCGGGTGCAAAGACGAAGTCCCCTACCAAGGCTCCGACTGGTACTACCACCTCCAGCCGAGCCGGCCGTAGGGGAGCTGACATATACACGGACAGCGAGGAAAGCGAAAGCGATCCAGAGCTGCCCGAGTCTGCCAAATCTGATTTGGAGTCCGTGACAACGTGGGAAGAAATGACCACGGATGTTCCCAAGGACGACAATCAGAAGTGGATGTGGAAGAATGCAGCCGAGGGGTTCAAGGAACGGACTCCCCGCTGCTTCGCGGACTGTGCTTACGACACAGTCCATTATATGTGTCCGAGCGCCGTCAATAAGGACGGTGACAGCGATGACGAGGAGTGGATGAAGTCCGGCCCCTCAGATACGCCAGTAGGCAAGTTCTACCTGATTTGGATTGACCAGCTCAAGTCCAAATTAGGCTCGATCTACAGCTACGAGGCCCGGACGAAAGTCCAGTGGGCAATGACCCAATGGGGACCAACCGGCAACCGCCGAAGGTGCCCGTTTGAGTCTTGCCAGCTGTCTCTCACGGGTGAGAAGATGTTCGAGACGAAGCCCCGCTTCGCTCGACACATCGTTGAATTTCATATGCATCACAAGCCTGTGATGATGTGTGTGCTCGGGGACCGCCCGAGTAAACATTGTGATGGCTCGTTCAGCACTCACCGGCGCCGAGACATGGCTCTGCATTTGCAGAAGGCCCATGGCATCGGCCTGGAGAAGACCAGGAAACGAGCCATCAAGTGCTTCAGCGAGCTCCTTGCAAATTGGTCCGCGCTGAGCATCAAGGAAGTGAAAGAGCAGGCATTCGAGACCGGATTCTGCTCGTGGAAGAGCGGCAACTTGCTGACTTACTTCCAGACGAACTCCTCGTCCACAAAATTCGGGATGCCCAGCGAGGTGCACCTGAAGGTGAAAAAGTGGCGAGGAGACGACAAGCGAGAGAAGGCCAAAGCCCGCTCTAAAGGTCCAAACGGAGGCACAGTCACGACTACTGCTTCCAAGAGGACCCGAGCAGACCGGTCCGTGAGCCCTTCGGGTGGCAAGGACCAGCCCAGACCAGCCAATCCAGCTGATCGTCGCGAGTCGGGACAACAGGTCTCGGCTCTGGAGATGCCTGGCAACCAGGCCCGCAGGTCGGGTAGCCAGGCGACCGCATCGGCGACTCCAGCCACCTCCACACCTGCACCCGCGGAACAACGCCCGGGCGAAGCCTCTGGCGGCCAGGATGATGGGGGCGAACTGCTCGCTCCCCCATCCGGGTATTCTACTTGGTGGGCTGGAGAGGGATCCTCCGGCAAACGCCCCACGTACAGTGAGTACGCGGCGAAGTTCCCTTCAATGGGACCGGCTGGACCCGAGTCGCAGGTCCTTACCCCCTTGGGCCGGGCCAAAGCTCGTGGTAGGGGCCGCGGTGGGCTGGAGTCCACCCGAGGCTCTCCGGGTGGTGGCCGCGGCCGAGGAGGCATCACGGTAGAGGGCCCGTCTGCTCCTCCAACAGGCACCCCGCCTGTCTCAGTGGAGGCCCCAGCGCCACCACCAGTGATAGTTCCACCAACAGGTCCTCGGGTACCCCTAATGGAACTAATCTCCGGTACCCTGTCAGGTCTTCAGGATCCGAACACGTTCGTCGACCACCACGATGTCCGAACGGTTCAGATCCAGAATGAGCTGATGGAAGAATGGCAGGCATTGCACCGCCAGAAGTCTGTTGACTACTGGCGTGTGATGACTGAAGCCACCGTCAATCTGGTCTACGAGATCCAGAGGCGGGAGGAAGATAAAATCAGGGAGCTGGAAAGGAAGAAGGTCGAGGAGGCCCTCGAGTCCTGCCGGCGAAAACAGAAGGAAGCCGAAAAGCTTAAAGAGTTTCACGAAGCTGAAAACTCCAGATATATCCATCGATTTAAGGAGGCGGACCTCAAGTTTTTCTTGGCATTCGGGAAACATCTGGAGGAGTGGGACGGCTTACCGTCGTCTCTCATCTTCGTTCCAGAGATACCCCCGGATGCCCCGCCAGCCCCGGCTACTCCACCGGTCCTGGCCACTCCACCGGTCCCGGCTGCTCCGCCGATTCCGGCAGCTCTCTTGCTCCCGCCCCCCACTTGGAACCGGGCTGTCCCAACTGCCACGGTTGCTGCACCAGCATCCGAGGCAATGGACAGCCCGTCCGCAGTGATGAGGGCCTTGAGCTTGGGGAGCGAGACTCCCAGCGAGGCTTCAGCGGCGCTCTCTACGAGCAGCTGTAGCAGCTCGGCTCCATCTGCCTCAGTTGAGCCGGCTGAGAAGATGGACACAGATCCTGAAGATCTTTGAGTGTCCATCTGTTGGTGTCTCCTGGTACCCGAGGGTAAATGCATTTAATATGCCAGAGGCACTGTTCCTTACGCTGGACTCCTGATACCTGGATCGTAACCTGCAGCGAGGATGGACGCTAACCCGAACACCCAATGGACTACAACATCTAACCGGGTCTCCATCTTCCCATCTTCATCAGGGCACATCATAACAGCAACGTGGTTTGCCACCACACATATGTCGCCGGATGGAGCTGCAGAAACCAGTCGTTCCAGGTTCGCCGGAAGTCCGGTATATTGTAAGGGTGATCCTGCTACCCTGGTAGGACACCTATATTTCATATTTTGTATAAATTTTTTTTATATATCGTATATTATATTCTTGTAAGTAAAAGTCAAAATTTTTTCGGGTTATTTACCCCACCTCGGGTCGGTAAAAACATTGTAAAAATTTTTCAATATCACCTTACTACACATCGAATATTCTTCGTCGCGTCTCATGTTTAATAATAACACACGTGTAATATTATCACCATAGGTCGATGGTCCATAAGGGGCCACTTCCTATTTTTGTTATTATTTATAAACACTTCGGGTTATATACGATGATGCCTTATTGTGTACATATAACTTATAATGCCCCTTAAATGTTCTATATTTAATACGAACTGTGTATATATAGACTTACCTATTTATTTATAACACCACTGTATAAAGTCAACAATAGTTACTTGTTAATTACACACAACCCTAGGTAAAGTCTAGTGGGGGTGGTGTAGGGGCCGGCATCATTGTATATATATTAGTGCCGTTCATCCGAGAGACGTGTTCGTGTGGTGCTTGTTCCTTCTATGCTAGCTAGGTGTCGCTTTGCGATACCTCGTTGGTACAAGAGGGGGCAGCACCATGCCTCGCGTCCAGCTCCTACTAAGGAGCCGGACGAGCGGCAGAAGGGGACTGGACATGGTCCAGTCCAGACGCTAATACTTTGTCATCAGAGAGATTGAATAAAGTCCTACCCGAGAGGTAGGGGTTTCTGGGGCTTTGCCCAACCCGAACTACTCGTGTTGTGTTGGTACATCTAGTGGTAAGCGAGCCAAAGAGCCACCCAACATATAAGTCAATACGAACCATTACAATAGTAAACCCACCTCTGACCTTAAGGTAGGCTCAACAATCTCCTAATTAGATCAACTAAGGGGTTACATAACCGTGGTAATCCCCTAATTAGGTATTACAAAAAAAAGTATCATAGTCATATATACTTTACATTATTCACCACAAATTAATCATTACATCACTCTAATGTTTCACTAGAAATAGGTAGTATTTTTAACTTCTTCTTGATCTGAGTTAGAGCATTGTAAGCTTGATTGTGATTTATTGGTATATATCAGATTTATAATATTAAAAAAATTGGGCTAGGTGACACCACCCACCCTTACGTTGCACTGTCGTTTTACTTGCGTACCTCTTACACACCTTTTATGTGTCTTCTCCCTCACACATCACTATCTAAAGTCTACGTTGTATGGCGCCACGCACTCATTACTTTACTCCATCGTTCTACTAGCGTCGCTTCATGTGGGGTAGTCAGATGGTATGTCCCCATTAATAAAGAGCAACTCAGGTTCTTTTCTTGTAAGTCGTGTTTTACTCGTCAATCCATATTCACTAGGCTGGTGTGGACAGGGAGCTGTCACCGCACGTCCGTCTCTCTCTCTCTCTGCGTTCGTTCTCCCTGGATCTGCCGAGTGCTGCCAAGGCAGCCCAAGGCCTATATGGGCCGCACAGCAATCCACAGAGCCATCCGTCTATCCCACCCCTATGCGGTGGCGCCCTCTACTCCTCACTACTTATACTACACCATGACTATACTACATTCACGCTTTTGCCTTACACACCTTTTATGTAGCTTATCCCTTGCATACCACTATATAAAGAGACCAGCATAAAGCTAGTAGTGTGGTGTTCATGGTAGTAGTGCCTCCCTCTTCTTGTCAAATGATATGTCACAGTCTTCACAAAGGTAAACTGCTGACATCTTCTCCTCCTTCATCCTCTTCATGCGGCATCTCCTCCATAATCATCCTTTTAAATATTTTTTTATTAAAGAATTTTATACTCAGTAAAACCCACCCCTGCCCCAACAAAACAAAAGAGGGTGGGTTCACTAATTAAAATAAATATTTTTTAAAACTAAAGGTCGTAAATTTTTTGGGCAAGGTAAAAGCTTGCCTTAAAACAAACTAAAGTCCCGTCTACGTCGTATGGCGCCACCTGCTAATTATGTTACTCCATCGTTTTACTTGCGTCGCTCCACATTTTTGCCTTACACACCTTTTATGTAGCTTCTCCCTTGCATATCACTATTTAAAGAGACTAGCTTAAAGGTAGCAGTGGGGTATTGATGGTAGTGGTGCATTCCTCCTCTTCTTAAATGTTATGTCGCAGTCTTCGCAGAGGTAAACTGCTGACATCTTCTCCTCCTTCATCCTCTATCATACGGTATCATCTCAATAATCATCCTTTTAAATATTTTTTTATTAAAGAATTTTATACGGTAAAATCACAGATGTTAGAAACTGTGGTAAATATCTTCATGTAACTACATGCTGGTGGTAGTCAGGTTTCTAATTGAATAAACAGTTTATCCTCATTTGGATAACAGTGATGTGTTTTATCAACTATATAATTTTTTTTTATAAAATTCCCAAAACTTTTTAATATCAGTAAACCCACCCCTTTTTTAAGGGCCGGGTTCTCTAATTAAATAATAATTTTTTTTTTGGGAGGGGGGCAAGCTTTTAGCTTGCCTTAAAAACAAACTAAAGGGCACAATTATTTTTTGGCAAGCTATTAGCTTGCCTTTTTTATTTTGTTCTGTCATGGAACAGTAAAATTTACCAACGCTTAAATATTTCTTCTCAAGAAAAACTCAGACCTTTCATGCATAATTAACCCCGCCCCTTGTTTACAAACAAGTGGTCATGTGACTACACCACATGATCAAGGGGGTATAAACTATTGTAACGGTTCGTTTTGACTTATATGTTGGGTGGCTCTTTGGCTCGCTTATCACTAGAGATACCAACACAACACGAGTAGTTCGGGTTGGGCAAAGCCCCAGACTTCCTACCACTCAGGTAGGCCTTTATTTAGGATATCAAAACATATGTCTGGACTGGACCATGTCCAGTCCCCTTCTGCGGATCATGCGGCTTCTTAGTAGAAGCTGGACGCGAGGCATGGTGCTGCCCCCTCTTGTACCAAACGGGTATCGCGAAGCGACACCTGGTTGGCATAGAAGGAACGAGCACCACACGAGCATGTCTCTCGGGTGAAGCGCACTAGGGTAAAGTGACCATGAGTCGTCCACCTGGGCCTCCTTACAACCTACTAGTTATTCTAGGATCTTTGTAATAGTGGGAAAACTTGCAGGGGTCATCTAAAAATGGATATAATTATTACCCAGATGTCTAACCCTTTCCATCTAGTGATGTTACAACTTTCATACCCATAGTCATGGAGCTCTTTGAGCACCAATTATTCAATAGGTGTGAATTTTCTTTCATCAGTACCATGAGTCGGCCACTGTGGTACCTTGAGTCAGGCACATAATAAAATGACTCAACTAATTTATAGTTAAGAGTGTGCTTATGAAAATGTTGATTCCCGGCTAAGTGATCTTAGTCAGAGTGTTTCTGGAATGATTTTACTAATTATAATGCTGATTAATTCCATTCCTTGGGTAAACACAAACTATAGCAAACTTATCACCATTTATCAGCTGTCCATCATTTCAAAGTGGCTTTCAATCTATCAGAAGACCCCTCTACCTAATTGGTAGAATATAGTAGATTTTGTTGAAAAATAATGGATAGTGCTAGATTCACTTTCCCAAAGATGGAAAGATAGCAGGTGCTACAGCTCAACATATTCTAGCAGTGTAAATAGCTTAGAACCCAATGAAATAGTCAATACTAAGTTCATTTTGGACCAAAAAGCAATAGTGACCATCTCAAGTTACATGTATAGTGGCAGACTCAAGGTACATGCATTGCTCAAAGACACCTTGAGTTAGTCTTATCATACGATGAGTCAACTTCTACACAGCAGATTGTTGACTTTTGCACTGAACACTATAAAAGGAATAATTTCAAGTTAAATGATGTTTACAGAGTATGAATGCAATGCTTTATTTCAATTTTAGTTAGGTTTAACTCTGTTACTTGTTCAATATCACATTATCACTAATCTATCATTTTGTTGCTGGAAAATCATCGGAAACCTATATCTGATTTCAAGAATAATTTACAAACTCTAGTGGCATCCAGAGCTCCTGGAAGGTGCTAGACTTATATTCCAAAGAAATGCTAAGATGGCTTATAGCATATCTTGCTATATAGCACCAGTGCAAATAGCTTAGAATATACTAATATGTTCATTAACACCTTCATTTTTCAAAACCAAGCAAAATGGCCGACTCAAGGTACCTGGACGACTCAAGGTCACTCTACCCTAATATATATACAACGATGCCGGCCCCTACACCACCCCCTAGACTTTACCTAGGGTAGGTGTTAAAAATTACCTATTGTTAAAGTTATATAACAATATATACACAGGTAAGTCTAATATAACAATGTTATATAGAATATATGACATTAAAGGGGCATTATAAATAATTTATACATAGTAATAGGCGTCCATCTTAGCTGCAGGTTGTCATTCCAGTCCGTCGGATCCAAGTAGTCCTTTAAGAAGTTAATCTTCTGGCATAACGTATGCCTGTACTCTCAGGTACTGGTGAGTTTGAGCCAGCAGATGGACACTTACAAGTCCTCAGACTTGTCTTCAGTGTCTATCTTCTCAGCTGGCTCTGGGTTAGATACGGGGGCCGAGCTGCTGCTGCTTGTGGCAACTAGCTTAAGGGCTTCGGTGCTCAGGTCACTGAGTAGACTCAGAGCACCCATGCCCTCGGAGGCACTGTCCACTGCTGCATCGGCTTCGGCACCCGAAGGGAGGACTAGAGATGACGCGGAGCCGTCCCAGTCATCCAGGTGCTTGCCGAAGCAGAGGAAGAACTTCAAGTCTGCCTCCTTGTACCTATGGATGTACTTCAAGTTCTCAGCAGCGTGGAACTCTTTAAGCTTCTTGGCTTCCCTCTGTTTCTCCCGGCAGGATTTATAGGCCTCCTCGACCCGTTTAATCTCCTGCTTCTTAATCTTATCCTCCTCCCTCTTCTGGATTTCGTATACCAGATTGAAGGTGGCTTCAGTCATCATCCGCCAGTAGTCAATCGACTTCTGGCGATGGAAAGACTGCCACTCGGCCATCAGGTCATTCTGGATCTCGATGGTACGCACGTCTCTATGATTGACGAACGTATGCGGATCCTAAAGACCCGACAGAGTACTGGCTATCAGTCCCATGACGAGGACCCGAGGGCCCGCGGATGGGGTGGGAGCTGTTGCTGGTGCAGGAGGCTGCGCAGTAACAGGCGAAGCGCCTGCAGAAGGGACCTCGGGACCCTCAATTGTGGTGCCTCCCCGGCCTCGGCCGTAGCCAGGGGGCGCTCAGGTGGATTCAACTCCACCGCGGCCTCTACCCCGAGGCTTAGCTCGGCCCAAGGTCAGGACCTGTGAATCGGGTCCCGCGGGTCCCATGGCAGGGAACTTCGCCTCGTACTCGCTATAATTCGGGCGCTGCTTACTGGAGGAACCCTCTCCGGCCCACCATGCACTGTGGCCGGATGGGGCACTGAAGAAGGTGCTCCAGTCATCCTGACTACCAGTGGCTTCACTCGGAGGGTGCTGTGCAGGTGGTGGTGGTGTTACCTGGATAACCACCCGATGGGTCTGGTTGCGAGGCATATCCAGAGCTGAGACCTGTTGTCTCGACTGGCGACGATCAGCTGGATTAGCTGGTCTGGGCAGATCCCTGTTGCCCATCGGGCTTATGGATCGGTCCGCGCGGGTCTGTTTGGAGGTACTTGCGGCCGGAGCCGAACCTCCATTGGTTCCCTTCGAACGAGACTGCTTTCCTTTCTCTCGTTTGTCGTCGCCCCGCCACTTCTTAACCTTCAGGTGCACCTCGGTGAGCATCCCAGCTTTTGTACTAGAGGGGTTCACAGCAAAATAGGTGACAAGGTTGCCAATCCTCCAGGCGCAGAACTCCGGTTCAAACGCCTGCTCTTTAACATCCTTTACACTCAACGTAGCCCACTTTGCCAGGAGCTTGTTGAAGCACTTGACAGCACGCTTCCGTGTCTTTTCCAGACCGGTACCGTGGGCTTTCTGCAGATGCAGAGCCAGGTCCCGGCGCTGGTTGGTCACGAAGGTGCCGTCACACAACTTGCCTGGGCGGTCTCCAGGGACACACTGTATCAACGGCTTGTGGTGCATATGGTGCTCCACTATATGCCTAGCGAAGCGAGGCTTCGTCTCAAATATCTTCTCGCCGGTGAGCGAGAGCTGACAAGACTCGAATGGGCACTTACGGCGGTTGCCGCTCGGTCCCCATTGAGTCATAGCCCATTGAACCTTGGTCCTGGACTCATAATGGTAAAGAGTACCCAATTTGGACTTGAGCTGATCAATCCAAATCAGGTAAACTTTACCAACTGGCGTGTCATGAGGACCAGACTTCATCCAATCCTCATCGTCGCTGTCACCATCGTTATTGATGGCGCCCGGGCACATGTAGTGGATCATGTCTTATGCACAATCCGAAAAACAGCGAGGGACACGGTCTTTAAATCCCTCGGCTGCATTCTTCCACATCCATTTCTGATTTTTCGTCCTTGGGGACGTCCGTAGTCATTTCTTCCCAAGTTGTCATGGACTCCAAATCAGATTTGGCTGACGCGGGCAGCTCCGGGTCGCTTTCGCTTCCCGAGTCGCTGCTCGTGTAGATGCCCGCTCCTCTAGGTTGGGCTCGGCTGGTGGTAGTAGTACCAGTCGAAGCCACCACCGAGGTGGTGGCGGCCGTCCCGCGGGTGGTAACAGTGGGCGCTGCAGTAACCGGAGTGGCTACTGTGGCTGTAGTTGGTTTGGAGGATGCGGCCTTCAGGTCGCCCGTATCCCTCTTCTTGGTAGTAGAGGGCTCGGGCTCCGCCTGAGACGCTTTGACTCCATTCTTCTTCTTCCTTCCCTTGATGGCTGTGGTGGGGCCTTGGGGCAGGAATCCGATTTACGGGACTCCTTGTCCTTAGCCCGAGTGCTCCTCCTACTACTGACTGGTGTGTCAGTGCTGGAGGCGGCACTCGCCTGGAGTTGAGCCTGCTGCTTGTGGTGCGTCCGGCGGGCAGCGGCTAGCTCCTTCTGCTGCTTGTCAAGCTCACGACGCTTGGCTTCAACAGCAGCTTGCTGGCGAGAGATATCCTCGTCCGAGATGCTACCAGCCGCCTCAGATATACTGGCGCCTGGCTCCTTCTCCTGACTGGATCGCTATCCGAAAGGTCTTCCTCCTCGAGATCAGACTCGGTCAGAGGCTTACGGCTCAATTTCTTGGTCCGTCCGGATTCCACCGACGACTGTGTGACGGTGGAGTCTGTATCCATTTCAGACTCGGATTCTCTGAGCTGACTCGCCTTCCGGGTAATCCCTTCAGACAGAAGCACAGCTCGAGCCAAGTTCTAGTCTAGCGCCATAGCCCCAGCCAACCGTCTATAGTTGCGGAGCCATGACACGGGCATATTCTCAGCTAACCCGTCCGTACACGAGTCTATCACCAGAGTCTTGAAATGATCTGGGATATTCTCGGGTTGGCCAGGCACTTCTGCTAAGGGACCGCATCCAAACATGGAAGGATGCATGGGGATGTACGTCCCCCAGCTCGTATACACCACACCCTCGTCCTCATCCACGTGGGCGAGACGCTGGGTGGGGGTCCTGAATCCCAGAGGATACAGCGGAATGTCCATGATATCTATTCCCGGCGGACAAGACGGGTTCGCTGGACCCGATGCTGAGGGTACTGGACCCGGATTCGGTGGAGGAGGCATCCGCTCCCTGTCTGCAACCTCAGTCGACATGGCAGAGAGAGTCTGGGCGGCTTCTTCCACTTCTGGTTCTCATCCGAGACCAGTATTAGAGGACTCCATGGTCTCCTCTACCCGAGATGAGACCGTCGGGTCCTCGCCTTCATCCAACGCAACGTTGGCAGTTTGACGCGCTGCGTCAATCGTCCCCTGTGCCATCACAGTGGGGCGATCTTCCAATATAAAATTGGCAGTAGTTTTTGTTGGACTCCTCCCGAAGGATTCGCCCAACAAAAATAAGTTAAAAAGACACATCTATAACCTGCCGGAGGGTGTAAATTAACTGGAGCAAAACCAGTGACGTCTTACCGCCATGATTCCGCCCTAGTTATGAACAACATGGCGCCTGACCTCTCGTCTCGCGAGATCCCGCTGTGGGCTATCCGGTGACCTAGTTCCGCGCGTTCCCGCCACCCTGGTGGCCTCACCTAGCGGACTAGAATCGAACTAAAATTCGGCTCGGTATACGAGACGCAGGTTGATACCCGGTTGCTATCATCTGGAGCTTGGTGGTATATACATCACTATAAAGCGAATGTACCGGTTTATCCGTCCACCGCTCACGGGATACGGCTACCAGAGGAACACGCGTTCGACACCCCCAGCCGCGATACGTATGTTATTCGCCTATGGCGGACAACACGCAGTAGCTCGTTGTGGACTGAGTTAGGTAACGGCGGACCTCAACCGAGGACTGCGTCTAACGCCTTGGGTTAGCATTTTATTCTTCCCGGCTCTACATACGGCCTTCTCCGGGTCGCGCCTAGCCACGGCGAGACCCTTCCCATATGTAATGCCTTCACTCAGCAAGACATTTTTCCATTTCTTACGATTAGGCCGTTTCCTGGCCGTCGTCTTCTTTTTAGAAGCTACCTTCGCCTCTGGGTGCTTCCTAGGCCGACCTCTAGGGCGTTTCTCGGGTACCTACGCTAGGCTTACTTAACGTTGGCCTAGGGGGTTGGTATCCGAACTCCCTTTTCGCCGCTTCGCGTCCCTTCCAGGGCCGAAGCTTTCCTACATTTGTCTTCCACCTTCTACCAGTCTGGCAGTCTTCCACCATCACCGTAGACTCGGAGATGATGCGCACAATCTTGAATGGACCCTCCCAAGGTGTTACAAGCTTCAAACGTTCAATTGTCTCGTAATACCTTAGTACCTTGTCCCCTACATTAAAGCGTATTCTTTTTGCATTGGTGTCATACCCCACCTTCTGCCATATAGCACTTTTCAGCAGTTCTTTACGAACGGCCTCGTATGCATGCTTGAATCTGTCCCGTAACGACTCCTCAAACAACACAGTGCAGGGGGCCTCCGGGTCCATCCCAACCACTCCGTACACTAAGTCGGCGGGCATAATTATGTCCTCGCCGAACACCAAGAGGTTTGGAGTGCAATTAGTAGATGAATGGACAGTGTTGTTGTAGGCGTGTACTACAAACTCACATTGTTCTGGTGGGTATTAACCAGGGGTTTTAGTACTTGTATCAAAGTCCTATTGAACCTTTCCACCTGGCCATCTGATTGTGGTCGGTATGGGTTGGTTCGGGTCTTACATATTGCTAAGTAATGTGCCATAACTCTGACTCAAACTCTCTTCCTTGGTCACTGTGCATCATGAGGGGCACACCCAAATGTAGCACCCAGCCGTTTACAAATGCTTCGGCACATATAGCGGCTTTGTGGTTTGGAAGAGGAAACACCCAAGTATACTTTGTATAGTAGTCTGTGACGACCATCATACAGGTGTTCTCTCTAGGCGTCGTTTTAAATCCACTGATGATGTCGATTGCTACTCGAGCAAATCGGACACCAAACAATTTTTGGGACAAGGGTAGCTTGCCTAGGCCTGGTCCTGGCTTGTTTTTACAACAATCCAGGCAAGTTGCGATCCACTGAAGTAGGTCACTTCTCATACCGGGCCAGTAGTATCGTCTCTGCAGACGCTCTATGGATATTTTCTTTCCAAAATGGCCACTTGTTTGGTGGCCATGACAATAATACATGATATCCCTTCTCATAGAGGTGGGAATCACTATTTGTAATAGCTTACTGCCGGTGGAAGAGGTCTTCCACCTGCACAGTATACCATCTCGGATCTCCAGCTCGGTCCATTGAGCTATCAATCGCCTCATCTCTCTGTCTTCCAGAGATAACATCAGCCTTACCGGCTTAATACCTATCCGCAAGTATTCCCTTATGCGCGCAGTGGTGGGATCTGACTGTTGGAACTTCTTGATGGTCTCCGGGGACCAATCGAGATAGCTACATACAGCCTCCTCCCAGGGGATTTGGGGGGTGGTATACACCAACCCTGCCACCACAGCATTGTGGGCCCCGCAGTCTGCACAAGTGGCATTCTGGCACTTCCGGACAGGTCGCCTCAATAAGGCATCCGCATTAATATGCTTCGCACCCGGTCGGTGCTTGATCTGCTTATGCTCCAATCCGAACTCGGATAAATAAGCTAACCATCTCCCAATCATCCCTTCGGCGTCCTTAAAATGAAGAAGCCACCTTAGAGATGAATGGTCAGTCCGTAAAGTGAAGTCAGTTCCCCACAGGAAGTGCTTAAACTTCTTCGTATACACCACTACTGCGAGAAGTTCTCTTTTAGTGGTACAATAGTTACGCTGGGTCTTGCTTAACGTGTTGCTAGCAAATGCTAATGGGACCTCGACTACATTCTGGACCTGAGAGAGGGCTGCCCCTATAGCATCATTGCTCGCATCGGTGTCTAATATGAAATGCCCTTCAGGAGTAGGATATTTCAATACCGGTGTATTCCTAAACAAATCTTTTATTTTACTAAAAGATTCTTCCTGCTAGCTGGTCCATGGGAATGGCTCCCGAGCCCTACCCAGGGTCCAGTGAGCTAAGCATTGCATGGGAAAGCTTACACGGGAGTAATTCATTATAAAATCACGGTAATAGGAACAAAATCCTAAAAATGATCTAACCTCCTTAGCACTCTTGGGCCTTTCCCAATTCTCGACTGCTTCCAATTTATCCGGATCTGCACTCACTCCACTAGGGGTTATGATCCTTCCTAAGTATATAATTGTTTTCTTGAACAGGTTACATTTCTTAGGTTTGAGTTTTAGACCGTTGGATAGAATCCGATCCAGTACCAGCTGCAGGTTGGCGTGGCATTCCTTGAACGACTTGCCGAATACGACAACGTCGTCCAGGTAAAGCAAACACTTCTTCCATAGCAGGTCACTGAGTAGGGATTCCATCATGTCCTCAAATGTAGCTGGGGCGTTACACAATCCGAAGGGCAAGACATTACACGCGAATAGTCCCATATGGCTAAAGAAAGCAGTTTTCTCTATGTTATCGGGATGCATCGGTATTTGCCAATACCCAGATTGTAAGTCCAGGGTGCAGAACCATTGGTTCCCACCCAAGCTATCTAACGTCTCGTCTATCCTTGGAAGGGGATACCAGTTCTTCTTTGTCATACGGTTTAATTTCCGGTAATCGACACAGAAACGGATTGTACCGTCTTTCTTGGTAGTGTTACAAACAGGACTGGACCAAGGGCTTGAGCTAGGCACGATTACCCCCAGTTTCAGTTGCTTTTGTATTTGTTGTTCACATATTAACTTCTTCTTAAGAGGAAGTCTACGATACGGAATCTTGAAAGGTCTCTTGTCGCCCACATCTATGGTGTGCAACACCTTATCGGTTTTACCTACGGGTCCTCCTTCCCTACCGAAGGCACTCTCGTACCTTCGCAGGAGGTCCCCTAGGTGTCATTTGTCCTCCATATTCTGTAAATCTGATTTATCAATCAGTTTCTGGAATTCTTCATCCAATGGATGCTTACTAACAGGGTTTAATGGTTTATTAAACTTGGCCTTGGCGATGTGTTCTACCGAACTCATCTCCCCAACACTGTCGCCACGTTTTAAGTAAATCACTGAGCCGGTTCGGTTAGTCATAGGTAATACAGACCATGCTGCATTTGCCACCAATGTATCCACTGAATCTAACCCGATACTCGATAAATATACCGTATCGGGTTCAAAGACTCCCGTCTCACCCTTCTGGGCCATTGATCCGCCACAAAGGACATCACAAGTGGTACCCGGAGGGATTTTCACTGTATGCATAACCGAAGCTACTGAAGACACCTGTCTTAACACAAACTGTACATGCAAGCCATACGGGTTCCGGATACTCATCATACCATCCCGTGGGTCCAACATGGCCCCATATAAGCTTGCAATATACCAATCCAATCCGAGGATTCCGTCATCGCTAACCTCTGCAATAGTTGGTGAAAGAACGAATTCTTTGCCTCCTATTCGGATAGTCATAAACATCCTACCGAAAGTCCTCATACTGCTTCCGTCGGCCGTGCAAGCATTTGCCCCCGTTTTGAGGTTCTCATGACTGCTGGCCACTGAATCGAAGAATCTTTTGGACACACAGGAATGGCTAGCTCCAGTATCCACTAAGAATTCTCCCACCCGGCCTTCCACAGATATGGGTCTTAGCATCCTTTTGCTTGTTGAAAACCTTCCTCGGAATGTATTTCCTACCAGAAGTGTTTTTTTCTTAGCTGCATTGAGCAAAAGGTACCATCCTCCTGCTCGATGTCTATCAATTCAAAGTCGTCCGAGGTGTTATCTACCTCGGATCGTTGACTTACAGACGCTACTGGAGTGGGTCCCAACGTGTTCGGGATGTCTCCGGCCAGCATCGTACGTTTCTTCACGGCCATATCTATTCCATTGAATATGCCGTGCAAGGTAGTGCCCTCTTTCCAGGTGTCTCTTGCAGCAATCTGCTCGTCTCGGTCTCTTAGACCCTTGACGAATTGAGTTATCAAGTCGTCCATATACCAGTCCTGGTTCTCTGTCCCGGGTCTGGCCTTACTTAACAGGGCATGAAGTTCTATACCGTATGCCCTGAAAGCTTCTGTAGGTTTTTGGGTACGTTTCTTAAAACGAACCACAGTCCACTAGCAGACTCAACGAGCTGCTCAAAACTCCCGGCAAGACCATACCAGGTGCGCCATTGTTCGACGGCCATGCGTCCCGGACCACCTTTCAAACATCTAACTAGATATGCCATCCATTACAATTCATCACGTCGATGAAATCTTCAAACCATTCTTTCCATGGCCGAGTACCGTCGTATTCCTTGGGAATGACGGCAACCCTTTGGGCTGAATTGTGGGCATACATCAATCTACTGCATTGTTGTTTTCTCCATTCAATCGCCTTGGTTTCATTCAAGGTTCGATTGCCTCCCAAACCACCGAAACTGCTGTTGTTGGGCGGTGGTGGTGGTGGTTGGGTATACGTCCATTGCGAACCATTGGTATTCGTATAACCTCCACTCCCTGTATTGGGGATGGTACCCGAAGCACCATCACCCCCATGCCCGTTCGTATTGGCTGATCTGCCTTGACCACTGTCATTAGGCGTTTGGCCAGCCTGTCCTTGCTGTACCTGTAAATTTTCTTCTCATACAATTAAGGGCTAGGGGAGCATAAAATAATGATCACTTTATTTATGTATGATAAACCTTAATTAACCTTGATTGTCTATTGGCAGAATTGGAGAACCTGCATGAGGATGCACTTGGTGCTGTGTGTGACACAGACATGTACCCCCACATCTGTAAATTAAGCCATGACTGTAATGTTGTAAATGAAACCACACCTATCTGTATCTACAAGTGTGTGAACTATGAATGTGGGAAACAGGAGACGTGCTACCTAGATGCTGCATTCTTGCCTGACTGCATGTATGACAACTACTTTGCTCGATTGATTCAACTACCCAAAACAAGAAACTTAGATCATCTTATTTTTTTTTCATAATTTCCAATAAATTTGCACCAGTTAGCTTCTGCCATGTCTGTATAAAGATTATTCAGATTAAAGATGGATGTGAGCTCAGGATGAACAAAAGAAAAATATCACAATATGTTAATGTTATCATTTTTGTCTTTACTTGCAGGTACATTCCAGGGACCTTCTACACTAATTCTAAGTGTGTGGACCAGTGGATTGTCTTTGGTCCTGTCATAGGGGTAGGAGCCATGCTGATACTTGGCTTAGTCATAGCACTTCTACTTCTTGGAAGGAAAAGGCGAGGGCCCATCAAATCCAGTGACCCCACCCCAGCAGGGTAAGATAAAAGGGGCTTTGTACATAGATCAAAACAAGCATAAGCAACTATACTTTTGGTCAAATTCTTCACAGGTAGATGATGAAACGATAATTTCATAAATATACAGCAAATTCGGACTCACTCTTTTCTGTTTTCCTCCTCTCTATGAGGATACTTTTACGAAGGTCTAACTACATGTAATGTGTATGGCAGGTTGTTGGCAATAGTGCCATGCTGCATATGAGTGTTCACAGGTAGGTTATATACATGATTTATATTTCAGCATTGAAGCTACTCCAGAGGTTGTAAAGTTGGATAATTTGGATGGCCGAAACTCCATTGGAGGATATTCTGTAGGTTCTAACGATAGGTTACCTTCCATTGGAGGAAATTTAGGAGATTCTAATACAAGATCACCCTCCATGCAAGGCAACTTTTCCAGAGACAATGATGTGAGGGTAAAAAGATGTTTATGATGTAATTAAACCAGGGTTTTATTTCTAGGATTTTTAAAGGTATTTCAAAGCAAGATTTAAAATTGTTTTTATATATAGAGCTCTGTGCATAATCACCTCTTACAGTTCTTAAATAGCTCTACTATGCACTGAATTTGATTGGTACTTATTCTACCAAAAAGGCATATGATAGAACGAATGCCGATGAGGGACCTGTGAACCTAGTGTACAGTGGAGTGGACGATCCCCAACATTACAGCTTTATACCTGACTTGAAGAAGGTGAATACCAGTACCACTGTAGGTAACCACAACCCCCCCCCCAACAAAAAAGGAAGAAAAAGTTAAATAAGCAAAGAGATAAAAGAAATAACAAACTAACAGACAAATAAAAGAATTGAATAAATAATAAAAGTTGAATAGGATAAGAAGAAAAGAAAATCTAAAAAAAAAACAAAACAAACAAACATCATAATATATTCAGGCACATGATGTAGAGTAGAACTCACCTTATGATTTACATAGTTTAGTAGTCTATAACGAGGATCTTATAGATGAAAACCAGATTTAATTACATTAAGCACATTGCACACAAGGTACCCTATCATAGACCAATTTACCAGTCGAAGAAACCCTACATAACCTAACCAGATCAACCTCTTCATAGGTCACCTTGCCACGATTAGGATCTTCCTCAACTGATGTCGATAGTATTGATGCTGCTCCTAGAGGAAAAAGGTACATACCAGAATCTACCATTGTCGGCTATGATGCCATTTCCCTTAGCATTGAAGGGGGTGACAATTCAGACTTGCACTTTTATGGTGGAACCGTGAGTCCCAATACTGAGCAAGATGACTTTGATTATGACTTACGAGGAAGAAGAGCCCCAGTCAACCAGAGAACTTCAACAGGTCTTCGACAAGATATCAAGAAAAGGCAACTGAATCCAATTGCGTACGAGGCACCACCATCTCCATCAAGGGAGAGAGCACAAAGATATAATGCTGCTAGGCCTTATCCAGCAATCCCCAAGAGACGGTACTCGCCACCTTCTATAGAGAGTGGAAGCCGTTTTGCTTTTCCTGGAAATCTTTTTGTAAGCAATAGCTACGATGGTGGCCCTTCTGATGGGAACTATGCTGAGGAACAAGATCTCAGTTCTGGCCAGAGAGGGCCATGGCCTAGAGATAAAACAATGCGATCTGACTCGAACCGTGGGCAGTCGCCAAATGATAGGTACGAGGGACATTGGGGGGATCGAGATGATTATAAATGGTCATCAGAAAATGATAACATGTGGTACTGAAAAGGAAACTGTACCTAGAATGAGGAACTCCTTCAAGAAAGAGTAAACATGAAATATATACCACATAAAATAGCTTATATAAGCATTGCAGCAGCACCGAAGGCACAAAATGTAATAAAAAAAAGTTTCAGCAGCCATGTAAAATTATGAAAATGAAGTAGCCGAGCTGGAACAAAAAAAAAATTGTTTATCATATTGTATTGATATGCAACAACACAGTTCACAAACAAGACAAAGACAGTGTCCAACCTTTTTTTGATATATCCTGTTGTTAATATTATAAGTATTGTTGTCTTTCTTTGTGTGTACATATGGACCTATTTTTTATGATATAATGTTACTATGTGTGCAAAATGTCAATAATGGTATGCTGAATCGTCCTGTCGCTGACATTACAATACATTGATAAAACCTGAGAAACTAAAATAATGAGGAGGCTTTATGAAATAATATCATGGGCATATCACTATTATTACATAGAGACCTGATCTCTATATTATACCTGATCTCTATACTATACCTTCCACAATTCTGATATGGTTAAAGTTGATAGCCAATTGAATATGTGTAGAATCAACACACACCCTTACAAGTAAAGTGAATGATTTCCAGCTCTGACAGGAAGTGAACGGTCATACTGTATATACATGCCTTCCTCTCCAAATACATGTCCACAATAATCAATAGCCCACCAGCCACATATTTTTTATATGCATTTAATTATGAATTTACAAGAGTGGAACATTACTGATAGAGTCTGTCTAACCTGGTTAGGAAATATCGCCAGTCTTCTTATAATATGCAATCAAGAGGTACCCTGGGGGGTCTTCCATAAAAACGAAATTTTATGTACTCCAGGAATTACCGATGCCAGGTTAATATAAGTGATTTTCAATGCACACCTCTATCAGTAACATTCCAAGGACTTTACTGATGGTTACAGATATTACTGGATGGTCAAAGTTATATTTTCATAGTATAAACCTACCACATTGTATAGTGTTTGTAGCATTTTTTCTCAATTGTAGACGTGTCTGGCTCATGTGAAAAGAGTACTTGGTGTCTGTAAAGATACATTTTAGCACCACATATGAATAGGGAATGTTACTGATGGCTACAAGCATTTTTGAGATTATTAGAGTCCTACTTTATTGTGCCAACCTATTTTCTTGTATGGTGTTTCTATCATTTGTATTCAATTGTAGACATGTTTGGCTTATGAGAAAATACTATTTGGTGTATGGAAAGATATATTTTAGCACCATATGGGATGTGCGAGTAGTGACAAATGTACAAAAAGTTGTGATTTTTAATCTTCAAAGTGATATTAGACACCAAAGATGGGTCTTATGCATGTTTAAATGACTCTAGATATGCAGTACAAACTCTTTTATCATTGTTTATGTGATACCAATGGAATATGATGAGCTGTGGCCATTCTTTGAGAGGTTAATGAATAGGGTACATTACTGATGGTGCATGCGATATGGCCTCTACACAGGTACTGACTATGCAGTACAAGTATTATATATCAGGCTAATTGTAATTATTCTGTACAGTAGTTCTACTAGAAACAATGGACAGTTAATATAGTCATTGTATGAAGAATTTTGAATGACCTAGGCTAAAGTTAAGAAATGGGAGATAAAAATTCCCAAATTTTCAGAGTTTCCAATTTTTGTTGCCAATGCATAACTTAAAGCTACATTAAGGGCCCTATTTTATGATCCAGGCCCCCCCATGTGCACTATTTCTTGGAATGAGCCATATATGTGACACGATCTGCGAAAAGGGGTCTTAGTGCAGAGGGCAATAAGACCCCCTTTCCCAGTACATGTCACATATATATATATATATATATATATATATATATATATATATATATATATATATACATATATATATATATTGTGGTGTAGACCGAGGGTGAGTCGGTGGAAGCGTAACCATCGTGGCATGGGGGCGTGGAAGCTGCCTATCCTGGAGGCACATTAGCAGCGAACATCGCCTATCAGTGTTTAGGGGAACGGTCCACAGGGGCTGGTACCGTGCCAACGGTGTCAGCAACGGGGGAACAGCCAGCGTATATATAGTTGTTGTGTTTCTCCGATAGTCAGTCCGGGTGATGCGCTGGTAGAGCCTTAATGAGGAGGAATGCCCTAGATGTGGAAAAGTATCAGAGATATTCACTGACGGACTAGATGGTGTGGCCCGAAGCCAGGCAATAAACAGTGTTGATACCTAAGTTGACGGAGTCGTTGTAATTCTTTCTCCCGAAGATAACATAGAATACGCAAACGCAACATTGGTGACAGTGTGTTTCCGAACTCATGCGGGAGGGATGGATCAGCTGAAAGAGGAACTAGACTTTGGGGATTAAAAGTCTAAACCCCTCAGTGCGCTGGCCGAGAAGGGGAGGACCTTTAAGTGGACTTCCGAATGTGACACCGCATTTCTCGGGCTGAGGAGTTGTCTGACAAGGGCCCCCATCCCTGCTTTCCCATGCCCTGAGGGTCAGCTGGTGATGGACCGACACTAGTGATATGGGGTTGGGAGTCGTGCACAGGAGCAGGAGGGGGAAGAAAGGGTGCTGGCCTACGGGAGCCGCACCCTGAGTAAACCAGAAAGGAACTATTGTGTAACTTGGAGGGAACTACTGGAAATTCTGCCACTACTTGGTGGGGTGGCCGGTGGTCATGTGCACGGAACCATGCGTCCCTGCAGTGGCTGCTGGATTCCAAGGGACCCGAAGGACAGCTGGCAAGATGGCTACAAATCATCAGGACCTATGATCTCATCATCCACCACCGGCCGGGGAAGAACCATGGCAATGCAGATGGGTTGTCTAGACGTCCGTGCTCACAGTGCGGGAGAGAGGAGGCGGAGGGGGTATCCCACTGTCAGGTAGTCATTCGGGCACAGCGCAGTGTACTTGAAGGTGTGGGAGAACAGAGGTCGGAGTGCCCCAATGTGCCGCCGCCGGAGTCCTGGGTGGATCTGCAAAAGAAAGACAATATGATGATTAGATTGGGAAAATGGATGGAAGGGGACGACTTACCTGAAAGGGGGTGGGACTGGGAGTCATCGGTCTGTGGTGTGAGATGTGCGCCGGGCAGAAGCATTTCCAGATAGCCGTCCCCGGGGAAAGGGAGGAGGTCTTGCGTACGGTTCATGGAGAACGAATGGCAGGCCACTTAGGCAGGAATAAGACTCTGAGGTGCCTACATGGAGGCTACTACTGGTCCGATTTCCGACGGGATGTAACCTGCTCAAGATGCAAACCCTGTGCGTGGAGGAAACCACCCACGGCTCCCCACAGGGCTCCCATGGGACATGTTGGGGTTGGGCTGCCCCTACAGAGGATGGGCAACAAGTTCATGGGCAACAAGTTCATCCTGGTAGCAGCCTACTACTTCACAAAGTGGGCCGAGCCCTATGCCTTACCTAACCAGGAGGCCCCGACTGTGGCCTGGAAGTTTGTGGAGGAATTTGTCTGTCGGCTGGCAGCCCCGGTGGAAATCCACACCGACCAGGCCAAGAACTTCCAGTCGGGGCTCTTTTGAGAAATAACTGCCCTACTGGGAGTGCGGCAGACACGCACGTGTACCTTTCAACCCCAGAGTGATGTGATGGGGGAAAGGGCCAGCCGAATGATTGAAATGCTGCTGGCTACTGTGTTCGCCTCCGACCACAGGGAGTGGGATCGACAACTGCCCTATGTGATGGCTGCCTCTTCACACTCCTCCACTGGGATGTCACCCAATGCTATGATGTTAGCCAGGGAGACAATGGTACCATTGAATTTGTTTTCCCCACTGGCGGAGCCCAAGGGGGCTAAGAACTATGCGGCGGAGATGCAGGCATATATAGGCAGGGCTTATCAGGCGGTGAGGGGGTCACTAGGATGTTCAGTGGAAAGGCAGAGGCTCAATTATGATGCTAGGGCCAAACCCGGTGAGATGAAGTTGGGAGAGAAAGTCTTCTATTACCATCCACTGAAGAAAAAGGGCCTGTCACCCAAGAGAGGGAGGGTCACCCAGGTGATGCATTTTGATTCCCTGAAGGTGCCCCAACTAGCAGAGATGAGGGGAGGAGGCGAAACCCCCTCAACGGAGGAGGAGCCCAGTGGCACGTTGGGGGAGGAGACGTCCTCCCAATCTGGCGAATCCGAAGACGAGGCTGCCAGCGCGGTCCACACAGTGCTCCTGGACAGGAAACGGCACTTAGGTCAGGAAGGTCTATGGAGCAGCCCAAAAGCACGGAAGGTCGATATTATGGGAGATGACTGGTATGCAAGCCTCATGACGAGGGAAAAGGAGGTGTCCATGTCACATTGGAGGGGGTACACACCGAATGATGAGCCTCTGGTGAAGGAGCTGACGATGCATAGGTCAGAGAGCTCTGAGGAGGCAGAGACACCAGCAGAAGCCAGGGCTCAGAGGGCTAGGAATACTGCAAGCAGGGTGGAGAGAGAGGCGAGATGAAGAGACCTCGAGAGGCGAAGGGAAATAGCCAAGCTCGATGAGAGGTGGCAAATTTTTCAGATGTTGGAGGAGGCGTAGGAGGATAATTTTCAGGAACCATCAGCGGAAAGAACCGGCGGAGACCCTTGCCGACTTCGGGGTGGTCACCCGGAGCACTGGGAAAGGAACTAAAAGGGGGATTGACTCAGAAGGGGAGCCCCCAATAAGAAATCAAGGCGGTCACCCCGCAAGGAGGCTACCACTGAAGCGGAAAAAGGGGAGGCTGGAGAAGGGGGCCTGAGGGGAGACCGGAGCATCACAGAACTTAAGCTGGAGGAGGGTACGGGAAAATACATGCTGTTGGGGGAGGAAGACAAAAAATTGAAATTTGTGCTAGACAGAATAATGGATAAGTTCGGGCAGGGGGGTGAGACTCTGACCAAAACACTCAATTGCCCGCAGAGGGATTTACCGGTGGACCAGCTGGATAGTGCTAGTATAGAGAGGGAGTACAAGGCCACAGTGGCTGGCTTGCCCATCCCCCGATCCTTGATCAGGACGGATAATTACGAGGACATGTCAGTGCCAACAGTGCGGATGAGCCGGACCCCTCTCCGACCAAGGAGAATTCATTTTAGATCACTGGGGGTTTGGATAGTATCCCTGTTAAATCCTCACCCTACCAACTGTCGGAGTATAGGCCCAGACGCTGACTCGGGGATATAGTAGCCGGTCCCACCTCTCCTACCAAAGAGGCTGACAGGGGGCCGAAGGAGGTAGACCCCCCACCACTCTGCAGTGCTAGACAGGACAGGATTAGAGGAGGGTGCCTCAGCCTATCCTGAGCCCCAGGAGGAGCCGATAGAGATACCCGCCATTGTTAGTGGATGCCCGGGGCTGGAGGAGAAATTCAAGGAAGTAGTGCAGGAGGGGCAGAGGAGGAAAGAGGAGGAGTTGCGCTGACAGAGAGAGGCGTTGGAAAAAAGAGGCAGGACAAGGAGAAGGAGAGGGCTCGCCTATTGAAATTAGAACAAGAAAGACAGGTGCAGGAGGAGCAGACTAAGAAGGTAGCTAAGACACAGAAGAAAGATAGGGGTAGGGGTAAAACGTCGGGGAAGAAAGTAACCGGAGAAGGAAAAAAGGGGCTAGAGGAGCTAATGAGTAAGGTCACCATATCTCCAGAGGGGAAGGGCCAGTCGAGGAGGAGCATGCAGGAGCTGTTAAGGCAGACCCCTCCCATAAGCACCAGTAATACGGTCTACAGAGACATATACAGTGGATACCCGACCAGACAATAAAAACCAACCAGAACGGCACCGGTGGAGAAGTGGGCCACAGCTGCCTCGCCCAGACTTGTGAAACACCCATGGACCATCACAGTGGGAATGAATGGTCTGGTGGTAAAGTTGCCTAAGGGTGAGTTCTTGTTGCAAGTGGAGGCAGTGGCGGAAGGAGATAAGGCCGACACCGTGGTTTTAATTCCTGCAGGAACAGAGACTATAGTTAAGAGTATGTCTAGCGAACTCCACCTGCCACCATCGACGAGAGACCGAGTTGTGGTAGTGACTGATGCCCCGGTGGTGGAGATGGAGGAAGGGGGGGTGGCGTCGACTCATGGATTAGTTGGGGTAACAGAGGCAGAGAAACAGGGGGAAGGCAGTGAGCCAGATCAGGAGAGAGGTGCAACTACCATGCCATGCCACCAGGACTTCACTGAACCCGCCGCGCTGAGGGCCTACGCTAGGAGGCTGAGACAACCAGTCTCCATGGGACCTGATCTAAAAATGGTACCCGTAGGTATCATGTCGGCAGCAATACAGAGCATGCCAAATGGGGATTATGAGTTGGTTCAAGTCACCTGAACACAGTATGGGGACGGTACATCATCCGGAACGTGTGCACGGTACGGCCAAGCCTGGCCCACGAGACGACGGCTGCACCGGAAGAGGGACGGTCAGCCGATGAAGCTGAGGACAGCCTGCCGGGCACCAGCCAGTAGGGTAAGTTCCTTCCCAAAATGTTCCTTGAAAGGCTAGTAGGACCACTTCCAGTATAGGGGGGGTGCTACCGGGTCGGAGCATCTGTGGACGATGGAGGGGAGCTGAGGATCCGGAATGGATACCAGACACCGATCGATTGTTGACGACGTATTACTGTATAAGCCTACTGTCATGTATTATGTACTGCATAGGGGATGGCAGTCAAATGGTTAATAGTGTTTGCACCGCTCAAAGGAGTGGAAATGGTTCTAGTTATTACTCTACTCGCGCATAAAATGTTTTGTTCCTCACCTGTAAATAATTAAACACAGAGACACCCAGGGGACCGGTGTGATTGAAAATTGGATAGCCATCCGCAGGAGGGTGATATAATATTTGTACCCCGTAAGTTGTTAATTAGTTGGGGAGAGTGTGGCGTAGACAGGGTAAGTCAGTGGAAGCAAAACCATCCTGGCATGGGGGCATGGAAGCTGCCAATCCTGGAGTCACGTTAGGAGCGAAAATCGCCTATCGGTGTTCGGGGTAACGGTCCACCAGGGCTGGCACTGTGCCAATGGTGTCAGCGTCGGGGGAATGGCCAGCATATATATAGTTGTGTTTCTCCGATAGTCAGTCCGGGTGACGCGCTGGTCGAGCCTCATGAGGAGGAATGCCCTAGATGTGGAAAGGTATCAGAGATATTCACTGATGGATTAGATGGTGTGGCTCAAAGCCAGGGAATAAATAGTGTTGATACCCATGTTGATGGAGTCGTTGTAATCCTTTCTCCAGAAGATAACATAGAACACGCAAACGCTACAATATATATATGATCAATTGCATTAAAATGGGGATAAACATGTAGCAAAAAATAAAAAAAAAAATAAAGTGCCTCAATCATTTCGTTTTTTTTTTGTCCACAATATAGATACATTGAGGTATACAATCTAAAAGTCCTGAACACTAATATCAATATATTGTGATTTTAACTTCAAAACAATTATATAACACTGAGCCCTATGGGAATTTGGCCAATATGGTTTTTTTTTTTTTGGCCATTCCTTATTCTGATTCAATTAGACTTTATTTACTCTGAACTTTTTTCCCATGGCCACTGAGATGATATCACATTTACAATTTTGTATTGTGATATGATAATTTTATCCTGTGAGTTAAGGCATAATACTGTGTGTGGCATGTATGGTTCTCTGTCCCTTTTGATCAAGAATAGTTATGATAATACTTTGAGTAAGTGGTACAATCTTACCATAAATTGTTATACTGAGTCCTAATATAAGTAGCCTTTGATGAGATTAGTATTTTTCATTGCATCCCAACGGTAAATTCATAATCAGACCAAACATGTGGCACGTATGGTTCCTCTAAAACTACCCCAAATCCATTTTGAATTACATAGATGGAATTACTAGACCATGCATTCAAAGATATAGTTTTTATTATACATGTACACCCATAATGTAGACACATTAGGTATACTTAATATCCATTTAAATTTAATATATATGCATTATAACCTTTGCTCTAGGGTAGAATGAGAAATGAGGCACATACAGTTCCACTTTACCTACACCACAAGGTTTTTAGCAATATTAACTCCTTGCAGGTAGAGGAAATAAATTTCTAAAATTAATGATTATATATGATGGCAAATATCATGGGCTAATGGAAAATTCAAATTACTATTGATTTCCAATGCTATTTCTTTTTATTTTGCTTCATAATATTGGGGGCCCTATAAAATTCAAAATACCCCGCCCTTACATTCCAGTCTGCTGCTTCAAATATCAATCATACATGGGGAAAAACTATGGTTTGCAACCAAGATCATGAATATACCCAGCTAATGAAAATAGAAAATGTCAAAAACCTTTATTTGTTAGTCCTGTTTAGCTCCTTCCCATGGGATAAAATGGGTTTGTCCCCATATCACTGCAATTGGCCATATATATATATATATATATATATATATATATATATATATATATATATATATAATTGTATATATACGTACAATGAAAATACCCTCTGAAGCCGATGGCATTCGTCAGTCAAAAGGCAGGAGGCTCTTCATGCAAGACTAATCACTACATAGTGCCTTATATTTATGAAGTTTAAAACAAAATGATTTCTTTATGGTTACAACATGCAACACATCATTATCTATGTTAGACAAGCACTCAAAAGTCTCAATTTAACCAGTGAAATCTATATGAATATCGGTATGAGCTGTTCAAAATGCTGTAATCATGCTAATTCAAATACATTATCCCCCCAAAAGAAAATAATGAGAAAAGAAATGAAAGAAGCAGAGAATTGTGA
This sequence comes from Acholoe squamosa, assembly GCA_949317995.1. Taxonomy (NCBI): domain Eukaryota; kingdom Metazoa; phylum Annelida; class Polychaeta; order Phyllodocida; family Polynoidae; genus Acholoe; species Acholoe squamosa. Next base: position 17,261,332 of record OX439051.1, read on the forward strand.
GGCATGTTCATCGGATATAGATTGTAATATATATCAGTTTTATTGTTTCAAAGCATGCATCACATCATAACCATCAATATAAGTGTACATACCTTTATTATAGTAAGTTTGTGTATTATTTTTATGCCTTCCTTCAGTGATTATGCTTAAATCTGTGCAGCGTTCATGTAACTGTGTTGTAGGTAGGAATTAGTACATTTTCGAATGACCAGATGACTGACCATTAACTTTACCATATTCTTTATTTATTTGACTAGTGAGTGTTAACATTTGTTCCTGATGTATTCACCTGGGTCACAGTATAATCCTTACGTATGTGCTACGCCTGGTATGAGCAGACTATAGTTCTAATCTATTGATCTAAGAATGTCTAACTTAAGTGGATCAACAGCTCTTATCAGCCACTCAATATGGGTGTGGTGGTGTTTCTGATAGGATACCACCCACAGATAATATATAACCTGCACTTACCTTTTTGTATCAACAATAAGGAAAAGGTGTATTAATTTATAAAACGATCATGGTCTTATGCATGAGATAAGGTTTATTCGGAGAATGTATATCTATCACTGCTCCGTCAAGGCATCTCTATGTACGTTGTCAAGTTTTTTTTTCTATTCTGCAATCGCCCCCTTCCCCAAGAAAAAGAAACCAATTAAATGCACATATATCGCATATAAATAATATGTAATTTGAACCTGCTCTAAAGTTATTTGTTGTTGCTGGTTTTTTTTTGTTTTGTTTATGGTCGGGGATATAGTTATTGCAAACATATCATATCTGGTTGCAGTCTGAATGGTATTTCCTAATAATATTAATGATAACGTTATCGTGAAATACTCCCTAAGGGGTAAGGGTGCTCACCAGCCAGTATTAATTCTCAGAGTGTGCATGTAGACAGGTACTTCCCATGGACTATGGCCAGTGCAGAGGTAACACACAGCTGCCATCTCTAAGTAGACTTGCTCAAGTCCATAGATTTTGATTTGTGAGAATTGAAATAAAATGGGAAAATTAGAATTAAAAACATTTCTAGTGAATCTATTTCTAGTGAACACAGCAGAGAGAGAGAGGAGAGGTTATAGTGGGTATAGTGGGTATAGTGGGGTTGGGAGGAGAGCTCAGGGACTGCCGCCAGTCTAATCTCTAGGGGTCTCAGTAAGGGAAATCCTACAGAAAACCACATACGATTGTGGTCAGAAGTGAATAATGCTGGAGCACTGAATGGTCCATAAATCAGTCATAAACACTAGGAAAACTCTGAAAACAGGTGTGCATGCCGCTGAATGTCTATTGAAATGAAAAATGTGATATCAGACTAATTCATTGTGTGCTTGCACATTTTATGTGTGGCTGACGTAGGTTCAGTGAAATCTACTGCTCATATAGTGTAAAGGCCTGTGAAATGGAGGTGAGTTTACATTTTTGACCCGGGCTTAAGATTTTCGTGGCCAATCCACAGTGAAACCAGGATTTATTTATGTAGCAAGAATGCCTCTAACCCATCAACAACAAATTTCTGAAAATGAACATGTATTAATTTATAAAACGATCATGGTCTTATGCATGAGATAAGGTTTATTCGGAGAATGTATATCTATCACTGCTCCGTCAAGGCATCTCTATGTACGTTGTCAAGTTTTTTTTTCTATTCTGCAATCGCCCCCTTCCCCAAGAAAAAGAAACCAATTAAATGCACATATATCGCATATAAATAATATGTAATTTGAACCTGCTCTAAAGTTATTTGTTGTTGCTGGTTTTTTTTTGTTTTGTTTATGGTCGGGGATATAGTTATTGCAAACATATCATATCTGGTTGCAGTCTGAATGGTATTTCCTAATAATATTAATGATAACGTTATCGTGAAATACTCCCTAAGGGGTAAGGGTGCTCACCAGCCAGTATTAATTCTCAGAGTGTGCATGTAGACAGGTACTTCCCATGGACTATGGCCAGTGCAGAGGTAACACACAGCTGCCATCTCTAAGTAGACTTGCTCAAGTCCATAGATTTTGATTTGTGAGAATTGAAATAAAATGGGAAAATTAGAATTAAAAACATTTCTAGTGAATCTATTTCTAGTGAACACAGCAGAGAGAGAGAGGAGAGGTTATAGTGGGTATAGTGGGTATAGTGGGGTTGGGAGGAGAGCTCAGGGACTGCCGCCAGTCTAATCTCTAGGGGTCTCAGTAAGGGAAATCCTACAGAAAACCACATACGATTGTGGTCAGAAGTGAATAATGCTGGAGCACTGAATGGTCCATAAATCAGTCATAAACACTAGGAAAACTCTGAAAACAGGTGTGCATGCCGCTGAATGTCTATTGAAATGAAAAATGTGATATCAGACTAATTCATTGTGTGCTTGCACATTTTATGTGTGGCTGACGTAGGTTCAGTGAAATCTACTGCTCATATAGTGTAAAGGCCTGTGAAATGGAGGTGAGTTTACATTTTTGACCCGGGCTTAAGATTTTCGTGGCCAATCCACAGTGAAACCAGGATTTATTTATGTAGCAAGAATGCCTCTAACCCATCAACAACAAATTTCTGAAAATGAACATGTTCAAGTAGTAGTAATCGCCCATCTTCATACATTCAAGTATAGTGTGGAAGCAATCCTTCTATGAGACATAGGATCAGAGATTTCATTGCTGCTTCCCTCCTTTGGCACTAGGTGGCAATAGAGTCCAATAGCATCGATTCAATATGGATCCAGCCACCCTGCTGAAAGAGGAGATAGTAACTAACTTGCTGTCATTTTGGAGAAATATTGGTAGCTGATATATCAAGTGTGCAGCAATAAAGGAATGACATCATTATTGTGTTAGTATAAATTCGATTAAATGTCTTGGCTTTATCATTTTGAAGAATAAGATCAAATGGATCTATACTATCTTATTCTAAATAAGGAACACATATGTGAGGTTTAATAAGAGCGTATGTATGAATTCAATGCCATTTTCAGACTTCTTTTAACAAGAAACTCTCGTGTTGTGCAATATACAGCATGATGACTAATGGATAGGTTAGGTTTGGTAGAAACATTAGTTGTTGAAAACAAGTAATGTACCAAGGTAAAGAAATTGATACGTGTCAGTGATGTGCAGGTGACGGTAATAGGAAGATTACTACTGCACCAAGCTGGTGGCATCACTGCCCAAGGACAGTTCCATACCCGGCCCCTATGATGGTTTTGACCCGCCGTTCATTCAGCACAAGGAACTAATGCCCGAGCTCCACTAGGTGAGACCGGCAGCAGCGAAATGCTGCGTTCCCTGAATTCCTTTGTTCTACTTTTGTTTATTTACATTTAGCGTTGATCTGTCAAGCAGAAAGGGTGCCCTATGCACTCAATTATGTCAATAATAGCAAATAGAACAAAAGCCACCAGCAATGCTGCCACGGCAATGCCACGAGTGGAGCCTTGGCTTTAAGTTTACTTACAGATTAGTTTGTCTAACTGATCAGTACCCTGCGTGGAGGGGTTGAGTTATGGCACCACTGTCCGATGCCCACTCAACCCTGACACACAGGGAATGATCAGTGTTCTTTCTAGCTCCTTTTCAATTATTTATAAAAACTGGAAAATTGAACACTTTTTCTGTGCACAGTATTGAGTTGAGCACTCTTGTCTGAGAGTATTTCTACCACTGGGCAGGTGATCTGGCAGACATCCCCATCTGCCTTATTCTGGTTAGCATCTAGGCTTCAATGGGATCATGCCCAGCTCCACACTGCTACAGTAGAAGCGGATGCAAGTTATTTCCCCCCAAATAACAAGCTTGTTATTTCATATCAATCAAAACCATTAGTTGAGACCTGGAAGACAAAAGAAGTGTTGTTGTGATAATGTTAGGCGATTTCTCCCAATTTAATTCCAATATGGGTGCCAGATACTAGCCTTAAAAGTATACTAGCGACGTTCTACTATGCAGACATCACTCCATGGTAAATCTGTGATTCATCTTTGGTATTAGCCTCTATAAACCTACTTGAATGTTAATTCTAACATTTACCTAGTAGAATTTCCTGGTTTTGAAATCCAAGATGGCCACCATTGAGCTCAGTATACATCCAACCCTCATATCTTTGTATATTAAAGTGACATTACAGATAGAAATATTAATACAAGTTATATCCCTCTAACTTCAAGTCCAACCAACTGAATGCTGAATCTAAATTGTAAATGAATGTTCACAATTTATGTAACACAATACCCTGCCCGGCATATAAGGTGTACCTAGCATTCACGCCATACTTCAGGGTTCAGCTAGGGGTTTGTTCCGACCAATTCAATTGTATGGTAGACAATAAGGCACACACCAAAAACCTAACTTTTGCTGATCCTATAAGGTGCAGAAGCGGTCCCTGCTCATATAAGCCATGTCATATATTCAGGGTATTATTGTACAAAGAAATATGAAAAGCAATATGACTTAGTTTTGTCTTAGTTTCAATATGGTCTGCATATTGAGATGACAGCATTCAGGATGGTTGGTCACTGGCTGTAGATGGACCAGTGCTTTGGTAAATGCTGATGTTGCTGGTCCTGGTAAAGCAGAATTTGCTGAAGTTAGGTCCTCAAGTCACATGCTCCAGTCATTCACACTGAGTATACCAGCAGTCAACCACCACATGCTCATAAAGTAGACCTATAAGGATGATATTAAAAGCCCAGAACAGGAATTTTGACAACTGATGTTAAAATGTTGGATCGAAAGCCCACAGTCTCAGCGCTGGGCAAGCACACAAAACTAGTACTCACTGTCCTGAGTACCCTTGATTTTACTCTAGACAGTCTTTGCATCTTTGCTATACAGTCATTGGTAGCCTATTTATCTGTATAACATGATCCTACTGAAGCAAACACAGCATGAAGTGGCTGCTCAATTCAAGAAAGGCAAGTTTTTGGTCAAGAGGACGTCAGATTTCTTTTCAAATAATTATTGTTTTTGACCAGGCTCATGAGCAACATGATGCAATTGTAAAGGGTGATGGTGGAGCTATTTGTCTGGTTTTGAGGAAAGTGCAGCCATGTTAAGCCATATGAGAACTTCAGACCCAATGAGCAGGTTAGGTCTGTTCAGAGACACGTTAAACTGTTTAGCGAGCATTTGTGAAAGAAGTCACTCACAAAGACAATCCAGGATCATGGCAATCCATTTGTTGACAAAAGCTGGAACATGCCTGTGTTGGAGATTTGAATAACATTGCCAGGTTAGCTTTTAACAGTCAAGGAGTTAGAGGGGAAGTATTTTCATGAGAGGAGAATAGATGTCAGCCAAGAAAGAGAAATAGCTTGGCAGTTTTTGACTGTCAAAACAACCAAGTGAGCTGACCAGGAGGCATTTCTCGGAGGAAACAGTGCTCCCTCTTTTCAAAGAGCTATACATATCCCTGTGAAGTGAGATTTGGAGATCTCGATAAATCTTTCTACCAGAAAAGTCTTATCCCCCATATAAAGTATATATCCTACTGTTCCGTTATGAGCACTGTGAGAATTAACAAATTCCTTGGGCTAAGGGGACTTAAAATGGTACACTTAAATACAAGAAGTATGTTTAATAAAAGATATGAAATTTTTGATCATTTAAACGGAACAGACAATGTAACGATGAGTGAGACTTAGTTGCATCCAGTTTATGATGACAAACTCATTCAATGCGAAGATATGAAGCTCTTTAGGCTAGATAGGTGTAAAAAGAAGGGTAGGGGCATATGTGCTTATATAAGAGATGACATCTCGATGGACTCAAACTGAGAGAGGATCTTAGTATTAGCAATACTGATGTGGAATGTCTTGTGCTAGACATAACTGTCAAAAATTTACAGCCCATCCAGATTGTAACCCTTTACCAACCAATGTATGGCAAGCATGATGGATTTTTTGAGCACTTAAATAAATTAATGGAAGCCTGTAACCTAGAAAGTACTGAGCAGTGGTTTATGGGAGATATAAATATAAATACTTTGCGTGAAAAGCTATCTGGTACTAAGAAGTTAAATGACCTTTGTAGTAGTAATGGCTATCATCTTCTGATCAATCCAGGCCATATAATAAGATCACATCATGCTTTGATAATATTTTCACAAATTACAACAGTGATTTGTGTGCTGGAGTTTTGAATTTTCTAGTGAGCGATCACATGCCTGTCTTTGTTGTCAGAACCAGGGACAAACTTGAATATGTAAAAAAGAAAATCCTTGTACGCGTGTACAAGAATTTTGATGAGAATGCGTTTAAAGATTGGCTTAGTGAGGCTGACTGGGATGTATATTATGATTTATCTGATCCTGAAAAAGCCTGGTCTTTTATTGAAGACCACATCACAGTGTTTCTTGACACATGGTGCCCCTGGGTTGAGAAGTTGGTTGTCAATAGAAGAAATTCCTGGATGACAAATGACATCCTCTCATTAATAAATGACCGTGAAGACAATGTTAATATGTTTGTTAAGACAAAAGATTCCATTTACCTCGATAGAGCTCGTGTCCTGCGCTGTCGTATAAATAAGGCTGTCAAATACGCAAAGGCGAGTAGGGTAAAAGAAATGTTAGAGGAAAGCAAGACTAATCCAAGAAAGTTCTGGCGAGTTGTGAATAATGTAATTAAACCCACTGAGTCTATTGAACCTCTGGAATTAATATGAGATGATGACACTATGAAATCTAAACAGGATTCTGTGGACTTTTTCAATGACTATTTTTCTGGTATCGGTGCAGTGCTTTGTGAGAATGTTACAGGGCGTGGTCATCCATGTAAGCAGGTCCACAATGAACCGGTCGATGGTGATACCAGGGAGATCACAGTTGATATTGGCCTAGTTAAGATATTGGTAGACGATATTAATATTAATAAAACCTAGGGTATAGAAGGTATTAGATGTGATGTTTTGAAAGTAGCGCTCCAGTTCTTATTGTCGCAGATCACCTGGTTATTTCAGCTATCTTTTGATACTTCAATATTCCCTGATCAATGGAAAAGGACATGTGTTAGCCCAATTCCAAAAACTGGAAACTTAAAACTCATAAAAAATTGGAGAGCGATTTCTCTGCTGCCTGTTTAATCTAAAATCGCTGAGCATATCATGCATATATACACTTTAGTGAAATAATGGAGAGGAAGCTGATCCTTAGTAACAGTCAGTATGGTTATAGGAAGGGCCTAGGTACAGGTGATGCATTGTTTACTTTCCTAAATGATGTTTATGAGAGTCGAAATAGGGCGCACCTTACTTGTGCCTGCTTTCTAGACCTTAAAAAGGCCTTTGATAGTGTAAATCACAATCTTTTGGTAGAAGTTCTTGGGAGATTGGCTCTTCACGACAGTGTTTTGAATTGGCTCATGAGTTATATAAATTGTAGAAAACAATTTACAAAGATAGGTAGCTATTGTTCTGACACAAGACCTGTCAAGTATGGTGTCCCGCAAGGGTCAGTGTTAGGATCGTTATTGTTTATTGCTTACATAAATAATGTGACTGATGTGATACAAAATTGTAAATTCCTGCTTTATGCTGACGATCTCGTAGTATACACGTCCAACAATAAAAATGACCTGATTGCCTCGAGACTGCAGCGAGTGATTGATAATATTGGTGGATGGTGTATTGCTAAGAGGTTAACTGTGAACACTGATAAGACCAAGGTGTGTTGGTTCGGTGGTACACAAAAGTTAAAACAGAAGGCAAATTATAACTTCTTGCTTTATGGGAAAAATTTAGAGACTGTGAAATGTTATACCTATTTAGGTTTGAAAATTGATTCCGCCTTGATCTTTGTTCAAGCCATGAATGAGCTGATCTCTAAAGTGAGTAACTGCCTTTTTACACTGAGAAAATTGCGTCATCTTCTAACAGAAAATGCGGCAATACAGGTATATAAGTCAACCATTCTAAGTCTGTTTGATTATGCTAGTTTTGTGCACGACAGGGTGAATGAAACATATATTAAAAAATTGGAAAGACTTCAACTGAGAGGATTAAAAATTTGCTTCCGTGGTAAAAATTTTAGTGAATCTGATATGTATACTATGGGTGATGTGTGTAAACTACATAGGAGGAGGCAGCAACTACTCTTGACGTACATGTTTAAACTATCCAAACGCCCTGATATGATTGATGAGACTCTAAGGTGGGAAGGACTGTGGTCTGAGGACGAAATATGCTTCAAGTTGATGAGGGCCCGGAACAGAGGCTACCTAAACTCTCCATTAAGCAGAGGCGTTTCTGTATGGAATAACCTGACTGCTTGGCATCAGTGTATTCCCAATAAGGTAGCCTTTAAGTATAGGATTGTGAAAACTGTTAACTTAATGAAAGCAGCTGTATTGTCAGCAACTGCTTCTCTTGAATATTAATGCAGTCGACTCTTCTACATATCCGGTTATTGATGTTGGTCTGGCCTGGGTGGAACGGTGATTGGGAGGGGATGAGTTGTAATGACCTCACCTGCCTCCTGATCATTGTTTCATCTCAGGCGGGGCCTCAGTCAGCAGAAGGGGGATGGGTTGTAATGACCTCACCTGTTTTTGCTGTCTGATAGATTTTCGAGAAGTAGGGAGGGGGGATGGGTTGTAATGACCAAACCTACCACCCTCTTCTTATGGTTATTGTAGGACTTGCTACTGGAATGAATGATTCAACTTATTGATTTTAAAAAAGAAAAAAGAAAAAAAAAGAAAGAAATTGTGTGGCTATGAGTGACTGTTATGTGAGTATGGCTGAAGTATGTGTTCTATCATGGGAGGGAGTTTGGAGTATTGTCGTTCCTGTCTGTTAATATTGCCAATTGCTAATAGAGTTGTCATTGTTTCATCAATGGTTACATCTTATGACGTGTACCCCTTTCTCATACCTTCAATGAGACTTCTCATCATTGTCTTGCTATGTCAGAAGCAGCTGCTGTTTCTCTTCATATCATTAAAACCATAGGTTCCCCTTATAAGCTTAGAAAGCCCTAATATGGAAATATTAAACTTGAATGAATACTAGGTGGATGGAAATCTGCCATCATAGTAATTTTCTCTTATCCGGATCATTTTTTCTCTGTATATATGCTATACCTCTTTTTGTACATATTTTCCTTTGTTATTCTTATACTTTTTGTTTTTTTCATCCTCACCATTTTACATGTATCATTATTCTCATTATCTATGTGTTAACAACAGGAAAATTCATTGAAAGAAAGGAAATCAACTATTGTCAGATTTTATCACTTATGTATAATTTGTGACTTGGCAATAAAAACCTTCAAACCTTAAAAAAAATTTGTTCCATTTATATAAGCTTGCAGAAATCATCAAGAGTTGAGGCCATAGAGATGGACGTATACAGACCACCTGACAGCAAAAGGGGAAATCTAACATATAGACCCTAGTATGGACAACACTTTCAGTCCTTTTAGAATTGTGTCATGACTCACCACTCCCATGTACAATGTTTTGCCCTGCCAAGGACTTTGCTATTTCAATATTTAAAAATGACATACCTTGTTTTTGAGGGTAACTGCACTGGGTGTAGTTCAACTCAAATGAACTCAGCTATATGTCTCTTCTATTTACAACTCTAACATGATTAGATGTGAAGATATATGATTTATATTGAACAAAGCTCACTATTATGAAAAGCTCATTACAAGTTGCACACAGGTATAGGCTGCACCTGAGTTAGACAGGAATTTGCATAAGCTGCATCTAAGGAGAGAGAATTGATGACTTAGTACTTTTTAATAGGGTTAGGTTAAAAATAAAAATAATAATCTGTTAGTTGAATAAGCTACATCCTTGTTTTGGGAAAATTCTATATGCTGCAGTAGACCTCTGGTTCATGTATAAGCCACAGCTTGTATGCTGTGATTCACAGTAAAGGCTATCTTTGATTTTACAAGACAGCTTATTATACTAAATGAATGTTATATGTTATGCGGCTGCAGTGGATGAAACATCTTTAAGCATTAGCATACATGTAATCCAATACTCAGCAGCCATATTGGATTTGAACTGAGAAAGATTACCAAATGTTATCACAGCAAAAATTCTTTGTGTCCTCTCAGCCTCAATTCATAGTTTTGATTAATATGAAATAACAAACATGTGATTTTGGGAAAATAACTTGCATCTGTAACGTTACTGTAATATACAAAGATAGAGGTTCGGAATGTATACTAAACTCACTTGTGGCAATCTTTGATTGCAAAACTAGCAATCATTACTATGTAAATATCAAATTTGACTTTCAGGTGGGGTTATAGAGGCTAATATTCAAGAACAATCACAGATTTACCATACCGGGGTAGAGTGATGTCTGCATAGAAGAATGTGCCTAGTATACATTTAAGACCAATATCTGGCAGCCATATTGGATTTAAATTAAGAGAAATGGCCAAACATTATCACAACAACACTATAGATGTTCCCACCAAGTATAGGACTGATCTAGGATATGTCTTCACTAAAAGGAATTTTCAGTTTAAAAGCAATTTTGCCAGTCATTTCTTTTTTAATCATACAGGAGAAGCCCTTCACTTCATTTCTAAGCAGAATTGATGAGAAATGAGGCCAATATTTCATCTTCAGAGGTAGATAGATGATAGGAATAGCCTACAGTAGGGGGTAACCTGGCCTAAAGAGGTCTATATGCTGCCACATTTTCAACTTTTTGAAGCATATTATGTGTTACAGAGGGGTCGTTTATATCTTTTGCATCAAACACATATTTTGTATTTCTGATATAAACTTCTTTGAGATGCATTATGGTCAGATTTCTAATGATTGTACTCAGTGGGATAACCAAAAAAGGTCCTTCCGCTGCCAATACAAGCCCATTCATTCCTCCGGGGAACCTCCATCCCCCAACCATCGCCTCTCCCATTAGGGTTGTACAAGGGGGTTGTAGCCCTTGCTACTGGCTTAACCTTTCAACTCCTCAATGGTCCGAAGGTGTAACCTCCTTAAGAGGTTTCAACATTTCTGTCCAATCATTGTCATACAACATATTTGCACTCTTTTGACAAATCTCTCAGTGTCTGAGCAACCAATTGAGGGAGGATTTGATGAATTTGAAACAAAAGAATGCCTACAGTCTGGATGATTCTCAGGGTAGGTTCTGGTGAAAAATGGTAATTTCCTGCAATCTCAGAGCTTGTTCGATGACTGAAATCTTTGAAAGTAAAGAGTAATTTTGTTTAACAACTCCTGTGGACTTCCCATGTACACAGAAACATATGTTTCTCTATAATGGCTGTGAGAGTGATGAAAGGTAATGAAAATTTGAAGTTTTCAGAAAACTTTTACCATGGTTTCCATGGCAACCAGTCACATGATTATCAAAATATTGAAGAAATGATCCTACATTTTGGTAGCCCTTTATCTTAGTTTCAACCTGATATCTAGATCAATATTGCAGCTTGACTGGTTGTGAAATTATCAATGACCTTTCAAGACAAGCCAGGGAAACTTTGTTTTCAGTACCATACTTAGTGAGAAGATCTATAGTCTCCAGGTCTCAATTCATGGTTTAGATTCATATGAAATAACGAGCTTGTGGTTTGGGGAAAAATATCTAGCACCTGTAACGTTGCTAATTCTAAACACCTAAACAATTACATTAAACATGTTTACATGTGTAGACTGTAAACAGAGAGAAAACTAGGTGCTTAGCTTTTAAACACTAATATTTCTTGGTGTTTATACATAAAATATACACCAGGTGGCAGCTCTAGTTTATAGTTGACCTTCTGCATGCAGTCACCTGTTATTACTTGGTTACAATATGTTGCAGTGTTCTCATAAATCACAGTTTTACCAAATACAGTATGTATATTACATCACCAACCGTGTCTCTGTTGTATTGACAATGGGGCCCTAGCACTGGTGTGCTATTGGTACAATACATTATAGATGGAATACTTGGACAATATAGCTGTCCCTGTGGACAGAGGTGCATTGATCCCCTTTAGAAAGTGGGCATGACTGATATATAGGGTCCTCTATTTCCCGAATACAATATCACATTATGCATAGAGAGGCAAATTGAATATCTAAGCAAAATTCTTCAAACCAAGGAAAAAGAACACAGTATAAAACCTACACACTTTATAGCATAAACACATTAATTAGCTAAACATGTCATTTTTGTATACACTTTTCATATGTTTAGGGTGATATTGTGTTCAGAAAAACGTGACAAGATTGTGTTTAGAATTATTTTTAGGATCTAAACACCACTTTATTTTTGCAGTGTAGATCCCTGTTATCCATCTAAAAGGCATCCTCATTGTGTCAGAACATTGCTACTCAAAGTTGTCTATCCTACATCCCGAGCCTCCCATAGGGCAGTAATCCATTGGACTCAAACTCCTCCGGAGAGACCACTGGGCTCCTTCCTCAGCATCATTAAATTGGCCAACTCCCATCACCCGGTAGAGAGCGACTAACTCCTGACAACTCAGTGGACATCCCACCTAGAAGGCCATGTTCTGTTTCACATTTTCTGGCTATTCCACCATCCTGGTCCAGCCAGTGGTCTAGGCCCATTGAATCTTGACCTCCACCTGGACTCCTTGTTTCCAGCAAAGACTGCTATGTGACAACTGACCACCCAGCATCTAGTGGTTTACCTCTGACCCTATATTATCAGCAGCCTCCTTAAAATTCCTTCTCTACTTCTCACAATCCTCTTTGAATGCTTCTTGTTTGTCTGTTTTGTGACTCCCTGCTGGGGTAGTTTTTCAGGTCACTCTTTGGATTATCGCTCACTACTGGTCGTTGTACACGTATAACTATTCCCTCCTTGGATAGATTAACTAAGCTGCCTCTTCTGCCCGCACATAATATGTCTTTGAGCCTTTGTCTCTCCTCGAATTCCTTAAGTCTCCCTCTGTGTACTGGCATGCCTTACCAACTTGGGATGTATACACTGTCTAGTCTTTCCGCCAGTGCCAACAGTGCTGTCACCAATTTAATGGAAGACACAGCAACAGTATTTAGGGAACTCAAGTGGAAACCCTTGTCTTTATTCACAGTTTCAGAGGATATTCAGGAAAGCAGGGTTACTCATCCAAAATGACAGGTGAGTGTTGTCACTGTTAGCTAAGTGGAAACTATCAATCCAGGCAAGGAATTCTTCTAGAATATCCCAGAAACAGGTCATTCCCACAATTTGCAGAGATTCATGGAGGAATTACACAAATTTGGTAGTCTTTATATTGAAATAAATGATTCTGACATTTTAGTGGCACATCAACCACCATAGAATCAGGCAACAGACTTGTCTGATGCAGCCTGTAACATCACAATTGTACTTTCAAATTTCCTTGAAGGCATCCTCTTATTCTGTGTAGTCCATATCATCTCTGCTTGCATTACCTTTGGAAGCCATGTCTTAACATGCTACGGTTGCTACCCCCTATTTGCAAGAAATTCCAATAGGAGATAATAGACACGGCCAAAGAGAAAACAAAGGACAGAAAAGAGTGGCTAAAATCAGTTTGGAAAACTAGGCTGCCACATCAGCTCTAGGGAAACGTTCCCAATACACTGGTAATCAAGGTCAAATGTTCATAAATGTACTGGTAGGTCAATTAGCTTAAGGTCAATGTTCACAGGTTTCACAGGGTTGGCCTACAGGGTTGCCTACAGGATCATGTCCCCACCCCCTCCTCATTGGTAGCCCTCTCAAGGTCTTGGAGGACCTCCTGGGTCCGCGGGTCAGGACGACGAGAAATGAATGTTACTACATGGTGATTAACGCGACCGCATCCCTCTCGCTGTCTATACATACACTGTCGGCCCCCTGACGAAGTGACGAACTGGTGGTCGGATCGAGTGTGGGTAGTGGGGGGGGGGTAGGGGGTGCGGGACAGGGGGGGGGGGGCTTGGAGGAGGGAGGCAATCCTAGGGGAGGGGGTGAAGTGCACCATGGATTGGGGATGTACATGTACACGTTTTCTAACAGGAGGTGGTGTGGCAACCTGACAACGGGTGTTAACAGGGGGGGGGGCGAAGTGGGTGGACGCTGGTAGGTGAGGGGGGTGGGTGTCGGGGGCTAGAGTTACTCATGATAGTGTAAAGTGAAGATAGTTTGAACAGATATATATCATGGGATTAAAATGATAAAACCATGAGAATAACAGGGATGAACAACCGTGAGTTGTAGATGAGCTTTCCACATTTTTAAAAATGATGCAAATAATTGTAGGGGCTCGTAAATCGAGCTGGTTACACCTGTATGTGTGTTCACCAAAGACCCTGCTATTGTACAAAAACTGGTTATTGTGCAAGCAGGGGTTGCAATACCCATGCATTGGTCTCCCTTCCCAGTCTTGCCACAAAAACCTGGTTCTGGTACACTTATATACCCATACTTTATTACCAAAGTAGGGGTTCTGGTGTGTAGAAGAAAGAATTGGGATTAAAGGCAAAGAAACCCAGTCTTTTTACAACCCCTTCTTTGAGGACAAAAACATGGCTTTGGTGCAAATATCCAGTCTTTGCATGCAAAAACAAAGTTTTTGGGCAAAGACCAGGTTTTTGGCATAAAAACCCAGTTTTAGGCAACAAAAAACGGGTTTTTGGACCAACAGGCCATTACAGTAATGTGAACACTAAAACTTAAAGTAAAATGTTATACTATGCTGCTAGATCGGGCTAAAAAAGGTGTTGTATAGTGAGGCAATGAGATTATTCACTTTCTAGGTGTGCATAAGACACAGTTAATAGATTAACCGTTTAAATACTAATCTACTGAATTATTTAAAGAATGGATTTCACATGACAGAGTAGTACCCGGCAAATAAGGTGGCCCCATGGAATTAGACGGTTCTGTCTCATTGTCAGAAAAAGATAAGATGGCATAATCTCTGTTCTACTTTATGATTTTCAAGATATTCATTTATGTCAATTCATTAATCAACAGCAGTCCTGTGGAGATTTAATCATTATTTTAGATTATGTTTAAATTGGGAGGAAGTGCTTATTGAAAAGTTCACCATTGCGATTGAAATTGATTCTGGGTTACTGAATCTTTAATCCCCACATTATATAGACTGCTGCACAACAATCAACCACTTAATGTTTATGTAATACTTTTCGTGCTCTGGTGTTTATTTGGGTTAGACTCGTGCTTAACATTGGTTAACCTAATAGTATAGGGCTAGGGTGATACACAATGGGTGATTTAGTTAATATTTACCACCCTTGGGTTCTGGAAATCAAGGCTTGTAATCCTATGCATGAAGTTGAGGGAACTACCCCTGTATATCATCGATTGGAAAGACATGCAATAAACCTGGTTTTATCTACAAACAATGATTTGGTGGAGTACTTAATTCGTGTAAAAATGGCCCTTTTATGTACAAATAGCATCTAAATACATCTGGTATACAACTGAAGTCAGACTGCATCCTATAAGTAACTTATAAGGTAGACAGTGCCTAAATTCATAAGGTCGTGCCTTTGATAAAGCCTTTAAATAAGGTATAAAGATTATTTTTTGGTTAGTGAAATATGTATTATTATAGAGCAATGTGACACGTGTATCTGATGCATCTAGTGACGTCAAAATTGAGCGCCCTACTCATAAAGTATTCCACTATTTGCATTAATGACTTTGGTATTCATTTACTTTGAACCAGGAAGACAGTTCCCAGTAATACTAACCATAATTCAAATTAGCATCATTTAGAAATGCCCTCCCTAGCAGCGTCATCTCAACGTAGGCAGTCTAGGGTGTGACACAACTCTGATGGCTGCGAGGGGTTGGCGTGGTTCACTCAGCCCCTCCCCATCCCACTAATGCACCACTGACCAAGCTTGTGCAACGGTGCCAAGCCATTTGCTGCAACGGACCCCAGTACAAGCATAGCCAGCTGACCACCTTGTGGTCAAACCACATGAACAGTCAAGCCCCATACTCTCACAGAGGCACACACTCAATACATAGGTACCCACCACGCATAGGAACCCATACACTGTAATAGTACCACGACAGAGGATCCAAGACATATAGACTGACATAGTGATAGGAGCATAGATATCAGAGACTCATACAGTGGTACTATCACTCACCGCCCTAACTTGTACACCTTATTGGAGATGTGCTGACTTGTACTGTGGGATTACAGGGTGGATAACGGAGGGATTATTACACACTGATCCTGGATTACTTATTGGCCACATTTGTTGTACTGGTACACTGAGGGTTTTACTACACACAAATCTACACGAGTTCACTATGGTAGGTTCCTTGTGCTTGAGGTTAAAAACTGCTCGGGAGGATATTAAATTCCAAATGCTTTAGTCCCATGCATTGTACCACAATTATCCAAAAGATAAAATGCGCTTTGAAAAGCATAACTATTTCCCCTAGTATATATCCACAGGCTGCTAAAATGATTACCCAATTCCTGATCATGCCATTGATAGCTTATCAGCTTCTGCCTTGCCTTATGAAACTAAAATGCGTTACATACCAAGAATTATACTTCGAAATACACTTACCAAACATACAATATCCTTACGACTTGAAATCCCTGGCATAGCACAGGTGATGTTAGCCTTTGCCTGGCGACCTGACTCTATGTTGGGGACATGATAGAGGCAGGCCATGTCTAAGAAGTTACCTGTCAATCATCCCCTGTTTTAGCCATTATTCACAAGAGGGCACCCTAACACCCCAATGGTCAACCTGTCTCTCCTATACAGATATTTGGATATACTATGTGATTGGTGAATAGAAATACTCCCATCTAGTGGAGTTCAAGAGTACTTCTCCCCATGATCTGGGGAGAATGTCATCAGACATGGCCAGCGGGTATCAATGTTATCATGCCCTCAAATACCTGCGGGGACCAGCGTATGTTAGCCTAGGTTGCCTGCTACGTCACAGGCTGGTTATGTGTAGGTACACATTGCATTCCCCCGTTAAGGTAACTGCACCATGAGTAGAAAATCCTCAAAACATTTGTATGTTAAATAGCAATAACACACTGTCAAATAGTTAGGCATACATACAAGACCTACACTAACTCTTTGTCCTAAATAGGGGCAGTATTATTGTCCTATCCACAGGATAGGGTGTAATATAATACGTGAGGCATAGGTCAATAAGGTGCATTTGTTTGTTTGCCAACAGAGAAACATAATCAGAATGCAGGTTTGAAGTGCAATAAAACCATGTTCTAACTAATATAAGGGAGTACTCATTCTCTAACAAGACGGGTTAGGGAACCGCAAAACCTTGGTCTCTCCAATTTTGATCGCAGCAAATGATCTTAAGATGTGAAGTACTAGAGAACAAATTCAGCCTCCCTGCAACTAGTCCCTCTAGATCCTAGATGGGAAGCGGCTCAAAGATGTGCTCTTCTTCCGACTCAGTGCTCTTTCAAATGAAGGCATAGTACTGCACACTTGCATTACTGCATTGGTGGTATCCAAGAACATGAACCAAGAGGCCCTATGTGGCTTTTAAAATATTAATCATAGCCATGGGAGATTGTGGGTACATACAATATGACACTCTTATATCCGAACGTAAAACGATTTCCTACACCTCTGCCATACTTATGGACAAACGATGGGTAAAATAACCATAAATTTTTATAGGTCAAGGGAATTGGGAATTTTATACAACTACTTATATTGACCTTAATATCGATTATAATTATTTCCAGATCTGTATAACTTGGAGTACCCTAAATAACATGTGCAATATAATGTTTAGTCTAATGGTGGGAATTCACTCTTAAGAGCGATTATAATATCTGCAAGGTCCTCATGATGCCGTCAGGCGCCTGTTTCTTATCTTTTATGATAGAGCGAGATAGTGTTGGTCACTCTTCTCATTAAATTCAGGCACCATACTAATAGTGATACTCTACTTTGGGAATGTCTGCATAATGCTTGAATCTATTCCTCGTCGGGTACTCCCCAGGGCATGTCAATGCACGAACCAACCCCTAAAGGGTTGAGGATTATGGCACACTGATCGTTCACAGTTGGCTTATAGATTTGTTTCATATGTACAAGTAACGTCAACATAGTTCCACTTTAGGACTTTCTAGGGCAATGTTGGTAAGGATTTGTCTTATAAGGAAAGCTCACAAGCCTGCTTAGGAAAAGCTGCTGGTGGCTTCAGGAGTATACTTATTCATGGGCGTAAAATATAGTGCCTTATGTTTTTTTTTAAATACTGAACTCTATATCCCGGATGCTGAGACAAGAAATGGGTTAATTTGTATCATGTGTACTTGAAATGGGGACCTTAATATACCCCGCACTGACGGCAGATCCCGTTATGACTATAGTCATCTTTGTATGTACATGCAGTATGTTTAGTCTTAGGTTTATTCCCCAATGATTGTCTTGATTCAATTATTTATGGCATCAAAGGGTATCATTCCAATATGGTATTATATAGTTTCTGCATTGTTTGTATATAGAAGGTCAATAGGAGGTTTCCTTATTTACAGGCAGGCATAGACAAGGAGGACCAGGTAAGAGAGGTGGTGGCTGTATGGTGGCACTCCATACTGTGGAATTAAACAGAGCAAACCAGGCACTTAACAACTGCTTGCACTAGATTTGGGACTCTTTGATACTCTATAAGTTACACATTGTATTCAAATCTGCAACCTTTGATATTATTTGATTCTCGCATAGGTCCATGAATTTTGGTGCCCGGAAAAAAATAATGAAGCTCATTATCAAAAGTTGTATTTTTGGTACTTTGAGCTTTTTGGTAATCAACATCTCCTGCAACTCTTATGTTTCAAAATTGAGATAATACAGCTATAATGACATTGATTTCTATTCCTTGACTATATGGCTGATAGGTTAAAGGATTTGTGATAATTCAATTTAAAGTCCCAAGCGTCTGACCAGCAGATGTATGGACACACACAGTGCGAGTGGCTAAATTGCTCTGTTTATACTCTGTGGTGAATAGTTAATAATGCCCTAGGTAAATAGCTGGAGAATTGCATGAGTACTAAATGGTTGAATAGGTAATAGGAAATACCCCCCCCCCCAATCACATGAAATATCTCTGCCCAAATGTAACCCTAAATTAATGGTGGTAACTGTAAGTGTAATCTCTCCTCCTAGCACTGGTAGATTGTGAAAATAGTCTGGTATATTGGTCGTGGGTAGCAGTTTTTTTGTCTTCTGTTTGACTTCAGTTTAAGATAGTGAACTTGTGTGGTCAGTCTAGACTAAACGGAAAGCACTAAATGCGAACCATACAACACGCTACACATAATATTATATGTAACACGTCAAGCTTATAAGACAGAGAAAATGACTAGTTTGAAATTATAGATTTTTCAAGTGAAATCACTGCGAAAGACCTCACTTCATTGTTTTCTTGAAATGACTAAACCAAATAGCAGTATTCAATTTCCTATTTTGTATTATCCTTTTGTGTTACAACTGAATTATTAGTTCGAACAACACAACCAAGTAATTAGAATTGAATAAAGAACTACTAAGAACCTTGCATATATATTTGAAATGACAGAAAACCTCAGGTAAATAACCATGATACAAATTAGAGAACTACCGGTACCTATAACGGTACCTATTCTGTACCTAAAACCAGCAATATGTGATATTCTCTGTCAACAAAGGGACTTATGAAGGGATATAAGGTTCACACAGGATCCAGTAATAAGTCCATTATCTATGGTGTAGCATATTTCATGCATGTGTAGGAGCCAACTTAGCATGGTAATCTGGTTATATAACGTGCAGTACAATAACACTGACCATCTGTACTAAAGTCCATACGTATACTCTGTCTATCGTTAAGGTGGCATCTATAATGTTATCAGAGGTGACATGACAAGTAAGGTTGGATAAACTGAATAAAGGCTAGATGAAGCAAAGTGCAGATAAACATAAAGCACCTGCTGAGATGTTTTTGTGAGGGAGACCTTTATCCGCCAATTTTCGTTTCTGTCCCACATGGAATCGGTGCTTTAGACAAGTCTATATATATATATATATATATATATATATATATATATATATATATATATATATATATATATATATATATATGATGAGGGGAAAGGGATCTCCCTGCAGGATTTTTAGTGCTGGACCAGTTTTGGCCGCTAGGAGCTACTAGGCGAGCTAATACTATGATTTTTGTAAGAAATGTATAGATCTATTGAGACATTACCAAAAGCATCACCTCTGCTATGTATATTTAAGTTTCTTTGAGCAGTTAAACATGCTTGGTAAGAGTAGCAGAGCAAAATGAAATGAAAACCTGAAAATTGGCAGCACAAAAAACCCTTTTGGTTCACTGAAAAAAAAAAACATCATCTGGTGAGACTAGAACTCAGTTACCCTGCATTATGTGTCCAGTGTTCTAACCACTACTCTATTGCACACAGGTGGCATACAGGGTGTAAAGCCACCATGTCATTTACAACACCAAGAGCAGTCCTTATCCACTCCTGAGAACCACAGCCCCCTTTAGTGCTTCACCCATACTTACAGGGACTACCTTCCTGACCCTTCCTATTAGACATGGGGTCTAGGACGCTATATAGTACTTAACTCTGGGACCAGTATGAGTCATATCATGACTGACATGGGAGGTACATCGGTAAATTATTATTAACATTAATTAGATTAATCTTGAGCCTGATACATAAAAAGAGGGGTGTGACCGATCACCAAATGATCAAAAATATGACATGTAGATACATGTAAGATTTGTTTAAATTTACCAACCTTTATACCGTCTCTAAAATCTAGTGTATAAAGCAGACTTCGCATATAAGGCACATCCTAGTTGAAAGTGTAGCTTTTCAGCCCCTTTGGTAATTTTCTATTATATGCGCAATCCTCATATATAAGGCACACATTTAAATTAAGGTAATTCCCTAAAGTACAAGGGTATGTTTGTTGTGTATTATAAGTCGCTTACAATTGGGTTAATGCAGCAACTTTATCCCTGTCTGTACTCGTGTCTATCTGACTGCCTCCCTCTCCATCCACCAATCTGTGTGCTTCCACCTTGGGATCTGCTTTTGACGAATAGCTTCTTAATCCGGCTATCCCCATTACTTATACATGCATATATTTCTTTCAAGGATAGCATTTCCATTTGTCCTTACTGTGAAGTAAGCAAACAGCAAACTAGATGATGCATAGAGTGCTAATGGATCCAGCACAGCCTTTTAGTTACTGAAACTGTAGTTTCGTTATATCAAATTACATCCATAAATGCGACATCACGTATTGAGTAGGTAAGATAAAAGACAGAGAAAAAAATGGCAACTTGAAGCAGCCATAATTAACAGTAGGATCGAATTGCACCCTGGAATGAACAATACCTTAAAAATCTAACCACAGTTAATCTCAGGCAGGGTCAGTAAAGGGGTCACGCCAGGTACATTTGCCTTAATTATTTCTAGATCTCAGATAATAAGTATAGGGGATTTCTCATGGTCTACATAGCTAACTTGGGATCGACCAGCAACATAAGACATTAGAAATCTCTACAGAAAAAAGATTAACCTTAGTAATAAGAGATGGTCACAGTTCCTAAAACCAAGAGCATTTTAGAATTATAAATAAAACACTACTGGTCAGCAGAAAGAAATATATCATAGATTCCTAACCTAAGGAAAAGGTCCCTTTGAAGGCTTTGGAAAACAGACTGCAATAACAATATTATACAATGGTATTTATATGATTAGACCGCTAGATAAAGTCATTTACACAATGGTGATCTTTATTATACCAGTATTTTAAAGAGTTCCATATCATCCCACAATCTGCAGTGTGCAAGCTAACATGTACCATGAAAAATCCCTGTTAAAAGTTTCCTGCAAGCAAAGAGAAGTGACTACTTTAACATGGATGGCCAATCTTTGGTTTAAGTACTGTAAATATTAACAGGGTATACTTTGTGTTAGAAACCACCATGCATAAACAATGAAGTAGCCTCCTCCAGGGTGTTTGGTTAAGGTAGTCATACAAGTACTAACTGGCAGCTCATCCAGTGTTTAAGCACTTTTAGGTTCCCTAGAGCAGTTGTAGAGGCACATACCTTATTGCATTAGTTTAAGGACAGACGTCATGAGGGTTTGCCTTTTTCTTTTTTACTTCGACTATATAGGCCAAATCCCACAATGCGAAAATGGCCATAAAATCCTTGTGATTTAGGCATGCACTGTTCCTTAGCCAATATTGGAGGATAATATCATCTAAAGGAGGGCCTATAACATCTAAGGAGCCTTGCCAAAGTCTTGATTTTTATAGAGTAGAACATATCAAAGATTTTTGATATTTTCTTAAGAAAAGGCCAGAAATCTCTGTGAATTTGTCTGAGGTCATGATTTCCCAGCTAAAAGATGAATTTCACAATGATTTACTGACCAATAATAACAATTGAATCAAAATCACAGAGATCGAGTGGTCAAAAGCAGCAATAGAATCAAAATCACAGGGATGTACTGCCCAATATCAGCTAGCAGTGAGATTTGGAGTAGGGAGTAGTGGGGTTAGAACCTTTGTGATTTAAGAAATTGACAAGAGTCCATGACTGCCAAAATCCAGAATCACAAACATTTCATACCCATTTTTATTTTAATCTAGTCATTAGCTGCAGCATTAATGTATACTTTGAGGCAAAAGTAAGACAAATGGATAAATAATAAAAAAAAAAACACACACACACACAAAAAAAGAAAAAGCTTCAAAGTCCAAGATGCCTATTAATACCCTCATGAGCAAATCACACCGATATGAAAATTAAACCCAAAATTGATTCAATGTATTCACATCTAGCTCGTGATTATGGACGTTACAGTCGAGGCATCACTTCCATGAGCATTTTACCAGTCTTTGGCTTTTGCTTCAAACATGCATCATTCCTTTTTTTTGAGCCAGGCACATGCTGGCTAACACCACCCATCAGACAGCCTTTTTCTAATTCCATTGGCAGATCATGTCCATACTGATCTTGGATTTCAACACAATCTGTGGAGCACATGACCCTTATAGAGGTCTATTTGATTTGTTATTTGATGCATTTCGCTATTACCTCGAGGGAAGGCAGTTTCATTGATATGAAATTAACCATGGGTTTGGAAAAAGACGTAATTGTATATAAGAGTAACTTAATTTGGGAAGTATACGCGTAGTTATTTCGGTAGAGCAAGCCATTTGAGGCACTGTTCATCTGGTTTAAATCTAATGGGCTCTATTTAGAGCCTTAACATTATGCCCATGTGCATCTCCTATTAGTTCATTCTATCTTCTCTTTTTACACTGGATACAGGTTGTCTTATTTTGTTTATGTAGCAACCATTAAATGCAATTGCGCTAGGAAATGAAAGACAATGAAATATTACCTGAGCTTGACCAATTGTCCCCCCACCTAAAGTATTCTTTTATATGGCTACTAACTAGCAACCATGGGTTTGATTTACAATGTATAGCCAATGGTGGAAACCCCTTATCAGCCTTATTATTTATATCTTTACACAGCCAATACCTACATAAGTGATGGTTATATAAGAACCAATTACACTGATTATTGGACGGTTACCTAGATCAGGACTACCGTTCCCAGTCAGGGACGACTTGGTACATTAACATGTCCATTTGCATAAGCATTGTCAGAGATACAGGAGTGGTATGAAAGATAGTTTGCTGATATGAGAAGAGATACTGCCATCGAAAAGTATTCTTTAACCCTTAGGTGCCCAAGCGCGCATTTAAGCGCGGTTTTGTGCTTAAATGCATGTATATTGAAAGAAATTTTCATGCAGACACTTCTACTTGTCCAATCTGCAAAGTTAGACCCTCTATGGAATGCTTATGACCTTTAGATTATGATGCAACTATTCATTTGGCTGTATCTGCTTTATATCAGACACAGTGTGTCAAAACTTGAAAATGAGTTGTCATTTTATGTGATTCATTAACAGATAACCCTCCAGCTAAAACCTGATATGGTAGTATGATATACAATTTTATTATTCCATAAATTCTAACATATTTTGTATTAATCAAAGAATATCTATGAAATTAATACATAGGTTGGTTCTAAGAGCTATAAGAGCGCTCAAACTTTGTATAAGAGCATTCATGCCCCACTGCACACCAGCCAGGTCAGTTACAACACACTTTATGACATCAAAAGGCTCCGACCTAATGGTTCACTGCACAATATAATAAAAATGAGGGTCTCAGTGTGCGACCTTATGGTTCAGTGCACAAACTAATAAGTTGTAAGTGAATGCAACCGGCCGTCACGGGTGCCTGAGCACCGCTGACGCCGTCATGAGTGTCTGAGCACTCTAATAACTGAACAATGGGTTACATAAGCACGACGCCATAACCGTCCGGTCGCTCTAGCGTCGCTCCTGAGCAACCTAGGTCAAATATCAAAGCATTTATGAAAAGCCCATAATTAGACGGTCAAAATGAGCCCAAGATCAAGGCGGAACTCCCATTATTAAGGAAGTTACGCCATGGAGACTGAATCAACCTTCGAGTGCACTACAGACAAACTGGCATGAGTTACGCGCCTATCCAGCAGGCATTTTAAACTTGGCATATTCACCTCTGCGCATGCGCAAAATAGCGGTTATAGCAGCGTAAACGACCGAGATATGAGGGTCTGAAGTTACAGAACCGACCAAGACAAAGGGGGACACAGCGGCGCCCATGGGGGTCCTTTGTGGACCCAGTGACACATGAAAGCCTTCCCTCAAACAATTGCAGAGTTAGGCAGATGCTACTGGCCCCAGTCAGTCTGGAGGTGCTTTTCCAAGATTTGCTACAAATAGCCTGTCTGCACCTCCTAGAGGACAGAACACCAAGAACCGCTATAGAGGTAACATCTCCAGTCATCTCCTGCTACCTGCTATACCACTGCACTATGGTGAAACTATGCTAGACAGGCATTGGTTTCTATCATTAGTGGCCAGAGGGTATCTTCCTCAAGACTTCCACCAGAGGGTAAAGTTATTCATTATTACATTATTCCTCTAAGCAGCAGGTCAGGAGCTAGGTGTGGGAACCCACCTAGAACTATGCTGGACATTGTATTATTATTACCTCACAGGTGGAGTGGAACAGAACATTATACCTTATAACTTACCGTATATTTACTGTATGTACAAATTACCTACATACTACCTACTGTATGATTGACATTTCTTACATGTTGCCTAAAGCTGAATAAACCAGTGACAACTGGAAATAACACTATTTTATGAGAGCTTAATGTATTTACACTATATACCACTAGTCTTATGATATTTCTTATATGACAACTTGATCATGCACAATTACTAGTATGACAGTAGCAAAATGATGTTGGATCATACACACAGAGGTTCCAATATTACAATTATATTTTACAGCAAGTGCTCATATCCTAAAGATAAGCCATGCATTGTTTCTAGTACAACAAATCATGTTTCCTGTGTGCCAGTACATGTAGATGCATGCAGGCAAATCAGCTTTGAAAGGTCTCAAGATTGGAGGGATTATGGATATATAGAGACCAAATACCACTAAATGACAACAAATGGAATGTTTTGGTAGCTATGGTTACTAGACCTGACCTGAGTATCACATCCTTAACTGAAAGTCTTCACTGAGTTATGGAAATTAAGAAAATTTAATATGCCAAGCCCTTATCAAAGAAGAAGATCGCAATTACACATGGTCTTATAAAACAAAAAATGAAATTGTAAAATACTGTAAAATAATGTAAAATCTTCAAATAATTCTGGGCACAAAAAGGTTAAGCCTAAGAATAAATCTGTTGTGTTCAGCTAAAGCTGTATATACTCTTTACGACATCCTGAGGTGTGTTTTCATTTTCTGAACACTTTTGTGAAAAAGAATGCTTAGGCTTACAGAGGAAAGTCGAAAGGTTGTGATCTTGAGCCCAAATCTAGAATGAGAGGTACAACGGTGCAAGCTCTTTAAGACTGACGTTAATCAGAACCATAGGCTTCTATAAATTGACTGTGGTATCAAGTCACAGGTATAGGTTTGCTGCTGTTTTATGGAGCAGGGTAGGTACATATAACCCTGCCACGTGTGCTGAATAAGTATTGAGTCATTTCCTTCTTAAATAACAGGGTTGCTGATATTGAATCTGCTCTTTTGTGCAGAAAAAATGCCAGCTGATGCAAACGTTACCTTATGTAGTGCTGGGCGTTTATATTTATGTCAAGTTAGGTTTGAATCACTCATTCTCAAGGATATTGGGTTACACTCTTTTTAGCCCATTTTTCCAAGAGGAGGTGCTTTACCCTCTCAGGGTTGCTGATGCACCGTTGGTCACCACGATGCATGAATGCGGTCTTGGTGAAGGTATCCACCAGATCTTCATTCATGCAATATGCACACCCTATGGGGTTGAAACAGATGCACCAAAAGAACCGGGACAATCCATGAATGCAGCCTTGGTGTATAGGTTTACAATGGCTGCATTCAAGCACCATAACGATCAATGAGTATGATGCATTGTTGCACTAGCGACCATGAAAGGGTTGATGAAATTAATATTATCATATGACATTTCATTATCTATGATGAGAAACCAACGAGGAGGTTAAATGATAATTCTTTTTTGGTTACTTTCATGTGGCATTCTAGGATTTCACGTTAACAGAAGAAACAAAGCAATGTAAGTATTATTTAACAGCCCTTACTTTTCATCAAAGAAAAAACGGTCTCAATCCATAGAGAAATTTTAGGACTGTTGAGTCGGGTTCGCACTATTGCATTATGGAGAATCAATAGCTGTATGTTTTGAAATAGTGTGATCTATTCTATGTTCAGGAAAAGAAAATGGATTTGAAAAACTGCTTTGAATTACTTTACTGGTGTAAGGTATAAGCTAATGCTTGCCTTAGAGGACCTCCCAAAACAATGCCTAATAAGCAGAGTAAAGCTACATTGAATAAGCACTATTAGGTTTCTTTCTATCAGCTTTACATAACCTTATTGTGAGAAATACTCAGTGCAATATCCCTAAATTCTTCTGGGATTCAAAGTGTAAAGTTTAGAAAGTTTAGAAGTTTAAAAGGATTTTAAATCATGTTATTAGCTATGAACCTTTTCAGTCTCCAAATGGTTTTTCCAGACCTAACAAAAGAGTTCACATCACGGGATACAGAAGGTCGGGGATATATCAATGCCGAGGCTTTTCACGAGTGTCTATCGTCACTTGGCATCACCATACTAGAAGAAGATGTTGAATACCTTAGAAACAAATTTGACACCAACAGTAAGTCTTTAGTTATTGTATAATGTATTAAGAGTATTGCTTTCTACCACATCCGGGGTTTATTTCAATATCCTTGACGGCAACATAGGCCTTTAGTCGCCAATAAACCATGTGCAAGTCATAGTGACCTGAAGGCCCGCGTGGAACAGCTTTGTGCTCCCCGTAGCTCCCAACTGAATTTATATTACCATGTTGGGAAAACCTTAATAAGAAAAGAAAACATCAATGCCCGCAGTGCTATGACTGCTCTACCAAATACTATGTACATGATTACATAGGGACTCTCTGATAACAGCATGAATCTGCACTTAGACATCAGTTGCTATTCAGATCGCCAGTTGTTTTGAAATAAGCCTCAGAATCCTTTTGGTGTTTTCAATTAAAAAATCACCTCTCAGGGACCTGTTTGTGTGTGGAGACCATATACGGGGGTACAATGTGTACATAGCTGGATCTGCAGAAAGGAACCTCCTTGTAGAGGCATTACGTTCCCTTTCTCCAGAACGTGTCAGATATCATATTAAACTCCTTCAGTAAAGTCTCATAGTGGTTATTGCTTATTGCTCTGGTGTAATTCAAAAGGTTCACTTTCACTCTCAAGTAGGATCAGACGGATACCAATCATTTAATTGACCTCGTAATCTTCCTTGATATTCAGATCAATATCTCTAACTGTATATGATTAGTCCCTTGTCTGTGAATTGATCCTTTGGCTAGGCTAGACCATTTCAGGGCAATGGTTTAAGGAGTCATATTCAGGTATATATTTTAAATAATGCTTTTTAGTGCATGTAATCAACTTGAGAGTTGATTTACATTTGCAGTGGCATAATCACAAAAGTATGGATACAAAGAACACACTATGGTATTAGGTATGAACTATAGAAGGTCTGGTCCACAGCAGCTCTTTTAAGCCCTTATGTTATGGCGGACAAAAATTACTAGATCATTTACGGTCGTCATTGTAATGCATGATACTTCCAATGTAATATAACTTTTTTTTTTAGCTAAACATTTGAAGATACATGTCAAATGAAGCATTTATGTGAATGCAATCCTGGATATTTAATGAAATTTGATGTTAGATGACACATTGGCCGCAGTTTTAACAAAGGGAATATTGTACAACATTGTATTACCCCATCTCCTTGTATGTTAGTTTGTCCGTTCTAAACCCTATGTACAGGAGATGGTAAACTGTCAGTGAAGGAGTTGGTGGACAACATCTCTGTTATCCATGCACATTGTCTGAAGAGGGAGGAACTCATGGAGGCCTTTGCCACCTTTGACGTGGAAAAGGCTGGTTATATAAGGTAAGATTGCTAATCAAGGTAAAAGGAATCTCCTTTGGAGAGTTCAAGGAGGTCCCTTTTTTATTTTTGATATACTTCCTCAGTAAAGTCTATATTCATTCAAGCGTATTTTAGACCTTTTTCACGGCTCCTGAAACTGTGATACACGCTCGAAGGTGGAAGTCAGTTAGAGAGAAAAGTAACAGACAAACGTTTGGGAAAATTACATGTCAGTCTATGAATCACTGTGCATGTGATTGTATCATTACCAATGTTTGTCAGTGTTTGGCTTCTCAATTACTGTTTTAGAGAAATATAGTCGGAAGTCATAGTGTGCAGTTTGGCATCATGATAAGAATACTAGAATAGATATCTCAATATCCAAATAATATAGTCAGATGTTTTTGAGGTGGTACCACCGCATCCTTAGACCTATTGTCCACTGGGCCTCAATGGCCGTATTTTCTGTAGGATATGTATGGCCACAGTCAGCTGAACGGGCCCAGTGGACTATTGGTCATAGGATTGCGTCTTATCAAAAATGGTGTAATTGATTACTATATATGATTTAAAATGTACCATGGCACTTTGTATTGAAATACCATCCTGTGACTGTCACATACTGTGGTTATCAATGGTTACTTACACAGACTCCCACACATGCTGAAAATATTAACGCTCAATGATTTCATGGAAGTTCAAGATGCCAGAGAGTACCTAGACCATCTCGCACGGAAGTATGATAAAAACTTTGATGGGCGCTTTGATTATGGTGGTAAGGCAAACTTTGTTTTGGCTGCCCACATTTTAAAGGGTTATGTAAGATACATTTCCATAACCTTGGTGTATTAATATTCCAGGCTAACTAGTAATATTCAAAAGCATATAAAGAGAGAGAATAGCCAGTGCATTCTCTACCGGGATACCTTCTCTGCATGTCTGCTCATAAATCCTGCATATTATCAGTAACATATATTTAACATTCACAAATGTTTAACATTGGATTGACTATGTGAATTATCACAAATAGTGACCTTTATCATTGTATTGAGTGATAAGCCTCTATCTTATGGAGGAGTCACTGACAACATTACACACCTCCACAATGATCACCTGGTCATCAGTGTTTCCCTTTCATCAGCTATACTGAAATAAGGCAATGATTTGTGTAGAATATTTTATTTTTCTATCTCCATTACCGCTACTGCAAATTTGAATTGGAAATATACTTACCTATCTGCATTTCCTGTTTCAGAATTCGTTCAGATGTTCATGGGTGAGGATTTTTTATCGGAAAATTTCGGAAATTCGGGAAAATGAATGCCAATATATATACCAGATATATATATATAAAGAGTCTTTTGTAATATATTGTTCATATGTAGATAGCTATATAAACTGTTACTTACACCCATGCACTGTTCAGGACATTACAGTCGGTCTTATTTGACTACAGAGTATCTCTTTGTATCATGTACCATTTACATTTTTTTTATCAGTGCCATGTAATAAAGTGCTTATTCAAAAAGATACATATAAGCGGTTGTCTTGATTTACTGTTGCAGCACATGACTATCTCTGTGCAAAGATGCCCTGGAGATCATTTCAAAACGTCCTAAAATCCTCCCTCATGCAATGTTAGCAAAATCTATGCATATCACAGCAGACCCTGTTGGTGTTTTTCTGCACCTATCCAATGTTAGTGAGAGCAGAGGACATCCTAAAAGTGGGTACACAGTATGAGCGAAATATTGGTTGCTATTTGGATGGTGCTACCATCAGCACCCACAGAGTGCACTAATGTCAATCCCCATCAATAACACAACACTAACATTGCAAGTGGGGTGGGTGACGGTAGGCCATTTTGGAATAAGCTCCAGATGTATGTTCTATTGTGTTCTATTTTTCTGAAATAAATAGACAGTGGAGAACTATTGGTTTTCACCTACTGCTTACGACTAGATCATGTTTCCAACTTAGGTGCATGTTGACTTGCTCGATTTATATCCTTCTAACCCACTTCGACGAGTGGGTTTAAAACGTAGGTCACCGTCCCCTTCAGATAGTAATGTTTTCTTCCACTTATAGAATAAAACTGATTTGAGAAGTACTCCCCTGATCTCCTGACCAACACTGCTTTCTCCTCCACTGTAAGTGAACAACACAGGAAGGGGCACCTGTCAGACACTCATGTAAAACTGAACCACTGGCGCCTTAGCTCTGAATAAAGTGTACGGATTTAAGCAGCTCCTGATAATTGTAATCAATACCAGAATTGAACACTAAAACGACAGCAAAAAAAATAAAAAATACCCCAAAACTGTCCTTAGCGCTTGAAGCCCGGTATCTCATCCGATGATATTCAAGTATTTTTTTTCATTGGATTGGAAATTGTGGCCAATACAAGGAAATCCAGTCGTTCCCGTTGGTCCCACATAGTGGCATCAGAACCAGTGGAACGCCAACTGAAATAATATGTAATGGTTAATACGATGGAATGAGATTCCAAATCCTATACAACACAGTCAGGAACTAGTAAAGCGCTGATGAGATTGAACACTACACTGAAAATATAGGCTTCTACTAAGGTGATCACTATTGATGAGTTAAAGTCCTCTTTCCCTATTGATGACCTATTGAACAAGTAACCAATGGATAATTCATGACGAGTGTGTGTTAGTGAAGGCTAATGACACAAGGCCATAGGCCGAGTGTTATTAGCCTTTGCTAACACACACGAGTCATGAATTATCCATTGACTACTTATTTTATACCACGAAACCAATAAATAATCAATAGAATACCAATAAATTCAAGTTGAAAACTCCCCGGGACTTGATCGAAGCCAGCCATAGTGTGTGTACACAGGTACATACACCTCCTCGCCCGGCAGCGGACAGCGACAGCGGCCGTCTCGGCTCGGACAGGCAGCGGCACACGGCTAAAGATTTCAATGCGTCTCGCTGTTATGTTTGTGTACTGAATACAACTCCTCACCCGGCAGCGGACAGCGACAGCGCACACATTGAAAAAAAGAGGCGTCTCGCGGTTATGTTTGTGTATAATACACCTCCTCGCCCGGCAGCGGACGGTGACAGTGCCCGTCTCGGCTAGCCTTGGCTGCGGCACACGGCGAAAAATAGTGTACATACACCTCCTCGACCGCCAGCGGACAGCGACAGCGCACACGGCGAAAAAAGATGCTTCTCGCGGTTATGGTTGTGTATAAATACACCTCCTCGCCTGGCAGCAGACAGGGACAGTGCACACGGCAAAAAAAAGATGCGCCCGGACCGGGAATCAATCCGCGGACCTCAGACAGCTGAGCGCAAAGCGCTAACCGTTAGAACACCGCGTATCCTCCTTCAATGGCCGTCTCGGCTTGGATTGATTTGAACGCTTCCTTTAGTTATGTATACACAATCGGTACACACGCCTCGGCGCCCGGCTAGGCCTCCTTTCTTTGGTTTAGTTCTAGCCTACTATCTCTCGTCAGTCCCTGTGACGCACTGCATAGGGAGTTGGACTAAAGACCTGAGATTGCAGGTTCGACCCCTACCATGGCAATGAAAGATTCTGTAGGTTTTAACATGTAACATATGACATGGAAGAACATGAGAGGTGTGCGGGTTATCCATGGATAACCGCACGGGGTGCGGGTTATCCATGGATAACCGCACGCCTTCCCAGAGTCATGCTACAGCATTCATGCTGTGCAATATCGACAGATATGTGGATGGGAATAGCCACCAAAAAGCACTGAGTAACCAAGAAATCGTGGTATAAGATCATCCAACAGCTTCCCAAGGTCATCACTTTGATGATATTTTTCCACCACCAGGGGTCCCTAGTATACAAGAATAGGATATGCAATGTTTACTATGTGAGCTACACTGAAAACCTAGAAGTTCTGAAACTAGTCAGCGGTGACCACTTTAGGTCCTCAAGTTGACGATACCTAAAACTACAGCTTTAGGTAGTCAAAATGACGACTTTAAGTCGTGATCCTGACGACCTGAGTCATCAATATGATGACTCTGTACTGTCAGTATTGTCATCCTGATGACTCAGGTCATCAGGATGACGACTTAAAGTCATCATTTTGACTACCTAAAGCTGTAGTTTTAGGTATCGTCAACTTGAGGACCTAAAGTGGTCACCGCTGACTAGTTTCGGGTCTTCCATGTTTTCAGTGTATCTTAATTGTGTATCTATGATACTCTTGATCATCAGTGTCTATAGGATGAATGATGTGAAAAATGTCATCACAAGCGAATGTTAATTGATCAAAAAAGTCAAAGACAAAAGCATGTTTAATAATTGACACCTCTTTTGTCACTCAAATCATCATAATAACCATGGGGATGAGCTAATATTCCTTTTACAAACAACTACATGTATGCCTCACCAAGGCATCATAAGTCAGCTGTAAGTGGCCTCAATGGATGCTTGGATGTGGCGAGGGTAGGGGATACTTATGCAAATTCATGCAAAGATCTTAATTAATGACAATGTAATCATTCACAAATTTCTCTCTAATCAGTTCAGACAGGTACTCTGTACTGATCAACCAGGGTGATCACATGTGATCACCTAAAAGATCATGGGGTACTCCTCCTCTGGACCATCAATAAGATGACAAAAAGTGATCACTAGAGAGTGCCTTTTTAAGCCTTATCTTTTCAGTGTAATATTTAAAAATAAAGTGTCATATCACACTACCAGATTACTCAGTAAATTGTAGGCAAAATGACAAGCATGCATTGGTCATTCAAACTAAATTGGTGCCCCAGGGCAAAGCTGCAATGGGTTTTCACACCTATTGTGAAAGCTACCCATGGCAAAACCACCTATACCGGTATGATGATCAACATGTTACTAGCATCAAAACCTCATTTATAAAATTATAAGTTATCAGGCAGGAAGGATACCCTATGGGACCCATCAAAGACCATCCTTTCTGCTTAGCAGCTCATGTATGGGGGGCTTCCCTATCCATTTAAAAGCATCTATATCTCTTCTTTCATGTCCCCTCAGGATGTGTGTGGTGCATATATACGCGCGGGCACCGACACATTCATGTGTGAAATTGTGTAATGTCGTTCTTGCCATGAATATGACCTTAGATGTTGAAATGGCGTTAAACATCTATTACTCACTCACTCATCTATGGGATACCCAGTAGTGTATAGGGACATTAATCTAATGTAGCATGATGGAACCGTACCCCCAGGTGGTGTTCTGTTAAAGAGCCACGTGCATCACTCTGTCCATTCACATGCACTTCCCATGCCCTATAATACCATAATACCCCACATGTAAGGCACACCTTGAGTTCATACCAGATCTATTTCGCTCAACAGGGATCAGTTTTTGGGCATTTTAGTACTTTGCATAATGACAAGTCCTTGCCTATAAGGCTTATATTAACTCCAGGCAAGCTCTATTTATATAAGCCGTGCCCTTTACCTGGGGTTTTACAGTGGTATCTAGAGATGTTTGAGTATGTAACATTTGGGATATAACAAATTGCGCTATGTGTAATCATGTGGCAAAGCTCTGCCCATTTGGTTTGGGACCTACTCACAAACCCTGTATAATTTCACTTAAATAACTTGGTTCTGACCGTATAAATATTTTGTTGAGACACAATGTAGTGATTAACTCACGGCAACCTCCATGTTTTCAAGTAATTTAGAATAGCACGAAGCTGTATATTTTTATACATTAGATAAAATGCAGATCTATATGATTTGTTGTGGCTTTTCATGGAGTTTGTGGATTTTGATCGGTTGATGTTTAAAAAGGACCATATTCATTGGTCCATGACCTATACATGTTAAAACAGAAAGACAAAAGAAAAAATGACATTAAAAAGAACACAATATCAAAATCCATCCACACGCATTGACTTTAGATTGCCAACTTTACAAACCTGCCATGTTCAACAGGATATTATTGCAGTAGCTAATTTACCATGGTGTGAGGTGTACTGAAAATTTCATTTTCTCTGCTTGCATTTTTAATTTGTCAGTAAACAGTGGTAAAAGCAGGCAGTGGTTCTTCTAGCCATCCATCAATGGAGGTGTGCATACAGGGTGGAGGAAAATATAAAGCTGACAATTTAGTGGACTTTAATGTGGTAGAACTTTTCCATTACAGGGTAGAGACCCTTTCAGAGGAATACAGCGATGACATGACTTATGATGGTTGAAACTGGGTTTAACGGGCACTTGTTTGAAACCTATGCCAATTTCGATTATATGAAAAAGTTAAATTTTCCCCTTGGGAATTAAACGTTGACACCATCTCATTATATAAAACATAAAAGCTTTATAGGTCAGACATATACACTCATAAATGGTCCCTGCTGTTTATTTAGTTGCCTCATCATTTAAGTTTATGGGTGCGATGACTGTGTCCGCAAACGTCTAGCAATATAAAAGGGGAACGATTTAAATGTTTCCCCTAATACTAATCAATACAAGATAGGTATAACTAGGCTGATAATGTTATATTCTATCGTAGGTATAAATCTAGACATTTCTAGATTTGATACGCCAATTTAACATTTCAATCACTAAGGCATATCCAAGAAAACACACAGTTATACTGTTTTCACATCCTATGACCAAAAAAAATGATATTCCAACGGATGTCAAATGTGAAAAAAACAACAATTGGTGGCACATTGGAAAATAAGAGTGTTGCTGGAGTGTCATTGCAGACGTATATATAAAGGGGAATGGTCCACCTCTTCTGGTTTTATTACCTTTAGCGACTCCCCATGGAGAAATAAATAACATTGAAACCATTAAAATAAGCATGGCCACCCTGTACTCTCCAACAGAACCTTCACACAGTGGCTACCATCACATAGAAGGGATACACCAGCGGGACAGACATGGGCTTTAATATACCAATTTTGTGTATCAGTTTTGTTTTATCAGTGAAGCTCTTGGAAGCAAGATTCAAACAAGATAAAGGTAGGTATATGATTTTGTAAATTGATGTGTTGCATGTTTAGGATTTTGTGTTTCCCTGCATGATTTTTCATCACTATATGTATCCCCAAATCGGATCAAACTCTAATATCTCAAATACCCTCATGGTGAAACTATGACCTCTCTTCATATCATAATATTTAAGTTTAAGTGATGGGATAAAATGACATTTTGAAATGGAAACTGCATATTTGAGCAAATATACTGAACTGATTGGTACGATTTTGAAGTAAACCTAGGAGAAAATTTTCTTATATCAATGGTTCTTCTCTAACATATTTAGAATGGAGAAATCAAAATAATCACCTTTCTCCTCACTTACTAAGCCTTCACACCACATGCAGTAGTCACTAGACATTCAAATGCTGATGGTCATGAGGAATCTTGGGGTTACATCGAGGTCCGTAAGGGGGCGCGACTGTTCTGGTGGCTCCATCGGACCACTCACCCAGATGGGTACAAAAAGAGACCACTCATCATGTGGATGCAGGTGGGTGTATTTATCCTCACCACTTATATCACTGGAATGATTACATTAATGCTATGCTCATCTTACATTTCTGCAAGATTGATATTAAATCTATGATTTATGATACTAGCCAATTTCTCTTTATTCTGGTAATCTGTCATAGACATCTCTATTTCGAATTAAAGATTTTGAAGGTATTAAAGATTGTGTGGCATGAATGGTTCCATGTGGCACGTATGGTTCCATGTCACATTTCAGTGTCTTATATCAAAAGCAGCTGGTAGAATTTTGTTATCATTTCTGTTATCAATACCTTATATAAGTAGAATAGTTTGAGAGTAATATAGGTTTATACCATGCAGCATCAAATATATGAGGATCTGGAATATGTGGCACGTATGGTTCCTCCAAAACTACCCCAATCTCACTTTGATTCACAATTGCTAGAATAATAGGTTACATGTTTCATACCTGGATTTCCTTCATTTTCTACCTTGAAGCAGACACATGAGACATTCTATTCACCCTCTCAAATCTTAACTATTTTGTATTCTTTATCTGCTTTGATACAGTAAAAAGTGTGGCACGTATGTTTCCACTTTACCTACACCACAGGATTTATAGAAATAACTCATTGCACATAGGGGGAACGATTCCTAAAGTGATCGAATAAAAGGCCAATTAGTGTGGGCTAATGGAAAAATCAAAATAGAATTGATTTCCAGTGGTTTTTCTTTTAAGTTTGTATCATGATATTGGGAGCACTATGAAAAGAACATTCAAAATACTTCTAGAAAGGCCCCTATCTTGCAGCATGCTGCTTTAAATATTATTTGTACATAGGCAAAACTTGATTTGAAAGCAAGATCCTAACATGATGTACCCAATGAACATGAAGAATACCGAAAACCTTCACATTTTAGTCAAATTTTCCCCCTTTCCATTTCAGTGCAATCGACCAGTTACAGTTTTAAAGTGTCTAGCTCTTAAACACCTACCATTTAAAAGCCTTAGCCCTGACTTCAGGGGTTTTAGCATTTAATACACAATGTTAAACGTGTCCTTTAGAATCGTAACAATTAGAATTAATTCCACTTCCTCCCAACCAGTGC
This sequence comes from Acholoe squamosa, assembly GCA_949317995.1. NCBI lineage: Eukaryota > Metazoa > Annelida > Polychaeta > Phyllodocida > Polynoidae > Acholoe > Acholoe squamosa. The sequence continues at coordinate 17,298,490 of OX439051.1, forward strand.
TGTGAAATCCCGGAGAAATATTTATAAGTTTAAAACAGTGTTTAACAGTAGCAAAACTAATGTTTATTAATGTCCAAATTGTAAAAGTGTGCATCTCTGAAATCAGGGTGGACCGGGTGTCGCTGCAGTGGGTTATGGAAGTTTTACCCTTAATGGCCCAATTGATGCTGACCTCCAGCCTCGAAATAATACCTGGGTAAGTTCGATATTATTTCCTCATATGTAAATCATAGAGTATCAGATATTTGAATTAAAAATTAATCTTTGTTCAACTCGATACACAACAACACAAATCCTACTGCCAGAATCTCTCACATATACACACACATATACCCACCCTGACCCAAATTAAAACATGGGGCCTGAATATTGAGGTTCTAAGACTGTTCTATGATAAAAGTAAGCAGAGTTTTGATGATTTTATGAGGCACAGGAGTGCTCTGAGGTGCCTTATTTGTATGCGAGATTATGGTGTAAGTGTCAGTGTTTGGTTCTCAGCTCCAGATAGCATCACTGTTGTATGTGGACAGCCCGGTTGGTACTGGATACAGCTACTTGGATAATGACGACCATCTTACCACTGATGTACATGAAGGCACTCACGATCTCATTACCTTCACCAAAGTACTTTTTAGAGAACAACCCGATCTCAAGGTGAGAGTGTTAAATTGAATGAGAAATCTGAAATATTATAGTTTAATCAGTCCTCTCTCATATAAGGCAATCATTCATGATTACTGAAACAAATTGATAATGGTAACTAGGAATTCAGCGCATACCTATAGTAAAGGGATGATAATAGGGTTTGTTATGGTGGAAGTTAACCCAAACAATAATCATTACATTATATGCAATCACAATGACACCTGCTGGTGTTGCATGGAACTAGAGAAAAATAGGCTACTATGGTTATGCAAAATAAGTTTATAATAGGATAATTCCTATAAATACAACACCTCGTATTTGGTAAAAAAAAAAAGGTTTTATTTCACGTCCCTTTGGATTTTGTATGGTGTAGGTAATCTTAAGGATTGTCTTTTTTTTTTATTTTCTTTTACAGACTGTACCCTATCACATCTTTTCTCAATCATATGGAGGAAAGTTTGCAGTAGAATATGCTTGGGCTCTACAACAGGTATGCTCTGTTTATCAATTTTATTTCAAGAGGGTTGTTCTGATATCAAGTGGCTCTCAGCACAGTATTGGATATCTTAAACCTATGTTTATATTTAAGGGTATAACAGTAAAAATTCAACTCTGTACCTATACCATGATTGAAATTAATTGTGGCCAGCAAGAACACTTCAAGTTCTCTATGAATTTATCCCTCTAGTACTTCATATGTACACGTGTAGACGTAAGGGTCCTTTTTAGAATAGCATATGAGTGAAAATTATAATACACACAAACAATAAAGGTTTACACATTTCCATAAAACCTAACCCTGCTGTGTGCTGCCATCTGGTGGTGGATTTCCAAATAGAACTTCTGTGCTGAACAAAAAACTATTTTGTCATATGAACTTGAATATCGAGGCATGTTAAGATCATCAAATGAAACAATTAAACTTATATAATATATACTTATTTTTCTTTGAGATTACATTTGCTCATATCTGATTTACTTTCAGGCAATTGATAAGGGGGAGTTGAGCTGTAACCTGAAGGGCTATGCACTGGGTAACTCCTTTATTGATCCTCTAGAGGCTACTCTAGCTTGGGCACCTGAGCTCCTTGAAATGGTAAGCATAAAACACCTAAAAGGGTTACCCCTATATACATTTCACTACCAGTAGCATTTCTTCCTCTTTATTTGAGTACTTACTCTAAGAAATCAGATGAAATAATTTAAATAATACTTTAGCCTATGTACTTTTCCTCCAAACATTGCAGTCTGTGATAGATGACTCCGGCTATGAGGTTATACAGCGGGAAGCTCTGCAGTTCCAGAATGCAGTTGTGGCAGGACGGTGGAAAGAGGCGTACAGACTGTGGGGTACCACTCAAAAGGTGGTAGATGATAAAACTAATGGTATCGATTGGTAAGTCATATTAGTTGTCACACCTGTGTGCAGGCTTAACTCATTTGCATTAGAAAAAATGGCCCTGTATGTCACATTTTTATTTTACATTGTTAAAAGATTTGTTGTCGAAATGACCAGTGATGATGGTGAAATCCCTATTCCGAGGCTGCCAGAGAAGCATCAATATTTTCACAGAGATTCCTTGTACCACGGTACTGCAATTTGGACCTTAGTGCAATACGATAATGGTGGTTCATTGTTCAATTCAAGTTATTTTTCACAGTTTATGTTTAAAGACAATTAAGTTGGCTGTAACAGTAGTTTTAAGACACTTGCACACTTTGAACGACCTAACCTTGTAATGAAATGCAGATATTATCATGAGCAGAAAATCAACGACTGTTGATTTTATAATGTTGTGTCTATATCGCCTCGAACATCACGTGATGTCTCTACTGATTGTTAAATATTAGCAGAGACAGTGGCTTCAAAGTATCGAAGCTGAACATTATTTATATCATTGAAATATGAATTACGCAAAAGGTACATAACCCCGAGAATGCGGCGGTACTATGTCAGTGGAAGGGCTAATAGTGTACAGATTATTTCAGGTATAACATCCTCATCTATAACATCGATGATGAGGATGCTGTAGGCTCACATCTAACAGATTTCCATCGTCCAGAGGGGCCAACAGGAGGTAGATATGCATCATAATCTGATTTCGTTGATCAATTACACGCCTATATACTACACACATGGAATAAAACAACCAGCAAGGGCATATAAAGTTAACCCTTATCCAACTCATTATCTTTGATTGCACATCAACTTTCTATTTGAATAGACTATCTGGTCTTCCCATATGAGAGATATGTCACATGTCCAGATCTACAGTGAACGTAGTTTTCTTTATTGCATTTTCCTCTTTTTAGTGACTAATACATTCTGTTGATTAATCGAAAAAAATATTACATTATTTCAAGTGTCTATGGTGACTGGAACATCCCATTAACATAATAATACCAGTACTCTTTGAACCTAGGTAGTGTCCATGCAAACAGACACAAGCTGTTACGGATCATGAATGGTGAAATCAAGAAGAAGGTGGGAATCGTCCCTGATGACCATGAGTGGAGTTGTAAGTATCATAGTTTATACAATTGTGCAAAATCCTGTACATCAAATATTGAGATGGTATATACAAAAGATATGAATAAACAGAAATTCACACACACACACACACACACACACACACACACACACATATATATATATATATATATATATATATATATATATATATATATATATATATGTGACATGTACTGGGAGAAGGGGTCTTAAAACCCCCTGCACTAAGTCCCCTTTTCGCAGATCGTGTCACATATAATGCATGGAAAGAAAAAAAACCACACAAACTATAAAGTTAATCATTAGTAAAATAGAATTTGTTAAATCAGTGACACTGAAAGTGACATTTTATTCAAATTATGTACACAGGTAACCAGTGCAGTATCATAGATAAACACTTCTATTTACAGGGCTTGTTAGTAAAGTATTCAATCTTCATCATGGGGACATGATGAAGGACGTTCTGGACACAGGTAAGTTAACGGCGTCTCTCTCTCTCTCTTTTTTTTTCTCTCTCTCTATCTCTCTCTCTCTCTCTCTCTCTCTCTCTCTCTCTCTCTATATATATATATATATATATATATATATATATATATATATATATGGCCAGATGAGGGAAAATGGCAAATAAGCTATAAATGTGTTATATCCTATTATGTATACTCATACTGCAAAAAAACAGAGTGTTGTGGAAAAATAGCCAAAGATATGTGATGTTTTGATCATAAAATTAGTTCTACAGGGAATTTTCGAGCTCTCTCTTCAGTTCTGAGTTCCTGAAGGAATTTTGAAACACATTTATGGAAAAAAAAAGTCATATTTTAGAATAATGGGATGGTTTCCATGGCAACCAGAATTTGCCATAATATGCCAATTTTCAATGTTGCCATGGCAACACACATTCCAAAAATAGAACATTTATAGTGGAGATTGAACGATTCTGAGCATACCACTGGATTCCCCATCAAAAGTTGGTGTTACTCATTTTTTGGGGTATATTTCAGTGTTTTACCCATATAGTGCCCCCTGGTGGCTAAATCCAGTAATAAAATCACCCCTGGAGGCGTGTTCTTCCCGTTGGCCCACATATCTGCTCCTAACTGTGAATAGTATTTTGCAATTATTCTAAATATAAATCATTAAAGGGAATTCCCACCATCTATTCCATCGCCACCTGGTGGCCAAAAATTGAAACTTAATTTTACCTAAACTCATGATATATGCTTATGTCCCTTTTGAATATATAACTTATTACTATCAAGCTGTTGAATAAAAGACTTTTACATTTTTCCTGAAAAAAAAACAACATTAAGATTCACTAACTGCCAACTTCATAGGTTTCTGTAATTGAGGAAAAAGATTTTTTTTCATTAATCTGTATCTTCTAGATTCCACCAGTAACCTTCCAATTCTTTTCTTATGAAATCTTCATAATGATTGTATCTTAATCGCTGCAAAGTCTGGTGAACAAATTCCTGCCAGTTTTTTTTTTTTCAGGTAATGAGAAATGTAAGAAATTCTGACACTTTTCATTTCCACTTTTTTTGCTTAAATTATTCATGGTTCTTTTGTTTGTCCAATGACTATCTATTCTTATTGCTTTGTAATAGTAAAAATGGTGTTTACTAGACATATGAGAAGTTTAGTTAAGATATTGCTGGTCAATTTTTCAATATTTGAGAAAATGATGAAAAATGAGGGTTTCTCCCATAAGCGGACATGGTTAAGGATTCCCTTTCTTCAAAAGTCAATACAATTGAAACTAGCATTATAATTCATGGGTTTTATTGCTTCAGCTATCTCATAATACATAAAGCTAATATGATTCCAAGTGATTTGGAGAAATTGCTGATAGTTAAGAATTTTAATATGAAAAAGTTCCATGTAATAAGATGAATATTACTCATAGTATGTCTTAAAAGAAATATAATTAATTAATAACCAATTAAGGAGCTATCTTAATATAAACATGAATTACGACCAGCCTCAAACACATTGTTCCCTATTGACTATTAAATATCTTGAAATTTAAGGAGTTGACTGTGATAGTCCTATTCGGCTACTCTTTTATTCTTGGAATCTATTCGTCTCTTTAACAGTGGACCTGACGTTGATGAACACTTCCATGTCAGTCACCGTCTACCAGGGTCAGTTAGACCTCATCTGCAATGCTAAATGTAAGTTGATGTACCCTAGCTTTTTACATTGAACTAGTCTGTAGCAACTTAACCTACCATACCATAGTGTTAGGTTTTTTGCCTTGACTCCACTGGAGAAAAGAGGAGTCACATCTTAGTGGGCAGGGAATGTTGAATCCTTGTTGAAATTTGGGTGATATTACCAATTCTCAACATTGATTTAATGATATTAATTCCATGAATTCACTTTTGTTCAGCTGCAATGAAGTGGGTGCAGAAGCTGAAGTGGCCTGGTATCAAGGAATTCAACAAGGCAACTCGACATCCCCTCCTTGATCCCTTAACCGGTCAGACAGACACCTATGTCAAGGCTTATAACAGGTTCAAGTTCTACTGGGTCCTAAGATCAGGCCATGCTGTAAGTCATATTCATAAAACAAAAATGTTTTAACTATGCATTTCTCTCAACCTAATCACCTTCTGGTGGATTCAATGAATCAGTGACAGATTTAGAAAGGGTCTGCGGGGGCGCCTCTCCCCCTTTGACTGTAATTCTGGAGGCCATTTCTTAACACACTACGACTGCTGTCTTTCAGGTCATAGTGAGAAGCCTTGAGTTAATGCCATTACAGTATTATGCATTAGTAACCACTAATGCCTGCACCAGTACGACTGCTCTACCAAACCTTATGTAATTACTGCATAGGTGCTGATCATACTGAGCAGTCGTAGGGCCTTACCTACGACAGCCTGGCTTATTCTTGGCAGTTTTAAATCGTAGTAGATGTGTGTAGTCGTAGTACATTAAGAAATGGCCTCCAGAGTTAATTCCCTCCTTTGACCCAAAGATTGAGCCAATGGGTGTAAAGAAGGGGATTGTCCCCTGCTTTCAAAATCCCAGATTTGCCACTGCATCAATCAATTGTCAATTTTCAGTACCCGAGTGTGGATGATAAGAACATGTCTGAATCGAATACAAGATACTTATAACTTCAGTCGAATCTGCATTTGATTCTACTTGTTTTGTGGTCTAGGTAAAATACAAATATAGTTAATCTAATTCAAGTACGTTGGCTTGTTCCTCATATCTTGGACCTACAAATAATCAATTGATACCTTTATTTCATATTTGCACAGGTGCCCCTTGTGGGAAAAGCAGCTTTGCGAATGGTCAACAGAATATTTGAGGACACAGACCGTTAGGATAACTGTAAAGTTGTACATCTCATATCTATATGCTTACATCAAGAGGGCACCCATTGTATATTTTATTCTTAATCAAACCGTCAGCCTGAATGGATGATATATAACATTCAAGCTCATCTGATAATAAAAGCCTATAATGTATCTGAGCTACCTTCTCATTTCTTACTCCTTTCCGCCGTCATCTATCAAAATACATATCATCTTTCTATGTAGAATCTATCATGTATGCTAGATTCTACATAGAAACAACAAACGACTTGGGAGCTAGCAAATCAATAAACATTCTTTATTAATTTTGAAATAACCGTGAATAGATAGAAATGAATAACCAGCAGTGATAGAACAAATCACATGCTTTAGGAATAAAATTGATTAGGCAAAATGACAGAGAAGGTGATGACTACAAATATCAATCAGGAATGCACCATGCGGGTGGCACTATTGTTTCATAGCGTGGCATAGTTGACCTATATAGATCACTGTGATACAGTAGTATAATTATTATAGTTTCATCAGTCTACCAATGGCCTCTACATTATAAAATCATCATTAATATTCATGTATGCATTTACTATTCATGGTAAACTAGGTCATTAAGGTGTTCATATGGTAGGTGAGTATCAGTTGTAAAAGTGAATTAGACAGGTTGACATGGAGTCACATGGACTTATTCTGCTGGTATCATTTCTTGCATTATTTAATCTATTTGACACCAAGAAGTTAGAATTTGAAGGGCAATGCGAAGGTAGGTCTGGTTTCATGATTTGTGCTACCCAAAAATACTTCAATGGCCATGTAATTTCATTCAGGAAATCAGCTGTGTACATTTTTTCCATGCTGTACCTTTGGACATGCTGGTCCCCTAAGAACACATTATAACAGCAGATGAAATTCATTGCTTAACATTATGGGATCTTTCCTCAGATAGGGACATTATGGCCTAGATGAATCTTTGTATACAAGAACAAAATTAACTGACGGCCGACTGACGGCCGACTGACGGCCGACTGACGGCCGACTGACGGCCGACTAATGGCCATCTGCCACTGACTGACAGCACAGGGAGAGTACACTGTAAAAACAGTGTTTAGGGATTAAACACTTGGTTAAACACTTATTTCTCCCACTTTTCTCAACGCTTCTTAAACGCGTTCAATTTTAAACACGTTTAACTAAGAAGTGTTTAACCAAGTGTTTAAATGCTAAACACTTAAACACTTCAGTGTTTAGGTGTTTGAGAATAAGTGTTTAAAAGCTAAACACCTAAACACTTCAAGTGTTTAGATGTTTAAATGTTGGTGTTGAGAGAATTTGGTGTGTATCTTTAAACACCTTTTTTGCAGTGTATCCTTAAGGTTTCATCACAATAAAGCTACTGCAGTCAATATATTTGGCAACCCTCCAAATCATATGAGTCGACCGTAGCTGTCCGCTCCCTAGTATTGGTCATAAATCTTTTATCAAATGAGGTTGGATTATCATGGTGAATCCACAGTGCTCAGTTATAACATCGTTTGCAGTCTCCTATATATGCCCAAATATTACTTCCTTATTAACAGTGTCACATAATCTTAATGGTGTATCACTATATTACTCAGCATTCAGACCACACATAGAGATTTCTAAGTATTCAAATGCTGATGGTCATCAGGAGTTTTGGGGTTATGTTGAGGTCCGTAAGGGGGCACGACTGTTCTGGTGGCTCCATCGGACCACTCATCCTGATGGATACAAAAAGAGACCATTAATCACATGGATGCAGGTGGGTTCTTGTTGTACATATGTAAGGTTATTCATAAGGTTGAAGAGAGTGAAAAGTCATGAAGAGTGTTGAAAATGTAATTCTAACCACGTTTTATCACTAACTATGAGGCAAGCCATGCATGCCTCAGACTACTCTTTTCAAATTCTCTCTTTGATTAATGTAATTCATAAAACATGTTTTGGCATGGTGGTTTTAGGACACCTCTTAGAGGTATCCTTAAATGTCAAATGAACCATTTTCTGATACCTCGTAGAAGATCTGTCAAAGAGAATATTTGCCAAAAATGATACAAATCTGGCAAGTATTTTTTTAGAATTGCACACTATTCTTAAAATCAGGAAACTTGACTGAAAACTCACTCACTTTACATAGAAATGATGAATACTCACTTAACTTTATGAATAGGCTTCCAGGCCTTTTAATGGCCATTCCACTAAAAATGTTTTTTCAGCATCTTTTCACAATACTAGTAATATAGTATGTATCAGAACAGGACAATAGTTAAGTACTGTTTATTACTCACTCGAAATGCAGCCAATCAGAGGGCTCCATTTGGTCACGTGACCTGTTGCCATGGTAACATGACCTACTTAGGGGGTCAAGTGACCACCTCTCAGCCAATCAGAGGGCTCCATTTGGTCACGTAACCCATTGCCATGGTAACGTGACCTACCTAGGGGGTCATATGACCACCTCTCAGCCAATCAGAGGCCAGCATTCTTGGTAACCTTCAGTGGGTGGTCGCGTGGTCACGTGTGCGAGGTTAATTATGCAAATGAGATATACCAAAAATCATTTTTTCAATTTTTATATTTTTATTTGATAAAATATAAAATATAGTTACAAGTATATACATTGATTTTCAATCATAATTCAGACTGTACATAGTGTAATCTTTGTATACAGTTCGAGAAGAAATTTGAAAGCATCGGTAGATTCTAAGGTATAAAGTCTTTTGATAAGAGGACAGGTTTCCTGATTGTGAAATTAATATACTCCTATATATCTATCTGCGAAAACATTGGTACCTTTCCAGAAAACATCGTTGAAACACTCTTTTAACAAATTGAATGACTGATTAGAACCGAGACGTTTACGTACATGTTGTTTTAACAACAACGCTTTAAAAAACAACACATCTGTTGCATCGATTATTTCCCATGTGTAAGACAGGTCGCAAGTACACATTTTTCCTCCTTAAACAATATACGAGTAGGTCAGGTAGTGGTACTACCTTGAACGTTAGAACAACATACGACGATCTTGTACAACCCTACAAGCAGTAGTGGGGACACAAGAAATTAATCAAACTGGCTTGATAGTCGGTGAGTTTACCTATTTTAGTGGGTGCGATGTCTATACGTTCAGGTGTTACAAGGGGTGTGTATATGTCAGCAGCAGCAGCAGCAGCAGTAGTAGTAGTAGCATCAGCACCATCAGCACCAGCACCAGCATCAGCACCATCAGTACCACCAGCAGCACCAGCACCAGCATCAGCACCATCACTACCAGCAGTAGCAGTAGCAGCAGCAGCAGCAGTAGTAGTAGCAGTAGCACCATCATTACCGTCATCACCAGCATGTAAGACACATTAAGGTAATTATCACAGTTGTTACACCCGTTATCCCACATGACATGCTTATCCCCAAAAGGGTGGGAGGATCCAGGTGAAAACAAGATTAGGTTCTCTCCACTCTATAAGGACCCATCTTTTTTTTCTTGGAAGGGTACATTACACCCGCCATGGCCTTTAACACCAAGACCACCACCACTACCACCACCACTTCTACTAGTACTGCTTGCTTGCTTGCTGCTGCTACCGCACATGACTGTTGTCACCTGCCGCCGCCATCGCCCGTTCACCACTTACACCAACTTTTCCCTCCAGGAGGGGAAATATGAGCTGAATCTATCACTCCCTTTTATTTTTTTTTATTTTATGAGCTTTTTTTATTTCATTTCACTCTATTCCACTCAAGATGGATCAAGATTTTAAAAGAACGATCAGGGAAACCCCCCCTATTTTTTTATCTGAACTTAGACAGCAGCACATATTTCAGTCTCAGGTCTCTTTTAAGGGGATGAATAATCTCGTGAAAAGCAAAGGTGAGACTTTTTGTAGAAGCTTTAGCAACACCACCAGCAGTGATAGAAATAGTGAAAGCAGTAGTAGAAGCAGTCAAAGTAGTAGAAGGAGAACAAGTAGCAAGACCAGGGAAAGTAGTAGTAGTAGTAGTAGTACATGTAGTAGAAGTAGAAGTAGTAGACGTAGTACAAGTAGTAGACGGTCAGCAACAGTAGCAGCAGTAGCAGCTGTAGAAGCTGCAGTAGAAGCAGCAGCAGCAGTAGCAAATGTAGTAAAAAAAGAAAAAGTAGGAATATGGGCAAAAGCTGTCTTTAAAGAAAAGAACTCGCTCCATTACTGTTTGATAACCATCGTCAGTGTACCCACTTGTTGGGCGTTTCATGAAAGTAAAGGGTCTTCAAATATGGTTAGAATAAGTGCTATGAAAAATTTGACGAGGACATTTGATTTTTGAGGGTAACCACCGCTCCCACTCGGTGGGTGCGCGTGGTGGCCGTCGTGAACACGATCTGGAATCGATTTGAAGTCGTCACCTATTATCCGGCGTATTACAACGTGGCCGAACTGAAAAAAAGGAAAGGCACTACTTTCAAGATTACATTCCAATTTGTGTTTGTCACCACTGTGCTGTTACCCCTGATAGTTTTTCGAATACGGTTATGTTCAAAAGAATAAGTAGGCAAAGTGACAAGCTTTGCCTAAATAGTTAATAGAAGAGCCCCTTTTTCCCTTTTTTTTTTTAATAAATAATTTTATCAGACTCCGGAGGACAAAATTGAGTAAAAATAATTATGTTGGCAAAAAAATAAAAAAAATATGAGAGAAGTTGAGCTTATCAGGTGTAGTGAAATGTAAGGAGGGAGAATAAAACTCGCTACCACTCTTTCCTGACAGTCCCCATTATTACGACCGCCGGAAAAAAGACGAGCGGTAAAGTCACACCCTTCTCTGAAATAGATTTCGATCCCCTATTACAAGGACCCTTCAGTTGTATCATCAGCGGTCCGTCCAGTTGTGGAAAATTGCACTTGGTGAATCAATTTCTGAGCGACGTTAACAACTTGGTCACACCGCCAGTGGAAAAGATCTTTTACCATTATGGCGAGTGGCAGCCCCTCTTTGAAAAAATGCAAAAAGATTACGTTGTGGAATTCAGAGAAGGTCTTCCCAGCAAAGGAGACATAGCGGGAAACTAAGAATCATTGTTGACGTCTACCACCACTCTTCGACCCCACACTCTACTGATATTAGATGATCTGATGAGCAGTTCGAATCAGCAAGTGGTCGTTGACATCTTCACTAAATATTCCCATCACTGGAACATGAGCGTTATATATATCACTCAGAACCTGTTCCAGAAATCACCAGAATTTCGAACTGTAAGTCTGAACCACACTACATGATCATTTTCAAGAACCTTCATGACATGGGACAGATAGGCACTATGTCTCTTAAGGTGTTTCCCTCCAGGACAACGACTGTCTCGAGTATATTTACCCGTGATCTCAAACGTCCTCACTTATACCTGCTTCTGGACTTCAAGCAGACAACACCAGATGATCTCAGAATACGCTCCTCCCTGATGTCCATAGATGACCAGTACATGTTCATTCCGCTAGACAAAAAGAAAAAGAGAAAGTAGTGGCTACTCATCTCCTGAAAAGACATTACGGCACCCTTTAACACTTGGCAAAGTGTTCGCTGGAGGATTGTGAGCATTTAATAGGCTCTGGAGGCGACGATTTGATCACTGACGCAAAATCTGTCAGAATTTACTGGAGGGAAGCATTCCGCTCACCGAGGACAAACTAGAAAGTCTTCGAGAATCTGCTGACGTCTTGAGGACGGTGAGCAAAAAGGCTACGTCCGTCAAAAGAAAGAGAAACGTCTTGGTTCAAAGGGGGGGTTTTCTAATTCCCACTCTGATAGACATGGCCTTACCCCTTATAAAAAGGATTCTCCACATATAGAGCTCGTCATTCGACACCTCTCCACCAACTACCTCGACAATGACGGACCCGGAGGAGCAACACTACAAGCGCTTGGCTCTCATCGATCCTAAGACCCTCTTGAAATTACGAGGAGTTCCTGATGTCACCCCCACAGTTGCTGTTCCTGTTGCTGCTGCTGTTGCTGGTGACGGTGCTGGTGCTGGTGGTGGTGTTGGTGCTGGTGGTGTTGCTGTGTGGTGTTGGTGTACCTCCTGCTGAGCGTGAAAACAACCGTTCCTCTGCTTCCGACACTGCCGCCGTATCCCCACCCCTCAATAACATGGATTATTACTACAGACAGGCGGAACAAGCACTACATCCCAATGTAGCATTACACCAGGTGCTCCAAACAACCACACGATTCGGGACCGCTTTTGCTCCTGTGATATCGCCGCCCGAGAAACCTCCATCTCTTCTTGAGGGGTTGCTTGAATAAGTTCCAAAGAGAAAATGCAACACCACCAACAAACTCTTCAAGAAACTGCAGAAATCTGACTTGGTCAGGTGGAACGACGGTCTCTCAGTGAGCAAAATAATGGGTGAGAAAACGATTCCTGACGACCGAATAAGCATAGTGGACTTACTGAATGATGAAAACGGTGACGACGAGACCTGAGGGGTACACACCATTCAAGCAAGTGCTGAGGGTGGAAGATCCCACCAGTTCCTTGATCGGAAACCAGCTCTATAAAACAACTAGTGGTGCCAGAGCTTCGCACAGTACACCTCTCGGCAGAGGGAGGAAGCGACCGAGTATCAACGAGGAAGACGACGAATTTGACGAAAACAATTACGATGGGGACGACACTCTCCTTGTAGGTGCCTCATCCTTTTCTCCCCATTTTTCCCATTGTAAGGGGGAAGACGAGGACGAGGGCAAAATTTACGAAAATCCAACCACCGGTAAAAAAACACCTCGACCTGACTCCTTCAGGAAAAGCACCCAAGGAAAGAAAAGGAGATCGCGCAATCGTGCCACCCCGCCATGGCTAGGTCTAAAAGACTGACCAAAAAGGAAAAAGAAAAGAGATGCGTGGTGGCTAAATACACCGATGTGAAAGCACCCTCCAGTTTCACCAGCGTCACCAAACTACAGAAACAACATTTTCGCCACCGAGATCCCACCTTCGTCTGAGAAGCCTTGGTGTCTCTGGATGCCTACATTAAACATTTGGAGAAAGTTTGCGAGGAACAAAACCATCACTGGGGAAATCGATCAACAGTGGCAATTAGATTTCATGGACATGCAAGCTTTGGCGTCTCACAACAAAGGGTTCCGCTACGTGGTCACGGCCATCAACATTTTCTCCAGGTACGCGTGGGCTGCTCCTACCAAAACCAAAGGTGGCGCAGCTGTCACCGAGGCGTTGGAAAAGATGACTACCGAGAGACACCCAAGCTCTGTTCAGACTGACAAGGGAAAAGAATTTCTCAACAAGACCTTCCAAGATCACCTGAAGAGCAAAGACATAGAGTTTTTCACTAGCGAAAACGACGACATCAAAGCTAGTCTAGTGGAGGGTTTGAATTGAAGTCTGAAGGAGAAGCTGTGGCGCTATTTCACACACAAACGTACATATCGCAACCTAGATGTAGTGGACTAGGTGGTGTCTTCTTACAATCGCACTCACCACAAAACGTTGAAATGCCGCCTGCTGACGTCACCTCTGAAAACAGGGAAACTATTTTCTGCAGACACGATCTCCCTACTAAGAAACAAATCAAGGCAATATGGAAAAAAGAAGAAACGGAGGCTTGCCTTCGTCATAACTCAAGGCAACAGAGTGAGAATTTTGAGAGCTAAAGGTGCCTTCAACAAAGGGTACGAGGGAAATTGTTGGGAGGAAGTGGTCAACGTTGCTAAGAAGTTGGGTAGTAGAGGGTTCGAGCTGAAAGACGACACTGGGGAGGAGATAAAAGGGGTGTTCTATCTGGAGGAGGTTCAGAAGGTCTACAAGAGTCGTTGCGGCAAGAGCAGACTAGGTGCTGCGCTACAAGACCGTCAAGGGTAAACGCTTAGCTTTCTTGCGTTGGAAGGGTTATGGCGACAAGTTCAACGAGTAGATTCCTGTCAAGCAAATTACATAGGAAAAAAAAAAAGTGATCATCACCCTACCTAGCAACAGTTCTATGGACTATAACCCTGACAACACATTGAACACTTGCCAAACATGCTTCGACTTGCCGCTCCTTCTGACAGAGGACCATGAAGCGGCTCTCAGTGAAATCATCCTCCCGACAGAATGGAGCAACGTGCACACGACAACATGATCATGGTCGTTTCTCTGCGCACAGCGAACTCGCGAAAAATTTTGAAAAAAGACGAAAACGCAGACGTCCTGAACATGAAAGCTGGTGGACTGGGCAAATGTGAACAGGCTGATTAACCTGAAGAAAATCCTCTAATCCTCTGAATGAAACGGAGGAGAACTATTCTGGCGAGAACGACGGAGCTCTTAGAAAAAGAGTTGGAGGACCAGATATTGAAACCTGGGAAGAAGTCAAAGCATGTGGCATTGACATGGGAAAAATCGCAGTTCAAAGACTACCTGTGGACTTTCCAGAAAAGGCGGAGAATGTTGAGTCTGCTGGCGCAAATGGAGCGAACAACGAAGGTGCGAACATTCAACCACAACATATTTCCCGTGCCACCCGTTTTCACTGCGACCAATGCTCAGTTCGTCGGGTTCTTGAATAGTCTCACGAAAGACCCGCTTGAAGGTGAAAACTTCCTAGTGCAGGGGTTCAAAGAAATCTTCCCTTACAACTCGCTGACGAGGCATGTCACCATTAACGTGCCCCGATTCATGGTCATGATCATCACAAATCATCTGGCACACATTCTAGGATTCAGGAAGAAGACTATTTTCGTCACGCTGACCACCGCCCTCTACATCATGGACCTCTTTGGAGACGTGTACTCTGTGTATGTGTACACCGACGCCATTCAAGAGAGACCCATGGGTGACATGCACGTGCCTCTGTTACGCTGCGTCGCAGTCGACAGAAGCGGAAAGCGAAGAGGGGGAACATGTGCTATCAGCTTTCCACATTTGGATTATTTTCCCTTGAAATCCACAACGTTGGACAATGTCGGGGTCTACTTAAGAGACAGAACCGGTCGACCCATACCATTCATGAGAGAGGTGAAGTGACAGTGACACTTCATTTGAGACCCGTCGAGCATTAATTAAAGAGGTACAGACATGATACACAAACGAGAGCCGTACTTTTCATCGTCGAAGTGTACCGCCAGAGGACAGGGGTACAGCAATTACTATAATGCTCAGTTCGGTGACGGTATCGACGTATACAGCGGATGACCTTTCCAGAACAGTTACGGTTCCGGAGGTGCGTTCTTGGGTCTCATGAGCTCTGCCACACTGCTTTTGAAGACCATGGGTAAAACAAAGTGGCGACCAATTATTGAGGGGCTCTCCTGCTTCTCAGACGGGCAGAGGTTCCTGTAAAAGACGCTGGGGTGACATTTTCAATTGCTAGGCGACCGACCTATTAATAAAAAAGGAGTAGCGGTCACTGGCGTCAGTCTACCACCGACATGAAGAGGGAGTGCAATGGCATAAGTACACAAGAACAGCAGAGAGTGTGTGCTCCCTGAGCTCGACCTGCACGCTGTAGCACCGACTCAGACCACTATCCTGAAGTTGACGAAAAACTCTTTGGGGGATGGTAGCAACATAAATTTCACTATCAGTAATTCGCAAGAATACACGGACCTGAACAAAAACTACCTTTAGAATGCGAGGTCCTGAAATCAAACGGCAAGGCTCTGGACGCCGATGACATGGTGGCTCCGGTGAACAACTTGGCTCACTCGCTCATCAAGGATGTCCAAGTCTCCATCGGAGGTTTCAAAGTGTCTGGCAACACTAAAACCTACCCCTATAGAGCTTACTTCGAAGGTTTACTCAACTATGACAAAGAGGTGAAGGACAACATCATGAACTTCCAAGGCTGGCACCAAGACCCGGCTGGTAAATTCGACACCTTATCCGAAGAGAACCTGGGGTTCTGGCAGAGACGACAATGGTGCACTTGTACTAGGTGTATGACAACGTCATTGAGCTGACCAGAGATCGACATCCCATCACAGACTACCATATGAACTGAAGACAAGTGTTGAAGGAAAACGTTCACACAAAACATCATTTCCTAGGTGTTTTCTCATGTGACACTATCCCCAAGCACCCTCACAAGGACACTTGTTTCATGAGTAATATGGATCCTCAACATTTACCAGGTCAACATTGGGTGGCATTTTATGTGTCGAGGACAGGAGAGGCGTATTACTTTGATTCATTCGTTTTACCTCTGCTGAGTGCAGAGTTCTTATCTTTCCTGAGACGTTCTGCTCCGTTTAAGTGGCAAAGAAATCGTATTCAACTCCAAGACACTTCTGCTGACACCTGTGGACCTCATTGCGTGCATTTCCCGATCGAAGCATGTCGAACAAGACACCCCAAAAAGGGCTTCATGCAAATGAGCAGAAACCCAAAACTGAGCGACCCGTCGGTGAGTCAAAGGCTTGTGATGATGTGAAGACGGAAGGAGGGTGCTGGAAACATGTGCAAGTCATGCAGACAAATATCCTATGTCTGGCCGAAATGGTGTTGGATTTATCCAAACTAGTGCAGAGTATGTTGAGGTAAAAGTAAAATGATTGATTGAAATGTTGTTTCATGAAAAATAAAAAAGTAAATCAACTTATTTTGTTGTGTTTTTATTTCCTACATATGTTATGACACATAAAAATATACAAAACCTTATTTACATAATTTGCCCCACCCCTTAGGGGTCACATGAATAATCCCCTAATTAGGTCATAATTCCCCTAAATAGGTCACGTTACCATGGTTACCAAAATGCTGGTCTCTAATTGGTTGAGAGGTTCCATGTGACCCGCTAATCCCCTAATTAGGTCACATCACCATGGTTACTAGAATGCTGGCCTCTGATTGGCTGAGGCTAATCCCCTAAGTAGGTCACGTTACCATGGTTACCAGAATGTTGGCCTCTGATTGACTGAAAGGTGGTCACGTGACCCCCTAAGAAGGTCACATTGCCATGGCAACGGGTCACATAACCAAATGGAGGCCTCTGATTGGCTGCAGGTTGAGTGAGTAATACTTAACTATAATTCTGTTCCAATACATACTATACTACTCATGCTTTACACTCATTAATAATTAATGACTTTTGTGACATGAATTTATTCCCACGTATGCCATACATAACTTGTGGATGTGATTTTGTGCCAAGAGTGAAATCTAAATATATATTCCCTATTCCAGCATCGTGGCTGCAATCAGGAAACCAAATGAATATATATTTCCCACTAGTCATCTTTCTATGCTAAGATGTTGTCCCAAGGGCTCCACTAATTTCTCTGGCGTAAAGTGATAGTTAGTCATATACATCATTGGAACGAAATAGTACCATAGTTGATATTTTTCATTACTTTATAAATATATCATGAGTCTTTCTTTTCAGGGAGGACCTGGTGTTTCAGCAGTGGCTTATGGAAATTTTGACCTGATCGGTCCCCTCAACTCAACTCTTGAGCCTCGGGATATAAACTGGGTAAGTGACTGGAACGGTGACGATGGGACTAGAAAAACCATTGTTGCTTTTTCAGCATGCCTCTTCTAAAATATTTGATTAATAGTACGCTAATATTGGCACTGCCAGTTCATTTGAATTGCATATATATGCCAAATAAGATTTAAATCGCTTCCAGGTGGGACTTCAAAACAATGGCACCTCTCATTTAAACACCAATTAACCTCACACACTAACAATTATTCCCTTCTCTTAAATGGCATTTATACTAGCAATATGCATCATTCTGTGGCAAGTTGAATATGCTACATGAGCTGGCAGTTAACTAGCCCGTGTGACTACTGTTTGAAAACACTTTAGGAAAAAAAAGAAAGAAAATGCACCACATAATTATGTACATTTGGTTCTCAGCTCCAGTCCGCATCACTACTGTTTGTGGACAGTCCAGTTGGTACTGGGTATAGCTATGTGGACAATGATGAACTTCTTACCACTAATATACAGGAGGCAACGAGAGATCTTATCACTTTCACCAAAGTATTATTCAATGAGCATCATGATCTCAAGGTAAGATAGCATGCCTGAAAAGACAAGGGGTATGCTTCACTTTAGGTGTATTATAAGCAATAGATGAGGCATATATTAAAACCGTTAATTCCCTTTAACCGTTAACTTCTATGATGATTAAAGACGGAGAAAGTAAAAGAACAAAATTACAAAAGGTACACTTTTAAAAACCTCTTTATATGCAACTTGCAAGTTGACAGACACTGTGCAGTAAGAATCCCAGCCCTGTGGACAGAAATCACATGCCAGAAGCATGCAGCACCAAGGAAATTTGGACCCTAACGCTATGAGAGTTTTCATCAGTGTTTAGGCCACAGGCAACTGATTACGATTAGGGTACAGCCACAGACAGCTGATTGCAGCGAGCCTTGCTTTCAGGTCCAATTAGGTCATGAGGTCTATACATCACACAGAGCAATGGCAGCCGGCCGCCAGCCGCCAGTGTGTAGTGATAGTGGAATTAAAAAAAAGATTTGGGATTAGTTGTGAACCAAATAATCATACTCCAAGCTCCAATAGAACTACAAGGGGGAGGGCTAAGGATACTGTCCCTACACCATCCATCAGTATCAGTCGGCAGTCAGATTATTTTGTTTAGATACATAGAATGTCTATCATCAGTGGTTCATCAGCTGCCTCCTAACATGTGATTTCTTTCATCACCAGGCCAGCTTGAGGCAGGTTACAAAGTGTCCATGGGGGACAGAAACCACATTGACTGAGCAATTATAGACAACTTTAATGGCATCCAGTCAGTTTCCTGCTCAGAATTGTCAAATACCACCAGACATTAAAAAGTGGCATAAATTATTTAGCATGGCCTCAAGGCTCTATGCACCAACTGCCACAATTTTATATTCACTGCCATCTAAGGCCTACAGTTGACCTTAGGCCATTTGATGAGGTCAGAGCAGTGATTTGGGTCATCACTTTTGGATGTTGCTGATGAGAATTTCTAAGCTGTGTATATTTTGTACTGACACTGGTCTACAACATTAACTCTAGATTATAGAGGTTTTTACTTTAACATTACAAAAATGTTTGTGCACCTCGACTTGAACAAGTTGTGTCAAAGATTTGTCTATTTGTTAGTGTTCCCCATTGACAATTGATTGTGATATTCTTTCCCGCAGACTGTTCCCTATTACATTTTCGCCCAGTCATATGGAGGGAAGTTTGCTGTAGAATATGCTTGGGCTCTACAACAGGTAGGTTTTCTTTTAATTGATTCCTGAGACATCAATTCTGAACGTTGTGTCTATAAATATGTCCATGAATCATCTTACATTTTTATGAATATCCTCAAAAATGTTGATTTACATTTTTCATTCTAGGTGAGTCAGCTCAAATTAAGTTTATATATATATATATATATATATATATATATATATATATATATATATATATATATATAACATTATTACTCATATTTAAAGTGATCCGTCAGATTTTCAATTATCTTTACCCGGTAGGCGGTTGATAAGGGGGAACTAACCTGCAACCTAAAGGGGTACGCCCTTGGTAACACCTTTGTGGACCCTGTGTCACACACCCTGGGATGGGCACCTGAACTCCTTGAAATGGTGAGTTTATATACCCCCTTTTACCTCCAGATAATAAGTATGGAGTAAATTATCTAATAATTCAAAATACCTGATAATAAATATCATGTGAGAGTGTATTTTGGTGAAACAATATTTCCTATTGCTTCATAAATGATCGGAATGCAGCCAAATAGGGTTATGATTATTCCTTCAGGAAAGACCGACACGTGACAGTGTCCTAGATGAGATAATTTTTATAAAGTTGTAGCCCCATTAAAACCAAATCATTCTGTAACTTCAATTATTTCGGCAATACTGCTATCGGTACACTCTCTTTCCAGCCATTTTGTCTACTTGACTGACTCTTCAAATTCATTGATCTTAACGAAACATTCTTATCGGTGTATAGTATAAACACTCAATCACTATAATTACTAACTGACATATTAAGCATAAAATATTCAAATCAGAGATTCCTTCTTCTTTTACGTTATTTCTTTTCCTCACAGTCTGCATTGGATGATTCTGGTTATGAGGCCGTTCACCAGATGGCACTTCAGTGTCAGAAAGCAGTTGAGGCAGGGCGTTGGAGGGAAGCACTTGAACTGTTTGGTGCCACTCAACAGGTGGTATCAAAAGAGACCAATGGCATAGACTGGTGAGTTGCAATACCAGCAATTGATGATTTCAGATTCAATGTGTCTGAATGGACAGCAGGACTATAGTTTTCCATGTATAGTAATACATATTATAGTGTGGCAGTTTATGTAACCTAAACCCAAAGAGAAGAGATGTAGTAGTCCCATGATACTCTCATCTAATTACACAAAATGAATTTAGAGCCTTTTGCACTTCTAGATGAAGGGGGATAACTGTGTGTAGAGAAGTATCCATAACATGATATAAATACCACAGACATAAGGAATTAATAACAGAATATGTTTATAAATGTGGTTTGACCTAGCTGGTAGTACAGCTACCTCTTTCTTTGTAACCTGATTAGTTTCGCATGATTGAAATAATTACTGTTATACATAATTATATCATTTCAGGTATAACATTCTCAACTATGACATTGATAAGAATTCTAAATGGGCGGGCCTCACTGAAAAATATCGTCCAGAGGGACCTACAGGAGGTAAAGGAACATTATGCACTTGTAATGGTCAGGTATTCTGAGTTTGTATGTTGTATGCAGATAGAACTACCAAACGTCAGTCTCCGGTTACATAAGAGGCAACAAGGTTTTATTCAGGATTCCTAATTACAGACAAACTGAAGGTTTCCGAGTTCCGAATCAATCGTACCAAAGTGTTAGCTACCCATATAAGTTCTCGGAGCCAGAGAAAAGAAAGCACTCCTATTCGTACAGAGTCCCTAAGGATTCTGTCTCCCGTCCAGTCACTGACCTGGCTTTAAATAGCCACAGGGGTTGGGTTGCAACCCCTTGAGTCTAAGCCGGGAAGCCCGGAGAGCAATGCTGCCACCGCTCGCCCAGCGCACCCGACCCGGATCCAAGTGTCTGCCCCACTCAGGAACTGACCAACTCGTAACTATCTAACGCTATAACCATGCCCCTACACTACCCACACCTAGACTGTGACAAGGTGCTATACAATAGAGTAGTAACTAAGTTATAGTATTAACACAATAAAAAAGACAATCTAGGGCACATGGCTAGCATACGAGTTGCCTGGCTAATAACCTAGTTAAAATGTAAAGGATACACAATTAGAAGATACTGTTTGAATATACCGCAGGTGTCACACCAGTCCAGGTATTAAGAGATATACGTGTAGTCAACATAAAGTGATGTCATATAACACATTGATATAGCTAATGTCGCATAGTAAGTACAACAATATCAGATTATCTTATACAATAACCTCAACGATTTGTATGCACCTTGATATCAAATGTGATGACAACTATGAAAGGTGACTAAGTATATATCAATTACACGGAATAGTTATGAATAAAGAACCTGGTAACTATATTACCTCTAGACCCCTTCTTTTTTTTCTTTTTTTTTAAAATAATTTACTGTACAGACTAGAGTACTATAAATACTTTACATTATTTACATGAACACCTGTAGGGTCTACTTATTTCTCAATGTACCGGAAAAACCAACTCATAAACCATGTCCAATGTATGACAACCTTAATCTGGTCTTAACAATCGCCAGATATATACCTTTACTTGGTAATCTACCAGGGTAGTAGAATACCTTACAAACATAATTACAGTAATTATTCTTCATACGTAAATGTAGGGTAAGATAATAACTAGAACAATTAAAAATTGTTCACAAAGTCTCTTTAAATGTTGTCCTGACTCGTATCCTAATCCTCATCCTTCTTGTTATGGTAGATGTGTATCTGCAACTGCAAACTCATATAATCCACCAATAGTCTGTCATCAGGGACTGAAACCATAGTGTCCATATATGTATGAGTTCAGAAATAATATAAATTGTCTTAACTTAATCCTCCATATCCTCATCATCAGAGTACTTCTTCTCAGGTTCCAAACCATATTCCACAATCTGTTTATCCAACAAATACTTAGCATGTCTGCGGGTTCCATCCCATCCAAAAATATGCTTCCCGAATGTATCAAAAAAGCTCATGCTCAAAGCATCTGTTTCCGAACGTGCCTTTGCTCCAATCTCCAACTTCCAATTATCATTATTCTTATTTACTTTCTTCTCCTTATCTATCAAATCTTTCATCCTCTGGTCGTGTTCCTCATTCTTCTCTTTTTCAATTCTAGTGATTTCAAAACTCTGTACCTGCTGAGTCAGCTGTACAACCGAGCGAACCACATTTTTCAGATATTCTACCGACAATCCCTCGTGCATTTTCTGCCACCCCCTAACTGCATATTCCTGGACTTGAACAATTCATTTGAAATGCGATCAAAGTTGGTGGATGCTGGATGATCTTCTGGGACACATGTCACTTTCAGATTCCGGGCCTGAAGACTCAGATGGGTGTTTCTGACATCTTGACCCAGACACTACCAATGAACTTAACAGAGGCGCCTGGGAGGGGGTATCCCGACCTCCATACCTAAGATCCTGAGGAGCCTTAAACTCATCAGACGATGTTGAAGGTTTAAGGGGAGCCTCCATCCTTGGCTTGCCATACCTATCTAGAGTTTGACTCTCTCGACCTGGTGTTCCTAATGTCGTGAAGTCCCTCATATTTGGATCATCAAATCTGGGCGGAGCAGCGTCCTTCAGACCATCCAAGGGGGATTTCTGTTCTATTCCGGCGCAGCTCCCTCATTTCTCAATGACTCTGCACTCATACCCAAAAACCAAACTGGGTTTGGCCTCTGAATACCCCTGAAAGAGAACTTTCCAGGTGTCTTCGTACAGGCCTGTTTTGCAGCAGTAGCTCCTTTCGGATCCCGATAAGCCAGGTCACCCTTGTATTTTCGCATTGCCTCAAAATGTTCATTCTCAATCCTTAACCTCCCAATGGTCATTCTGATCTCAAAGGCTGCTTCCAACTTGGAGTTGGTATGCTTATTCATCTGAAAAATTCTCTGGAACTTAGCTGTCAATCTCCCGAAATTTTTCTTCTTCCAACAATCCCAAGTGTTCAACAACAACTGTTGAAGCTCCAGAACCCTCTCAACTGCTACAAACACACCCATCTGATTATCACTTTTCAGATGTCGCACCAACTCACTTTTCCTACAGGTCTTGATTCCCGAACACACCTGTCCTGTTTTTGCCTTATCCATATAGCACATGTACACTGGGTGGTGGTGCATGTGTTCCTCCACAAGATGCCTAATCAATCTTATAAAATATGACTGCTGTAGTCAACCGGACTGGTGAACGGACTCTTCTTATTTGTTCTCTCCTCCCAACTGTCGATATCCCATTTTAACTTCCTGTAGGCATCAAAGTCGTAGTACTTTTCATTCTGATTGTCCAACGTCTGCTCTACCCAATTGACATAAAACATATTAGGACTCTGATCTTTCCAAGTTGGTTTTATCCACTCCTCTAGATCAGACTCCCCATTCATAGCAATCAGAGGAGGGCATCCAAAGTACTTCTTATTCCTCTCACATTCCAATAAACTTTTGAATGAAGTGTTTGAACCCACTTTTCACATTCTCTTTAATCTTCTTCTCCTCCAATGTCAAATCCTAGTTGACACCGCTACTGTAATAACACATAAAGATACAAACATATATACACTGTACAGTGTTGTGTTTCAGGATTCAATACTTATTAGAATTTCGGATAAGGCTTATTTAGGTGACACTTCTCTAAGCAATCCTAGCACTACGGCAAATGGCCTCCTTCTTAGTTCTATTCATAGTATTGGGAGATGTAGCTTCATTCCCGGGATCAGACCTAGCCTTCTCGGTCCTTGGTTGCTTTGTCTTTCCAACTCCTGCCGAGACTTTTTTTTTATTCTTAACACCCTTCTCAATTACTTCCACCAAATTCTTCTTCTTCCTCCTCTGCCTCCTCCGAGTACCTAACATAGGCATTTTTCTCGGCCTCTTCTTTTTTCTTTCAGATACTTCTTCGGGAACCATTCCCGAGTTGTCTTCCTCATCCTTCATATCAGTTAGGTGCTCTAACTCGGGTAAATCCACAATCTCAGGTAACTCCGTAACATTCGGACCTATTCCATACATTTCTTCTGCTAATTTCCTACCCCTATATTGTCTCAACACTTCCACATGACATCTTCTCACGTTACCATACAGATCTTTTATAAAGCAGATAGTTTCCGAAATTATCTGAAAAATGACATGTGGGCCATCCCAACTGGATACTACTTTCAATTTATCAAGGGGTTAATAGAACCGTAGGACACTATCTCCCACCCTGAAAAATCTAGGCTTCAATACAGTATTGTATCCCACCTTCTGCCATTTTGCTAATTTCTCCAATTGATTCCTAACAAGTTCATAAGCCTTCTTCAAATTATCTCTTAGAAATTCCATAAACATAATGGAGCATGGAGTCTCCGGATTGATTCCAATCACCCCAAAAACCAGATCTGCTGGCATTATGATGTCTTCACCATAAACCAACATATTTTGCGTGCAATTTGTGGAAGCATGCACAGTACTGTTATATGCATGCACCACAAAATCACTCTGGACATCCCAATCGTCCTGATACTTATTTACTAATGGTTTTAGAACTTGCAACAGAGTCTTATTGAACCTTTCTAATAAGCCATCCAACTGAAACAAATCAGATTCACATTCCCTTATCTGATCACTGTGAAGCATTAGGGGAACCCCAAACTGCAACACCCAGCCTCTTACAAATGCTTCCGCACAAGTAACAGCTTTATGATCTTTCAAAGGAAATATTTTCGTATATTTTGTATAATAATTGCACACAACCATCATACAAGTGTTGTCCCTAGGGGTTTTAGTAAACCCACTAATAATATCAATTGCAATTCTGGCAAAACATACCCTAAATAATTCCTGAATCAGTCAGGACAAGTGGCAATACACCTTAGTAAATCCCCTTTCATTCCTGGCCAATACTATCTCTGGGAAAGTCTTTCCAGGGATCTATTCTTCCCAAAATTACCACTTGTCACATAGCCATGACAGTAATACATAATATCCCGACGCATGGCACTCAGAATAACAATCTGAAGACTCTTATTAGTTGGACTTATTTTCTACCTACATAAAATTCCATCTCTGACTTCCAACTCGAGCTAGAAATCTTCTCATCTCGCTATTTTCCATACTGATAGCAGGCCCTATGGGTTTATTCCAAGTGGAACTGTTTCCAGGAGCTTCTTAACAGTGGGATTCTTATTCTGAAACTGACGAATAGTCTCCGGTGACCACTCAGTCAGAGTTTCAGGAGGATCCCTATAAGGTATTCTTACATCTGCATTATGCTGACCACAATCATCACAATCATCCCGGTTACACTTCTGAATTGGCCTCCTACTTAGAGCATCAGCGTTAGTGTGCTTAGGTCCTGACCTATGCTGGATCTGGCTGTTTTCTAATCCAAATTCCAGTAGGTGTGCCAACCATCTTCCCATCATTCCTTCAGCATCCTTAAAATTGCGCAGCCAACGGAGTGATCAATGGTCAGTCCTTAACGTAAAATCCGACCCATATAAAAAATGTCTAAACTTCTTAGTGTACACCACCACAGCCAGAAGTTCCCTTTTGGTGGTACAATAATTTTTCTGAGTTTTTTTTTCAGAGTGTTGCTAGCAAATGCAATTGGAACCTCCACACCATCCAGGACCTGAGACAGTACGGCTCCAATGCTGTCATTACTAGCACCTGTATCTAAAATAGTGACCCAGAGATGAGGGCTATCGTAACACAGGAGTATCCGTAAATGGGGCCTTCAACTTATTGAATGTCTCTTTCTGATCTTTTCCCCAGGGGAAAGGTTCCTTACACCTTCCAGGTGTCCAATGCTTTGTAGGGAAAAACTCACTAGGGAGTATTGGAATAAAATCCCTATAATAGCTACAAACGCCCAGTAATGACCTCACCTGTTTAGCAGTTACAGGTCTTTCCCAATTCTGCACACTTTCCACTTTCCCCGGGTCTGCCTTAATACCTTCTGGAGATATTATTCTGCCCAGATACGTAATTTAATTCTTAAACATTTCACATTTCTTAGCTTTCACACCTAACCCTTTAGAGATTAGCCTCCAAATTATCCCAACACTGACAGAATGTTTTACCAAAACAATTACGTTGTCCATACACACCAAACATTTCTTCAATAATAGGTCACTCAACAGAGTTTCCATCATGGCTTCAAACGTTGCAGGTGCATTACATAAGCCAAACGGCATAACGCTGTATTCAAACAATCCCAAATGACTGGAGAAAGCAGTTTTCTCTATATCACCAGGGTTCATTCCAATCTGCCAATACCCGGAATGCAGATCCAGGGTACAAAACCAATTGTTCCCACCTAAGGCATCCAAAGATTCATCAATCCATAGGAGAGGGTATAAATTTTTCTAATCATGCCATTTAACTTCCTATGATCCACACAAAAGCGGATACTCCCATCCTTCTTAGTAATCATGACAACAGGTCTGGACCAGGGACTAGTACTAGGTACTATCACTCCCTTTTCCAGCTGGTCAAAAATCTCATTTTCACATATTATCTTCTTCTTCAGAGGCAAACGCCTGTACTGAATCTTAAAGGGTTCAGCATCTCTGGTATTGATATGGTGTAAAACCTTATCATTATGCCCCAGGGGTCCACCGAAGTAGCTAAACACATCCTCATACTTTTGTAAGAGATTCCGAACTTCCATTTTCTGATAACTATTTTCCAAAGAAGATTCCTCAATAATCTTCTTTAGCTGCTCATTAAGCTTCACCTTCCCTGGTGATATTACTTCATCATCAGTATTAACAACGGACTCATTTACCACATTTACCAGGGTTGCTGGTCCAATTTCAGAACCTTTCTTGAGGTAGACAGTGTCCCCTCCCCTGTTCCTGACAGGAAGCACATTCCAAAATGCATTCCTACCAGGGTGTCCACAGATTCCAACCCTATACAAGCCAAGTGGGCAGTATCGGGCTAAAACAAACTCTCTTGCCCTTTCAGAGATCTATCAGTAGTGCACAACACATTACATGAGACCCCTGGGGGTATCTTGACTGTGTCTACCACACTAGCTACTGAACTGATCTGCCGAATCATACATACAACCCGTATATCGTACAGTTTCCTGATACTCAAAATACCTTGGCTCGGGTTCAACTCAGCCTGAAAGAGACTCACAAAGTCCAACCTGAATATCCCGTCATCCTTCACCTCTGCTATTAGTGGACAAAGAATGAATTCTTTCCATCCAACCTTCATAAATACCTTACCAAACACCTGCATATCTGATCCATCGGCCATGCAAGCCTTTACCCCTGTTATGAGGTTCTCAGTCTTATGTGGCTAAGGAACCCCTTGGAGAGTAATGAGTGGCTAGCGCCTGTGTCTACCAAGAATTCCCCAGTCCTACCCTAAATCGTAACAGGCACATACCACCTCCAACCTCTCAATGGGGAGGAATTTCCAGTAAACCGATCAAAATCTTCCGAAATGCCAAAATCTAACCCTCATTGTCGTATGTGCTCAAGACAAGAATAATCTGGGGGAAGGTGTGCCACACATACACACAGGAGTTCTCTTACCTACCCTTCCTCTTGGAACCCTAGTGGCAACTGGTACACTCTCAATCTGCAAAATAACTGATTCACTAGGTTCCCTGGCCCGGGAGAGAGAGAGGTGATCAGCCTCTTTACTCATCCTACCCGGGTTCAGTCTCCTGCCACAATCTCAACCCGATCTAATTTCCCGCATCCCCTTCAACCTCCTTGACAACTGAAACATTACGAGGCACCAGTTCAGGTGCTCGACAATCATATGCTACATGCCCCATCTTCTGACATCTATAACACCATACCCTGCACCTATCAAACCGAGGCCTTTTCCAATGATGGCTCTGAAGGTACTCCCTAAAAGAATTCATCACAGTCTCCATCATATTTTTCATATCCATAGGTGACTCCCGGGTCTCTTTCTTCGGAGCAATCGTCTTAACCATCGCAGGTTTTTCTACTTAATTAATAGTATCCCCTTTCTTGGGTTGAGTAGTAAAACTACATTGAGGGATGAACTGCTTATTCTTCTCTTTGGGAAATCTAGTAGCTGAAATACTACCATCTTTTTCCTCAAACTCCACAATTACTGAACTACTACTCTCCTGAGGTACAAATCCCATAAGAAATGTTTTCAAACAGAGTATTCATATTTGTTCCCTGCTTTCAAGCCCTATAAG
Organism: Acholoe squamosa; assembly: GCA_949317995.1. Taxonomy (NCBI): domain Eukaryota; kingdom Metazoa; phylum Annelida; class Polychaeta; order Phyllodocida; family Polynoidae; genus Acholoe; species Acholoe squamosa. Next base: position 17,327,366 of record OX439051.1, read on the forward strand.
CACAATGCTGATGGTCTTTCTCTCTCAACCTCTTAGTGGAATGAGAGATCAGCTCACTACTCGTGTAGTCATCCTCCAGGACAATGTTAGGCCTAGCTTTCTGTAGCAATATCTGAAGTTCCAATCCATATACCCTAACTGATTCTCCTGACTTCTGAAACCTCCTCTTATACTGAGTCATAGGGTCCTTGGAAACAATGCTTCCTAGATACCAGCTACACAATTCTACCAATTGAGCATATGTTCCATTCCCATGAAACTGAACTCTCCACTGATCTACTGCTATCCTTCTTGGTTCCTTCTTAAGGCATCATACCAGGATAGGCAGTGATTCCTCATCAGAGTATCCATCAACTTCCCTATCATCCGTAAAATCTGAAAACCGATCCCTCCAGGGCTCAGATCCATCAAAAGGGTTTGGTTTCTATCTGACTCTTCTTAGCTGATATTTCCCTACTTTGTAATCTTGTACACTACTCTAAACTCCAATCCAGCATTTGCTGTTCCTTATTCTTCCTACCACCCCCACAGGATCTCGAAGTGCCATAGCATCCTGAATTCGAATTATTCGCATTTCTCCATCCTCCATCACCATACTTCTTCTGACCCATTCCCAGATTAGGGCTGGTTCTAAGGTTAGGATTCGTTCCGGGATTCAGGTTGGTCTTAGTGGAGCTGTCAGTACACGGCCTGGGTTTCGGAGTATGATTGTTATTCTGATCAGTAGTTCCGATCGGCGTCTGATCTAAACCTCCGGATATCTGATAGGTATGATTCCCAATGACAGAATGGCCCTGTTCACCATCCTGGCCGTCCATATATACATCCACCACCAAACCACCTGGTGTCAGATCATCCATCCGTGTGGAGGACATTGGCTGACCCCTGGTTTCGATATACTGATACTCCCCATCGGTCGTGAAAGTGGTGTCCTTCTGGCCAATACTTAGACATACATTCTGACCTCTGTCCCGGTGATACCTATCCCCAACCACATTCTTATCCGCATTGTCGTTCACAAAGGGACTATATCCTTTTTTCAGGATAGGTTTCGGAGTAGAGGTAGACATATCCGCCTGATCCTGTTCCCTATCAAGTGTATTACTTACATTTGGATGTCCCACGCCTTTGCCTTCCTCACTTCCACTCTCGTCCAACTTCTCCATTTGCCCTTTGAGCATCCAAATCAGAAAGCCGGGTTTTGGTTTCGATACTGACCTGTAGTCTAATCATATTCATTAGTCTTTTCTTCTAAAGCAGCACATATCTGATTGAACTGTGCATTAGTTTTCTCAAGCCGCTGCACAACTGAGTCGTATTCAGATTCCGTTCCTCTTATCTGATTATTCCTTGAGCTGGAATGCTTTGGTTGCCCTACTACGTTCTAGTTCTTCAAGAATTCTTTCCTAATTTATTTTCTCACTCCGTAAACTCCCACTTTCAGATACAAAATCATCAAAAGAAGCTTCTAGCTCTAATAATTGAGTTTTCTTACGTTCACATTCTACTTTCTGAAATTCTACCAACTTTTCACTCCGCAACTTCCCTTGATCACATCTCCTCCTCCATTCCAGATGAGCCCTTCGTTCAGTTTTGAATCCACTCCTCTCCTTAAAGTACCTGTCAAACCCTAAAGCACCCATCGGAGCAGGCTGGCTTGACCCACCAGGATTAAAAATGGATTCCGACAACAAAGCTGTACTTAGATGATTCAGAAAAACTCCCTGATTGGACAAAGGCATGATATGAATGAACTCTCTCCTCCTACAAGGTTGTCAGTGGTAGCTGAGCCACCAGTATAGGACTACCAAAGGTCCCATCCCAAAGTAATTCCAAATTCCTAATATTTGGAACCTTCTGGTTGACTGCTAAGGCCCCGTCAGGGACCATAGAGGTGTCCATATTTGCTTCCGAGTCGGTACTTTCAGAATCCTCAACATCCTGAACTGGTTCCCTAGTCCATATAAGCAGCTCCCCTAGCACTTGGTGTTAAAGGGGCTGTCTCCTTCCCATTAACTGAATTACCTTGTTCAGCCACGGCTGCACACCTTTACTTAACCAATCCTGGTCACGGTACCAGTGTAATGGTCAGGAATTCCGAGTTTGTGTGTCATATGCGGAAAGAACTACCAAACAACAGTCTCTGGTTACATAAGGGGCAACAAGGTTTTATTTAAAATTCCTAATTACAGACCAACTAAAGGTTTCCGAGTTCCGAATCAATCATACCAAAGTGTTAGCTACCCATATAAGTTCTCGGAGCCTGAGGAGAGAAAGCACTCCTATTCATACAGAGTCCCTTAGGATTCTGTCTCCGCCAGTCACTGACCAGGCTTTATATAGCCACAGGGGATGGGTGGCGACCCCTTGAGTCTAAGCGGGGAAGCCCGGAGAGCAGTGCTGCTGTAGTATCCCGAAAGTCGGACCATCCCAGAAGTCGGCCAGAATTTTCAAATAATAAATATGAACTTTAACTGTTTCATAATTCTATGGCATAGGGACAGTATCATTAGGGTTGTTGTCCTTTCTTATTCTATAAGAAGAGAAGGATGTTAGATCATGGTTTTTATGTTTTCAAAAGATTATTTATTTTCATTGATGTTTGTGGCCTGTGAGCGATAATAGACTTAAACATGGATTGTGCATGCGCAGCCAACTTCTGGGATGCGCCAACTTCTGTGATATGACAAGTGTCTGCCCCACTCGGGAACTGACCAACTCGTAACTATCTATCTTTATCACAAACCGTGCCCCTACACACTCATATACTCTCAGAAATATCTGTTGAATCTACCAGGCTTCCTAGTAAGATTGAAAAGTCAACTTTCAGTGGGATAACATTTAGAATGCCTGAGTCCTTGCCAATCGGACAATACTCATATGGCAAAAAAAACACAAAAAAAAAACACAACATCAGAGCTCTTACACTATGTTGAATTTAAATAATACTGAAATATATTCTGAAGTACATAACTGTATTTCCATATACATCACTATTTCAGGCAGTGTGAATAACAACAAAGCTAAACTTGTACGGATCATGAATGGAGCAATCAAGAAGAAGGTGGGAATTGTCCCTGATAACCACGAGTGGAGTTGTAGGTATCATAGTTTTCATTCTTGTAAAAGTTATATTTTGACTTTTATAACAATTCCAAGCCTTCCTTTTTAAAGTAAATGACATTTATTACAATCAACCCTTACAACACTTGTTTAGGCGCTTGTGGCCTTGTGTCCAGACGCTGATAGATCTGGGTTTGTCCGCTGATGATCGAAAAGTGGGATGACAAAACCAATACCAGCGTCTATTCCCAACAACACAAATCATGATAGATGTTATCTTAAAAAGTTGATAACAAAAGTGGTTTTATCATTAGAAATCAATGATGAATTTTGTCGTTACAAATTCTATTGCCCTGTGGACATGAGGCGTATGCAGAAAGTGCCTGAGTAGGACTGGTTCCACTCCATCAGTCGGGTTAATTTTTTTTGCTTACATTTGCTACATAAAATCTGGTTGGATTAGCAGAAAACCAATGCAGCAGAGCTAGTCTTCTTGTCAAACACTTGTCAAACATCCCATTCAAGTAGTTTAATGATTTATCAATCAAAAATATATCATCAACTGTGATAGGAAACTAATAGAGAATGTAGAAAATTGTTATTGTAAATAAACAATATACTTATTCTTCAGGGTTGGTTGATAAAGTATTCAGTGCACATACACATGACTTCATGAAGGATGTGCTAGATACAGGTAAGCACATGCTTTAACCATGCTAATTTTCATACAGTACACATTTTTGCGCATAATTATATGCTGAACTGCACAAAAATATGATGTATGTGAAATTCTTGCTCAGAAAAGTGATGTGTAGCATTTTAGGGACAGATCGATGCACCATTCTAAGAGAGATAAGATTGGGGTAATATATCAGGAGTGGGGTCTATGCAGTAAAACTCCCTACTAGTATAAAAACTGCATCATATGAAACATTATATAGGCCACAGTTGCGATTTCGGGACAACATATGTTGGAAACGGTTCCCAGTGAGAACTATTAGAAGAAGATGATTTCCTATCTGGAGGTGATTTCTCAGGTCACTCTTTTCATAGACATGAAAATGGAAAATTACCCATGATATTAACATTGCCCACACTGTGACATGAGGATTTGATTGAAATTACATTCTCCCTCCTCACCATGAACTATTTGTTTGGCTAACAGTGGACCTGACGTTGATGAATAGCACCATGTCAGTCACCGTCTACATTGGTCAATTAGACCTCATATGTAATGCTAAATGTAAGTGCTGTGTTTCATTATTTAATGGTGCTGTATATAATTATATCTACTAAAATGAAGTCTTAAATATCATGTAGACCTGTGCTATTTACCATGCATATATTATTATTAGTTTCATCAAGGGTGTACTACAAGTACTATATATAATACATCCCATGACATTCACCTTTATTCAGCTGCCATGAAGTGGGTACAGAAGCTGAAGTGGCCTGGTATCAAGGAGTTCAACAAGGCAACTCGACATCCCCTCTTAGATCCAGTAACGGGTCAGACAGACACCTATGTGAAGGCTTATGGAAGGTTCAAGTTCTACTGGGTCCTAAGATCAGGCCATGCTGTAAGTCATGTGTTAAGCTATCTTCACAAAGATATCATAACTCTAGATAAGGTTTACATGGTTTCTACAAAACAAAATAGTCCCAAATCTCCTTAATTTAAGCTGCAGGACGCTGTGCCTTTTGTCAACCCTCACTCACTAGTGATAAATCAACAGTAAAATTATCTAGTATAGGAATTTGGAATAAAGCAAGTGTATTATCAGTAAGCCTGCTGGTTCCACTTCGTATGAAATATAAAATACTATAAAATGGTATAGCACCATCACGTCAACTCTTAATGCCCTACAATTGCCCTGTGGCTTAAAATCCCATTATATATGCAGTCATAGTATATCAGGAGATACGCTCCAGAAATACTGTAATATAAAGTGTGTCAGCTGAAATTCATATGTTATCTCAAACTTCAATATTTTGTCACATATACAGGTACCGCTTGTTGGGAAAGCGGCCCTGCGCCTGTTCAATAGAATTATAGAAGACAAGGATCGCTAAAAGTACCATGGACAGCATGTATCTTTTAATCTCTATTCTGCAAACGGGAGGACACATATCGCATTTAATGTACATCGAGGAGTTGACAAGTAGTAAATTGTCCTGTAAATATGTCCTTATACAATAAAAGAGTGTAATAAAGAATTTCCTTTTCCTTTGTCACAGTAGCACAGATGATGCTATGATAAGGTCAAATAAGACCATGATTACGATAGAAATGTACCAAGGAGTATGGTTAGGTATGTGGATTTTGTAAAATATGTAACAGAAGGATTTTAACCATAATTATCACCCAAGGCCCCCACTCATTTCAATCCCACCAAGCACTAGTATTGGTGTTTATACCACTATTCTGCCACCTCCCTTACTGTTATGCCCTCTCCTACCAGTGCATTATGAGAGCATATACGCACATGTGCATTTTTGGGATTTTTGGATATACTTTTTCGAGGTCAAGTTGGACTTAGGATATTTTGGGAAATTTGGGAGACATACAAATTCAGTCTCGCCATAGTTTCAATGTGAAAAATCGTCCAAACCCGTACGAGGATAGAACCCCGGCCGCAGTGGTGGTAGGCGAAGGCCTTAGCCATAGCGCCACACTGAACGGTGAAGAAATCCAATGCGGAAATAAATCAGACCTTGACCCGATAGGTACTGCATTTTCGCACTCACTTTTCGTCTTGATTCCAAGCTTGTCATGTTATAATATCGAAATCCCAAGAAGTTTTCGATCCATAGAAGAGGAATGCGTGCTAATTTTCTCCATTTTCTTCGATATAAATAAGAATCCATTGATTTTCCCAACGTATGCGAGTCGCAGTCCGGCCATTCCCACCCGCCTCCTTGTCCGGCGAAAGTGTGTCAGTGGCCCGGATGTAGATATAGGTCATCCGCTCGTCGTACGAGGAACACGGCGAAAATTTCGGACCGGTTTGGAAAATCAATGGATTCTTATTTATTTTGAAGATATCTGACATATCAAGCATGGAGTACTCATCTACAGTGTCTAAGGATATGTATGTTTTAATTTGAAAACTTGTCATGGTTGGATTCGATACGAAATGTGGGTGTAAACACGGCGGTACCTCTCCCGGCAAGGAACAAAAACAATGGCTCCGCGCAGAGCGCTGACCCGGGCCGTATCGCTTGCTTTTACAAAATGTCTTCTCGTGGCTATATTCTGTGGATATCAGGTAAGAAATTAATACAAAATGGAGGAAAAGGTGGTATAAATGCAATATGGCATAAATATGGCAGCACACGGGTGGTATATTGACGATATTGCACCCTTGTGCTGCCATATTTATGCTATATTCCATTACTATCTCACAGTTTGGGCATTTTGGGTGCCTTTTTGGTCATAGACCTGTATGCCTTCACTCACCTGACACTGAATTTAAGATGTTCTGACAGTTAGTACTGTTTTTATTATGACAGCACCTTGATTGTAATCTAATTTAATTAAGGCTCATGTCTATGTCATAATTATGTCTCATCTTAAAACCAATGAGAGATACACTACCAAAAGTGGGTTTGTACCTGCAACCCATGGACTTGAAGCGGCTACGATACCAAACGGGGCCGGTGGCTTCCAGTAGTTGTTATGGACTTATATAGGTTCAGTACTGTGAGTGACCTCAACAAGCTGACAGTAGCTCTGTGTTGCTAGTGGTGAACATGCATCTGGCACTGTGACCACATTGGCATGGCGTAGCGCTCTAGAACGGAATGTTTTTTGCGTCCTGGTTACGAGTCCCCATGCTGCTGTAAACAATATTTTCAAATCAATTAATACTGATCTTTTATTGGTTTTTCAGGGGTAAATTGTGAAAATAAACACAATTCATTAACATACATAATAATTATAACCTAGCACTCATGCTAGATTTTATATACGTTAATAGCTTGATAAGTGGTAGGGGTCAAAGATCTTGGCATGCAGACTTTAGGAGCATGTGTTTTCTAAATGAATATAGGAAAAAAACACATCCTATAATCCAATATCTACAATGAGAGGAGGAGCCAGAGAAAGGTTGTTGGAATTTCATTTTTCTCGATGTATAAATGAGTTATGCCATTAGGCCTTCATCACTCTATTAGGATCTCCAAGCATTTAAAGTTCTATTTAGTATAGCTGCATGAATGAAGGTTCATCAAGGTATAACATGAACTTTGGAAAAGGTTAAAGGTTACTTCAGTCAAATATACCTGTGCCAATTGTTAGTGGTCCTCTCTACGAGGCCCACATCTTCTACAGGTAATTACTTCAGCACCTAACATGCTGCGATGTGAGCCAAACTGAAAATTTAATGCTCTGTATACATTTTCAATTTGTCAGTAAAAGCAGACACAGCCATTGTTGGTGCATCCTGTGAGTATGCATATATATATATACAGGGCGGAGGAAAATATCCCATTAAAAGATCTTCTTCAGATAAACTCCTTTGTAAATTGTGTACAGTAGGCCCCTATTCCCCATCAGCATAGTGACAAGTAATATAGATTACAATAGAGGTTGTTGTCTTTATTTTGTATAAGAAAAAGAAAATCCTGAGACATTTCATTTAGAAGAGCTGATACTTAATGGCGGTAATTGTCAGAACAGTGCAACATATATGCCTTTACGATGGTCTTTTGAAACTATATAAATTAAAATACACAGTTCATTTGAAGCTACTATGGATGATCTGAATGTTAAGCTAGATGGTGACAAAACTGCGAGAAACCGACAAAACATGTCTAGATGGTGACAAAAGGGGCTTTTGTCATCATCTCGCATTGCAATCGGGCTAGATGTTGACAAAATCGCCAAAATGTCACAAAATCCCTGTTTTGTCTTTACAACCTATGTTCTATGCATTAAATGGGATGGGCATCTCTTGAGAAGGTGAGGGGAGACTTATATCTGCGGCACAAAAATATGAGATAGTGACAAAAGCCACTTTTTAGCATGAAAAAATGGTGGGATAGTGACAAAAACAATTTTTGGCCAATTTTCATCATAAATTTATGCTAAAAAACTGTGAGATACTGACAAAAACCACCTTTTTCCTATTTTCCAACTGAGCTTTGTGTGAGAAATATGTGGGATAGTGACAAAAACCTTTTTTTTATTAATTTGCTTCTAAAGGTTGTGCGAAAAAAAATGATGAGATGGTGACACAAACCAATTTTAGCCAATTTACCAATAAAAATTTTAGTAAGAAAACTGCGAGATAGTGACAAACACTTTTTTTTTATTAAATTTGCTACTAAAGGTTGTGTGAAAAAAAAGGTTAGATGGTGACACAAACCAATTTTAGCCAATTTACAACTAAAGATTTTAGTAAGAAAACTGTGAGATAGTGACAAAAAACATTTTTTATCAATTTGCCCAAAATTGTGTATAAAAAATGGTAAGTTAGTGACAAAAAGTATTTTGGCCAATTTAAAACTAATCAATTTACAACTGAACATTTTAGTAAGATAACTGCGAGATAGTGACAACAACCTTTTTCATCAATTTGCCACTAAATTGTGTATGAAAAATCGATGAGTTAGTGACTTAAACCAATTTTTTCAACTTTACAACCAGAGATTTTAGTAAGAAATCTGCGAGACAATCACAAAAACCCTTTTCTTATCAATTTGCCCTAAATTATGTATGAAAAAGTAGTGAGTTAGTGACAAAAGCTATTTTGGCCAATTTAAACTAAGAAATTTAGGTAAGAAAGCTGCAAGATAACGATAAAAACCTTTTTATTTTATTAATTTACCACTAAAATTTGTGTAAAGAATAGTGAGATGGTGACAAAAACCAATTTTAGCCAATTTACAACTAAACAATTTAGCGAGATAGTGATAAAAACCTTTTTTTCATCAATTTGCCACTAAATTATGTGTGAAAAATGGTGAGATACTGATAAGAGCCATTTTTGCTGAATTTAAAACTAAAAAATTTAGGTATGAAAGCTGCGAGATAGTGACAAAAACTATTTTTTATCAATTTACAGCTAAATTTTGTGTGAAAAAATGGTGAGGTAGTGACAAAAACACTTTTTGCTCAATTTAAAACTAAAAATTTAGGTATGAAAGCTGCGAGAAAGTGACAAAAACCATTTTTTATCAATTTCCCACTAAGTTGAGAGTGAAAAGATGGTGAGTTAGTGACAAAAACCATTTTTGGTCAATTAATAACTAAAAATTTAGGTAAGAAAGCTGTGAGATAGTGACAAAAAACATTTTTATCAATTTGCTGTAAAATTGTGTATGAAAAAATGGTAAGTTAGTGACAAAAGCTATTTGGCCAATTTAAAACTAAAAAAAATAGGTGAGAATATAGATTTGTGTGAAAGAAGGGTGAGATAGTGACAAACAAACTTTTTTTGGCAATTGCCATCTAAAAATGTATGTTATTAATCCTTTACGGTGAGAGGGACAAGGGAATAACGCAGTGATTGACTTGGGCCAGTTTAACAGAACTACCGGCCTATTTATTGAAAAAAAAAGAAAGAAAAAAAAAAACAAGATTTTTCCCCAGCTGTGACCAAGCACCAAACCCCCCAGCATGGGGGTTGGTAGCAGCAATGTAGGTCAGCACCTGACAGGTAACACACCTGTAAAGGAGCAGTGGCTCCACCTGAGTATCAATACCGGTAACAATATAATCGTTCCCTTACATAAAACTGCAAGATAGTGACAAAAACCAATTTCACACTAAGATTTGTGTGAAATGGTGGTGAGATAGTTACAAAAGCCTTTTGTCTTCACTTTGTCTAAAAATTCATGTTATGAAACTGCAATTTAGAGACCAAAACCACTTCGGTTTTTTTCCCCCACTGAGATTGGTGTAAAGAGACTCGTGAAATGGCTATATAAGCCATTTTTGTGGAATTTCCTATTAAGAACTTATGTTACAAAACTGTGAGATGGTGAAAAAACCTCTTTTGAATATTTTCCAACTGAGATTCATGTTAACAAAGGGTGACATAGTGACAAAAACAATTCTTGTACAATTTACAACTAAACATTTACGTTATAAAACTGTGAGATAGTGACAAAAACTTCTTTTGAGTATTTTCCCACGGACATTCATCTTAAAAAAGGGTGAGATAGTTATAAAAGCAATTTTTGTACAATTTCCATCTAAAAATTTAAGTTATGAAACTGCAAGATGGTGACAAAAATCAATTTTTAGTGTTTTCCCACTGAATTTTGCGAGAAAGAATGGTGAGATAGTGAGAAAAGTAATTTTTTTGGCAATTTCAAACAAAAAATATATATGTCACAAAGCTATGAGATATTGACAAAAAACATTTTTGAGTACGTTCCCACTAAAAGTTGTGCAACAAAATCTCAGTCAAAATTGCCAGAAAGTTGCTTTTGTCACTATCTCACCGTATTTCACACAAAATTTGGTGGGAAATTGATAAGAAGTGGGTTTGTCACTATCTCGCAGTATTTTAACATAAATTTTTAGATGTTACTTGCCATAAAACTGGCTTTTAGATGAATATTGCCCAAAAATGACTTTAGTCGTTATCTCACCAATTTTTTTTACACATATTTGGGTGGCAAATCGTTGCAAAGTGGTTTTGTCACTGTCTCTCAGTTTTGTGCTACAAATTCTGTATTGAAAATAGCCCAAAAATCGCTTTTGTCACTATTTCTTTTTTAACAGTGTTTATGGACCGAAATCTCATGTAGAAGAGACAATAATTATGTTCTACCGTGACAGTCAAGAAGTATTTACACAGAAGTACAACATAATATGTTGTACTATATTATAATGACTACAACAATCTCATCTTTTTAGACACAAATTTAAGTGGCAAATTGATAAAAAAATGGTTTTTGTCCCTGTCTCAACATTTTATTGGCAAAACTCTAAAAAGTGTTTTTTGTCACTATCATGCAGTTTTCCAACATAAATGTTCAGTTGTAGATTGCCCAAAAATTACTTTTGTCACTATCTCACTTTTTTAACACAAATTTTAGTGGCAAAACCCTAAAGAGTGGTTTGTCATTATCTCACAGTTTTCTAACATGATTTTTGCGATAAAAATTGCCCAAAAATTACTTTTGTCACTATCTCACTCTTTTTTCACACAAATTTTAGTGGCAAAACACTAAAAAGTGATTTTTGTCACTATCTCACATTTTTCTCACTTAAATTCTCCAATGAAAATTGCCCAACATTGACTATTGTCACTTTGTCACCATTTTTTCACTCTCAACTTTTGTCACTTTCTCACAGCTTTTATACCTAAATTTTTAGTTTTAAATTGGGCAAAAATAGCTCTTGTCAATATTTCACTATTTTTTCACACACAATTTACTTGCAAATTGATAAAAAATCGTTTCGGTCACTATCTCGAAGTTTTCTTACTATAACTTTTAATTGTAAATTGCAAAATTTGCTTTAGTCACCATCTCACCATTTTTCACACAACTTTTAGTAGCAAATCAATAAAAAAAGGTTTTTGTCACTATCTCACAGCTTTCTGACCTAAATTTTCAGTTTTAAATTGGCCAAAAATGGCTTATGTCACTATCCAACCTGTTTTTCACACAAAGCTCAGTGGGAAATAGTAAAAAAAAGTGGTTTTTGTCAGTATCTCACAGTTTTGTAGCATAAATTTAGATGAAAATCGGCCAAAAATTGTTTTTGTCACTATCCCCCCATTTTTTATGCTAAATAGTGTTTTTTGTCACTGTCTTGCAGTTTTGTTCCAAAAAGTTCTAGATGAAAATTGCCCAAAAGTGGCTTTTGTCACTATCTCACAGTTTTGTGCCACAGATAATTATGTCTTCCCTCACCTTCGCAAGAGATGCCCATCCCGTTTCATGCATAGAACATGGGTTTTAAAGACAAAAACAGGGGTTGGCGATTTTGTCACCATCTAGCCTGATTGCATTGCGAGATGGTGACAAAAGGGGCTTTTGTCATCATCTGGACATGTTTTGTCGGTATCTCACAGTTTTGTTGGTATCTAGCCTGATCGTTGCAAGATGCTAACAAACCTATACATTTTTGTCAGTATCTCGCAGTTTTGTCACCATCTAGCTTAACAGGGATCAATAGCATTTTCTCTGTGAAAATAATCTAATTCAAAAAGCAGAAACGCAGTTCCTTTTTCTCGTAGAATGCAAACAATCTGGAAATCTGTTATTGATTTTAATCAGCAATTTATTTCATGTTGGACTCAGTTGTGGAATACCGGCTTATTACATGCTGAAAGGAGTGAAATATGAACGCCCCATATAGACTTAACATAGGTGCTCCGTATCTCACACCCCATTGCGATAACCCTCCCCGTATCTCACGGGCAGTAGAAACACCCCAAATGATCTTAAAACATGTAAATAATCATTATTTCTTAAATGTGTTTTAATCATTTCTAACTCAGATAGCCTGGAATATATACAAAGGTTCACTTAAAGTGAGTCTGACTGAGGCTTAATTATGTCGTTATTCAAATCTGCTTAACAATACAATAGAAAGTTTTCGTATAGCCTTAATCATTGACTGAAACAGGTGTTTAATTCTACATACCTTTATCTGCATATAGGTTTGTACAAACTAAACACACATGACTAGCCCAAGTAAAACAAGTCGCAGGAAAATTCTAACCATCATTTATCAAAGACACTGGACTATTGCTAATAACAACACGCCATAGCCATAACACTACAATGCTGGACCGCACCCCCCCCCTGTTCCCAGTGGACATTAATCTCTCAATCTACACCCCTTGTCATATGACTTCTTTACATGCTAAATACATTGAATTTAAACATTTGGAATGAATATAACATGATATAGAATACAGAGATCTCGTCCTCGGGGGCCTGTCTCCCCCTGTGGGAGACTCCCTCAGCAGGGCATTTCAAAATAATATCTTTAGTTATCATTTGAAATGCCTTCCAGCGTGGATCGAATGTATTCCACGGTCATTCACCTCGGTCTCTTTAATCCTTGATACATTGTGAATAGGTTGTCAGCTTATGATCTTGGATGATGAAATAAATAGGTTCCCTAATTTTTATATTAATTCTGACCATTATTGGCAACCCCATAGTTGTTAATTTTGATATCAGTAACATCCCTCCTCCCCTTTTCCCACTCTCCGATGCATGTCAACCAGCTCCTCTCTTGTACCGGTACCGTTGTGTGTACTCCATTCAGTACTTAGTTACCTAGCAGCCTTGCTGTACTCAAATTAAAAAAATAATATAACATTTTCATCACTCATTCAGCTTTCATACCACGCACAGTGATCTTACAACGGTCCCAAGTTGATGGCCATAAGGAAACTTGGGGCTACACTGAGGTCCGTAAGGGGGCACGACTGTTCTGGTGGCTTTACGAGACCACTCACCCTGATGGGTACAAACAGAGACCACTGGTGTTGTGGCATCAGATAACTGTATCTTATTTGTAAATTATGTGTATTCCACCATAGGTGGTCTTGACATTGCATACTTTAATCCAATTATCATTGCATGGGACATATTTAGAGTATTAAAAGGGTACTTGCATCTCTTCTGTGCTTGAACGTTTGTTGGTATAGGTGGCTCTGGCTTGAATTAACATGTAATCTGACCTCCCAAATACATATACCCTGGTGCCATTGAGAAATACATTCCTCAAGTATTAAACATTATGCCATTTATCTGAAGCTGAAATTCAAGTACAATGGCAATATCAGTCAAACAGTTGAACATAATGTACTGGGCTAGGTATCCCAGACACGTGTTTTTTTTATGTATAGAAATGTGTACATTGGTACAAGGATAGCGTATATGAATGATTCCTCATATAAGTTTACGTAAAAAGCACACACTAGAATATGAATATGCTTCAGTATTGTATATCACTGTATTTCACATTATTGAAACTAAAGGTAACAAAGAGTGTATAATGGCTCTTGCCATGGTGACAGATGGTCTTCTCCTTGTGAGCCTAATGGACATGCACTATAAGCAAAGCCGTGAACTTGAAATTGTGTCAGTAGTTTGAGAAATCAGTCAGGACTAATGGATTCGGTGAAATGCCTCATCAGCACTAATTGTAAAATGCATCATCAGCTTTAAGGGGACCTTTCCCGGTCATGCACTTAAAAGGTCATATCAAAACAAGTTCTGGAAAAACATGTAAGGGAGTGGTCAACCAGATGGTGCCACACCCAGGTGAAAGGTAAGAGAACATCACCTTAGAGTGCAGAGCTTAGTATTTAAACCCTAGGTAGAAGACCATTGGGTGTCTATTACTGTTTGAATATTGTACATGTGCTGATCATTAAATAAAGGACTTCAACTAAAAGTTACCTTCTGGATTTACATCCTATATTTTATTTACTGAGGCCGGAGCTAGGGGAATAAAAATTGTTTTTTTTATATTACTTTCTAAATGAACACGTTTATTTCCATATCAGTAAATATCTACTTTGAATCAGGGAGGTCCTGGCATTTCAGGGGTAGGATATGAAAGCTTTGACATGATTGGTCCAAGCGATACAGACCTCAATCCTTGAAATACAACTTGGGTAAGTATTATTCGACAGTAGTACTGCAATACAAACCAGAAACGATGATGTAATCTAAAGGCAATCTTAAACAACTAGCAATAGCAAAATTCATTTTGCTATTGGCAGGTCTCCTTTGTTTTTGGTGTTCATAATGGCTCACCGTCATTCATCCAGAATACATTCCTAGCTAAAGAAGTCTTAGAGAATTTAAAATGTTAAAAACATATCTTCAATTTATTATTTTGAACATAAAACATTAAGCAAATCTGCAGATATCAGTGGTGTAATTTTCATTTATCAGCAATATCAGTGTTTGAATTACAGCTCCAGTCAGCATCACTACGGTTTGTGGACAATCCAGTAGGTGCCGGGTACAGTTATGTGGACAGTGATGACCTTCTTACCACCAATGTACACCAGGGTACTAATGATCTGATCACCTTCACTAAAGTATTCTTTAATGATCAGCCAGATGTCAAGGTAGGTAGGATATCCGATTGAAATTGATTTCCCTTAGTTGTTTCGCAAATGTGCACAATCAGGTTCATGTAATGTATTGGTGAATTGTATATATTTGTTATTTATAATTTTCATCTCCTGGTAAAGCTACATTTTGCAACGTGTTTAAGCAGTGTTAAATCAGACTTTTGAATACTCAATCAATTTGCTAGATGTTTAATTCAGGAATTGTTGTCTTCTTCTGTCATTTTAGGTTTGTATCATGAGTTTTCACACAAACACACACACACAATCCATGTCATTTTTATAATATTTCTCATCCTTTATAAAGGTGTTACATTCTTCGTATTTTTTACAAACCATTTCCTACTACATCTTTTCCCAGTCTTATGGGGGGAAATTCGCTACAGCTTATGCATGGCCCATACAATAGGTAATGATAAACCTCTGATAGTTTTTTTAAAGTCAATTCAATATTGGCTACAATTTGTGCATAAGTAGTGGGAGGGAAATTCAAGGCAAGGGAGATATTCTCTTCCACACAGAAAAATGCATTTGCATTGGGGGTTGAATGGATAATTATCAAGTCGGTTTGAGATGGTAAAAAGACAAAATGCTTGCTAACTGACCATGTCTTATGTCTAAAATCTAAAACATTATAAAATACCCCTTTTAATTTATACAAGAAATGTAACAATTGGTAAAATATAATACCTTAGTGCTAGTTGAATCCTTCCATGACGAGTCATAATTGTATCAATCATATTTCCTAGTTCTGAATAATAAAATCCTAGCCACTCTCAAGGATATGGCATAATACCCTTGTACCTTGTAGTCTGTAGTGGATGAGACTGGTTTCGAGGCTATACAGATGGCGCGGCAGTGTTAGAATGCAGCTGCAGCAGGGAAATGGAAGTAGGCAACCAGCTTGTGAGGAGTAACCCAGGAGGTGTTTTTTAACAGGACAAATGGTATGGACTGGTAGGTCATACCATTAATCATATATTTTCATATCTATGGTTGTTAAAGCATCTAAATCATTGTCCAACTGACTCTTCTTTTTCCTCTGCTAAATTGATACTTGTTTGAAATTTTTATTAAAGTGTTATGATGATGATGATGATGATGATGATGATGATGATGATGATGATGATGATGATGATTCATGATTGAGGTCAGCTCTCAGCATTCTTTACCTCATCATAATAGTGTGAGAACTAACCTATGATGTCATGCCCCACAGATGCATTGTGCAACCCATTAAAACACAACTTAAGTTGGAATGTGACTTATATAATATAGATGTAGCATTGTACATCCCTCTACAGTCCATGCATCAATCCAAGTACAACATCCTAAACTATGACATAATTGACGAAGACATGAAGCGGTCTCACCTCAATGATTTCCACCGTCTTCCAGGAGCTAACATAGCTATGCTTAGAATGTCCCATTTCTGGGCTGTAGGCAATTATACATCTGTTTCAATACCAGGGTCTTTTTTTTAGTTCTACCTCAGTTCTAACAGCATTAAATTAGTGACTTGCACTCTGAAAGGGGACCTAATCCCCTGACACTACCCCTCCCCCATTTTGTGGATCGTATCTCAAATGCCTCATAGTAATTCACCATAGGCTTCAACTGTAAAACCTCACGTGTAAGCTTATACACGAATGTCTCTTAAAACGTGAGGATTTTAAATTATTATAGAATAGTACTAAAATGACCAGAATATGAGCCCAGATGTGTACTACATGGCATACGGTGCGTCCTATATATGCAAAGGCCATCCTAGGCTATACATTGGGAGTAACGGTAACATAAATTAACCAACTGATTTGGGCAATATCTGTCATGGTGCTGTACTTATTTGTCCCATTGAAAACTTGTAAATATTTCTTTCCATACATACGTAATTCTCAAAATGAAAGCACTATTGAAAAACTGACAGAGATTATGAATGGACCAATCAGGGAGAAAGTAGGAATTGTGCCGTCATATGGATTTGTAAGTGTTACTTCAGGTGATGTTTTTCTTGTTATTCACACTGTCATAAGTAGATATTCATTCATTTCCCAGCCCTGAAGAAGCTACAGGGCCTAATTAATTAAGCATTACAGTCATTGTGGTTGTAATACAGTCTACTTGATGGAGCTGTTATCTACATACCGTGCAATGAAGGACACATGATTAGATAAAGTTTTAGGAATTGTGATTATGTGTTTAAGTACTGCCCATATTGGAGTGATGATTTCAATTTTCAATGTGCGATCACATCAAACTTACAGGGAATCGTGATGAGGTCTTCTCTGCCCATGATGGTGACTTCATGAAAGATACTTTAGATACAGGTAAGATTTACCTGCTCTATGCTGGTTTTTGAAAATACCTTCTATGCTAGATAGGAGCCTAAATTTGACAATTTTCATGTTGAAATTTGACAGTGGACATCACGTTGATGAACACTTCCATGTCAGTCATTGTCTACCAGGGACAACTGGATCCCATCTGTAATGCAAGAGGTATGTATCACAATATACGGTACACATGTACAAATGATGTATAGGTCTAGTAAGTGGGCATAGTGGATTGCCTGATATATACAAACAAGTTCAATTATACTGACAGTGTGTGATGTCTTTTACCTTGTGACATTGTTATATACAATTGTTTGTACCTAGCTAGAAACTAATTTCCCTTTTTTGCATGATAACCATTTGTATCATTTAGCCTTATGCATTAAAGAAATGTAGGGGACATTAAGGCACAATAACCATCATGCTTAATGGTATATGAATTATATTCAACTTGATGTCGAATTTACCTGGCTGCAATGAAGTTGGTACATAAACTGAAATGGTCTGGTATCAAGGAGTACAACAAGACAATTCGCCATGCACTCGTGGACCCAGGAACACGTCAGACTGACACCTATGTAAAAGCTAATGGAAGGTTCAAGTTCTACTGGAACCTAAGGATAGGTCAACTGATTCACCCCAATTCGACTTTATCATTCATTGGTTTTAAAACTGTGGGGTTCTAATACATGATATTTTATCTTTGCAGTCATGGTGAAGAATGTTTCTCATCCTCACTATCATTCTATGAATTCACCTCTCTATGAAATCCCTTTAAAATTAAACAAAAACAACAAGAAACATCTACACTCAACCAGTGCTATTCATTTCATAAAGGATGTTATGAACCAAGTACCATCACCTGAGCACTTATCACCCAAACAGTTATCAGTGCCCATGCAGTCTGGCAAAACATACAGTGTTAGGATCATAAGGGAAAGACCATATATATTATGGTTTCTATACTACAGAGCATCTGCAGGGTAGGGTTCAGTGACTGTTTCAGCTTTGATTATTGATTTTTGTGTATCATTTATACATGTGTACCGTACATTGTGATACATACCTCTTGCATTGCAGATGGGATCCAGTTGTCCCTGGTAGACAATGACTGACATGGAAGTGTTCAACAACGTGAGGTCCACTGTCAAATTTCAACACACAAATTGTCAAATTTAGGCTCCAATCTAACATAGAAGGTATTTTAAAAAAACAGCAATGAACAAATACATCTTACCTGTATCTGTTTTAATTATAGTGTAATGATGATGATGATGATGATGATGATGATGATGATGATGATGATGATGATGATGATTCATGCTTGAGGTCAGCTCTCAGCATTCTTTACCTTATCATAATAGTGTGAGAACTAACCTAGGATGTCATGCCCCACAGATGCATTGTGCAACCAATTGGAATGCGACTTATATAATCCCTTGACACCACCCCCTCCCCAATTTTGTGGATCGCATCTCAAATGCTTCATAGTGTACCGTGAATTGTGATACATACCTCTTGCATTGCAGATGGGATCCAGTTGTCCCTGGTAGACAATGACTGACATGGAAGTGTTCATCAATGTGAGGTCCACTGTCAAATTTCAACACACAAATTGTCAAATTTAGGCTCCAATCTAACATAGAAGGTATTTTAAAAAAAAACAGCAATGCACAAATAAATCTTACCTGTATCTAAAGTTTTGTGTATACATCTGGGGTTACAGAATGCGTCATACTATCTCCTGTAGAATGGACTATTAAAATGGTCCTCCTTCATATATTTGTTTAAAAGATAGGAATATAGGTGCATTTTCTCAGAAAAGAATCTAGTTGGTGTATATTAGGATGTTATTGTGAGTACCATATTAAACAATATAAAGATGACTCATACAATAAACAATGTCATCTCAAATTTTCTTGTGCCAAATAGAGAAATTAAATAATTGAATTAATAATAATCTTTTTTTTCTTGTATTACATGAATCTGCAAAAATCAAATAATTGAATTACCAACTAATCAAACTTAGATATAAATCAGCTCACCCCCGTGGGTATTTGGCCACTCATGAAGTTTGGGTTGGGTATAGAAAAACCAAAACATAGGGGTTCCACATTCCAACATCTAGAGAAAAAAAGAAATAAATTCAGACACAGATGCATAAGTGTTTTCTCCAAAAGATGTCCGGATTCTACTATAGACTTCAATGGCAGCTCTGTGCAAACTGTCACCTTCTTTCCATATCTAGGTGTACATATTGACAGTAAACTTAGTTTTGATAAACAGATTAACATTATTAAAAGAAATGTATGCAATAAACTATTTAGGTTTGCTAAGTTAAGAAAGTTTTTAACACAAGAGCAAAGTGTAAAGATATAATGTTGTACAATCAGACCAATTATAGAATACTGTTCATTTATAAGTACTAGTTATAATGAGGATGGTCTTGCAGCAATACAACGACTGCAAAATAGAGCTCTTAGAGTTTGTCTGAAATGCAATATTAGATGGTATAGTGTGAAGGGGTTACATGAAATTTGTAAGGTTCCAGTGTTAAGGAAAATATTTGACATGCTATTATTATGCTTAATGTTTAAGAAATCAAAGACTGTGTTAAACAGACAACAATCTTATAATACAACGTCTCAAAGGAAGGTGTTTTTGAACTACCTAGGGTTATGACTAGACACTCTAAAAGATCGCCATGGTACAAAGGGGTGGCTCTCTGGAATACTCTACCTGAGGAGATTCAGAAAGCTACGACAAAGGTAAACTTCAAAGAGGGTGTGATGAATATTGAAAATATAAGGTTGAACCTGAAATTAGGTTATAATTGACAATGAGAAGCAGGTGTGGAAACCGCGCCATTTCATATTCATATTCATACTCACATTCATATCCTTTTTCATGTTTACATCCATATTGATATTGCTGATGTCCCATATGCATATAACAGCATATACCACCAACTGTAATTATCACTCATTTGAACTCAAGTTCCTAACTGATATAATGCCATAGCCCTTGGAATTTAACTGCTAACTCATACATCGATTATCATGGGTAGCCAAAAGAGATGTAAGCCCGTGTATATTTTTATAACATTTGGTTTATAATTGCTTGGACTGATGCAGCATGCACGGGTAGAATGATCATATATGTATATATTATGCAACTTGTTGACAATATCGAATTTATGTACAACTACTAAACAGTAATATGTCTTTAAAAAACAAATTTAGGAAAGGTTTCTCAATAATACATATGAATGCCAGGAGTGTGAGAAATAAGTTTACAAAGATCAAAGAGGAGCTGAATGATATTTTCATAGATATTATACTATTTTCTGAGACTTGGTTGAATGAAATGGATTGTAGCAACTTATATAGCTTCCCAAGGTATAATCTCTTTCGCCAAGACCGCAATCAGCATATATAGAGGAGGTGGACTTTGTGCATATGTCGACGAGAGTCTATCATGTTCAATAGATAAGTTCAAAGCCTTAAACAGGATTAATGAAAATATAGAAGTTCAATGGTTACTATCAGCTAAAGGTGCAAATGAAAAATGTATTGTGTGTAATATCTACAGACCACCTTCGGGAAATCTTATGGAATTTTGTAACACTATGCGAGCCTTACTGCTACAAATAGATAATTTGGATGGATATGATATTTTTATCCTTGGGGATTTCAATGTAAATGTACTAGCTAACACCCCAGACAACCAGCTTCTTATAGAAACCTTTGATCATTTTCACCTGGTACAACTTGTTAACGAGGCCACAACCACATCAGGTACCAACACATGTATTGACTTGATCTTTTCAAACTGCGATACTATTACCTCTATAGTGGTCTATTGAACATACACCTGTCTGACCATCTACCGGTACATATTTTAAAATCCCAAATACATACAAAGAAAAATTTTAGAACCTTTCTTGGAAGATCATATAATAAACTTAATTTAGAAAGATTTTATTTAGACTTAGAAAACTGTAACTGGGACTATTTTAATTAATCAGATGATCCTAATGTTTGCTGGTCCATACTGGAAAACATGATCAAGAGAATGTTAGACCTACAATGTCCGGTTAAAAGCTTCAAAGTTGTAGACAAACCTAGCCCATGGATGTCTAATGAGCTGCTTGAAAAGATCAACGACAAAAATGCATTATTATAATTAGCCAGAAAAAACATGGATATTATATCATGGCATAGAGCTAGGGAGAGTAGAAACCAGGTAAATAGAGACATTGAATTGGCTAAAGAAACTTATTATTCCAATCTATCTGAGGTGTTTAAGAAAGATTCTAAGAAATTTTGGAGTACTATGAAGGATATTTTACCTTAAAAAAAAGGCAATAGTAAGTCGATCATGTTAACTGACGAGAATGGCCATGTAATTTCAATTAATGATACTTCTACTTATATAAATAATTTTTTCGCAGAAAAAATTGGCAGAGCAACATCAAACCATATTTAACTTTAAGGGTACGAGATGTGAGGTGGATATGCCTGAGATGAACTTTACAGATGAAGAAATCATGAAATGTTTATCTGACATAGACACATCCAAGTCATCTGCCATTGACTATTTATCTACTGAAATATTTAAAAAAACTATGTTAAAGTTTCCTCAAAAATTCATAAAAATCATTAATTTGATCACGAACACAGGCCAAATCCCAGACAGTTGGAAAATAGCTACGGTGACTCCTCTCCCCAAAGGAGGGGACCCATCCAATGTCTCTAACCTTAGACTGATAAGTGTCCTACCAGTACCGGGAAAAATTCTAGAAAGACTCATACATAACAAACTAAGTGAACATTTAGAAAGATTTGATATTTTATCGAAAAATCAAGGTGGATACCAGAAATGTAAATCTACACTAGACTCTATTTCAGTACTAGTTGATGATGTATTAAAAAATAGAAATGAAGGTAATATAACAATGGCTGCCTTTATTGATATAAAAAAAGCCTTTGATTCGGTTAATCATTTGATATTATTAAAGAAATTAGAACAATACGGAGTCAGAAATAGAAATTTAACCTTAATAGAGAATTACTTATCAAGGAGACAGCAATGTTCTATAGCCAACCATATACGTTCTGATAAAGCAAATCTAAGATGTGGCGTACCGCAGGGCTCAATTTTGGGTCCTTTGTTCTTTTTATTGTATATTAACGACTGCATTTCTGACAATGATGTTCATAAAACTTTGTTATATGACTCTGTACTGTATGTATCAGGAAAAAATCTTGATGTATTAACAAATGAACTCTCAAATGTACTAAATTCTTTTTCTCTCCGGTCTTCAGCTAACAAACTTGCCCCAAAGTGCCCCAAATTGTTAAAAAATTGTTATTATATCTTATAATATATGAATACCGGTAATGATTTAAATGGTCAGATCATAACAACATTTATAAAATGACGATCTGGTCATTAACTGTTTGGTCATGTTATTATAAAAATGAATCTTGTAATATATAAATGTATGTACTTAGGCCAATTTATATAGATGCAATATCTCTAATACATAACGACAAATACGCCGCATGCCTATATCTACATGATGTATGTACCTCTAGACCAAACAAAGTTTAAATCTGTTCAAAAAAAAAGACAAGGTGTATCTAGCTGTAATCATGATGTACTGCAATAATTTGTAGAGACACAACTCTCTATGTACGACATATTATTTACTATCTATCTTCTTTTGCTTTTAGTTTATTTTTCTGTACTTTCTATGTTAATAACCTATTGAGTGAATTTTGCCAGTCCCTATTTTCCATCTCCTGATTGTGTTCATATTGACATTTGTCAAGATCCATGAAGTTATTGTACTATTTCATTTGTGACTTTCCTTTGAAAAATCAATAAAACTTGGTCTGCTCTATAGCATTATTTAAATGAACATAGCAGTTCATTAATGCAATGAGCAAGTCCAAAAAAACAAAAACAAAAAAAAACATAGGGGTTCCACATCCCAACTACTAGAGAAAAAAGAAATAAATTCAGACACAGATGCATAAGTGTTTTCTCCAAAGGCCTGTGGTGCAAGTTTAAAAGTGTTAGAACTGTTATAACTGTAAGATCAATACTCTCTCCATCAGCATGCCTCCTGTTTAATCATAGCTTTGCACCCCTTCAATGGACCAATGTACACAGCAGGGTTACAGGTGGTAGATAACACAGGTATGACGCTATGTGCACCAGGTACCTACACACCTGATGTATAGTATACAGGTAGAGGGTGGTGCTCTCAAATATCACCTCACACATTATACACACCTGAACACTCATACCTGGGGTCAATTGCACAACAGACAATTTGCCTTCCACCAGATTCCCATATTATTACCAATTGTGCAATCATAGGGCTGACACAGGATACATTATCAACCAATGAGATAACTCCCTCCATTCACTGCAGACTGTTTTTTTGGATACATTTTGTAACACCTGGTACCCATCATGCAGGCCATTATCAGTGCTTATCTCACCAGGTCTCAGATCAAGCAGTGCCGGACCCACTGGACCTCAAGACTAAGCTCTATAGTCATTTCATAATATCAGATTATTTTAAAATCAGTTATAAAGCATGAAAAGTCAGACAACTCAGAACTATAGTATACAATATATATATATATATATATATATATATATATATATATATATATACACATATAGTATATATATATATACTATGTGTGTAAAAAACAAAACAAAAACAATTTAACCCATATATATATATATATATATATATATATATATATATATAAATATGGGTTAAATTTTTGATTTCTACCCACTATGGGTCAGAGAGTCAAAACATGTCAAAGTTAAATGCACTTTACTATAATGGAGCACCAACATCTTGGGGCCCTAAAAAACCCGATTCAACTGCTGTACTCATAAAATGTCAGTTTTGGTAAGCCATCAATGAAAATCATCTCTTTTCGTGTAACGATGGTCACATTTATAATCTTGGTTCATAGTTGACCCCCTAGAAATGCTCATATTACACCTAAGTATGCTTATACTGTCAATAGTTAACAATATGCATGCCAAAAATAAATATCATGTCTCAAAAAATGTTTAATCTATGGATGATCTCAAAATTTTTAAAATTTTAAAAATTTGTTGATTTCATCGCAACCTTTTTGCAATTTCCTATAACAACATTAAAATACCTTCTATTCTTCTGAATATCACTCTGAATTATAAGGTCCGTACTATGTAAACCAAGTGCGATTGTACACTTGTCGTACAACATATGTGGTCTGTTGCTGCCCTAATCGTAGTCATTCATAAATGTATAAATGTGACCATCATAACATGATCTATAGCAATCAGCAGAACCACTCATTTAATCATTTTCCCTTGCCATAACACCTTTAAACTCACCACATTTGTAGTAAGACACATTCCAGCTTAAGTCTATCTTTCCATGTCCTCAGATGCAATTTTGTGATATTTTGTCATGTGTTCTATTTAGAATGACATGGATAGCTTGTAATGAATCCTGAAGTCTCATAGATATTTTTCATGTGCATTGAGATGTTTTTATATATTATCTTTTCTGAAGTAAGTATGTAAAACGATGGACAGGAGGTCAAAAGTGCCTGTCCTCAACTCAAATTTTCATTTTTTAAGCATAATTGTAAAATGATCCTTGAGAGTGATATCTCACATGCTTGAATAGGTGAGATCATAGTAATCTCAATTTATTGAATCACTTTAAATTGTGAGCCTGTGATAAATAGACAATTTTTCATGAATTTATTTCTAATGTCCTCAGATTTCAGTTCATTTCCGAACAATTAATTATAAAATGCTTTAGAATAAAATCTGAATAGCAATAGTTATTTTTGTTTAGATAGAATAAATATATAGAGGGGATACTACCTAATGGCCAATTGGATAAGAAAAGACATACAATATAAGTAATTCCTGACTTTGCAAAGTTGTGAAAAAATATAGATTTTTTTAGGATTTCATTTCCGAACAGTTAATTAAAGGCACATACAGTTCTTTAGTCAATCCAATATGTGTCATGGAACTTTGTTTCAATTATATTGAGCTGACAAAAATTAATAGGTGGTGCAGTGGGGCACTTAGATAACTGTATTTCAGCTTTTTCATAAAATCTTCATTTCCGAACGTTCATTTCCGAACATTTATTTATAACCAATGAAAATCATACTTTTTCTCACATAAATGGTTCTAAAATAATTAATATATTACACACAAAACCAGTAGTGGTACCAAATTAAAGCTGATGCATAGCTGGATCTGATGGTTATATAAATTATCTGGCTATTTCTATTATAACTCTCCTTATGGACCTGTGAACATTGGTACTACATTTTCTCTTGTATTCCACACTGTGGGGTGCTTTGCCTTCAAAATCGACCCTCAAAAGACAGACTTAACATGGAATGTGCCGTAAACAGGTTGGGCAACTGATTTAACCTATTTTGCACATACTTTAAACCCTAAAAGGAATGGAACATTTTCAGTGGAGATGGAATGATTTTAAGCATACCACTGGATTCCTTATCAACAATTGGTCTAAAGCTTTTTTAGCATATTTGTCAGTGTTTTACCCATATACTGCCCCCTGGTGGCCAAACCGGTACTAAAAATCCCCCCGGAGCCACAAATGTGACCATCTTTACATGATGTTTATATGACATTGTTATAACATGGATTTAACCATTTTCCCCTCCCATAACACCGTTAAACTCAGCACATTGGTAGTGAACAGGTTGGGCAACTTATTATCCTTTTTTGTACATACTTTGAACCCCGAAAGGGTGAGCATTATGTGTCTGGACGTAGAAATGATAGCATTTTCACTATTTTTTAAGATTGAATAAGCATGAGCATCAGTGGTACTGTAATAATCATAGAAGGGAAATAAACATGACTATCATTATGCAAGGTACCTGGCATAGTTATAACATGGATTCAACCATTTTCCTTCGCCATGAGACCTAAAAACACACCACATTTGTACATAGTAAAGAGGTTGGGCAACTGATTAAACCTCTTTTGTACATGTAACTTTGAACCTGTAAGAGGTGAGCACCATGCAGATGTATATGAGAAAACGCTAAATTTGTACAACCTTTTCAGGTTTGCACGGACCTTGGACCAGAAGAAAATATGATAACAACACTCTATACACCTCTATGCAATGCAAAAAATGTCTAGCATGTTAAGTCAATATAAAAAATGATTGACATATGCATGGCCACGCGCGCCAACTACTCCAAACATCGGGGGTAAGAGTGGATGTAATATTAGTCAGTGTAAGAAACTCACCGCCATATTGCCTGTAGTTGTGCTGCCATCTTCCAGAAACCAACCCAACTATTTTCTGCATCACATTCTAATAAATAGTTCCCACCTATTTAACACACACATTATTTTTATCTGGGACTTGATTAGATTTATCATGATTTGTTTCACAAGTTTCACATTTTTACTATGGCTCCAGTATACAAAAGAATTCTAACCATATACACCCCTCTGGGGCCCCACTTTGTTTGAGGACTGCAGCAATATTTTTACAGAGGAGAAGGGTTACTTGGCCCAAACTGAGGATTCATGGCATATGTTTAATTATGGGGAGTCTAGGGGGCTCATGATACAATTTCTCAGTGATATTTATGAAAATGTGACCTGTTATTATGTGTATATCCAATCATGATCTCCACAGATTGCAGATCCAGCCATTACAGGGGAGAGTTGGGACTTGGACTTTCCTACCCTTAATATAACTCAACCGGATAACACTACCAAACATTAGCTGGGAGACAGTTCCCGCCCGTGTGCATGGCAGTCTGTGGTCCTTTATCAACTGTAGAGGGGAATAAAAGTGACCATCGTTAAAGCTATTTAGATCTGTTAAAGGCCTCTTCTATGGCATCTATGGTTTTGTTTAGTATCCGGACAGAGTTCTGCTTCTGCTTAGTGGTGTCCAATGCCTTTGGAGGGTCAATTTTTCCGGGGATCTCCCAGTCCCGCATCCACAGTTCATCCTTTATCCGTGGCCAAACAAATTCATTTGAGCTCTCTTTACGGTTGAGAAAAGGCACCTCGTACTCCGTTTCCTCCCTCAGCAGGACCTGTCCCACAAAGACCTCGTCATCATATATGGATGCCACATATGTGACACAATCTGCAAAAAGGGGGCTTAGTGCAGGGGGTTCTAAGTCCCCTTCACCCATTACATGTCTCATATGATCTGTTGGCATAGCGGGACAGCTTTCGGATCAGAGGCCATTGGGGGTCGACTGGTGCTGCATTAAGCTGGTACAGGGAGGTAGGCGGCCTGTACAGCGCACTCCGATAGCTCCGCCTGCGCTACACCAGGACTTACAGGTGTGTCATCCCGTGCAGCGAGCTCTGTTTGCTCCGCCTGCACTATGACAGGGGGGGGGGGATTCTGTGAGCGAGTTGCTCCTGCAGCGTCAGCAGCAGGCTTCTTCTTTGAGAACTTTAGCATATGCACCTTCCAACACCCACGCTGTGATTCACAGTCCTTCCAGCAACACTCCTTGAAGCAGGATGTTTTGCGGACAGACAAGGAGCGCCCTCTTTTAACTGGAACTGGATGGACTTTGCACCAGAACTAAAATATAATAACAACATTCTATACACCTCTATTCAATGCCAAACAATGTCTAGTATGTGAATTAAATGTAAAAATCGATTGAATAAGCATGAGCGTCAGTGGTACTGTATCAATTATAGAAGGGGAATAAAGATGACCATCTTTTTCGAGGTACCTGACATAGATATAACATGGATTAAACTATTTTCCTTCACCATAAGACCTTTAAAGGCACCACATTTGTACATAGTAAAGAGGTTGGGCAACTGATTTAACCTCTTTTGTACATGTAACTTTGAACGTCTAAGAGAGACAGCTTTTCGGATCAGAGCCTATTGGGGGTCGACTGATGCTGCATTAGCTGGTACAGGGAGGTCGGCGGCCTGTACAGCGGACTCCGGTAACTCCGCCTGCGCTACACCAGTACTCACAGGTGTGTCATCCCGTGCAGCAAGCTCTGTTTGCTCCACCTGCGCTACGATAGGGTTGTTGGCAGCAGTCTGCTCCATTGGTTCATCCCATGCAGTGCGCTCCGTTTGCTCCGTCTGCGCTACGACAGGGGGGATTCTGTGAGCGAGTTGCTCCTGCAGCGTCAGCAGCAGGCTTCTTCTTTGAGAACTTTAGCATATGCACCTTCCAACCTGAACACCCACGCTGTGATTCACAGTCCTTCCAGCAACACTCCTTAAAGCAGGATGTTTTGTGGACAGCTAAGGAGTGCCATTTTTAACTGGAACTGCAGCGTGCACCCCCAGTATACCGTACAAACCATCATCATCTTTGACTTGATTTACGGTTGTACAGGCAAGGGCAATCCAGGGGAATACACTCATAGTCCACCTTGTTTAGCTGGTCCCTGTTGTTCGGGTTGTTACCGATGCGAGCAAAGTCTGCTGTGTCCTTGATCTCATAGTGACACTACACAGCCCAGTCAGCGTTTCGCTTTGCAGTGGCACCAACTCCGTCGCACAGACCCTTGCCATGGCCACTCTCGAAGTATGTCCAAGTGGCCCTGTACTTCTTAAAGTAGCTCCTTATGTTGACACAAGATCGAGAATATCGATATGTTTTGATATTGGGAGCTTGAAGAGTCTGAAACATAGTGCAGCATCCCAACCCTTCCAGGTAGGTTCTTCTCAATGAACCGAACTATCGCCTCAAGGAAGGCAAGGATGGCACATGTATCAAAAGAGGAAATTAATTGGAAGATCCACACAATTCTCCAGGTCAGTCTAACTTATTTAAACACAAACCTATATCAATTGATTAAGTTGTCAATTAAAATGATTCTCACCAATAACAGACTTTTGGTGGAGGTGGTCGCGGGCGCCTGCTGTTGTTCTCCCGATGTGTTTAGCCGCCTGGACAAAATGGGAGGACTCCGCAGAGTCTGAGGTTCCTCCGCTAGGTTCCCACATCTGCCTCCTGGTCAGTCTGTTGTTCATCAGGTGGCATACGTTCCTCCTGCTGAGTTGGCACATCTGCCTCCTGGGCATTCTGTTGGTCATCAGAGTTTGAGGTCCTGCTCCAGGATCTGCGTTTCTTCTTGTTAGAGAAGAGGAGGACTTGTAGAGCTGACCGGCCAGTATGCCCAGTTGATGAAGTGCTAGCTGCACCATTGCAAGATGCAGGAGTGGCAGGAGTGCCAGGTGTAGGAGCTGCCTTAGGTTTGCAACACAAACCCTGGTTTGATCCCTTATTGTGTCCAGCTTGTCCTGGTTTCCAGATGCCTTCAGGTGGTCTTGCTGAGCCTGGCTCTCTGACGCTGGTTCAGCCTTGAAGGCAGCATCACCCAGCTCATAACACTTCTTGACTCGCCTGACTGCTTTGCACTGCAATGGTGTCAAAGGCTGCCCATCTGCCAGCTTCTTTCTTCCCATACTGCAAATGAAATAACACATGAAATTGAGCATAATAATGTAACTTTTTTTTTGGATGTCACAATGGCTACACATTAATTTGAAACGTCTTAAGTCTTAAAGACTGTGTTTATCTAGAGAAAAAGGGTAATGTAACGATGGTCACATTTAAAAATTGCGCCTATTTCTGTCCCTGGGATGGTCTAGACTGTGCTAATATCACTCAAAATTGTACTTATTGTTGGTAGAGAACACATGAATCTAGTACATTGACCACAGATATTGCAGGTATAAGTATAGAAGGAAAATGAAGAAAATAAAGAATATGGCAGTAAGGATGGTCACATTTATATGGGTCTTAGTAGAAATGGATTTCACAGGTGTTAAACTACTAGTCTAAGACTCTGAATTGTAGGGGACAAGGTGTAGGCAAGTTTTAGAGGTTAAAATGACTGGGAGTACTACATATTTCTCCAATTTTTGATTTCTGACCTATATCTCAACTACAAATCGCAGCAGACCCCCAAACGTGATGCCAGTTGAAGTACAAGGGTCACTTTTAACGTAAAAACCATTTTTGATACACTATCTTTGCACCAGAACAATCCAGGGGGCTTCAACTATCAAAACATTTCATCGATTTTCTTGATTTCTGATCTTCAACTCGATTTTGGCATATGTTTTGTAGAGGTAGATGGTCAAAATCATCATCAGAATGTCAACAAAGTCCCTCTGCGCAATGCACATGCATCACGCTCCACTGTACTTCCGCCTGGATAAGGTACAGTGAGAAATACTTTCCCGCCTATATTGCGCAGATAAAAGTGACCATTGTTACCGACAGGCTAGGTACCCTCAGATGGAGGGGAAAGGATGTCACCACCAATGTAACACCTGGTCAATATTGTTAATTTTAGCCTTAGATTCAAGTTTCTAAGATGGAATGGATTATTATTTCAAAATCATGGACATGGATGGTGGAAATGTATAAGTAACGATGGTCACATTTATATTTATGAAAAGTATGTTAATGGCTGTGGGAGGAGCAGTGGAACATTTTTGGCACACCATACAAGTCAAATATACCCTACAGAAAGGTGGTGATATGTAATATTGCCAGTTGTTCCATGGTCATTCAGGATGAAAAATAATAGTGACCATCGTTACATCTTGGACCTATTCCATTGAAAGGCATCAGGGAATGATAAAAAACCACCTACCCAACCATCAACTAGAATTAATTTCTCAACTAACACCCCTAACAAAAAAATAAAGTTTAAATAGTGACCATAGCAGTACAACCTACATGCATCCAAAGTTAGACAAATGACCCAAAAAGTCATTCAAAAGGGTGTTTTTTCAACTTTGAGAGTCCATATCTCAGAAAATAATGATGCCAGGTGCAAAAAATTATATTTTTCTGAAAGCTGACCTGTAAGTGTCCTCTGTCTAATGACAAAAAAAAATCCAAGTTGGGAATAACCTAAGTAATACCAGGGCCTCAGAGAAACTGGAAAACCATGAAAATGCCAATTGGGTAGAAATAAAAATTTTGACCCATATATATATATATATATATATATATATATATATATATATATATATATAAATGGAAAACTAACAGTTAAGTCCAGATACTGTGATCATAATGGTGTTTTTCTATTCATAGAGCAGTTTGGTGATAGCAGGATGTATTAAAATAAATAGACTTGTGTCAGAACCAACCTGTAAGAGATGTCAGGTAAAAAAGAAAAAAAAAGCAGCAGAAAGACAAAAAAAAAGGTACAGCACACTAGCAACAACGGTGAACCGCCTACACCAGTAAGGGGTGCATTCATTGGAAAATAGGTTATAAATATTTTATTTGCCCAATGGCTTGATACATGGAGAGGAGAGGATAGCTGATAATATTATTTCGGATCACTTGGCCTCCTATTATGGGCCACCAATACTTGTACAGGTAGGATAAGTACTGTTAATAGATGTGCCTAGTCGTGGCCATGGGTAAATTGTCACCATATCATATTAATTTAACATTTTTGGCATAATGTATTGATTTGGTAAAATTATACATTCTACAAATTAGTGCGAATACAGTCATGACCATCATCTTGATTATATTGATAGTTCCTTGAACTGGACTATATATTGAACAACATCAGAGGGTATGCCTGTAATGTGCACATACTCATACAAAGGACATATGATATATATAAGCAGATCAGTTGGAGGTAGATGTGATAGGTCAATAGGTCAAACGGGCAAGGTATTGAGAAAGGACCGGTATTTATATATTGAGCCACACCTTAGAACATTTAGCACACCCTAACACAAGTGATAGATGTCCCTTATAACACTGAATGATACTGAGGATAGTGCATATAAACACCCCTACATGGGCCCAGTGTATACACACTGTGATACAGTGCACCAAATAAACTCCTACATCACAGCTTCGCTGCAGTACAGCACCACAGGACGTTTATTGAATAGGTGGAGTTCCACTGATAGGGAATCGGCAGAACTATGTACCAGTACCTAGTTCTTCACTAATTAATTGTTTCCTGTGCATTAGATGTACGTTCAGAGGGGATGGTTGAGTACGATATTGATCATAGATATACTGAACCTTATAAGTTTTCTGATCACCAAGATGCGTCACCAAGATGACAATGAAAGAGATCAATTCCTGCATATATGGGCATCTCCAACTTTGGGAGAAGCCCACGGTAAGTGCTGCTCCCATGGTATGATAGTGCAGAATTGATTTGAAATAGCCAATTCATGGATTGCACAATAAATAATCATTAAGGGGCGTTAGTAATGCTCATTCCATCTCAGATAAATTGCCCATATTATACAGGATTTAGTATCAGTAGCTGACACTCGGGAGAACCTATTCTTATGTTATAGTAATTGCATGCTATTTTCCACACCACAAACCTTATAGAACCAAATGCCTCTGATTCTGGGGGCTGTGTGTGATTGTAGAGATAACTCCAAGTGTTCATCATTAGTCCAACCTTTTAGGCAGAGGGTGTTCCACTGATAAAAGAATCGGCAGAACTATATACCAGTACCTAGTTCTTTACTAATTAATTGTTTCCAGTGCATCAGACATATATGCTCAGAAGTTTTGAAGTTTTAACACTGTTTATTGGCTAAAGGAAGCACTACATAAGTCGTTGTTATATTCAGTCGCCAAGTACAAAAAAATATCACATGTTCAGAGTACAGGGCATGTTGTATGATATACAGGTGGTTTCCATGAACATATCGTGTAAACAGTTTGTCATATCACATATATTACCAGTTACAATTCATAATCTGCCCAATGCCATTAGTATTTCACCTCTTAAGCATGATTTAAAACCATCTATGTTAGGTTTTAGTTGGGTTTCCACCAGTAAAATTTCCCACAATTGATTTCCACAATATAATGGACTGTTTCTATATATCTCCCTCTTTGGTCTACTCACTTTGAGTTTTCTCTTATTATGCCCTCGTTATAATCTAGTGGGAACCACAACATTATCTTCACATTGAGCATATTCATCTTTGACTTGATATAACATGCTTAATTATACAGAATTTAGTATTAGTAGCTGACACTCAGGAGAAGCTATTCTCATGTTATATTAGTTGTATGCCATTTCCCACACCACAAACCTTATATAGAAGTCAGAACCAAGTGCCCCCTATAGGGAGAGGGAGTTGTAGTGCAGGGGTTATACAATGGTGTCTGGTTGTCAACAAAATAATGATGCATGATTTTTGTTTTGATATAGAAACACTCCTATATAATATGCTAGAGAAAAAAGTGACATGTGACCCGCAGTAAGCGGTTATTACATGGAGTTGGCTGGTTGGTTTAGAAGGCTTCTATCCCTCATGACTAAAACAAAAACAAGAAAACTAAAATAAGGCCTATATTTTCTTTGTTTTATTCTGACACATTAAAATATGTAACTTAGGCCAATCTGCTTGGGTATATCAAACCGAAATTTCCTGATCTAATAAAAACTCAGAAGGGCATTTCTCAATGATGTTAACTAAAATTATTGAGTCATGTCTTCCAGACGCCTATCAAATGAGTTTGAAGACTTTTAATGACAGAATGCATGGCTTCATGCTTTTCCCGGGTCATGTTTATGATCACTTAATTATTAATAGCTCTGTGTTGGTGCATTTTCATTACAAACTTAAAGCAAGAAGTGTTCCATCCCAGAGGGATTAGGGGCCCTTATGGAGAATTCTCCCGCTGTGTCTAGACAAGGATTTCTTAACTGCTTGCATGATGTAATGATGAATAAGGATCAAAATGCAGTTATTGAATCTCAACTGCTGCCAGCCTCATGAAAACAACGTTTACACCAATGACTTCCACATCCTTGAAGTGTCTCACAGTATACAGTTATCATGATATCTATACCTCTTTGATTTATTTTGGTTTGTGCTAGCAGTTTTCACTCAGTCAGGACCTGTCACCTCTACCTCTCTTATCGTTTCTCTGTGTGTCTCCCTCCACCTTTGAAAGTGTGTCTGCCTTCCCCCTCTAACTCCCTGTTTCTGTCTGCCTGTCTCTTTGTTCCTGTCTCTGACTGACTGTCTGCCTGCCTGTCTCTCTTTGCATCTCCTTTCTCTCTCTTTCTCCTACACGTCATACTCTCCCCTGTACTCAGCGACCTTGAGCCTGTGACAATCATTCATGACAACAGGTAGTATTTTTAATACACCCTGCCCATACCTGCACACCGACACCCACCCTCACCTAACCTGGCCTAGGCCTACCCCACAGCCTCATCATTTCAAGCTTCACCCACCCAGTGTACTATACTGTCCTCCCACACACAGATACAGTTAAAAGGCAGTGCTTTCACAGGTTCTCACCACCCCACTAACATAGTCGATACCAAATTAAGATTGAGGTCCCCGCCTGCATAGATTGCTACCATTGATTAGTTGGTTTGGATGCTGCTTGGGGGCAGCATGCACAGAGTGCCTCCATGTGGGCAATGTGTGAAGTACATTAGGAGTCTTCAGGCAAAGTCCTGATAGCATGGAGGGGATTTTGCAGTTCTTGCATTCTGAGCAGAATCATAAAAGGTGGAACTGTGAAGGTATGGAACTGCAAGGTAAGGAATACTTAGTTGACTCATAGACCAGCCCTGTATGAAAGAGCGCTTGGCCCAGTTACATCAGAGAAGACACAACAGTTACATAAGGAATCTATTATTGTGTAACTATAATTATGAGACTACGGTACCAGAAATAAATGTCATTGGAGGAGATTGGCTATGCCCTACGGGGTTGCCTTTATCAGAACTATTCTTATACAACTTATAATTTTCAGCAGTACTTTGACAGTAACTGACTGAACTTTCCAGCAAAGATTGGATTGATTTTGCAGCTGAAGCAGAAAATTGGCCCCCAGACCACTATTTAAGAAATAAACATAGGGAGATCAATTTGGAACTAATCCAGGATGGTCATTCTGCACATTATAGAATGTCTTTAAAGACCGTATAATGCATCATATCCAACGGTCATCACGATTCCCAGAAAGCCCACTCCTTGATGTTGTTTCCATGCCTGATAACAAGTGAATGGTGAATCCATGGGTTATGATAACATTATGTAGCCCCTAAAGGGCTAGATGGCTATCATCAACCAACTAAAGAGACCATACATCACCTTAATCCATACATCATCAGGCAGTCCTAGGTAGCAGGAACGGCCAGTATGTACAATGTGTTAGAATCTCCTGGAGATTACCACCACATACTGCCAGGGAGGAGGGGATTTCCTCCTGTGTGCTGACAATTAGAAAGGTGCTGGAGGAGGCAGATGTACCACCCCATATGTAGGGGGAGTCTGCGGCAGGAGGCCACTGTGGATCTACCTGTGTGTTTCTACACTAAGGGACTACTAATGATACCCGATCCAGGGTGCTCTTTATACAGGTAGGTGAGACTCAAGTCTACTTTATTTGTAGGTTATTCCATAGTGTGTGAGATTTTGTGTTGTTTGTCAATGTACAAGTCAATTATTTTTGAGGATAGGTAGTGTATTATTTTAGATAACGCTTTCAGCCATTTTCGGTAATGAGCTGAGGTGCACCTGCAAGAAGGTATACATATTTGTAGGTGGTTCCTTACCTTGTGTATTGTTGTACATATTGGCTACAAGTGTAGGAACATGATAATAGGTTTTACTAACGGCATCACTGAGGACATAATGCTAGTTGAAGCTGGTCACAATCCAATATTGACTCTATATGCCTAAACATATATCAACTACCGATATACTTCAGTTAATATTGTACACTCAGCTGTTAAGTGCTAGAAAAATCAATAAGTAAATAATGCACCCACATATGCTATATTACAACTATTAAAATGACATAGATTTAATGTTTAGAAATATTGACTGCAAAAAGCTCAGATCGGAATGTAAGCCTTTAGGTGCCCCATTGTGCTTTAATGAGTTATAATATTCTGTCATGATATGAATGCCCCCTTTGCAAGCAGCTTGCCAGAGCTGCAGCTAAGCCTCAGACTGATCAAACAGGGTTGATGCACTCTTGAAGGACCAACGAATTAGCTGCTCATGTGAGAGATGGAAGATATATGAAGTGTGGCATTTAATGTGATTGCTTCATGGGATAGATGGGTGCACTACCATCTATGCATTTCCCCACTTTGATTCTGAAGACAGTGCTTTAAGATATGTATGTCCATCTTTTACCCATGTCATTTGATATGTACAGTATAATAGGGCTATTCCCCATACATCAATAGGGCTGTGTGTTATTGGCATTGATAGCTACACTACCATTCAATTGATGCTGACATTGTGAGATATTGTACTAGTGGGTAGGAGTGTACCTCACGACATGCTATGATAGTTTGGGATGGATCTTTAACATTTGGCACTAGAGTGACAGATTTGATAAGAATTTGAGAAAGAACCAATTGCAGCATATTGTCTAGAAATCTCTATGATATAAGACTAAAGCCAAATCATAATGATAACCGTTGTCTAAGGGCTATTCCATAAATTATGTTACACTTTTTTAAGCCTTTTTGGACACCTGCATCCCTTTGTCACACTTTTATTATAGAACACTGTAAAAAATGTATAGGAGCTATAGGTACCCCATCCCCAACCCCTGTGGTGTGACATAAGTTATGGAGCAGGCCTAAAGAACTGGTTCCGCTGTGTCAGTCGGGTTCAGCTAATTTGAATGACCTTGAATGAATTTTTTGAAGGGTACAAAAAGCTGAATGTTGTGAAGATCCTATATATTGAGCACTATTCAGCTTAACCCAGATTATACTACCTACATGTAGGTCACTTACAGTACCATAATGGACACGTACCCCTCCTCTTGAGAAAATAAGATGCATTATATATTTCAATCATATCTTAAAGTTCCTCCCTTAAAGATTCAATATGACTCAAAAACCCATGTTGCCAGCCAATTTTTGTATGGTTGCCATGGCAACCAAAATACTACAATATCTGAAAATAGGCAAAAATGCATATTGGAAAAATGAATCTGGTCATTTTATTAGATAACTTGGGGTCTGATATTTAAAAGTTAGTTGATTTGGAAAACTACCGTAATCTCCCGCGTAGAAGATGCGTTGCGCGTATAGG
The DNA here is from genome assembly GCA_949317995.1 of Acholoe squamosa. Classification (NCBI taxonomy): domain Eukaryota; kingdom Metazoa; phylum Annelida; class Polychaeta; order Phyllodocida; family Polynoidae; genus Acholoe; species Acholoe squamosa. Next base: position 17,364,987 of record OX439051.1, read on the forward strand.
ACGCACCCCCTTCTTGGGAGAAGCATTTTCGCATATAAGACGCACCTCTTAGGGTTCAATTTTGTAAATTTAGTACATTTCTATAGTAAAATTACCCCTCGTATAAGACGCACCCCCAACTTGAGAGAAAGCTATAAGACTCCCCAGCATTTTGTTTGGCGTAGAGGACGCGTCTTATACACGGGAGTTTACGGTATCATACAATTTTATGCATGCAAAATCTTGTTGTCATGGAGACATAACTTTCTAAGACATGGCTTATTGTTCAAAAGTGACCTACATGTAGGTCGTTAGGAAGATAGGGGGTCTGGTTTCCTATGAATAGGTATGTAGTTTGTATAGGTATGCAGAATGTTATCACTTCATATTTCCATTATGGCTTAGCCTAGATTTATCAAATTTTGATTTTTGGTGATTTTATAATTATGACCCTCATAATTGAATGTAATATGGGTGACCTTGCTCAAGGTTTAGGTCATAAGGCTTGACCTTGAATGTACACAGTTCACTATAAGGTCATGCCTATGGCCTATGAGAATCCACACAGTGGAATCTCCTAATGACCTACATGTAGGTCAGCTTTGAAAACCCTATATCTCTGGACATTATCATCCGATCACCACAAAATTTAAAATGGTGCATATTTAGGCATACAGGACATCATGTACAAATTTCCAATCCTTTTATGCCACAACTCTGGCTAAAGTATAATTTGGGTTAAATCAACATTCATTTCACCTGTAGGCAATCTTCTTGTGATAATGCTGTTGATTTTGAACGACCATGGATATGGGGTTTGTCTTATTAGCATTTTGAATTTTGAAAATAAAAATGATACTGTTTTTCGTCTTCGTATTCCCTTTCTAGCTGACTCGCCTTTTTAATTCTTCCTCTTCTCCTTTGGATACAATCCAAAGTGTTCCTTTAGACCAGATATAGAACAAAGGCACATTTGATTACTTTTCTTTGCCCTTAGACACTACAGACCGACTGAGACCCTCTTCAATGACTATACACAGCATCCGACTAAGACCTCTTTAAAGGGTGTCTACTTAAAGAGCACCTATCATCAAAGGCAGAAAAATATCGATCTGGCTCATAGATAGGGCTGGTGTAGAAAATCCACGCTTTGCTTCTATTGCACTAAGTGAGGTTTTCTAAAAGAATCATTTCTCTTCCATATGTCCCTATGCAGAGTTAGCAAGAACATTCAGAACATCATGCTGGCCAAGAAATATAATTGCAGAGGTATGAATCAGTTCTAAAAGGGTAAGCAGCAGTCTCCTATAACCCCTCAAGGTAAATCATATGTTGATATGAGGGATGTGATATAGGCCTATGTAGTTGAGCAAGTGTTGGCATTTAATGTAACTGCTCTATAGGCCAGATGGATGTACTCACATCTATCTCCCTATATGATTCAACTTAAAAGGCAAGACAGTATATGAAAAATAGATACCTCTATGTCAATCTGTTGCCAAGGCATCTAATATTTAGAGTGTATTGGGATTGTGTGCATACATCAGTAGGCTTGTGTGCTCGACAAAAAGGCTTTACTTTTCTTACACTGCCATCCAGTTTCCTCTGACCATAGAAATTCAATACCATACCATAAACAGGTTGAAGACTGCACTCTTTATTGCCTCAGGCCTATATGTAGGACTGTGGCCATTTCTAGCCCTGCATTCAGCATGATAATGGGGCCAATGATGATGTTAAAGTGACATGAACAATGTATCTTTTTACCAATTTCTATTATTTCTATGGTTTTGATAATAGCTATATATGTGGCATGATCTGCGAAAAGGGCCCTTAGTGCAGGGGGGAATAAGGGCCCCTTTCCCAGTACATGTCACTTTATAAAAAAGAAAGATTTGTGACAGAATCTGTGAAAAAGGCCCTTAATGCAGGGTGCATTAAGGTCACTATTCCCAGTTCATGTCTTATGTATTTACCCAGGAACATAGTCAACATGAAGAATCACAGTACATATGTAAACGAAAACATAGATTTTGTGTCCAAATGATCATAAAGTGTACCAGTAGCTGACACTAAAGAAAGTCCATGTAAAAGCTCAAAGCCTTTTCTATAAGAAAATACTAAAATGTTTATGATATGAACCTTCCATTTTAAGTTATAAACAGTTTTCTGATATAAAATATGTTTAAATGTGGCTTCCCTAATAGTACAGTAGGTAAGGACAGATGGAAGGGGGGCTAAACTCACACCTGAGACTCAGTAGCACACACACAGTCATATCAACTCATGTTCTGCTTGGATGCACACCAATACAGGGTGGTCATGGCCCACTGATCACAGGGAGGCTGGGTCAGAAATGGCCCTAGGTATACTTCTAATGGTGTCTACAGATATATCCATGTGGATACTCTTAAGTACAGGCTATGTTCTGAGTCTGGGTCTTCTTCTCAGCCTCGTCTCAGATCTGATAATGTAATTAAGTATGTTGTTTAACTTGGCCATGATGGCTATTTTAAGCATACCAGCGCTCATGAATCTAAATACTACTGTGTCCCCAGCCCTTATATGAGACTGGCACTTTTTGATATAAATTTTTAGTGCTTACGGTTGTTTTGAGCATCCTTTACTTATTCAAGAATGGCGCTTATTTGCCGATACAGTATTACAGTATTTATTTGTAAGGTGCCTATCATCAAAGGCAAAGAAAAATGACTAGTCTTTGAATAACCATGGACAGCTCATGCACCATCCCTATAACACTGAGATAGCATTTGTGGAATGTAAGTTTCTAGTATAGTATTGTCTATCATTATGTTATATGTATGTGTTACATGTATGTTGTTAATTGATGGCCATAATGGTCTGTTCTGTATATCTATATGTTTGGAGGAGATCCTCATGTTTATATAATGAGCCAATAAACCTTTCAAACAACAACAACAACATTTTAAAAATGTTTCTTTTTTTTTTTTTGGACTCGCTCATTGCATCAATGAACTGTTATGTTCATTTAAGTGAAGCTATAGAGCAGACCAAGTTTTATTAGATTTTTCAACAACAAAATAAGGAACAACAACTACAAAACACAAAACATGACAATAGTCAATTTGTACAAGATCAACAACATTGGAGAGTTCAGGAGCTGGTCGACTGATCATAGTAACATACACACATGCATTTTTGTTATAAGATAGTATAAGATATAATGTACTGGTATAGTAGCTAAGGTTTACATAACATTTGACATTCATGTTAGTGTATTAGGCAGTAACATAATGGTAATTAGGATTCAACACAATTATCTGGAAGCGGTGCGGTAACTACACCTGCTTCATATACTAGTTGTAACCAATTTTCAATTTCTGCCTCAAATTATCTATCTTCAGTATTTCAGTTTTAAATTTGACTTTAGTGGTGGCTTTCTGGATGTTCTCAGGTAGGACATTCCAGAGCGCCACCCCTCTATACCATGGAGATCTCTTGTAATGCCTGGAAATTTTTCTTGGTAATTCAAAAACAATTTTATTTTGTGACCGTGTATTATGTGCATGTGGCCTTTGCTCTATATCTTTAGATTTTTTGCACATCAGACACAATAGAAGCATATCAAACCTTTTTTCCATTAGACTTATATCACACAGCATATGTAATTCTTTAACATTGTATTTTCTAATGTTGCATTTCAGACATATCCTTAAGGCTCTATTTTGTAAGCGTTGTAAAGCTTTCAAACCTTCCTCATTACAGCTAGTTGAAATGAAGGAACAATATTCTATAATCGGTCTTATTGTACTACAATATATCTTTACACTCTGATCTTGAGTCAGAAATTTTCTTAATTTGGCAAAACGAAATAATTTATTACATACATTTCTTTTAACTATTTTAATTTGCTTGTCAAAGCTCAGTTTGCTATCAATGTGGACTCCCAAATAAGGGAAGAAGGTCACTGTTTGAACAATACTCTCATTGAATTCAATTTTTGGATTAGGACAGTACTTTAATTTAAATGCACTACATAACCACATAAATTTGGTCTTATTTGGATTTACTGTTAGTCTGTTTTCTAGAACCCATGCTATGAAACGCTGAACATCATTATACATCATATTCTTAATGGTTTCCGAGTCCTTTGCAGCACAATAGATTACTATATCATCAGCATACAATTTTATCTTACACGATTGCAACACATTAACAACATCATCTATATATAAAACAAACAACAGGGGGCCCAGAACTCAGCCTTGTGGTACACCATACTTTATACATTTCTTTTTAGATATTTTATTACCATAACTCGTTCTCTGTTGCCTGTTTTCTAAATAACTTTTGAACCACATAAAATTTGTCCTACTTAGCCCAAGCTTACTAAGTTTGACCAGAAATTTTGAGTGAATTACACTATCAAAGGCTTTAGTGAAATCAATGAAAAGGGCCCCTGTTATGTACCCATTATTTCTATTCTCAAACAATTCATTTACAAGATCAAAGGTAGCATCACCTGTTCCAGTACCTTTTTTATAACCGTATTGATTGTCACAAAAGGTGTTATTTCTTTTCATACTTTCACTTAAATGATAATACATAATTTTTTCAATAATCTTTGATGGCATTGGTAGGAGGGAAATAGGCCTCCAGTTTTTGACCTGTGATAAATCTCCATCCTTAGGTAATGGTTTTACTAGGGCAGAGGCCTAGTCTCTTGGAAAAATACCTTTATCTAAACTAGTCTGAATCAGGTGGGTAGATTGATGTATTAGGCATAGCAATGCACATTGTAATATATCACCCCTTATACCTTCAATCCCAGATGATTTATTTTTGTCTATTTCTTTTATAGCGTAATGAACATCCCATTTATTCACCTTAATGTTTGTTTCAGTGAAATTTCCATTTATAAGTACATTTTCAATATTTTAATCATTATCAAGTTTACATTGATCATCACCGACCGCTGCAATATGTAGCTCTCTTCCAATATTACAAAAATACTCATTCACATACTCACATGCTACATCAGAAGCAATATCAATCCCTGTCTCATGGTGTTTCATATCGGGGTATATAATGGATTTATTATTCTTAAACATGTCATTAATATGCTTCCAGAACCTCTTAGGATTTCCATTACATTCATGTAACTCTTGCATTACTCCTCCAATTTGATTTTCTTTAATCTTTTTTCTTATTTTCCTTCTGCAGTCTTTGATAGCCTGTTTCTCCGTTGTACCCTTGTTAACACTATATAATCTTAACCATCCTTCCCTTTCAAATACTAAATCCATTACTTCATCATCAATCCAAAATTTATGCGTTTTCTTGATTTGACATTCAACATAAGGATGAAATTTGTTCAGATATTGGTATATAGGAGTTACAAGCATTTCCCATAATAAATCTGGATTATCTTTAATATTAAAATATGTTTTCCAATCACAGGCATTTAAAAAATCTTTGAATTTATCTTCTGAAAAATTTCTATAGTCCCTTTCCTTATACACCTATTTTTCATATGTAAAATTGTTATGCCCTCTGCAAACATAAACAGGCACATGATCTGAAATCAAAGCCGAAATAGTACCTGAATCTATAACATTAAGACTATTGGTAATTACATTATCAATACAGGTTCCACTGAAGGGTCGGGTTATTTCATTTATCAGAATTTTCCAACCAATATCTTTACACAGGGATCTGAAGCTTTCACAACCTACATCAGTATCATCATACATATTTAAGTTTATGTCACCTAAGATCCATGTCTCATGTCTACCTCTATTACCATTAAATTCAAAACCTGCAATTTTCCTTAAAAACGCAATAAAATTAGGGACATTTGTATTAGGAATTCTGTATATAGAGATAAGAAATATATCTTTCTCACCAGGCACACATAACATACACGCTATACTTTCATAATCAATTGTTTGAACAGTGAATTCAGGTATGATCTTAATGTATTGACCTAAACCAGATTTCACACTGAGACCCACACCTCCACAATTTTTACCTATTCTGTCTTGTCTATATAATAACCTATCATCTTTATTTATCAAACCCTCAGGAGACCCTGTTTTTAGCCAGGTCTCACATAAGCAAATAATGTCACTCCTATCTAATATCTTATATACCTCACTATACTTGTCTTCAAAGCTCCTACAATTAATAGAAGAGAAAACCAGCCCCCTCTTCTCTCCGAATTTGCTAATCAAACAGACAATGAGTTGAATACAGTAATAGAAAATGAAAAATGTACACAAATGATATTTAATAACAAGACAAATAAACAATGAATTCAAATCAATATGTACATAAATAATACAGTGTATTCCTTTCCACAACATTAACCTCGTGGAAGAGGAGACTTGTCTGTGAGCCTACTTAATTTCAGCTATACACAGCTCAGAGAAAAACCCACCCACCCTAATTATAGTTATAGGACTTTGTTTTATTATGATTGGGTATCGCAAGGGTTGATGGGATTTTTGGATAGATATAGAAGACAAATATATTTTTTGTTTAATAAAAATTAAGAAAAGAAAGAATGAGGTTAAGAATGTTTCATACAGAGTATCAAGATATCATAGTACAAGATAAGTATATTAATAATAATAAAAAACCGCTGTTAGTACAATCCTGGAATCTCCAATCAATAGAATACCAACTCTGTACAACATTTGTAGTTCCATGGCTATGTTCTATGTGACTCACTTCCTAGCTGCACAAGACTATTATACCTAAGCACTATACATGTGTGCTACTATGGTCAATTACTTTCTTAAGGGTATACACTCCCCTCTGAAATGGCTCTGACTCAGTATATGCACCTAACGCATGGTCTAATAAGGGTATCATTTCTCAAAATTAAAGATATCATTGCGTCCATTTCGCAGGCAGCGCAATGCTGTACCTATGGCGACAGCTCAATTTTTGACGCCATAAGATTAACATTGCAACACTACTTATAATACAATCAGTGGTCTGCTCCTCTCATAATCTCTAATGCTATCCCTGATGCGCATAGTAATTTTTCCATGCAGATTTTGCCCTTTAATTCTTCCCTGGTCATAACAGTCTGAGTGATATACAAACCCTCCACCCCAGATCAAGTCTCTACAGCCTTCCACCAGGGCAATAGACCCTGTTTCCAGTAGGCTCCTTCTAGGCCCTTCAAACTGATTGAATTTAGCACTGATCAGGGTGCTCATGTAGGTTTCGGATACACTATGCCAATAGTGACCAGGTGGTGCTTTATAGAACTTGCATTTGCTTTTAATTTTTCTAGCACTTGTGGTTTTCATGATGTCATCGGCTAGCCTATGATAGCCCAATTCTTTGAGTTTACAAAAGAAATAACCCTGTTCGACACTGTTGAACTTAATTGTCTGACCTAAGACATGTGCCTCAAAAGAACATGGATACCAGTTACTTAGGAAGCTGTTCTTTCCTCTGTAAACTAATCCAGCCCTTTGATGCACAAGACTGGAGAGTTTCTGTGCTATTATCTTCATCATCATCATCTTCATCCTCATCATCAGTGCTTATGGAACCAGGCGATTTTATTTCAGCCTCAGTGGCAGCACTAGCACCTGGTTTAGGGTCAGATTTTGCTGGTGTTGATTTGACATCTTCATGCCTCTCTTTCACAGAATTGTCAGATTTATCTGTGCTATTATTGAGGATAGGTGTACTGTTCATATTTGAGATGTCAGGTAAGGTCAGTGAGTCATTGACCTCATGTAGCCTTGAGTTTGGGAAGTAGCTTCCGTCAATAATTACTCCAGATTCAACCAGCTTTGGTCTAAAACCCATTTTTACTGCAAGCCCACATACTCTTCTTTTATGATCACGCACTTCTTTGGGCTCATCATGCTGTATCCACACTTGGTCTTCCTTTACTGGTGTTTTCAACTTATCTAACACAACCCTTTTGATCTTCATGTTAGAAAAACACCCTTTAATTGGCGATCTCCAGCCATTTCCAGTGCATTTAATGTCTAAGATATCGTTCCAAGGGTCATAACTAACACCCATAGCGACACATAGTCCATCAAAGGTAGCATACAAGTTTTCACCAAATTGGTAGTGTATACCTTTAATAATGATGTTCCTTTCTAGAGTAGGCTGTGTATGCTTTACACCACTAAGCTGTTTGACTACACCTGCACACATACTTAACACATTCCTGGTCTCCTCTTTAGTACTGAGGCCTGTAGTAGATTGACCCACTGCTGGCACACTTAATTGTTTTGCAATCATACCATCAATGATTACCTGCTGTGACTGCACTTTCTCTCTTAGTGAATCAACTTCATCTAGCCTTTCAGTAATGTAGTTGTCATCTCTTTGCACACTCTCCTGTAATCTCTTTGATGCTGCACACTCTACTAGTTTATCAATGTCTAATTCATCAATTAACTGATCCTTTAACTGATCAAATTTTATAGGTTCCTGGTTATTCAGCCTTTGATTGATGTTTTCAATTTTATCTTTAAGGCCTTTTTGTGTTTCATAATACTTTTGCATGTCTTTTTTCACCTCCTCCTTATAACCAGTTAATTGCCCACTTACATTTGTAGCATATTCATATCTACTCTTACACTCAGCCTTTATTGATTTCACCTCTCCCTGTAGGGTGTTAATCTGTTGTTTGTATTGCTTGCTACTAGTACTTTGTGTTGCCTCAAATTAGTACTCAAGTCATTGATACTATTGGTTAGATTGGTGTTCATTTCAGCAATCATTTTAGCTAGAGCACTTATGGTATTTACATTCTCTAGGCTGCTAGAGCCAACTGAGCTTTTCTCACCTCTGGTAGTTGGTGGGGGAGTTAGTTGTTCAACAACAGTAGACCTTTTTACTCCCTGGTTACCCATTAACACACCTCCATTCAGGAAATAGTCCCATTGGACCGATGTAGGAGTATCATCCAAGCTGATTTTTTTAGATAATTGTCCTTGTGTTGGACTCCCCTTACCAGAAGAATCTCTAGAGTACTTCCTCTTCCTAGCAGTAGTTGTCCCTTCCATATGATGGCATCTAGTTGGTGTATCAGTTAGGTAATCCATGTTGACTTCACAAGCAGTTGGCACTACTTTCATGTTACAGAAAACCAAGAAACTCAGCAAAAACTATAGAATTATGACCAACCCGTAGTATAATCAATAAATCCACATGTACCAGCGGGTTCACAGATAGTTCATATCACTCTGTGACAGTTCCTATAGTAGTCCTTGCCTTCAATCAGTCCAAAAATACCAAGAACCCAGCGAGCGAAATCCAGCGCGACTACTCACTCATGGTCCCTGTCAATGTTCAAGTTGCCCTGTAAGATGTATTAATTAACTGGTTTAATCAGATAACTCTCCTCATATTTACTACTTGCTACAGGTAATGAGGACCTTAGAAAATGAGATACAGGCACTAGTAGTATAGGGAACAATGGGTGTAGACACAGGCACAAGTAGTATAGCGAATAAGAGATGTAGACATAGACAAATTATATTGCATAGGGAATAAGGGATGTAGATAAGCCGCTATTAGTATCTGTAGGGAGGAAGGGGGGTACTTAGAGACAGGCACTAGTATTACATGGAATAAGGGGTGTAGACACAGGCACTAGCAGTATAGGGAACCATAGTATAATAGAGATAGTAACCTGTGGAGTAGGGAACAAGGGGTGTTACAGAACCATACTTAGAAGTACAAGGAACTCAACACTTAGGGAGTGCTCTGAAAGACATTGAGATAACCTGTTCATAGCTGTAGAATGAATGAATAGCCTACTGGCATGTCCAACCCTGTTTTTACGGGGTATATTAGACTCATGCTTATGCTTAAAAGCATGCCCAGAATAAATGGAGACATGGCTTAAAGGGAAATTGATGGGGCATCTAAATACTGCTACCATTTGATATCCTGGAAATCTTTCATGATGGAAAGCAGGTTCACCCAGGGCCTACTGTTACAAAAATACATGATGAAAGATTTATGTCTGTGTCATCTATGATATTACCAGTGTTGATGTAGAACCAATTATATAAAGGTGATAGACAATGAGAATACTAAATATTTTGAAGTTAGGATATTTCCACAATTTTCTATTTTTGAGATCAAAATGCATATATTTTAGTGATAAAGAGGGGTGTTACATTCATCAGATCTGATTAAATGAGATAAAATTTTGAAAAAAAATGTTTTTCAAACTATAATATACCATGAAATATATTCACTGGATCCTGGTAGAATTGTGTCTCTTTTATCCGCATAATATATCCGTATTTTTCCTTGGTTTGCACATCTCTTGTGTCATGATTGAAATAGCAGGTAAATGGAGAAAATTGGGATTCGCTCTCACTACATATAAAAATCCTTGTAAACAACAAAAAAACAAAAAAAAACAATGGGGAATGGTTGTATTCACTTGTAAATATTGGCTTTGCCTAAAGATATTTCTTTGATCTACTTATGCATTATAAAGGATTTTCTCTCCTCTAGGTGCTTAGCCTGAATCCGATGAACGTAACATTTTTGGGAAAATGAGAAAATATTATGAAATATCTCTTAAAAGAACATAACTATCCAGAAAATTTATATCCAATAATGATTACAATGATTTTCTCAGCCATGATGGTTGTTTAAGATTTTCTTAATGGATGATTTATGCCATATATATGCTATCATCAGTTTATCAAATGAACGTAACAGGCCGATGAACGTAACACAATGAAAAATAAGGAAAAAGGTATCAAATATCTGCCTAAAAACAAGTGGATATAGTCAGGAAGTCAAAGGTTTATCCTGGAGGCCGTTTTTCCACATAGGTGTTATATATCAACATATGGAGGGTCAGATACGGACATCATATGGAGAAAATATTTCAAATTATAAAAATTGTTTTTAAAAGGCCTCCATGTAGGGTCCGTATATAAAAGCTTAAAATACGGAAATTAATTGATATATACGGAATTTTTTAAGTGGAAGGCAGGCTTAATTAGGAAAACGGACAGAATCCTGTCTATATTCCAGGAAAACCCCTAGGGAATTCCCTAAATGATGTCACACATATGGAAATGATATAGGCAGGTTGGGAAATGGTATGCAAACATATGGAATTTTTTTTCTTTTGGTGGGGGGGAATAGGGGATAAAAACAGGGGGGGGACAGCATCATGGCAGAATACATCATCATTTCACCCTGAGAGGTCTAAGGCCCTTAGGGTAAAGTGACCATGAGTCGTCCACTTGGACCTCTGTGCAACCTCTGACTTTTTCTAAGGTCTGTGCTATAGTAAGCTAACTTGTGGGGGGCATAAAAAAATGGTTATGAAAATCAACCTGATGTATTTGTCTTTCCAGCAAATAGGGTTACAACTCCTATATGTATGCCCATCAGTCTCTATAGGCCGTCACTATCCTAGCGATGTGTATTTTCCTTCATCAGTACCTTGAGTCGGCCACAAGTACCTTGAGTCAGCCACATCATTTCATGAATCAATTACTGTGTAGGAGAGTGTCTATTGTGTACTTAATGCAAGAAAAGGGCAGATTTCAGGTTTACTGATAACTGACAGGGTGTGAATGTAATCAATGTACAATATTTAGTTAAGGCTAACTCTCTTTAGTGACTCCTAGGGTGGTATTGCAAGTTTATTCTCATTTACTAGTTACACTGTAATATAAGTGGTTCACACATTGTCAGAAACCCATCTCCATTTGCATGGATATCATCCCAAACATGCTCTCTTTGATAGCCTGTGGAAGGTGGTACATCCAAAGTGCCAAAGATGGTAAGATAGCAGATAGCTGCATCTCCCAACCCTTTTCCAATATAAATAGCAAAAAATCCTCTAAGGGATCATTGATAATTCCAATTTGGCACCACTAAACATGCAAAATGGACGACTCAAGGTACCTGGACGACTCAAGGTCACTCTACCCTATAGGACCCTGTCAACCCAACCCTGATAGCTGAGTCAATGAGGATGTTTCATCGGAGAACAGAACTGAAGTGCTAATTGCACCTCTACCCTAAACTCCATCAGGTCTACAATTGCCACTCAAGGTCAGGTGAGGGTGCACCTTATATGCAAGGTAAATGGATCAATTACTTGGTAATCCTGTTGAGAAAATGTCAATATTAGATCCACCATTTACAGATGCTGCCCTTGAGTGGTTAGAGCCCTTAAGGGTTTAGCATATGGACATGAGAAAGTTGTGGCCACAGTGTAATGTACATCTGCCAGGCGCCTGGCTTATGCTAAACCCTGTAACCATACTATCTAATGATACATTTTGATTCAAAACAGTTAATCCGTTAGAGGTTCTATGTTAGAAACCTTTCTGATATGTAACCGTTATAATTTATACACTTGAAAAATGAATAGAGAAACATATATCACATCGTCATGCATTCAAATAACACCAGATAATTAATATTATACAAAAATATGTCACGTAGGATAATTGTGACAATCTGGTGTAATATAGCATATATATATATATTGGATCATGTCAAGTATTATGATTAATAACAAGAGATCCGTATTACTATTAACCCGTATGAAAATTACAATATCATATCATATCACTATAAGTATACATTTGAGTTTTGCATTCATTAGAATAGCAAGATAATAAATATGACAATATATGTACACAATAGTATCATAATGAAGTAACATGTGTTGTATTGAAGTCTTCCAGATGTGTTGTAGGTAGGTGGTGTGGTCAGCTAACCACGGGATGGACGTGCTAGAGTCTATAGTATTCCAGTTGAGGTTATATAAAGAAACACGGTAGTTGAAGTAGGGGCAGCTACCCACAATCCTCTAGAAGTGCTAGTGTTCATTATTATAATCCGAATGGTGTGGAGTAAATAATCCGGTGGTCAACATGTAGTGATAATAGTCCTTTAGTGTGTGGTTGACATAGTTGTAGTCCAAATAGTTGATCCGGAAGTAAATTAACAGGGTAAATAAGTCCATTCGGTACATCAGCAGGTTATATATCGTATAAGTCCATCCAGTAGAGGTAACAGTAGGCATCAGGTTAACGTATCAGCATCCGGAGGTAACTTTCAGCACAACTACTACTATCGGATTTTTTATATTCAGTTCTTAATCCGAATAGAACTTTCAGGATATAACAATAAATGTATGTCCTGACTTAGTCTATTTTCTGGTTATGAAGGAACCCGGAACACATAGAATAATCATAAGTGTTGATTTACATAGGTAACATTCGCAGACAGATAATAATTTCTGCAAAAACTAAGTCTGGTTATCAGGGTTTAGGAAATAAAAATTTGAGTAACCCGGAACACACTTAATTTGACTTCTTAGTGTGTTTCTTCCTCAGAAGATATAAGGCTGACTTGGGAGTACCATCCCGTTCGTCTATGTCGACCCCGAATACTCTCATGAACTTAGTGTTCAGATTCGTATTCCGAGGTATTTCCTCTTTAACGCGTTTTTCTAGTACGTGTACTTCCATAGCTGCCTGTTCCTTGGCAGCTATGGCATCCTCCTCCCGAGACTTTACTTCATCCCGGATGACAGTTTCGAGGCGTTCCTTTTCAGCATCGCCTACCTGCTTCAGACACAACAGGGTATCGTTCAGAAGACCCTGATGGAATTCTGTAGCTCTATCTCTGACACATTTCTCCCAGTGGGTGTAGATGGCCTTTTGGACATCCGCTTCCCCCTGGCAAGACTTTTCAAACCAGTGATTTGTTACCAGTTTTAATGGTAATCGCATCTTTCAGTTTCGTGGGTGGTGCAACAGCTTTGGGAGGTGTTGACACTGCCTGAGGGGTAGTTCCGGATGTGGGGCTTCCGGACGTTCCTGCTGGTGCTATTGGGACACAGTAGGTAGGTGGCTGATTCTGTTTCAACCCCATTTCCATGTACATTTGTACTTGTTCAGGGATGAACGATACCTGCTGGGCAGCTGCGGCACTTGCAGAAGCGGCAGCGGCAGGTGCTGAGGTCTTTTTAGGAACTAAACGACCCCCTCTCCCCAAGACCAAGGTCTGGCTCTCAGGTCCATGTCCTTGTGTCTTGGACGGGAAATTATGTGTGTTCACTTTCCCTGGTTTCGATACAGCACCTGCGTATCTGGCAGGTCCGAGTCTCTTGAAAACAGGAGTACCCTGGGTCTGCTCATGTGGGTGACGTGCCAGGGGGGATCTAGAACGATCATCCACCCTGGTTTGAGGTACAGTTTTAGACTGACCATTACCGTTTCCACCCCGGTTCTGGTCTCTCCTAACTCTCCTCCGTGCTCGCTTACCCTCCTTTCCGGACTCTTCGCATTTCTGCCAAAGAGACTCATGCATGTCCAGTTTCCCTTTGCCAGGAGTTAGGACAATCTTAGCACGTAGTTTCGAATCCTTGGTCTTCAGAACCTCGCAGAGGTCCCCTGGTCGGATTTTTGACCAAGCATCCTCACTCAGACTATCGAACTCCTTCATGAGTTCCTGATGCATGTCCATAATTCGCTTACGGGCTGTATCTAAACCTTCGGCATGGCCTTTCTTCTGGTGTCTTGCCAGATCACTACAAACTTCTTCCCCTTCTTGCTATAACTTGGGTCACAAATGTAGACCGGGTGATGGTGGAAGTGGGCTTCTACCAGATGCCTCTGGAACCGGGTCCAGGTCCGGAACAAGACATCGCTATCATCCTGGCAGATGGAGAAGGGACAAGACTTTTGATCATCTCCATACCACTTCTCAAGTGCCCAATGCAACTTGCGCCTCTGGGTATAGGTGTAATACCCTTCGGTGTGATTTAGCATAAGCCACATCTTACGATAGGCCTTGCTCGGATTGGGATCCTCGTCCGAAAGACGCATCCAATCCTCATCGTCGGACTCCCCGTTTTTGTTGATAGGATTGGGGCAGGTATACAGAGTAGAACCGTGCTTCTTTACTCCGTATGCACAATCTGAGAAGCACGTTGGGATCCGGGTCTTAAATCCGGATTTGGCGTTAGCCCAAGGCTTGGCCTCAGTTTGAGTAGATGGAGTGACCTTCTCATCATACTCTACCGAGGACTCATGTACCGATTCCTCGTCCGAGGAAACCACCTCCATGGTGGTGCTCGAACTACTAGTAGCTGAGGTGCTGGCTTTCGGGTTGGCTCTAGCAGAATCTGGCAGATTATTGAGCCGCCGAGAAGCAGACCTCCTGTTTTTGGTAACCTTCCAGTTTTCCGGATTCCGGATTCGCTGGAAGTACTCGCTTCTACCGGATCTGCAGTTTTACCGGTAGTACTGCTAGAAGTTGATTTGGAATCATCCAAACCTCTAGCACCTAGTTTCAGGTCGGAAATTGGAGGTGCGGGTGCCTCCGCTTCAACACGGGCTTGCTCACGAGCTTCCTCCTCCGCAGTCATACAACAGACGATAATCGTACGTAGGGCTGCGCTCCTGTCCAGTCCTATGAGAGAGGAGTTCTGGACTTCCGTCAATTCAGCTTCGGCTATATAATAGCCATCGTCCCACTGTTCAAAGTTGGAAGCTGCTTCCCAGTACTCTCTCATGGTACGTAAGTCCTGCCGGACAGTACTAGGACGTGGGTAGGTATGGCCTTCGGGTTCAGAAATACAGCCTACACAGTCAATGTTTGACTTGGTCACGTTCCACTGAAACCTATCAGGCTTGGGATATGCTCCTAGCAAGAAGGCTCTGTTTGCTTCATACACTGCCTGCCGGAAGCCAATGTCCACCATGAGTCCGCATTGGAACCATGGCCAGTCTTTGAGCCATTCTGGTGGCGTCCTATCGCGCTGTTCTGGGTGCATGACATCCTCGACAGCCATCCTTACCTTCGGGTCCAGTTTAACTGGAGTACCGTCCGGATTTACAACCTGTGCCTGTAAGTCCAGGTGGAAATACAGGTACCGTCCATCATAGATCGCTGGAAACGGTTCGTCCACGGCCGGTTTCCATTGATCCTTAGATCTGTCTACTTAAGTAGTATCGGATCCGGTTGCTCCAAGCAGTACTTCGGGATTCGAAGCGTCTCCAGATCCGTCAGTAGGAAGTGGTGATAACAGTTTTTCAGGCTCATTCAGTGAAAATGAAGCCAGCTTCTCTTCGAACGAGCGATCAGCGGATTCCTCCACTTCCATCAACTCGCTTTCCGCCTGTGTGATAGGTGACAATGCTTCAGGGAAAGCATCTGTAGTCGGAGTCAGCTTATCCGGGTCACCGGATAGCTTGGCTGCAGTTACGGAAGGAATCTACACGGGAGTTCGACACTCCTTTTCCCAGCTTTTACGGCACCGGGGCCAACAATGGATGGAGCCGCCTACTAGAGGTCCAACTCTGAAGAAACAGCTAGATTGCTTAGAGGTAGTAAATCAAAAGAAGGACGAGCGCTCCCCTGTCCCGATCAAAACCAAAAAGCAATTTGGCGACATGCCAGCTTTCGTGACGTCATTTCCTCGCTAGCAAGCGGGTTCACGAGAGATCAGCCGAGACTGGACGCAGTGACGTCATGCGGAAACGCACGTGCTACAAGCGGAACATAAACAAACTGATTGTTTTTAGGTAATTATCGCTCATGCTGTTGACTCGTCTAGGGATTTAAGTGGAGTTTATGGAAAGCTTAAGCAAATCCACCAGATTATCCATCCACTACCCACTGGTACATCATACGGCGACGACAAATAGGCTTTTTCGGTCAGTTGCCATCCGTTCCTCTAAATGTAAACATTACACTCGTTGTGTATACAGGTTAGGTCACTGCAGTCCTCTGGGCAAGTTGAGGGCTGCGGCGGACATCTATCCCTTTCTTGGATAGTTCCTTTTCGGACCTGACAGTTTGAAGAGCTTTCTCTGGGTGTTTCTTGGCCTTGGAAACACCTTTCCTCTTCTTTTTGTCTTCACCTGCCGGGACTCTTTTTACCCCCCTACGCTTAATCTGTGTTGGCGTTGGTGGCACTGATTCAGATATCTTTCTAGGCCTACCTCGGGCTCTCTTCGATATCGGGTTCTTTACCTGGTCTACTATCCGATTTAGATTCAAAATCTTTTCGAATCCTTCACCATACATTTCTGTGGAGTTCTCTCTCCCAGACCGTTTTCTCAGTCTAGCCACATTCGACTTATAAAGCCGTCCGAGGTCTGATTTGATGATTACGGTACAATCACTAATAACCTGGGTTATTGTAAAAGGACCGTCCCAATTAGACGCTAATTTTACATGTCTAAGTGGTTCGTGCAGTCTTAGCACTCTATCTCCGGATTTGAAAATCCGATGCTTTAAATCGGTATCATATCCAACTTTCTGCCATTTGGCACTTTTCTCTAAATCAATTCGGAGAGACTCATATGCTTTTTTGAATCTGTCCCTTAAACATTCGACGAAAACTACTTGACAAGGTAGCTCCAGGTTCATACCTACGACTCCAAATACCAAGTCTGCAGGCATTATTAAATCCTCTCCGAAAACTAGAAGATTCGGAGTACAGTTGGTATTTGAATGTACCGTACTGTTGTAAGCATGTGTTACAAAATGACATTGCTCATCCCAATCGTCCATGTTTTCATTCACAAGTGACTTTAGGACCTGAATAAGGGTTCTATTGAACCTTTCGACCAATCTGTCACTCTGTGGCCTATACAGATTGGTTCTAGTTTTGCAAAGTATTCGCACATCCCTTGCCAGAGATTCGATTCGAATTCTCTACCTTGGTCACTGTGTAGCATAAGTGGTACACCGAAAGTCAGTACCCAACCTTTTACAAAGGCCTCGGCACAAGTGACTGCTTTGTGATCCGGTAGTGGAAATACTTTGGTGTATTTCGTATAGTAATCACACACTACCATCATACAAGTATTATCATTAGCGGTTGTATTGAATCCACTAATGATATCTACTCCGATTCTCGCGAATCTAACTCCAAAAAGTTCCTGAGATAGAGGAAGTTTGCCCATCCCGGTTCCTGGTTTGTTTTTACAACAATCCGAACAGGTGGTTACCCATCTTTGCAAGTCTCGTGACATGCCGGGCCAATAGTATTTTTTAGAAAGTCGTGCTAATGAGCGTTTCCTTCCAAAATGACCACTGGTCCGATGTCCATGACAAAAATACATAATGTCATGCCTCATTGCATGTGGTATAACCACTTGTATGAGTTTCTCACCATTATTACATGGCTTCCAATGGTATAACACGCCTTTCCAGTCCATTGAGCAAGAAACCTTCTCTTTTCTCAATTCTCCAGGGACACCTCTGGTCTGAATGGATGTATACCCTTAGGTACCAAGTGCAGTAGCTGTGCAGTTATCGAGTCAGCTTCCTGGAACTGTCGTATGTGATCCATAGACCATTCCAGTACACTGGCAACTAGGGGTTCGAAGGGTCTTCGAATCCCTGCTAAAACTGCTCTGTGAGCTCCACAATCAGTACAATCCAGATTATCACATTTCCGAATTGGTATTCAAGACAAGGCATCAGTATTTAAATGCTTCTCTCCGGGTCTATGCTGAATTTGGCGATGTTCAAGCCCGTATTCGGATAGATGGGCTAGCCATCGACCCAACATACCTTCAGGATCTCAGAAGTTCAATAACCATCTTAAAGAGGAATGATCCGTATGTAAAGTAAAGTCGGTCCCCCATAAGAAGTGTTTGAACTTCTTTGTATATACAACTACTGCTAACAGCTCACGTTTAGTCGTGCAGTAATTGCGTTGAGTTTTACTCAGTCTATTGCTAGCAAAAGCAATTGGTACCTCTCTCCCATTTTGGACTTGCGAAAGGGCAGCACCAATGCTGTCATTACTAGCATCCGTATCCAGTATGAAATGATCCGTCTCATTCGGATATTGCAATACGGGAGTACTCGTGAACAAATCTTTTAGCTTTTGAAAAGCAGATTCCTGTTCATGCGTCCAAGGAAATTTCTCCCTGGTACATCCTGTAGTCCAGTTAGCTATTACTTGTAATGGGTAACTGACTCAGAAATAATTCGGAATAAATTCCCTGTAATAGGAACAGAAGCCTAAAAATGATCTCACTTCTTTAGGTGAGTTAGGTCTACTCCAATTCGTAACTGATTCGATTTTAGCGGGATCAGCTTTTATTCCTTCATCTGAGATGATACGGCCCAAATAATTTATGGACTTTCTAAACATGTGACATTTCTTAGGTTTCAATTTGAGACCATTACAAATAATACGTTCTAATACCAATTTGAGATTGTTAGAACATTCTTCGAATGTTTTTCCGAAGACTATTACGTCGTCAAGATATAAGCATCTTTTCCACAATAGGTCACTCAATAGAGTTTCCAGCATTGCTTCAAATGTAGCTGGTGCATTGCACAAGCCGAAAGGCATTACGTTATATTGGAATAATCCAATATGACTCGAAAATGCTGTTTTTTCCATATCCGATGGGTTCATTCCCACTTGCCAATACCCTGATTGCAAGTCTAGGGTACAAAACCAACTGTTGCCTCCTAAGGAGTCAATGGTTTTGTCTATTCTCGGTAATGGATACGAGTTCTTTTTCGTCACTCCATTCAACTTCCTGTAGTCGTATAGTACCATCTTTCTTTGTTACCATACATACAGGACTAATCCATGGACTATTGGATGGGACTATTACGTCTTGTTCCAACATCTTGTTTATTTCTTCTTCAGCTACTCTTTTCTTTGCTAAAGGTAACCGTCTATACGGTATTTTAAAGGATTCCGCTTCTCCAGTATCTATTTTATGTACTACCTTAGTTGTCGTACCCAATTTGTCACCGGGTTTGGCAAAGGCAGTTTTATACTGACGGAGCAAATCATGAAACTCTTTCCGATGTTCCGGATTTCCTAAAAGTTTCTTCATACAACAAGTCATCCGAAATTTCATCGTTATCTGTTACCTTGGGTAAATTCAACTTACAATCCGTTACCGTTTCTGAAAGGGTCACATTACCGAAAACTTGTCCTTTCTTTAGGTAGATAGTAGTGTTTCCAGTGTTGGGAACAGGTACTACCGACCAGGATGCATTCGCTACTATAGTGTCTACGGATGTTAATCCGATACTTGACAAAGTAATTACATCCGCTTCTATCACTGCAGGCTTATTGCGCATTGCAGGATCGCTCCTCAAGAGCACATCACAGGCTACACCTGCGGGAATTCACACAGTGTGTGCGACACTAGCCATACTGCTTACTTGTCTTAGTACGCACCTAACCTTTACAGGATACGGGTATTTCACACTCAACACTCCTGATTGTGGTTCTAAAACCACCCCGTACAGGGATGCGAAATCCAACCTGAGTATCCCCTCATCTGCTATATCTGCAACGGTGGCACTCATGACATAGTCATGTATTCCGTCCAATTGCAACTTCACACAAGTTCTTCCATACGTTTGCATGGTACTGCCATCGGCCGTCTGAGCATTTCCTCCCAATATGAGAGTATCGTGTTCATTCGGTATAAGATCATAGAACCTCTTGGAGATACAGGAGTGGCTAGCACCCGTATCCATAAGAAATTCAGCAGATCTACCATTAACAGTGAGGCAAACATACCACCGCCTTCCGTTCAGAACAGAGGGCGATTTGGACGTCATTGTTCACACCTGGAGTCAATCCACATCCTTTCAGGAATTCCAGACAAGGATGACCCGGGGGTAGGTGGGCACTACCAACCCTGGCTAATAAATAACCGCCTACCTCGTTACCGATATTGGGTTTCCCCTGTGCTCCCTGGGCACCTGTTATATCGGCCTCCCTAACCTTCCGGGTGTCTACAACCACTCTGGTGCCAGGCGAATTTGTTACTACATGCGAACTATCGTCATGGATGGTGATATCATGGCAAGATTTGTCATCGGGATCCCCTTCTCTGCCCATAGGGGGATCCCTTCTCAGTTTTCCTCTGTTGTTAATCCAGAGATACTTTCCTTTCTAAGAGGGACAGGCTTATCAGCTGTGCATTCGGATGCATAGTGCCCTAATTTCTGGCACCTGAAGCATCTCCTCTGGGATTTATCCACTTGAGGTCTTCTCAGAGCATCTGTCAATCGAGCTACTAATGTCTCTACCAGATTTGCAGGAGCAGCAGCTGCTGCTACGGTAGGAACAACTGTAGTTGTCATGTTACTAGCTTGAATCGATCCGGGAGCTGTTTTATTAGCAACGGATCCTCCTTTTCTTTTCGGATATACTTTTCTGTACCGTTTCTGAAGGTAATACTTTCCAGCTACCTGGACTGAACCAATATATTCTCCGTTTTCATCGGAGACATATTCATCTTCCTGATTAGCTTCCTGTAAGTCAACGGGGGCCAATTGGGAGGTCTCATATACTTGAGCGGGTGCAGCTCCATATTGTAATGGAGCAGCTCGTAGCGGGTTAGGTCCTAGACCCACTAGCCTTTTCTTCATATCGTAGCCATCGATCGATATGAAGAGGTCACTGAAAGATGTTTCATCCTTCCAAGAATCCCAAACTACTTGTTTGTGATCCGGATCCCACAATCCACTGTAGAATTGTGTAAATAACTCTTGCAGATAGCCATCATCATCATGAGCCTAATTCGGACGTGCCTTTGATAGCAGATCCTGTAGCTCCAACCCGAAGACTTTATGAGATTCCTTGGGTTTCTGGGTCCTTTTCTTAAAGCTTACCCATGGATCTTCTCTTACGATCGAACCAAATAGGTACGCGGCACATTCGACTAATTGATTGTAGGTGCCGTATAATCCATACGCTGCTCTCCACTGGTTGAGGGCTACTTTTCTGCCCTTGTTTAACCAACAGATTAGGTAAGGCAGAGCTTCTTCTTTTGTCCAACCACTACAGTTGACTTCATTGACAAAAGCATGATACCTATCCTTCCATGGATCATTCGAATCATAAGGAGGGGGTATGAAGTAAGAAAGTACGTCTGTGTTCCCTCTGACCACGACCACAAAAGCGCCCTTAGACCCCCTTGGTGAGCCTAAGTTACCAGTCTAGCCTCTGTTTGGGTTCCCACTCTTTTCTCAGTAACCAGATCTGTGATCCCATTGGTTCATATTTGTTGTTTGACCTAGATCCACCCCATGCACACTGACAGATCCTCTGTCCCTGTGTCAAAATCCCTCACTGACTGAAATCAGGTCAGGGATGGTGGGTATAGAGAAAAGTGTAGGGAATAACAACCAGTGTTATTTCCAGGAAAACAAAATACTGTATTCGCTATGGTGTAGTGGGAATTGGTAGGTTTGATTGATTGATTTGTGTTTTACAGCACTTTAGCGGCACTAAGTGGCTATTCCGTGCTTCACAGGTTGATAATTTAACAAAGGAATGTGTCAGTGCCCGCGCATATGTGCACCACACACATTCTGAGGGGATAGGAAAGAGGAGATATAGATCCTTTTAAGTGGGCTAGGGAAGCCTGGGGAATTGGTAGGGTGAGGGTAAGGAGTTATTGTTTGTTTTTAGGTATCCCCCAAAAGCAACTGAGTAGGTTATTGTATGGACCTCCGGTCCATACGTGCCCTTCCCCTCTAATTTGTGGGGATATATCCATATCCCCATTAGCTTTTGTGGTTTCGACCCTTATGGCGTCTCATCAGGTGGATGTGACGGGAAAGTATGATATGTACAACCTGTTACATATTTGTTCGACGGTGTAAAGGAGGGGGTATCCTTGCCAGTCTACGAGCCGGATTATTACATCCTCGTAGTCTGTCTGCTTCTCGCATGCTCCAGTTCATAACTTCCATGCCATCAGCGCCCTTCCGGTAGCAGTCAATGCCCAAATTTTGGATACATTGGCTTCTATCAAAGATGTTTTGCATCCCTGCTGGCATGGATGTCCTCCCATTTGGTTTCCTGCCATCTCCTCCCGATCCTGATCCTCCGGATCCAGATCCACCGGGACCACCTGGGGGATTACCTCCTGGGGGTCCGTTATTGGACCGTTATGGTACCCCCCTCTATAGCCAGTATTTCCAGTTGTTCCGGAAGGCGCAAACCCGGGGTAGGAATTATTCTGATTCCCTCCCTGGTTGTATGTACTCCCTGAATAAAAGTTACCTCCTCCTGCGGGATTATAGTTATTAACATAACCGTGAGGAGTTGTTCTAGGTAAATACGTACCCCCTACCACATTGGGTTGTGGCGGGTTTGGCATTGGAAATCGTCCACTATTAGGTACATTGCTTTGACCTGAGTTCGGGTTAGGCAATCTTGCACCTGCTGGAGTGCTATGTCCGGGTTGAGAAAAATACGAAGGTGGCATAAGTAAATTTCTTATTGGTCCCGGTGCACGTGGTTGGGCCACTGGAATAGTGTCAGTTCCACTTGCTATATTAACTTGAGTCGGATTAATTTTATGACTCAGATCTGGTATCGGTGGTGCCGGACCTACAACTGTATCAAGTTTAGGGACTTGAGGTGTAGGTGCACTACTTGTGGGTCCCTGATTTGTTCCAACCTGTATAGAGGTACTGTTCGGAACACCCACTCCGCTGGATGCGGAATGATCCGTTTTTTTTTTATAAATTCCGGAATCTACATTTTTGTCTGCCCCATCAGTTACAAAATGGGTTGTATCTGGTGGGTGTTACATCTTGGGCTGTATTTGCCAACATTGTAGATACCACATTCGGATCTATATTACCTATAGTCAGTTGTGTGGCTTCTACGTATTTATCTAGAGTCATTGCAGTATTTTGCAGATCCTGAAGCTCATTGGTCAGTTTCTGTCTATCTTCCTCCAGTTGTTTATTATAAGCTATAAAGCCCGTCCGGATAGTTTCATTGTCTTCAGCTTGTTTATTACACTGAAGTTTCAATTTCTCCAATTCGCTTTGATATAGGCTTATGTCAGATTCATAATTGGCCTTATCAAGGCATAGTTGATCATTCGTATCTATGTATGTTTGGATACAAGCATGTCTATTGTCATATTCTTTATTAAATGACTTTCTCATTTCCTGAAGTTTTATTTCTTCAGTTTCTAAATCTTTCATGTATTCCCTCTTTCTTCTTCCAGATGCAGTTTTTCATTGATTACTTCATCTTTCGCTTTGACCAAGGTATTTAAATTCTCGTTCAAAGTTACATAGGTTGCGTTTAACAACAGGACATCCGGTTGTTTAAGTTCCTCACCTTCCGGTACCGCATATGTTACATCGCTGTCTATGGCACTGTAGTCTAGAATCGGTAGTCCGGGTCTGGGTATACTGTATGGTAGTTTTCCAAACGTAACCCTTTTTTGCATAGGTGCTGGATGTTCTGGATTAGTGCTACCACCAACTTCGAACATCGAATTACTTAATTCATCAACAAGTGATTGTTGACCCAGCAAAGTACTCTTTCTCTGTATGGATTGTTCTCTCCGTACAGAGTCCGGTATATTTTCTTCACTATCCATTTTGTAGTGAGGTCCGGGATCCCTCCAGGATGCAGTATCTACATCCTGTGAGTTCGAATGGGTATGGATCATTAATGACCCATTGCCATTCTCCTGGGCAATAAGTTGCCCTTCAGGGTTAGCTTCCGCGAGGCTGTCTAACCCATGTACTAGCCGTTCGGACGTTATAACGTCCGGGCTATACACCAGAATTAACTGGTCACGGCACCAATGTAATGGTTTGTATTACTATTTCCGTGGTTCAGGCCTTACAGATCAGGAAAGAAGGAGTAAGGCGGTAATTCAAGTGTATGCCAACGGATGTTTTACTGCTTAAGACACTTAACGGCTACCCGGAAGATGATGAAGGGGCAGGTAATGTTAATCAAAGATCTTACATGGTCAGAGGCCAGGAGGGCCTCTGACGTAGCGGCTGAGCCCCAGTCTGTATATACGGACCTTGGTGTTCGTCGTCAGATGTCCCCACAGGCATAATATATATATATATATATATATATATATATATATATGGGTCATTCCAGGTTTTACTGGTCAGGTGGCTTCTTGGGCATATAATAGCAAGGGAAACACTTCTACACCACCAATAATATTTTTATTCCTTAGTGGGGGGTCACAGCTAAGATTTCCATATGGTTTGGGTGGGTCTTGGGGCATAATTTATATTCTATATGCATTTAATTATAAATTTTCACGTGGGGTACGTTAATGATAGAGGCTATCTAACCTGGTTAGGGAATATTATCAGTGTTCTTATTATATGCAATTAAGAGGTACCCTAGGGGGGAGTCTTCCATAAAAAAATTTTTCATGTACTCCGGGAATTACCCTTGCCAGGCACATATAAGTGATTTTCAATGCACACCGCAATCATTAACGTACCCCGGGCTTTTGCCTCTAAATAGAATAAAATAAACCAAATACATACAATTCCCACAGTCTATGCTCACTTTTAGAGTAAATACATCATGCCTGAACAAGAATTGTGGCCAAATACAGTCTGGTTTGGCTGTATGGGGGGTCTCTTCGTAAGCGGGGTACGTTAATGATTGGTGGCGGGAAAAACAGCACGGGAAGAGAAAAACGACTTCCTGTTGCCCGGCGGAAGTGGCCTGCATCCGGGTACCGTGTTTCAGCTCAGAGGAGGTCACAGCTTGTTTATAGCTACCCCTAAGCAGAGTTCCCCTGCAAAAGGAACGCCAAATTCGTGAAAAAGGTAAGGAAATTCCACGAAATTCCATGAAATTGCGATGAAATATTGTTGGAGATGTCTGTGGGGGGCCGTAGATCAATTTTTGTGTACCGGAACGATGTATTTTGGATGCTAGGGGGTAAAATGTGTTGCCGGGGGAGGCCTGCGATGCAGCCCGGGGCCCCAGGGTGAAGCTTTGGCCACCCCGGGCTGTATTTTCAAAATTGGGGTACGTTAATGATTTTTCGCTCGGCAAGCAGAATTTGGCCTCTCCTGGCCGGGATGATGTACCCTTGGGTCTAAATTGTTGATAATCCTTTAGAATAGGACCCCCTACGTGTGTAAGATGCATTTTGGGCCATGTTTGGGTGTTTTGAGATGACCCCCCACCCCAATTTGGGCTTGAATGGCCAAATTTCTGCCTCGTCGTGAACTTTTAGGCCCCCTCACAGCCAAAATTGTGCTTATCCCATGGTTTTTTGGGGTTATATTCCTTCTCCTACCTCTATTTGGGCATTTTGGTGTGTTAATCCTCCTGTGGGATCGAAAGCATAGCCATAGTGGCCAAATTTAGGAAGATAGTGTTCGTCGGTCATTAACGTACCCCGGTGGCAAGATGCCTGCCTACTGGTCGCCATCTTGGATTCAGGGGGATGTTTTATGGTGGGTATGTTAGACATGTCCCCCCTCTGTTGTGTTGACCAGGTAAGCTCACCCTTGCACAAAGCCACCACTGCTGAGTGGTTATAAACCTTTGCGATCATTAACGTACCCCCCCTTCTTATTCTGTATTTTCCACACAAGTGGCACTTCCAGTGCACATAGCTCCATCATATTTCACCATGACATGCCCCTATGGTACCTCTAACTCACACAAGTGTCATTAGTTAGATACTGAATACTTTTTTTCCAAAGAATTTTTGTGGTGGGTATATTTCAGCATTTTCCTTATATTTTGTCAGTATAAATTTCCATATTAGCAATTAATCAGCTGATTGAACTTCCGGGGTTACTGTACATCATTTGTAAGCATATAGGAACATGATGAATATTTTTTTCCTATTTATTTATGTATATCTTATCAGTATTCAAACACTAACAAATCCCTTATTATCTTAAAATCTACTGATTTCCTCACTATGAATTACCATATCAGCATAAAAACCTCTGATAAAATCTTTGGCTTTGTTGTACATCCTTTGTCAGCATATAGGAACTTGTTTAATCACTATTTACCTTTTTATTTAATGTATTTCTTCTCATTTTTGCAGATGGCTGACGTAGCCCCCAGTGGCGGTGAAGGCGACCCCCCCCCCGTTGCCCTAAGAGGTGTGTGCGGGAGCACGCTCCCGCTGATGCTCCGGACCTGGAGGAGCAGGAGGACCGGGAGGACCGGGAGAAGGAGGCCCGTCTCCATGCCGCAGCTTCGGTACGATGATGTACCCCCGCCAAAGCAGACTCGAGGTACTTCGGTACGGAACACTCTCCCCGCTCCTGTCGCTAGCACCTCTGCCTGCAAGCGCCAAGGGGGTCCCTCACCCGTCGTGGCTGGCAAGCACACCCGCAAGAACATGGTTCCTGCCCCAGCCACGGCTAACAAAGAAAATGTGCCTCCGTGTGCCGCACGAAAGCGTGCTGCGGAGCGTGCAGTTGAGGCCCCCGTCACAAAGCACATGCGACAGGACGGACCAACCTCACCTCCCGTTTTTGAGGGCGGATCGACAATGGACATTGAGGATACGGCTGTATTCGTGCAGGATGAGTACCAAGAGGGACGGTTTGTCGCCTGCGCATTCCTGCATGAGTCAGACTCCACCAAGGACGCATGGCACATGGGCAAGGTCTTAGCTGTGGACAGTGAGAGTGACATGTATGAGGTCATGTTCCTCATTCATCCGGCGAAAAACCTCACTTGCCACAAGTTCCCAACCAAGCCCAATGTCCAGTTTATATACCATAATACCATCCTTGGCTATGTGAACAAGAAGCGGTATGGGAACTCCACCGTCTGGGGCCACATCCTCCATGATAACACAGTCAAAATGGCCAACATGAAACTAATAAAGCACCGTAAGGAGGAAGACAACAGACTTGCCAATAGTTGCTAAATGGTTCTGTTTGTTTCACACAAGTGTTACATCTCAGTTGCTGGAGTTTTAGCGAGTTTTTAGGATCAATGGTTAAATGACTGTATATATGTATTATGATCTCATTTACCCTCAGGAAAGAGTATTTAAGGTATATAAGTGTATATTTTTGTACTGTGCTGCAAGCGAAGGCCGCGAGAAGTGTTGAAAAAGTTGTGATATTTAATTTTCAAAGTGATATTGAACACCCAAGATGGGCCTTATGTATGTTTAAATGACTCTAGATAGGTAGTACAACCTCTCTTGTGATGGTGTATGTGATAACAATGGCATATGATGGTGTAGAGTTGAGCTGTGGCCATTCTTTGATAGGTTAACGACTGGGGTACGTTAATGATCGGTACGAGCAATTTTGACATTAACAAAGTTAAAATTCTATATTTTCAACCTATCACTTGGTCTGGTATTTCTAACATTTCTATTCAATAGTAGAGGTGTGTGGTTTGTCAAAAAATACTATTTGGTGTATATAAAGATACATTTTAGCACTCCATGACATGCAGATGTTGCGAGAAGTGTAGAAATTTTGTGATATTTAATTCTAAAAGTGATATTGGACACCCAAGATGGGCCTTATGCATGTTTAAATGACTCTAGATAGGTAGTACAATCTCTTTTGTCAATGTGTGTGCAATGCCAATGGCATATGATGGTGTAGAGTTGAGCTGTGGCCATTCTTTGATAGGTTAGCAAATGGGGTACGTTAATGACCGGTAGGAGGATTTTGAGATGGTTAAAGTTCTATTGTTATAGTGCCAGCCTATCATCTTGTATGGTGTTTCTATTATTTGTATTCAATCATAGACATGTTTGGCTTATGAGGAAATACTATTTGGTGTATATAAAGATGCATTTTAGCACCCCATGGCATGCATGCTTTGCGAGAAGTGTAGAAATTTTGTGATTTTTAATTTTCAAAGTGATATTAAACACCCAAGATGGGCCTTATGCAGGGTTAAATGACTCTAGATAGGTAGTACAACCTCTCTTGTGATGGTGTATGTGATAAAAATGGCATATGATGATGTATAGATGAGCTGTGGCCATTCTGTGAGAGGTTAAAGACTGGGGTACGTTAATGACGGTACGAGGATTGAGAGATGAACAAAGTTAAAATTGGATATTGTCAACCTATGACATGGTATGGTGTTTCTAACATTTCTATTCAATAGTAGAGGTGTGTGACTTATCAAAAAATACTATTTGGTGTATATAAAGATACATATTAGCACTCCATGACATGCAGATGTTGCGAGAAGTGTAGAAATTTTGTGATTTTTAATTTCCAAAGTGATATTAAACACCCAAGATGGCCCTTATCAATGGTTAAATGACTGTATATATGTATTATGATCTCATTTACCCTCAGGAAAGAGTATTTAAGGTATATAAGTGTATATTTTTGTACTTTGCTGCAAGCGAAGGCCGTGAGAAGTGTTGAAAAAGTTGTGATTTTAATTTTCAAAGTGATATTGAACACCCAAGATAGGCCTTATGTATGTTTAAATGACTCTAGATAGGTAGTACAACCTCTTTACTCATTATGTGTGTGATGCCAATGGTATATGATAGTGTATAGGTGAGCTGTGGCCATTCTTTGATAGGTTAGCAAATGGGGTACGTTAATGACCGGTAGGAGGATTTT
The DNA here is from genome assembly GCA_949317995.1 of Acholoe squamosa. Classification (NCBI taxonomy): domain Eukaryota; kingdom Metazoa; phylum Annelida; class Polychaeta; order Phyllodocida; family Polynoidae; genus Acholoe; species Acholoe squamosa. The sequence continues at coordinate 17,394,339 of OX439051.1, forward strand.
GAGATGGTTAAAGTTCTATTGTTATAGTGCCAGCCTATCATCTTGTATGGTGTTTCTATTATTTGTATTCAATCATGGACATGTTTGGCTTATGGGAAAATACTATTTGGTGTATATAAAGATGCATTTTAGCACCCCATGGCATGCATGCTTTGCGAGAAGTGTAGAAATTTTGTGATTTTTAATTTTCAAAGTGATATTAAACACCCAAGATGGGCCTTATGCAGGATTAAATGACTCTAGATAGGTAGTACAACCTCTCTTGTGATGGTGTATGTGATAAAAATGGCATATGATGATGTATAGATGAGCTGTGGCCATTCTGTGAGAGGTTAACAAATAGGGTACGTTAATGATAATATGTGTAATATAATGGCCTCTACGCAAGCACCAAGTATGAAGTATAGGTATGATATATCAGGCCAATTCTTATTATTATGTACAGTAGGTCTACTAGAGACAATGGACAGTTAATATAGTCATTGTATGAAGGATTTTGAATGAGCTAGGCTAAAGTTAAAAAATGGTAAAATAAATTCACAAATTTTCACATTTTCCAATTTATCCACCTATGCGTAACTTCAAGAGTTTTCGGGCCTCACTTTAGCTTTTTGGTATACATAAAGTCATGTATTGTACCAGTCTGGCCACAATATTTAGTGTTTCCAGGCCTCTTATTAGTGGTGTTATTCATGTTTGTTTGATTATGATCATTAACGTACCCCCTTTTTAGAAGGTTTTACGGCATTTGCGATAAAAACTGACCCCCTAGGAGTTGGATCCTTGAATGAAACTTTTTAATAAGCCAAGATATAGGGCTATCAATAAAATATAATGTTATTAAGAAATACTGAGTTTGTAGATTCTTGATCCAGGCCCCCCCTGACCAGTAAAACCTGGAATGACCCATATATATACCTTCATTATCAGGAAACCTAGCAGTAATGAAAAGATGTTGTTCTAAGTATTAGTATCTAATACACCATAAAACTATAATAGCCATTACAGTATCTCATGTGGTATCCCTGAGGCGCAAGTGTTATAGCATAGCCATCTTTTATGATGAAGCCAAGTAGATTAAACCGTATACAGTACATCACCTCTTGACCCCAATTCCCTCCCCAGTGGCAAAGTGCTCATTTTCCTCTATATCATCTCAAATACTGGATACATTAAACCTACCCGGGGGGCCTATAAACCTGAGGCCTTTCCGTCGTATCTGACACAAATGAAACTAGTTATGATAGTATTGAAGCAATAATGGACAGATCTATGTTCAAGACATTAGTTCTTACATTATTCCTAACCGGGATGAGTCCGAAATCAAGTCCTGGAAGTAATCTCGATTGGGGCATATACAAGTAAAAATAATACTAATAGATTAAAACAGAGTAAACCAAGGTTCCAGATCATACAGTGGGTCTGCCATTGTTTAATCTGGTACCCAGAGATATAAGCACTGATAATGGTCAGCATGATGGGGACCAGGTGTCACATAATGCACCCTAGAGATGCTGCAGTGAATGGAGGGAACTATCTGGTAGTTATCTCTTCTTAAGAGGCTATGCCTGCTAACAGTCAAATTCAGTGTCTGCAACTTCTCAACTGAAGAAAATCCCATGGCCTTAGCATAGTGTAACGGTGGAGAATACAAACTAGATTTACATATAAAACAACGACTACAAATTTGTTTATCCTCTTATTTCCTTTCAACTGAAATGCCAGAAGCAGATGCATTTTAGTGGGCAGCTGGTGTTAGAGAAGGACATGCATTGAACAGACAGGAAAATGTTGGGATGCCAAGTAAATAGATGTATAGCAGGCATTACTAGTTTGGAGAATCAATAATTATCATGATGATAAAATTTGTTTTTGATAACATTTATTTTGCCTCCATAAAACTTCCAGGACACCTGACGAAGTTTGAATGCTTGCATCATGTTCTGTTTTTAAGTCTAAAATGTTCACTTAGTTTTTTGTGTGTTTTGTTTCTATTGGCACCCTCACTGCCCCCGCCTTTTTGTCCCTATAAATGATATCTCCTATAGAATCTAGCCCTAACATCAATTACTGCATAGTAAAAGGTAAGTCTCTATTCTACAATAGTTCTAGCCCTAAGCAGGAAGCCAACGACCAATACATTAAAGCCTGCAGCCTCATAGGTCTGCCAGCTGCCGGCTTGTGTAAACTTAGGGCTTCCAAGCAGCTCTGAGAAGCTCGGTCCTTCCTGTTGGCACACTTTACTTGCACTCCCTGTATTTTAACCCCAGTCTCAGCCATCACTGGCATGCTGCTGTCCTCTACCATGCAAAAACCATGCAATAGAACGATGTCTGGAGTCTAGAATGTATTTTATTGTATTATATATGGATTAAGCTGGGTGAGAAATATCAGGGATGATATCAAATACTGCAAATAACATAAAACATTTAGTATATAATATTTTCTAGCATCAGAGCACATGTAGCGACAGTCACCTCATGGAAAATGGCTCGATTCAAACTGCTAATGGGTAATAACCTCTAAAATAGGGTTTATAATAAATACTTAATGGTAAATGTCATGATTTGACACGTGTGTTCCCTGCCAGGAGAGGTGGTAATGTCCATACAATCTGACCTATTTTAATTGTAGTTTGAATTGTAAAAGACAAATATTGATCAGTACATGGTCTATGTTATTCAATATGCGATATTTTGCTCAATTAAGGTCAGGATCAGGCTTCATCATTGATGAGGATAAAGCTCAATTCCACTCATGCAGTGTGTTGTGCTGTATTCCATGCCACAGAAAAGTGCAAAAAGCCTTTGGACAGATGTTTTAATGTGCTTATGTATGGGGATGTGGAGTGCTACTCTATTTAGCCTACAGCAAAAACAGTGCTGGCAAAGCTTAAAAAGCTTCCCTTGAGGAGTCAATAAAAGTTGTCCTTTTGAATTTCAACTTTGGAATATTTGATCTTCACTGCATAATAGTGATCAACATTCATACCCCACTGTGTGCGAGAAGAAATTGGCTCAGGCTAATGTTAGAAATAGATAAACTAAAAATGGAGGGTGGGGCTATGGTTATAGATGGAGTTAAGAGTAGGGTTAGCTGTAGGTTTCTAACATATCACATACATGTGTATAGTCCAGGTGAAATATTTTTCGTACCCTCACAAATCATCCCTTCATAATTTCACTTCTCTTTAAGCTTAATAATTTCCTTAAGAAAAAAAAACACAAAACATTTATAACTCAAACAGCAGTATTCACATTAGAGAGGATGTTGTATAAAAGTATAACCAGCATCTGAGCACTTACCAACCAGTTATGGTCCGTACCAGTCTGGCAAAACATACAATGTTTGGATCCAACAAAGGCAAAGACCATATTATATGGATTCTATACTACAGAGCATCTGCAGGGTGGGGTTTAGTCTTTGATGACTGTTTTGTGTATACACCTTGGGTTACAGAGTGCGTAATACTATCTCCTGTAGGATGGACTAAGGGGAGTATTAAAATGGTCCTCCTTGATAGATTTATCCAAATGATAGGCATATGGCTGAATTTTCTCTGAAATGAATCTGGTTGGTGTATATCAGGATGTTAGTGTGTGTATCATCTGAAACCATATAAAGACTACCCGTACAATAAACAATGTCATCTAAAAACATTCATTTTCTTGTGTCAAATGCAAAATAATTGAATTAATAATACTCTTTTCTTCTTGTATTACATGTACCTGCAAAAATCAAAAAATTGAATTAACAACTAATCAACCTTAGGTATAAATCAGCCAACCCAGGAGGGTGTTTCACCACATAACTTACGGCTCCCTCATGTCACATACGGCCCTTTACCTGTTTCTGTTCAAATTTCCACATCCTAGAATCATGGATGCGGCCCTCCACATGTGGAAGTGGAATTTTACCTGTTTCTATTCAAGATGCGGAAATAGAAAATCCCACATACATGCCATATATATGCTTCTCAATACAGAGGGGTAAAGCGGTACCCTGTATGTTATAATGGGGGGAAATGTGGTATGTGGGTGTATTTATGTCCGTATGTCAGCATTTGGGGGAGGCAGGGGAGGAGGCTGTTGACCCCCCCCCCCAAACATGTCATTTCCTGTACTCTGTAAGTCTCTGTACGTCATCTCCATGTCATTCCCTGACCAGGACATGTCCCTGTGCATCATCTCCATGTCATTCCCTGATCAGGGAATATCCCTGTGCATCTTCTCCATGTCATCCCCTGACCAGGGAATGTCCCTGTGTGTCATCTCCATGTCATTCCCTGCTCTGTGCGAGCTCTCCACATCACGCCCTCGCCAATTATTGACTCTCCAAAAAAATATAAAAAAAAACATTTGGGGATTTGTGATTTTTAGTAGCAAAACTAGGGAGCATGTGTCCCCTCCCGACCCCTTAAAAATTTGCTGAGCACTGCTCTTTTAGCGCCCCCCCCCAACAGACCAGGTACCACACCTCCTCCCCTTATCCTTATCTACTCCCCACATCTTTTTACTAACATGTGGTACTTTTTTTTATAACCTCTGCATATGTCACGTGACCCCACATGTGTGACGTCATTAAGGGATTTCCCATGGGATTTCCTGGAATGTAAACTGGTATTTGCACATCCCAGCAAACACGCCTGTACTGGACCGGTACTGGGCCAATAATGGCAACAGTATTGGGCCACTACTGGCAATATGGTACTGGCCCAGTAAAAAAGTGCAATATGGCTTTCTTCCAGGCCACAACTTACAAACATTACTGGCCCAGTACTGGGCCATTTAAGGGTCAGTACTGGCTTTATGCTGACATGCAAGCAAAGGCCCAGTGTATGCCAATATATAGGCATGATATATGCAATGTAAAATAAAAAGTGTATAATTATCATAGTTCAGCACATTTAAAGGCCCCACATTAAGGCTTTCCTTCACATTCTACCCCATTGGGGAAGAGCCCAGATGCAGTGTGCATTAAAGTTGGCCATCAATCTCAGAGTTTGTTGGTTTATGAGATCTGTTTCAGACACACATAAGGTGTTTGGAATGACATGCTTTCTATCCTACCATTGTTTACAATATTTGGTTTTAAACTTAAAGCCTAGTAAGTTTCCAATGAAATTTGTTCCATGCTAAACAAGTTTGTCCTAAGCAGAGAAGGTTTTAAACTTAAAGCCTAGTAAGTTTCCAATGAAATTTGTTCCATGCTAAACAAGTACTGGCATGCTAGAAGTAAGTTGCCATCATAAGTCCAGTACCAGGCCGGCACTGGCATGCCGGCACTAGTATACCATTACAAAACCAGAACTGTGCCAGTATGATTGAAGCTAAATGGCAATGTAATGGCTAGGTACTGGCAGTACTGGCCCGTTACTGCCATTACCTGCGATTACAACGTCAGTAATGGCCTGGTACACGCATGTTTGCTGGGATGTTTATTTTTAATATAGAAAAAAAAAATCTGTATGTGGTATTCAAGATATAGAAATTCCATAAAACATACAGACAGGACACGGCCACCTATCTGAAACACTTTTTCAAATAATTTTTTCTTTTTCCACATAAGGCCGTATCTTATGGTCGTATGTATATATATATCTATAGCTATGTGCTGAAGCATCCTCCAGTGGGGGTTTGGCCACTCATGAAAAAAAAAACAAAAAAACAGAGGGGATTCACATTCCAACATCAATTAGAAAAAGATGAATACAGATCTATTCAGATGCAGTAATCTTATTCACTTAAGGACTGTGCTTCAAATTTGAAGATGTTAGCAGGTTAGGATAAATAATATCTCCATTAGCTTAGCCCCTGTTTAATAATAGCTTTGTACCCCTGCGCTGTTAAAAAAAAATCATTAAATTTAGCATGGAAACCCCATAACATTTTACGGTGATTCACCATACTTTTAAGGAATGGTGATTTCCACTATAATAACAGTGTTTTTCACCCTCCTAAGGCTCACTGTACGGGAATTCTCTACAGTTTTCAATGGGCAATGCAGTTGCCAGTAAATCACCATTTTGTAGGGATTTTTTTTACTGTGTGGTTGATTCAGTGGACCTGTACACAGCAGGGTTACAGGTGGTAGATAACACAGGTATGACGCTATGTGCACCAGGTACCCCCTACACACCTGGTGTATAGTATACAGGTAGAGAGTGTGGTGCTCTCAGGTATCACCTGACACACTATACACACCTGAACACCCATAACTGGGGTCAATTGCACAACAGACAATGATTTGCCTTCCACTGGGATTCCCAAATTGTTCTCAATTGTGCAATTATAGTCATTGGTCATCATGTTTCCGATTTCATATCAATTAAAAGTGTTAAAAGTGGTTATAAGGCATGAAAATTCAGACTACTCAGGGCTACAGTATACAAGACATCTGTATAGTGTAGGTGTAAGAATCGGCAGTAGAGTCTAATACAAATCTCATGTATTCTATTACACAAAACCTATAGTTAAGTCCAGATATCGTTATCATAATGGCATTTTTTTTTACTCATAGAGCAGATTGGTGATAGCAGGATGTATTGAGATAAACAGTCTTGTACCGGTACCCACCTGTAAGAGTGCCTAGCTAAAAAAGAAAAAGAGAAAACAGCAGAAAGACAGCAGCAAACAAACAACAAGAACAAAAAGAAAAGACAGCGGCATACTAACAACAACAGTGAATCGCCTACACCAGTAAGGGGTGCATCCATTGGAAAATAGGTACAGGTATAAATATTTTGTTTGCCCAAAAGCTTCCTACATGGAGAGGAGAGGATAGCTGATAATATAATTTCGGATCACTTGACCTCCTATAATGGGCCACCAATACTTATACAGGTGAGATAAGTACTGTTAACAGATGTCAGATGGGTACTGTATTGATATAATGAGTTTAGTTTACTCAATATGTGATTAGATGTGTAAGGTATACTGATAATACCTCTGGGACATATGATGAAACACCTTCTACACAGAGAGAAGAACACTGATCACTTTGACGCATACTGCACAGGTCACGATTTGTCTCCCACATGACATGTATGAAGGCATGTCGAGTGGGGTTGACACTCTCACATTTGGTTCGTCAACTCTACTTGACATGCATAATGAAGACACGTCACACATTCCTGACCCATGCGCCTGATTGCTAGGTAACACTGTGAGGCAATTATGTAAGGGTCAACAGCAGTCAAGAGCTATGTATCAATGGTTCAATCAAGGCAGGCCTATAATAGAAGGCAGGGGATACAACAAGGCACTTTTTACTAGCTACAGAACTTCTACCTGACTGAGGACCTCTATGCATTCCATAAGACAAGGGCATGGAGGTGCATGGCAATGCCATATGTCTCCATGTACTGTAGATACTGAGATTATAGATTGTGGGTTAGCATACAATCTTTTGGTAATTTCACTGACCCACACATAAGGTGTCTAACCTCTCCTGTTGAATAATCAGGATTGTGGGTGTCTATTTTGATATTTGATAACAAATGCAAATTTAACAGTGAAATAGAATGCACTACCATTCATTGATAGTATTTACAGACCTTAGTGATCTTTTCTTCACAAAAACAAAATGACATAGATACATCAAATGTCTCAAGTCTTGGTACGCTGGGCATCTGTGGTCTGTATAACTACCGCAGGCATAGGGCTCCACCCCCCATCCCCCCTCCCCTTACTTCCTCTTGTGTCAAGGTCAGGTCACAGACAGGGAGAGGGAGGATTACAGAAATATGATCTTGTTATATCAAAGAGATTCTTATCCTACTCCCTTAATTGGGGGTGATTAATGGATGTTTATTCTGCACTTTGTCTGTCTCAGTCTTATTTCACACTCTCCCCCACATATTCAGATAACCTATCAGTGATGACTTCTGCTGGGAGAGTGTGCTCACTCATGCACATCCAACAGTTTCCAACAAGTTGGCCAAGGTTTCCACCTGCAGAATTCAGGGGTAGGTTTCCCGCCAAAAGTCTTGGTAGTAACTCTTGGTAGTGATTAATCCTGGTACCAAAATGGTTGTTTGCCCCATCTAGTGGAATATATAAGAACAATTATGTATGCCAAACCATAACACATCAAGTGCCTTCAATATGGTCATGACCCTAGTCAAGTCACAGATGACATAGCATATTTAGGCATGTCAAATCATATGAGGATTACTGTGTGCTACAGCTGTCATGGTGACATATGTGCACATGTCCCAATGATTGTGTGATCTCTGTGTCAAATCAAGTTGACATGGGTATACATGTCACTTTGTCAGGAAAACCTTTTTTAGTGTATAATATGTAGCATTATAGGTTAATGTAGAGGCATATAGTCCTATTGTGCTGAGAAAACATCATGTTCATAGAGTTACCCCCAGGCACTTTTCCACCCCCCACCCATACACATCCCCCCTTACCTCTTACTCGACCTGAGCTACTCCTTATTGTATCATCTATGCTCCAACACTACAGAAGATCTATATAACACAATGGTGCTAGGGATATTGACCTATGTGACAGCTTGCATGGTGGAAGAACATGGATAGGCTGTCTAGGTGTCAATTGAAGCAAAAGGGGAAAGATGAAGGGAAAAGAGAATGGCATTAGGTTTAATGCAGGAATAGAGGGAACAGATGATAGAGGGGCAATGAAGGAAAAATGAGGTGGTGGGAGATAGCTGGCTCTGTACCAAGCAGGATAAGGTTGCAATGAGGGGAGGAGGTGAAGTGGGGTACATGCAATTCTAACTATAAGTTTCCCTTTCTTCATTAAACTAATGATTTGCATAGTAGTGCCCATGGGTAAATTGTCACCATATAATATAGATTTAGCATTTTCGGCATAATGTATTGAGTTGTATACATTCTAGAAAATAGTGCAAATACAATCATGATAATCATTTTAATTGTATAGATGCTTCCTTGAACTGGACTATGTATTGAACAACATCAGAGGGCATGCCTTTAATGTGCACATACTTCATTCAAAGTAAGGACACATGATATATAAGCAGATAAGTTGGATGTAGATTTGATATCACCAGAAATAGTTCACTTGATCATAGAAAGCAGTATCCGGGAGTATTATACTGATAGGTCAATAGGGCGAGGTTTTTATATGTAGCCATACCTCAGAACATTAAGCACACCCTTACACTCTTTTGAGTGATATATCTCCTGAAAATTGCTTTAGGTCCCTTATATAACTGAATAATGCCACAGATAGTGCCTATAAACACCCCTACATGGGCCCAGTGTATACAAACTGTGATACAGTGCACCAAATGAACTCCTACATCACACACTAGCTGCAGTACACCACCAAAGGATGTTTATTGAATAGGTGGTGTTCTACTGATAAAAGAATCAGCAGAACTATGTACCAGTACCTAGTTCTTTACTGATTAGTTGTTTCCAGTGCATCAGACATATGCTCAGAGTATATGATTGATTTTGCTATCATAGATATACTGAACCTTATAAGTCTTCTAATCACCAAAATGCATCACCAAGATTACAATGAAATAGATCAATTCCTGCAAATACAGGCACCCCCAACTAGCAGAATTGTTTTGAAATTGCCAAATCATGCATTATACAAGAAATAAGTATTAGGGAATGTTATTAATGCTCATTTCATCTCAGATAAATTGCCCAAACTATACAGAATTTGGTATTAGTAGCTGACACTCAGGAAAAAGCTATTCTCATGTTATATTAGTTGTATGCCATTTGCCACACCACAAATCATATATAGAAGTCAGAACCAAGTGCCCCTTATTCTAGGGGTTGTGTGGGATTGTACAGACTTAAGAAATAACCCCTAGTGTTTGCCATCAGCCCAACCTTTTAGGCAGCAGCTTTTGGTTTAATCCACCTACTAACAAAGAGGAGGGGTAAAAAATGAAGGAATCTCATGATACCTTAACGAGCGAACCTTCCTTAAACCTGTAAACCGTATTAAGATAATTATCACAGCTTCTAACTTTTTGTAAGCTTACCAAATACAGTTATCACAATACCTTTCCATGTGTTTCTTGTCAACCGATCTAAAGATAAGACACTACACAGAATGCGAGCAATCTCCCATAATCCGACTAAATACTTGAATAGATGAAAGGAGGCTTTTAACATCTCTTACAATAGAGGTTTAATTCCCCCCCCTTTTTTCCCCTCCCTTTACAATTCACCTGTCATGGCATCTTTCCTTCATGTTTTACTTTGATTCTCATAATCCTAATAAGTTACATTGTTTTACACCTGTACGTCCAGTAAGATATTTATCACAGTTTCTAACAGCTGTAATTCCACAAGTATTCCTATTTTTAGCTGGATACTCCCTATAGAACCCTTAGATTGTTAAGTGTTGTTGGTCCCAGAGGTAAAAGATAAAAGACTTAAACGGTTCTGATCCCATAGTTACAGAGATCCTCCTTTGGTAAGGAGTCTGTCCTTTATTCTTAACCGTAGTGAGTAATCTGATCAAAACACTTTGACTTCTCTCTTACAAGATTATATTCCCCCTTGTTGTTAACCAGCCCCTGTAGTTTTTGTATACAGACTTTGAACGCCTTTATCTCCTAATGTTCCATAATCCTCTTATACATATAAGATGCATTAAGGTCATTATCACAGTTGTTAAACCTGTTATCCCACCTGATACCTTTATCCCACAAGCATTTTTCCTTTTTCATGTTGATTGATCCAGGGGTAGAAGGATCCAGGTGAAAACACGATTAGATCATTCTCTCAGCTATATTAAGAGCCCTGATTGTTTTTGGAAGGGCAGATCACGTCTGCTGTCTCCTTTGACAGCATCAGTGGTAAAAGGGGCAGCAAAAGCAGGAACATGAGCAGCGGTAGGAGCATGTACAGCAACCGGAGTAAGTGCAGCTGCAGCACCAGTAGGAGCAGCAGCAGCAGTAAGTACAACAGCAGTGAGAGTACTAGCTAGTAGTAAGAGCAACAGAATTAGTGTAGAAGGAGCAGTAGTAGCAGCAGCAGTAGCAGCAGCAGTAGCAGCAGCATTAGCAGCAGCAGTAGCAGCAACAGGTGTAGTAGCAACTGCAACACCAGTAGTAGAATTGTAGGTGGAGGTACAACAGCGTAGTAGTAGTAGTAGTAGTAGTAGTAGTAGGAAGTAGTAGTAGTAGTAGTAGTAGTAGTAGTAGCAGTAGCAGTAGTAGTAGTAGTAGTAGTAATAGTAGTAGTAGTAGCAGTGACAACAGCAGTAGAAGCAGAATCAGACATAGTAGATGATTGTAGTAGAAGTAGTACTAGTAGGGGTAACAGAAGAAAATACTAGTAATACCCCCTGTAAGGTACTGTCAATGGACCATTCTGGGTATTATTATTATTTTTCATATTTACTAAATTCTTCGCCATATAAAGCCTAAGCTCTGCCCATGATCCACACTCAATAACCTCCTGTATTCCTCAATAGGAACCAGGATCCTTTAGTCACCACAAACACATTTCCTCCATGAGGCTCTGTGACATAATGTAGACGGATGTAATAACATTCCAATCATATCTACACCCACACAGCCCCGCTGGAGGATGTGGGTTCCACCTGTGGTGCCATATTTGGAATGAGAGGATATTTCACAATCTCCTCTCAATCCTCATTAACATAATCTACCCACAGGTGGCACTCTCTCCTTATGACATGTGTCACTATTCTATTGAGCCACATGAACAGAACATTTCACAATACTGTGAGCTGCTCAGGGCCCTTAGTATATAAGGTAGCTTGAGCAGCTCCCAACCTATCTATTCCAAGCTAACTACTCCAAGCTATCTATTCTAAGCTATCTATTCTAAGATCATCTCTCCCAACTTACACCCTACACCTATACCTAGAACCTACGACAGGTTGAGCTATAGGATCGGAGGCAGAGCTTAGATCTTGGCGAGTGTTATCATTGTTATCACCTTTATGAAACACTCATGTCAGCTATGCAATAAAAGGATCAACTGAACTTCCCTGGATTCCGTGTACATTCACTTTACCACATGTAACCGTCCGTTGACACGATGGTGGATGAACCCTCCAAGAATATCCCACTACCAACCTCTCATTAAACACGAGCAATAGTGAGACATCACCTAAGGAGCCAGCTTCAAAACAACGCACCTTTATATCACCTGGGCTAGACGCGCCCAACCAATCCACAAGTGATACTACACACCACTTCCAGAGGCAGACTTCATCACCTGACGCCTTCAAAATGACCCAGCTATACCCACCCGACACACCTAGGAACACCACCCCTGGTAGGAGCTATACAGCGCCACGATCTGACGCTTACAGCGACAGCCCCAGGAGCAGCCGCAATGATTAGGATTCAGGGAACGGAACTACAGCACCTATAGTCACCGCCCCCCACCCTACAGGACCCGACCACACGACCGCCCACCACTACTCCAAAAGTTAACTCTCAATTGACTCTCACACCTCCAGGACTCTTGCACTGACAATGAGGAGCACAGCCAGGATACCTCGATTCTGGAGCCTAAAAGCAAGTCTGGTCAATATGGACAGCAAGGTAAGGCCATTTTTCGTTGATACAGAATTGACTAAGAGTGCAGTATCTGTTAACATGGACAACCACTTGTATAGAGCTCTCGTTGATTCTGGCGCCTCCTTGTTTTTATTAACCAGAAATGGTTGATAGAATAGCAAGCACATGTTAGGAACCTTAGACTCACAGTGTTACTGGCTGATAAAACCCTTTTCCTCCAAAAACATCCTACAATGTCTATAGTTAGAGTATAGGCATTGCCCCCCCCACCCCCCACCCCAGCCCTACACACCAATCTATTATTCCTAACAAACCCACCCATGGTAACCTTCTTACCACCCTTATAACAGACATACATAGAACCAGTTAGACACTATAGGCATATTTTTTTTCGTGTAATAGATGTTCCCTCTCCATTTCCCATATATTATTTCAATGGAGAGTACTCATTAGAACCACCAAATTCACCTTTTTTATGTTTTATTTTTCCACAAAATTCCAATTATTCCCTCCAACACATCAAAACCTTAGTACCACAACTATGTGGGTGACATTGCCAAAAATTTTATTTAATTTTCTGAAGGCTCAGGCAGCCGTAAACTGGATGATCTGGTTGGCACGCCACATAAATTACCCACGGTCACAGCGTACGCTCGGTTTGTGTCCCATTAAATTGGGGCATGCATGCGCCGGTTTGTTACAAGCTCAGGGCTCCTCTATACCCTAAGGTATTACCAAATGACGGCCTACTGTAGGAGCGCAGTTCTCTTGCATCCTGATCCGTGTTTATACCTCTGTTTACCATTGGTACTGGAATGTTTGGTGAGACACTTAATGAAATAATATTTCAGCATGGTTCCCTGCTGTGTTAACATAACAGGAACAAGTGCACCCCAGCAGGCTGACTAAACTCAGCGCCACAACCATCAACCCCCCTTTCATAACTACAATATTCAGATCATCCAATGATCATCCGCACCCCATAAAGGTCCATTAAATTTGCATATCACGGTGATCAGGTGTATGCAAAACAACCAATAGCTAGGCCTCGTGCCATATATGGGTGAGACATACCTCATCGGGAGGCATGTAATGAGGAATTAGCCAACCTCATGAAGTGCTTATAAGCCTCACCCTACCCCCATATTTCCCACTTCCCAAACAATATACCAAACTTACCAAACCCAGTCACCATTTGGAGCAAGTATCCGGAGACCACAGGGCCAAATGCCGAGGCTGCCATGCAATCAGCCCAGGTAGGTTTTTGTCTTATGTGTCCATTAGTAGCGTCATCAATCGTTCTAGCATGACAATGATGGATTATGCCATCATGTGACCCAGATACCCATTACATGCCAATGGTAGTGTGCGCCCAGAGTGCTTTGTAAAATGTGATAGTTGAATTCGCAGTCCACTTCATACCTTTCTACGACGACCTGACCACTTTAGATCTTACTTATTAACCTTTTGGCAACACCCCACACACAACCCATCCTACATCAGATTACCCATTTATTTATTACCAATTTTTAAGCCTTAAGGCACCAAAGTCATATGGACTCAACCCAGGGTGGCCCATCCATAGCCTTTTAGGCCCACATGGCAAATAGGAGTAAGGCCATGGATCTGTTTGGCAAGCTGTTCATTGTTATCAAGCCAAACGCCCCCACCACTGTATTGAACCATCTTAGCTCACTAATCACTAAAAACTCTTACAAAAGAGTCAGGGTAAAAATACATCAATTACTAGCCATAGATTAACCTAACAAGCTAGTCTATTTTAGAAATTATGCCTACCAGTGTCCTATTAGCAACACACCCCAAACAACAACCCCCGAAAATTTTGTACAAAACTTTTCATTTTTCCGACCCAAAATTCACCGCGCCCCACACCCCACCTTTTTCTCTCACACAAAACCAAGCCCCCCACTCAACCACCCAAGCCCCATTTCCCCCCCGAATCAAAATTTGTATGAGTCACTATTGCAGTAGAGTATATGTGCACTGGCAAAATCAAAACAAACCGTTTTGCCAGTATACCCGTAACCATAACAACAGGGGAATTACCCGCTCTATTTATAGAACAGGTGTCCCCACGCTGTAATAGTGAATGCCCGGCGAGTTTAGCCACGGCATCGTCCCCCGATCCAGGAGAGCATACCAGATAGAAGGCTCGGGCCGAAACGGCGGCAAGCATTTAGGGCTCTGCTAAACCCCAAGAAGCCCAGTGTCCCAACTATCTATATATGTTGAAACTCAACCTGGCTGAGAGGGCCACATACATAGTCTATGGTAGGTAAAATTTCGACTCACCATTCCAACATGGCCGGCTCCGGTTCATGATGGAAACCACCGTCCCACCTCACTAACTACCGGCCACCCCCACAATCATATAACTTAGGACCGTCCCAAGGTTATACCCAAATGTCAGTAGTGTTTGGAAGATACCATCACACTTATGTGGGGATGGCAGGTAGCCCTTACACATACGCCGCAAAGACGCTTATGTGGGGATCGCCCCCCCCCATCTAGCCTACCCTCCACCCCCCCTCCCCCCCCCCGCCCCACACTGAACCCCCCAGCCTCCGCAAGACGCCCAAAACACACCCATACACAGCCATCTTCAACCACACTGAGCTAAACAACATCATAGCCACAGCTAAGCCTAACTAACACAATAGATCGACCTGCGCTAATGTTCATCAATGTTGACACCGGCTGCTGCGCCTGGTCCGACAACTTTCGCGCCATACGCGGCAGCCCGGCGCCATCTTGGTTTCGTTTTAGTTACCGAAACTGACAGACGTCACGGCCGTCACCATGACTACCATCGGTCATGAGTAGTATATACATGCAAAGTCAGCGCAATGGATTAGCTACTAACTAGGTCATGACCTACTGGTAGACCGGAAGTGACCTAGTTTTAACCAATCAGAGGGCTGGATTTGACAGGAAGTGACGTCATAAGGTAATGACCTAGTTTTTTCGACCAATCAGAGAGCTGGATTCCATTTGACCTAGTGACCTGACCTAGTTGCATAAATTAAAAGAATTGCGCAATACCTAGGGTTGACCTACTTGCAAACCGGAAGTGACCTACTAACCTACTTGCAAAAACGTATGACCTACGTATGAGGGTGCATTGCGCAATGCTTGTAAGAATTTACACAGTGTTCTGATGCAATACTTTTATGGATTTACGCAATACTTATGACTCATTTTGTTATGTCTCTTCATTTCATGCATTAAAATAAAACACAACTCATCCATTTCACATAACAGATTATATTTTTATTAGACACAATATTTACAGATGAAGACAGATTTTCCATTTCCGGGGCATGCACATATACTACAGAAACATTTGTTGTGTGTGAATTTACTTGCTTGATACCAGCTTTGACCAGTGAGATCAGTTTTCCATGTGTTGTGGAAACAATAACTGTTAAGTTTGGCTATGTTAGATATAGCATGCTCGAACAAAGCCTGGGCCAGGAAGTGAGTTTGACTGTTTTTGGGTCCAGGTAAAAGACCAGATAAAAAACCATCCTTAAAGTTTACCTCAAAGGAGAAATGATTTTTCACTCCAGGTATACTTAAGGCGTGAAGTTCCAGTGAGACCTGCAGACATGTGAAACAAATAGTTTTAGCAATAGCAGATACTTCCAGTTTACAATTACACTGACAAAACACTCCTACTATGGGATTACATTCTAACTCTTGGAGAGTAAGAGCAAACTTTCTTACACTTCCTAAAGTGTACCTTGTGTAGTGTCTTGGGCAGCCAGGTTTAGTGTGCAATTGATATACTCCTATACACCAATCATGCAATATCAAGTTAACTTTTTTCACTCGACAATAGTACATGCAGTTTCTGTAGGCGTCCCAAAAAGCTGAAGAGAAATATTTGTACATTTTAACACTAGTTATACAGTGGGCAACAGTGTCTGGTTCAGCTCCTCTAAAATAACAAATGTTTTCTGCAGGTATTATTTCCCAAAAGAAATTCTCTGAACATCCACATGCTACAGAACTTATATCATTGTCAGGTGTTATAGAAGAAGCTTGATTATATGAAGCAACACTTTGTAAAACTGGACGCATGTAATAGTCATAAGGTGGAGTTTCTGTGGTTTGCTCCACAAGCATAGCTTCTAAACTTTCTATGTTAAAATGGTTGCTTAAATCTAACCAGATACTAATAATCTGGTGAACGTGACGCTATGAGTCAAGAAATCTGGTTCCACTTTTTTCTGTTCCAACTTAATTTCTTCAGCGCCGGATTTTTTTTAATTTTTGTGGTGAACATGTACAGCGTTCACTTTTGTGAAAAGTTTTTTTTTATTTTTTGGGTGATACAGTTCACTTTTTTTTACTTTTTTGTCAGTTTTTTTCATGATACAGTACACATTTTTTACCTTTGTTGTTTATTTGAAAAATGTTCATTTGAACAAAAAATATTTTCCAGTTTAACACTGTTTTCTATGGAAAAAAAATGTTCATTTGAACAAATGTTCGTTTGAACAATTGTTCAAATGAACATTTTCCATTTTCACACTGTTTTCTATGGGGAAAAAATGTTCATATGAACAAATGTCTGTTTGAACAATTGTTCAAATGAACATTTTCCAGTTTAACACTGTTTTCTATGGGGAAAAATGTTCATTTGAACAATTGTTCCTTTGAACAATTGTTCAAATTAACATTTTTCATTTTAACACTGTTTTCTATGGGGAAAAATGCTCATTTAAACAAATGTTCGTTTGAACAATTGTTTAAATGAACATTTTTCATTTTAACACTGTTTTCTATGAAGAAAAATGTTCATTTGAACAATTTTTTTAAAATTTTTTCTTTCAACAAAATGTACAACTGGAAGTGAAACTAGAAAAAGAAACAATTTTTTTTATATAGAAAGGGGTAGGGTGCTTACACCGTCTTCACATACTTGTCTCTTTATGTACTGATAGGTTAGACCTTGTTTCCTTTGAGAGTAAGTCGTAACGCTGTGGTTAACTACTTTAAATCCTTTGTTGACTACCGTGACAACATTTTCACTGTCCAGTACTTCTTTGTACTTGTCAGTGGTCAGGGGGTTTTGGTTTTGAATTACAACTTTGCAACTCATTTTAACAGGCACATTCACTCCTGTGCCTATGTAACATTTGGAGTTTAAGGCAGTCATTTCATCACCTTCCCACTCCACTTTGAATAACCCGGGGGTTCTCTTGTCAAACGCCAGACGACTCTTACAGCATGGTTGAGGCAGCCACAGCTCACCCAAAACTTTGGTCTGAACATAGGTCTCTCTGTGGTGACTGTTGTCACATGATTCAGAGGGCAACCATTTGTGACGTTCTCTGAAGAAAGCTTCACGTCTTTCAGGAATAATTACGTCTTCTATGTTCTCTGCACTTAAAGCAAAGTAAAAACTGTCAGTGTCCATTTCACACATCTCAAAATCTTTCTCGTCTATGTATTCAAGGAGAAAGTCGTAATAGAAAGCCAACATTTTAAGTTTGGCATATTGGTATACCATGAACCCTATTTGAACTGGGAGGTCGTAGGTAATGGAGGTGGGCAAACAGGACAGTTCTACCGTGTTGTCACTTATGTCTTGCACATCTTGCACTGACCAGTGCATGGCCAAACGTCTTGCCTTAGAGGGGTGAAGATACTTTGTTTGAACAAAGTTTTGTTTGTTGCATATGGTTTTTCCGTATGAACCATTTCCCAAAAGTTTGTACAGATCTGACAGAATCTTACAGTCTATGTTTTCATCTCCCTTCCTCCTAGCTTTGGTCACTTCGTTCATGAAGGGTAAAAAAGTCTGTTCTGGTGTGTATTCTATGAGAAGGTGTACTGTCGTAACTACCAAACCTTTCTCCAGGTACCACTTCAAGAGAGGAGTTCCCAACAAAATTCCCTCTGCGTGGTAGCTGCCTATAAGTTGGCGTTGCGGTTGTTTCAGCTTACCTGCTGCTTCCAGGTAACGTTTCATATGTTCACCTACGTCATTTTTTCCTACTAAACAGTTTTTGAAAATAGGTGTCATTTCACTGAATTTTTCTTTCAAAGATTCAGGTGTTTCTATGTCTACCTGGATAAGTCCAAAAGTTGTTCCTCTAGAAACCCCTCTCAGTATTTCATCCTGACTTTTTCTGCCTTGGTACAATGGTCTTTTAATTTCCCATTCACTTTTTGTTTTTCTGCACGAGTTTTCAGTTTTTTCTTTCAGCCACATACACTCATACTTTTCCTCTACTTGGTAACCTAACGACTGAAGATATAGGGTAGTCAAAATGGTATTTTGTTTTTTTTCTTCTAACCATGCCTTTCCATTGGGGTCTCTCAAAACTGATTTAGTGAGGTGACATATGTGACCATGCCAGTAGCACCCGTGAAACTGGTTTACTTTTTTTGAAGCTGGATCATAGCCGTCCACTTTTATTTTCCTTGAACCCAATACTACTTCCCCGTAGTTGTATTGGTGTAATATCTTCACTTTGTCTGTCACAGTGTTGTATCGCAACCATTCTGTGGCTGAGTAGCTAATCTGTTGACTGCAGACAGCTTGAAAATCGTTTTCTTTCCTGCGCACAACATAATAACCTGTGCAGTGTTCTTCACCCATGCACTTGAGGTACAAGCTGTTAGCATCTACCCCTACTATGTGTCTGCATACTTTGCTTTGTGGCCCGTATTTTTTTTGTCTTATTCTTGTTTCTCCACTTTTGTGATGTCTGTGAAAAATAATAGAGGGACCCCCTACTAAGTTGCGTCTGAGCAAGGAGTGAACATCCTTTTCTTTCTCACCAAAAAGAATGTAAGGTGTGGCATTAGGTGCAGTGTTGTTGAAAAGAAACTTCAAGGTTAAACCTGGCAAAGTTAAACCGTCTTTGAACATGTCTACCCCACGATCTATAAAAAATTTTGTGTGCTCGTTTATGGCTAAAACAAAGGGTTTAACGTCCAGGTTGTTGTAATATATCAAGTAGTCCTTCATAGTTTTCATTTTGTTTTCTGTCCAGACCTTTTTACATTCAAGATAATCTTCTTTGCTTATTCCACCACCCGACAAAGAACTGTAGAAGCAGTGGCGTGGAGGAAGAGCTTTGTTGTTCAGTTTTCTTATGTTGTCCATCCACTCGTAGGGAAAAAAACCTTTTTCAGCTTTCCCTTTTAGAAAGGCTTTCAGGTAGTTTGCGTAGGAATAACCTGGTGCCAAATAGTTGAACATGTCAAGGAAAAGAAGATGGTCTGTGTAGACTGCTATGTACTTGTTGCATTTTTTTATGGTTTTCATTTCTGTCTTGTCTGTGTCTATAAAAAAAGAATGAAATTCCTTTTTTATCAAATTAATGTCATGCTTTCCAGAGTTGAAACCTAGAACAGGGACTCTTTCTATGTAGGTAAGAAGTTTTTCCTTCACTTCAAGAACATGGGAGATTTTCTTTTTTGGATTTTTTTTGTTCTTTGCTGGAAAAACTTTGCTAGCTTTATGTTCTAGTTCCTTTTGTTTTTCTTCTAGAGAGTCTAGTTCGTCTAAAACATCTCTAAAATTCTCTTTCACCTGTTCTCCTATCAGCTGCCCCAAGTTGTTTATGTGTTTCAACACATTTTTAACCAAAGGATCGTCGTCCCTGTTGGAATTTCTGACAAAACACACTGGTTCTGTATGCCCAGGAAAATCAGAAGCTACACTGGCAGAAAGGGGTATGTGAGTTTTTTCTATCACAGTGTTAGCATTTTCTGGGGACGAATTTTCAGGTTGGACGAAATAGCTTTCAAAGTCAAAAACAATTTTATAGGGGTATATTTTTTTCTCAGGTGAACAAACTATTCCCAGTTCCTCTAAAACTTGAAAAACTGTTTTGGATGGATTGTAAGCTCCACCTTTGTACCTGAAGCTGACTTTGGTGCAATCTTTTTTCACCCCATTGTGTTGTTTCAAAAGGAAACTACGAGTGAAAACTTAATGACACTTTTCACAGGGGTACATTTTACCATACAGTCCCATGTTAGTTATTAAACTTACATGGTTTCTGTGTAAGTTCAAGTTCATGATTTTTTTGGATGAACACATGTTTGACCTTATAATTTTAGGTCGCCCCTTTCTTTTACCAAAAGAGGGAAGGCAAAAAATTCTTATGTTAAATTCAAACATTTTTTCTAACCTGTCTAAATCTTTTATGTCAACACCCTCAAAAGTCTCCTTGTTCACCCCTGGATAGGCTTCAAGGAAAAGCTCTTCAGTTTTTTCTAAAGATTCATACAGGAAGAAAGACAGACATCTAAAGAAACACAAGTTGTCCTTGTATGCCCTTTTGGTTTTAGGGTCTCTGTGAAAGTGTTGCATTCCTCTTTGTCTTAAACCTGGTGGAACAGTTTTCATTTTACCTAAAAGATATTCTCCTCCCGTAGCCCTTATGAGGGTGATGTTGGCGTTCACGTTGCCTATTACACTCCATTTAGTAGAGGGTCTTTGAGTGTCTTCTTTAATGTTGTTTTCTATTAAATCTAAACACTCTGCAAAGTCTTTGTCGTCCCTTATAAAAATGTAAGGGTTTCTATGACTTTCACTGTCATAGAACAAAGACGAGTTGTTGGCAGAAGCATGAAAGTACATGACTTTCTCTTCTTCTTCCTCCTTAGAGGAAGACAACAACCTTCCAAAAGAGACAGCCACTTTGTAAGCCATAACTTGATTTCTATGAATAGAGGTAAGCGCCTCTATTACCTGTTTGGCTCCCAAGTCTTTGTTAAAACTTGTCATTCTGACGTTGAAAATGGACTGAAGCTTACCAAGCACAGCCAAACCTGAAGCTATGGACTTGAAGTTGTCACGGTAACTGCTTTTATGCAAAGAATTTATTTCTATTTCTTTTGGAAGTTCTAAGCTGTCGGAAAAAGTTTCTCTTCTACAAGAATCTGAGTTACATAGAGTTTTTCCACTGTTTTCTACAGTAACCAAACGTGGAGGTCTAGGGGTGTTACACATTGGACAGTTGACGGTGTAAAGTTGTTTTACCTTTTTGGGCGGCATTTTTTTTTTTTTTTTAAGGTTTCTTTTTCTTGTTTCACTTTATATTCAATATACAAACTTATAACTAAAACCTAACCTAAGTATACATGGAGTACATTTAGAACTTAAACCTACGCTGGGCTATGTTGACTGAAGATGGAGTACATTTAAATCTAACTACGAATTAGCTGATATACATGATAATGTAAAAGCACTAAACAAGGAGCTGTTGACCAGACACTATACAAAGTTGACCACTTACCCAGAGTAGAAATCGGTCGTCTCGTCTAGGAAGGGACCAACTCGTGATTTTATGTCCTCCAGAATGAAGGGGGACACAGTGTGTCCGCAGTGTGTGGCTGAGGGGGGCATCCTGTAGCTGGAAGACACCGAGGCGTTCATCTCCTCCACGTAGCTGGTTGTTCCTATGTGAACTTTAGGAGTTCCCTTGTACAAGTTTACGAGGATCATAGCCCGGCCTCCACTGGGGTCGGTGCAGTCTTGGTTCAAGGACAACAAAAGATTATCCACCTTCCTCTCTCCAAGGGCAGCTAGGCGGTGTAACTCCTTGTACTTTCCAAGGATGCACTCTATCTGGTCCACTAAGTTCCTGAACTCACGCGCCTCTAGGTTTAAGCACCGCTCGTAAGGTTTGTCCAGGTAGGTCCTCAAGCATACTCCCCTGATGCTAGGTTCCCTGTATATTTCTATGCAGGCGTTGTTATCCCCTTCCGGATAAAAAACTTGGTCGGGGGCAGGTGACTTTTCTTGGAAACCAAATCGAGCAGGCCATTTTTTTGCCACCAAAGGCACTGACCTGAAGCCCACAAGCTTGCTGGAAGAACTGGGGGCAGTGCCCTCCCCAAACTTTTGCCTGTGTGACTTGTCTTTAGAAGAAGGAACACCTGGGACAGAACCAATTGGCTCGGCACCATAGGATGAAGTCGCTGAGGAAACTGAAGCAGGGGTAGAGACAGGGGTTTTCTTGTGGTAGGCGCGCTTCTGTCTTTTTTTCTTAGGCTCCCCTTCTCTCTCACCGGAACAGTTTCTTTTTTCCGGCGGGCTTTTAAGAAGCAGCTCCTCTACCGGAACCGGGAGAGAGTACAGAGGAGAAGGGCCGGTCAGATCTATAACCTCTACCTGTGAATACCCCCCGCGGTGAGCAGGTGAAGGTGTCCCTTGTGTTAAGTCCACCACTTCTATGGGGTTGACTGCCGATGATGAGGTTGTGAGGTCTATGACCTCTGTTGGACTGACCTGGGGAGAAGGTTCCTCCGGAGTCACGGGCGAGTAAGAGGCGGACGTAGGTGCTTCAGTGGGGGGTTGGTAGTTCAAAGGTGCCGGGGGATTGATGTATTCCCTGATGTCAAAATCGTTGTCGCCAGCTTCCTGAGGAGTGCGATCCCGGACGCGATCCAGGAAATCAGTGATTTCGCCATGAAGAGCTGCAAGAGCGGCTTCCTGTTCTCCTGCATCAGGCACTTCAGTTGGAAGCCGAGCAGGAGTTGCAGGTGGTTTATCAGCTGAGGCTGGAGAGGTAGGAGGAGGGGCGATGCCCGACGTCTTTTCCACTGTCTGTTTAGAAGTAGTAAAAGTCAGTGGAGCCAGTTTTTTAGCTCCTCCTCTCCTGACACTAAGTCCCGTCTTCATGCGACCAGGCATTGTTCTCCTTGAAGATGAAAGGGTGGCAGGGCTGGAAGGTGCAGGAGCAGGACGGCGAACAGCAGACAAACGTCAGAAAAGGTTTGATGAAGATCGAGCAGCTCAAGCCTTCTTTATAGTAACTATCCTGATACGATCCTGGGACGTTCCCTTGTCGTTCAGATAACGTACAACCACGTCCATGAGTCGTAGATAACCGTGCTTTTCCATTCGTAGTATGTTTTACACTTAGACAGTGTTGTTTTGGAAAAAAGTAAAAAACTTAACTCAAATAAAAAAAACGTGATAACGCTCAGTCAACGTTCAGGGGGAGGCTTGTAAAACGAATCTTGTTGTTACCATTCTGTGATTAACGCAGACCATTTGTCATTTATCAGAACTAGCTTCTCTCAAGCAGACATGGCTAACTTTTGTCCTTTGCCTTTGTCTTTGACCGTAGGTCACAAAAGGCGTCAGGAGGTGTTTATTTCAGACATCAGGAGGGGCGTAGAAGAAGGTAAGGTGTGGGCTGTGTGGAAATTCTGTCCTGAAAATTTGAACAGGGATCTTTACATCCCTCCTAACTGTAACTTCAAACAATGCTTCTTGCACAACCAAACCACTGCATTGGTTCCTAGTGGGCCATCTGTGAAAAAAACTTATCTCAGAAAATGGGGAAAGTTTTTTTTCAGGTGTTCTTTTGGTAGTTCAAAAAAATTCATCTCAGACAGACAAAAACCCTTTTTTCTAAGGTATCAACCTTTGGGGGGAGGGCCTGGTAATTCAGTTTTCATCGATTCTACTATGGTGAAGGCTTTAATTAAAGCCACTTTACTTCACCCAGACAAAATTACACACTCTCTAGGTTCCAAAATTTTCTATGAAAGAGGATTCAGGACAGAGATTGGACACAATTACCATGGGTGCTGTCATGTTGTGAGAGTTATAACTGAAATAACTACCTCCCATGAAAAAGGTCAGCTGAAGGTGGTAACAGCCTACCCCGTATCTAATTTTTGGTCCTCCTAATTAAACTGAACAAAAATAAACGATGATCCTCCGGGTAAGGCCCCTGGGCTAAACCCACCCTTCCACATGTTTTCCCCTCTTTTCAAAACGCTCAGGCACTGACCCTGACGTTTGTTTCGTCCTTGAGCAATAAATCATTTCAGGAAAGTGCGATAAGGAAAGACTGACAGGTTTCCTATAAAGGTTAAACAGGGACTAAACCATCATTATTTGACACAACAACCTTCGCCCTACCATGTCGCGTTACTCCCTGCAGCGTGTATTAGAACAACGTCACCCCGACGACACTCAAGTTCTGACGTACGTGAGGGAAAGAAATGAAATTATATGTTGCTCTTCAATTTGTTTCAGGTACGTGTGCAAATACTTGAAAGAATGTGTTCTTCACCGGAAAAAATTATACTTAGTTTTTTCTTCAGTAGAATCAAGTTTTACATCCAAAGACAGAAAAACCTTGAGGAAAATGGTTTTGAGTCATAACTTGTCGAAATTTTCAGCGGTGGAAACCTTGGGTTATGCCCTGAAGCATGGAAGAAAGGGAAAGGGCCCACTGAAAAACCCCTTCCATTTGGAAGCATTGAAAGCGGCAGAAGAGCATCACGCCAAAGAAAATCCCCGCCAACTTAACCAGCGTCTTCATTTCTTCATGTCTATTTTGGAACTTCTAGCTGAGTGCTTAGAAACCAAAACTTTGTTTTCCTCCTGCCCCATATTTCACATCCCATCATCGTCCCTGGATCGTTTCAGTGTAGAGGAGAAAGAAAAAGTTTGGTTTTATCTGGCTATGTGGTGCACCCAGCTTATCTCCCTTACTCACTGTTTTCACCACAATCAGCTCGCTTTACACTCAACATCATAACAAATTTAAACGAACGAAGAACAATGTAACAGGCTTACCTAAACAGGGGGAAGGGAATGGAAGAGATATATAGAATAGGGTAGAATAGGGTAGGATAATATAGGGTAGGGTAGGGTAGGGTAGGGTAGGGTAGGGTAGGGTAGGGTAGGGTAGGAATGGGTTGGGGTGGGTTTAAAAAACTATGGGGTGGGGGGGTGGGGGCACCCCTCAAGTATGGGGGGTTTGGGGCTTGTTGGCCCGGGCTGGCCGCCAAAATAACCCACCTAACCCACCCACCCACCCACCTAAACTACCCACCCACCTACCCTACCCTACCCTACCCTACCCTATATAAGTTAACTGTATGCTTTCTAGCCTGTCATAACCTACCTGCCTACCTACCTGCCTACCTACCTGCCTACCTTACTTGCTGAACACCTTTTTTTTGGTTGCTATGGAGTTTCACCTTTCGGACGAGTTGTTATTCAAGATCAGTGAAAAAATATCGGAAAAAGACTACCCTCGATTAGGGGTTTACTTAGGACTTAGACTAAGTTTAATGGATTACATGGAAAAAACACCGTCTCTTCGTTCTATGGGGAGAGAAATGCTTATTTCATGGAGCAGAAAGAACGTGCGTTGCAAGTGGATGGTATTAAGACATGCATTAAGTGACATAGGTCGTTACGATCTGACTGATTATTGTAGATGGTACATGGGATATTACAACGTAGTGGACCATTGTGAAATACCTCCAGAACAGTGGAAAGTTGATACTTTGTTCGTCAACCTGGCAGACAAGTTAAAAATGCTTGACTGGAGGAAACTGGGAACTCAACTTGGATTGACCGACCACGAACTTGACGTCATATCCACCCCTGTTCCAGGGAAAAAAGGTGTCACAAATCCTGTTTTCGAAGTCCTAATGGTTTGGAAACATAGAGAAATATCTGATCCAAGCTGCCTTATAGCCAGTCTAAACAACATGGGACTTTTTGACGTAGCTCTTTACGTGGAAGGTTTGAACGAGGGTTCTACTGATTTAAAAGAGGACGAGGTTGCTCCTTTGGTCACTTTGGTTTAAGATATCGTCCAACATGGATCACAAGGAAAAGGAGATCATTTTTGACCCACGTCTACAAAGCCCCTTCACAATGATCATAGCTGGACCTACTTCTTGTGGAAAAAGTCAACTTGTTTTCAAGTTGATTAAAGGTGTAGACGAGCTTGTAACTCCAAAAATACACGACATATACTACTGCTACAGCCAATGGCAAGATGGATTCGACGAAATGGTAAAGTTGGGGGTTAAGTTCAACAAAGGTCTTCTTTCAGAAGACTTTTTGTTCGAGGATAAAAGAGACGTGACTAAACATGGACTGGTCGTAATAGACGATCTCATGGATCCCGAGTACGTTCCCACCATAATGAAACTTTTCACTGTGGGCTCTCACCATCGCAGTTTAAGTATAATTTTTATTACTCAAAACTTGTTTTTCAACAATCCTGCCTTCAGAACCTTGAGCTTAAATGCACACTACCTAGTTGTTTTTAAAAACCCTAGAGACATGAGTCAAATAGGGCACATCAGCAAACAGGCCTTTCCAGGACAGAAATCCTTTTTGACGGAGGTATATAACTCAGAAACCAAAGAGAAACATTCATACATCCTATTGGACTTTAAGCAGAGCACACCTAACAAGCTTAGGGTAAGGAACAGCATAACAACTCCTTGGAACACCTTGGTTTTCATTCCTCAAGCTTCAGCTTCGAAAAGAAAAAGATAGAATGGTGACCAAAAGATCTGCTTCTGGAGGAAAATTTAAAACAATAAGGAAACATTACCACTTGTTGAAACAAGTGTTCCTCGGCAGAGTGTTCCCACATTATCAAAGGCCTCAGTGATGAGGTCATTAGGTTGATGAGTCAAATTTGCGTCAACGTAATAAACAAAAACCTGTTGCGTAACGAGTCAGACGCAGTCAAACGTTTATCACCCTACAAGAAAGAACTCAAGTCAGTCACAAGGCACAAGGCTACCGTTAAGCAGAAGAGGAAAACCTTTGAGCAAAAGGGTGGGTTTTTGGGAACCATTTTGGGTCTGGCCTTACCCCTGATAACAGGTCTCATAGGAGCACGTTGATAAAAAATCATGTCTTATTCAAGGATGGCCCTCGTAAGGGCGGATCTCATTCCCCGAGAAAAAATCCCTTCTTTTGTTAGTCCTTCCTCTCCTCCCCAGCCTGGACCTAGTGTTCAAGACCAGTACTACAGCACTCAACTTTTAAGAGAAGGTTTAACTCCTGATTCCAGCCTGGTTCAAGTCCTGAACCACCTTCAAAGTAAAGCACACGAGGTGCTTAACTCTCCTAACCTCAAACTGAAGGAAAAGTTAAGACAGTACAATCAACTTATGATAAAGTCGGGAATTTTAACTAAAAAAGCCAAGGCCTTAGGACAACGTAGGGAAGGTCCCTATCCTGGTCGAGCAGTAGGACAAGGCCCTGCAGGAGCAGCAGCAGCTAGGGGTGTGAACAATTCTTTAGAAGACACCGACGACGGCGACGACGATGACGACACTTTCACAGAGACTAGAGACGATCCACCACTTCCTGACGATTCAGACGGAGAGAGTGTAGACGAATTCAAAGGGGAGGAAGGGTTTAAACCTCGTGCAAGAGACAACACAGAGGGTATGGACGCCGACATAAAAGAAAGAATACCCGCAACTTACAGAACGACTGCTAAAAATCTCTACAGAGAATTATCTCGTCACGGAAGTCAAATTTTGAATTGGAACAGAGACGGAGAAATATATGTTAACGGGGAACGTGTGCCTGGAACTGACATAACAGATTTGTTAGCTTTTGCTGCCCGACCAAAGTCTTTGAAAAAGGACCAACCTAAAGGAAGCCAGGTTTTCATGAGAGCAGTTAAAAGGCTGAACCCCACCTTAAAATTTGTCAAAAACAAGTCGGCTTTTGCAGGGCACAGTCCTTCCTTTGCTGCCAGTCCCCTAAAAAGAGCTTCCCCTATTAAGAAGAGGAAAGTAAGTCAAAAAGGAACTGGACGTAAGTTTATATGGCGCACAAGGCTTTGAAAAGAGATGTCCTCAGGTTTTACACAGATCCTGAACAACCTGGAAGTTTCACCAGTGTTTCTAAACTTCAACGTCATCACTTCAAGAAAACAAAGAAAAAAAAACATAGAACAAGCTTTGGAAGATGTAGACGCTTACACCAGACACAAACCTTACAAGAGAAGATTTCCAAGAAGAAAAACACAAACATGGGGCATAGACAAACAGTGGCAACTTGATCTCATAGACATGCGAGAATTTTCAAAGGAAAACAAAGGATACCAGTACATTCTAGCGGGAATAGATGTTTTTTCAAGGTATGGTTTTGGACAACCTGTGAAAAGTAAGAGAGCTGATGACGTGACAGAGGCTTTCAAAAAAATGAGCAAAGAAAGAAAACCTCAACAAATTCAAACTGACAAGGGCAAAGAGTTTGTCAACAAAATTTTCGAAAAACACTGTGAAGATCAAAACATCAATTTTTTCACAGGAGAGAACGACGACGTGAAGTGTGTCTTAGCCGAAAGGTTCAACTCTACTTAAAAGGAAAAATGTGGAGATGTTTCTCTCATTTCAATAACTACAAATGGGTTGACTTGCTGCCGGACTTGGTTAAGTCCTACAATTTGACTTACCACAAAACCTTAGGAGCTGCCCCTTCAGACATAAATAAAGACAACTCTGAAGTCTTGTTCTACAGGTTGTACGATCAACCTCAAAAGAAAAAAGTTCCTGTCCTTCAGTTGAAGAGAAAAAATCAAGTGCGAATGTTGAAAACAAAGAAAACATTTAACAGAGGGTACAAACCTAACTGGACTGAGGAAATATACACAGTCGACGATATTTCGCCCAAAGGGTACCACCTGAAAGATCTCCTTGGAGAAGAGATAAAAGGAAGCTTCTACGAACCTGAAGTTCAGAAGGTGCAAGTCCGTCACGGAAGACGCTACAACATAGAAAAAATAGTAAAATACAGAGGAAAAGGCAAGAAAAGAGACAAGTTTAACTCTTGGGAACCTGTCAAGAACATAAACAAATGGCGTTTACCTTAACTTTACCTAGTAGCTCATCTATGAACGTTTTTCCTGACAACACTTTAACTAGTTACAATACAATTTTGGCAGAATACATTAACTCTCCTACTCAGTTAGAGTGTGCTCTTCAAGAAATAACCTGTCCTACCACGTGGTACAACGTCAAAGAAGAACCCATTCTCTTGGCACAGGGAGAAAACGACCTGACAAACAACCTCCGCTCTGTAGTAGCTTCATTAAACAAACGCAGAAGAGAATTTTTTCCTCTGGAAAAACCAAGAGCCCATAGTGTCTTCAGTAGAGCTTCAAGCTCTACATCAAATCTATCAGCCCAATCTGCTTTGAAGAGAGGAGTAAAAATAACAAAAAACCTACGTCATGTCAACCCTGTGGGATCGACTGAAACCATTCCTCCTGCTGGTCCTGAAAGTGAAAGTCCACCAACTCCTGCTGCTGCGACTGAGACGCAATCTGGAGGATTTACTTCTAACCAACCCACGCCAGAGAAGGAGGAGAAGGAAGAGGAGGAGGATGAGCAGGGGGCGTGACACGGCAGACAGAGAGAAAAGGGAAATATCGTCGGCTGTGGCTGAAGTGATGTCTATGGATGACAGGGAAAAAAGGTCTCTTTCTTTTTTTGAAGAAAAGGCCGTTTTCACAGACTCTGCTAATGTTTCTCCTCTCTCTCCCAGTCAGTTACAGGCTGTGAAAATATGTACACGCTTCAAGGAAATTAGCAGATACCTGTCTAAGTATTACTTCAAGGAAGGTAGTACCTACAATATGTTTGCCTTAGTAGGTGTGAACCTGGAAAGCAACTCAGAGTTGATAGGATACTTGAACAGGACCATAAATAAACTACAGAGCATGTTGGTGAGAAAGCTAAGAAACTACAGGAAAAACAACAAAGCCACCGTGTTTCACTACAACAAATACACAATGAAAAGTGTAGTTTCCTTGCCTCCTGGTGTGGTCATGCAACTCCCAGAAAACTTAGGGAAACAATTAGGTTTCGACGGAAGTGTTTTCCTAAGTGGAAAAGCACAAAGCCCCTACGTGGTAGACCTTCAGTACAAAAGTCGATGTGCTTTCGTGTACTCTGACATAGTCAAGCACAGTCTTGTGGGTGACTCTAAAGCACCCCTTCTGAGGCAAATCAACATAAATCGCTACAACGGTGACATGCAAACCATAAGTTTCCAAAATTGATATATCTGCCAGTCACTAAAACCACCTTCAGACAGATAGGGATATACTTAAGAGACAAGACTGGGGAACCGATACCATTTGAAAGCGGATCAGTGTCGGTGGTACTTGCCTTCAGACCTCTTCAAGGATAGGAGTATATTACCATGCTTCACTACTATGGAACACCTCCATACCTGGCCCCTAGGGGTCAGTACGCTGAATACTACAGAAAATCACAGTTTGGGAACGGTGCTTTACCAGCGTACGGTGGCAGGGGCAGACAAAGAGGGCACGGACTTGGCTCGTTAATAGGTGGTTTACTGAGAGGAGCTGTTCCCCTCTTAAGTAAAATAGGACGCTCAGCTGCCAAATCTGCAGGCAAAGCCTTGCTTACTACAGAAGCTGGAGTCTTGTCCGACGTGGTATCAGGAAAAGGCTTCAAGAAAAGTGTAGTTAGGAGAAGTAAAGCAACAGGGAAGAACTTACTCAAAAGGGCTGCTTCTTCTGCTCAAGGATACATAAGAGGTACATCTGGACCTCCTCCAGTCAAACGACGAGCAACCGGCAAGCGCAGAGGACGTAAGGGGCAACGCGGCAGAGGTAGAGGACAAGCTAGAGGAAGGACCTTGTTCTAGTCATGAGTCTCCTTCATCCCAAGGGTCAGGTATGTGCAGTAGGTGAACTAGACCTACACGCCTTGCCTGTCACTCAAAAGGACATATTAAAGTGTCAAAAAATAACCAAAACTACCAACAATGCCCTGACTCCACACACTGAATCATTTGACTTCACCTTCGAACCAAGCAACCTGTACACAGACCTCTCAGAAACTGAGTTGTACATGGAAGTGGAAGCCGTGGCGGCAGACGGAACAACTCACCTTGCCGTCGGCATAGAAGCTGCTCCAGTCAACAACTTGGCACACGCTCTCTTTGCTTCCTGTCAGTTGCTGATAAATGGGGAGAAAGTCACCGGCAACAATGAAGACTATGGTCTCAAGGCCTACATTTTGGACACAATTTGTTGCAACAAAGAAGACAAAGAGACTCGGTTGAAAGGGTGTCAAAAGTACATGAAAGACACCTGTGGTCACATGGAAGCCAGAGCGGGCGAAAATGCTGGATGGACGGCACGGAGAGCAGAGTTCAGTGCCCGCAACAAACATGCCTTAGTAATGAAGCCGCACCTGGATTTAATTAAACAGTGCAAGGTGCTGCCTCCGAACTGTGAAATCAAGTTCATATTCGAAAAAAATCAGCCCAATTACTACATGATGCAAGCAGCCGATCAAAACTACTGGGTCAAAATCACCAAAGCTGAAATGACACTTCTCCAAAAATGTGTCGACGACGAGGTGGTGAAAACTCACGTCAGCAGTGTCAGGAATCCACATTGGGGCCCTTTCAACTATCACATAGCCAGGTGTAAAGTAACTAAACACACTTTGGACGGCGGCTCACAAGACTACAGTTGGACTCAACCTGACACTACTCAAATCCCCACCAGGATAGTCTTGTGTATGATAAAGGAAACAGCAGCTGCTGGGACTAAGACAGAAAATCCTTTCAACTGCAGACATTTCAACGTGAAGGAAATATGCGTGAGATATGACGAACAAAAGTTTGAGTTGAAGACCGACTTCGAAACAGGCAACTGCATCAGAGCCTACAGTCAAATGTTCATAGACAGTGGGCTGTCGGCTTTGGGGCAAGACTGTGGCATAACTTTGGAAGATTTCAAAGATGGGTATTCCTTCTTTGTTTTCGACCTCACCCCAGACAGAGCACCTGAAGACAGTCGTATAAATCTCATCAAGCAAGGAAAGCTGGGCATTTCCCTTAAGTTTGCCGCCCCGACTACTCATGCCATATCTGCCATCTGGTGTTCCTTCTTCGACAACAACATCCAACTGACGGCTGACTGTCTTCCTGTCACAGACTACCACATGAACTGAGAAAAAAATGAGAACTTCAGACATAACAGGTGCACTGGGAAACCATCCACACACAAGGCGTTTCTACCTGGGAACTTTTGCCAGTAATCAATGTCCTAAGAAACCAATTCCCTCTACATGTTTCATCAGTAACACAGATCCAAGCTCTAAACCTGGTCAGCACTGGGTGGCATTTTACGTTTCTCATGACGGGAATGTATTCTACTTTGATCCCTCTGGCTTACCTCCATTTACTATATATCACCAGAGGTTCATGCAAAAGTCGTCAGATGGTCACGGGTCGTTCAGCAGAAAACAAGTGCAAAACTTTTACGCTAAAACGTGTGGAGCCTACTGCATTAACTTCCTCATAGAAACATGTCGGACCAAGGACCCACACCACACTGTGAAAAGGTTTTCTCAGGTCCCCTTCAACTTAATGGACAAAATAGTCAGACCCTTGCTGAGGAAAAGAGAGAAGAAGAGGCAATGAATTTCGAGATGAGTCCAGAAGAAGTAGCAGTCAAAGCAGACGTGAGCAATCTTTTGGTGAAAGGGAAAGTTAAACGTGAATTGGACGTGATAGACGGGCTTCAGAGCACGGCGGAAGTAATAGACAAAATTCTCATGATCATGGCCGAGTTAATGGACAAAGTGGTAGCCCTGGAGGAGAACGACATAGGAAGAAAGGCCTTGAAGAATTTAATGGAGAGAATGCGGGCCTTAGAGGACCGTAGTCAAAGTCCTACTCCAGCTAAGACCGGGTGCAGTTGGTACTGCAACAAGAATTCATTTTCCATATAATATCCATGTACTCTGCTTGCAAGCATATCTGATTATAATGTTTCATACCTAGCATGTACTCTGATAGGAAGAAATAATAAAAAGATTGAATTGAAAAAACCGAGTTGTGTCTTTGTTGCATTTAATCTCATATCAAAATAATGAGTCATAAGTATTGCGTAAATCCATAGGAACATTGCATCAGAACATGAGTCATGGTTATTGTGTAATTTCTTTCAAGGATTGCACAATACACCCTCATACGTAGGTCATACGTTTTTGCAAGTAGGTTAGTAGGTCTCTTCCGGTTTGCAAGTAGGTCAACCCTAGGTATTGCACAATTCTTTTAATTTATGCAACTAGGTCAGGTCACTAGGTCAAATGGAATCCAGCTCTCTGATTGGTCGAAAAAACTAGGTCATGACCTTATGATGTCACTTCCTGTCAAATCCAGCCCTCTGATTGGTTAAAACTAGGTCACTTCCGGTCTACCAGTAGGTCATGACCTAGTTAGTAGCTAATCCATTGCGCTGACTTTGCATGTATATACTACTGTCATGTGACATCGGCACGTGGCATCTCTACCACAACAACAACATTAGCACATGTTCAAACTTTAACTTGCTCAAATCGAACTTACCTCAGTACCCATTGGGCATCCCGCTCGGAGGGACTATGGTCCACTGAATCTGTGTTATGCTGAAATACAATCAAAGGAGCGGATTAGACCAAAATGCCCCACGCCTCGACCCTCAAAATTATCAAAAATTCAAGTATCACCCTTTGGTAAATCAAATATACTTACGACCCGCCCGTCATGGTTATGACTATGTGCAACACGGTGCCGTTAGGAAAAACAACGTCTACCTCATAGACTTCCATAACGCCGATTATGCAACATTATGACATCACAGACGGACGAATGCCTTTTTATACCACCCCGGATCAAAATTTTGGCGACACAGGAAAGAAATTTTTTTTTTTTCTCGCCCCCCCCCATTTCGAACCAAATTTAAATTTCCCTTCCATCAGCATCAACAGAGTTCTTTTCAGGATATTTGAGACAGGTAGGAGTCGACCTGAGCAGGTCTTACCTGTATTAATCCCCATAACTTATCTGATTTTTCGCTATTACGGTGCAGCGCCAGCTGGCTACTACCACCTGGTGGAATTTAGATAAACTAACCATAGCGTCCCTGGATACAGGACCCGCGCTAAGCCAAATGAATCAATTGAGCTCTGTACTTAGGTTTTGTACGTTGACAAAATGATATTAATCTCACGTCCTTTTTCTGTATTGACCATGGCCTGTCTGCAACGCATAACAGACAAACTATAGGTCGATGAATTGTCTCCTTTTCCTGTTGTTTTCTCAACAGGCCTACCACCAACACAGCATCGTTTCCTTCAGTGCCAGAAGCCAAGGCCAAGGAGAAAGGACCAGTACCATCAAGTCCAGAAAGAACTAACACCAAAACAACATGGCAACTTATAAACCAATAGTTTCCTCGCCATGGAACTTTTCAGGCCACAAATGACAATATCACCATAAGGAACATCAGGACCTATTTCCCAGCAGTATACACCCAAATTGACACTTCAAGAAACACAAATAGACACTTTTCAAAACAAATTTTTGTATAACCATATTTTAAATCCAAATCGCTGAGACACAATTGTGACGTTAATTTATGATTTTTGATGAATTTTATGAGAGACACACCAAAAATACCCTTCTGGTTTACCTCTAGGCGCTATAAAGTTCATCACCTTTACCACTGTTTTTCAAGCTCACCTATGACATGTATTTATGAGTTTTAGTCAAATTAGTTATCCATAATCAACAGGTTGTATACATCCCATTTTTGTATACTTTCCTGAAAATTACCATGTTTCTAGTCAACAGTAACACTGAATACCACCTTGACTTATACCTTATACCCGACTGTGTAGCAGACGCTACACAACTTCAGTTATGAGCCTTGGTAATGTGGAGCCAAAGACTCATCACCCTTGTGTTGATCGTTGACCCCACAATACCAAGAATCACCAAACTTGGTTAATTTTCATCTGGATATATTTCATTGCTATTATTGTATAAAACCAACATGTTATCAAACCAGAAAAAAATTTTTTCATTTTCCCACGATAACGAACCGGTACATAGTTATTTTAAGCATTGTACATATCCCGGCATTTAAAACCTGTATATAAACATTAAGTCACTTGATCCACACAAAACTTTTTTTTTGTAATTCCATAAAGGAACCTTTTTTTATACTGCATATAATGTCAAAACCATCAGGTTTTTCACAAAACCCAGTATTTGTATCATAACACCGATAATTGTCAATGGACTTGGCAAGGCCTCATCTTTTCTACTTATTTTTCTCCCTTTACACTCGTGCAGAGACGAGTAGGAATGTGGGGATTTGTCAATGGACCATTCTGGGTATTATTATTATTTTTCATATTTACTAAATTCTTCGCCATATAAAGCCTAAGCTCTGCCCATGATCCACACTCAATAACCTCCTGTATTCCTCAATAGGAACCATGATCCTTTAGTCACCACAAACACATTTCCTCCCTGAGGCTCTGTGACATAATGTAGACGGATGTAATAACATTCCAATTATATCTACACCCACACGGCCCCGCTGGAGGATGTGGGGTCCACCTGTGGTGCCATATTTGGAATGAGAGGATATTTCACAATCTCCTCTCAATCCTCATTAACATAATCTACCCACAGGTGACACTCTCTCCTTATGACATGTGTCACTATTCTATTGAGCCACATGTACAGAACATTTCACAACACTGTGAGCTGCTCAGGGCCCTTAGTATATAAGGTAGCTTGAGCAGCTCCCAACCTATCTATTCCAAGCTAACTACTCCAAGCTATCTATTCTAAGCTATCTATTCTAAGATCATCTCTCCCAACTTACACCCTACACCTATACCTAGAACCTACGACAGGTTGAGCTATAGGATCGGAGGCAGAGCTTAGATCTTGGCAAGTGTTATCATTGTTATCACCTTTATGAAACACTCATGTCAGCTATGCAATAAAAGGATCAACTGAACTTCCCTGGATTCCGTGTACATTCACTTCACCACATGCAACCGTCCGTTGACAGTACTTTGAGAACTACTACCACCCTTAACTATAGAATAACGGGCACCCAGACAACCAATACATGACTGTGGTATGGAAATAATAAACAGAAAATTGCCACAAAAATATGGAAAGGTAGAAAAGCTCATTTAGAATGTGAACACTAGGTAAAATTGTAGATTTGTGAGATTTAAAGTTGAATACCAGGTGATCACTGTGTAAGTGGGAGCATTTTGCTTTTTAAGATAATTCAGTGCTTATGAATATACAATAGCTTTATGTTCAGACACGGAAGTATTCTTTCATACCGGTTTGATTAGTCTACCGCGCTCTGTCTCCATATCCATATATAAAACACTTTATGATACATTCAGGGCTTGATCATACTAATGTCTTCTTTCAGCTATACAAGCAAGCTGATGAATCTCTATTTGCTGTTTCAATCCAGGTATACAATAATATAAAGAGCTTGGGGTAGCTAGGTTGTGTGAAAGTAACCCAGCAATCATAGGTCAGCTGGTATCGTGACAGTGCGTCTTATACGAGGGTAGGTTTATACCAGTACCATAGTACCTTTCTTATAGGGCGTAATTCGCATATAAGGTGTACCTCAACTTTACGTGCAAACTACCATCATCTTTAACTGTATTGAATCCACCAATTTACACATTTTTTGTTGAAAAAAGAAAAATAACACGAAAGTAAATATTGAGGGGTCTGCAAACTAGATGAGTACGGTTTTAGAAAAGAACAAAAATAAAAATTTTGCACGGAGTAACTTATACATGTTTACATACAACTAAATACGCACACACATACACGTGCGTGTAATAGTATGTAGGGGTTCTTTTACCATGACACTAGTTTAAAGTACTTGCTGTATTTTATGTTACATATTGTCATATTTAGACAGTATATGTTCCCATTTTTCCAATTGATCGAAGTAGTTCGTCTGAATAACCCATTCTATTTACCTTCAAACAGTTGTTGTCCCCTTCCATGTCGCAGATTTGAATTTCATTGAGACAACAGACTATTGATAGGTGCCCCTACCACACTAGAATGTGAATGCACCACCCCCTCATTACCACAATTTACTTTTGATTTACAAATGGGATCCTCTATGGGATCCATGAAGGGTGTACCTCCGCAAGAGACAGTGTAGACCTCCCCAACATACACTTTATTTATCGCCCTAACTGGTACTTGTACAACCATCACCTTTTCCAAAAAGGTGTTACCAAATATAACCTCATTGATGACTGCATCTGGTCATTTCAAATTTGTAAAAATGTATAAAAGTAAAGTCTACAACGTTTAACACTGTTTTGGAACAAAAATAACATCATATATATGTAAAGTTTGATCTGATTTAGACCCAAAAATGATTAAATACCATCAAAGTTCTTTACTACACCGATAGAGCCTCCATCTGGTGGCAAACAGCGGTACTACTACTCATAGTACTGTATGCATGAAATGGGTATCTTTAATTAAAAAAGGGTGGTTCTGTAGAGAAGCTATATGAACCTTGGTACATGATTGTCCAAGCCAAAAGGAACAGGTCATTACTACTATGAATATAGTGTGTGTGTGTGTATAAGTTCCTGGGTACAGATTGAATTCAATCCCACTATACCCGACACTTAAACGTACTGTTATGGTATGCTATAAATGCAACACAAACAGCATGATGCGCTAAATGATACATCTTGCACTGCATGATGGAATAGGTGATTAACTTTGGTTAAAAAGGGCGGTTCTGTGGAGAACCTGTGACAGCGTCTTCCCAGACTGAGACAGTTGGACAAGTGTGCCGCAATAGTCTAACCTGTGAAAACAGGTTGTTATAGCAGCAGTAAGTACTAGTGTCAGTATAGAAAATAATGTCTGGCTTATGGTAGCCCCATCGCTATGGATGGTGCACCAGCCGCCTAAGCGGCACCCACGCTCACATCATCCATGCTCAATACTACTTGTAAAACTTTTGACATTTACCAAAAAGGTGTCGGCCAATGTCAACCTCGTTTATAGTCTACCTGAAGCTTATTTCGGTGAAAGAAACTGCTTCAGGTATTAGGTCTGTATTTTTTAAACAATACCTAAACGAAATTAATATAGTACACCATCGATGTTGATCCAATTTACATCAATGAATGCGTGTATGGTGAGCGAACAGTCCAACCGAGTTCCTAGTAACATCACCTAGTGAGAAGTCGAGAAACTAATTATTACCTTTGGTTCAATTGGGGCGTTAGACCTCAGTCGGTATGGTACTGAGGTCAACGCTGTCTGTTGCGGGGTCACAACCTTACAACTGAATTGGTTGAGAGATAGCAGTGACCCCCTTTATGAAGGGGGCCACTACATAAAGGGGGGTCTCAACCATGAATCAGTCAAGGCTGCACATGCCCACCAAACAGGTACCCCACCACCTCTCTCAATGCAATGAGAGGGTGGGGTGTGTATTGAACAAGTAATCAATGGATAATTCATGACGAGTGTGTGTTAGTGAAGGATAATTACAGGAGGCCGTAGGCCGAGTGTAATTAGCCTTCGCTAACACACACGAGTCATGAATTATCCATTGACTACTTATTTTATACCACGAAACTTATAAATAATCAATAGAATACCAATAAATTCAAGTTGAAAACAAAAATTATACCCCCTCCCCGGGACTCGAAGCCAGCCATTGTGTGTGTACAAAGGTACATACACCTCCTTGTCGCCCGGCAGTGGACAGGGACAGTGCCCGTCTCGGCTTGGCTTTGTTTGAATGCATCTCTCGGTTATGTTTGTGTATAATACACCTCGTCACCTGGCAGCGGACAGCTACAGCGCACACGGCGAAAAAAGATGTGCCTGGACCGTGTTAGACTAGATGTACACCTTGTCGTCTTGCAGCGGAGAGCTAAAGCTTTGAATGCGTCTCGCGGTTATGTTTTTTGTATAATACACCTCATCGCCCAGCAGTGGACAGCGACAGCGCACACGGCAAAAAAAGATGCGCCCGGACCGGGACTCGATCCTCTGACGGCTGAGCGCAAAGCACTAACCGCTAGACCACTGCGTCTCCTCCTTAAGCGGCCGTGTCGGCTTGGCTATGTTTGAATGCGTCCCGTGGTTATGGTAGCGGACAGCCCGCAGTCATCGCCTTCCCAGGCTTTGTATCATATTGAGGCATGGTTCGAACCAAGCATCTCTAGCCAGTCCCTGTGGCGCAGTGTATAGGGAGTTGGATTTGGGATGTGAGACTGTAGGTTCGAGCCCTGCCCCTGGCCTTGAAAATTTTGTGGGTTTTAACATGTAACATATGACATGGAAGGACATGAGAGGCAGGTTATCCATGGATAACTGCATGTGGTGCGGGTTATCCATGGATAACCGCACGCCTTCCAAAACTCATGCTACAGCATTCATGCTGTGCAAAATCGACAGATATGTGCATGGGAATATCCAGCAAAAAGCACTGAGCAACCCAGAAACCGTGGTATAATTGGACATACGGTCACAATCTGGCTGCGTGGTACTTGTATTAGATATAGTGTCACTGAAATGGTAGTGTAAACAAAACAGCTGTGTATTCCACACTATTAATGACAAACACATGCTTTTTTTGGACATTAACACATGGTTGACATCATACTTCTTAAAACAAGAAGGATCAAACGTCTACACACAACGTTGAATTTATTGCAATGAACTACATTCTACATCTCAAATATAAACAGTGGCACCATCTTAAGCTACTTAAGGACAATGGTTTAATTAAAACATTCACCACCAGGTGACGGTAGCATAAATCTTCCATACTGCCCCATGTAGTATACACACAAGCAAATGCATTATAGATGTATAGTTATGAATTTATTTAACACAACACAGCTTAATACTACCTAGATTAGTCTTATATGAACTACAGTGATCTAAAATTCACAAACATGCAAAAATAATCTTCACATTAGCCATGTTGTAAAACTACATCTTTTTTCAAACTGATTTAGGAGACAGATGTAATCCTCCCCACCATGAATCTAACCACCAAGGCTCAGTTCAGACTGCATGTTCCCACCAAGCGGGTTCTCTTTAGAACCACTTTTAACAAGTCACAATATTTTGACAGAGGTTGCTATAAAAGGACACTTGCTGGCTTTTTGAGATTATAGCGTTACATAACTAGATCTACGACGATGGAGATTTACGTGGTGAATTTGGTTTTTCCAAATGGGGTACATCTCCACATTATAGTGACCATGGCGGCCGGACAGTAAGTGTTGTTTTTGGTATTGCTTCTGAATTTTGAATTTTGACTGTGATTTTGTTTGGGATATTGATCTAATTGTGTATTATTTCATATTTCAGAATCATTCCGATTCAGTGGCAAGTCATCCCGGCGCCGGCGCTGGGAGTGCCTGATGGAATCAAAGGTAGGTGTAATGTTTGATTAATCCATCATGTTATTTTTGTTGTAGTGACGCTCACACAACGTGCATGCATCACATGACTGATGGTTGTCATGGTGACGGTCGTGACGGTCATTAATTTCAGTCTTTTAATACAAATCCAAGATGGCGTCGGGCTACCGCTTTTGGCGTGAAAATGTTGGTCAGACGCTGCAGGCTGCCTTTGCGTTGATAAGTATCAGTGTAAACCTGTCTATTGTGTAAGTTATGACTGTCTACTGATGTAACATGATGTTAGCCTAATTGGTTAAATAGCTAATGTGATATTGATATACTTTGGGCGTGCTATCCGGCACCATATCAAACGTAGTGTGTATGGATGGGACATCTGTCTTCCGCTACATAAGTGAAATGGTATCTTCCAAACGGTACTGACATTTAGAAGTAACCTTTGGATGGTTCTATTTTGGATGTACATGGGGTGGTCGCTAGTGGTCGAAGGTAAGAAGTTAGGGACTCTGGATAATTTACACAATAAATCGAAACCACCCATTTTGGATTTATATTTTGGAAAATTTACCTACCATCAACAGTATCAGTGGCCCTCTCAGCCAGTGTTGGGTCGATCATACACAAATCCTTAGGAGACTGGACACTTTGGGGTTCAGCACAGCTAATTCCCTGGTTCATCTTTACTTGTGGACAGTTGGGTTCACCTTCCCTTTTCTGGTAAGTTATTCTAACTATTCAAAGATGGTGTCCTATGGTCCTGGTCAACCGTGGAGGAATCAATTTTGGTGTGATAATGGGTACTGGCCACAGATTTCTACCATAAACAATTTAAGTAGAGGGCAAATTTATGTATATCTGCCTATAATTTGATGAGTTATGGAGGCTCGAAGCTGGACAAAACACCAAAAATGCCCTTTTTTATCCAATTTTCCATCATTCCCACCTATATATTGTTAAGCTAGGCAGTATTAGAGTGTGATAAACCTATTTTGCCTTTGGTGAGAGGTCATAGCTATCTGTTAAAAATACTTTGGCCATGTCCCTATCTCAACTGTCTTCCACACATGTGTTATAATATCAAATTGTGAGCATCCTCACATACGTAACACTTTTTTACACCTTAAACTTCCATGCTAAAAAAGTATCCTCACTGTTTTTATTACCTGTGTTGAGCAGGGTCCCTAGGGGGATTTTGATGGTAAATAAATGAAAGTGCTGGTTTGCTGCAGATACGAGCTAGGTCTCATAAACCAAAATTCAACTCCCGAAAACGTTACGTATGTGAGGTACACTTTTATGTGTCTGTAGGCTTTCTAAATTAATAATTCTTTATTTCTAGTCTATTTTAGTGTAGTATGTATATGAATTGAATGATTAAAACAAAAATCATGGCTCAAGTCTGCATAGTAAGGCCACAAGGGGGTCTTTTGGTATCGGTGTGGAAATCCTCACATACCTAATGAAAATATGTGGAGGAGAAAGGAAATGTTTCCAGTTCCCCTGGCAGAAATGACCGACCACTGGAAGTCACCTAGAGGATATTAAATTAGCGAAGCGCACAGCCTGCTATGATTTTGCAGCTCCATTTACACTAAAATTTCTCAAAAAGGTAAGGAATTTCAATCAAATTCTCATGAAATAGTGTGTGTTATATATGTGAAGGTCTGCAATTGTTTTAGATTGCATGGAAATAATGCATTTTGGGTTATATTTCCCTCTGATTGAAAGTCCCAAGCCATAGACTGGCCATAGCAGCTTGGTAATGCCATTTAGTTTGGCCAGGAAGCCCCGTACTCTTTAAGGCATGATTGTCCTCACATACGTAATGTTTTCACTCTGGAATGGAAATTGTCCTTTCTGAGCTACTCCTGCTGTATATTTATCCACACATCATTGTTATTTGTTGAAATTAGGGCCTACCTTTACTGCTAGGGTTCATTAGGTCCAGTTTGGATATTTTGAAATGACACCCCAGCCTGTCTGGGGCGAGAAGTGTTGATTTTTTTTTGAAATTTTCACCTCCCACACCCCAAAAGTGCATTATTTTGAGAGATTACCTGCTCTTACCATTGCTAATTTTCTCCTAGACCTACAATCAATCATTTCAGTACATACAACTTCTCTTTTGGTATGTACTTTGCCAGCAGTATTCCTTTTCCCCCCCTCCTCAGCATTTCGTTACGTATGTGAGATGTTTACTATATGTGTTGCACCACACACCTCCAAATAGAATTTTTCAAATAAATTGGTTGATGATCTTATAATAGTGTCCCTATTTAATATCCTGGATAGAATTAAGGCACTTACCATTTAAATTTCTGCAAGTTTCCCACAAATTTGAAAATGTTACAAATGTGAGGTTATGTTCATTTTGGTTACAATGTGTACTTCAGACCCACCCAGACTATATATAATTCACCATTAGATGCACATATGGTTCCTAAAACTAAAATAGTAGTGAATGTAGCAATCCTGTAATTTTTTTCTTCAAAAATCTTTTATAGTTGCTATATTCTAGGGTAAGGCTTGTTTGTTTAAAAACGTTACGTATGTGAGGGTAAAGAATTATGGTTTTACACCACAGGCTATAAAAACTGACGCATTAGGAGTTGGTAACTTGAATCAACCTGTCCAACAAGCCAAGATATAGGGCTTTCAATAAAATAAAGTGTTGTTAAATAATATTAAGTTTGTGATTTCATTGGTTCTTAGGCTGGTGAACATCCTTCACTGAATCACACCATCTACTTAACTACTTGCTTGCTTCACCCTCTTTCATCCAACATCATCACCACACTTATCCTTTTTTAATATTAGTAAACCCACCCCTGGCCCCGGTAGGGTCAACAATCCCCTAAGTAGGTCAAGGGAACGTGGTCTCTTATACCGGGGTAATCCCAAAATTAGGTATTACAAAAAAAAAATATCACAGTTATATATATACCCTTTATACTTTACATTTTTACCACAAATAAAAAAAACTCCAAAAAAAAAACTAATATCAGTGAACCCGGCCCTTCTTCGAGTGGAGGGTTCTCTAATTAAAATAATATAATTTTTTTAAAGGGGCCCCCCCACCCCAAGGGCCCCCCCACCCCAAGGGCCCCCACCCCACTAGGGCCCCCCTACCCCAATACTTAAGGGGCCCCCCACCGCAAGGGCCCCCCAACCCCAAAAAACTTTTACCACTAAAATAAAACTTATTTACATAAAAAATTGAAACCACGCCCCCTTAAA
Source organism: Acholoe squamosa (assembly GCA_949317995.1). Taxonomy (NCBI): domain Eukaryota; kingdom Metazoa; phylum Annelida; class Polychaeta; order Phyllodocida; family Polynoidae; genus Acholoe; species Acholoe squamosa. The sequence continues at coordinate 17,438,190 of OX439051.1, forward strand.
TTAGGGGTCATGGTCTATTTTCCAAATAAGGAGCTCACCACCTCGCGGGTCCAGGTCACGTGACCAAATGAAGAACTCTGATTGGGTAAGGGAATGTGGCCTATTTTCTAAATAAGGAGCTCACCACGGGGAATCAAGGTCACATGACCATATATGGGCATGCACCACGGGGTTCAGGTCACATGACCAAATGGAGACCTCTCATTTGGTGCAGTGTTATTTACAAACAAGGGGTCACATGATCGCATGAATCTCCTAATTAGGTCATGTTACCATGTTAACCAGAATGTCGTACCCTGATTGGCTGAGAGGTGGCCCCTAATTAGGTCAAGGGGGCGTGGTCTATTATGCAAATGACCACCACGGGGGTCAAGGTCACATGACAATATATGGGCATGCACCAAGGGGCTCACGGTCACGTGACCAAATGGAGGTCTGTGATTGGCTGCATCTCAAGTGAGTAATATCCTGTACTTAACTATAGTCCCGTTCCGATACACTATATACTACTTATATGTGATCAGATTGTGGACTTAGATATAATATCTTGCCTAGTATCCTTTCCACATCATAATTATACTAGCTATCATATACAAGTTTTCTCATCCTTCAATGATTTCAGTTGGTGGCTGATAATGTGGATGTGCAGATCATCGGCAGCTGATTAATCAGAACTGGGTGTTGGTTCCAATGAGGGTGTGTTCTAGACTAATATAAGGGAGCGTTCATTATTTTTAGCGGGGGGACGACAATCTATCAAAATGAATACGTAAGAAAAAACTGACCCCCGTTCAGAATGGGTTGAAAAAATATGACCCCCCCTTTTGGAATGGGTTGAAAAAAAATGACCCCCACCCCTTTAGGAATGGGTTGAAAAAAAATGACCCCCCCTTTGAATAGATTGAAAGAAAATGATTCCCACCACATTTAACTATGTTCAACAGAGGCTACATCAGGCCCATTCATTATACAAGGTGATATTAGCAGCTTTTGAACCATTTCAGTTATGTGTCATCTAGGTAAAATATCAATTTGAAGGCTCCTCCCTGAAGGCTATTACTGATCAACTAGAATAGTTATGTCTTAGCAAAATATTCCATGTGACCTACTCCTGACCAATGGAAGAATTGTTCTGATTGGGGCACTTGGTTCTGGTTTCTTTTTCAAAATGTTTGTATACGGTACAGAAATAAACTTTTGTAGCTTCTCTTTAGATTTCATTGTAATCTCAGTTTTTATATTAATTTGAAGAGTGTTATAGACATAATTCTTGTCAGGGTTGATTTCATCAAGGGGTGAAAACAACGGTTAAATCTGGAAATTCTGATCACGAGTTGCCGTGATTTTAGCATGTAACATTTTTTATTACTGAGAACTTTGTTGGTGCCCTGTTCACTCTTGGGATGTGTATGGTGTAGCACCACTAAGTGCTGTTTGTGGCGTACCATACCCTTCCCAGCACCCCTCTAAAGGAAAGTATTTATTTTCGTGATGACATCTTTTAAAACAATCAGCAGGGCGAGCAAAAGAACAAGGAGCATTGTGCTACAAATTGGGCCAAATACTTCAATCTCAAGCACTGAACATTTTTACACTCCAGGGAAAACTGTATACATATACCATAGTGGTCAGGTTGGAGACGGGGATATCTTGTTAGGACACACCAGGATCATAGTACAAGAGTCTGATTTAAGTCTGTACTAAGATTCTGATACCATGCACAGTCTTAGGATGTACTGGGATCTTAGTACACTTGTGTGTGCACTGGACCATGACACTCACCTCTGCAGGTGTATGGGTGTATCAGAGCCTTGGTCACTGGACCATGACACCTACCTGTGCATACATAATTGGGGTCAAAGGTGGGATGGTGAAACCACTCCACTATTTTGTACCTACATTTACATTAAATGATACATTTACTCCATTATTAAACAACACTTGGCTAAAATGAAAACGTCATTTTGTAGGCATTTATCTATTCTTTAATCTTGTGGGTTCATATTTATTAACAAATTTAACAAAAAATTAGCAAATAGATTTACTATACCAGGACTAAGGGGAAATTTATACATATAGCCATTTCTCAGAAAATATTCTGATTTTAGTTCTGTAAAAAAGTGCATATATAAAATATAGTCCCCATGTACTTTAGGTGACTTTAGAATTATGTATTTTGATGAAGAAGTTTGAGAAATGTGATGATAAATCAGTGTACTAAGTTCTTTGTACACCCCATGATCCAGGGACTATCATTCAATCTTAGGGCGTACTAAGAAACAGGTTAGTCCTGAACCTGGTGGTAGTGACTGGTCTCATCCATTTTTTAAAGGGGGCTTATCTTGTTGAATTTTAATGATGGGTACCTGCCAAAAGATCTTTCACAAATCTGTGGGAACCAGGGGCAAAATTGTAATGCCCTGATTGGTCAAGGAGTGGTCATGTGAGTTGGTAACACAGGTACCGGTACATCTTATCCATGCTAACCACTCTTTGACACACAAAGGAGTAAGACTCCCATCAAATGGATATGAATTAGAGGTAGCTGGTAACAAAATTGGACAGAATTATATCAAAATTATTTCTGAAAACGAAATATTTAAAATTTGTGACATGTCGCGAAACTTTTTGTTCCTTTGTCATAAAAGTTGCATCACATTGGCAAATAATCCCTAACAGGAAACTACCTGGCCCTTGGGAATGGGTTGAAAAAATATGACCCCCCCAAGACTAGGTGGAAAAAAATGACCCCCCTCTAAGATAAGGTTGAACAAAATGACCCCCCTCTCTGAATACCTAAAAAAAATAACCCCCCCCTTCATTTGGTCACCCCCCCCTGCCGTAAATAATGAACGCTTCCTAAGATACCTTCCTTCTGTACCTGATAATTGAGTAAAGGGCTTGTTCCACTTTCTTTGGTTGGGTGACGTTTTGCCAATCTGATGAATATTTTCTGTACATTTTCTATATATAGAAAGTAATCAGCAAAAAGTCACCCAACAGACAGCTGTTTGACTAGACCTTGATAGAGCCTGTTTGAAAGGGCGAACAACATAGAGGACCTTTGGCCTTCTGAGATGCTAAATGGTTATAACAGGCATTTGATGACTGGCTGCATAAATTCAATGCTCCCCAAGGTCATGTTTATGATTGCTTAATTAATGGTGCCATGTGGATGAACCTCGATTACAAACTTAAAGCAAGCAACATTCCTTCCCAGAAGAATAGGGGCCCTTATGGGGAATTATCCTGCTTTGTGTAGACAAGGATTTCTCAGCTGCTTGCATGATTTATAAAGATCTTAATGATGAATAAGGATCAGAAAGCGGTTATTGAACCTCAGCTGCTGCCAGCCTCATGAGAACAATGTTTTCACCAATGACTACCACATCCTTAATGTAACTGTATGTCTGTCTCTATCTCTGTCTCTCTGCTTCTCTCTCTGCTTCTCTCTCTCTCTCTCTCTCTCTTTCTTTCTCTCTCTCTCTCTCAGTCTTGTCTCTGCCTATCGATCTGGCTGCCTGTCTCTCTTTGCATCTCCTTTGTCTCTCTCTTTCTGCTACACTTTATCCTATCTCCTCTATCCAACGACCTTGGGCCTGTGACAATGAGTCACGACAACATGGGTTCAGCGTGCACAGAGTGCCTCCCTGTGGGCAATGCATGAACTAAATAAGGGGTCTTCAGGCTGAGTCCTGCCAGCACCGAGGGGATTTTGCCTTTCTTGCATTCTGAGCAGAATAATGAAAGGTGGAACTGTGAAGGTATGGAACTGTGTAGGTACGGAATACTCGGTCGACTCATGGACTAGCCCTGTATGAAAGAGCGCTGGGCCACATTACATCACAGAAGACACAACAGTTACATGAGGAATCTATTACTGTGTAACTATTATTATGAGACTATGGTACCAAATATAAATGTCATTGGAGGAGATCTGCTGTGGCCTACAGGGTTGCCTTTATTAGGACTATTCTTATACAACTTATAATTTTCAGCAGTAGTCAGAGAGTAACTGACTTCACTTTCCAGAGAAGCTTGGAGTAATTCTACAGCTGAAGCAGAAAATTGGACCCCAGACCACTAATTAAGAAATCGACATAGGGAGATCAATTTGGAACTAATCCAGAACAGTCATTCTGCACATAACAGAAGGTTTTTAAGGACCATATAAGCATCATATCAAATGATCATCATGATTCCCAGAAAGCCCACTCTCTGATGTTGTTTCCAAGCATTATAGCAACCAAACGGTGAATCCATGGGTTATGATAACATTATGTAGCCCCCAAAGGGCTAAATGGTTATCATCAACTGACTAAAAGACATCACACATCACTTTAATCCATACACCATTAGGCAGCCCTAGGTAGCAGGAACACCCAGTGAAGGAGCATGGTATGTACAGCAGCATGTTAGAAACTCCTGGAGACCACCACCATCACTGGGAGAGAGGAGGGGACTTGCTCCTGTGAGCTGATTATTAAAGTGGTGCTGGAGGAGGGAGAGGTACCAGTGTGTATGTGGGGGGAGTCTGCTGCAGTTTCTGCATTAAGGGACTACTGATGATCCCCCATTGAGGGTGTGCTTTATACAGGTAGGTGAGACTAAAGTTCACTTAATTTGTAGGTTATGCCATAGTGTGTGAGATTGTACAAGTGTTGTTTGTCAATGTACTAGTCAAATGTTTCTGAGGATAGGTAGGGTATTATTTTATCAAACGCTTTAAACAATTTTAGGTAATGAGCTGAGGTGTACCTACAAGGAGGTATACATAAATTATTTGTGGGTGGTTCCCTATCTTGTGTATTGTTTTATTGCCTGCAAGTGTAGGGGGATGATAATAGGTTTTACTAAACGACATCACTGAGGTGCTATAAAAATCAATAAGTAATTAATACACTCACATATATATGATATATTACAACTATTAAAATAACATAGATTTCATGTTTCGAAATATTGACTGCAAAGAGCTCAGATCGGAATGGAAGCCTTTAAGTGCCCCATTGTGCTTTAATGAGTTATAACATTCTGTCACGATATGAATGCCCCCTTTGTGAGCAGCTTGCCAGAGCTGCAGCTATGCCTCAGACTGATCATACAGAGTTGATGCACTCTTGAAGGACCATTGAATTAGCTGCTCATGTGAGAGATGGAAGATATATGAAGTGTGGCATTTAATGTGATTGCTTCATGGGATAGATGGGTGCACTACCATCTATGCATTTCCCCACTTTGATTCTGAAGACAGTGCTTTAAGATATGCATGTCAATCTTTTACCCATGTCATTTGATATGTACAGTATAATAGGGCTTTTCACTGAGGACATAATGCCAGTTGAAGCTTGTCACAATCCGATATTAACTCTATTTGCCTAAACATATATTAAGTATCGATATACTTCAGTTCATATTGTACACTCTGCTGTTAAGTGCTATAAAAATCAATAAGTAAATAATACACCCACATATGTGTTAGATTATAACTATCAAAATGACATAGATTTCATGTTTAGAAATATTGACTGCAAAAAGCTCAGATCGGAATGCAAGCCTTTAGGTGCCCCATTGTGCTTTAATGAGTTATAACATTCTGTCATGATATGAATGTCCCCTTTGCAAGCAGCTTGCCAGAGCTGCAGCTATGCCTCAGACTGATCATACAGGGTTGATGCACTCTTGAAGGACCATCGAATTAGCTGCTCATATGAGAGATGGAAGATATATTTTGGTGTATATCAATAGTCTACAGTCTCTCCCTTAATAATATATATGGTAGTCATGATCTGAGAGGTATAAGTGCATGTATGGAGGACTTTTAAGATGCTGTAATAGTGTAATGGGCGTGAGCAAAACAGGCACTTTAAAAGGTCATTTTTGTGCGACAGGCCTACTGAGTTGATGGTATAGAGACTGTAAAAGATGCTTGTTTCTTGAAATATACATAGTGAAGATAAAATAGAGTGATTTGTAGGCTTATCCTATGGGTTTTAAGCCACAGATGCTAAAGTTAGATTGCACGCAAGAAATTATTCAAAAATCAAATTTTCCACTGAACGGGAAATGTCATATTTTTGGAGCTTCATTCATAGTTGTTGGCATACTCACCCATTCTACTAGTTTGGACATAAAATACCTAAGAGATTAGAATATTTTTAGAGGTGTTATATGCGTATAATTCATTTCGCTCACGCCCATTACACATTTTATGGTTTTAAGGTGATAAAAACTGACCCCCTGGGAGTTGATGACTTGAATGAACCTTTTCATAAAGCCAAGATATAGGGCTATCAAGAAAATAAAATCTTATAATGTATAATGAGTTTTTTCGTATTGACACCTACCCATCCTAGGTGCCCATTTTGAGTGGAACGGACCTTATTCGAATACAGCTTAGTTTCCAATACAATATTACAGTATCTTTTTGTAGGGTGCCTATCACCAATTGACTAGTCTTTGAAAAACCATGGAAAGCTTGCGCACCTTCCAGGGGCGTAGGAAGCAGTTTCAGAGTGGGTGGGACCAGGGGGGTTTTCTGCAATTTTTTACCTCGCTTTGCTTGACCTTTTAGCTTTGACCTTTTGAGGAGTTGGCCAAAAGTGGGGGGGGGGGGCATGTCCCCCCTGTCCCCCCTGCTTTCCACGTCCATGCCTTCCCTTTAACACTAAGATAGGATCTGTGGTTTGTAAGTTTCTAGTATAGTATTGTCTATCATTCTAAGAATGCTGACCTCTAAGATGTATAATTAAACGGTTTAATCAGATAATTCTCCTCATATTTATTACCTGCTACAGGTAATGAGGACACAGGCACAGGCACTAGTAGTATAGGGAATAAGGGATGTAGACACACGCACTAGTAGTATAGGGAATAAGGGGTGTAGACACAGGCACTAGTAGTATAGGGAATAAGAGATGTAGACATAGACATATATAACATAGGGAATAAGGGATGTAGACACAGGCACTAGTTGTAAAGGGAATTATGGTATTATAGAGATAGTAACCAGTGGTATAGGGAACTGTAGACAGTGGTAGATGGAAGTACAAGGAATGGGGCTGGGCTATATAGTTGTGGCAGTTGAAATTATAGAGAATTGTGAACTCTGAAAGTACAAGGAAATCAGCACACATAATCTACAAGGGTTTAGATCATTGGGCACTGCAGTGTAACAATGCCCAATTCTCATGATAGAATAAGGCAATTTTCCCTCAGAATCCAATACTTGCACTAGATTTCACCTCTGGAGGGGAGCCAACATGACTGATATGCTTCACTCAATACCACAATGGTCATGTTATCATGTAATCATCCCCTTTATCAGATAATCCCATCTAATCTAATGTGGTGAAGGGCAATTCCTCAATCAGGATCACAGGCTCTCAGACTTTGGACCTACTAGATATGGGTATGAAACCCCATGGCATGTAAACAGATCCCCTCAACTTAGCACTGTGATCTAAGGAGTATACTGATGTTTATCTCTAGTATACTGCTGAATCCAAAGGTAGGCTTATCATTACTATCTCATTGACCTCATGGTGCCAAACAACGATTACTCACTTACTAGCTCCCTTGCTCACTCCATCACTCACCCATTGCTATTTTAAGGGGTCTCTCCTTGGTGAACCCTCCTCTTCCCTTTTCTGTCTGTCTCAGTCTATTTGTCTCTCTTTGTCCCTCTCTCTGTCTCTCTATGTTTCCCTCCACTCCTCTCTCTGTCTGTCTAGCTGTCTGTCTCTCTTTGCATCTACTTTCTCTCTCTTTCCCCTCTACTTTCTCTAGCAACCTCAGGCCTGTGAGAATCAGTCATGACAAGAGGTAGCACTTTCAGTACACACTGTCCAAAGACTCCATACCCACACGCATACCCACCCTCACCTACTCACACCCCCATCATGTCCAGCTTCACCTACCCTGTGTACTATACTGTCCTCCCACACACAGATACAGTCAATAGGCAGTGCTTTCACAGGTTTTCGCCACCCCACTAACATTGTCGATACCAAATTAAGATCGACTTCCCCGCCTGCATAGATTGCTACCATTGATTAGTTGGTTTGGAATCCACTTGGAGGGAGCATGCACAGAGTGCCTCCCTGTGGGCAATGCATGAACTACAGTCCGGGTCTTCAGGCAGAGTCGTGATGGCATTCTGAGTAGAATCATGAAATGTGGAACTGCAAGGGTTTGGAATACTTGGTCATGCTCATAGACTAGTCTTGTATGAAAGAGCACCAGTTACATTATAGAAGACACAGCTATGTAAGGAATCTATTAACAATGATTATGAGACTATGGTACCAGCAAACACCACTTCCTATTATTGCAGGAAGTTGTGTTTGCCCTACAGGGTTACCTTTATTAGAACTATTTTTATACAACTTACAATTTGCAGCAGTTGTCTGGCAGTGACTTATTTTGCAATTGTAACAGAAAATTTGCATAAGATCACTGATTGAGTAAAATACATTGGGAGATGAATTTGGAACTAATCCAGGACAGTCATTCTGCACATCATAGAACGTCTATGATATGTTAGCAACTTCTTGAAGGTAATCCTGATTTTGAGAAATTTGACTTCCTGGGTGTTGTTTCCATACATGATACCAACCTTATGGTGACCTCTGCATTGTGATAACATTGTGTAGACGCTAAAGGGCTAGACAGCTAGCCACAACCATCTAAAGACACCATACATCTTTTTATTCCCTACATCATTGCACAGTCCTAGGTAGCAGGAACACCCAGTACAGGAGCATGGTATGTACAGTGTGTGAGGAACTCATGGAGACCACCACCACTGGGAGGGAGGAGGGGACTTGCTCCTGTGTGCTGATTATTAGAGTGGTGCTGGAGGAGGGAGAGGTACCACCCAGTATGTAGGGGGAGTCTGCTACAGGAGGCCACTGTGGATCTACCTGTGTGTGTATGCTGAAGGACTACTGATGATACCCCATTCAGGGTGTGCTTTATACAGGTAGGTGAGCCTTAAGTCTACTTATTTGTAGGTGATGCAGTTGATTTTGTGTTGTTTGTCAATATACAAGTCAAATATTTCAGAGGAGAGGTACATAACCCTTCCAACCATTTCCGGTAATGAGCAGACCTGTGCATGAAAGGAGGTGTGTTTGTGGGTGGTCCATTACCTTGTGTGTCCTTGTATTCTCTGCAAGTGTAGGGAGATGATATGGTCAAAAATCATAGAAAGTTGGCTTTTGCTATTTTTGCACTTATGCTGGTCCTTATCATTAGGATTTTGATTTTTTCATTATTTTTTTGGGGCTTATATTATCAGACCTGATGAGTTCTTTGTGTTACACATAGGTTTATGTGGTGGGAAATCGATATTTCATCTTACAGCGCCTCAAAATAGGCCAAATTTGACCCAAACTGGGGGAAAAATGTTAAAAAAAATACACAAAAGTGAAAATTTTCAGCATATACTACCAAATATGTGTAGTTTCATTTATATAACATATATTTTGTGGTTATACATTGTATCAGGAACAAAAAACCCTCCTCTAGACATATTTCTTTTATATGCTGGGAGCATTTGAAGTTTGGTGAAGGTCTGTGTCTTCCCGAATCATTTTGCCTAAAATAACACCCCTAAAATAAGTCAGTAGGGCATATGGGTTCAATATTATATTTAGAAAATAGAGGAAGGTAAGGTTAATATCTGTTAAAGAAAAAGATTAGAATTCCTTGGTTAACTTCATTCTGAGGATGCTATGAATGGCTTCCGTGGAATATACCCTGTTTTTCTCGTCTGACCAAAAAATCAATGATTTTGCCCCTCCTGTGTAAAGTTGATATATTTAACTGTTCTAAAAATGGCAGTAATTTTCCCCTGGCACACACCTAAGTATCCAATGTGTAGAGTATTTGATTATTGCACACCCTGTGCAACAGCAGAGCTGGGAAGTGGATTTTTGTCTTCCCGAATCAGTGTCTTCCCGAATCATTTTTGAGTAGCATACCATGTTCAGGACTTGATTTTCTACATAAATGCCCATTGTATTATTGTGAAATTCACAGATCTAGACTAGTTTGACCTGTAGATTACAGAAATCAAGGTTTATTGATGTCAGATGTGTGCCCATTATCATGAAATGCACATGCTTTTAATAAATGTTTATTGCGATTCTGTTCACTTTTCTTGTCTGAAAAAAAAAACCACAATTATTTTGCCCCTGCTGTGTAAAGTTTATATATCTAACTGTTCTAAATATGACAGTAATTTTCCCCTGACACACACTTAAGTATCTAATGTGTAAAATATTTGCTTATTGCAAACCTTGTGCAATAGCAGAGGTGGGAAGTGGATTTTTGTCTTCCCGAATCAGTGTCTTCCCGAATCATTTTTGAGAAATATGCCATATACAGGACATGATTTTCTATGTAAATAATCATTGTATTTTCATGAAATTCACAAATCTAGATTATTTTGAGCTGTAGATTACGGAAATCAAGGTTCATTGATGTCAGATGTGTACTTATCATCACGAAATGCATGTACTTTTTTAATAAAGGTTCATTGCAACTCTGATCACTTTTCTTGTCTGAAAAAAAAATCAATGATTTTTGCCCCTCCTGTGTTAAGTTGATATGTTTAACTGTTCTAAATATGTCAGTAATTTTTCCCTTACACACACCTAAGTATCCAATGTGTAGAATATTTGCTTATTGCATACCCTATGCAATAGCAGAGCTGGGAAGTGGATTTTTGTCTTCCCGAATCAGTGTCTTCCCGAATCATTTTTGAGAAACATGCCATGTTCGATTGAAATTCTTAGGTTTACACAGATTTTCCCCCCATTAAAGCTATATACCACTTGAAAGCACATGTCTTAGGAATTGTCTTCCTCATAACTAATAGTTCCCACCTGACTCTGCCTTCCTTTTATGAAGAAAAGCAGATAATAAATTTTCTTTGCCCTGAAATTTACTTACAATCCAATATCAGCCCTGGAGGATAATGACCCATTGGCAAAGCAAAATCAAAGAATATCGAGCTAAAACTCTATGAACCCGACCTTTAGACCCAGGAGTATAAGAATAATGTCAGAACTGTTGATTAATAATATATTTCTACTCATATAGGAGGCCTTAAGGCTAAATACCCCCATGAATGATTCGGGAAGACACCCTTTCAAGGGTATATAGTTTTGGGGTGTTGCCATAGCAACGGTTTTCATATTTAACTCATAATATTTTCTGAGGAGTTACCCTACCACCCATACACTATCCACAAAAAATATCTTTGAGGTACTCATAGGTTTGATTTCAGACCCCCTCCAGGGCCCCCCAGGGGCAAAAGCTCCGTTTCTATGACTTTTGACTATATGGGTTATGCATTCAAACTATACCAACAACATCACTAAGGACACAATACCAACTGAAGCTGATCACAGTCCAATATTGACATTATATACCTACACAGATATCAATATACTTCAGTCATACTGCATATTACAGCTGTTAAGTGCTATTAAAATCAATAAGTACATAACATAAAAGCATACAGTTAATTACAACTATTAAAATGACATAGATTTCATGTCTAGAAGTATTGACTGCAAAATGCTCAGCTCAGAGGGCAAGCCTTTAAGAGTCCCATTGTGCTTTAATGAGTTATAACATTTTGTCATGATACATTCATGCACCTCTTGTGAGCAGCTCACTGGAGCTGCACTTACACCTCATACTGAGCCAACTAATTAGATGCACTCTCTAAGGACCATATGATACATAAATGGCTAGGAGACTGTGTGCATCATGCTTATCAAAGAACCAATAACCCGGAGGCATAATTTGTGCCTTAAGAGCAGTTTTCTTTGATGCATTTGCGTGAATCAAATGAGCTGCTCATATGAGCAATGGAAGGTATAACATGTGGCACTTAATGTGATTGTTTAATGGGTAAGATGGGTTTATTCCCGTCCATTTCGCCACTTTGATTCTGAAGACAGTGCTTAAAATCATTGTCAATCATTTATCCATGTCATTTGATATGTGCAGCATTATAGTTATAATAGTCCACAGATCAATAGGCTTGTGTGTTATTGGCACAGATAGGAGGTTACTACACTACCATTCAATTTAGACTGATGGTGTGAGACACCGCACTAGTGGGTAGGAGGGTGCTTCACAACATGCTATGGAAGTCTAGGAAGGACCTTCTAACATTTGGTCCTAGAGTGACAGATTTCATAAGGATTTGAGAAATAACCAATTATAGCATTTTGTCCAGAAAACACTATATAGGATAAGCAGTGATATAGGACTAGAGCCAAATCATATAGATAACCCGTGTCTACGGGCTATTCCATAAATTATGTCACACTTTTTTAGGCATTTTATTTTTTACAGCCCCATCCCCTTGTCACACCTTTACTACAGAACATTGTAAAAAATGTGTTGTAGCCATAGGCACCCTTCCCCCTCATGGATAGGGCTGGAATAGAAAGCCCACGCATTCCTTCCATTGCACTAAGCTAGGTTTTATAACAGAAAAGTTTCTCTTCCATATATCCCATGCATTGCTAGCAAGAACAGTCGATACATCATGCTGACCAAGAAATATAATCACAGAGGTATGAAGCAGTTCTAATAAGGTAAACAGTACTTTTCTTCAACCCCACAATGTGAATCATATGGGTTATTGATATGAAGGATGTGATATAGGCCGATGTAGTTAATCAAGGGATGGCATTTAATGTGATTGCTTTATAGTCCAGATGGATGTAATCACATCTATCTCCCTATTTGATTCCACCTAAATGACAAGACAGTGCATGAAAAATAGATATCTCTATGTCAAGCTGTTGCCAAGGCATCTAATATTTAGAGTGTGGTAGGGATATGGTACATCCTTGGGTAGGCTTGACATAGTACTTTAACTTCTGTGATTTATTTGCATTATTTTCTCTGAAGCACTGACTTGGGTTTCCTGTCATTCTTATTCTTCCATTCAGCTTCCGTAGACCATATAAATCTAACGTGTCATTAAGTCAGTAGTATAGGGAATAAGGGCTTTAGACACATGCGCTAGTAGTATATGGAATAAAGGGTGTGGACACAGGTACTACTGTAGGCATATGACACCCTCTGTATAAGATGCACCCTAACTTTATAAAAAAATGCATTAAGCACATCCTAAGTCAGATTGTTGTCACTTTGATATGTATTTATTGTATTAATCCTTGCATATATAACGCACACCGTTTGCTTTAGGTGCTTCTTTAAGGTGCTGCCGGAGTTCATCTTCCATTTATGCCTTGACTTATAAATGGGGTACTACAGTAGTAGTATGGGAAATAAGGGTGTAGCCATAGTATTGGGTACAAGGGGTGTAGCTAGAAACAAGGAATAGGTTAGGAGTGTACAGCCCTAGCAATTGAAGCTATAGAGAATTATTAAGTATAAAGGTACAAGGTGGTCAGCACAAATAATCTCTAGATCTACATGAGTTTAGACCATTGGGCACTGCAGTGTAACAATGCTCAATACTCATGATAGAATAAGGCAATCTCCCTCAGAATCCAATACTTGCACTACCACTACTCCTAAGGGGGGGGGGGGGTCAACACGACTGTTTTGCCTTACTCAATACCACAATGGTCATGTTATCATGTAATCTCCCCTTTTATCCCATCTAATCTACTGTGGTGAAGGACAAGTCCTGAATCATGATCACAGGCTCTTAGACTTTTGTCATTTACACCTACTGGGTATGGGTGTGAAGCCCCTAGGGTTCTTATCAGTTTGAGTAGATTGGTTAATGATTATTCAGAAAATCATCATACCATATAAGTAATGATACTTCTTCATTGGATGTTTGGAAGTCCAAGGGATGTTGGATCACTCATTTGTTTCTCCCAGAAAAAGTGTCAAATAAAAACTCACTAATTGAAAAAAAAGGCTATTTCAGCATAGCTTGACATTGAAATGCAGATTACGCAAAGCATTACTATTTTTCAAACAACAAATCCTTTCAAAAGTTAAAATGTTTGCGTCAGAGCCATCAAATATTTTCTCAGTACCCATTTCAAGTCGGGTTACTCCGGGCTGTTTCTTCAAGGCTAGCTCTACAAGTCTCACATTGACAAATGGCTCTGATGGCCTTACGTCGATTTTGCACTAGGGAAAATAGGTAAAGGGCAAACAAGCCACAATCAACAGGAAAATTTATGTGTAAAGGAAATGCAGAGCCGGGGATGTACTAAGCTGTAATATCTACCCTATGCAAGGACTTGAGTTGTAGGCTCTATCAAGACATGCTATTAATTTCTTAAATCTATCACCCCTTCTATTAGTACTGAATAAGTCTGTAAAACCCTGTGTATAAACTACCGCCTTTACCAACACTCTAAGAAATATTTAGAAAAATCTAATTGGCATCTTCATAAACTGAACAGTGACCTACCATAATTTGTAATGCAGAGATGTGTTGTAATTTCTACAATGTAACCCCAGATGACAGTACAGTAAAGCACTGCGTTGCAAGGAATCTCTGAGAAAAGATTGGTCAAAATATTGTCCCAAAGTTGCCAAAGTTATATTTACAAAAACATTTTTCCACAGTAAAAGTAAATATGCCAAAGGTAAGAGTTAGGGGCCTAGGTTTTGGAAAAGAGAATGCATTAATACTTCGAAGCTTCCCCTAATTGAAATATTACCCACTCCATCACTGTGCACAGAAAACTGGGAAGGGTAGTGACAAAGTCCTTTAGGAAACCAAAAACTATGTCGACGCAGTTTACCCATACAAATTTACAGTATGACAGTATATAAGTATAGACTGTTAGATGTCTTCACCACTCTATACTAAGGAGGTGGTCTGAAAGACATTGAGATAACGCGTTGATAGCTGTAGCAATGAATAGCCTAATGCCATGCCCCGCCCTGTTCTCATGCTTACGCTTAAAAGGATGTGGCAGCCCAGAATAAATGGAGACATGGCTTAAAGGGAAATTGAGGGGGCATCTAAATACTGCTACCATTTGATATCCTGGAGATATATCTCATCATGGAAAGCAGGATCACCAAGCGCTCAACATTATAAAGATACATGGTGAAAGCTGTAGGCCTAATTTCCCATGAAAATCAATTTCTACTCTAAGATTTATGTTTGTGTCATCTATGATATTATGAGCGTTTTTGTTGAAACAATTACATATATACCTTCATTATCAGGAAACCTAGCAGTGATATAAAGATGCTGCTCTAAGTATTAGTACCCAATACACTACAAAACTATATTAGCTATTAGAGTATCTCATGTACACTGAATATATATGGTTTGAAAAGGTACTCTGTAGTGATCACCTTTGCTCATCTTGTTGATGATGTCGTGGGAGACTACCCCGTGATCTTTAGGGTGATCATCATGTGATCACCCTGGGTGATCACTACAGAGTACCTTTCTGAGTGATCAGAGAGGATTTTGTAAGTGATTCCTTTTTTTATTGATTAAGATTTTTGCATAAATTTGCATAATTATTCCCTTCCTTCCCCACACCTAAGCACTTATTGAAGGCACTTCAGGTGCCTGATTCTGTGATGAGGCATACATTTAGATGTTTGTATAAGGCATGTTAGCTAGTCCCCATGGTTAGAAGTATGGTTCGACTGACAAAAGAGGTGTCAATCATCAAACATGATTTTGCATTTGATAATTTTGACCAAATAACCTTTTGATTAATTGAGATTCTGTTCAAATCATAAATCTCATAAGCACTGATGATCAAGAGGATTATAGATACAAATCAACATAGCTCACATAGTGAGCAGTGGATGTCTCATTGCTGTATACTATGGCCCCCTAGTGGGAGAAAAATATTAGCAAAGTGACGACCTGAGGTGATCATCATGAGTATCTGAGGTCATAATAGGGAAAGATCACCCTAACTCATCAATAGTGATCACCTTCATAGAAACCTATATTTTCACTGTAGTCTCCCTGCAGGCGCAAGTGTTATAGCATATAGCCATCTTTTATGATGAAGCCAATATATATTAAACTGGATACAGTACATCCCCTCTTGACCCCAATTTCCTCGCCATTGGCAAAGTGCTCATTTTCCTCTATATCAACTCAAGTACTGGGTACATTAAACCTACCCTGGGGGCCTATAAACCATGGAGTTGTTTCAACCGTATCTGAAATAAAACTAAGTTTGATAGTATTAATTTAGTATTGAAGCAATAACGGACTTATCTATTACATTTCTTAACTGGGACATTTTTGAGAAAGGAAGTCCATAATGCTGATAAAACGGTATCTTTGGAGACCTTCAGTGACAAAGGGGTAAGGGTTCCTCCACTTAACTTGGGCTTTGAAACTCATTATCATGGTTTTCTGGGGAAAATATGTGAGATCCCACTCAAAATGTCAGTTTCCAACCACAAATAAATAGTGGGTGTCAACCCTACCCAGAAAACCTGCTGCTATGATCTAAATCTGTAAAAGCTGTAATTTGCCATGACAACGATTTCTCCTCTTGGATTTATGTTTGACAGGTGCCATTTATGATTTCAACAGTGTTTATGTACCTGAACCAGAACCAGAATATCACTTATTTTCATTCATAAAATTCCAGTCTGAACTCAAACAATGAAGCCAGCACTCTTCAGTAAATCAATACTTAGATTAGGGATCCATAGATTTAAAGGAATAGATAGCTGGGGCAGTTAAGGAAGAAGGAAGACAATAATGTTGTTCAATACGAGTGTGTTTTAGCCACCATCTCTTTCATCAAGGATACTTTACTAACAATAAGCCTTGATTAAGCTTGGTTCTTAAATTAAAGAGTTTGAGACAAGTAAAATGAGGAGATTGAGAAGTACACTGCAAAAATGGTGTTTAGATCCTAAACACAATTCTAAACATATTCTTGCAACGTTTTTGTAATCACATTAATTTCCTAAACATGTTTAGCCAAACAATGTGATTAGCTCAAGTGTTTAGAAATGTAGGTGTTTAGGTTAAAACTTTTGTGTTTAGATATATGAATTTTTGTGTTTAGGTGTTTATGAATTTTTGTGTTTAGATGTTTAAATGATTTGATGGAGATTTAAGGTTTGCAGACATGTATGCATTAAAAAACAGAGATATATATATTTTTTTTCTCATTTACTGGGGGGGACATCAGCAGGTATTTACTTGTCAAAGTCTCCAAAGATGTCAGCCACAGTTATATACGTGTACATACTGTATCAGAATGAGAGACTTGAGAAAGTACAACAGCTTGGCAGGAAGGAAATTACCTTATCTATTCCAGAATAACATCAAATAGGTGTCAGTCATGGATTTTATTGATTATTTTATGGTAATGATGGTGGCATGAGGGGAATCTAGTCAATTTTCTATTGCCCTTTCTATTCACATGACATTCTATGAAATGAAACCATGATAAACATGGGATTTGGGGACATTTGTCACAACAATTGATTATAACTGTGTGCAGATAGTCCAGTCAAAGGTAGTGCTGCTACCTGGTGTGGATTCAACATCCAAGTATCTAAACATATTGATGTTTAAATCTAAACACTTATTATTCAACTGTCTCAACTCTAAACATCTAAACATGTTTAGCATAAATGTTTATGTAGTTAGAATAAAAGTGTTCATTTCCTAAATGTGTAGTCGATGAGACACCTAACTGACCTATATGTTTAGGTTTTAAACGTTTTTAGACCTAAACATGTTCAAAATCTAAACACCATTTTTGCAGTGTAGCCTTGGTGCTTTGTGATAAAAAAGTGTAACCTGCATCTGGAAATGTTGATAACTCCTTAGGGAGTCACCACATTTCCAATGCTATGGGGAATTAACCGAATCTTTTCTTTGATTCTGTACAATCTATTGCTGTATAGTGTACAACACTGGAGTGTATCTCCTTGGGAAATGACCTCTTATACTACTGCTCATCCTCCCTATTTCCAAAACAGTCTCTCTCTGTACAATTATGGCATGAATACATGAAATGGTGAGAGCATTTGCAGAGTCAGGCTAAAGTCCTCTTGACCATTCCCTTGTTAGGCATCTTCATTTGTATCACTGAACCATCTCCCTCACAGACTGCCAAAGGCATTACACACTGGCGTGCATACTGAGTATGAAGTTATGGCAATGTACGTCATCATATCATAATGTCAGCATGACGTAACAATGGTAAAGGTCCATCATAAGCAGAAAGGGATGAAAAGGGGAGGTTGCAGAGGTAAGTCAGTATTCCTTTATTTATACTGGATAATTTACATAGGCCGCAGGCCAAATTTGAGTAAGTCCAGGGGTGCATCACTGATGAGATAAGACGATTCGTTCTTAAACTTCAATAGATAGATATAAGTGTTTCTTATGTCTACATTGGGAGGGCATGCATCAGCATCCCCAATCCATGTAGCGGTGCCATAAGGGCTGTAAAGACTTATACTAGTAAATATAATGAGAAACCAATGTATTAAGTACATTTGGTGCCTCGAGAAGGCTGTAAATCTTAGTAATAAACATGTTCTCGTTATGCATATTCCAGGCATATGCCGTGGGGGATGCCCTTAATCCTTAGGGCCCTTTTGGTGGATATGTTTGGGGATTGGGGTATTAGGAGTGAGGGTAATGAACCTGGAAATAGAAATGAAATGGGGGGGGGTGATAAAAAAGCTGGGGTCACTCATTGGTAGAGACGGTAGGGAGGGCAAGGAGGCAGAGGTGTAGGTAGAAGATAGAGGTATAGGGGTGGTGAGATTAGAGTAGGGGTGGGAACAGGTCTCCCATGGTAAGTTTATAGAATAGTAAATAGGGAAATAGTGCGAGACAGGTGGTTTCATATGGTGTTATATTTCCACATTGATGGTGGAATATTTTTTTTTTTTTTTTTTTTGTGAAGAGCGTGTGTGCATGTTTCGGGGGGCGGGAGGTCTAGGAGGCAGTAGGCAGCCCATTAAAGACAATGTCTGTTAATATTGGTACCAGTTCCATACCTAGTCAATGTGTGCAATTATAATTGTGGGAAGGTATCCACTTTGATATTATACAGCTTCTTGGTTTCATTTGTAAATCTGTATTTAATGTTAATAGCTCTAAGCTTACTATCTAGGGCATTCCTTGTTATGGCAAGCTAGTACTCAAAGCATTTCCTATATGCTGAGTCATTAACCTTTTTACTTTCACAACTTTTTGGTCATGGAGCCATGTTCTGATTTGCCTTTTGTCAAAACTTTCGTCAATCTGTGCATGGTCAAAACTCAGGTTCTGGCGATGCATCTTCTAGCTTGCCCAGCCTGAGATATCTATGCATCTTGGCAATATTTCTTGATCGAACTCTGTAGCACAAAGATTTAACTGCTCTATTTATTGTTGTTTGTAAAGCTTTTAACGAATAGTCAGGGGCTACCTCATAGAAGTTATCAGCATATTCAACTGCTGGCAATATCATATTTATCAAAACCTTTTTCGCTGAATCTTCTGTGAGTTTATTTCTGATCTTGCCAAGCATGTACACTTTATGTCCAATACTACTCATTGGCCAACATGTTGTTTGAAGGTTAGCTGTTTACCATGAACCCTAGATATTTGTAATCTTGAGCTTGTACTACTCCTTCTTCTCTGAACTTTGATACAGGTTTAATGCATTTTTGGCTTTCAGCGAGAGCTTATTTCTGATGAACCAAAGCTGGGTGGCACTTAGGTCTGTTTTGACCTAAGGCTGTAAAGTCTTGTTCTGATCCATGCTCAATAAACAGGACGGTATCGTCAGCATAGTGTTGAGAAGAAAGATGCATCAGGGCCAGGTCGTTTATATATATCAAAAATAAGAGCAAGCTCAGTACTGAACCCTGTGGGACCCCACATGTAACACGATTGTAGGGGGAGGTATTGCCATTGGCTTTTGTTCTTTGGGTACGGTCATTAAGATAATTTCCAACTAATCTAGAAATTCCGGAGCCAAAACCTAAATGAGCAAATCTTCTTAAAATAACTTTGTGGTCTAAAGTACAAAAAGCCTCTTTAAAATCTAAATATATTGCAGTATGGCCTTTTCACTATTGATTGAATTTTATAATTATCCAAGACTTACCTCTCTCCTAGGTTGAAGTAGAATTGTAGTTATTCCAAGGGAACCCGTTGGGTTCAGGGGAATAGACGAGAGGTGGAGACACACATGCTCAGTCAGTCCTTAAGAGCCTGGAGGGGGTGAATTAATTTATTTTAAAAACTAATAATACGAGATGTACACTCTTCTGATTACAATGATTACAGCTGAAATAGAAGGTAAGCTTAAGGGAGGTGATGAGGGGCGTCTATTCCCCTGAACCCCACGGGTTCCCTCGGAATAACTACAATTCTACTTTAACTTAGGAGAGAGGTAAGTCTCGTATAATCATAAAAATTATTCCTCTGGAACCCTCAGGGTTTCTGGGAATCGACGAGAGGTTCAGAGCTTCATTCACCCCTGAACAGAACATCCAAAAAATTATACGGTTCACACTACCAAGTTATATCAGAAATGTTGTAACAGACATAGCATTCAGTGTCTTCAGTGTTTGCGTGCTGTTGCCTGCAAGAGTTTGCGGCCAACATTGGTTACATCAGTATCAATATTTTTATGGTAAAACTTTGCAAATGTTTCAGCATTTTTCCATCTGGCCTTGCGGAGGAGGAGGTTCATATTTGCTCCTACTGCCAGTGCCCCAAAGGCAGCTGCCCCTCTGGTTGAGTGTGCTCTATAAGTCTTAGCTGTTTTGGCACCAAACTTGGTTGTGTTTATGCCCAACTTAGCCAGTCTGGACATGACCCAACTAGAGAGGCTATGCCAAGTTATGGCCCTGTAAGGAGAGATGAAATTTATGAACAATTGTTTCTCTCCAGTTTGTAGGCGTAGCTTCCTGGTCCTATCCAGGTACTCATTCAAACAAGCCACCAAACAGAGTCGGGGTTTTTCGGTGAAGGACCGCAGGATGAGGGAGTCCAGCGGGTCCCCAAGCCTGTTGTGCTTCACGAGCGACTTTTGGCGGAAGATGACGTAATCATTTTCTCTCGTCATTCTATCAATATAGAGGCCCATTATAGTTTGGCCTCTTTTTGCTGTTACCAAGAGTAAGAGCATCGACAGCTTGAAGGACACCAGCTTGAGGGATAGCTTAGAGTTTTCCCCCCAACTGGTGATTTCTGTGAAGACCTTATGCACGTCCCAGAACGTGTCATGTTGGGCTGTGGTGGGTTAAGCTGGTACGACCCCTTCAGTACTAGACACACATTTTTATGTTGGCTCACCGAGTTGTTTTCAAATGATGGCCGAGGCTCCGATAAAGTACACCATGCAGTGATTATAGCACTGTAACTGTAACCTTCTTTCTGTAATTCTTGAAAAACCTTGCAAATTTGTGGTATCGTAAGGCCTAGAGTAGGAATTTTTTGTTCATTACAAAATTCACATCACTTCCTGACATACACATTATATGCTGAGTGAATACCGGTTCTCCAAGCATCCAGTATCAGTTCAACTGTTTCATGGTCATAACCTTGTTCCTTCAGCGTTTTGGTAAGTAGAAACGCCAGTCCACCAAAGGAATCCTTTGGATCCTGTCTGGGTTTCTTGGTTGACCGTGTTGTCGTAGGTTTCCGTTGGCCCTTCTGAACCGCATTCTCAACAGTTTGCTGCCCCACAGAGTTCCAAACCAGTGCTGGCCAGGCCAGTGCCAGCGTCAGGCTTTGTACCACTCTTCCGACCAGACTGAAAGGAGGGAAGATGTAAGCATACCATTTAGTCCACATCATAGAGAAGGCGTCTGTTCCTGATGTCTCAGGTTCAGGGTTTCAGGACACAAATGTATCTAACTTGTTAGTATGGGATGCAAACAGATCTATGTCCGGGTCCCCCATCTGTCACATATCTTAGAGAAGATTTCAGCATTAAGCTCCTATTCAGTGTCGTCTGACAAATGGCGGGATTTGAAATCTGCTAACACGTTCTCTACTCCTGGGATGTAGGCTATGAGTAGCACCATTCCCAGATTTCTTTCGCCATCCTATCACACTAAATGGACTTTACCCCACCCATCTTTCTTATGTAGGCTAGGGCAGTGGTGTTATCTGTCCTGACATTAACTGTAATGCCCTTCTCTGGGACGAGGGCTTGGAGACCTAGGAGAATGGCTCTGAGTTCTTTCACGTTTCTGTGTGGGATTCTTTCTAGGGGTTTCCACCTCCCCCTTCTAGGTATCGGACCCATGTGAGCACCCCATACCCCATCAGAAGCGTCTGTGCATAGGTATGTGTCCGCGCCTTAATTTTTTTTTTCTTTGAAGCTATTGAGAGGTGGTTGCAACACCAAGCAATGTCCTCTAGGCCCCCCTCGGCTATGTACATAGTTGCATCAAAATTGCCGGCACTCTTTTCTAGAGCTGTGTTCTTTTCCCTTTCGAGACGTTTGAGATGGGCAAGTCCATATTACACCCCTGGTGAGTTTGAGGTCATAAGACCTACCACCTCCGCTACCTGCCTACTGGTTGGTGTTTGTACAGATAACACCTCAGCTACCACCCTGTTGAATTTATCAATTTTATCCCTAGTGGGGGTTACTGTCATGGACAGTGAGTTCAATGAGAAGCCTAAAAAGGTTATTTCCTGAGCGGGGGTAAAAACTGATTTGTCCCTGTGGATTACAAATCACAATTTATCTAGCTCCCGTGCCAAGACCTTGGTAGTGTGCGTGCACTTTTCTGGGGTGTCCGCCAGAATGAATGAGACATCCAAGTATGAGAAGCATTCGTGTTCCCCCTCCCTCAATTTTGCAAAGATTGGGATGAGAAGTTTAGTAAAGATTCTTGGGGCGCACACCAAGCCGTTAGGCATGCCTTTGAATTCATAGATTTTTTCTTCCAACTGAAGCGCAAATATTTTCTGTCATCTTCTCTGACTAGAACTGAGTTATAGGCCTCCTTGAGGTCTATGGGTGTCATTCCACAATCTGGTCACATTAGTTTTACTGCCGTCGGAGACTATTCATTTTAAAGTGTGTGTACTACACACTTTCATTCATCTTAGCCAAATTCAGAATAAGCCTAAAATCCCCATCGGGTATGGGGTATAAGAAGATGTTAGACAGAAATTGATCTGGTTTCGGGGGAACTTGGTAAATAACTCCCTTTCCTTCTAGCTTTCCTATCTGAACCTGTACCTCTGCCGCTTCTGATTTGCTTAATGCATAAGGACTTGGGACAATGCCTTAGTTCGGGGGCAGATCTTCAAAGGGAATAGTGACTCCCCTTACCATTCCTAAGACCCAAGGGTCTTTGGTGATGGCAGCCCATTGGGAAATGCTACCGGTAACAAAATTTTGAGCAGTATGTACAAAAAGAGGGGGACTCACCTGGTTGTGTGAGGCCTCTACTTCTATAAAACCCTGTTTCTTGGAAGTGGCACTGCCTGCCGCTGCTGATGGTCGTGGGGGTCTGGGTTGTCTTGGCGTCGATACTCGTGGCGTGGCATTGTATCCCATCTGGGGAAAGACCATGGGGAAGCTCATCCCCATGAGTGCAGCTGGATTCATTCCTCTCGGGATGTTGGTGTTCCACTTAGCCAGGAACCTGCGCTGCTGTTGCTTGTTATGTTTGTAGGCTGGCTTAGCCTTGCCAGGTGCCTGCTGTTGTTTGTCTATTTTATCGGCCATCTCATGGGCTGAATCCACCAACTTTATGGCCTCCTCCAGATCTCCAAACAGGAACTTAGGGTTATCACCCCCGCTCTTGAGGATGTGCTCTCTGTACTTAGCTATGACCATAGGCTTAAGTAGATATTTACGTCTGGCGGTAAAGGCATTGACTGTGCTAACTATGAGTTGCGTACCGTCAGCAAACGGGTCAGAAATTTCGTCATTCTGTTTGTCCGACTGGCCCCGGGATATCCATAGAAGGGCCTTGACAGGGTGCATCTGTAACTTCTTGAGGGCCTCTTCCTGCTTCAGGCATTCAGAGGTTTTTTGGCTTATTTGTCAGCACCTGAATGATCAGTTCCAACTCTAGAACAACTAGTTTGCCCGCATTGTCTGGCTGGGGATAGGCTGCATGAAAGAGATCGAGAATTGCCCTTGTCCTTTTCTCCATGAACAAGGGTTGCAGGAAGCCCGCAATGAGGAGACCTATATCTTTACCCTTCTTTGTTTTAGCCTATTCCTTCTCTACCTTCTCCTCCATGATGGATCTGAGTTTCCCCGGAGTTGGGGAGGAGGCCTTGATATCCTCCTCTTTTTGTTGTTCTTCCGGCTCCTCTTCTGGCTGTTGGGTCATCTGGCCCTGCATGGCTTGCATCATCAGAGAACCTAAGAACTGTGACATCATTGCTCCCGTGTCTATGTTCTGGAACATAGTGGACTTGTCGCCTGCTGGTTCTGCGGGTTCTGGTCCTGCATGGAAGAAGTAGGACCTTGGGCTTCTGACCCTTCTGACCACTCATGGTGTGGTTGCTTCTGGTTCTTCTTGTAGGCCTAGCCTTGGAGGTATTGTCAGCTATCTTGTTTCCTGGAACAGGAAAGAAAAAAAATTCAGTTTACCTAAACACTGACCAAGTAGTTAAAATGAGACATGAAAAGGCTACACCCCCTATAGAGATTGAACCACTGCCTAACGGCAAAACGCGTCTGGGCTGACCCACCGCCTGCAGTATTCTAACCCAAGACCTCAGCATTCGGACCTGCGTCTCGGCAGAAAACGCATCTGGTGCCAGCAGGTGCCTACAGGATTCAAACCTGCGAGCTCAGGGTTTGAACACCCGTCTCGCGCGATGACACACCTCCGGACTAAGCGGGCGCTGACAGGATTCAAACCCGCGAGCCAAGATGTACAGTGGCGCCAGCCCCAACTGCATGGCGTTTGGAGGAACTAACCCAGCGCTTTAGACACGGAGACAAGGGTCTGGCCGGGCCGTGCGTAAGGGGTGTCACTCTTGCGTAGGTCATCGGCGGACGAGGTTTACCGAGTGATATGTGAATGAATATGAGCGATTCTGCCTGTTTTAGAGCAAAGTCCTCCTTCTACACTGATCTGTTAGGTTCCAGGGGGCAACAGATTGACCAGAGGGGTTCTAATACCCCGAAAACTGAACATTTTAGCACCATGGGGTGCAGATGAGTCCAGACCTAGGGATCCCAGGGAGAAGGATGCCACTGTGACCTAGTTCTTGGAGTCGATCCAGGACTACGGGGTTAGGCCCCAAAACTCCCAAATAACTACACTTCTGCTTAACACAAGTGCTTCCGGGGGGAAACATAGGTGCAGAAGTCATTTATAAGGGTCTCCTTGAAAGGGGGACTTAAATAAAGCAGGAAAAGAGTACTTACCAGGCAAAATTATTTTGAATCCTTTGAGACTGACTGAGTATCACGCGGGAATCCTGACTGACTTAGCATGCGCATCTCCACCTCTCGTCGATTCCCGGAAACCCTGAGGGTTCCCGAGGAATAATTATAGATTTGGTTGGTAAGTTTTGAGAGGCTATTGATGGTCAAGCAACCACTTCTAAAACTCATGAAGGTAAGACTTCAGGAGGCCATTTCTCAATGTACTACGACTACACACAGCCACTACGATTTAAAAATGCAATGAATAAGCCAGGCTATCGTAGGAACTGCCCTACGACTGCTCACTACGATTAGCAGCTATGCAGTAATTACATAAGGTTTAGTAGGGCAGTCGTACTGGTGCAGACATTAGGGACTAATAGTGCATGGTACTGTTAAGGCCAAATTGTTAGGTTCTCACTATGATTTAAGGGACAGCAGTCGTAGTGTGTTAAGAAATGGCCTCCAGAGGGGAAAATCAACACGGGGATAAAGAGCAAGAGAGAGGCACAGGGAAAGCTGAACAATCATGTAGGGTCTTGTTTCTATATCCCTGCTAATGACATAGTGGCTTTACGTCATGTAGTCGTCAGGGCTTATTACAGTATATCAGACAATTGGAAAAATCACTGACTATTTGACTGATATACCCAGGTAGCAAAACATGTGTGCCCAGTGTGGGCCAAAAAGGGCTGCTCAACGGGCACCCAATGGGTTTTGTCCTTAGCAAAGTGTCTGGGCCACACTGGCCTAGCCAATTTTGGTACAGACCAGTTTTTAAGTGGGCTCATGAATTTGGGCTCAGGTTGCGCTCAACATGGGTTTCTGATGTGGCGAAAACCGGGCTGCCCGATTCAGCCATATTTTTTTATGCAAATTCAAAAGAATTTAATTAGGCCTAGTGAATTATTGAACATGACTCTCCCACCCACCCCCTCTTACCAAGTATACCAATATCCAGTGGTACTCATCTATTCTATTGCACTGGTGATTGCATCAAAAGAGTACATATATCAGTTTGCACTCAATAAGCCAAGAAACACCGCATTGAATGTTGTGACATCTTGGCCATCTTCAGTGCCTCTCTTCATAGATGCACCATGTAGGGGCATAGATCACAGCTTTTAAGCTCATAGTGTCTGTAGGTAGCATGTTTGATCCTTATATCCCATTCACTGCAATAGGAATGGTGTAGTTACCTCGTAATTACTAGGATGACCTTGATTTGCACATATTTTAAAGGGAATATCTAAGGATTTTCAAACTGTGATTAAGTCTCAAGTATACTTAAGTATACTTAAGTTGTTCTATATCTTAGAGAATGAATTCTGTATGGGTAATAAATGTGTATGTGAGATAGATTGGCCATCTGGTGTCAAGTCACAAAAGCCAAAGGTAAGTTTGCCCTATCTAAACTCACTCTCAGCCCAGATTCGGTAACTTGCCTTGAAATTGATCTTCACCCATTTTGGGTAGCCCATTTTCAGCCCAACCTGTGCCCAATGTGGTTGCCCATTTCAAAACTAATCTGTGCCTAAATTGGGGAACCCAGTGTGGCCCACACCTTTGGCTGAGGACAAAAACCACTGGGAGCCCAATGGGCTCAAGTCGGTGTGCCCGTTTAGGGCTGCCTACTCTGGACCGGACTGAAAACCCAGCATCTGCCCAAACTAAGCCTGTGTACCAAATTCTGCCCACTTTGGCCCCAACTGGGCTTGCTACATGGGTAGTAGAGGGGCACGCTGCCATGAGCCAATACCCTTTGATTCCGATTTCATGTACATAAAATTTGGTAGAGTAATTTTAACAGACCAATGTAGGTCTGTATTTCTTGCACAGAATTTTGATGATTTAAGGTTTTGTTTTGTTGTTGGCAACATTGAAAAAGGCCCCAGCAACATTTTGAAGGGCTTCAATTCTAGGCAAGAGGGGCCGTGGGCGCTCGTAACATATTGTGCAGTATCCTCCATGATTAAGGAGGTGGTAATGGTGCCTAAAATAACCGCTTACCCAGCTCCATTCACCTAGCTTGCATCATGCATTTGACTCAGTAACAAACATGCATGTATAGTGTCCACTCCCCATAGCCAAACGCTGAATGGGTAGTGTGGCAGGCTCTGTATACAAAGAGAGTATACTGGGCAACTAATGGGTTTTGAGTTATCTAGGCAGTTATGAGCAACTCCCTTTATTTCATTATAGTTTTCATGTGCGACCAAGAGGGTGGTCTTTAAAAAAAATGGATGTTCCAAGAAAATGCAGATCAGACTCTGGGAACAATTAAAGTGCCTTTTGCTAACCTTTTGTTAAAGAACAGACAACTTGCGGAAGAATCAAGATAACACCACAGTCTAATCAGACAATCACAAGTAAAATACCGCTAGTTGTTGATTCAGCAGGGGGAGATGGAGGACAATTCAGTGCAGTGGGAGACCTGGGGCTCGTATCCATAGAGAGGTTAAGATCATGATGTGTATGGCAACATGTAGGTCTAGAATGATAGGAAATGGTAGGCTAGACGTTGCCATTCGCCTAAATAGAAGGCAAATCCTAACCTCTCTAATATTCCTGACAACAACATAGACCTCATATAATCAATACGGTCACTATGTTGGTGTCAGGGATATAGAAAGGGATGCTCAAGAAGCTAGGTATAATTATGTATGAACTGCTCACAGCTCAGAGTTAGCATCTGCAGACCTGTACATTGTCCAGTCTACATGAAAAGCTGTTGTCACCACTTCCAGTGCATCTACTGCTAGAATTTGACCATTTGATAGAGCGTTATGGATTCTGCAGTGGGTTTCAAATGCTGTACACCATCTGATTTGGACTCTGTAGCAGGATGCAGCATCTGCTTATCTAGCATTGATACCCTGTACAACATGTCTTGGGGATTAAACATATAGGTTCCAAAAATGACATGTTTGACTCAGGTGCTCAATGCATCAAGCTCACAGACCATATATTTTCAAATTATATTGAAGAGGATATTTCCATACTCATAAAAGAGGTGGAAGGTGATATCATGTTCACTAGGCACTAAAGCTTCATTGTATAGCAACTGAGGATCCCCACGTATACGGTGCACACTGACTTTGGAAGAAGAAGGCGCATAAAAGCCTAAAAGGGTGCCAATATCATAATACATAATCAATATTCTTTTGTGGGAAATTCACAAAATGAGCATTCAACAATTCAGCAGATACCTCTATCTCTCTTTTTCTTGAGATCTCTCTCTTTACTTGGCATGAAAGAGGATGAAAGACATTATATTGAAGGTCAGTTTTATTCACTGAAACAACCACTTTTCAATGGAGGCCTTCTATATGTTTGTCCCATGAGCTCACTTCAAGTCGGATTACCATGAGCTGGTTCCTTATGGCTATCTTTCTCCCTTAGTGTGCCATAGCTTTGATGGTGTTACTTTGATGGGCTCTTAGGGTGCGAGCAGTAGGACCAATTGAGGGGAAACTGATGTGCAGAAAACATGCACAGTCAACTGTGTGTGCTAAGATGGGGTATAATCTACAGGGAATGTGTGTTATCTGGCTCCTCGGGCGTATATACGCAAGAGGAGCGTACATGGGACTCGAACCCAAGGAATCCTATGGACAGGTTCTCAAGCTGAGGAATCCTATACACAGGATTTCCACCCAAGGAATCCTATATACAGGACTCCCACACGAGGAATCCTATATACGGCACTCCGATCTGAAAAATCGTATATATATACGAAACCTCAAGCAGGGGAATCCTATACACTGGATTGCCACCTGAGGAATCCTATATACAGGAGTCAAACCCGAGGATTCCTAAACACATACATTTGGTTTTAAAAGACGTCAGCAGTATGGGAAAGCAAATGAAATTATTTACATTTAAGATTGTGAAAAACAGAACATGTAAAGGGCTTTAGAATTCACTCATGACACATAATAGCATATTGAATATAATTATCTCACTTATCAAAGATCAGCATTGTTTGCCATGGAGACTGATGTTTTGGTGGAGACCATGATGCATGTGGGTTTTGGTGTAGTCTTGGTATTACTGTGAAAAGTGAAAGAAGTATGCATTTAAAGGAAACATAGAGAAAAATTATTTTGTTAGCCTGGATATCCTATTCTGAGAAAAATTAATGTAGAGGCATGAAAATAGGTTAGATGTAAGAAGCATTTATATGTTTCTCTTTTATAGAAAACATGTGCATGTGTAAGCCAAGTACCCTGGATCTAACTCTAAATATCATGCAGAGTTTCAGAAACTTCTGAAAGACATTCTCTATAAAAGAGGCCCTTTCCTGACTAAGGTATTGGTAGTCACTATAGTGACATTAGTATCATAGCAACAGATCACTTCGGGCACTTTGCACTAAGAACATGGTATGTGGAAGATTGGTATGGTCCTTAATAGTTACAGAATAAATCAATAGCCTACTCTTTTTATATCAGTGTTTAATGGTTATTGCTTAGTAGACCATGGTCTGGTGCAATCTTGTTAAAAGGGACATGGCAACTCTAAAGGGAATTGAAAATCATCTGTGGTGAAATATTGAATGGAATCTCAATTGCTCCATATTGCCATATTTATTTTAAAACAACTACATTAAAGTAGTATTTTGATACAAGGAATATGACTGGCAGATGCACATCCAAATAGTCCCATCAAGTTTCATTCAGTGTATATCCTAGTGATTGATGGCCATTTAAAAGGATCACCCTAGTCGCATGATAAACCACTTAAAGAAACCAAAACTTTAAAAGTTGAAAAAAGAGTAAAACAATTGTATTGCAGCAAAGGTATTTTACATTTTCGTCTTACATATGCGAACAGTAGAGAGACAAATAGACTGGCTGGATTGGACGAAAGTATGAGCTCTTTTTACAAGCACCCAGCAGACTCCTACCATCCTGGTATTTGTATAGACTGTAGCCTTCCAGACCTTGGTACTATAGCATGCACATTTTTCATGACAGATTCAAGGATATCATCATGCATATTTTACATCTCCTCTTGACACTTGATCTCCTCCTCATCCTCGTTCCATGTATAATTTGTCTGTTCTGGTAACATATACTAAAATAGACAAAAGGCATTAGCAAGATATTCTATATCAAAATACTGTGTCAGTACCAAAATAAAAGTGTGCGTGTATAATCATGATAACATTACCATCAAGTTGTCCTGGCATCTTCTGTTCTTTCAAGGAGACTTAAGCTTACTAGAGAGAAGGAGGGTATATATTTGACATTGTAAATTAGTAGAACTGTCAATTTCACTGTGGCTTATATCCTATACACGAACTCAGTGTGCGATTTATAAAAAAGGCACAGGGGGACTTGGAGAGAAACGAATCCTTTGCTATATAACCAGGTCCTAGGGGTATGTATAAAACACATAGCCGCAACTCGATCCCACTAGCCTAAGGTTGAAAGGATGGTTGTAGTTTCCAGAGGCATTCTGGAGGCCATTTCGTAAGGCACTACGATCACAGACAGCACTACGACTGCAAAATGCCAATGCTATACCTATGGGAAAGTTGGTACGACTAGGAGGGTGCAGTCGTAGCCTGTTAAGAAATAGCCTCCAGAGGACTTTATGTATGGTACTGCTATTACACATTCTTACACATGTCATGAGGTTATGGATATGTTGTTCAGCCACTGGCATGTCATACAAAACAAGCACTTTAGGCATGTCAAGTAGCACAATGTATATAACAATACAAGGACAATGCAAACTAGTCTTTCCACCTTTCCAACGCATTCCACGTGTAGGCTAGGCTAGATTATGTTACCAAACCTTATCTAACGATTTTGGCTTGGACGGTGCTATTTTCTTCTAACTCACGGTGTGTTATCCAGCCATAACCACACTCTGAGACCTTTTCTTCTTCTTCTTCAAGGAGGTGCTGGTTTGAACCTGGATATGTTAATATGTTGGAGGAGTATACAAAGTCAACCCCTCCATACATTTCCATTTAAAACCGTTCAGGGTTCTATGGGGAATCGATCCCCGTCCGCTGTGGCAGGAGACGAGCTCCCTGTCCACTATACCAAGCTGACCAGTGCTAGAAACCAATGTACATGAAGGATTTGAAAAAGTTTTCAGACATACCTGATGTTTACACACCTCGTTACCATAGAATCCGATGGTGTAAGATGGAGTTATTAACAGGGAAACTTCCTTAGATATCCTAGATGAACATGCCATGCTTAATTTCTCCATTTTGTTTGAAATAAATAAGAATCCATTGATTTTCCATAGCGATACGTGTCGGCACCCGGCCCGTCCGGCAATTCCTTGTTCAACACATATTTGATCTAGTTCTTACATCCGGGCACCTTCCCGCTTTGTCAACAAGACGGAATGGCCGTGTGCATTGGATCGCTATGTAAAATCATTGGATTCTCATTTATTTCGAAGAAAATGGAGACAAAATGTAGGCGAACACCAACTAGAGATTTATATTTGCTGGCATTAGAAGTACAGGAGCTGGCATGCTTGGATTCTACCTGAAAAATGTGAGGAAAGGTGGAGGTATCTGGGGCAGAGTGACAACATGGCCACGGCAGGTTGGCAAAGCAAGCGGATCGCATGAACTTTCAAAATGTCTTCTCCTAGCTTTATTATGGGGTTATATGGTAAGAAATTTATACAAAATGGAGAAATATGTTAGATAAACACCTTAATCAAGTTATGAGACAGCACTCGTGGGTTAAGGGTTTAGCGCAGATTCGGTCATCATCTACCACCACATCAATTCTCATTGGGCTGAGTCTTATCCATGTGTCTAGAGAGAGAGGGAGAGAGAAAGAGAGGGAGAGAGAGAGAGAGAGAGGGACAGAGAGAGAGACAGAGACAGACAGAGAGAGAAAGACAGAGACAGACAGACAGAGAAAGAGAGAGAGAGAGAGAGAGAGAGAGAGAGAGAGAGAGAGCAAGCGGGGGAATGAATAGAGGCAGAGAAAACCCCAGAGTGTGGTAATGAGTGAGGTCACAAGAGAGTAATGGTAGTCATTCATGCCATGACAAAATGTGACATAGGCAGGGAGACACATTAAATGACAGACAGAGAGGGTGGTGAGAAGGAGATCATTTAAAGCTATTGGTAAGGTAGTCTGGAAACTTGTGGTTGCATTGATCTAAAGTTTCTGCCCCTTAAGAAATCAACATCGTACGTTAGGGCCCTTGTATATGAATCTGACAAGACCTGAACCAGGATAGCATAAATTTCCATTCATAAAATTCCAGATTGGACTATATCAATGAAGGCAGTTCCATCTGGATATCTCTCGTCATTCAGTTTGGTATTGCACCACCTGTATTGTCCTTAACAAATCAATATTTAGATTAGGCATCCTCGTAATTTACGGAATAGCCAATTGGGATACTGCAAAGATCAAATAGTCAAGGATAAAGGAATACAATGATGTTGCTCAATATGAGTGCATTTTAACCACCACCACTTTTGTCAAATTTACTTCATGAACAATAAGCCTTGATTATGCTTGGTTCTTTAATTAAAGAGCGTGAGATAAGTGAAATAGTGAGATTGAGAAACACATCCATTTGCATTTTAACGTGGATGTGACTTAATATTTTTACCTAAATCAAAAGTTGTCAGATCAACATTGATTAGTGGAATGTACTCCTTTAATAACTCAACCTTTGTAAAAACAAATGTGATTTTAAAGTGAGACTGAAGACAGATTCCCTCTGGCATCAAAATCACCTGCATGTTTGGTGATATTGTGTCTGTGCTTGTGCATTCACCTTCAGTTCATTTACAAACACTGTTACCTGCGTCTAGAGATTTTGTTTACTCCTCTGGGAATGAATATCATTACAAGTGTCTGGGGAAGGAGTTGAATATATTCCTTGATTGTATACACTCTATTGCTGTGCAGTGCATATTACTGGAGTGCATCTCCCTGAAGAAAAAAAAAAGAAAAGTTGACTTCTTCATGACCTCTTTTACCACTTCTAACCTATTTCAAAAATCTCACCTGACCTCTCCATATAATACCGCCATGGATACTTGGAAAATTGAGAGCATTCACTGAGTTAGAGTTCTCTCGACCATTCCCCTAGCTGTTGAGTTTCTTCATCAGTATGACTTAACATTGTCCCTCACAGACTGCCAAAGGTATTAGACAATGGCATGCCTACAGTATGAAGTTATGGCAACGTATGTCATCATGTAATAATGTCAGCATGACGTCACAATGGCAAAAGTCCACCATTAGCAGAGAGGGATGGATATGGGAGGTTGCAGAGGAAGAGGGACGACTTCAAAGGGGCAAATCAACATGGGGATCAAGAGCAAGAGAGAGGCACAGGGTAAGGTGAGCCATGGTCCAGGGGCTTGTTTCAAAAGGCCTGACAACAACATAGTGGCGATATTAGACCTATTGCACTGATGTTTTCATCAGTGATAATGAAATAAACCCCTATAGGTTACTACACAACTCACTGATGTAGCTAATGGTCGCAATGAATTGGAGCCAAACCATCACAGATCCTAGAACATCATGATCTCTGTCAGGTCCCCTTGTATAAAATGTTTATGATAGGATTTGCTAGAGTTATTTTAGCAAAAAAACGCAATACTAAAGGTCACTGTGGCCGTCATCTCTTTTGGGACTTATTCCAATATCTATGACATAGGGCCCAAGAATCCTACCGAAAGATGCTCCGCTGAGTGACCAACATTTTCTGTTATGGCTACTCCGAAATTTGATTACGTATAAACCTGTCTCAGGGAGAAATGTCAGGACAGCATTACCTCACAGTTATATGTTCAATCATCAATGGATTTTGCACTTACCAGCTACATTGAAATAAGCCCCTCTCATATCAGGGCCTGGGGTTTATCCCAATGCAACAGATAATCCTAAAAAACTCTTTGGTTATCTTAGTGGAGAGAGGTATGCTGTGACCAGACATTCCCTTTGATTCCGGTCTCTATCTAATCATGTACATAGAATATTTTATTTTAAAGCAGCTGAAGCAGCTTGGGCACTTAAGTAGGTTTGTATATCTGGCACATTGTGGATCTCCTGACGAGAGCATTATTGAAATATGCCATAGCAATGATTTGAAAACCTCCAAATCTAGGTGGCAGGGACTGTGGGCTGTCGTAGGATGTTGTGCATTGTCCTGTGTGACTGATGAACTGGTAATGGTGCCTAAAGTAACCTCTTACCTAGCTCCATTGACCTTGGCCTGCATCTTGCATTTGGCTCAGTAAGCATGTATAGTGTCCACTCACCATGGCCAGAACCTTAACGTGTAGTGCTGCCTGCTTGGTATACAGAGACAGTAGAGGGCAGCTCACAGGTTTTCAAGTTAAATACTTAACCGGTCTGGGACAACTCCCTTTATTTTATAAAGGTTTCAAGTGCGACTAAGAGGATGGTCCTCATAGAATAATGGATGTTTCAAGAAAATGCAGACCAGACTCTGGGATCAATGAAAGTGTCTTTTGCTACAGCTGATCAAATCTTATGATTAAAGGATGTACAACTGGCACCAGGAGAATCAAAATTACAATTAGTAAGATAAGCAAGAGTGTTTAATCTGATGGATCAAGATAATGCCACGCCTTAATCAGGCAATCACAGGAAAATACCGACAGTTGTGGATTCAGCAGGAGGGGAAAGAGGAGAGATCAGTGCGCTGTGAGATCCTGGGGTACGTTTCAATATCCCTGACACCAGCATAGAACTCATAGAATCAATATAGCCACTATTTGACATCAGGGATGTTGAAATAGGCTCCTGTGGTAATTAATAGCTAATTGAAAGACTGTCATTAGTAGGACTCCACATCTTGGTGAAATCAATTATCAGGAGTAAAGCTATTTGGTTTAGTGAGGAGCAATGAACCTTAACTATAGTTATTTTTTCAAGTGTCTTATTTTTTTTCCAATTTATGGCGGAAAAAAGAGATGACACATTCAAGTCACTGTGGGTGGCTGTGGTCACACAAGGCATTGATCTTTTGATTTAGATGAATCAAATCGGGTGAAACCCCACTTTATTTGACTATGAATATTTATCACCAGATCAGGTCAGATGTTATGAGCTTGGCCAAAATAGATACATGGTCGTTGTAACATTTATTCTATGAACAAATTCTGGACAACATCAAATGTCAAGAAAGCACACATACTATAGCTCGATGCAGCAAGTTGGGAACCTGAGTGTTTTCCAGTTTTGGAGGCAGCTGTGCACGTAAAATGCCTTCATTCAAGGTACATTTTTGTATATGCTGCAGAAGGCAAGTCTTGTGTATGATTCTATCTCAAAAGTCATAACAAAATATGAAAATATAATCATTTGCTATGCATTATTCCCTCATAATACATGTGCTGTCATGTCAGACTAGACAAAATGCCCTCTGTAGGTCCCATATGGGCTGGAAAAGCACCATGCTCATAAATGCCTTCATCATTTTCAAGATAAGAATATCTGAAGACCTGAACAATGTGAACAGGTCCATGGTGCAAAACACTTTTGTATCTATTAAATTCCATCATTAATTGTTGTTTTGACCTGATGACCCATTGAAAACCATATTGAAATGCTATTAGAACCCCATATTAGGCATGTGAGACCTATTATAATGCACTATTGAGCTATTTAGATGTAAATAGCAACAAAAGCGCTGTCGGCACCAAAGACTAGAATCGTAAGATATGGCTAATTCCTCTCACACTTATTGTATCACTTAGATATTTCACATGCCTTTAAAGATGATCAGGTAGACCATAAAAATGGATAATTCTGGTATCAGTGGGTGATCATGCATCCATATATGGTGATCTATGTGGTCCCACATCAAAAACCAAGCAGAAATTTTGCTGAAAATCACAGATTTTGCAAACTAACAAAAATCACATGTCTCCCATAGTGTAATAAGCCCCCATAGAGGTAGGGAAAAAAAGCATACTCATTTATAAACTTGATGGGTCAGTATTATGCACTATCTATCAAAAACTGATGGTTAGATTATTTTTTCACAAAATATATAGGGCCAAACTTTGAAAAACAGCAATTTTTTTAAACTAATGATTTTTAAATTTATAATTTGTACTTCAGTGGTAAACTGTGCACTATATAATTGTACATACCATCTACCCTGGCCTGAAAGCAATGAGTTTCATCTTTCATTTGCTGCAAATATTGTGTAAATCGGATAATTTTTGGCTAAACTACAGCATTTCTTAGCGAAAATTCAGGAAAAACTAAGTTTTAGGTTCCCAACTTGCTGCATCGAGCTATAAGTTATGATTGGTTAGTGCTTGTTCAACTCTGATCAACCAGTTGTCAATATGGTCCCTCATTGCTTATTAATGAATTTCCTTACCACATTGTGATGTTTTGTGCAGTGGAATGATGCCAGGGAATGATGCAAGATTGAACATCAATGAATTTCTTATTTTTTTGTAAGAATAGACATGCATTGTATCAATAAGGATCTCCTCACCTTGTCTACAGGAGCAGTTCACTGTCAGGGGAGCAGCTCATAACAATGCTGGTGCCTGGTGCCAACATAACATCACCTCCCTCCCTGTGTCTGCCCGTCCTTTCCACAAACACCCTTCTCATATGTTGCTTACG
Organism: Acholoe squamosa; assembly: GCA_949317995.1. Classification (NCBI taxonomy): domain Eukaryota; kingdom Metazoa; phylum Annelida; class Polychaeta; order Phyllodocida; family Polynoidae; genus Acholoe; species Acholoe squamosa. The sequence goes on from OX439051.1 coordinate 17,475,169, forward strand.
CCCCTCCTGAGCCCACCCCCCACTCCTCCTCACCAGCATACATGCCACCTGAGTAGATTGGCTCAGGCATGAACTGGGCTGCTCAAGGAGCTAGGTATAACTATGTGTGAACAGCTCATAGTTCAGAGTTATCATCCGCAGACCTGTACATTGTCCTGTTTACATTAAAGGCTGTTCGCACCACTTCTAGTGCATCTACTCCTGGAATGTGACTTGACCATTTGATACAGTGTCATGGATTACGCAGATGTTTTCAAATAAACTATCTGATTTGGACTCTGTAGCAGGAGTATATTTCTATACCAGCCTATATTAGAAGACAATTCAGAATCTGCTTATCTAGCATTGATGCCCTGTACGCCATATTTGACTCAGCTGCTCAATGCATCAAGCTCACAGACCTGATAATCATCTTATGTCATAAAAGAAGTGGGATGTGATATCATGCACACTCTGTACTAAAGCTAAATTGCACAGATACTGACGATCCCAACATCTATGGTGCACACTGACTTTGAAGAAGAAGAAGAAGAAGAAGAAGAAGAAGAAGAAGAAGAAGAAGAAGAAGAAGAAGAAGAAGAAGAAGAAGAAGAAGAAGAAGAAGAAGAAGAAGAAGAAGAAGAAGAAGAAGAAGAAGAAGAAGAGAAGAAGAAGAAGAAGAAGAAGAAGAAGAAGAAGAAGAAGAAGAAGAAGAAGAAGAAGAAGAAGAAGAAGAAGAAGAAGAAGAAGAAGAAGAAGAAGAAGAAGAAGAAGAAGAAGAAGAAGAAGAAGAAGAAGAAGAAGAAGAAGAAGAAGAAGAAGAAGAAGAAGAAGAAGAAGAAGAAGAAGAAGAAGAAGAAGAAGAAGAAGAAGAAGAAAGAGGGTGAAAGACATTATATTGAAGGTCAGATGACCACTATTTTGCAATGGGGCCTTCCATATGTTCGTCCCATGAGCTCATTTTCAGTCAGATTACCATAAGCTGGTTCCTTATGGCTCCCTTGGTGTACCATAGATTTGACGGTGTTACTTTGATGGGCTCTTAGGGTGCGAGCAGTAGGAGCAATTGAGGGGAAAAGTGATGTACAGAATACATGCACAGTCAACTGTGTGTGCTAAGATGGGATATAATCTACAGGGAATGGGTGTTATTGGTTGATGTATTCACCAATAACTGCATTTTTTTTTTCTTTTCTTATGTAGTGCCATGATAAAAAGGAAAGGAAGGAACAGCAAAAGGAAACAAAAACATTACATTTCAGTAGAATACAAATGTTCTATTCCCGCAAGTGAGATTAAGCTTTGTAGCAAGGGTTGTGTGAGTGACACAAAATGAAGAATTTCATATTGCAAAGAACAGAACATAGAAAAGGTTATAGAACTCACTCATGGCAGATAACGGCATTGAAAACATTTTGTTAATCATTATCAAAGATCAGCATTATTTGTCATTGAGACAGACATCTCTATGGGGACTAACATGCAGCTGGTTTTTGCTGTGACGGTTGTTATGACGGTGATTAATGTTGAAATGTGAAAGGAGTATATGGGGTATCCAATTCCATGGAGAATTTAATGTGAAAGTGTGACATAGGTTAGATGTAAGGAGCATTTTCTTAAATAGTAGAGGTGTTTGGGGTAAGCTAAGTACCCTGGATCCAACTCTAAATATCATGCACTTTTCAGAATCCTTCTCCATAAAAGAGGCATTTCCCTGACTTCAGTAATGGTAGTCACTATAGTGACATCAGTATCATACCAACAGACCATTGCAGGCACTGTGCACTAGGTACATGGTATGTGGAAGGTTGAGATGGTCCCTTGATAGGTGCAGAATAAATCAATAGCCTACTCTTTTTATATCAGTGTTTAATGGTTATAGCTTAGTAGACCAAGGTTGGATGCAATCTTGTTCAAAGTGACATGGCAACTACTGTAAGCTACATACCTTTCGGGGTAATTCAAGTAAGTCTCTTATTCAAGGTCTTAGTACCCATTTAGCCCAAAGTGGTTAACAACATCGCCCCAAATAAACACTATGCACAGAAAAGAAAAGAAAAATGACTGCAAGATGATAGTATCAAAATGTAAGAGTACAACCTTATCAGGAGCTGACCAATGAGGATCTGCTCACTGTGTCTATAGCCTCACAAAGAGCAGCTCACAACACCCAGACTGCAGATGCAGATAAGCTGACCGGTGATGTCAGTACAGCAGGGGAGCAGCTGAAAAACCCAAGTTCCCAGTGCCAACACATCATCACCTACATCCCCAAATGTCTTCTCTAGTGACACATTTGCCAGCTGAATGAGAAGGGAGATTGGCTCAAATGTGCCCTAAGCTGCTCCAAATAGCTCTGTGAGAAAGAAGACACCATTGACCATCCTTTTAGGCACCACATTGTAGCGTTTAAGAAACCATCTTGTATAGGTTATGGGAGAGGAAGGTATTGAAAAAAGATGTACAGCAATAAAAGAGGCCATGAACAGGTGCTCATTAATTCTGCTCTAACACCTTAGGATTAATAAGGAATACGCCCAGAACAGCCAAGCACTGACATACTTCTTCATCCATTTGGCTGGGTCACACATAACACAACCTTTAGCTCCATCAGCCAGCTGCTGCAAGAATGACTTGGGATCTGAGCTATTCATATGGCTTTGTGTAGGCCTTTGCTATGGCGCATTCTTATACAAACACCCACGGAAGCATAACTTGAAGTATTGTATTGCACCAAATGTGACAGTGACACATTACTAGCCTCTACCTCTTCTATATGGCACCTCTTCCCCATCCCACTTAAAACAAGCATCTTTAATTATCCTTAACATCAACATTTCATTGAGGATTTTATCATCCTTGATCATTGTACTTGCTATGGCCTCAGAGAGCAGCTCACAACAGCAGCAGATAAACTGACAGGCAGTGACAGCACAGCAGTGTATCAGCTGAGACAACTGATTACCCAGTGCCAATACATCATCAACTTTACTAAAACCACCTACATCCCTGGCTGTCTCTTCTTTTCTCCAACTAAATCTCACACCCTGCCCCCTTGTCGCCTCGTGACATGATTATCACCTAATGACAGGTTTAATTAGCGTGAACTGCCATTATTGTTGACTAGCTTCAACTATACCATGCTGGCCGTGGTTCAAAGCCTAGTGAGTTGCTCCTCTCTGCAGGCAGGGGAGGGTTACTATCATATGGCAGATTCACCTGTATGGATAACACAGATACATTAAAAACTGATTTAGATACAAGATGCTAAATATATGGACCTGGCAATAAAGCGAGGCGTTGGGACACACTTCTTAATCTGCTTAAAATTCATCTGGAATATGTTAATATCATCCCTCTCACTTACCTGTTTGATGGAAATTGTAAAAGAAAAGTGTTTTCTGTTTGTTGAGGTCTTTTTATATGCCAGAAAACAGCTATTCAACTTGCATTAACCCTGTGCCATTTTGATCAAAGAATACTGCACAAAACACCCAACATCTCTCTTTGGATAACCATGCAGATGAAAATGGTATAAGACTTTTGGTATATGAAAGCCCATCCCCAACAGTCCATGCAAGAAAACGTATGAAGAGCATGGTGCTATTGGGCTATTGGTATCATAGCTAGACATGAGTAGGGTCGCTTTGCACAAAGAATGTAATATAAAGAAAATTGATATGGTCCCTTGATTGTTTGAGAATAAATTAAAAACTACTTGACTGCTTTTTATATTCATTGTAATAATGCCAAGGACCAATTTAATCATGTTAAAAGGGATATGGTGACCCTCATGGGAGCTCTTGTGCAGTACAATATAAATGCACTGAGAAGACAATAGTATTGTATGTGCATGGTTAATACCTTATTATAGCATTTCTGAAATAAATTGGAATCCATAATATACAGTTAGAAAATTGTGTACAGCCATGGTAAAGGGACCTCCAAAGAAAAATACTATTTTGAACATAAAGTCATAAGCTTTATAATGGTGTATCACATTAGTCTATACCTTCAGAGGTTTTCGAGACATGACATTATAAATATGGGTGCCCATCATCCTATTGTCATAGGGAATAGGCTCTATTATAATTAATTAGGGGATATTAATTGAAATTATGCCAACAGCATAATAATGCTACAATTTCAACATTTTTTGTCATAACTTTGAATCTAGAAAAGGGATTTTCATTCTGTTTTCACTATAATTATCTCTGTGGGAAAATTAAAAAAAGGGGTTCTTTGACTTTCCAAGTTGGAACAGACTTTATGTAACCATGGCAACCAATATCAACACATACCGTCATTTTGGCCCTAAAACGTTCTTTTAGCATTCTAAATATGGAATTTTTTGAATGAAAACAGAATTTTGAAAATAGTTTTACTGTATTCCTCATCAAAAAGTACCTTTACTCAATTTTCATTCAATGTTTCACTTATTTAGCCCTGTATGGCCCCCTTGTGCTCAAAAGCCAGTACTAAAATCCTGCAGGGAGGCTCATTTCCCTGTGTTGATCCACAATTATCAGGCTCGATAAATAGTATTTGCCATTCTATCATAAGTGAATCATCAGTGATAATCATTTAACAAACCTTCAATTTTCTTGTTATTTCACTGTCAAGTTGTGCAGAGTATTATACCTTAGTAGCACTGCACAATATGACTACTACAGTTTTACTGGGACCTAGGAAGCTTTTCCAAGGGGATCATCAGGCTGGGTAAATTATGCTCATATATACATGTGATGCCCTTTATCCAAACGTTTTCTTATAATTCTACCTTTAGCTTGACTTTTATCAGTCTGGTCTACATATGATTGTATAATGTGTATGTATAGAGTATACTGAGGTTCCAGGTCATCTAACTAGTGGGTCTGCTTTTGCTTGATCTGGTACCCACAGAGATAAGCACTGATAACAGTCAGCATAATGGGGACGAGTTGTTATGTAATGCACCCTAGAAGGGCTGCAGTGAATGAAGATATCATCTCATCGGGTGATTATATACCATATAACGGATATTTCAAGAAAATACAGATTATACTTTGGGATGAACTAGACTACCCTTTGCTACAGCTGATCAAATCTTAGAATTACAGGACAGACAACTGGCACAAGGTGAAACAATATTACAATCAGTAGAGTGAGCAAGAGTGTTGAATCTGAAGAATCAAGGTAGCGCAGGTATAATACTGATGGTTGTGGATTCAGCAGGATGGGATAGAGAACAGCTCAGTGAGGTAGGAGACCTGGGGGGCGTTACATAAGTATGATTATAATAAAGTTAATTCTGAGGAACAGTTACACAATAGCTAACGCATGTAATAACGATAGTCTTTGTCATAACCTTGATTTGACCAGTGGATTTCAGGCTTAAGTGTGTTGCAGCGAGACTTCTGGTAGAAAACATCACTTTTGTGTGCACATTTATAACCAAATCTCTGTGTTCATCTTTATAACAATATTTATTGTTATATGGTCTCACTGATCTAATAGGTCAGAAATTACCAATAAAGGCAGGAATACTCAGATGAAGTCAGGAAATAAATAGATGATGTCAAGAAAAATTTGAATAAGTTAGGAAATTAATGTGTGATGTCGATATATTATTTGAAGAAGTCAGAAAATTAATATGAGATGTCTGGAATTGTTTGAGGAAGAGAGGAAATTAATGAGTAAGATCGGAAATAATGAGATGAATTTAGAAAATTAATGAGGGAGGTTTAGAATGAATACCCACATCCCTTTTTAATTTCCTGTCTTTATAAAATAATTTTCAACCTCACTTAATAATTTCCTGACTTCATCTCATCATGTCTGACCTCCCCTCTTATTTTCTTGACTTCATCTATTTATTCCCAAACACACATATTAATTTCCTGGTCATTCTAGACCTCATCTATTAATTTCCTAGACTCTGGTTATTGCCTAACCTATTTTATACATAATCTATAATAATCGTTACCAACTTGCAGCACCTACTTTGTGATCCAGCCATTTCTCTCTTTAAAGAAAAATCATTGTGAAAAAATCAAGAAAAGATTTACGAGAAAATTCTTGTGTAATGCAGGTTTTCTCTTTGCCATATAACAAGATTTTTTACAATTTTTATTAACGATTTTTTTTTATTTCTGTAATGCACTAATGATCTTTATGATGATTGTAATGCCATAATCGCTGTTTGTGTAACACCCCCCAGGGGCTTGTTACAATATCCCTAAAGACAACAAATGCATCATAAAATCAATTATATAGCCATTATTCTAAAATAAGCCCCTTCAACAATTAGCAGATAATACAAAGGCAGTCATCAGAACGAATCAACAGTGAAATCAGTTATAAGGAGTAAAACTATTTGGTTTAGTGGGCAGAAATGGACCTGTCCTGGTTATTTCATCAAAATCTAATGTTTTCTTTTCCAAATACTAATAGCAACAGAAAGAGATGACATATTCCACACATCCAAGTCACTATCCCACTTTTTTTTACTGTATTTATCACCCGATCAGCAGATTTAAGTTAGTTCCATGGAGAAATCCTGGACAATGTCAAATGACATGTAGGCACAGATACTAATTGGCAAGTGCTTGACCAACACTGATCAGTCGGTTGTCAATATCAGTCCTTCATTGCACACTTAATGACTTTTCGTACAATAAAGTGGTGCCTTGAACAGTGGAGTGATGCCTCAGAATGATGTAAGATGGAACATAAATACACTCAGCCATTTTTGCCATATTATTTTGTAAGAATAGACACAAGCATCGTATCAATAAGTAATCTCCTCACCTTGTCTGGAGGAACAGTTCAGTGGCAGGGGAGCAGCTCATAACACTAAAGTGCACAGTGCCAACACATCATCTTCTCAATCCCTGTCTTTGCTCATCCTTTTCACACACACACACACACTTCCCCAACCCTACTCCCCACTGCATACATACCACCTGAGTAAATTAGCGAAGGCATAGGCTGGGCTGGTCAAGAAGCTAGGCATAACTATGTATGATCACCTCATGGGTCAGAATTAGCAGCTGCAGACCTGTACATTGTCCGGTCTGCATGAAAGGCTGTTCTCACCACTGATAATATTTCTATATGGCTGGAATGTGACTTAACCATTTGGGACAGCATCATTGATAACGCCCACTTTACCCACTGTAAACGTTTTACAATTCAACAGGTGGTCTTAGTGATTAGACAATCGTATTGTGTCAAAAGACATATGTTTGACTTACTTGCTAAATACATTATGCTAACAGACCGGAATTCTTTTTTAAATCTACAGGGATATCTCTGTACTCATTAAAGAAGTGGAGGTGATAATGTGTGTATTGAATTTGCCTACATTGTACTACTACCCGAAAACCCTGCGAATACAGCCCATACTGGCTTTGAGAGAAAAAGGTGCCACTGGAGCCTGAAAGGGTGCCAATTCCAATCTATAATTATATAAATCCCACAGATAGGCCTCATACTGACTTGGGGAAGAATCTATAAGCTGGAATAGGTTTTTCAAATGGTCAAAAAATGGGTTATACACAGGTTTTAAATTTGTAGGATGAACTGATTTGCAAACAATTTCCCTCAGCTTCTGAAATACCTGCCAATTACAAAAGAAACAACAAGCAAATTGCCAATTGAGCAGATCCCACTTGCAACTTAAGTTTCTGCTTGGTGTGCAAGAGGGTGAAAGACATTTTATTGAAGGTAAGTTCAATATAATAAAACGACCAATATTTTTCGATGGGGGCCATCTATAATGTTTGTCCAATGAGCTCATTTTCAGTCAGATTACTCCGAGCTGGTTCTTTATGGCTCCCTTTCTCCCTTAGTGAACCATAGCTTTGATGGTGTTACTTTAATGGGCCCTTAGGGAGGGTGCTGTAGGACCATCGAGGGGAAAACTGATGTGTAGAAAACAAGCATAGTGGATTATGTGTGTTTAGATGGGGTATAATCTACAGGGAATGGACGTTATTTGTTGATCGACTCACCGATAACTGGCGAAAATATTTTTGGTCTTTCTCTTATGTAATGCCATTAGAGGAAAACATAGCAGAAGAGTAGAATACAAAAGTACTATGCTTGCAAGTGAGATTAACCGTTGTACAAGGATTATGCGGGGGACACAAAATGATGAAAGATCAGCATCATTTACCATGGACACTGATGTTTTCATAATACAGGTGGCCTTAGTGTAGTAATGGTATGGCAGTGGTTAATTGTGAGAAGTGAAAGAAGGATGCCTATGAGGAGAACAAGGAAAAGGGATTGATATGTTAGATTGGGGTATCCAATTCTGTAAAGAATCATTGTGGAGGTATGACATAGGTTTGATTCATGGATCATATATTTTTATTTTATCTAAAAGTGTATTTGTAAGCCAAGTACCCTGTATCTAACTGTAAATATCACACAGAGTTTCAGTGACCTTTGAAATACCTTGTCAATAAAAGAGGCATTTTCCTGACTAAGCACTATAGTGACATCAATATCATACCAACAGATCACTGCGGGCACTTTGCACTAAGGACATAGTATGATGAAGATTGGGATGGTCCCTTGATAGATACAGAATAAATCAATAGCTTACACTTTTTGACAGTGTTTAATGGTTATTGCATGGTAGACCAAGTTCTGGTACAATCTTGTTAAAAGGAACATGCCAACCCTAAAGGGAATTGAACTTCACCTCTGGAATCTCAATTGTTCAATATTGCTTTGTTTATTTTCAAAATAACCACGTTGAAGTATTATTTTGATAAATGCAATATAACTGGCAGATGCACATCTGATGCCCGTATAGTCCCATGAAGTTGTAATGTATATTGAATGCAAAGGTTTTATTCAGTATATATAATAATATATTGATTGGTAATCCTTTCCAAGCGCCCTCTCCATAGCCACAGGATAAATGTCAAAGAAAAAAAAATATTACATTGCAGTAAAGAAAAGAAAAAGTAAAGAAAAGAAAAGAATTACATTGCACTACAAAAAGTAGAGAAACAAATAGAGTGGCCAAATTAGTATGAGTTAATGTTACAAGAAGCTAGTAAGCTCAACCGTTGTTGAGGTATTTGTCTAGACTGTATCCCTCCAGACATTGGTACTCTAACATGCACATTTTTCATGACAGAACCAAGGATATCACAATGCATATTTTGTATCCCCTCTTGACACTTGATCCCATCCTCATCCTTGTTCCATGTATTTATAATTTGTCTGCTCTCTTGTACATCAATCCTTTTACTTTCGATTCTGGTAACATAGAATAGAGTAGACAGGAGGCACTGGTAAGATATTATTCTACATTGAATTGCTATTTCAGTACCAAATTAAGTGAATGTATCTCCAATCTATAGAAATGTGTGACTACTATGTGGAAATACACAATAATAACATGTGTTTCCTACAATAAACAAATGACCATTTACTATTATAGGAATAAAACTTGTGACTGAATCAATAGAAAGGGAAATAGAGAAAATGATATGCATTAACACTGTTACTCCAGGCATATATATTGCAAACACATAAAGAACATCTATCATACAGTTGTATTGACATCAACAGCACTTATTATATTGAGCTACCTATACAGCCAAAGAACTATTCAAATCAACCTTAGGGAATGATAATTTTGTAACAACAGGGAGGGGGTGGTGAGTTTCAGTGTGGATGGGAGCGAAAATCGTGCGCAAAAGTGCCCTTTAAACCTATAGTAACACACAGGCTTTTTCACTAAAAACAGGTGAAATTATCTTGACCCCCCATAGGAGGGGTTTAAAAAATTAACCCCAACCCACCAGCCCCCCTGTTGTTAAAGAACTATCATTCCCTTAAATCAAGCTTTATTTCTTACAATGAAACATACATGTCCAAATCTAAATGTCAATAGCAAGTTCCCACTAATGTCAAAACCTTTGATATTACCTCTAGACCATTAAGTGTCTGTGTCAAGGCATGCAAGCGTGTTCTGGATAAATGAGCTCTGTGACATCCATTTTGACAAATGATAAACATCTGTGCACCTGCAATGGAACCTATTTCCGTTCATTAAATTTCACTTTGTTTTTGAGACTTTATTCCACAGCATGGTTGCTCGTTTGTTTCACCTCAAATTAACTGCACAAATATGCACACACACACACACACACACACACACACACACACACACATATATATATATATATATATATATATATATATATATATATATATATATATTGTAGCGAATTCCGAATCTACCTCTGATAGCAAACACCACAAGACTCAAACTATGGTTTAACACTGTTTATTAACCTGGCATCTGGCCACACCATCTGGGGTAACTCCAGCGTCGGAGACTCACTTATATTTATTCCGCTCTGGCTCTGGCCCCAAGAGAGCGAGACTTTGCCACCCCCATCTAGGATGGTTTCGGCCTCGTCTCGCCTCCCTTGGCCTTACCGCCACACTAAATATATATATATATATATATATTTATATATAGAAGTATTGATCAGTAAACAGTTGCTGTTGGGTCTTCATAAAGACCGGACAGCTTTCTCCCTATTTGATATATAACAATACAACTTTTGTAAGCAATTGAATCAAAGCAAGGCAAAGCCACACATTTAAGAGCCTGGTGCTTCCCAAACAACCCCTCACGAAACTCTTGCTTCTTCTTTGAAGTTCCAGACACAGCCGTCAGACCTCTATATCCCTTCCATGTTACATTATGACATCAGAATGACATTATGATATCAGGACTTGGATTGGTAGAGATAGAAAGGGATACTTTTTTTGGATCATAGTAATTTAGTCATTTTGCTCTCTATAAGAGGCCACAGAAATACAAGATACTGAATGTGAAAAAGGGAAAATAAAACAGTTGCAGTTATACCTTTGGTATTTTACTTTGATTCCTAGAAATGTTTTTCTTAGTAAAGTAGCACCTCAGATGGTAAGTCTGTAAGACCAGGACAGGTGTGTGTAGGGAAAAATGCCTTTTCCTGTTAACACTGCTCAAGGAAGGGGGTCAAACAGGAAACACTACAGTACAACCACATACCACATTACAGCCATTCACATTACACCTCACTTGGCTAATCCTACCTTCCACATGGCTGGGACCATTAGCACGTAACTTGCAGAACTGCCCTCCCCTGCTGCCACCAACTGAAAGGGTAGTGGTGGCCGGTGGTCTCATATGACTTAAGGAGTTCGGACACTTGGGGCTACAGCCAATGAGCAGGTCACAGAGTGGGATATGGATAACGAGTCAGTCATGCATCAGATCAATTAGTGTTGCATAGTACAAATGGGTATAAGAGTGGTAATTTGAAGCAACTGTTAGCTTGGGTCAAGTCAGAGGGATGAGGTAAATTAGTATCTAGGTTGTGTCTGAATCAGTTTCCAATAGTTCTGTACCTTTAGAGCTAATTCAATTCAGTTCGTCTTCAAGGGCTCAGCACCTACTCAGGCTGTTGTGGTGAACAAGTAACCAATGGATAACTTATGACAAGTGTGTGTTAGTGAAGGAAAAAAGACGAAAAAGGCGAAAAAAGACACGTCCGGACCGGGAATCGATCCGCGGACCCCTCACGGCTGAGCGCAATGTGCTAACGGCTAGGCCACTGCGTCTCCTCCATTCACTGCGTCTTGCTGTTATGTTTGTGTAGAATACACCTCGTCGCCCGGCAGTAGACAGCGACAGCACACACGGCTTTGTATCATATCCAGACGTGGTTCGAACCAAGCGTTTCTCGTCAGTCCCTGTGGCGCAGTGCATAGGGAGTTGGATTTGGGATGTGAGACTGCAGGTTCGATCCCTAACCTGGCCTGGAGTATTTCGTGGGTTTTAACATGTAACATATGACATGGAAGGACATGTAAGGTGTGCTGGTTATCCATGGATAACAGCACCGGGTGCCTGGTATCCATGGATAACCACACACCTTACAAAATTGATGTTACAGCCTACAGGGTGTGCAATATCGACAGATATGTGGATGGGAATAGCCACCAAAAAGCACTGTGTAACCCAGAAATCGTGGTATAATTAACAATAGTACCCCAGATAGACACTATACACAAAGAAGAAATGCAGATTACTAAAAGCCTTACATAGAGCAGCTCACAACACCCAGACTGCAGCAGCAGATAAGCTGACAGGCAGTGACAGTACAGCAGGGGATCAGCTAAAAAGCTTGTACCTAGTGCCAACACATCATCAGCTACATCCCCAAATGTCTCCTCTACTGTCACTTGTGCCACTGAATGAGAAGGAAGATTATATAAGCTCAAATATGCCCTAAGCCGCTCCAAATAGCAGCTGTGGGAAAGGGGAAACCATTGACGATTCCTGTCGACAGCGAATTGTACCATTTAAGCAACCATGGTTTTTTTTTCTGAGAGAGAGAGAGAGTAATGGTATATATATATAGTCATCAATTGACAGTGGAGGTGATATTTGCGGCGAGGGTGACAAGATGAGAGACAGGGAGGGACACAAACTGAATGACTTAGAGAGAGAGAAAGCTTGAGTGAGAACAAGACAGGATAGCTTGGGATGAATGTCTTAGCCACATATTTAGCTAATAAGAGGATTGCTAGGTCAGATAACTCAATGCATTAGTTGGGGTAACCTGCTGAAAGGCCCCGGGTTTCTGAAGGGCTTATGTTGTTGTGGATGAGAATACATGAGCTCATTTTGGGTAGCTTTTTCATCAGCCCATGAAAACTGTTCCTGGTCTATTTTGTCCCACACTGACTGTGACCATTTCAGTACCCCGGGCCAAGAGTTACGTCTACCAGAATCTGCTTAGTAATGCTATCCCTATCTTTAGGATTATATGGCTTTTTATCCAGGAGATTAAGTGTGGCCTGGATATATGCTCAAGTTCAGTAAGCTTTGCGCAACACATCAAGTTTTTGTTTTACGGTATTACATCCTTCCCTAGCAATATACATATATGGCTTGTGAATCGGAGGCCTCCCTTACCGTCATGTACCTTCTCATGGTAATTCTCCTTACTAATGTACTCATCTACATATTCCACAGCCGATGGAGCATGTCGCCTCCTAGGAGGGGACTTGGCTGGGGAGAAAACGTCGTCGCTGTATGATGAGTGCCTAGCGCACTCCCTGGGTTTGTGCTTCGGCCATTACTGCTGCCTTGGCGCAACAGTGGGGTGTTTCAGAAGCCGGACATGATAATGAACTTTAAATATCTGTTTCTAAAGCTGTTAGCCTCTAAACTTACAATTGCAACCATCATCATCTCACACCAGTCATATAGTTATACACACAGTACGACAACGATAATATTTTTTAGAAACACATGCAGTTATAAGCATACAATCTCCAATAAAACTGCTATCCTATCTCCTTATGACCTGTTGTAAACATCTGCTACTGAAACACCCCACTGAGGAGGTAAATTGGAGGGTGATGAGTGCCTGTTCCTCTTCTCACAGTGGGTACAGTGGGAAGACTTACGGGAACGTTTAGAACTTGTCTTAGACTTGGTGAGTTTATCTCTTTTCTTTTTAGATTGTACTGTGGGAGCCTCGTCATCAGACTCAGTATTATCAGACTCAAGCAGTAGGCCAGTAATTACTTCTGGCTGTGTACTAATGCCGCCAATGGAGGACTTGACTTTTCCCATGAATGCTTCTAGTCCACTCAGTCTAACGGCGTGTGTGGTTTTTTTTTAAATCTTTGCCACAAAGTACTCTCTTCTTTTTAGAAGGCCCAATGGGCATATCAAGGATTTGTGACCAGGCAAGCAAAACACCCCTCTGCAGGGAAATTCAAAGTTCATCTCAAGATGTTTGAAATGAGACATCATTGGCTTAATTTTCCAAGTAGTTATGTCAGAACCCCTCCTTGAACACAATAAATCAGCCTTTTTCATAAAAAATACGTAACAATGTGGTGATTTTTATCATAGATTTTGACCTAGAAGGAATTTATGTTTTCAGTTTTGGGCTTTTGGTGAATATCCCCGAAAATTGGCTTAAAAATTTGCAAATTCTGATAATTGAAATGGTTACTATGGCAATCAGGAACAGGCATATAGGTTGTTTTTTCATGAACAATGTTCATTTTACCATCCAAAATGGGCCATTTCTACTGAAAATGCTGCATTTTAAATGAGACCATTGAATTCTGCATAGAAAATTAGCTTTCACATTATTTCACAATTATATCAATTAGTTGATAAGGCCATGTCTTATTTTGATCTTCTCTTTTAATATTGGCTCTGTATTACATTTCCTGAATACTCATAACTCAGTAAAGACATTCAGTTAAGGACATGGAATGCATGGATTATCTCTATGGATATGAACATTTCTTTTAGAAACTAGTGGGAGTATGGGACATTGGATGTATATTAACTAGCATAATATTGGTGTCATGTCCGGTCTTAGCCCCCTGGAGGGTGGCCCTGTATTGAATCACATAATATGAGAACTCATTCTCAAGTTTTGACTCCCTGTGTTTGTTATAATGGAGATAGAGCAACATGGATGGTTGTATTGTGCTTGTGAGGTCATGGCCATTCTTTAGAGGGTCTAACTTTGCGGATTGGACCAGTAGAATTGTCAGGATGATAGTTTCCTTCAATATACATGTATGTAAGCCCAAAACCGCGCTTTAAAGCGCGGGTAATGTTGGGCTAGATGCTCTGCTATTCGGCCATGCCTCATGGTTTTCAGGCCCTCACACCTCTGGCTCTGGTTTTTCTCATTATTGCACCTATACACCAGGGCATGGTGCATATGGTGTTCAACAAGATGCTGAAAGAAAGCATCTTTGCTGGGCCAAACCCTCTCTTTCTCTGACTTATTGATACAGATCTTGAATGGGCAGGTTGGTTTTTTTTTGAGCTTTGGAGTTTTGCAGTGTACTGAAGCTTTGTACGGTGCTCGAACCCGTAATAGGACTTAGGCATCTTATCCATATCACTCAAGGAGGCGATCCACACATGATAAAATTTAGCAGGACCAGCATCTTTTTTCAGGATTTTCATCCACTCCTCGTTGTCACTCTCACCATCACGATTGATGGCTGGAGGAATCGAGTAGCTGTCAGTGTACCTCTGACAGTCCATGAAACACTTCGGGGTGTAGTCAGGGAAGCCAGTTCGAGCGTTCACCCATTTGTTCAGACTGGACTCATCAGGGGCATCCTTCAATGGTTCCTCGAGAGAGTCAATGTTTTCTAGCAATTGTCGGCTCATTTCCGCCAACTGCTTATCTCGATTTCCATTTCCATTATTGTTGTTTGCCTCTTGCTGTAACTCCTCCTCTTCAGCTGCAGTGCTGCTGACGGGTTCAGGAGCAAGGGAAGTACTTTTTTGAGTAGTCCTCGATCTAGTACTTCTGGCTGGCGATGGGGAGTCATCTCTTTTAGTGGTTCTACCACTTTGGAGCCGGCCTCTAGAACTTTGAAATGAAGTCCAGGCTGCAGAGTTGTCACTATCATCTCCCTTTTCCTCTGTCACCTTTTTTTACGTCGGTTTGATTTTCCCTTAATCTCACTTTTATCTTTAGATTCTTTGACAGCTTTCTCGACTTCTTTCCTAATCTTAGTCTTTCGCTTCATAAGCTCGTTTCTCTCTTCTATCTCTTCCTGACGAGCATTCAATTCCTCCACAGTCATCTCCTTTGGAGTCTGGGTCATGGTAACTTTGGTGGCGTAACAAGCTCCACCTTCATTGCTCGAAGCAGCATCAGGGACCTTGGCAGCTGCGTCCCAATCTCATTTCTCATTCTCTGCTCTTCCTTCTCAAGTTCGGGATCTGCTAGTAAAGCATCCTTCTCATCTTGCACTGGTGAGTTCTTTTGTGACTCCGTCATGAACGCATAGGTTTGTTCCTTTGTCATTCGAGGTAGTGGGACTTCAGGTGAGTGGATGCTTGGCAAGCGCTCCTCGAATCCTACTATGCCATACAGTTTGGGGTAGGCAGCCTGCGCTTGGATACGCTCATCCTCTGTAATGGCGTCTATGACGGCAACTAGGGCATCGCTGATGCACATTGCTTCAGCTAGTCTGAAGTAATTCTCGAACCAGATATCAGTAACGTCAGAGACTCAATAGTCTGTACAGCCTCGACAAATTCGAGTCCGTAGGTTGTAAGGTAGGTGGCTTACCCTTCAGTCCTAGATAATGTTTGGGTCACTGGAGCGATCAGTTCTGCACCTACAGCAATGCTCATGCTGCTCTAGATCGATTCAGGAAGTATTTGTTCTGTTTCAGAGGTGTCCATCAGTTCCACAGCGGGACTTCGAGGTGCTTTATTAGGAGTTTGGAGGTGGGGTGCCCCTCAGGATTGGCCGTTACTGTAGCCACCACCTCCGACTGAGCCATATTTCAGTCTCAGGCGGTTCAGGGGTCATTCCTCCTTGTCTTACAATAAGGAGGGGTGTGGGTATCAGAGATATCGGGTGTTTTTAAAGCTTTACTGTGCAGAGAAAACAGCGGCACGTCATACTTCTGTAAGATGACTCGGGTGCTGTGAGCAATATTAGGGCCACAACAAGCGAAGCGGATCCTATGTGCATGCGCGACTGCACTGCAGCACTCCCAATCTCCGGCTCACTAGCACCACCCTTCCCACTCGTGGCAGGCATTCAAACTACCCCGGATACCCGAGGTTCAAGGTTTGTTTTCTCCATAGGCAGTTGGTGGGACAACCTCCTTCTCTCTTTATATCATCGGGAGTTTGACAGAAGAACATGTAGCATCAAGCATACATCCCAGCTTAGCTGTCTGCCACCCCCAGGCCCAATAAACAGGGTGATTATACACATTGTGGTCGTATTTTGAATCATACTTGAGGTATCTCAACCTCCAAACACATAACAATACATTTAAACAGGACAGTACACTCATTGTGATTTCGAAACATTAAGTAACGTCTCACCTCTCTACCTTGGTTCTTCAACCCAATATCACGGGAAGGTTTAGTGGAAACTTCTTCCCCCTACCCCGGATTCTATGTTCCGCCGGGACAATGCCATCATGATTAGATTTTAAATTTGTGTCACTGTCAACCTACTTAGGTCATCCTCTTTTAGGTTTAGTTTCACTAATCCTTTTTACAGAGTATACCCCTCTTATGCTTTGGGGTCGTTTTCTTCAAGTTCCTTACCAATTCATTAAATATTTCGTCCTTCTCTTCATTCAGTCTCCTCAAAATCTCTTCACATTCTGCATCAGCAGCATCACATCCTCTCCATCTCCTCCATCTACACACATTGGACTTGTTCATTCGACCAGTAGCCAAACTCATGATCATTACAGTACTTTCTGATATAATCCGCTATACCACATGGCGGCCATCCCAGCTCAAAACTAATTTTTTACATCTTAAAGGTTCATGAGTTCTGAATACTCTATCACCAACAGTAAAGTGTCTCATTTTTAAATTGGTATGATATTCAATTTTCTGCCATTGAGCATATTTTTAATGATTCATTTCGAACTATCTCATATGCTCTTTTAAACTGATCTCTAAGAGACTCCACAAATATTACAGTGCATGGGCCTTCAGGACTTACCCCAATAACTCTGTATATTAGGTCAGCGGGCATTATAATGTCCTCTCCAAATACAAATAAATTTGGGGAGCAGTTCGTCGCAGAATGTACATTACTATTATAAGCATGTACTACAAAGTCACATTGCTCATCCCAATCATCCTGGCAAGAGTTCACCAAGGGTTTTAGGACTTTTATCAATGTTCGATTAAATCTTTCTACTTGTCCATCAGACTGAGGTCTGTATGGATTAGTTTGATTTTTACAAATTGCTAAATAATGGCACATTTCTTGCCACAAGCTGGATTCAAACTCTCTCCCTTGATCACTATGCATTATCAATGGAGTGTAAAACCCATCCTCTCACAAAAGCACAAGTTTGCGCAAGTGGCAGCCTTATGATCAGGTAAAGGGTATATTCAGGTATATTTAGTGTAATAATCAGGTACCACCATCATACAAGTGTTTCCATGAGGAGTAGGTTCAATTCCACTAATGATATCGATTGCTACTCGAGCAAACCTGACAAAAAATAATTCTTGTATTAAAGGTATTTTTCCCATTCCAGGACCCGGTTTATTTTTCCCACATTCAGGACATGTCATCACCCATCTCGGGATGTCACTGTGCATGCCAGGCCAGTAATATCTACGGGCAAATCATTCCAAATTTGTGTCTGCTAGTTCTATGTCCATGACAATGGAACATAATGTCACGTCTTAGTGCCATAGGTATCACTTTCTGAAGAACCTTTTCCTTAGTAGGACAGGTTTTCCACCGACAAAGCAACCCATCTCTAACCTCCAGCTCGGACCACTGAGCTAGGAACTTACAGTTTTCTCAGGTCCCTCCGGCCTAGCATTTTGTTTCAGAAACATATTCACTCTTTTAATTGCAGGATCTGCTTGTTGGAACTGTTCGATGGTTTCCGCTGGATTTTCAACAACATTTTCCATACAAGCATATGATAGGGGTTCAAACTTCGGACTCCGGCAACTATCGCATTGTGAGCTCCACAATCATCACAGTCAATCTTTTGGCACTTTCTAATATGCCTTCGGGACAGGGCATCTGCATTAGTATGCTTTGTACCTGCTCGATGTTGGATCTCCAACCCAAATTCTGACAAATGTGCCAGCCAATGCCCAATCATCCCTTCTGTGTCCTTGAAGTTTAGAAGCCACCTCAAGGAGGAATGATATGTACGTAATGTAAAATCAGTACCCCATAGGAAATGAAGAAACTTTTTAGTACACACCACCACAGTTTTTCAGGGTTGGCTCTTACACCATCAGGAGTAATTATACGACCAAAGTAAGTAATGGATGTTTTAAATAGATTACATTTCTTAGCTTTCAACTTCAAACATTTGGCAAGTATTCTTTTTAAGACTAGTTCGAGATTGTGGGCACAATCTTCGAAAGTCTTTCCAAATACCACTACATCATCCAGATATATTAAGGAACTCTTCCACAGAAGATCACTTAGTAAATCTTCCATCATAGCCCCGAAAGTGGCTGGTGCATTGCACAGCCCAAAGGGTAATACATTATACTGGAATAAACCCATATGACTCGAAAAGACAGTCTTTTCAATGTCTTTTGGATCCATTCCAATTTGCCAATATCCAGATTGAAGATCTAAAGTACTTATTCCCTCCAAGCGAGTCCAATGTCTCTTATATCCTAGGTAAAGGGTAAGAATTATTTTTAGTTAAACCATTTAACTTTCTATAGTCTACACAGAATCGAATGGTTCCATCCTTCAACATAGTCATACATACTGGACTTGTGCTAGGCACAATCACTCCTTTTTCCAGCTGATCCAAGATTTGCTTCTCAGCCTCTAACTTCTTTTTCAAAGGCAACCTTTGATAAGGTATTTTAAAGGGCTTACCATCGCCAGTGTCAATAGTGTGTTATACCTTGTTAGTTCGAGCGACAGAACCTCTAGGCTTCCCAAAGGCATCTGAATAGGTAACCAACAATGTTCGAAGTTGTTCCTTGTCTTACTTCTTCGTCAAAGACGATTCTTCTATTAACTTCTTCATGTCATCAGTTAATCCTCGAACTGCATCTTCGGGGAAATCAGTTTGAGGCTCCTGAAACATGTTCAGTCAAATACATTTCTCCAATTCTCTCATTTTTTTTTTAAATAGATAAGGGTTTGACCTCTTTTCATAACTGGGACTACTGTCCAAGATCGGTTCCCTACTAAATTATCTACAGATTCTAAAAGTAGACTAGATAGTACCTCATGATGAGGTTCAAACACAGCATTTGAACCTCAAAGTGCACTATTCGAGAAACACAACACATCACAGGCAATGCCGGCTGGTATTTTCACTGTCTGTACCACGTTGGCTAGCGAAGATACATGTCTCAGTATGTCGCAATTGTAGGGTTGCCAGATCTTCAACATCCAAAATCTGGGGTCCAAAACAGCACCATACAAACGTGCAAAATCCAACCCAATAATTCCATCATCACTTATCTTCGCAATGGTAGGGCACATGACATACTCATAGCCCCCCATTCCAATCTGAATGAACGTCTTGCCAAAAGTCTGCATCAGGCTACCATTGGCCGTGCAAGCATTAACACCAACTGGTTGCCGGACACCAGGCTAAAGAATTTCCTCGAAAGGCACAAATGGCTGGCACCAGTGTCTATCAAAAATTCCCCAGTCCAGCCCTTCACCAATACAGCGACCTACCAACGTTTCCCTTCTAAAGGAGAGGAGTTCTGAGCAAATCAAAGTTGTTCTTTAGAGTCACCGATCTCCCATCCAAAACCTTTTAGAAAAGGTACACATGGGTGGTTCGGGGGGAGGTGTGCCGCACTCACACGCGCCAACTCTCTAACCCAACCTACCTCATCTTCAACGTAGCATTGCTCCCTCAGGTTCTGGCTCTCTCTTGCCCCTACCCCGTCGAAGCCCCCGACCCTGACTGGGGTGGGAGGATCCTTCCCACTTACCAGTCCCCCGCAAGGTACTGACTCTAGAACTAACTCAGACTCACTTGGAGTGGTATTTTGGCAGATTTTCGTATCATGGATCACATCCTTTGCCACAGATGTGACCCTCTTTAGTTTTCCTCCTCCACTGTCATCTCTACTACATTCACTCTGGTCAACACAGGTTTTGGGGCTGTACATTCATGGGCATAATGCCCCATTTCCTGGCAGCTGTAGCAACGCAGTCTGGTTCTATTTACTCTCTGCCGTGGGGGTCGAGTGTGCATGGTTTCTGCAAAAGTCTTCATCAAATCTTCCATCATTTTCTTCATGTCCAGAGGTTGAATACCATGAACTGCTGCAGGTTCAGGTAAGGCTGGGGTCCTAGTTATGGGTGGGCTCGAAGTGTGGCTTATAGCGGTGTCTACAGTTTTAGTGTCAGAGACGTGTTGTGTCTCCCTTCGAGCTCCATTGTTATTCTTGTTATATATTCTTTGAGGAATATATTTTCTTTTTACATCTTTTGAACCTGTACAGCAGAAATACTTCCATCCTCTTCTTCAATCCCAATGATTTCAAAATCATTTTCTTCCATCTCGGGAAGAGTCAACTGATGTATCCCCGACACTGGAGTAGTACCCCTGCTTGCAAGACTTTCGAGGCTGAGGTTTTCATCTCTACCTTCCCTGCCATGAGGGTTTTCTTTACTATCCAATATTCAATTCCCTCGAACAGGTTCATTAAGGTTGGATTTCTACCCTTCCAAGCATCCAGCGCTGCTTGCTGTTGATCTTCATCTCGAAGTCCCTGTACAAACTGGGGTAACAGGTCATTAAAGAAATACTTATCAGAAGGGTTGGTGCCTGGATGAGCCCGTTGCAATAGAGATTGTAACTCGTATACATAAGCTCGAAATGATTCCTGTGGCTTTCGGGTTTGTTTCCTGAAGAGCATAAAAGGATCTTCACTCACTAGATTATACAACAAGATGCTGGCAATCTCAACTAACTGTTGGAAAGACCCTCTCTCGCTGTATACTTTATTCCATTTTTCAACAGCTATCCTTCCTGGACCATGCTTCAACCGCGAATCAAATGCAGAAGTGTTTCCTTGGGCGTCCATGCATTACATCGCATGTCATCCATAAAATTAGAAAACCATTTTTTCCAGGTTTTTACATCTTCATACACCTTAGGAACTATGGCCTGCAGTCTAGCAGCGTTATTAGTGCGTACAAATTTCTGGCATTGGTTAACACTCCATTTTCTAATAGTCTCTTCACTATGCGTAGTGTTCGAAGTATTGGCCGAACAATTCAGCATATCTTCTAACACACTGCTTAGAGATCTATATCTCAAAGTTCCACCCATAGCGCCACCAGCTCCTTGTGTGGTAGGTGGTGGAGCACCGGTGGCACCAGCTGAAGTACCTCCAGTAGCTCCTTGGTTACCAGTGCCTAAAGGTTCATGCTCATGTATGGAATCATCATCGCAAGACAACTCGAAGTGCCCTTTTTCATTTACCAAGGGTGTATCAGTGGTTCGATTGCATTCAGTATCTGCGCCTTTGTCTTCTCCCAATGTCACAAGAGCCACGCTAAATCTTATTTGGTGTTTCTCAACTCCACCCCCATCAGATTTATGTGTGGGATCATAAATACTGTCACCTCGAACATGAGCCTCTGCGTAGTTATAAATAACAAAAGGATCATAACGGTCTGGTTTTGTTAATGCTTCAGCTGGTGTTAAAGTCTCTATGGGGGCCGTGCCCTTTACAAAAGTGGCATTTGAGGGTATCTCTTCAGCTAGCATTTCTTGCTGATACTTCAAATCCCATCGTGTCACTGATGCACTAGTGTCAGTTTCAAATGATTTATTATGTTCTTTTTCATTTTTAGTATCAACAATTATCTTTCCTGTTATCGTATGGTTTTCTATACCTGACACATATATGTGTCTAAAGCCAGTTTCCTCTTAGTTAAGCTAGCAATCTCAAGACATAACTGTTGTTGCTTCAGGAATAAGTCTTGGTTACTGACTTTTATTGAATTCATTATACCTTCGTTTTCTAAGATACATCAATCTCAAAGTTCTAATAACTTGTCTGCTTCATACTTATATTGTGTCATTTCAGCCTTAATTCAGTCTGCTTTATTCCTTAATTTGATATTTCGAATTGTAGATGTAGCCTCAAGTTCTTCGAGATCAACTTCTTGTTTAAGTTTTTTCCTTTAACCATTCTGATTTAGCAAGTTCAAGCTTCTTCTGAATTACATACATTTCGTATTTAAGATTTTGATTCACCTGTTTTTTCTCCTAATTCATGGATATTGTTCTCCAATTGTTGTCTTTTTGATTTCATATTGTTCACATTGTTTTTCCAAGTTCCTTAGGCTTAAGACTTTCCTCTCAGAGTCTTCGACTCGTGGCAGTCCTTGATGGATTCAAACTTTATTCATTGCGTCATGTCTAAATCTTGCTTTGTCCATACAAGTATTCGGTGGCTGATTCTTTAAAAAATTTTTAACCTTCTTCGTTGAATACTGAAACATTCACATTGTCCAAGGATTTTCTCGTATCAGGTGTATATGCCTCAGAAGTAGCCAAAGCTTGTCATTATGCATTAGCAGTCATCATAGTTATGGGTGGGGTATATTCTATGGAAGGTCTATCTATTCTATAAGTAGAATTCCCAGTTGGTTCCAGTACTCCCTGTGCTAAAGGTTTTCAAATTACTTGTTCCACATTTGGTCCACTTATTGAGGTGTACCCATTTATTCCATTTTGGTTCCATGTTTGGTTTATACCATCAATATCATCTATTTTAGTGTGAAGTTCGGGCTCGGGATCCATCGTGCTCATTTTCAGCCTGCAGGGCCGTGCACTAAGTACGAAGAACTGGTAACGACACCAGTGTAATGGTTCTAATTAATAAATAAGTATGGTTTGAAGTAAAACCAGACCAGGTATCTCAGGTTACTGCAATAGGCACATATTTATTCAAGTAAGTCTTTACATCCACTTCGAAGTTGGGTGCAAAATATCAAACCTAGCTAGGAGAGAATGGTCCGACTCTGAGTGTGATCAAAGCCTGACTGCCGTCTTCCCCGGCCAAAGGTTGGAGACGAAGGAGCGCAAACAGTGCTGCCACCACCCTGCAGTGACCAGTGGTACTAATGACCTCCAGTGGCTACCGGTGATGGGCACACTGCTCGAACTGCTCTCTCGAGGAAGGCACTTACACTATATCACGCTCTACAAGCCCCTACAGTATATATACTCCTTCTCTAGTGCACAATAATTTTAGATTTGAGTCCTATCAACCCCAACTTTGTGATGTTGAATTGGGTCTTATGGTCGAGTGCCTATGTATGGAATAGCACAAAGACCATGGCCTCTGTTGACTCATTGGGCATACAAATCTTATAAAAAAAATAAAACAGCTGACAGAGGCCAAGTAGACTTAGGGTGGATTTTCCACAGTGCCAGTCTTTTTGTGATATGACTGACTGACATTATTCTTTTTCTATAATTAAGAATCCTCGAATCAGAGTCAGGCAGTCTTCCAGAAGAATATCGATCCTCTTTTTAGACAATTCTGCCACTGTCCTACCATCTAGCACTTCCCATTCATTATCATCTAACTCTAGCTAAAACAGATGGCCCCTTGGGTAGGCTGTAGCCCAACATTGATTAGGGAAATGCATCCTCTTGATCCTATATTATCCTCAAGTTGATCAGGACATACAGCCTAATATATCTTGCTAAAATGTCTCTGCAGTTGCCCTATATCGACTCTTGATTAAACATGTCTTGATTTGGGCTCAACTTATCCACCAACGAAGACAAAACAGTACCATCGGCTTGTAGTCAAGCAGAATTTTTTTTTCTATTGGGCTGTCTAGTTTTTTTTAAGTAACTGTATTAAGATATCTGTTTCAATAGACCAAGGACCCAGTGCAAACACATTATCTCTGCTACGCCTCTAGATGCCTCTTGTCATCCCCGGCTAAACCTATTGCCCTCCCCTTTGGCTTCCCCAGTGATATAAGTATCACCCAAATGACAAGTTTGATAAGCTAGGAAATGTCATTAGTGCCAGCCACAGCCAGGCAAGGGAGGTCAGAGGTCAAAGACCGATAGGGTCACAATGTCCGCTATGCAACGTTTAATGAAAATGGCGTATAATTACAGATTACCACTAATGGTCAGCTCCCATGACCTCTTATGCCTGCCTGTGTGGTCATTTCTCTATGCTCCCTACCCTTCTTGCCCAAAACATTACAGAACCTTTTTGCAGTAGTAATCACAACTATGTACCTTCAGACCTGTATCATGGAGCTTCGATAGACTTGTACTATTCTAAATAGCCACCACAGCAGTGATTCAATAAGGGACCCTGGTATGACAACCCCCTGTGTGAATAATTAGTGGGTAGTCTTAGCTGCTGCCCTCTGTACTCCTTTGCTCATATGTACCCAATCTGGACTCTTTACTCTACTACCTGAAACCCTGTGACCAGCGCGTTTGGCCCTGGGATTATGGGTACAGTGGTCTGGGGTGGGGGCTGGATTTGGTAAAGGGGATAAAGTACTGCCCCCTCCCACTCCTTCATGCTTTGCCCACCCTGCATCTCACTCCTACACCCTCTGCCCACCCAGCACCTCACTCCTTGGGTGGGGGGCAATTGTTTTTCAATCCCAGGGGTGTGGGAATGATCTACCTGTTTTCAGACAGAAGCCCCCATGTTACTATAGATCGAAATGACAAACCCAACACCCCCACCCATTATATTGTTTTCCTCTGTTTTTGCCCCTTTTTTGGCCATGTTTTTTGCCACAGTATACAATGGGAACCATAACCTGATTCCAAACATGATGCCACCAACCTTACATGTCATTTTCACCCTGTACTAACATTGTGAGTTGACCCAGCAGCTAGGTCTATGATGTAAAAGATTTTTAAGTGGGGGTAACCAGGTGGGATCATCTATATATCAGTATATAGTTACTGCAGCCCTGTGCTCATTTGAACACAGGAGTGCAAACTAGACCATGAGGGAGGTATGGCTGGTCACTATTTAGCCAATAGTGGTTCCTATGACTGGGTGCTATGACTTCATAGTGTTGTGTATTGAGTCAGTACTTGAATAATTAGCAGCTCTTATTTTGAGGTATGTACTGTAGCTCACTGTGTAGTCACTGGTATGGAGTCATTTCTTAGACCTCCCACTACAATTTGAGGCTGTCCTGTCATAGAAACTATCGAAACACGATCCAGAGAACGTTCCTCTTCCTCCATGATCCATGACTTGAGCGATTTCCATTTATAAGATACTTCTATCTGAATAGACAGACAGGCCCTAGGTCAGGACGCACCCAAGCACCGATTAGGAAAATGGTTGCCATTGATCCCATATAAGGTTAACCTAAAGTTAACGATGACATTCGTTTTAATGTATATGGCTATCTCATCACTACCCTCACCTTCACAGGCTATTGATGCAGGTCAACTTGGATTCCCCTATTGATCTCATAGTGAAGTCATTATACTGCTATTCCACCAATGAATGCTTGTACGGCTCAAGCAAAGGTATAGGATTGCCCTAGGTTCCTACAGGGAATTTAACATTTGTTCGACCATTATTATGAACCTGTGAAGTCCTCTATAAATCTGAAATACTGAAAATTATCCATTCATTGTCGAAAGTATGTTTCTTTTCCATAGGCACTCCCTGTCATGTCCACCTTTATCCACATAGGATATGATGCATCCACAGCATGAGATCAAGGTGCATTTGTTAAATTATATGAATTACCCTGCGGATATTAAATGGCACCCAACGTCTAGTTACATCATGGACACTGTTGTAGTTCCCTTTTGCTAAAATAAGTAGCAAGAAATCTTTTGTGAGCCATTATTAAAGAGCCAGTTGTATTTTACATAATGTGTTTGATGTTGAATGAAATCTGCTTAGTGGCAAAGTAGCTTTAAGGAATCTATTTTGACAGCAATTCATATCCTGAGTTTCCTTAATCACGTCACCTTTCTCTGATTGTATTTCAATACAGTTTGTGTCAGACCGCACCACTACTTAATTGAGTGGTAAAAAGGTTATGCCAAATAACAAAGGTTCCAGTCATCCATAATTAGATCAGACATTCTTTCAACATTTTCTGAATGGGAAAGGAATTGGAATTGATGCAGATATTGTCAGGCCCAATGTATTCTATAACCGCTAATTCCTTTTGACAATATCTATTTGATAACTACAATGGCTTGATTAAACCTAATCTATTATTTAAAATAGTAATAGAGGAGTACAATTATGAACCACAGCTTGTCTAACTCAGTGATGTCTCAGTCCACAGGCTGTTCTGTGGAAACCCAAAAGGAAACCTTTCACATCCCCCCTACTATTCTAGGTAAATTTGATCATATATTTACATTGGTTTCCAAGTCTGAAGGGGGCATAACATACATTCTGCCCCCCATGACTAGATTGGGTAGGGGGTGGGCAACCCTGGCATACCCCAATATCCCCAAATTATAGTTAGCTATAGGTGAATGGCAGTCAAATATGCACCGGTGCTATAAAGTTTACTTTGTGTTTTGTCAAGTTGAAACTGCTTTGCCGCTAATTACTACCCATGCCTTTTTGAACCCAAATCACATTGTATTTGACTCTTCATTACTATGTTCATCTTTTAGATTGGCCTAGAATAGTCATATTCAAATGGGCTCCGCCCAATGTGGTCACCCTTAATGCCTCACCACCCTATCAGGGACACATCGATGAGGATCTGCTCACTGTGTCTATTATAGCCTCACAGGGAGCAGCTCACAACACCCAGACTGCAGCTGCAGATAAGCTGACAGGCAGTGGCAGTACAGGCAGGGGAGCAGCTGAAACAACCAAGGACCCAGTGCAAACACATCATCACCTACATCCCTAGGTTGTTTGTGGCTATCCTCCACAAATCTCCCCTTTTACACCCACTCAGTCCTCTCTCTCCCCCAGTGACACACCGACCACCTAAGTGGCAAGATTAACTCAGGTATGCTCTCAGTTGTTCTAGAGTCACAATGCTGTATGGACGTTTCAGCATCCAGTAGCGGAGTAGTTTATCACATTACTGGAATACTTGGACGGTACTTAACTTAAACATATAAAGCCCTAAGGATATAACTGGAGCTTGATCAATTTCAAATAAAAGTCTGGAGGCCATTTCTTAATGTACTACGACTACACACATGCACTACGATTTTAATCTGACAAGAATAAGCCAGGCTATCGTAGGTAAGGCCCTACGACTGCTCTGTACGATCAGCACCTATGCAGTAATTACATAAGGTTTGGTAGAGCAGTCGTACTGGTGAAGGTATTAGTAACAACTAGTGCATAATACTGGAATGGCATTAAATCAAGGCTTCTCACTACGACTGGAAGGACAGCAGTCGTAGTGTGTTAAGAAATGGCTTCCAGATCAATGCATCTTGAAGTCCTCTTTCATTTGGAGCCTTGGATTTTCACACAGTTTGTATTTAGATTTGGATTGGAGTCTGCCTTATATGGAATACTTTCTGCCTGACCAAGAGTATCAACTTTAATGTGAGTATTATTTGTTCTACTAATATACCCTGAAGCATTAATAGGGCTTTATGTCTGATATTTTCCATACATAAATGATTTAATGCATTAACGAGCGATGCCACACTCTTATCACAAGTCATGATATTTGTCATGAATGCATTATGATATCACAATTCTGAAGAAGCGAATATACAGCACATTCATCACAAAAGGGGATAGTATCCTGAAGTATTAACCTGGGCATTCTTCATAATTCATCCAGATCTCCTATCATACCTGTACATGTATTTTAGTATGTTCGTCAAACTCCATTCTGAGAATCTAGTGTATAATGCACAGTACCTCAATTAATAATGGCCCAATTAAACGACCACACACGTCGGCTTCATTGACCGTTCAGTGATTTCATTATGTCTAATAGCCACTATTTACAGGCTTGAATTATCCGGAATGTTTTCAGATGCTCCTCTTTGCACAGTATTGGGGACCAATGAGAGTGTTCCTATGAAATTGCACTAAGTGACACGTCTCCCTTGCAGAAGCTGTAGGTAGAAACAGACTAGAGTTTTCTGATCCCTTTTTCAAGGACTGTATTTGTGATCACAGATACGAAAGAGCACATGAAAAAGTGTAGTGCAGCACAGAAAATGATTATAATACCAGGCTAAGCATTCCTGAAGAATTGAGTCCTTAAGAACTTAGGGTGTGGTATGGGTAGACAAGCTAATGTAGAAGGATATCATTATAGTTATTTCTGATTTGCTTGCTCAAATTCTAGTGAATTTGTATGCGAAAACGAAACAATGCAATAGCAGCTATATTGTCATTTAATTCAGCAGGGTTTATTCAAATGGTTAAATTTCATTTTAGCCACTTTTTGTACAGCCACATTGTCAGCTAAATATACCTGAAATTCAGCAGGTTTTAAAGTGTTGATGTTGATACTAATTTAGGAGGCTTGCAGCTGTGTGATTGGTCTCAGCCGTGCGGTGTTCACTTCACAGTCGGCTGAGCCGGATACAGGAATCAAAGCACATCCTCCACACGTCCACGTATTGATCTTGGCACTGGTTCTCGGTGAGAGTGTCCCCAGTGTATAGGAATGTGGGGGTGGATAGGTTTAGGGCCAACGAAAGCTCTGTTTAGATACAGCGTTTCAAAGTATAGGCCTACTTAGGGATGGCGGTTTAGTATACTTGGGTTCTACCTGTGTCTCTGCATATCTACCTGTGTTAAAGTGTGAGAGCATGGCGTCAATAGAATTGATCATTTACATTGACAGGACATCAATTTCTAAAAATGATATGTCACACGAAAAGCAGACACAGTCTCTTTTTTTTAAGTGTCTCCGTGTTGAAGCCCCCGGCCCTGCTTGGCTGTAAGCAATACAGGGAATGTAGTTTTAAGCAGTTATCGCAAAAAGCCACCTTAAGGCGTGCTGCACTAGAGAGATGTACCCACCAAGAGGACAATTGTCAATAATATTGATTAGCATTATTGTGAATTACCCTCAAGTTACAGATAGAACAACGTCAAGTCTATCTTCCAACGGAGTAGAGGTATATGTCGACAAAAACGTCATGATCTTAACCCCTGTGATTGCAAAAGACATGGACATGAAGGAACTAAATCAAAAACGTGACTTGGTGTACTTCTCGATGTTGCAAAGAAGATCTTTGAAATATCCTATTGCTTTGTCTAAATCTGTGATGTAAAACAAATTTTTAACGGCAAATCAATATGTGAATGAATGAGTTTATCAGGTTTTTGAACAGGGGCATAGTACATGTGTTCAACTAAGCCATTTCCAATACAGCATAGGGTGCAAGCTATAGAAGTTCTATTAATATAGAAATTGAAGTCTACTGAAAAAATATTACAAAGTGACCTTCATATCCTTAAATGTCCCATCATCTATAGAATTCCAAAGGGAATGACACAATCAAACATGTACATAGTTGAAACCTAACTTTTATAGGAAAAAAATTGAGTGAGAATTTGTGGCTGAACCTTTTGCATTTCTAAAAATATAAATCCATTCAATACACAATGCTCTATTACGCATACTCACTTTTTATCCCCTGTGTACATGCAAACCTCACTACATGCTGACAGTACGTTTTCACAACTTTGGCCAAGGTCTGTACAGCCTATGGCTCCTCTGAAGGGGAAGAAAATAAAGTAGTTGTAAAACCTCGCATATAGAGGGCTGCCTATATGCGTACAAGACTGAACCACTGATGCACTGCTTAGGATCAGCTAAAGCTAAAGGTGTGCCTTATAGGCGAGGATCCTTCATTACGGAAATGAAATATATAGTGTAACAAATTTAGTTCTAACTACTGATAGGCGTTGGACCCATGAGGACACATCATTAAGCAGGGAAGGGCTAGACATAGTTAGCATGCAGCTCGGATGCAAGTTACAATGAACTGACTACATACCCGTAATGCTGCTAACCAAAGACAACAAATGGAAAACAAAATTATTGCTTCGTCTAGTTGGATTTTAGCTACTGTTATCTAGGTTCTTGTTTTGCCCACTTCTGTCATGTTCCATGATCAGGTCTAAGCTAAAGTATAGAAATGACCCTGGGTGATTTTTGACCCGGAGTGATGATGGTTGCCGGCTGTCGGAAGCTGACATGTTAACCTCATTTGCCCATTTATGGACAGGATACTAACAGTAACTGCCTTGGTGCTATAAGTAACTGTTCGCAGGGCCGAGCTGTTCGTCAACTTAGGGCATGTCTTACAAGTGAGATGTACCTTATACCTGAGGTATTACAGGAGGCCATTTCTTAATGTACTACGACTACACACATGCACTACGATTTAAAACTGCCAAGAATAAGCCAGTCTATCGTAGGTAAGGCCCTACAACTGCTTTGTACGATCAGCAGCTATGCAGTAATTACATAAGGTTTGGTAGAGCAGTCATACTGGTGCAGACATTAGTGATTACTAGTGCATAATACTGTAATGGCATTAACTCAAGGCTTCTCACTATGACCAGCAGGCTGTTGCAAAAAGATTTGGAAACGATTTTGTCGGAGGTGGTATTCCCAAAATGGAAATGACTGACCTCAGGGAATCAATTCCCTGTTGGGTTGCAAAAAGATAATTGGTCATAGAAGTAGTTTAGGAGCGGTCAGAAACTGGTGAATACTTCCTAATCGAGAACCAATTCCCAGCCAGTTCCTTTCGCCAATTCCCTGGCCTTTCGACTATGGGAAGCATTCAGGTGGAATTAATCATGGAACCAGTTCCTCAACTTTTTGCAATGCAGTCTAATTCAGAGTAAGTCAATTCCATTACAGTATAAGGTGGGAATTGGTCTCCCTGGGTGGAGAATCTGGAGGAACTGGAAGATGCATTAGTTACAGTGAGAATTGAATTCCAAATCTTTTTGCAACAGCCTCCTGAAGGACAGCAGTCATAGTGTGTCAAGAAATGGTCTCCTGATTATGATGGACACATTGCACAGCACAAAGCAATTTCCAATTTCAGTCATTATTTTTGATCTGATAAGGGGATTTTGGCAACAGCGTCCCTGAAGTCTCTGTAACAATATAACAGTACATCTATCAGCATAAGTACTGAAGGACGAGAGCGGCAGGAGCCCAGCGGCCATTTTTGAGACCAGTGCATATTGCTCAATAAGAGGAATCTGTCAGATTTTGAAGCAAGTTTCTATCATTTTTAGTTCAAAAGTTATGCCTAATAATATAAATGTGCATTTTTATGAAGTTTGAAGAAACTTTGCGGAAAGTCTACAAACCCCCGGCTATCCCCATCTGGCTATGGTCCATAGGCTTATGCATTAGGGTTCCCACCCCCCTTGCATACACTCTCATCTTGCGCAAAAACTAGTGTTGAAACAATATGATTTTACATTTCTATCTTGATTAACACATGCTAATGGACATATTTGTGACATGTACTGGGAGAAGGGGTCTTGGAGAGATTTTGAAGCAAGTTTCTATCATTTTTAGTTCAAAAGTTATGCCTAATAATATAAATGTGCATTTTTACGAAGTTTGAAGAAACTTTACGGAAAGTCTACAAACCCCCGGCTATCCCCATCTGGCTATGGTCCATAGGCTTATGCATTAGGGTTCCCACCCCCCTTGCATACACTCTCATCTTGCGCAAAAACTAGTGTTGAAACAATATGATTTTACATTTCTATCTTGATTAACACATGCTAATGTACATATTTGTGACATGTACTGGGAGAAGGGGTCTTGGAGCCCCCTGCACTAAGTCCCAGATCGTGTCACATTTGTAGTTTTTGAAAAAAAGAATTGTTTGTCCAGTTTGGGAATTATTCACCAAAGTTCCTCGAAAACCCTTAATGTCTAGCTGTCAGCCCATTGGACACAATGCTAAAGCATCCTACAAAAGATGGCTAGTACTGAAGAAAGTAGTGTTGCTACCCCAACTTTTTATTCCACATTTCAATTACACATCATGTAAGGAACAAATATTTCAAGTTACAAGAAAATCTTTTGTTAATTAATTTTTGGGTCACCTGGAGCCCTTGTCCTGAACATGATTGTATATGGAGAGTCGGTGATTAACATGCAGTTTAGTGTAAGTATTGAGTGAATGCAAACTGATTGTTGGTAAGAGGTATTTTTCTGGTTTTTCTTTAGTTGGGACTTGGATTTATTTCTCATGTCTGCTTCATGGATTTATAAGAAGGAATATCACTACATTCGGCCCTCCACAATCATCCAATTTGAATAAGTGTTTATGCTAATGCCATTGTTGGTTTTATGACCATTGAGCACCAGGAGGTTAATTCAAAAGATCCTGGGATTTCTACCCCTGCGATCTTAGTGTAGGCACATATCATAAGACCTGGCCAGTCTACCCTATCTAATGCAGTGGTTGCAGGCTTGTCAGGAATAGCAAGTCCTGAGATCACTATTCCTTTTCCAGTGCTAAGAGCACTGCAATCTTAGTGAAAGAATTGCATAGTGGTTTAACCTGAGTACAAGAGCACTTACAGGGAACACTCCTGATCGAATGAGTGAATAGCCTGCTGCATACATATAGAGGGGAGGGAGGATGTTTGCTGAGTGTCCTTGAGGGCTCTTAGGGCTACTCATGCATTAAGTGCACTATAAGGTAATTCTTCCCTTCTCTCTCTTTGTCCTGGGAGGGGGGGGGCACAATGCTTCTAATAGGCAATCATAAATCATACATTTACGGGAATAACTCTTGAAAACTGTACGGGGTCAACTGCACCCTGTGCTCTTTTGTTAGCCTATATGGGGACGGGGAACGATGGTATAAACACTGTTGTGAAGAAGAGTGACTCCACAGCTATTCCTTTATTTTGGGACTCTTATCCATGTGCCCAGCCAGTACTTCTTGGAATAATGTAGGAGGGCTGAGGCTAAGATCAATGTGATCTTAGTGCTGGCTAGGAAAAGTGAACGCAGTCTAATCTTAATGAACAAGTCATCAATGGATAATTCATGATGAGTGTGTGTTATTAGCCTTTGCTAACACACACTTATTTTATACCACGAAACCAATAAATAATCAATAGAATACCAATAAATTCAAGTTGAAAACAAAAATTAGTCCCCCTCCCCGGGACTCAAAGCCAGCCATAGTGTGTGTACACAGGTACATACACCTCCTCCTCGCCCGGCAGCGGACAGGGACAGCGCACACGGCGAAAAAATATGCGCCCGGACCGGGAGTCGATCCACGTACCTCACGCGACTTAGCGCAATGCGCTAACCACTAGACCACCGCGTCTCCTCCTCCAGCGGCCGTCTCGGCTTGGCTACGTTTGAATGCGTCCCGCGGTTATGGTAGCAGACAGCCCGCAGTCGTCTCCTTCCCGGGCTTTGTATCATATCCAGACGTGGTTCGAACCGAGCATTTCTCGTCAGTCCCTGTGGCGCAATGCATAGGGTGGTGGATTAGGGATCTGAGACTGCAGGTTCAAGCCCTGCCCAGGTCATAAGGACATGAGAGGCATGCGGTTATCCATGGATAACCTGCACCGGGCACAGGTTATCCATGGATAACCACACACCTTACAAAATTGATGTTACAGCTTACAGGGTGTGCAATATCGACAGATATGTGGATGGGAATATCCACCAAAAAGGACTGAGTAACCAAGAAATCGTGGTATAAGGCAGAATAATTCAAAAGATCCTGGGATCGCTGAGGTTGGGATCCCAGGATCTTTTGAATTAACCTCCAGATTGCAACTAGCTTTTGAAGCTCCTGATTCAATACCAATACAGCATGTTATGTCATAGGGGGAAATCATTTTCCTTATAAACTATTGTCTTGATTGAATATCCGATTAAAACTGCAGAAATAGCATTGCACTTCCCCAAGGGCGAATTTCGGTAGAAACCCTACATAATATTATAGTACATTTCTATATTATAGTACAAGAGACTCCCTAGATATTCAAAAGTGAATACTCGAAAAGATGCTAAGATACCATGTGAATGTCAATAGTACATCATTATACATCTAATGACTTATAAGATAATAAATGATGGCAACTATTGAGAAAGGGAAGGCTTAGTTCAAAGGGGGGAATACAGAAAGCAATGGTTTGATGATACCGTTATGTTGTTGAGATTGGCTAGTCATGGCCTAGGTGGGTGAGTGGATGGATAGTGTGGGGCCATGTGTAGAACTAGTGGCATTGAATGGAGACTGGCAAGAGCCCTGAGGGAGATTGTGGGGGTGGAGGGCAGCATGCGGGGGATTGTGTGATGTCGTAAAATGACGTGTTAGCAGGGTAGGTCGATAGACATTGATGTGTTCAGACTGGTATCACCTGTAATATCTCTAAAGGCTCCTAGCTGTAAATTCACAACCCCTGTGCAATGATTATACCTTTAGTGCACCATGTAAAAGTATAACATTTGGGTCTTATATAGGATACACACTGAACAGAACAGGTATTAATATCATATTGATTTCCTCTACACCTTTATAGTAATAAGGCGGTACCATCAAAAGAAACAAGTACTAGCAAATGCCCTCTTTTAAGATTGAAGTATTGCAGATCCTGAAAACCATATGATGTAAAAAAGAACGGGGGGGGGGGAAAGGGATAAAAAACGAGAAACATGTAGCTTTGCCCACAGGGAAGAGTTGCCACTCCAACTCGTTTGACACAGGAATCAACCCAGCGTCTGCCTGACCTCACATTGTTAGCACCATCGGAGAAGTAGTGAATTTTGCACAGGTAATGTTATTTTCAGCCCTTTTAAGAGCCTAGAGCCTAGAGCTTAAAACTTTCTTGAACTTTGAAGACTTTGCATCTAATAACCACTGTGATCAGGTTTCAGTCTCTTATATAATAAATTTATTAACAAAGATCAAGATCTCATTTCCATAGTTAGAGAGGATGATTTGATTTCATTCAGTAGAAACAGCCAATTAGGGCGCTCTGTTTTTACTATCTTGACATTGCAGTAGATGTCCCTGAAAACATCACATTTGCTACTTGATGTCTTGATACTTGATAAACCACGTTTATTGGAGTATAGGCCTACCCAAACAGCTTGTCATAAACAGTATCTGGCACCTGACCGTCACTCTGCATTATATGACAGCTACCGTCTGAGATCATAATTATGTGACGTCACCAGTGATGCTTTGTCCTTAATGGCAGGCTGCAGAACACTAATTATTTTGTTGGCCTATATAGCTTTTGGGCGAAAATAAATAGAGCCCCCCCTCAACTTAACATCAAATATCAACCTGAATAACACTGAAATTGATTCATTTACACCCTAAGGATTAATTCTATGCCTGGTTTGCCTACCCACTGTCAGATTTTAGACCAATAATCATTGTCAACACCCTTCAGTGCGGAGTTGCCAATTGCCTCCTGCTGCCACCTCCCGTCAATTGGTGTCCTGCAACCTAAAGGCCTAAGTTGGAACCTTGGTGGTCAATCAAATAGCTTGATGAGCTTTTATTCCAAGCCCCTCTTCAAATTTTACTGATTTCTGATATTCACATGCAGTTATGATTTCTGATATTCACATGCAGTTATGGTCTTTTCCCATAGAAAAAATAGACAAAGGGCTAAGACAATTGACATGCTGATTGCCAAGGGACACCATGCGAGGCACTGAGTGTCATTTTCTCTCTAGGTGCTATAGAACATAGAAAATTATGGGTAATATTTACGAAAAACCCTCAGAAATATAATGTTATAAAGGAAAAAATTTGACAAAATACAGCTTTACTCCATGTGCAATGACTTGAACATCCCCATTTGCATATATAATTGCATATTATTCAAGTCACCCCATGTGAGGATGAAAAAATAAACCAGATATGGTGACTACAAGGACATTTTATTAAGTGTCAGTAGACATTCATTACCTGCATAGCTCGGGGAGAGATAAATGTTGTTTTTCTCCGATGCATGTAAAGGCCTCCCATAGAATGCTGAGGTCAATGGAAATAGATGGAAACAGCTGAGAATGTAAAATTCAGGTCATTTTGACCCTGAAAACTATGATTTTGGTTACCTGGTACCCCCTAGAGAGAAGTATCAGGCTTGCGGATTGACGGCAGAATATTTCTCAGAAATCTCTCAGAGGCGGAAACTCTTCTACTATGATTTTCAGTGATTTCACACTAATTACACTGATTCCCTTGCCCTTTCTGACCATAACATTGTCAAACAGACATACCCTAAGCAAAATAAACACATTTTAGCAAGATTTGACAAACTTAGTAGAAAGCCCAATATAGCCCGTAGAGGCTGCAGAACACTAGTTATTTTTCCACTGTTGGTCTATATAGCTTTTGAGTGAAAATAAAATACTTGTGCAAGTATCTGGGCTTTGCCACTATAATTTTCTTTTGTGCTATAGGCCTTAGAGTGCTACCGTCTGACGTCATATTTATGTGACGTCACCAGTGACGCTTTGTCCTTAATGGTAGGCTGCAGAACACTAATCATAATGGAGTTGCAATGGTTGCGATGATACCAGCAATGTTTTAAGAACACATGATGTATAGGCTTTGCACTGGAAGGAAGAGGTAGTCTTGTAGAAGAGTTTCACTACTTTTAAAACTTGCACAATGTTTCATGATTTAAATGACAAAACTATTTGGCTGAGCCGTTTCAGTATTACTGCAAGACGAACTTACCAGCCATATATAATTATGTCACCATGTTAGTTGGTATATCTCAACTGTAAACAGTAAACAGTTTAATCCAACAGACATGAGTGTAATCAGTTTGATTCAACAGACAATAGTGACTGATGATAGTTGGGTTTACAAATCGGTTGACAATGTAGTCTGTGTGTAGTTCTAAGCCAGTCTTAAAATATTTGCACTCAAGAGGGAAATATAGCAGGAAGGTGGAAACACCCTGACTAGCTTCCATATTAAATTTCCCCTTGCTATTCAGCCACATAGAAGAATATATGGCTGCCATAGGCTGATAAAAGCATGTCTATGCCTATCACAAGGATAAAAACATTATTGCAAATTAAAATCACACAGGAAATACTTTGACAGGGTAAAATACAAAGCTAGTCTTTATAAAGAAACGTTTTCAATGCTTTTGAAATCCAAGATGGACACCATCAGTGGATAGAAACCTACAAACACATAGATTGATCCCTCTTATCAACTCTCAATATTGACAAAATGAGTGACTTTGTTTTATGTAATTATAGTCACAAATTGTCATTCAGAGGTCCATTAAATTGATATTTAATGTAATTTCGTCATACTTATGTGAACAGCTACTATGCTGAAACTGGCTTTACAAAATGGAAATGTATATTTCATTGAGGTATGAGATGTAGGGGTCTTGTGTAACACAACTGGGGACTAACTGACACACTCATCACAAGCTTTTAAAAGACTTACATCTCACAATTAGTAATGGAATATTATGTCAGTAAACAAAGAAGCAGTGTTTCGGACCTCACCCATAAAAGGTTTCAAGTTTAGTTCTTATGTGCTAAATGATTAATCGCAGGTGTATCAGCAGAGCAGCATGCTGCTTCAAAACATGCTATTGAGTAAACAAAGGGTATTGATATAGATGCAGATGTGGAGAAGACTTCTTGCTCCTTTGTGCAGCTGTTGGGGTAGAGATGGGTGAGGACCTATGGAAGGTGTAATGAAATCTATAGTCAACCCCCCCCCCTTGTTCCTCTATGCTGGTGTAGGAACATTAGGACCTATGGCAAGACATCTCCAATCACTTCCCTATAGGATGTTTCCTAGATGACAAATACCTTTCCCTAGTGCTTATTAGCATAGGATACCAATCCAAAGTGTTCCCTGTATTTGATAAATGATTATGTTTGTATTTGATAGATGATTATGTTCCATTCCATGTATAAGACCTAAAAGTACTATTTTTGCCCTATGGCAGGTTGCTGTTTCCACAATAGGTATGTCCTCTTGTGTACACTTACTTTTATCATTCTGTATAATAAATGCATTTGTCTGTTCCCACCAGCTGTTTGTATAAAGACTCTTGTCTGTTCCCACCAGCTGTTTGTATAAGAACTCACGGCATTGGACAATAAGTCTTGCACATTATTCATGGTTTGCTAAGCAGATAATCTGAGTACTGTTTCCTAGTCACTGCAGTAGCCCAATATCATGTCTGTCAGTATTGCCGGACACAGAACTGCAGTGGTGACTAATGTTAGGTATCAGCAGATTAGTTTATTGGACTGAAATGTAGTTAGCTACTCCCTAAATTGCAGTGTGTTGTTCTTTTTGCAGTTTCAGCAAATATCTAAAAAAAAAGAAATCTATTGAAACAACTAATACGGAAGCAGTTCTTGCATCTTGAGATTGAAATTCCACAACTGAAAACTACCAGGTTTTAAAGAGCTTAATTACTCAGCATTTAACATCCATGTGTACATGTATATATCACCTTTTTATGTAAAGAACTCCCTCGAGAGAAAAGGGAAAGAAATTGTGGGTTGGGCTAAAACAGGACTCCTCCTTTTAACTGTGAAAATGGGGGTGGGAGTGTCTGACATATTATTGTTAAGCAGGTTGAGGGAAAGTAAGGGGGCTGTCAAAACTTTGCAAACTACACATCGATTTATGGAGTATTTCGATATGGTACGAAATAGACCATTATGACCATGTACTTTCTATATAGATTCTACCAAGACTATCAGGAGGACACACCATTGAGAGCTTACTCCACATGTAGCAGCTTGCTGTAAAGAGGAGGTTGGCCACTGTAGCTTCAAAACACCATGGTGATTGCTACTCAAATATTAGATCTGCTGTTAACTGTCCGCTTATTAATAGCCTGCCATAAGTAACCTTGGTATAGCGCCATTATTCTTGGTGTTGTAGACCTAAGTCAAAGGTTTGCTCATTGGAGAGATTTCAGGTGATGAAAGGGTTTGGCTAGTTCTAGTTTGTTTGTGTGAGATTCTATGTACAAGCACAGCACATTTACAGGACTAATCTCGCTATATTTATCATGCAACATCAACTGCTATACAGTCAACTTGTCAACGAGATTTCTTCTTAATCTGTTGTAACAAACATTCCATCGCGGTGTCCAAGTGGCTGCCACTGGTTGCTCCTTTATGGTTGCCTAGGTGCTAGAGCTAATGGAACAGATTCTCCAGTTTTTGAGCGCTTTATGTTTTTCTCTTCTCACTGGAGAAAACCATTCCATGATTTAAAGCTGGCATTTACGAGGGGTAATAACCAGTTAAAATGGTATTGGAAACATGCGGTGTAAAAAGATTACATTAAAATGCTCATGTCCCACAAACACAAAAATGTTTAAGCATGCGATAATAAAAATGTCAGGAGGTTAATTCAAAAGGCTCTTCCATCGCTACCTATGAGATGTTAGCGTAGGCACGTCTGTTATCATCTCAAAAGACCTAGTGTTAATACAATAAAATGGCTGGTGGTGTTAGGCCAGTAACTAATATGAAGTACTATGCAGTCCTTCTCTATTCCTCTTCAGTACTAACACCACCCTTTATTTTATACTGAGAAACAATAGTGGTTTCCCTCAAGTGCAAGTGCACCTGGGTAGGGGGACATTTCTCATCACAAAAGTGAATGCACCTGCGGATAGTCCTTGGGGGCTCTTGAGGCTGCTCATGAGTTAAGGGCATTTGAATGCATTTTCTCAGACTGCTTGAGGGCTCTTGAGTCTACTCATGCGTTAAAGGCATAATAATGTCATGCTTCCCTTCTCTCTGTTAGTTGGTGTAGGGGGGGCACTGTACTTCAAAAATACAAGCTATAATTTCCTGGTAGTTTTATTATTCTGCTGTACATAAAGGTGGGAATAAACTGAAACTTACATGCACATTAACATTTGGAAGAGCTGGGTTACATGTCATATGGTGTTCTCAAAATATCCTCTTTCTTTCTAGACCATAAGTCATGTATAGGAAGCTTTCCCCCTTTTAAAACAGCTTCTCTATATTCATTTTCCTTGCTCATAAATGTCTTTCTTCATCCCCCTTTCAGGGTCAGTTGCACCTGACAGGGTATACATAATTAGCAGAACCCCAGGGTGCACCCCACTCAAGATCTTTCTCCTATTAAGTGAATGGGAGAAAGACAAAGTTTTCTCCCATATGGCTAATGGATGAAACCTTCGTTTTCCTTGGTTGAGGCAACGATTTCTCCCTAACCTTAATGTGAGAAAGGAACCCTGTATCCAATCCAGGGACAGTATCGTTAGGGTTGTTGTTTTTTTCTGAGTTCTATAAGAGTTTTTTAAAGGAGCCATGATAACATCCCTCTCATCTTATAGAATTCAGGAAAACAACAACCCTAAGGATACTGTCCCTATTGGTTGGATACAGGAAGTGTACAACCAATTTGGAAGAGAATAGAATTTTGTCCCGCAGGGCTATTGATTTTCAATTGATAGCCCTGTGGGGCAAGCTTCTTTTCTTCTCCTTATTGGTAGCCCTGCAGGGCAAAAATCTTTTCTTTTTCTTATAAGTAGCAATTTTGAATGAATAGCCCTGTGGGACAAGCTTCTTTTATATTCCTTATTGGTAGCCCTGCAGGGCAAAATTCTGTTCTTTTCCTTATAAGTAGTAATTATGAATTAATAGCCCGGCAAGCTTCTTTTCTATTCCTTATTGGTAGCCCTGTGGGGCAAGCTTCTTTTTGATCCCAAATATATTAGTATAGAATTCTATCTTATATATATATATATATATATAAGTTAGGTTGGAAGGTTATATACACAGACTGCATGGTCCTTAATATACTACACTCACACTGAAAAACACAGAAAAAGGTGTCTATGGGAAAGTAGGATTGCACAGCAACCTGTAATGTGTAATATTTCCTTTCTCCCATTAAGGATAAGGAGAAATCCTAGTCTCAACTGAGACAAATGAGGGTTTCACCCATTGGTCATATGGGAGAACATTTTGTGTTTCACCCATTTACTTGATAGGAGAAAGATCCTGGCTGGGGTGCACAGCCACTCTTGAGAGAACGAGTTTTTCCTCTGCTATTTTTTACCTTCCACTGTTATGTTTTTTCTCTGTGGACCTGTTACTACTCTGCACAGTTGTTAGCTGCATGGAATAGTAAAAGGAGGGCTGAGGCTAACATCGCTCACTTAAAAGTAGCTGGCTATCAGAAAGGAAGGTAGGCCTACCTTACAATAGCAGTATAGAATATGGGAGGGAAATCACTAACATCTCATAGGTAGCGATGGCAGAGTCTTTTGAATTAAGCTCCAGTTCAAGTTGGTCAAATCTTGCAGGGCATAACTGGCATTACTTAATATAAAGTAGCGATGACTTCACCTTAGAAATACCCATAACTAATATTACCTGACTACAAATGCAGTGGCGCAGTACAGCAGCGACGACAGACGGTTATGGAAGTCAGTAGTAATTGCATTGGTATGACTGCCCTATCAAACCCCTTGAAAATATTATGTTCAGTGCCGATCGTACGGATCAATTGCCCATTCTAATTTTGAAGGTTTCAAGTTAAAGGATGTAGTTTTGCCATGTTGAGAAATGCCCTGCAAGTAGTGTTTAGCTACA
This sequence comes from Acholoe squamosa, assembly GCA_949317995.1. Taxonomy (NCBI): domain Eukaryota; kingdom Metazoa; phylum Annelida; class Polychaeta; order Phyllodocida; family Polynoidae; genus Acholoe; species Acholoe squamosa. The sequence goes on from OX439051.1 coordinate 17,517,297, forward strand.
CCAGGAGCTTAATTCAAAACATCCTGGGATCCCCATCCCAGCGATCTTAGTGTAGGCACATATCATAAGACCTGGCTGGTCTACCCTATGCAATGCAGTGGTTGCAGGCCTGTCCAGAACAACTAGTCCTGGGATCACTTCACTATTCCATTTCCACCACTAAGATCACTGCGATCTTAGTGAAAGAAATGCATAGTGGTTTCACCTGAGTACAAGAGCCCTTACAGGGAACACTCCAGATCGAATGAGTGAATAGCCTGCTGCATACATATAGAGGGGAGGGAGGACTTTTGCTGTGTGTCCTTGAGGGCTCTTAGGGCTACTCATGCATTAAGTGCACTGTAAGGTAATTCTCCCTTCTCTCTCTTTGTCCTGGGGGGAGGGCACAATGCTTCTAATAGGCAAGCATAAATCATACATTCATGGGAACAACTCTTGAATACTGTACGGGGGTCAACTACACCCTGTGCTCTTTTGTTAGCCCATATGGGGACAGGGAACGATGGTATAAGCACTCTTGTGAAGAAGAGTGACTCCACAGCTATTCCTTTATTTTGGGACTCTTACCCCTGTGCCTAGTCAGTTCTGCTTGGAATAGTCTAGGAGGGCTGAGGCTAAGGTCGATGCGATCTTACTGCTGGCTAGGATATGTGAACCCAGTCAACTCTTAAGATCGCTTAATAGGATAAGGCTGATTTATTCCTAAGATCGCTGGGGTCGTGATCCCAGGATGTTTTGAATTAAGCTCCAGCAGGTAGTCACAGTAAGGAGTGCTATCAACCACAAATATAGATCAAGAGTGCAACAGTGCAGTGTACCAATTAAATCTGTATTCTCTTGAGATTGGCAGGCCTGCAGCTTCCCATACAGCAGCTTCCAAACATTGAGACTAAGTTTGTTGATAATAATAATGTGACACGATCTGCGAAAAGGACCCTTAGTGCAGGGGGGGGGGAGGAATAAGGGCCCCTTTCCCAGTGCATGTCACTTTGTTAATCCAATATCACAGCATGCATGAGATCATCATTGGTATCAGAATAATTCAAAAGGAACTGTTACTGATGATGTGCAGTTTAATCCAATAGTTTGCATTTGCAATATGAAACTAATACCCGGATTACATTAACATGCATTTTAGGGGTAGCTCCAATTAGCTCGAGAGGTCAAAAGTGCTTGTTATCTGGCAAATATATATATATATATATATGGCTGAGAAGACTGAAGGTATGCACTGAAACATAACGCCTCTACAAGGTCTAGAGTGGTTTTACATGAGCATAGTAGCTACCTGGCTACCAAATCAAGGCCAAAATGCAGATGTTAGATACGTGGGCCACTTCAAAGTATATTTCAGAGTCTATTTCTTTACCATCTATATAGTCCTAAATGCAGGCCGTTGCACTTTATGCATATTTTATAAGATACCTATGGCACCCTGTACATAAATTCGATAATACTCCAACATGTTGGACTTGACCTTTTTCTATCCAATGGCTATAATGCTCTGGAGTTCGTTATCTAAAGTTAAATTGGGATGAAACTAGGTTTTTAACTACGATACCATCAACATAATCTTTCAGATCTGTGATATTTGGATCTTTGTAGAATCAGCAATAATGCTATTTCATATGAGGAGTGTATAGATTTGATACTTCCCTAGATATTATTTATTTTGAAAGGGGATAATCTGAACCCATTTTTTTACCTACTTTATTTTATTTACAAACGGTGGGTTTACACAACCATGCGAGACTGAATCTGAAGACATGATTATAAAGCTGAAACATCTACATTGTATTCATTGGAGAGAAATTTGCAAAATTATGTTTTACGACCATAAGCACAATCATGTTGATCGTGTACCCATTCTATTATTGATCAAAATAGAATTTTGATGGGAGTGGACGCAGCCGTTTGGCTCCATTAAAAAGGGCCATGGGGCAAGTTTTTTTTTGTTCCAAAGCGTTTGGTTACATACAGTCTATTGCTCCATGATTGCATGTTTATACTTGGATTAGCCTGTAACATTGTGTTTTACATTGATTTTTCTTCATCAAAATGGATTGCCCTATCTCTATTAGTTCTTTAGTTTTTAATTTTTGATATTCTCATTTTGTATCTTATAAGTTAGGGAAAGTAAATTGTGGATTATAACAGTTGAATAGAACGAAACTATGATGAAATAAGTGGTGTGTTTTGATCAGTTTAGCTTAGCATCACGTTTGAAAAAATAACAATTGTCGTTTAAAGACTATACTTGACTCGAAAAAGATCCCTTTAAAAATATCGATCAAAATTTGTTTGTTTTACATATCATGATCCTAATGTTACTAAACATCTCATTGTGTACAGAGATTTAAAACCATTCCATTGGTGAAAAAAAAAACAGCCAATACATCCGTCTTTGAAAAGCCCATGTGGCCAATTTGTATTTGGCAACCACACTGCAAAAATGGTGTTTAGATCCTAAACACAATTCTAAACATATTGTTGCAACGTTTTTGTAATCACATTAATTTCCTAAACATGTTCAGCCAAACAATGTGCTTAGCTCAAGTGTTTAGAAATGTAGGTGTTTAGGTCAAGACTTTGTGTTTAGATATATGAAATTTTGTGTTTAGGTGTTTATGAATTTTTGTGTTTAGATGTTTAAATGATTTGATGGAGAGTTAAGGTTTGCAGACAAGTATGCATTAAAAAAACAGAGATATATACATTTTTGTTTCTCATTTACTGGGGGGGGGGCATCAGCATGTATTTACTTGTCAAAGTCTCCAAAGATGTCAGCCACAATTATATATGTGTACACACTGTATCAGAATGAGAGACTTGAGAAAGTACAACAGCTTGGCAGGAAGGACATTGCCTTATCTATTCCAGAATAACATAAAATAGGTGTCAGTCATGGAGTTTATTGATTATTTATGCTAGTGATGGTGGCAACTCTAAACATCTAAACATGTTTAACGTAAATGTTTATGTAGTTAGAATAAAAGTGTTCATTTCCTAAATGTGTAGTCGATGAGACACCTAACTGACCTATATGTTTAGGTTTTAAACATGTTTAGACCTAAACATGTTTAAAATCTAAACACCATTTTTGCAGTGCAGAGACAGTAAAACAGGGTATATATTGTAAGCGGGTAATTATCAGAGTGTACTATGCAATCGGTATATAAGCCATGACATTTTATCAATAGTCTTTAGTAGATTCAAACTTTACAACCCAGCTGAGTCCTGACGTTTGTTCCATGCAGTATCCATCATCATAGATGGGTCCCTTGGGTACAATAAGCCTCCTCCAGGGCAAAAAGTTACCAGACTGGTCTGACATGTACTACCTCATCCCCGCTGTTATCACGGAATATCCTCATCCCTTGATGTATATGGGCCATAAAGGGTGTTCCCAGGTTCCCAGGTGTTTTAAATAACAGTTAGCCATTGATTGTTACATTTAGAGTTTTACTTGATGTCCCACCTTTTATGATTTCATTCCTCATGCCAGTAATGCCAGTATGCTTTGCAAGATTTGACCATCTAGATGTTCGCAGAAATAAGGATCTGAGGTCAAGAATGGAGAGGCCCCCTTTCTCTTTAATCCACCAGAGTCAGGCAAATAAGAAGAGGTTACCTGGAATCCATCTAAGTTGCTTTTACTGACGTCTATAAACATACATACTATGTGTTATTACACAACTTCTGTGATTTGGGTGCTTTTTCTGGATATCCCCATGCTGTAATTCCTGCCTAATTTGCACTGTTATGTTAACATATGCAAAGTGGATATCAGCACGACTTTGGGTGGATATCAGCACGATTTAATGTCTATTTACACATTTAAAACTCCCTATGCAGTGCGCCACAGCAATGCTTGGTTAGAACCAGGTCTTTATAAGTCATTGATATGATACAAAGCCCGGGGAGGGCATTCACATAACTAGTATACATTCAATGTGTGAAGATTATCCTGCAGTCTGGGTTGTGACCCCCCCCCAACAACTCTCACATGTGCAAGGTTAGAATAGCATTATAATTATAGAGGACTGCTGGATGCGTTCAAACCAAGCCAAGCCAGGCGCTGAGGTGTGTGTACCATTGGTCTAGTGGTTAGCGCATTGGGCTCAGCTGCTAGAGGTAGGCGGGACGAGTGCGGGCGAAAAAAGATTTCGCCGTGTGTACACACACTATGGCAGGCTTCGAGTCCCGGTGGAGGACTAAAAGATTGATAATTCATTGATGATTCATGTAATAACCTTAGTAAGGTATGAGCTAACAAGCACCTGATTGCTTGTATCGTAGGATATCAAAACGAGTGAGATAGCCCACGAGTTTTGATATCTCGTTTTTATATCCTACGATACTAGCAATTCGGTGCCTGTTAGCTCATACATTACTTAGTTATTACATGCCTTGCTCATGCCTGCTGCAGCAGAGGTTAGGGCAGGCTATTGGGGGATTGTACACAATGGCGTGTTCATATGTAAACAGTGCAGACCAGGATATTATGATGCGTTTACAACCTATGTTTTATCCTTTAATTTTCGAAATGATTAAATCCATTTAGTATGTTATTGTGATTGATATATCAAAGGTTATGATGACATTATGCTTGAAGTAAACTTTACAACACCCAATGCTACAGCAGCTGTACAGTGGCACACTGGTCACCCCTATGATTTTTGGCGATCACAGAAAAAGTGAACCATGCCTGGTTTTTAAATGAAGCCTAACTACCCTGCAGTTAAAAGTCTACTTTCTGTATTTAAGCCAAAAATAGGGACTAAAATGGGGAAGTTGTAAAACCCCGATCCACCAATGTATAGGACTTAGTAAGCCTATTGTAGCAATGCAGGGATTCGTAACCTTTAATGTAGGCTGACATTTAGCTGCACTCACTATATCAAAGTGTAGGATCTTGTGAAGTGTCTCCCCTGACATACCTTATACATTTAATGCACTAATTTAAATATTTTTCCCCTCTTTCCATAACCTATTGGCGAGACCTCTACTACTTCTCTTTGGAACTGAACTGGGTAGGCAACACATTTGTTTCATTCATGTACATATGATGTATCTATGCGATTTGAGCTTTTTGTCCTGGTAGTGTAGAGGAGTTGAATTGACCGTTATTGCCCATTTATCGTTGATGACATCCTAGGTCATGGTGGCTGAATGTGAACTGTGTACTTAAAGGATGCACTCATGCCAATCCGATGATTCTTAGGGGGGTATATCTCTATAGACCTATATACTTCAATTTCAACATTATGCACGGTGTATCTTTCTGTTTGATACCTTTAGAAGTGGCAATGGTTAATTCAGTTTCTCATGAACTCCTATTGATTTTAACCAATGGTGAAAAAGAACTCCCTTCTATAAATTAAACTGGAATTCACATATGTCTGTAGATGGGCATTATTCCTTTGAACTGGGTACTCTTTGTCCTTTAAACTAGAGTTAATGAAAATAATTAAATTTGTGTGTCCCCAATATAATTATAGTGGAGTTATATCGCCCCTGACTCGACCACTAGGCATGTTGGTACCATGATGTCGACCACCCCAGACTAAATAGCAGAGAATTATTATAAATGGCTGTACTACATTAGCTAAACTGAGTAAACCTTGCATATGCCACAAATATTACTCGAAAATTCTCAAAATAACTTGTAAGTGTGGGGTGGTCGACATAAGGTCTATCAACATGCCTAGTGGTTGAGTCAGGGGATGCTCCATGTTTTAGAAGGCTTCAGTAAGCTCACGATGACCATGCAACTTGCCCAGATAAGTAACATTCTATTTCTATCCTCTTTCTGATCACGTCTGTAGTAATTTCGTTATCCATGATTTAATGGTCTAATGAGAAAACACTTTTCTTCGCTCTTCTCGCATGATTAGGTTAATCTAATTCAACTATGAAGCAGATTGCTTGAATTGTCAAAATTTTTCTTATTCATGTTTTGCTTGCTGGAGATCTGGAGCTTAATTCAAAACATCCTGGGATCCCAACCCCAGCGATCTTAGTGTAGGCACATATCATAAGACCTGGCTGGTCTACCCTATGTAATGCAGTGGTTGCAGGCCTGTCAAGAATAGCTAGTCCTGGGATCACTTCACTGTTCCATCTCCACCACTAAGATCACTGCAATCTTAGTGAAAGAAATGCATAGTGGTTTCACCTGAGCACAAGAGCACTTACAGGGAACACTCCTGATCGAAAGAGTGAATAGCCTGCTGCATACTTATAGAGGGCAGGGAGGACATTTGCTGAGTGTCCTTGAGGGCTCTTAGGGCTACTCATGCGTTAAGTGCACTGTAAGGTAATTTTTCCCTTCTCTCTCTTTGTCCTGGGGGGAGGGCACAATGCTTCTAATAGGCAAGCATAAATCATACATTCATATGGGGGTCAACTGCACCCTGTGCTCTTTTGTTAGCCCATATGGACAGGGAATGATGGTATAAGCACTCTTGTGAAGAAGAGTGACTCCACAGCTATTCCTTTATTTTGGGACTCTTACCCCTGTGCCTAGTCAGTTCTTCTCAGAATAGTGTAGTAGGGCTGAGACTAAGATTGATGCGATCTTAGTGCTGGCTAGGATATGTGAACCCAGTCAACTCTTTAGATCGCTTAATAGGATAAGGCTGATTTATTCCTAAGATCGCTGGGGTCATGATCCCAGGATGTTTTGAATTAAGCTCCTGGAGGGCATATCAAAATAATAAAAGATATCTTTTTGAAATGCCCTGCTGCTGTACCCCTTTTAATAGTTCTTTAGTGCAATAACTATTCTCATAACTTTACATCATATCTCATCTGAAGTAGCATTTCAATGCCCTCAAGTGATGCCTTATTATAGCGTCATGGCGTGGTAAACCTTTGATGGTAATATGCACCATGACATCATAAAATATTATACTGCTATTCATTACCCAGACTAATACGGTACGCTCTCTTTGATCTTTGTGGTTGACCCACGCATGTCTGTCATGCCCAGACTGTAGAAACCTTATGTCATTAAGACTGATCAGATATTGGTAGTACCTTTGATGATGTGATCAATATACTAGGTGCACAGGGATTACAAACCCTAGTGCTACATGCATAGAGCTTCATATAAGTGTCAGCTATGGCTAATGCTATCTCCCGCGTAGCTTCCCTCCCTGAGTGCTTGGGTATATTCGATATGTAATAACATGTAGCAAAGGCGGCACTCTCATTGGACATTTTGTCCACTCAGAGAAACAGTTTTCAAATTCCTTCATGAGTTAATTAAATGCTAGTCGTGGTCATCAAGTTCAGTGGCTCTTGACAAAATCATACATTCCCAATATCACTGCCTTCTAATTCTAATGCTGAAACAAGGGTCCATATAGATATAGATCTAAACCATTGAATGACACCACATAGCGTGCTCTTGAAAAAAAAGGTAGTGTTGAATAGCAGACTTCAATTCATAGCATCTCTGGTCAACATAATGTGTATGGGGTAGGATACATGCACACTACCATACATCATACCCTTTCTGTATACATATCAACTAAGGCTGAGCTTAGAGATAATGGCGTGCTCCACCGTACCATTAGTGGGCATGCTAGGAGTGTACATCATCCAACCCTAGGGGCTATTTCTTACAGACTACGACTGCATCCTCAAGACCGTACCAACATTCTTGTAAGATTTCAAGCATGGTATTTATGCACAGTCGTAGGGCTGTGTGCGATCATAGTCCTTAGAGAATTGACCTACAGAAAAAACTCCACTTCGCTTTATCAGTTGTAATCATGAAAAGCTTATAATGAAATGATGGCCATTAAAGAGTAAAAACAGCCTTTTGTCCCAGGTACATAATTGGATGTGTGGCCATACACCAAGCCTTTTCCATTTCTTTATTCCATCCTATTTCAGATTCTTGACAAATATCATGTACCACTAAGATTTAGCTGCAAATCTCTCATTTCGTATTGGCTGCATGCTGATGGAAATGGCAAAGGAAAATTCTGCTAATAATGATATGCAAACACGATCATAATTATGTTATGGCTGTCATTTCTGAAGGGACCATGAAAACAATACCAACTGCGACCTTTCAGCAAACAATTCAATCACTTCAATTAAACATTCCATAATAAAGCAAAGCCAGACTGTTAAAGTGTGCAGTAGGGAATGAGAAAGGGGGGCAAGGCTGAGTGGAACAGGAGGTAAAAAAAACAGTTTAGTGGCAGACAATCCTCAGAGGTGATTTATTACAACAGAACCAATTTCAAAGTGACTCGGGTGATAAACCGTTAACAGCGGAGGGTACTCTCCCCATACTCAGGATATGTCCCACTTTATCTGTACAAAGTTGTCGTGCAGTTCTGGGCTTTGTCCTCAGGCTTCAGTTAGTGTTGCGCAAATGTGGTCTTTATTATTCCATTGTCACTCTATAAGTTAACCCTTTAAGGATTACCTGATACCTCTAGCAGTCATGAGGCCCATCTTGCTGCAATGTACTAGTTAGGTTAAGCCATAAGTCCACTGCACTGCAAAAATGGTGTTTAGATTTTAAACTTGTTTAGGTCTAAACACGTTTAAAATCTAAACATATAGGTCAGTTATGTGTCTCATCGACTACACATTTAGGAAATGAACACTTTTATTCTAATTACATAAACATTTACGCTAAACATATTTAGATGTTTAGAGTTGAAACAGTTGAATAATAGGTGTTTAGATTTAAACATCAATATGTTTAGATACTTGGATGTTGAATCCACACCAGCTAGCAGCACTACCTTTGAATGGACTATCTGCACATAGTTATAATCAATTGTTGTGACAAATGTCCCCAAATCCCATGTTTATCATGGTTTCATTTTATTTAATGTCATGTGAATAGAAAGGGCAATAGAAAATTGACTAGATTCACCTTATGCCACCATCATTAGCATTAAATAATCAATAAGCTCCATGCCTGATACCTATTTGATGTTATTCTGGAATAGATAAGGCAATGTCCTTCCTGCCAAGCTGTTGTACTTTCTCAAGTCTCTCATTCTAATGCAGTGTGTAATACATGCACATGTATATAGCTGTGGCTGACATCTTTGGAGACTTTGACAAGTAAATACCTGCTGATCCCCCCCCCCCAGTAAATGAGAAAACAAACAAAATATATCTCTGTTTTTTGCATACATGTCTGCAAACCTTAACCCTCCATCAAATCATTTACTCATCTAAACACAAAAATTCATAAACACCTAAACACAAAAATTCATAGATATCTAAACACAAAGTTTTAACCTAAACACCTACATTTCTAAACACTTGAGCTAAGCATATTGTTTGGCTAAACATGTTTAGGAAGTTAATGTGATTACAAAAACATTGCAAGAATATGTTTAGAATTATGTTTAGGATCTAAATACCATTTTTGCAGTGTGTTGATTGTTTGTTATACACACCGTCATCTGTTGTTAATATGGTAATTTCTTATAAATATCTAATGCATTGCATACATTGCTGACCTTAAGGCCGATTTATTGTGCTTTTTTAACATTCAAATGTGAAGTTTTGATGCGTATATGTCGGCTGAGATTTAGGCATTAAATGGCCACTAAGTAAAGAGAATATTGTTTGTATCTCATAGAAAGTTTACTTCTACCCAGAACTCTAGCCAGAATACTCCAATCAGTATTATACTGATGTGTATATGCCATGTTAGTGTTCCATAAAAGACCCCGAAAAAGAAGCTACACAATGTCATCTCTAGAACAGTAGTACATTGAGGTCACACGTTATGGGAGACAGCTAGCCCCAAATTCTTTCCATTTTGATAGGCCACAAGCAGTAAAGGGTTCACAGGTATATTGATGAACAATCCAATAAATCAGATGTCATTCACAATCGGTGAGGAACATGCTGTCCACATTTACTATGTGGAGCATGTAAAGCCTGAAATGCCTTAAACAACATCTACCAATGAGGACATTCGCTAATTTCCCCACTTTTGACGTGAGTGAAATTGAATAAAGGGTTCATACCTTATCCATCAACCTTTGACTGGGTTTTCGTCCATATGATCCACCTGGTGATCTCTGGAGCCCTACCTTTTATATCCATGGTTGTAGACGTGGTGTGGGAGGGATTAATAGTCTCACATCATGCAAATAACAGATAAGACACTGTAGCACATATCAAGTACACAGGTACAGACCATGTTTCATGATTGTTGTGTGGGTGATATAACTTGTGTTGGTAAGGTACTAGACCATGTGTACCATTATTATGCTAGCTATCAGATGAATATTACTGCATTGTATTGGTGATGCATTGGTTCATATTATGGAGGTTTAGATATAAAGCAAAATGCATCATAATAACATTTTACATTTCATTTAACGGCATGATCAGCGCTATCTGCCTTGTGAGAGCTTTCAGATAATCAGATGAATATTATTGAATTGTATTAGAGAAGCGTAGATACATAGTGATGAATATGACATAACATACATCATCAAGCATAACGAATTGCAATATTTCAGTGTTATACTTGATAGGAGAGACAACACAAGGGACTGACTATAGTGCTTCAAGTATAGTAGAGCATTTAATGCTATAGAATAGCACTAAGGTGGCCAAAATATGACTGAGGTGCCCCTATTGAATCCTTCCTAAACTATTATGCGCCTTATACACGAGGTGCTCCTTTTAAGTGAGGTATAGCAGTATGTTGCGTGCTACAGGGGAGACAGCAGTTTGTCCTTGAAGCCACACATGGCAGCCTTCCACTGCTGATGGCTCCATCTCGTGAATAGTAGAGGTATTATAGCCCGCTGCTTCTTCTACCTTCACTGTAGGTCTAACCCTTATCGGCCACTTTAGACACACCTTTACACGCACACGCTAAACCTTAAAGGGAAGGCAAATTACTTAGAGGGTGGCCATGTGTTATACTATGGGTTTCTGTTATTGTTTCTCACCGCCGTTTTTCTTTTCAAGTCTCCATCTTTGCCTCTTGCTGTTAAATGGGCTGTTCAGATGTGTTAACAGCCAAATATAGACCTTGAGTAATCATTCCTCTAAATGGATGATTGTCCTGACGCTTAGCACTAACTTTGGGCTCTATAGATCTGTGATGCACTCTATATGGCTATAAGGAATAATGCACGTCATAGTACGTGGTCAATATAACATCTGCACAACGATTGCAATTGAGAATTCCTCTCTGACACTGTCTGTCTCTCTGCCCTATACCTTCCTCTCTTGCACATTACTATACTCCATAACTCTGCATCATCCCATCTGTGTTCATTGAATACCACGACTTTCCATATCTCATCCACTCTTTCCTAAGGTCAGAAACCATCAACTAGGGGGAGCTGCGAAGCACAATCTCTACCATCACAAAAGAGGTCCCCACTGAGACCCTAATGTCCCTCTTAGTGTTTCACTCAGCGTCCACTGGGCTTTTGTCAAACGGTTTTATATGGGCCCAGGGGTTTCATGGCAATTTCTTTTTGTCGCCATAGTGTGATTGGACTTGGATTGTAGTCTGTACCTTCCACTAGGCAATTGCAATCATACTAATAATATAAAAAGGGAATTAGTGACTTTTAATTTTTTAGAAATGTATCCACACTAGGAAATCAAGGTCCCAAATTGAGCAGCGATATTGGATTTTCCTCTACTGAACAAAGAAGCACATCTTTACCAGAAGCAAAAGGCCGATATATTAAATTCAGTTGGTGGAAACGTCACACAAAACCAGACGACTTAAAATTTTATTTCAAAGATAAAACAGTTACATTAATTCGAGCATATGTTGAATATTTGGTAGAATGTTTTATGTGATCAACGTTTCGAATGGATTTACCACTCTTCATATATTAAATTGAAATAACCTCCAGAGGAGTTTTCAGCATATCTTTATTGATCCCTCTAGCTTTATAACGGAGGCTTGTTTTGTAGGTGGCACCAGATCAGAACAGCTTACGGTATATTTGAACTGTTCCCTCAAGGTTTATGTTTGTTGAGACATTTTCATATATCGACCTGAATGTATCATCTATTACTTTTTCGATCTTTCCTTGTGATATCAAAGAAGCTGTTAGATCATCAAATTCATGCAGTTGGTCGTTCTGAAGGTGTGCCGATCTTGTTGTATGCCCAAAGTACCCTCCTGTAAGAGAAATGATAATAGTTGTATATCAGAAGTAGATCTGTTTGTATTATTATTTATTTTTTTGTTGTTGTTGTTGTTGTTGTTGTTTTTCTCCTCCTACCCTTTTTTTGGAGGGGGAGAGTGCGGGTCCAGCCATACATGGCTCTTTGGGTATCTATCAAGTATAACAAAGGTTAAGTGAAGGTAAAATCTTAATTTTATCCATTTATTCATTTTTATTTCATCTTCATTATATTTTTCCTTGGTTGAGTGGAAAATCCACAGACAGAAGCAGCTTATGTGTGGGCACCCTTACATGTGGGGTCATGTGGTAGGTCTTAATCCTAGTCCTGATTTATAAATTGGTATTCACAAGGATAAGAGGAACAGTGGCTTAAATATAGCTTAGGATTAAAGAAATCCCCTCAAGGCATGTTTTGTGTTCAATTCTGACTCACCTGATTTGACCAACCTAAATAGGTTTATAAAGGCAGCTGGGGTCAGGTGACCAGGGCACAGTGTTCCTGCAGCAAGGACAACATCATATGTACCTGGGAAATGAAGTGGAAATTGAAAAAAATTCAGTTCTATCCATATCAATAATTTTCCCCATAAATAGAAAGAATTATTTGAAGTCATGACATGATAAGAGTGCTCCAGTTAACTTTATTAGATCATCATTATGGATGTGTATTCAAAGAAACACTCCAATATTAGATTCACAATATTTGTTAAACAGACAACTAGTAAACTTCACATAAACACAGATAGGACTGTTTTTCCCCATTCAGAAATAGTTACCTTATATATAAAAAGGCATGTGTTCGTCGCTGGTCTCCACCCCAGTAAAATAAGCTTGACTGCTTGCCAGGAACAGATTACCCAAAAGAGGCTAGATAAAACTGTATTTTTTAAGTTAACTCGATTTTTCTTCCAGAATTTACTAACAGTAATATTTTTAGAGTGTTATAGACAATGTTTATGGCTTACTGTCATCCTACTTTCTAGAGTTAAATTTTAGGGAAAAAAATCCTCTACCCTTAAAAAATCGTCGTTCAAGCTGTAATTTCCGCCATCTTGGATCTCAATTAAAAAAGTTCAGCACTTTTCCCTGTATTCTATATATCTGTATCATCAATTTGATGGGTTTTACCCCAAAATATGATGTATAGGTCCAGGAATATTTAAACTGAAAACTCCGAGGGTATCTGCTGAGAGAGTGCAGACGTTTTTGCTGCAACATCACATCACTTAGCAACGTCATTTCACTTAGCAACATCACATCACTAGGCAATGTCAGTAGCATCGTGAAACAAGCCACAGTTTCCCCTCAGAGTAGGCCCAATTTTTCCCTGAGGATAGTCCCCAGTTTGCCGCGAGGATAGGCCCCAGTTTGCCGCAAGGATAGGCCCCAGTTTGTTGTGAGGATAGTCTCCAGTTTGTCGTGAGGATAGGCCCAAGTTTGCCGTAAGGATAGGCCCCAGTTTGTCATGATGATAGGCCCCAGTTTGACGTGAGGACAGGCCCAGTTTCCTGTAAAAAATAGTTTGGCTAACCCCCCTCCTAGTGCCGAAGGCACTAGTATCAAGGTAAATATGGACCTCTATATGGGGGTCCATATTTGATATATGGGCCGTATTTGAGACCATAATTGAACATGGAGGGGTCTAGGACCCCTCCATTTTCAAACATGGACCCCAATACGGCCCATATTTAACTCCATATTCTAATATGGACCCCAATACGGCCCATATTTTAAATATGGACCCAAAATATGGATGTCCATATTCAGCTCCATATTACTTATCAAATGGGCCCCAAATGGTGTTGACCATTAAAGGGGTGGTGTACGGATGGACTTTAAATCTAGGCGAGGTGGCCACCACAGTTCCTCTAATATGGATCATAAGTGGAATAGATCGAATGGATCACATGATGATGAGGCTTTCTCTTTATCACATACCCCGAATTATGATCCAGACAGGACCAAGAGAAGTCGCCAATCTAGTGAGGAGACTTTGCCAAACAATCAGTCAATGCATCACACAAGCAAGCCACTGCCCAAACGTAAATTCATACCTATAAGAGAAGGGATCCAACATCACGCTGAGAATGCCAATCCTGACTCTATAATTACTGTAGGGGCATCTTTCCTGGAAAAGGGTTTCAGTGACATACTTGACAGAATAGGTAAAAGTGATGAGAAAATGTCCAATGAAATCCAAGGTCTTAGACAAAGAATGGATTCAGACAAGAGAGAACTACAGCAGGGTATTGATTCTGTCCAATCTTCAGTAGATGAACAACACCAGGAAACCTGGAATGAAATGGACAGGCTGAGAGATCTTGTAATTGAAGGCCGTCAGAAAGTGGATAAATTAGAGTCTGATCTCCTTGAAACGACAAGAAAGCTAACCTACGCAGGTGTAGCGGATCCAGATACGGATTCAAAATTCCATTCTCCAAGAAGGTTTAATGTGATCATAGACAATCTACGTGAGGATGAGGAGGGTGATGCTTACGACCATGCATTTAGACTTCTCTCATCACTTACAGATGACCTTGACCCAAAGGAGCTTAAGTTTGTCATGCGCCTAAATTCATCCTACAACAGTGAGCACAGACAACTGCTGGTTTGTTTCACTACGGCCTGGCGAAGAGATCTCATACTCCAATTAAAGTCTGACTTGGCAAAGGAAGGACCATACGACGATGTGTTTATCAATCCGTATGAAGACCCTACCACCCGGAGGATTAAGGGCATCATAAGAAAAATTGGCAAATTCTGTAAAGATGTGGTTGGGTGTCAAGTCTATCTTAAAGGGACCAAGATAAGCATAGAGGGCACACTCTACGACGTCACAACCTACACCGAATTCCAGATGAATTCAAACCACCCGATCTACACTTTGAGAACATCCATCGCAGTGATTTTCGAAGTGACGACCAAAATCACAGGGGCAGAGATATTATCAGAGGTGGTGCGCGGAATAGATTGGATGATGTGAGTGATGAACGCATGATAAACCATCGGTCTAGGAAAATGCGTCCATCATTCAAACATGACAAAAGGAACAGCAATGATTATGGCAACAGTAACACACAAGACAAGCAACATAGGGATCGTAAACAAGACAATAACAGAAATGGAACACCTGAAAATCGACAGCACAATGATGATAGCAGGGGCCTCTGCCATAAGAGCCAGGACGGCGGGAACACGACTCAGAGGTGCCCCCGTGTGGAAAAAGCAAATACTAACACAGACAACCGATATGGTCGCTACTCAGAGGCGACATCTGACGGCTCGGAGGAGAAATGGTGGAGGAAAAGCCCTCGACCAGAGCATGGGAAAAAAAATAAAGAGAAAAAGGGTTACCCAACAAAAAATGGCAATAGAGGACGTACTTCTGCTAGAGATACTGATTCTAAAACCAATGATGAGAATGAAGATATGGAATTCATGCAGCGGCTTGAAAAGGCAAAAAAACTTGCTGCAAGTGGAGAACTATGTCAGCAAATGACTGCCTGCGGACTAACTTTTTGTGAGGCAAGGTCATTTCTAAGTAACCTCTATCCCTGTCATATAAAACACGAGGATTTAAACTTCCACAGCAGTGAACAACTGTATCAGTGGCTAAAATGTGTGGAGAATGGTGACTTCTACAGAGCAGATGCAGTCTTGAACACCACCACAGGAATGGAGGCAAAAAGAGCTACGTTTGGCATGAAGATCACTGAAAAATGGAAAAAAGAGACACGTTTTCAGGCAATGAGACTTAGTGTTTCCAAGAAATTCTACCAGAATGATGACATGAAAGTAGCACTGGTAAACTTGGGAACTTGTAAGATAATTGAATCGACGATGATGACCGGTGGGGGGGAAATGCCCGCTATGAAGATCGAGTTTATGACAGTGGCCGGTACAATGGTGAAAATCGCCTTGGTAAACTATTGGAGGATCTTCGTACCAAGTTATCCGGCAGCGTGAACCGATCTTGTGAGGTGGGAAAGAGCTCAAATGCTGTAATGGAGCGTGACGACGCAGATACCGCGGCACACGAGAACTCAGCCGAGACTGATGATTCGTGTGTAGGATCAGATGGTCGTGACCCGGTTGAGTCGTCAATTGAGGAAATTTACGATAAACACAGCAAAGAAAGCTCCTATGGCGGGCCCAAATATTCAACCAGGTCAACTACCAAGGGTGGAGGCCGCCGGGGACTCATGTGCTAATGGTATTTATCGTTTTCTAAAGCCTAAGATGCCAAACCTTGGTAATATCACCTGCTTACCGGGTGTCTCTTTTGGAGGATGTCTCGGCCTGGACCACTGCTCGACTTCAAAATGGTCCACCTATTGAAGCCTTGATTATTGTGGGAGGCATCAATGACATCACGGTTCGTTCCAACAGCAATCCTCGTCGCTATGCTACAGCAATCCAATGGTCGTGACTACATGACCTAGTTGGTACTTGTTCACCCTGTATAGTGACTCTAGTCGTGACTTCATGACTTCAAGCAACTTTCAAGTTAATTAAATAGAGATGTATAACTGCTCTAGCCATCGAATCGTCGTGACTTCATGACATAGTTGGCACATTCCATCCAATATTCTTGACACTAGTCGTGACTTCATGACTTCATGCAACTTTAATACATATACTTTATTCCATTTGGTTAATATATACATTAAGTTCTGGTATGCTGTGACTTCATAGCTACTTCTGGTATTTGAAATTCAATATTAAAAAAAAAAAAAAAAAATATGTCAACTGTTCTGAGTGTGTGCTGTGACTTCATAGCAAATATGTTGACATCTCAAGTATATTGTGGTCACCAAGCAAATTTATGAATATTAGTTTGCCTCCTTCACTGTTGTCGTGACATCATGACTCAGATAACTGCAATACTATTAAAATATAACTGGTATTATACATCTTGTGTCTTATTTTTGATTGTGCGCTGTGACTTCATAGCAAAAGTATGAACGCTTTATATTTTATTCTCATTAGTCTACAATGACTGCAGTGTATTTGTTTGATTGTTGGTTTCACATGCAGATAATTGTGGAACCTGAATTGACTTTAATAACATATTTTTGTCGTCATATAGTGTTAATAAGCTGT
This sequence comes from Acholoe squamosa, assembly GCA_949317995.1. Taxonomy (NCBI): domain Eukaryota; kingdom Metazoa; phylum Annelida; class Polychaeta; order Phyllodocida; family Polynoidae; genus Acholoe; species Acholoe squamosa. The sequence continues at coordinate 17,534,567 of OX439051.1, forward strand.
GAATTCATAGCTTTTTCACATTTTTTCCAAATTATGATTTAAGAAGTATAACATGTTTATTGATCGTTGAACTGCAATATAAATGATATGATGAAGGTATTATATAAATATGAACTTTCCAGGGGGAGCCGGATAATCAATTAATGCATAAACTTATAAACAAATAGAGTATTTTTGGTATAGATTTGTATTATTTTACTACACTGTATTTGTTATGTTGTATCTTGAACATGTAATTCTCTTCTCTTTCTCTCTCGTTTCACCTGCTGAAGTTGAATCACCAGGTACCGCGGTACATGAGAACTCAGCCGAGACTGATGACTCGTGTGTAGGATCGGATGGTTGTGACTAAGTTGAGTCGTCAATTGAGGAAATTTACGATAAACACAGCAAAGAAAGCTCCTATGGCAGGCCTAAATATTCAACCAGGTCAACTACGAAGGGTGGAGGCCGCCGGGGACTCACGTGCTAATGGTATTTATCGTTTTCTAAAGCCTAAGATGCCAAACCTTGGTAATATCGCCTGCCTACCGGGAGCCTCTTTGGAGGATATCTTGGCCTGGACCACTGCTCGACTTCAAAATGGTCCACCTATTGAAGCCTTGATTATTGTGGGAGGCATCAATGACATTACGGTTCGTTCCAACAGCAATCCTCGTTGCTATGCAGCACGATACATTGACATTAAATATGCATCAGCCGTCATGATGGGAAAGTTTGAAGCATTAATTGAGAATGCTTATGAAATTGCCCCCAACACAAAGATAGTTCTGTGTAGCCTGTATGGTGTAGACCTTCAGAAGATGAACAACCTGCCTGAACCCCACCCTCATCAAGCCATAGTAGAAGAGACCATCAAGGAAGTCAATGCACGTATTAAAATCATGAACAGACGCAATATGTGCATGACACCTTACCTGGAAAAGTTAACACATAGATACCACCGCCGGCAGGGACATGTAGATTACTACACAAACCTACGTGATGGATGTCACCTGTACCCTGAAGTTCAATGCAGTGTTGGCGACCTGATGAAGTCTGCCATTGACAAGATGTTGGACGAAGGCTGGTTATAAGGACTAATATCATCCCCACAACAGCTACAGCAATCCAATGGTCGTGACTACATGACCTAGTTGGTACTTGTTCACCCTGTATAGTGACTCTAGTCGTGACTTCATGACTTCAAGCAACTTTCAAGTTAATCAAATAGAGATGTACAACTGCTCTAGCCATCGAATGGTCATGACTTCATGACCTAGTTGGCACATTGCATCCAGTATTCTTGTCACTAGTCGGGACTTCATGACTTCATGCAACTTGCGATACATATACTTTATTCCATTTGGTTAATATATACATTAAGTTCTGGTATGCTGTTGACATCTCAAGTATATTGAGGTCACCAAGCAAATTTATGAATATTAGTGGGGGGTGTCAAACAGAGTAAGGCTTAAATGTGCACTCACTAAGGCATACCCGAGTGATTGAGTAAAGTTGGTTTTGATGACATAAGTCAGCAGAAGGGCCTTAAAATTGTTGCTATGAATGTGCAGAGTCTTAATGATAAACATCTGAGCGTTTCATATTTAGGTATTGAAGTGGATTATTTAGGTGTCACTGAGACGTGGCTTAACGCCAGGGACCAGAATCATAATATCTCTCTACCTAATATGTCATTCTTTAGGAAGGACAGGAATAATGCACGTAGGAGAAGTGGTGGGGTTGGTTGTTACGTGAATGACAAGTATGTGGACTATACCATAGAGTTGAAGAAACTGACTATGACTAAAAAGGACATCGAGTGTATTGGTCTCCTAACCAAATTTTCCAACCAAAAACATAGAGTGATAATTACGGTATACTGCCCCCCAAATGGAAATGTGTGGAACTGTTATAATAAGTTACTTGAAATGGTAAAACTTCCTGAGTTGAAGAATAAGGAGATCTGGATTATAGGAGATTTAAATGTAAATACTGCTGCACGTAGAAGTAATAAGTACAAAGTTATGCAATCTTTTCTACGCCGTAGTAAGCTTCGTTATCAGCAAACAAAATCAACTTATTACCACCCTCGTGGGAAATCCACATTGGATCATATATATTGTAACTCCCCCCATGTATCAGCTCATGGGATCATTGATCATAGAATTGGGGATCATTTTCCAGTATATGTTATAAAAAAACAACGGAAAATCAAAAATGACGGCTATAAAGTAATTACCGGTAGGGTATACAAAAATTATTCTCAAGCATCTGTAAGGCAGTATTATGATGAATACAATATTGATGAAATTGTCAATTCATTCCTTGATAATAAACATCCGGTAAAAACAATGAAAGTGAAGGTAAATCCACCAAAGGGTTATTCAGCAGTCGTTGATAGACTTATCATAAGAAAGAAGAAATTTCTAAAAAAACTCAGGAAATATAGGGGTCTTCCACCAAATCCATATTTGACACTACTTCATGATCTTGATCGACGTATTAAATATGAACTTATCATCAATAGAATGACTGATGTACTTCGTAAATTAGATAAATACAAGAATGACCCTCGCAGATTTTGGCAAGAAGTATCACAAATGTGGAAAGGCCCTAAGAAGGAAGCAAACCTGAACATCGTTGATGATAATGGTGAAACTATTGAAACACACTTGGTTTGTGAATTTGTAAATGAGTTCTATGTTGATGTTGGTCCCAGATTGGCATCAATGATAGTGAACCCAACCAATGTGGCACATAACATCATAACCACCCTACTAGCACAACATCAATATCTGGATCTTGGTGTCATGGAATTGAGAGAAATATCACTGCCAGCTTGTATAAATTTAATAAAAAGTATCAACATAGGCAAATCATCTAGTATTAAGGATGTCAGAGCTGTGGTACTACGTGACTTCATGCTGTTACAGCCTATTTTAATCCGTAATATCATAAACCAATCAATTAATAATGGGGAGATGATTACTGTATTTAAGCAAGCGAATGTAGTCCCTCTACCTAAGAGCGGTGATCTATGTAATATATCCAACTGGAGACCAGTTAGTCAATTAAATTTAATTGCCAAGATGGTGGAGAAAGCTGTACATGCGCAAATAATGGAATTTCTGCTGCAACACGATATCATAAGTAAGAGACAGTTTGGTTTTATGCCCGGTAGGTCTACCGCTAATGCGATTTTCCAGCTGAGTCATGACTTATTTGAAAGTTATAACAAGGAGGAGTGCTCGGCTGTAGTCTTCCTCGATCTGAAGAAGGCTTTTGATACGGTCGATCACTCCCTCTTGCTGATGGAAATGAGAAAACTTAATTTTTCACCCCACAGTATTGGTTGGCTAAGGTCCTACTTATGTGGTAGGACTCAATGTACTACAGCAAATGGGTTTGTCTCCACCGACTTGACTATATCCTGTGGTGTGCCCCAGGGATCAGTGCTGGGGCCCCTGCTTTTTGTAATTTATATAAACCAGATAACAAATGTTATTGAGAAATGTAAGTACTGCTTCTATGCAGATGACTTAGCTGTTTATGCCTCAGGTGAAAATGCTGCCACTGTAATAGCTGACCTACAGTATGATCTTTGTAATATATACTCCTGGTGTTGTTTATATAAACTGACTGTAAATACTGATAAGACTAAGTTACTCTGAACTGCCCCAAGCCTGTTATATAATAGACTTAATTTAGCCCAGCAGTCGGTTAATTTAGGTGGTTCACCACTTGAAGTTGTTGAGAATTTCAACTATCTTGGTGTCATTGTGGATAGGGAATTGAATTTCTCCAAACACATGGACAAGGTCAAGGCCACTTTCCAAACAAGATGTTACCAACTAAGAAAGCTAAGGAAATATTTAGACGGCAACCTGTGTTTAAAACTGTACAAACAAATGGTTCTACCTTCGATTGAACATGCCAGTTTCATACACGAATGTGGACCAAATACCAATGTAAAAAAACTACAAACTATGCAAAACCATTGTTTAAGGTTAGTCTATGGCATAAAAGATCCCAGGGACATTTCAGTTCATGACTTACATGTAAGATCTCAATGCCAGCTACTCCAAGTCAGGCGTAACAAATCATTGTTAGGTATCATGTATGATGTATCAAAGGAAAGAGAACATGTGAGAGTGCCCACACGAGTACTAAGAGGCAATGATAAGATCCAACTTAAAGTTAGTAGATCAACATGTATGGTATATGATAAATGTCCTTTATCCCGCGGCAAAATACTTTGGGATAAATTAAGCGGTGATATACAAAAAATTGGTACCAAAAAAGAATTTATGTCAAAGGTATCGTAATCATGCTATATCATAAGTAGCTACAATATGTAAAGGCGACCGAGTCTGCAGTTTGACTTTATCTCATGATAAGCAATATACTACACGAACCAGTATTACATCAATGAATGCCAGTCGGCGATGTGAAACATCTACCATGTACCTTTCTTGTAATCCGATCGCAGCGAATGTCTCATTTCTCTTTGATTATTTGATTTTCTTTCTTTTGTTTGGCAAATCCTGAAAAGCTTCCTTTGTATGATGCTATTGTGCCAATAAAATTGTTAAACTCAAGTCAAACTCAAACTCAAACTCAACCAGAATTCACGTTTTCCTAGCAGAGATACTCACTTTAAAAATTCATTTTTTACTTACTGTCACGGATTGGCATTTCGATGTTATCCTTAATTTGAAAGCAGTATATGCTTTTGTAGACATTCTTTCCTCTGGTATGGTCCAATAAAAGGGGGCTACCATCATGCCCATCAATATTGTGGTAGCCTGCTGCATCTAGCTGTATGTGAAAGTGTAAAGCACTTGTTTAGACATGCACTACAAAATCCAATGACCAATAACCGGTTCACCACGTTTATTCAACACAGACTACCGTATGCATTTGCAAATATGGATGTGCATATTTGAGTTTTAGGGTCCATATTTTGAATACAGAGGGGGTACGGGGCAGATGGCGTCAAATGTGGACATAACATTGAAATAAAGAAGTTCATATTTGCAAATATGGACGTTTTTATAAATTTATTGAATGAATCTGGTGAAACGGCCTCCAGCTTAAATTATGGCAATTTTGAATTGAGGAGCTAATGATGAATACAAGGTTTACAACCACTAGTGCAGCGCGAAAATCCTGAGAAATGAGGGAAGACAGATCAGTCTATTTCATTTATTCATTACATCATGGAATCTGATCGAAGAACAATAACTGCTAATATTGCCTGCAGTGAAATGATAGCCTAGTAGTAATATATATATATATATATATATATATATATATATATATATATATATATATATATATATATATATACATGTGTCAATGCATTGCTGTTAATGCAGCCAACTATATTTGAAATAATGTATGTCCATAACATGAATTATTGGCTAAACTTTGTTTCGAACTTTAAAACACATTCCCTGCAGCTATTTCAAGTCAAGGTAGCCATTACAGCTTGTTCTGATATTATAGCATAGGTCTATGCGCCAGCTTACCTGAACTCCTGCAAGACCTGTCCCACAGGCTACATCCAGGATGGAAATATCCTTTGGCATATTCAGTGTTGCTAGTGCCTTTACAAGCACATTTGCACCTTGGTATCCAAGAACCATCATATCCTGAAATATATTAAGGTAAAGACCTGGGTCAGGAACGATTTCTGGGGAAGAATTGTCTAAATAGGCCCTTCATCATGGGGAGATTAATCTTAAGACTAGCACTAACTTTGAGTTTTACCTTTTGTCCATAGGAATTTCGGAAATCAGATGATACATGTACTGTAGAATGAAAATTATAGCATGATTTAGCCTTATAGGTTAGTGTCAAGGAAAGGTTTCTTATTGGACTATTGAACCAAAAACAACTGATTAGCAAAGGAAAGAAATCTCAGACAATTCTGATTTCCAGTAAAATGTTTTAAAATGTACAGACATTTTAGTCTTTTACATTCTTATTCAAACCTGGCTTTCTGAACAGTTACAGGCTGCCACCGGTTATTGTTCGGTATATATATAGGCAAATGAGGTTACCCTGTCAGCTGCCAACAGCTGGTAACCATCAAGGAACATAAAAACCGGAACCAAGATAACATACTACACAAAATAACATTTTTTATTTGTTTTCATTGTTAGCTACATTGAACACCCCTCTGAGCAGAAATCATGTGCCTCTGGCGTCAGGATCAGTGCCATTGCGATAGTATTGCAAATGAGATCAGTCCCTCATGCTAGAGGCACCTGATCTCAGCAAGCCTCGTTTTCAGATAGCGATGGCGGCCGGGTGGCAGTTGGAGTGGGCTGCCCGTGTGCAGTAATAGTGAAATTAAAACGATTAGGAATGAATAGTGAACCAAATAATTATACTCCAAGCTCTAATAGAACTCGAAACAACTAAAGGGCTAATCATACTGTCCCTATGCCATCCTTCAGTGACTGATGGCCGCCAGTTGGCCATGAATCAGCATTTTTGTTTGTGTTTTCATTGCTGAGATCTCATTTGCAATGCTATCGCTATGGCACTGATCCCGACACCAGATGCGGGTGACAATCTTTTCAGAGGGGACCATTGAAGCTATATACTGGTACTTGCTTAATTGGTAATTACCTTCTGGTTCCCAACTATGCAGGAGGCCATTGGGAAAAAGATTTTGATTTGGTTCTGTTTGAGGTGCTATTCCTAAAACAGAACTTACTCACCTCAGGGAATTGATTCCCTTGTGTTTTGCGAAAAGGGAATCTTTCAGAGGAGTGGTATAGCAGTGGTCGAGATTGGTGGTGTCATTCTCAAGTAGGAATCTATTCTCTTGGGAATTCGATTCTCAGGGTGGGTAAGAATGGAGAATTGGAAGATCAAATAGCTACAGTGAGAATAAGTTTCCAATTCTTTTCACAGCAACCTCCTGTACTATTAAATAGCCTTACCTCATCATATGACTCCCACTTGTTGTATGAGTCCATTATTTCCATTGCAGTGACATCTTTATGATTTGGCCAGTCATTGTGAATTCGCTTCCAGGCATTTTCAACCTTTTGGGAGTTGGGTTGGAATGTTGGGATCTCCTGGGTTGCCATCTTCACTTGGGGAGGTGTCTATATAGACTACTCACGTCTATACCATGAACCTGTTATATATACCATGAACCCTGTATTGTTATGCCTGAGTTCACACACACTGTAAACATTAACTGTTGAATCTACTAGGGATCTTTGTAAAACTGAACGGTGAACCACTGTTATTATTTAGCAGGGGTCATTGTAGGTTTTACAAGAATCCCCAGGGGCAATGTGGTGGTACAAGGATTCTCTCTGAAAATATCGACATATCTGTGAAATATAAGGATGGATCTCTGGCAACTTTGGGACGAATGATCCTTAATTCTTTTGACATATTCTTACAATGCACTGATGATTTCTCTGAAGGTGAACACCCTAGACTCGTTGCAAAAGAATCAGTGGAGGCCATTTTAATATAGGCTACGAAACGTTGTTGTATTGCTTGATTCAGTGGATAAATTCTCATTTAACTCGTTTAGATAAAACGTCCACAATTTCAATTACAAAAGTGTATTTATTTCCATATATATTCTACTGTTAAACTATTTGTCAGTACGATGGAAACCATTCACATTTGTTGTGCCTTTAGGCTACATACATGCCTTTGAAGCACAAATGCCTTTAGACTACAAATGCCTTTAGGCTACAAATACCTTTAGGCTTCAAATGCTTTTATGCTACAAATATTTTTAGTCATTATCCACTGTATATGGTAATATCTCACCACTGTCAACAGTTTCCCATTTGTAGCCTAAAGGCATTTTTTATAAATATTGTATTCATGTATTCTACCTCTAAATATCAGGGTTGATTCACCTTTAGCATATGATCCTGTGCATAATTTTAGGAGTTTGGACCATTTGAAGTAAAAAAGTGGCCCAAATTTGAATGAAATTTCAGATTTGGTGCATTGTATAAGATAACAACAATCAAAATATAAAGTGGTTTCTAGATATACCCTTGCTTATTCTGAGTAACATAATTTTTTCTACAGTTTTTCTATTTGAGGTCCATTAACAGAAGTTACAAAAGAAGGTAGGACAAAACCTAATAAAATCTAGATGTTATTACTCTAATATATCAAAGATTGTTGTTCTTATTTGATACTGGTCAACCAAGCTTAAGAGTAAAAATATTATCATCATTTGAGTAATAACAATGTTCTAACAAGATTTAAAGCGAGATGAAGGGGATAAAAAAAGACCTATTTAAGGCCACGACAATTGGCATCTGAGGAAATTTGGTCATGAACATACTTCATAGCTGTAACATCCTTTCCACTCATCTCATTAGGGATTTAAGACCCCAGTCTCCCTAAATTTGAATTTTTACCATTTCTTTTTGCAAGAATTTATACTAAATTTGGAATCTTGTACAAGGTAAGCAAATAGGGCCAGAGTAATACTTTTGGTCCCAGGGGTACTGCAAAACCTTCCCCTTAAATTGTTATCCTGGGTGAGAACCATATCTATAAAGATGTTTTCATAATTTTCAATATACTCAACCATGTTAAGTGGTTGGGAACGGGACAAAGGTGATTGTGAGCAGGATATGATCAGTAAAATCTCTTTTAGGGGTCTCAACTTTCGACACTTATGTCACACTGCTGTGGAAAATTCTTAATGTCATATTGGCTGTTTTAGCCATCATCAACGTATAGCAGACACTTAGATCTAAAAGTGCTTTTTTTAGTTAGTCCATTTTGATGATTTTTAGTGGGTTTAAGCCCTAAATATCATGAAAATCTGAGCTTTTTAAATTGTCACAAACAGCTTTTTCATATATCTAGGAGTATAATTTGATGCAGACTCCAGTTAAGAGGTCAATATCCATTTCAATCAATCACCTTAGGCTGGAAAACTAGATAAACAAAATATATTTGATACATCTGAAGTCATTATCTTAGTATTTTCAGCCTGATTTTGCATATAGGTGAATTTATGGCAATGTAAGATCCAGCAACTTGGTCATAATTTCTTTAATTTTGTAGTAAAATGCTTGTAAAATCACAAGTAATTCGTCCCCTGTGAGTATTTTGACCATACAAAATATCAATGAGCTATCTTAAATATTTTCCTGTCTGTAGTACATTATATGGCTCAAAATATTGTGTGGACAGTGCACTTGCTGGATCTTACACCTAAAAGGCCTTCAGTAAATGCTACAGAGGAAAATAGTGATGTAACTTAGGTATTAAATTGTGAAAAAAATTTAATATAAGGGTCATAACTTGTCATTATGCAAAAACCGTTTGATGTAGCTAAGATACTTTAGGCAGGGGGTGATCATGAAAAGTGGTTGTTTTAGCACTTTTTTTATGTCGTAACTTGGGTCGAAAGTTGAGACCCCTGAAAAAAAATTGCCCATATACATATGTAGGTGAAATGACATGTAAGGCCCCATATGCACACTTTCTATGATTTGTGACCGAAAGTATAGTCTGGTAATTAACCCAGGGTAATTAACCAGTATAATGAGACTCGATCTACTGTGTGTAACAGAAGGGGTAACTATATAGCTTCATCTACAGAAATATTATTTGATGCTGTGTTAATCAGAGCGAGTTATTATGTTACATTCTGTACTAGTTAAGTACATGGCGTGACAATGTTTACTGCACCTCTATATTGACCTGGCTGTTCATCTTTCACCTTCAGTATCTCAACATTTATGTATTGGTTATCTAGCCTTTACTCAGAAAAGGGAATTCATAAAAACAAACAAGCAAATTTAAAACACTTCACAACACAGACATCTTCCCCAGAATTTAGTTTACCCCATGAGAATTTAGTTTCCCCCATGGCACCTCTTCAGACATATGGTACCCCATTCTGTCCCGTTCCCAACCACTTTTATTTTGTCCTCATAGATAGTCTTTAATATCCAAACCTTCTATACATTTTTTTGTGGAAAATTATTATTTGGTCATGAACATACTTCATAGCTGTAACATCCTTTCCACTAATCTCATTAGGGATTAAAGACCCCAGCCTCCCTAAATTTGAATTTGCAGGAATTTATACTAAACTTTGAAATTTTGTACAAGGTAAACAAAATTTAGGGCCAGAGTAATACTTTTCATCCCAGGGGTACTGCAAAAACTTCCCCTTAAATTGTTATCCTGGGTGAGAACCATGTCCATAAGGATGTTTTCATAATTCTCAATATACTCAACCATTTAAAGTGGTTGGGAACAGGACAAAGGTAATTGGGAGCAGGATATAATCAGTATATACATATGTAGGTGAAATTCTTAAGGATACATAGTAAGAAATTTGTCATGAGTTAGTGAGAAGGAAGGGGAAAGGATATGGCCAGTGGTAAGTGATTTTCATGTGTGGTAGAACTGTACAAAGTCACATTTAAAATGTGGTTGGGAACAGGACAAGAAGTGGTTGGGTACAGGACATTATCATTACAATGACTGGAGTCTATTCATCATATTGATATAATTCCATGTGCTGAGCTAAAGGAGGGACGGGGCCAGAGGAACAGGTGCTTGTGAGTGAGGTTCATGAATGACAAAAAATGAGTAATGTTACTTTTCTTTAAAGAATTGGTTGGGAACAGGACATAAGTGGTTGGGAATGGGACATGAGTAATGGGGAACAAAACATAATCATTACAGTGACTAGGAGTAATTCAATAAATTGACATAATTCTATGCAATCAGTGGATTGGGGGACAGTAGCCACGGGATTGGTGCTTGTGATTGAGGTGTACAAGGGTATAACTGAATGTCACTTTCAAGAATAAAGTGGTTTGAAACGGAACACAGAAAGTGATTCGGAATGAGATGCTATCATTACAGTGACTGTGATTTACTTCATTATACTGAGACAATACTATGTCATGAGTGGATGGGACGACCGAGGTGAAGGGATAGGTAATTGCGATTGAGTCTCACAAGAGTTATGATTGAATAATGTTACATTTGAAAAAAATGGTTGGGAACAGGACACAAGTGGTTGGGAACAGGACATTATCATTACATTTTCTTTATTTTCATGTTATGATTAGATGGGAGAACAAAGAGGAGGAAATATGTGCCTTAGAGTCAGTTTCATGCATTGTAGAACTAAACAATGGTGTGTTATGAGAAGTGGTTGGGAACAGGATACATGTGGTGACTGATGAAGGGTTGCAGAGAAATGAATGACCACAAAAGATCTATATTACATTTTCTTTTAGGGCTCAAATATGGCTAAATTGTGCATATTATGCAAACACTTAAATATGAAAACTATGGAGATAATACTATTTTAATTTTTTGTGGTTGGGAACGGGACATAAGCACCATGGTAAGTTTGGAAGATCCTGAGAATGGATAAATAAGGAGACAGAGGCTAGGAAAGATCAGGCATTGCTTCAGAGACATACGGATTCTTTTATAGTACAACTATTGTAGCTTCAGGAAAATCATTATTATAAATATGGTAGGAAGCATTCATTTTTAAAGACTCGTTTAAAAAGTGGTTGGGAATGGGACTTTGATATTTTCTCATATATACCTATACCGTGTCGACCAGATTGCTTAGTAAAATATGCCCATAGGTTAAAATGATAGCCAATGGTATAAACATAAATATGAACACAAAAACACTTACATATAATGGATTAGCATTTGTTTTCTATATCACTGAAAAGAGGAATATGATAAAAAACATGGAATATGGGACATGTACTGCCCCCATTTAACAAAAGAATATCAAAGCAATAGGGTAAATCATGCATCTTCTGAAAGGGCACAACTAACACGATCTCCTGGCCAATAAAAACCTAGGATATTAAAGTTATCCTACTTCCAGGGAAGAATATACGGGTAATATGCGGACATTAATATAATATTATAGGTGATACTGTATTTGAAGAATGTAATGATGAATATATAATTATGAATGATCTCATCACAGAAACACATGAGTTTGGTGGGTTACTGACCTTGGGGCTACATGAGACATAGCCGTTTACTACTTTCCTTATGGTGCATGTCCATTAGGATCACACTGTGAACACCACCTGTCACCATGACTAGGGCATGACTAATGAATTTGGTTAAAATGCGTCATCTGCACTAATGGGAGCTTTTCAATGAGGGCTTGTTCCCAATACTCCAACTCATATCACTGATAGCAACCTACTGTGACGTTTATAATTATATCATTAAAACTGTAATTGTCATTATTGTAGAATCGTGTTTTTCTTCATAGTATTCTAGAATTAAACCTAACAAAACCTGACAGATGAAATGGAATTTAATCTGATCCCCAAAGTATGCCACACCGGAGGGGATGGGGGGGGGTGTCTATGGCTCCTATACATTTCTATAGTAAAAGTGAAATGCAGAGTTGGGGGGCGTCCAATAAAAGCATCACATGTGTAGTTTATGGTTCAGCACTTATGAACTTTTGGAGGTCATTTCAGAGCAAAACCTGGTGGACAAAACGTAATTAAGGATCTGATGGACATAATGAAAATGGGTTGACAATGTTATACAACACCAACCTGGACTTTTCATTGGTACCACACACTAATCCCTACAAAAAGGCCACATCTAGGCCATTTTGTACCCCATATTACTAAAGATGAAGTCAGAGATGGAGTATATATGGTGAAAGTTGCATGGTGATTTATTGTACAGTAAAAATGCATAACAAGCACCGAGTACTGAGTGACTACAGACACAGAGGTTGCACCAGGGTTTATATCCCAACCCTGGGGCAACACAGGAAGTCAGTGTCTCTATGGTAACCAGTAGGTAATGCTTTACATATATTAAACAGGGCATTTCATTGGTGGAGCAGATTACATAATAATGTTACATGGATGCTCATTGGCTAGAACGGGTTTCCACAGCTTAAAGGTGTGAAAGCTGTTATTCCCTTGAGGCAGAGAAATGTAAAATTGTCCATATAATTGTGGTAAGTATATATAAAGCATTAAGATGTGAAAACTGTCGTCTGTGACAGCAGAGAACATGTAAATTGTAAGGATGTCGATATATGGTAAGTATTTAACTCATTAAGGCGTGAAAGCTGTTGTCTTCTGACAGTAGGGAAAATGTAAAGATGTCCATATTTGGTAATTATGTACAGTAAGAAGGCATAATGGCGTGTGACAATACCCTGCACTCAGTCTCCTACGGTTCTCAAAAGACATTCTGGTTGTGACTGCCTGTAGACAGAGTATCTTGTATGAAGTGAATAATTGAATACGATCATATACTTATAAAGCTTATTTCAAATAAAGAATAGGCTTCAAAAGGAAGAATTATTGCACATATTTTACTATATTAGGCTCGGTGAAGCATACACTGATATGGTGATACCCAATGTATAAGAATCACGATAGTAGAAAAAGAAACTGCTGTTGGTTCTGCAAATACACACAAGGGGGCAGTATTGTTTTGGTGGGTGAAAGCAGACAGAGAGAGGGGTGGAACATTGAGTGGATTCAGCATGCATGAAGGGATGGAGTGAGTGACACCTAAGATTATAACTTTGGCGTGAATACCACATTCCACGCCAGTTTATAGAGATAAATGTCTGTCCCTCTGCATACAGAAATCAGATATACCATACAGAAAAGGACAGGATAAAAGACGTGTAAGAGGTCCCCAAATATCCAGACTTGTCATCATTATCAAATAGGAGTTTTCAGACCAACAACCCCAGGGACTGGCAGTGTCATTTAAGGGTCATCAGTTTGAACACTCAGCTATAAGGCCGTACAAAATTGCCCCATCCCCCTTAACTAAAATAGTTGCCCGGATGTATGGTATTCTGTAGCAAAAGGCATTTAGCATAGAGAATGAATCAGTCCCTTTGTACATTAATTTCAATCACGATTTGTGCACTACCATTATTTTCAGAACGCTGAGATTTGTCTGAAGCATCTATTGGGAAAGTGAAGTAAGATGTGTGGAGCAAAATCTTGACAGCTTTAGGGTGCAAAAAATGTAATTTGGGTTTGACTAAAATCTTTTACTTTTGGTATGTGTGTTTAACAAGAAAAGGGATGGATATAAATAATTTGCAATACCCCGTAATAATAATAAGGTGTATATGATTCTTATGATCACAAAAAGATTGCTTACGGTCATGTCAAAATTACTTTTAGTTAGCTCTTAAATCCCCCTACAAAACCTGACTGTGGTTATCACAAACTAACATATTTATATAATCCATTGGTAATTTATGATAGTTAAATCTAAAATAAATTTCATGTTGAGATGAAGGGAAACACACATCTCTTGCTTCAGTACACTATCAAGCTTCACTAAGAAGGAAGCAAAAAGCTATGTGTGGTTTCATGCAATGTTTCCTGCATAGACACAAGCTAGTCTCTGTGATGTACTGAGATCAGCAATTTTCTCATTTTATCACACATGATGCCTTAGCCTTCTTTAGAGAAGCTACCAATAAAGAGCTACTGTTGCCAAGCCTGGGGGATGTAGGGCATTGTGGGGCTCAGTTCCAAGAGTCCCTGGTGGATTTGATGGGTACTAACCACTGTCTGTGACCCTCAATACGAGAGGCAGTAAATTGTCTATGAGGCTTGAGCGGTATTGTAAAAAAAGTTTGCTTCAGTTTATGGGTACAAAAAAACAAAGGTGATGTTATAATGCCAGTCAACCAACAACAAAAAATCGATTGTAAGATGAAAAGTTATTGAGTGGTTCAAAAAGGTCAATTGATTTGCTAAATTCACAATTTTATTTCTGCTTTCGCGGATACATATAGATAAGTATCATCATATAATACATGCAAAGCAATTCACAAAGAATGACATTCATCCATTCCAAAGGTGTATTCTAAGCTCCCAAGATTTAATTACTTCTGCTGATGCTGCCTTATATCAGAGGATCCAGATTCAGCTACAATGTAATCCATCCAGTTAATTCATATTATAAATAGTAGCTAGTTGCACCTGAGTCTACATATATAGCCATCAACAATTAATGAGTGGCATTCATCAATAGCCTTCAACATGAGGAGCTCACGGGGAATTGGGCTGCTGCTGAGCAACCCAGATAAAGTTAACAGGGTGCTAAGTACATAGGAACCCATAGCAGTCAGTATGGGACGCACCAGTGGTGAGAAAATAATGTTTGAGAGACTATAACACAATCCAAGTAAACTATATAAACCTGATCATGAAGAAAGTACCAATGAAGCTGCAATAGGAAAAAAAAGTAAAATTGCAAACCATTTTGAACACTCTGTGGGCCACACAATAACATACAGTGAAAGAAAAAGACCCGATATAATGCTAGACATGTAGACTTCCTGAGGCTGTACAGGTCAAAAGAACCATCCCATACATCTAGATGATATAATACCCTCACTGATGTAGTACCTCTCCAACCTCTGATCTCTCCTTCACCCTGATCTTTGACCCATGTCCCTGCCTTAAGCCATGGCTACCTATAAATATGTATATTGTAGATACTGCATACACCCTAAGGAAAAACATTAATAATTTAGATAGCTGAGGTATCTTTTCTGGTGGTTTTGCATCTATTTCACTGCACGGAAATTTTGGGAATCAGATTGACAACCAAATGTATGTAAGATAAGAAACGGCAGTTCTTAGAAATGACAAATTATGCAAACTAGATAAAGTGGTTTAGACCATAAGCAGTAGATAAGTATTGTGCTTGAATGATATATGTCATAATCCATAGTTTATCTCTTTCCTTTTGCATTTCTTTTACTGCATTGTTTTATCATTCAAAAGTGAATCTAATTCATACTGTGTCTTTCATTGATTTCAATGTGATTGAGATTTTTAATTGTTTTTTAATGATACCATGTGGTATCAATGACATGATCTTCCATGCTCTAAAATCTTGTGGAATCACAATACCAACCTCAAGGCTGTGGACTATAGTTGCCTCCTCTATATGTAAACCTGCTCCACAAACAAGTTTAACATCCCATTTACTCGGCACCCATCCCTTATCACAGACCCTAATCTAATTCTCAGAAATAATTTGATTTTCAAGGATTTATCCAGGGCACTAAGCTCTGATTGAATTCCAAGCCTTTTCACAGAGAGAGAAAAAATGCAAAGGGAAGGTGAAAACAAACCAACCCTCTTTGCCTTTAAAAGGGGTAAACATTGTTTTCACACTACAGATGGATTAAATTTGTCAAACAAGAGCCGCAAAGCTGGGGTGTTCTTACCCTACAGATGTTCTCTGTAAGAGTTACATCACAGACATGTTGAGATTAATAAAAGGCATAGGAATCTTTGTAATTCCATTGACTAATAGCACATAGAAATACTGGTAAATGAAACAACCATGCAATACAATCAATTTTGAAATTGAAATATCTTAGTTACAAATTGATTTTTCAGGATGAAATAAAGTGCATTTGTTAGATTATTTCTATGAATTATTAGATTTCTCACTGGAAAGATATTTAGGAAAACATTCTTTCCTGTTGCCATGGTAACCAAAATAAACAAAAAGTTTGATATCTAGTTGTTTTGTTGCCATGGCAATAGGAAAGAACATGGATTTGACCCATATTGCATCAGAATATGTTCTTGATTTTGTAACCAAAGTTTTCCTCATGAAAAAAATACCCTTAGTCACTTTTCACCCCAAAAATGTTAATATTTATGATTTCTTTCACATTTCCCCCTTAATATTGCTCAAATCATTCAACTCAAAAAGTAAAACTCATCCATGTATACCTACCTCTCATCAAAAGGGAAATATCCATACAGCCAATTGGTTTGGACTGCTTAGAGAGAATATGCCATAGAGCACATCCCAAAAAAAATCGTGAGTTATGGAGGGTAAAAAATCGGTCAGAATGGGCCAAAAATCGGCGAGTTACTCGCAAAAAATGTGCATCTGGTAAAGCACAGTTAACTCGCAAAAATGCGTGATTGGTAGAAGATAGATACAAATTACAGAGGAAAAAAAGGTTGTTTGCTCACCCAACACTCTCAGAAAACAGGCTCTGTTAAATTTTTAGGGTCATTACTGTGAACTGCCCCACCTATGGGGGTCAGGGGGTGAATATGACAAACTCAGCATTATATATTAAGACTTTATTTTATTGATAGCCCTATGTCTTGGCTTTATGAAAAGGTTCATTCAAGTCATTAACTGCCATGGGGTCAGTTTTTATCGCAGTTGCAGTAAAATCAGAAAATTGATTGATCACGCCCCTTACACATACTTTATGCAACACATTACACCTTCAAAAATCATCCTGTCTTTACCAAATTATATGTTCGAGCTAGTACAATACCCAAGAATATGTGTAATAAAAATTATAATTGTGGCTTGAGTTTGTGATTTTTTCTTCTTTTTTTTTTTTACACACAACCAGAACTTTGGACTCAAATACTCAAAACCAGTAGGATAAGCATAAAAATCAATTTATTTTATCTTCAACTTGTACACATCTTGTAACAATCATCATTTACCACTTATTTAGTACTTTCTCTGTATGGTTAACTCTCTAAAATGACCCTCATTACTCTGTAAGGGGCTAAAATTGATTTCAAATTATTGAAAACAAGGGTGGGGCTACCAAAAAGAGTGCTTTCCAGGGGCTAGGGAGAAGCAGAATGGCTAGGGGTGCCCTAGAAGTGCTTAAAATCAAAGCCACGGCCTCATTCTATCATAAACACCACACATGTGCATGCATTTTGGTGTAACTCTGGTTTGGGGCAACCAAGGCATGTACAGACTCTTTTTTTTCTTTTTTAAATAGTATCTCTTCAATAGATATCTACAATATGATGGGTTAGATAAGCCAGAAATGGTTATTATAGGATGTACATACATGAGTGCTCTTTGAGGTAGTTTGGGGTCAACTTGAAAAATACTTGAAAGTATATTGCCCGCAAACAGTGCTTGCTACGCAAAAAGATTTTTTACCGAAAAATCCCCTATACAAACCCCAGAATAGAATAGCTAGGGCAAAAAGAAATTTGAGACATAACTCCTCCAAAAAACATGAAAAATGTTAGATAGGATCCCTCTTCTAAGGATTAGATGAAATTATGGTGGTTTGTAACTGGTTGGATTAATAATATAGTGCCTTAAATATGAGATCATTTATAAGTTTAAAGTTTGGTTACACCTCTCGTGGTGGGGTCCAAAGTAGTGCATTACAAGAGCCTGTTTCCACTCTAGGTCCCCAGTATTGGGGCTTTACCAAGCTAGTGGCCCAAGTAACCCCAGCCTGCTCATCAGGATCTGCAGGTTGCTGTTTAATTTACTTCTAGTCACAACCATCAAGAATCGAAGCTTCTCTTTTTCCGCCAAAGAAAATGACATTTCTCATTTCATGATGACAAAAGAAGAACCAAATCATTGTGCACAAATCTTGGGAAAAAAACACACAAAACTACTGCTGTAATTAGCTGAAATAAATATCTGTCAGGGAGACCATGAATTCAATCATACCTTTATGGAGAGGTCACTGTTTAGAACCACGAAAATGTGGGATTTATGGTTAAGGAATAAAGTGGTCAGGGAGTCTTGTTTCCTAACACCGTAGGTTGCAGCCTGCTGTAGATAGATTACCATAGAGTTACTGTTTAGGTGACTGGGGATGAAGGCCATTGCCGTGGGATCAGTTTGATCTAAGAGCCCTCTTTTGGATCCAGTGGGTACTAAACATTGTCAGAGGTCCTGACTATGTGGAGGCAGTAAATTGTCTCTGCTCAAAATCATCCGCGAGTGATTATTTCAAAGCCGATAGCTCTTGGAATAAATCCAATGGGAGAAGTGTACATTGGTCTATGTAAACAATATCAGCTTCCCTAACACCTCCAACATCTTATTTACACAGCATCTATCCCTAATCGGGCTTCCCTAGCCCACTTAAAAGGGTCTATTTCTCCTCTTTCCTCTCCCCTCAGGATGTGTGTGGTGCACAAATGCCGGGCACCGACACATTCCTCTGTGAAATTGTGTAATATAGTTCTCACCATGAATATGACCTTAGCTGTCGAAATGGCGTTAAACAACTATTACTCACTCTCACTCTATCCCTTATTGCCGTGCTCAATTTAATTCTCTTGGGTAATTTCATTTCCTAGAATTTACCCAGGCCACTAAGCTCTGATTTGATTCTATAACATCTACGACTGAAAAGAAAAGGTGAAAGTGATAAGATAAAATCAAACGAGCCTGCTCCACTCCAAGGGGTAGGCTACACTTCAAATGAATTGAACCTGTCAAAATGTGGGAAATGCTGCCACATCTATGTACACCCTTTGATACCAAGCTTTTATAAATGCACATGAATACATTATGAATACAACAAAGTGAAAATATGTACTATGGGGATGTTCTCACCTTGTGAGCTGGCTGTGCAACAGGGCACAGTGAGGGCTGATCATCTATGCAAAATACAATGATAGCTATGGCCTTATTCATTGGAAATCCAATAATAATTATAAATTTGTAAAGACAATGCGATTTTATCAATAACACACATCAAAACATTTTTACATACAGTAAAGTAACCCAGCAAATTGTCGTGACTCCTCGTCAACCTGTGTGAAGTGGCTCACACATGTCGCTAGATGGAACACGACGTCACTATAGCACAAGATCACCAGGAATAGCAATGGTGGTGATCACATGGCCTCACCTTAGATGGCGAGGATGATGATCACTCAGACTCACCAGGGATGGCGACGTGGGTGATCACTCACCTCGCTAGATGAAACACGCACCTCGTCATAGCGCATGTTCACCAGGGATAGCGAGGATCGTGATCACTCATCCTCACCAGGGATGGCGACATGAGTGATCACTCACTTTGCTAGATGAGACGCACACACCATGTCATAATGCACATTCACCACGGATGGCAAGGATTGTATTCACTCACCTCGCTAGATAAAACGCGTACCTCGTGATAGCACAGGTTCACCACAGATGGTGAGGATCTTGATCACCCACACTCACCAGGGATGGCGACACACCTCGCTAGATGAAACGTGCACCATGCCATAGCGCATGTTCACCACGTTTGGCAAGGATCGTGATGACTCACACTCACCAGGGATGGCAAGGTGGTTGATCACTCACCTCGCTAGATGAAACGCGCACCATGTCACAGCGCAGGTTCACCATGAATGGCGAGAGTGGTGATCACTCAGACTCACCAGTGATGGCGATGCTGGTGATCACTCACCTTGTTAGATGAAAAGCTCATGATCATCGACATTGGTAATCATGCAGCCTCACATCTGCCAGATCAAAGTATGTTTTGCCAGAGAAGGTATTGCCATATGTATCTTCCCTCTAACCACAGACAAGGTGTTTATGTAGATATTTCCCTATGTATTTTTTCTGTAACCAGAGAAAAGGTGTTTATGGATAGTTGCTTTCATTTTAGAGATACCTTTATCTAAATTCAATTGATATTTTATCTATATAATCTTGTTTGATTCAACTCTGAAGTATTACATGGAAATCAGTGTGAAACAAAGCACATTTGATACATATGGACTTATACTTCATGCCCACACTTCCTAGATAGGCTACATGTTGAACAGTGGTGCTGTCTCAACAACTTTGGCAATGGTGGTGATAAGTTGCCACTGTGAGTGAGAGTGAGTGACAGATGATGCAATCCTCAGAGAGCATTAACTTGGAGTGACACACATTCACATATTGAGTGAGACCAATGTTGGCAATGGTGGTGATAAGTCGCCATTTTGTGTAAGAGTTGATGACAGTGGCACACACTCACACAGCGAGTTACATCCATGTTGGCGATGGTGGTGATAAGCTGCCATTCTGAGTGAGAACTGACTGGGAGTGGCACATAATCATACAATGAGTCAGATCCATGTTGGCGATGGTTGTGATAAGCCGCCATTCTGAGTGAGAGTTGACAGGCAGTGGCACATACTCACGCAGTGAGTTAGATCCATGTTGGCGATGGGGGTGATAAGTCACCATGCTTTGTGAGGGATGACAAGGGGTGGCACATACTCACACAGTGAGTGAGATCATGTTGGCGACTGTTGTGATAAATCGCCATGCCATGTGAGACTGACACACAGTGGCGAAAGAAGAATATGGAAACTGGCTAAAATGAATCAAAAGCAAAGATTGTGTCGGCTTTGCACACAGAAAAACCGTAATCACGCAAGATTTGTTATTATCACCACCGCTCTCCATTATCCCTTATCAGCCTTCCCGTGCCCCCCTTAGCACACTAACAGGACAATATCTGATTTCATTATGCTGGCCCTGGGTATAACCACCCACTGATACTGTGAGTACCAGGGTTCGCGACAAGAAAACAAATTACCCAGGTACCAAAATGAGGTTATTTGAACGTTAAATTAACGTCATTTCCTAGTAGAAAAAAAACGTTCAAAAATGGTTCAGCTGAACTCCATCTCGTGGACTCAAACCATCATTGAATGAATGTTGAAAAAACGTTGATCTAACACTAGAATTCTCATGGAAATATGCATTAAAATGACTTTGGATTAACCATTAAGAAACAAGATTTTGGCATTCGGGGGATACTATTTCCTGTTCCAGAAGAAAGAAGCAGGATATTATCTACATCCTACAGGAAAAGTATAATTTTCCTTTCTCAGACAGATTGACATGTTATGGCGAGAGAACAAAATGCAACGAGTAAGGGATAATACACTGAACTGCATATATATACCCGTACTAACTGCAAGATGTAACGGGATTGAAAAGTTATATTTAAACAACATCCTCAGCCATATGAAGACCTTTCAACCATGGTGCCTAGAGACCTACCCAGCAAAAACCTAATTAGGAGTAATTTTCATCCTATCACTTTTTTTTGTTAGGCCACTGACTGAATTCAGAGTGCTCTGCCTGAAACCTGCTTTTAGTACACTTGTATATGATGCAAGTTACATGATAATTCATAAAACTCTGTAATAAATGTATAGCTTGCTATGCATACTAATATCAATTATTGTCTGTGTTCTTTGGTTGTGACGAATGTACAGCTTTCACTGCAAAAGAGGCAGACTGTTAACAGATAAGATTTGTACGTGATAGGTAAAAGTCATGTACTCGATCACTGCACACAACATAGAGATGCCCACCGTGAAGGAATTATTAGCATAATGTTATGGTCCTATTGCCACTTTTATGGTATAATGCCTTGTTAATAAAATAATTGGTTGTGCTGGGATTTATTCAGAGGATCCTCTGTGGTTTACATTCATACCCTATTCACATTTCTGTGTTTGCCCAGTAAAATGTCCTCCAGATTCAAGCCTCACCTGCCTCAATCAAATGGATTTTATTTGAGAATTTTGTTGGTTCCCATATTGAAATTCACAATCGTCAGCTTCAATTTCCAAAATTACTGGATGTAAAAGGAAAATTATGGCATCGAATAGTTTAGTAAAAGCAGACAATTATTGTAAAAGAGAGGGCTTTGTGAAACTTGGCTGCTGTGTGTTTGCCTTCAAAACAACATTGGGTAGGCCAAATAAAATATTTGAAAATCAAAATTAAATGAAAGAAAGTTATCTAAATTGGACATTGCTGCAATAATTAGCTATTAATAAGTACGTTGTCAGTCAGTTACTTCCTTCTTAGGGTCCTTCTTCTATTTCCTCGAACCTTTCAAGGTTTTTGCATCACTGGAATCCCTTTACACCTAAGGAGTAGCAACAGATTTTATTTGATTACACCCCATTCCGAAATTATTGCCTTGCTCACGAGAAAAATGAAACTGCCCAAGACCAGAGATAATTTTCCTGACCACCAATAAATGCCAGTCGGTAAAAGAGCCCAGGGCATAGTCTGGAGGAGGGGAATTATCTCCTCCTGTGAGGAGATAATTGGTGTTGTTGGTTCTGTGTCTACATACACATACGCTGTCAGGGGATGGTTAGTAGATGAGTGGGGGAAGTATGCATAAAAAGTAAGGGTGAAAGTGGTGAAGCCAAGCAGGAGCTTGGTATAAAACAAATGAACAAGGGTATTTCCAATCAAAAGAAAGACTAGCAACTGGATGGACGTAGGGAGTGAAGATACCACCAGAAATTAGGGTGAAGGATTACCTTGAAGGATTACTGGGAAGATTATAAATGATTAAAAGGATGGTTGGCCAACTCAGTCACAGAGAAATGGATATTTGGAGGAGATACTATATCTAGATAATAAACTTCAAGGTTTTTGACATTTATACATCCATAACACAAGTACTAGATAATCTGTGTCGTCCATTAAGAAAGAAAAAAAAATGCAATCTTTCTATAATCTCAGGAAGCATATATGACCTACATGGAATGAATTAAATGTCCAAACTGACATTGGCTTTTAGCATATAAACGCATAGGCCTTGGGAGATTTAATATCACCTCTCCCCTCCAATATTAGCCTTCCATCTCTTCCTTATCAGTATCCAATATAGCTGACACAGTAGTTCCCCATCTGCACACAAGGGTCTGTTGCCCTGGCTGTTCTCGTGTAGGCGATTCATATTTGGCTTCTGTTTGCACCAATTACTGATAACCAGATACCGGAACAGGCTAAGGACTATTTTTGGACATGAGGTTAGGGGAAGCTGACCCATATAGCTTAAAGCAACTTCCACACATTATAGGCGGCACCTGTTCAGTGTTGTCCAGTTAGGAGAGCGTTTTTAGAAGAGATCATATTTAATACCTTTTAAGCACAGGTTACCTTGGTATCATTAGATGTACAAATGGAGAGCATCTGATGAACTAAATATCACTTCCAGGCGAGGTAGAGCTACAAAGGGCTCTACTTAACCCCCCCCCCCATGACCAACACCTTTAGAAAGGTCTTTGATTATTCAAAAATATACTTATAAACATGGTTCTCCAGTGGCACATGAATGCATAATAGATAAAAGTGCTAGATGAATTATATCAAGAGGTACTTCTATTTAGCAATCTCATTTCCTTGAAGGCAGGTGCTACTAGCCTAATTGTCATTGATATAGGTAATGGAAAGTTGTATATAACAAAAACCGTGACTAATCAATGTGAATAGGGTTTTCATTCGCATCATATATTCATAATTCAAGAAAAAGTGACACTGCATCTTTCGACAATTTTCATGGGCCTAACAGATGTTTAAACTCCATGAATTTTACAGGAAACCTGAAACCTTGTTCCAACTAAGATTGTATGGTAAAAGTCGAAACATTTTGTATTCAAATCAACCTTTTCTTGGTATGTAAAAGTGTAGCTTTCCTCTCATTCCGAATTCCCCATTCTTTATCTGTCAATACCATGCCTTATTGTGGCAGCTTGGTCAGCCTACAGAACATAAATAATCCCCCCTCTGTCATAAACTTGCTCCAGATGACAGCTATCTCCCTTGGAATATCTATAATGTTAGCTGACCGTGTGTTTTCACTGCCTCAGAGAATAAGGGCTTGGTATGCTTTAGAAACTATAGTACCATAATCTCCCGCGTATAAGGCGCGTCTTTATGAGGGGTTTAAGTTCTTCTTGGATCTACAAGGGGGACACCAAAAGCTTTATTTTGGTATGTTACACTCCCCCTAGCTCAAAAAATAATATAGGGGGATTCAACGGGGTGTGCGGGACCCTAGCTGCACATAGCTATTTGAATTTTGAAGATTCATTCAGTAGAACAAAAGTTTTTTATTTTTTTGACAATATTCTCCAACTATAGGTGCGCCTTATATGCGAGATGCGCCTTATATGCAAGAGATTACACTTGGAGTGATCCAGAGTAGTGTTATCTGGTTATAGCATAAATAGTAGACGGGATAAGGAGGAAAGTTGAACTGATAATAAATGTAATAACGCCCAGTGGTGACCAATGTGGGACCTCCTTCATCTCATGGTAAATAGGTTGGAATAGAGGGGTTCCATAGAGGTTGTTTTACAGCCCCGTATTACACAGCAACTGTGTACTACGTAGGGTATTACACAGCCTGGTCACGTGACCTTTTTGATAGATTCAAGATGGTGTTGTAAACAAGTTGTGAGTAATGATTTAGATTGTGAAATTGTGCTTAGATGATGTAATTAGATTCTGTAAGCGGCCAGACCATGAGATAAATGCAAAAGAGCGCTTGTGGGAAGAATCTAGGGTTATCTCACTTGTAGGAGATGGGTCGCACAAACCTAGCAGATTCCTACTCGTGAACCTTTTCCTATGTATTTCTCTCATTTCATAGTAAACGGGTGTGTGTGATACATGGTTCCTTATACTATTTAAACCTATGGGACCATTGTATTCAACTCAAGATGGTGCAAAGTATCTCAGATGGTATTACGAATGTATTATTTTTTTAACCCCTCTCTTCCATTGTTAAGATATCTCCCTTTCCCTTACAGCTGCTTTATTCAACCTTCTCCCCTGTCGTCCATTTCTTGTGGATATGTATCTCTGCATAGAGTGATGTCTATCAGGCTCTATTGTCTCAGTGACTTAGCTCCTAATGTCAAGCACCTAAATCTCCATTCTAAGACCCTTGCATCTATAGGAACCAAGATTTAGGTATTGAGGAGGGCACCATTTCCAATTCCAGCAGCGGGACTGACCTCTGGCAGAAGGAGGGGGAAGTATGATGCTTGGGGTCATGGATGCTCGTCCATTATGTCTGATAACAACTACTGGCAGTGGAGAACTCATCTTTTAACAACAAGGACACTAGACAGAAGTGAGGAGGAAGTCACTAAACCGTGTCTACACCATAGACTGTGAATAAAGCTTACATTCCATTCCAAGTGATTTTGATGAATCAAAAAGGAAAGAAATTGCCCTATCAGCCTCTTGCTCTCTACTCCCTTAACTTATATAACATAAGCGTCACTCAAAGACGACTATCTATGTAGGGTTTATTCAGACTTAGATAGGATAATAGGTGGAGAATAGATAATATTATTGTCGCTACTACAGCCATCGGATATCAATATTTTCTTTAAAGTGAAATGTAAACCAGGGTTTATTATATGACATTTACGCTGTATTTCAATATGCTTTAGCTGCTCATTGAAAGCAGTGTCAGGGCAACATTTATTAGAGTCTTATTCTTTCCGGGTTTTCTTTCCCTGAGTGATAGCTTTGGAAAACAAATCTGCTAAAAATGTATATCATTCAGACAGGAACAGATTGCATTGTAAAATTGCATAATAAAAAGACAATGGGACAGGTTATCCCTGGTGTCAAAGTTTGCTACATGAGAGAAAACAAATGTTAAATGTTAGAGGTCAATTTATCTATCATCTTGAGAGAGGTTGTTCTTTGTCTTGGGATGTAGAATTGACTTGATTTTTTTTCTAAAATGTTTAGGGACTAGAACCTTCCAATGCTCTGTTGGAAAATCAGGATCTTTTCAGTACTCCGCAGAACCCCAGCTATGAATAGGGTCTGCTAGCTCGATATGTGGATATTGCACTCTGGGCAGATTTTGCCACTGCTGTATTGTTTCCTATGTGAGATGGCTTCTTATAATGCAATTTCCTTTGTTTTTCAATCTCAGTGAAGGGATCACCTGTTTAATGTTTCTACTATCTTAGCCGGAGACAGGGCTTTTCAAGAGCAAGGATCTTTACAGATGACTACAGGTGATATTGAATTTGATAAAATAGAAGTGAGTATTTTTCCTGACTAATGGCAGTCAACCATAAACATTTTCTTTATTCAGTGTGAGATTGTCAGTGGAGATTTCCCCTTGGCTATACTGCAAAAAAAACGCAAAGTGGACCTAATTCCTGCCCCTATATTCTCCACCCTACATCATCCTGCTGCCTTCACCTTACATTTATCACTTAATGAACCTCCTCATAATCCAGAACACCCCTCACCCTCCTGTAATGAACCTGTCTAACCATGATACCATCTACATCCTCCAGGCAGAGATTAGCATACCTCTAAAGTCTGAGGCAGATCAATAAGCACTTAGACTCTGGGAGGAGAGTGTATTGTTGCATGGGGTGGTTATGGAGTGGAAGATCACACAGTAGGCTGCACATACATGGCCTAATGCAGTCTGACAACATTTAGAGGCTTGGGAAGTAGTATTGGCAAACCATGTGGATATGGCCGAACTGCTGCAGAGCCTTTTGGGTGAGAGTAGTGGTAATTGACTCTGTATGGCTGTCTGTTCAACGTACAATGCTGTATATATATATGGGTAGAAGAGAGTGGCTATTGCTATAAGTGGGACGTTGGTAGCCAATTATTGCACTTTGAAATGAATGCAATCAGAGGAAATACCAATCAGATTCAAGCATGGTATTAATTGTGTAGATCTACTATATATACATGAATTTTGAATAGACACGCCTCAGTAATTATATGCATGTAGAGTTAAGCCCAGATGGCTTCACATTCAGTCAATAGACACATTAATTTTGTTATCACCCACAGGAGGGCATTTCAAAATGATAGCTTCAGATATAATTTTGAAATGCCCTGCTGCCTGCCGAAAATCAAAAACGCTTAGTGATGGCAGTATGAAAGGTCAAGTTTGATGACCAACACAAAACTGTTTCTATCCACTGTCAAATATCATATTTATAAAAGGAATCCCTGTATGAAATACGCTGCAACTTTCACTGAAATCATATCACTCAGGAGAAAGAAACACAAACAAACATGTCTTTATACCATATGCAAAGATAGAATATGATATGAAATCCTAGTCCCCTTAATATTACAATAGATACCCCCATTGCCTGTTTACGGAGGGAGCATGGATAGTTTTACAACTATGATATCCCTTAATATGGACTGAGCCTGATGTATTGAAAGACTTACCACATAAGTGATATGACCATTAATGAGAGCATTGTGTATAACCCTCTATGGACTGAAATACATTACTTGAATTGGATTGCATAACTGTTATACAGGACTACCATGATGGTAGAATATGAGGTGGTCATGGAGTCCATTAATAATGCTCAGTTTGGCATTCATAGATATTTTGCTGACCCAAGAGTATTATCTTGTTGTATCATATTCTACTGGGGCATTATCAGTTAGACAAAGGAAGTAATTATAGATATTAGATAATAATTCTCTGAAGTGCATTAATATTATGTGTGTGCTAGGTATGGTGACCCTTCCTTCTGCTGTCTCTATGCTGGTGCTTTATTCCCCCTTTTTTGAATCAGTTACTTCTGGAAGGGCATTACGGGTTTTTAGGTCGCCATCACGAGTGTTTTTTTCCCCCGGAAATAGATGAAAATGGTCAATTCCAATGTAGCCATAACTTAAGCTGACATTTTTCAAGCCTATTGGGTGTTTCAGATAACGTTCACATCCACAATGTGCATGCACAGGTAGACACACAACCCTATTTTTAAAGTTTGTTATCATGATTGACAATGATCCGTACAACTAGACATGTGGTTTTTGATATAGTACATGCCTTGATAATTTTGCAATCACACAAACCAAAAATAAAACTTAAAAAAACAAAACAACCCTTACCCTTTAATCATTAAGGGGAAAATAAACCTCTTTCTACTCTTACATATTCAGTTGTTCATTCTTTATTTCAGCATAAAAGTCCTTCTCATTCTCAGAGGAGAGAAGTTACTCTGTTCCTAGAAATCAGTTTTGCAATACCATCTTACTTTATGCCCTAGCCAAAGACCCCTTGATGTGTCTCCCTTACGTTACAAGACCTCTCATACTTAATCTGATCCCCTCCATATTTCACAGATTGTCTACTGCGTTCTGATGATAAAACTCAGATCATCCCTGGCCCTACTGAATAAAGATTAATGATAAGTAGACTAAGAATATAGAGACCCTCTCGAATTCCTACGCAATCCCATACAAACATTTTATGGGATGCGCCAAGAATGGCTTCCAGTCCAGTGCACATATACAGTGATTCAGTTTTTAGAGTATGCACTAACACAAA
Organism: Acholoe squamosa; assembly: GCA_949317995.1. Taxonomy (NCBI): domain Eukaryota; kingdom Metazoa; phylum Annelida; class Polychaeta; order Phyllodocida; family Polynoidae; genus Acholoe; species Acholoe squamosa. Next base: position 17,563,530 of record OX439051.1, read on the forward strand.
GGGGAGATCCATGGTTAGCTCTCTTGGGCTACATCATTAAAGAATAATTAAATGATATTTGACATCAAAATCCAGTTAAAGTTCACATTTTATGGATTGATGATATCGTTCTGAGAGGAGGGGTCAAAATGACATTGTGTCTATTTACTGTACACAATGCTGTTAATGGTCCCACCTGCATAGATGAAATGAAAGAAATATGTGTTAGCCACAGGATATCATGATAGCAGTAATTCTGCCATATATAATACTCATTTTTTTTTCACTGGACTTTTGGAATCTGTACTGATGATCACCACCTTCCATTCCAGGAAATCCCTAGCAATCAAAGTAGGTGTATCCCTCAGATCTAGAGGGCATCTGACAGTTTCAGCTAATTAAAACCCCAGGGAGTATGAAGGAATGCCTGGGATGCTATAAATATAATCACTGTAGAGCCCCCTAGATCATTAATCACTCCTGCCGGGTCCATACACAATAATTCAATTGCCTAACTTATATGAAAAAAGTCTGGAATCGTTAACACATTTATACTGAATAGGCCTTTCTCCCTGTTTCAAGGAAAATATGAAGTTGTTAATTTGCTATTATCATGATGGGTTTCCTGGATCCCAACACACTAACCATTGGGCCATTAGCTCTGTTAATGGGAGCAGAGGATATACCCCTTATGTTAGCAGGATACCTGCAATAGTGTGGATGAAATGGTAGGTGGTATTTTGAGGAACTAACATCTCTTTCAACAGAGTGGACTATCATTGGTCCTTATCAATGCCACAGATGTGTCCACCAGTAACATCGCATGTGGGGGTTATGTTCGGCCATTTTGAAATTATCTCCAGATAACCGCTAAAAAACTACTCTACACACCACTGTAACCAGAACTTGCTTTTGTCTATTTGCATGACAGTATGTGTACAACCCACGGTATGTGTACAACCCATATTTCATATAACATCATTTGATAAAAAGTGACATTGACCTAAAAAATGTTAAGTGTGTTACATAGTTAACACTCGCACTAAACCCAGTCCACATACAAAGTGATTCAGGTATCTCAACCTTAGAACATAATGTTCAATCAGTGGTCAGTAAAATGAAAATGCAGCTAAATGCGCAAAATCGCATCCCTCATTCTTTAGCAAGCTGCTGTGTGCAATCTTACGAACAAGACATGAATTCACCAAAACTGGCCCCAAGTTACCCTGGATATAGGATGTGCTCAGAGACCGTGTGTGGCGATCCACCAAGTACAACATGCCCGACAGTCTTATGCTTCAGGATCCTCTGAGGGGATCTAAAACAAGACAGAAACCAAATCTCCTCCACCCCATCTGGTGGCGCATGCAGGAACTCCTGGATCATGAGCTGGTATCCTACTGTGGGGCTGTAACATATATGGTTTTTGGCCTCTGAATGGCGGGGATCAGTGGCAGCAGTACGTGTGATGGCCACAGGTGGCATCGTTGCAAGGAGACGCTATAAATCTGCTTTCCCAGAATGCAATATCCCTTCAGCTGCCTCACACAAGTGTTTTCTTGGGGACAATGATCCCTTTGCCATGCCTTAAAAGGATCAGGTAGGCATAAATAACGATGCAGGGACACCCAACTAAGGGTTGCAGGGGCGGCAGAAACTATTCAAAGTTATGGGGGCCAGCACCCAGAGATATTGGGGCGGGGGCTCTCAATTTTAATTTAAACTGGGGGGTGGGGGTCAAATATAATACGGCTCTTACTAGATGAGTTTAGTGAGGTTTGTACTACGTTTAGAAATATACTGAAGGAGGGTCTTGGGGCACACACCCAGGAAAATTTCGAAATATTAGAAGTAAAACGGTGCCACTGAGCCCACAATAAACCTTTATTTCTCAATATTTAGCACAAAGGAGACATGAAAATGTTTGTAGAATCTCAATGAGTTTGATATTGAAATTTAGGAAAGATTTGACCATCAATCTAATGAGCAAAAAAGAAAGTGCCCCAAAATGTTGGAGGGGGCAAAACATAGTGTGGCCCCCCAACATTTATGTTGGGGGGGCCGTGGTCCCCCTGCCCCCCCCCCCCGGTATTTCCTCCCCTGGGTTGATAACTATCGAGTCTCTACAAAAATACACAATTTTTCTCTCGTTGTAAACAGATGAAATTATTTGGTTTAATCATAGCACAGTGCAAGCGATGCCAAAAGACCTTTTGCTAGTTAAGAATCCTGTTTACTACTTTTTGCTATTTAAGAATATTTTCAGAAAATATAAAATGTGAAAATCACAAGAAAATTGCTGGAACGACTTTACTGCAAATAGCATCCTTTCCTACTGTAACAATACTAATAAATGGTACCACCCATAGGTTCCTAGACTGGCACAGTCTCCATAATTGATACCAAGGGAGTTGTTGGACTATGGTCTGGGCTTATTTAATACGCTGTTATACATATGGCGAAGGACATGTATGTATAATAAAAACCAAGATCCTGTTATCTGTAGTGTGCTAATAGAGATAAATGAGTATAGGCAGTCCTGTCATTGATTATTAACCTTTTAAATTCATGTTCCTTGCTCGATCCCCCAATGTAATGTTGCTGATGCCTACTCATCAGCACTCTATGGTGGCATTATGTCTGGACAACTATCTTGAATATATATAAATGTGTGGGGAGAAGATCCCCCAGGCCTCCATTGATGCATCATGAAGACAAATGACCATAATCCAATAAAACATTATTCTGCTTTTAATGGGCCAAGAATGTCACTGTGGGAACACCTTTAATAATTCATAATAGGAATCCATAAGAGTAGCACAACATGAGGAAATAGCAGAAAAGAATGTGTTGAATTCCGTGTCAATTAAGTATTGTTCCACAACCATTGAGCATTAACAAAATTTAGTGCTGAGTCAGTAGTTATGGGGGAAATGATCTGAATGACACAAGAACATAATTATTAATACATGATTCAAAATTAGGATGCATTTTTTTATTTGCTGGAAGTTCAAAGTGGATTGCAGAAATCTGTCAAACAAGACATTAGCACAAGAAGAGGTGAATCTGAAATATCCATGTAACCTGGTTAAAATGCATAACTGATTTATGTGTATTGTGGCTAGAAAATTTGAATGGATTGATTTTAAATACTAGTGTTCTGTCATTATTCTTCTCACTACCAGACAACACGTCTCATCTTTTATGAAGGATTAATGAAAATGTGTGTTTCCAAGCAATAATAGATCCATTTTCTTATTGCTGGAGCATTATCTGAATAGTTATATGCTATTCTATTTCATAAACCTATGCTCAAATGGAAGGGTAGATGGGATTCAGTTTATTCTCTAGCAGTTGTCTAGTTATATTCCATGCAGTATTGCCATACAGTTAAGCTAGAACCTCTATGGAGTAGTCAATAATTCAGGGTTTTCCTAACCCTTTAATGTCAGTATAATGCTTAAATGCAAGGTGGCAACTATGGTGCAGAAGTGCACTCCGGGTGAGTAAGTGGCCTAATATATCAATGCATACATCATGGTCTGCGAAGGGACCTTTGTGCTTCCATGGAGTGATTACAATGCGAAAATGCAATGCTCTCCAGCACTGCGTAAATGCATGATGGCAACAGAAGAATCTTGAGGCATCATGCCACTGACAAAAGATTAAGGAGAAACGACAATGACAATGAGATTATTTCAACTTCCAAACAGGTGACACAGGAACAATAGTCTTAAAATTATGTCTTCCCTGTCTTTGCTAATTTGGAAAGCTTCACAGACCAAGTCTTTTCCATACTAATAATTGTTGTAATCACAATAATTAATTCACAAGCACTTCAGCTCACATCTGGCCGTGTTTCCTTTTGGGAATTGTCTGATATGAAATTCCTTGTCTAAATTCGTTTGATCAACAATTTGATTTTATTCATCCCCATCTCATCTCCTTTGTCTGGTAATTTAATACCTACGCAAAGAGAAATGATAGACTAAAGCCCTTCAAGGAAAATCATTATTATTTTTTTTCTGATGCACTATTGCTCTCTCCCCCTCTGGAATGAGATAATGAATAAATGAGTTCCTCTCTCCTCTCCCGACTAGTACTAAATAACATGCATACATTTACAAAGTCTGTTTGCCGGATTCCTTTTCAATTGGACTATTTTATGATACTTCCCATCTTTCCTACCATGCCCTGTCATGAATAGTTATGCTATACAGTATCAGGAACTCTGGAATTGATCCTTTGGGGAACACTAGCATGTAAGAGAGTGAGTGGAAGAAAACTCCCTGCAAATAGGTACATATTTGATGGAGGGAGTAGCGAAATGCTGACAAAGAGCCTTACTGCCCGATCTGTTTGCTAGACTCCTGATGATGTAAATGTTGACAATTTTAAACTGTCTTTCAAGAGGAACTAAAGCAAGAGGATATCACTGACTTTGTGAATCACTGACTATGAATTTAAACCAAGATCAATATGGGATTTTGGGACAATTGTCCCAACACTTGACTGTGATTTTGTGAAGATATTCCATTCAAAGGTACAGCTGCTACATGGTGTGTATTTGACATACTGGCATCTAAACATAATTTTTGTTGTTTAAATCTAAATGCCTAGTATTCAAAATATCTAAACATGTTTACCAAAAATGTTTATGTATTTAGAATGAGAATGTTTCTTTTCTAAAATTAATGTGTACTCAATGAGACACCTAACTGATATTTGAAGTGCAGGTGAGCAATGGTCACGGGAATGACAGGTATTTTCAAACATATCTATGTTCTGTACATCAGGGTTCTCCATTTGTATTGCTTGTGTCTGTGTTATCATTTCTAGGCATCACATAATGCATTATTCTCAATCTCAAAGGTCTGGGTACTCATCCAAAGACTCTGGCCATCTGTCACATATATTTTAGGCTATTTAAATAATCAGACTATAGCTGGGAAAATGGACCTTATTTCCCCTGAAATAAGGTCCCTTTCTGCAGATTAATTTGATTTAATGTAACAGGCTGTTCACCCCCTGGATCCTTTCATAGGGGGAAAACACCTTTACCAATCAAAAAGTATTATTTGCTTACATCAGTGCTTATTGTTTACACTTTACCCCATTCCAAAATTATGGCCTAGCTATCGTTTTGAAATGCCCTCCAGCGATAATAAAATTTGCCTAATCAGCAATAGGTGCCAGTAGATGGAAGAGCCCAGGTCATGGTCTGGAGGAGGGGAATTATCTCCTAATAGGAGGAGATTGGTGTTGTTGGTACTGTGTGTACATACTCCTATGTTGGGAAGAAGGCAAGCAGGAGCTGGGGATAAAGCAGATGAGCAAGGGCATTTCAGATCAAAAGTAAGACTAGCTATTGGATGGTGGCATGATTGATGGAGAGAAGGGATAACTCAGTCACAGAGGAATGAAACTTAGAGGAGGCACTTTCTAGAAAATAAACTTCAAGGTTTTTTGACAAGAGATAAGATTTATCTTACATCCATAGACAAGCACTAGATAATTTGTGTCATCCAGTAAGAAAGAAAAAAAACTGTAGTCTTTCTATAATCTCAGGAGGCATAAATATGGCAATGGTGGATCCAAGATTGTTGAGGGGGGTGCAGGACCTGGTGAAAGCTGATGAGGTACTATATGTGGCCTGAGCACCGCAAGCCCCCTGTTAGGGCTCCGTCTACACTTTTCTTTTCTCGCTTTTTGTCCTGTCTTTCTCCTTTTTCCCTCTCTTTTTTTTGTAGGGGGCAGACCCCCTGGGCCACCCCCTGGATCCGCCACTGATATGACCTACATGAAATGAATCGAATGTCCAAACTGACATTGACTTTGAGCATATAAACTTGTAGGCCTCATGAGATTTAATATCACCTCTCCCCTCCAATAGCCTTTACCAGCCTCATATCTCATCCTTATCAGTATCCAATCTAGTAGTTCCCCATCTGCACACCAGGGTCTGTTGCCCTTGCTGTTCTTGTGTAGGTGGTTCATATTTGGCTTCTGTTTGCATCAATTATTGATATCTGGACACTGGAACAGGCTAAGGACTATTTCTGGACATGAGGTTAGGGGAAGCTGACCCATATAGCTTACAGCAACTTCCACACACTATAGGGACCTGTTTAGTATTGTCCAGTTAAGGGAGCATTTTTAGCTCCCTTAACTGGACAATACTTTTGAGATCATATTCAATATCTTTTAAGCACAGGTTACCTTTGTATCCTTTGTTTTTCAATATTAGTGACGCATCCCCTGTTTAAAAGGGTTCTACTCTCAATGGACTATTCTGGGAATTACCATTATTTTACACCTTTATTAATTTCTTCAACCATACAGGTACAAAGCTCTGTTCACAAGCCTACTACCTACCCCTTCCTATTTACTCAGTAGTAGGCGGGGATTACACAACACCAAACCCTGCCTCCTCCAGTGTGACCTAGTCACCCTCTCTTGCACCATCCCAACACAGATGTTACAACATCCAAACCGGTTACTCCGGCCATGACTCCACTGGAGGTATTGCTAGTAGATGCCTTTTTGGGATCAGAGCATATTTCACAATATGCCCTCTTCCCTCATTGGTCCACCTGTTGAGCTGCTCTATGCCTGAAGTTGCAACATCCAATGTTGCACCAGACAGCGAGCACATTTCATCATACGGCAAGCTGCTCAGCTGGGTAAGTAATACGCCGCATGAGCAGCTCCCAGTATCTCTACCTCACATCTCTTCACCCTGGACGATATTGCATCACCACAGCCACCTGTCTCAGCCAACAACTTGCCTACCAGTAATAACTCGACACAGGTTGGTATTGATACAGTGGCTACCCGTACAAGGTTCGCAAACCAACCACCCCTGGTTTGGGAAAGCTCTGTGGTCATCGATTCACTCTGACACCTCCCTAGAATTGGATCAGGTGGAGATCAGCATATGAAAACGGTGTAGGAAGAGCAAACCATCTTCCTTCCAGCACCTATTCTGAAAACCAAGTGGTAGGAAACACTTCTAACTTTTCAGTCCATATCAATAGACTCTTAGAGCATGATTGGCCTGACCCTGGCAGTGACCACCCCAGAACCTACCACCACACATCTACATCCGAGGAGGAAGATTTATACTACCCCCACCTGTATATACACCCACAACCCAGTGCAGGACAAGGTATGTAGACTCACCAAACAGACCCCAGCCTAGACACAGGAGTAGGACACAATCTAGCTCACCTCTCAGGAGGAGAACACCCATTGGTTATAGACTTTTGAGAAGTGTGGACGGTGCCACCAGCAGGTCTCACCTGGTGGCAACCACCCCATTATTCAATAGAGGAGCCAGAGCACCTTACAACTCACCTGAAGTCATCAGCTCTTCTGGTGAGGAAACAGAAGTAACCTTCCCTCATGAGCCATCCCCACAGTGTCCAGAGGTCAGCCCCCCGCTACGATCAAGATGACCTAAGGAAAAGTCTGGTCAGGGAATGCACTTAAGCAATCAGCGACTCCTTCTCTGAGCTGCTCACCAAGCAAGTGAGTGTCTTGTCTACTGAAATTAAAATAACTGGACAGGAAAACACCAACCAACTGACCAGGGTGCACTAGATGGCATTGACTGTTGGAGAGAGCACATGGAGAGTGAAGCTGCCCACAATCTCAAAAGTATAGCAGAGGCCAACATAGATGTTCTAAGAAGGTCTAAAGACTTCACATACCAAATGACTGAGCAGCTCAGCAGAAAGACAGAGATTTTTAAAGCCATGCAGCACCAGTCAGAACCCCCCAGCACCCATCGCCGCCCGAATCCACTCCACCAAAATCCCCCTTATCCAACAGCACCAAGCTACAGCCAGACACATCCCAATACAGTGACTGGAATCAGCCTGAGCCCACCCAGTGCCTTCCAGGACTGCGCCATCCACAACACAGCAACTGCCATGCCCACCCCACTAACCTTGCTGTATCAAACAAACAGTGCTAGTGTGGCAAATTTACACCAGATGGCAGCAGCAACAAGCACCTCAGCGCTTAACCCAAACAATCCCACCTTAGGTCAGATAATTAACAGTGTTCACACCCCTCAAGGATATGTAGCAAATCAGCCCACCCAGGTGCGATTGCCTTACCCCCAGGGTATCCTCAATTAGCACACTCCACACTAGTGATACCCAACATAGGACAATCTGTCCTCAACCAAAATACAAGATCACTGGGTGTGACAGACAGTGAAAAGCTCACATCTGCCCAGCTAACCGCACCGAGTCCTAGGATATCAATGCGTTTATTAATGTGTTTATCGCCTTACAACCCCAGAATTAATCCAGGAGAAGACATTTTGTAACTGCATGTAATCCGCACGGTTTACCAAGCCACTGTAGCCATTGTTGTTACTCCACCCGTCTAACCCTCAAGAATCCAAGGATGTCAAGTCCTGTACCTCTAGCACCATCAAATATATGATCCCTTCTTGCTGTTCGCATACATTTTGGCTCAATTTTCTTCTAAATAAATGAGAATCCAATAATTTTACATAGCGATCCAACCCACACAGCCATTCCGTCTTGTTCATGAAGCGGGGAGGTGCCCGGATGTAAGAACTAGGTAAGAACTGCGATGGTAAGGCCATCCTTTCTGATAGCCAGCTGCTACAGGTGGCAACAGGTCCACAGAGAGAAAATTGCAGTGGAAGACAAAAATAGCATTGGAAAAACTCCTGCACTGGGTTTCTGCTAATCATGTATACCCTGTCCTGTGCACTTGACTCTAAAATGTCTGTAGGAATGTTACCAAATAAAAGAGAGAAGGGATGCATGAGGTTACTATGCCCTTAATGAATGAGTAGACTCAAGCACCCTCAAGGACTATGAGAAAATCCATTCAAGTGCTCTAAACTCATGAGTAGCCTCAATAGTCCAGAAGGACTGTCAGCAGTTGCATTCACTTTTGTGACGAGGAATGTCTCCCCACACAGGTGCTCTTGCACTCAGGGGAAACCACTATCGTTCCTCAGAATAAAAAAAGGGGTGGTGTTAGTACTGGAAGTGGAATAGTGAAGAACTGCATAGCATTTCCTATTACTGACTGGCCTAACACCACTAGCTATTTAAGTGTAGTAACACTAGGTCTTATGAGATGGAAAGAGATGTGCCTACACTAACATCACATGTTTCCAATAGCTTCCCTATACAAGGCATTATTTGCGGACATGTAATTTTCCCCTACTGCAGATATAGGTGCCATATGCTACCTACTCTCACTATGCCAAAAGTGACAATTCCTTGTGCATTTCCACAGCCATAAGACCCAGAAGAATAATAATGAATGAAGAAATGATAAGCCAATCACATGCTCATGATCAATAGCTTCAAATCGCTACCTGAATCATTACTGGGGTATGTATAGTAATTATTTTGGAACCAGATAAGTGAGAGTATGTCTGAAAAACATGCAGAATGGGGGGAACACTATAACTTGAGGATAGTAACACCCACCATTACCACCCATAGCTTCCTAGACTGGCACACTCTCCATAATTGATACCAAGTGAGTTGGTGGACCATGGTCCAGGTTCTATCTAATACACTGTTATACACATGGTAAAGGACAGGTATGTATTATAAAAACCAAGATCCTGTTACTGGTAGTGTGCTTAATAGAGATAAAAGAAATTTAGAATTCCAGGGTCGAACCCCCTGGAGGAAAAAATTCCCTAAATCATTAATAGAGATAAACGAGTATAGGCAATCCTGCCATTGATTACTAACCGTTTAAATTAATGTTCCTTGGTTGTCATGATCCCCCAATCTAGTGTTGCTGATGTTGACTCATCAGCACTCTTTGGTGGAATTATGCTGGGACTACAGTCTTAACAATGCGTAAATGCACCTGGCCTCCATTGATACATCATGAAAACCAATGACCATAATCCAATAAAACATTATTCTGCTTTTAAAAGGCCAAGAATGTCACGGTGGGAACACCTTTAATAATTCAGAATACATAATTACCCATAAGAGTAACATGAGGCCTATTGCTAGTAAAAGATTTATGGGAGACAAATATAATAAAAAATATGACTATTTCTGACTCAGATTTCGAATTCAGGACTGCTTCAACAACTATGGAGCATTGGCAAATGCTGAGTCAGTTATTATGGGGAAAATGATCTAAATGACACAAGAACATAATCGTTAACACACAGTTCAAAATGAGGATGCACTTTTGTCTTTGTTGGAAGTTCAGAGTGGATTGCAGAAATCTGTCAAAAGAGACAGTAGCATAAGAAGAGATGAATCTGAAATATCAATCTAAATGGATTGATTTGAACAAGTCTGTCTTTATTCCTCTCCGTCGAAACATCTTAACTTCTATGAAAGATTAATGGAACTGTGAGTTGCCAAGCAATAACAGCTCCATTTTCACATTGATTGCATTCTCTGGATAGTTAAGTGTTATTCTATTTCATAAACCAATATTCAAATAATGCTGAATATTTTGGCTCTAGAAGAGTAGATAGGAATTCAGTTTATATCCTCTAGTTGTATTTCAGAATTACCACAGCTAAAGCTAGATACTATTTGGGGTAGAGTAACAATAGATGTTTTTTTAAATCTTTAATGTGAGCATGATACATACATAAATGATGCACTAGTGCAGTCCGATTGAGTAAGTAGCCAAACATTAATGCATGGATCATGATCAGCATAGGGATCTTTGGGCTTCAATAGAGTCAGCATGTGAAAATACAATGCTTGCGAGTAAGCTCACGAGCACTGCATTAATGCATTATAAAGACAAAAGATCAGTGGGACAACATGTTGTCAAGAAAGAGTTCAGGAGAAATGACAACTTTGGGAACAGACCAAGCAGGAACAATAGTCTTGAATTATGTCTTCCCTGTCTTTGCTAATTTTGATAGCTTCACAGATCAAGTCTTTTCCATACTGATAATTGTTGTAATCACAATAATTATTTTACAAGTAATTCAGCTCACATCTGGCCGTGTTTGCTTCCGGGAATTGGCTGCATTGAAAGTCAACAATTTGATTTTAATAAGTCCCCATCTTGTCTCCTTTGTCTAACAATTAACACCTATGCAAAGAGAAATGAGTTCATTGAACCTCTGATTCTAATTTCATACTTAAGCTTTATCGTTCGAAAGCAGACACTATCTTAGAAGATGATTTAAGAGGATAGACCAAAGCCCTCCACTGAGAATCCTTATCAAATTTTCCTGATGCACTAAATTGCCCTTTCCCCTGTAAAATGAGATAATGATTAAATGAGTTCCTGGTTCCTCTCTTAACTAGTACTTTTACATGCATGTTATTACAAAACCAGTTATGCAAATTAATTTATTAGGTGGACTATTAATTTTTCTGGGATACTTAAAATCCATCTTTCCTACTGTACCCTGTCTTGAACAGTTATATTATAGAGTATGAAGAACTCTAGAGTTGCTCCATCAGGGCAGACTAGCATGGACAACAGTTCATAGAAGGAAACTGTGTAAATAGGTACATATTTGATGGAGGGAGTAGCCAGATGCTGACAAAGACTGTACTTCTAGTTCTGTTTGCTAGACTCCCGATGATGTGAAAGGTTGACAATATAAAATTGTCTTTCAATAGACACTTGGAAGAGAATATCACTGACTTTGTCTATTAAATGTCCACATGAACCTTTATCATAAGAATGCAGTAGGGGTATTTCTCTAGATTTTCATTTTACCTGACGTTTTAAATGATTTCCTTTAAGACATAAAGAATTGTGAAAATCTGATGAAGCACTGCAACACCTTTATAGAATGACATTCCTCTCAAAAAGCTTTATTTACACATTCTATTATTTTATGTTCATTAAAGATTCTGTCTGAAATTTTAAAGTTATTGAAGAATAAACCATACTGCTGTGTCAACATCGCCTAGAGATTTGCTTACAAGTACAGTCATTTGGTCTTTCCATACACTGCATGGCATGGGCTATTCGGACGAGATCCTCATACCAATAAGAAGCCTATTCAGACAAGATGAACTGGAAAAAGGGAATCTGAGAAACAGGACAAGATAATCATTTTTCTGGTAGATGGGACCTATTATTATTTTCCTGGTAAACGGAAAGGACGAGGATCGCTGAGCCATATCTAAGACACAGGAATAAGGGTCTTATTGGACAAGATTTTTATAAGAAACAGGACATGGGAAACGGAATGTGATTAATTTCCCAAGTTATAGATTTTAAGTAAAGTCCTGTTTCCCAGATTCTAGTAAATGTCCTGTTTCCCAGATTATAATGTGTTGTGCTGTTACCAAGATAATTGTAGGTTTACAGAGTATAGGCCTAGTCTTGTGTCCTAGATTCTCGGAGTCCTGTGCTTAGTCCCGTGTCTTAGAAATCTCTTGAAGAAATATTTCTGTCCCGTGTCTTAGAAATTTGTGTTCTGTCCTGTTACTCATGTCCTGTTTCCCAGATCTCGTTTCTCATATTATCTCATCTGAATAAAATCGTTATCCGGACAAGATCCTCATCCTGATATCACCAGCCACACTGCATTGATCATATATGTCTTTCTTCTCCTTCAGATCTACCCTACAGCGTACAAGCATTCATAGAGGACATAAAGAAAATCCTATGCACAAGCAGCCTTAACGCAACGTTTCAGAATGTGATCAATGATACAAGAATAGCTGGAATGCCTCATCCTCAGATGGCTGGTATCTCAGATTATGTATCTTTCTGAAATCGACTAGTTACCATCAGAAGATGCAATGATGCATACATCATAACCATGAAGAAGACTTATATCATTGAGGATGACATGCACATTATTCTGCATACAGCAATACTAATCCTAAATCTTTAGGAAGGGATTCTATTTCAAGAACAAGGCCAAAATGCAATGCAGATAGCAGAAGAAAAGCAATATGAGCCGGGAGCTCAAAAGGATGCTTCCTGATATGAATCAATATGGAATATTACCCCTTTAAGAAAGAGAAAATCTTCATGACAGAGGCCTTACAAGATAAGCTCCATAGAATCCATTGTAGAAAATACAGGTGTGCTGAATACCGACCTTTAAACCTGTAGCCCACCATTCATCTCACCTGTACAAGCCACTACAACCATGTCAAGCCTAGATAACAATGGCAACCAGGTAACAAGCACTCAAATGGTTGTCTCCCTCCCCACCACACCCACCCCAACCCTTTCCCTTTTCTGCCCCTCACCTCCCACTCCGTCCAATGTCACCGAAGTCAGAGCCGCTCCCCCGGCCACAGACCCTCCCCGTCGCCGGCCCGTGGGAAGGGGGACCCCCTCAACCCTGCCCCAGCAGAAACCGACACATCTTCCAGATCAAAAGGATCAATGTATGCTGAGTCATCAGATGCGACTGGAGGCGGCGCTGCTGAGAGAAGAGAGGGGGCTGGAAAGGGAGCAGCCTTCTCCAGTGAGTCCTATGAGTCCTGCCTCCAGTGGTTGTGGTGTGGGACTGGGAGGGACTGGAGGAGTGGATGCTGGTGGTGTTGGTGGCATTGTCCCGTGTGGTGGTGCTCCAGTGCCTCCATACCTCCAGGAGGCAAGGCCTGTGCCAGACCGTAGAGGAATTGGCCAGAATTATCCACTTACTCAGCAGGCGCAGCAGCAGGAGGGCACCCAGGAGGATGGGGGTGAGAGTGGGAATGGGGATGGCTATGGAGCATTAAGGGACAATCAGACCCAGGAGGAAGCCGACTGTAACAGCAGTGACAGTGAGTTAAGTGAGGGGGAAGGTGGAGGGTTTCCTCTCAGCCGTAGAGGAGGGAGGGCACACCCAGGAAGAGGTACCAGGGTACCAGAGGAGCAGTGCTTGGTGAAGCAAAGGAGTCAGGAGGGGTCTGAACAGGAGGAGCGAAGGCGACGAGACCTCTTAGGGCCGAGCAGTGGACGTGTTGTTAGTGCTTCAAGACCAAGGGGGTTTAACACCCACCATCTACACCATCTATCTGAAAGTTCAAGTACAGGCGGGGGTCCACGGTATATTCTACAGACCCAGCGTAGTGTGACTGGACCCCCTAGAGGATTTAAGTTTACTTCTACTGGAAGTCGGGCAGTTAGCTTTGATGGGTTAAGTAATGGCGCCCCATCTGGTTCCTGTGCTATCCCCGGGAGGGCAGCTTTCAGGAAACAGGCCAGTACTTCTAGTGCTAGGTTACCTAGGCAGTCTAGTGTTGGGCAGTCGTCAACCGGAAGTGCTGGAGGATGTGGGTCGCCCTACACGCGCTGGGACAGTAGGCGCTGTTCCATAGAGTTCCACTTCCCGACAGCTAGTAACTCACAGGAAACGGAAATGGAGGTGGACTCAGGCTCTGTTTTAGCCTTTGCTGGGGGTGGCAGTCGTAGCCCCAGAACACACAGTGCCGCCAACTACCGGAGAGGCTGTCAGACGTCACGGCGACGCCGCCACTTCCGGCCCGACTGCGTTGGGTTACAGAGCACATGGTCGGCGATTCCGGCATGGTTGGCAACAGCCTTTGTGTTAACTGCAGCCTTAGGACATCTATTAAGCTTTAGTTTACCCATGTGGGCACGGGGAAGACAGAATCAGCCTGGTTGGCCTGTGAATGAAGGGGCAGGTGGGTGGAGAGGGGAGTGCTCCTTTAAGGCAGGGCTACAAGCAGACCTGGGGGATGCCAGGTATACTGTGACCTACTCCCCACCTGAAACACAACAGCCCTACTTTACCCCAAAACCACAGGAACCGACTGAACCCGCTATAAACCCTCATACTCCTCATCCAGAGACCCCTATACTACATCATACAGACTCTATGAGTAGCTCACCGAGTAGCTCATCATATACAAAGGCACTCACAGGAGGGAGCAGCTCTAATTACTGGCCTCCAAACTCCAGTACCTGGGGCCAGGTGAGCAGCTCTTTTACCAGGAGGAGCTACTCAGAAGAGCAGGAGCAGGAGGAGGTCACAACAGAGGTCATTAACATCAAACACATCTCAGACTCTAAGGAGGCCAATTTCACCTCCCAGCTGCTCTCAGAAAAGGTTAACATTTCAATAAGCCCAAATACAGAAACATCCACAGAACAGTTCGCAGATATCCAAGGCCAAAAACATCATTTTAACCTTGACCCCAATTGGCAAGGTCAAACTGATAACAACCTAGACCTTGATGACACTGACCTTGACATAACGGGCAAGCAAGGGTCAAACAGAACATGGCGGAGTAGTTTGGCCCCGCGCCCTTTGAACCATACTATGGGTCTACTTCTAAGGACCAAGGTCACTCCTGGGTCAAGGTTAAGGTCATCTACAAGGACTTCTACAAGGTTAGAATCCAAGGTCGGGGAGTATGTGACCGTGGGGTTGTGGAACATTTGCAGAGCAGACACATGTTGGATGTGGTGTATGGACAGACTCCCTGGTGAGTATTACATTGGTCTACTTGTATCAACTTGAATTGTAATCAGTGTCGAGTACTTTTTCTCCCTTCCATATCATTTTATTTCTTGTGGTAATCTACTGCAGTTTAATCAGTACCAGTTGATTATTAAACCAGCTAGGCAGTGTTACTTGAAGTACCATTTATCAAAGTGTTTGATAAATAGCTTGCTGCAATGCAGTAAGTAAAATTCAGATCTCCTTTAATTGTGAAAGTAACTTAAGATTGAACCAAAACATTTTGTAGGAAATAAAGTGTACTTGGATATCCAGAGCGCACTGAAAGCCTAATGTAGAAGAAACTAACCAGTACTTGTGAATGACATTAGATTAATCGTATCAATTTTGATGAAATGAGTTCATTACTATAGTGATAGGTTCTTTACAATCATGTTTTTAGGGAGTAGTCAATTTGATTGCCTATATATTTTCATTTCGTGGTGGCAAATTCAACAGCATTTTAAAACAATCTTAAAATCAACTGCCTCACCCAATCACCGAAGCCATATATATGTGCACCCCTCTGGCCATCATTGCTGAAAAAAGATTGGCTTGTGCTGAATGTACTGTACTTAAATGCCTTTTTTTTAATATGAATATCCTGGTCTACCTCCAAGACACGTTTCATTATGCAAAGGGGCGTTTTTATCCAGTGTGTTAGCAATGAACACCAATTTGATGCAGAAAGAGTGTCCATGCTCTAAAGGAATCCACTCTGTCCTAATACTCATTTTTACTGTATTCCCTTTCTTTTAAACGAATTATTACACGATCCCTGCAGTGCAGATATAATGTTCATGCCTTCAAAACTTATGATGAAGCTGCACATGTATAATAGTCCATTTATTATAGCAGAGCAGCATTTCTGCAAAGCAAGACCCCCCTTGTGGCAGAAATTTTATATGTAAAATAATGACTTTGACTCATCAATGAAAAGGATGTCTAATAGTCATCTCCAGTGGTTACCCTTTTCCCAGGCCAACCAGTATGTGGTTCTCAATGTGTCTCTATTGTTAATTTCTTCTAACTGTATAAAGCCTATTTATTTAAATACGGTATATTTAAAACCCCAAGTCAAAACAGATCTCTGCTAAGGTGGGTCTAATGTCAGGTATTAGACCGGACATAAATGAATAATCAGACAGACCATAGATATAATTAAAAAAGAACTGTGTGTCATCCGACTCTGCCAAGTCCCACCCATTTCGCCTAAAGACCTGTCTGACAAGTACAATATCCACCAGCCAATCTGATAGGCGCACTGATATGATCTTAATTATGCTTGCTATGATTGATAAGGTATAATTTGTCATCATTAGGCAAAGTGGATATCGTGATTCTATGCTGGTGGCGAATTAGGGTCATTATGTTTTAATTGGTCTTCACATTCACAGTCTTTAGCACTAAGGCTTGCAGGATAGTCATTTGCGCCTGGAGTATTATTCAATAATCTATTCACGATTTTTATCCTTCCGGTTCTCAATAGAACATATCCCTCCTCTGCTGGATAGCTTTTAGCCCTCAGTGCTGTTACTCAATACAAATATCTAAAATAGATTTAACATGTAGCATCAAAGCACCGAGTTCCGTTATGAAAAATTAATGTCTAGTATCAGAACAGGTGTAAGCTAGACCTTAGGCAGAATGTATACAGTTATGATTGTATACATAACTCTTTCTAACATATTGAATGAATTGACAAGAATCAGTTTTTCCTGAAATAGTCCCATCATGGAAATTAATCAATACATTTACTTATATGGCTAATCATTATTAAAATGTTGCAATCAGGATAAACATTTCGGGAGATATTCAGTTTGATAGCGTTGGATACTGTTGTGACCCCTAGACTTGCTGACCAAGCTTGCACAACTCATGCCATTTACGTCATTCCAACATGAAAACTTGTGTGATTCATGTAAAAAAGACATTATTCGGATGAGTTGTTCTAGCAGGGGAGGTCTTTAATAAGCACCGATCTCAAATAAGTACCTTACTTGAACATGTATGATACTTTTCAACACAGAATGTCACTGCTACAAGACCTATGTCAGGCTGCCATAGCCTCAACACAACTACCCATTATCTGTGCCCTAAGCTGGGTGTGGGCATTAATAGAGAGTAATTAAAAGTAATGAGGACATGTGTACCCTGACAACACAAGCCCCCAATGTCACCTGATATCTCATAACATTTACCAGGTTGCTATAGTAACATAGATGACGCCTTGAGTGTGGGGAGCGTGTGTGTACAATGGGATTAGGTGTTTAGCCAGCCAGACAGTCAGGTAAAATACAAACATGCCGGGAAAGCAGTTTTTGTACCAGTGTAATAGGAAGTGATTTTCCTATTCGTTTAGGTTAACTGCTGCGATTTTGAAACATGAATAGTAACTTCTATATAGTAATGTATCAATTGGTTAATTGGACCGTTGTAACCAAATGTATTCAATGCTGTGGATAAAAGTTTGATTGTGTTCGCGTTAGGCTAGTCATGTAGCTCACAAAAAAAAAATAACATTACACAGAAACAAGGCAATGCCACGGTGGGGGAGAGGGCTTTCTGCCACATCAATATGGTACCCGAATGCAATATCTATTAAATTCATTCTAGTGTTTCAGCACATAACCATTGTTTGTGATGATATCCTCCATGTGAATTTCAGTGTTTTCAAATTAAAGTTTGTACTTGTTGAGACTATTATTCACCATCGATTGTGACTGCCTAATTAGATATTGATACGACCAAATGCCTTGCATACACATCAAACCACGCTCATATTTCTAAAGAAAGGAAAAGAAAAGAAAAAAATAAAAAAACAGAAGAAAGAAACGGTAAGATGATAAATGATATCTGAACGATGGTAGCATGTTGTTGTCAACATTTATAAGGTACCCACCAGCAAAGTGGTCGAGCCAGTTGCAGCTAACCATATATGTAGTATACTGTACCCTTGAATCCCAGTAGGCAAGGACAGTATCCAATATACAAACACTATGTTAGGTGTATGAAGACAATTTCCGTTCACATGATCGATAAATCGAGGCAACGATCAATTGTATAAAGTAGTTTTATTGGTGACAACATTGGGCAATGGGTGGCATGGCACCTGACAAGTCAACACATGCGTAAGAGCAATTTATAACAGCCATGTAACCTTACCTTGTACTAGCATACACACTACTATAATAATTGAAGTCAATGCAATACACAGTATAAAAAGGTGTGGTATATCTTTGACATATAAATAATCTTAAATTCTTCGCTCCTAATAAACATGCTGCTAAATGATCATTGGATGTACATTATAAAGCTTTCTTTTTGTGCAATTGAAATACATTAAAGAGACAAATAACATGCTAAATAATAAATGTCATATACTTACAAAAGATGAAATGTCCATTTCATGTAACATATCTAGAGCCCTTGAGGCCTTACATCCCTTTACAAAAAACACAACTACCTTCTTGCTTACACTACCCCTCCAACCTCTTCCCCTACCCATCCAATGGCGCGGATACCACCACCCCCTTGTGGCTTCATTGATCACTAAAGTGGCACATCACGCTGGAACATGCGGGGGACCAGCTAAATGTGCCGCTGGGTCTGGGCAGGCATCTACAGTTAGTGCTATCAGTCCTCGTCTGGGGCAGGGGACCAGTGAAGGATGCCCCAAGGTAGCAGATCCAAGCCCTGCTAGGGTAAATATTTATTGATGGGAGTAAACCCTACCTTAAATGGATTGCAGTTCCCCTTACCTCTAATCTCCTTTACCATACATCCCTTCTCTGCAGGCAATGATCCTGTTCCTGAGATCTTTATGATTACCCATTGCCTCTGTTTATATGTGGATCAACACGGTAAAAGGTACGCCCGCGCACCCCCTCATGGGCATACCTTTTACCACGTTGATCCACATATGTTGGTCTCGATGTCTCTCTGTCTCAGCCTCTTTTAGGACTCTCTTTCCTCGCTTCCTTCCTCAATTCTCCCTCTCTCTTGCCTTGCTCCTCCACTGATTCAAAGGCATTCCCTTTTTTCATGTTCACTATCATAGTATAGGCCTACCCTTATTTCCCAACCAGTCCCCTGGCAGTCCCCATTATAACCATTTACTCCAATCTATCCAATTTACTGAAGAAACTATTTGCATCCCTCCACATTCCCCTCATGCTCATCATCCCTTCTCTGCCTCCTAACACCCTCCTGGCTACGGGCAAAAAGAAACCCTCTGGCTACAGGCATAGAGAAATCCGGACAAGTGGTGGCTTTGGCCAGAATGGATTTTGTAAATTACCCATCCGGTTGTAATTGCAGAATTACATCAGGGCACACTACTTTCCTGTGATGGCGGCTAAATGGAAAGGGAGGGTGCAGCTGCTTGGTGCAAAATCGACTGGAAACCCAAATGAGAGTGCTTTAGCAAATAGTGAGGCAGCAAAGCAGGCCCAGCGATATACGAACGAGCCCCTCGTGCGTGGAGTGTCACTGCACACACAAGGAAATGGACGTCACAGGACATGGACGTCACAGGACAACCCGAGGAAATGGACGTCACAGGACAAGACAAGGAGGGGATGTTACAGGACAAACATACAGGTTTGGTCACAGGACAAGACAGGGAATTGGAGGTGGTCACAGGACATCCCGGTCTGGGGGAGGTTACAGGACAATACGAGGAAAGGGAGGTCACAGGACATCCAGGCCCCCGAGGAAGGTTACAGGACATCACAAGCAAGTGGAAGTCACAGGACATAGACACAGGAGAAGGTTACAGGACACTCCGTTAGCGTGGGTCACAGGACAACACGGTATATGTAGAGCTACATTTTGAAGGTGGTGCATACATGGCTCTGTGGCTGAATGGATAGGGCATGGGACTAGACATGGTGACGATGCAGGTTCGAACCCTGCAGGATCCTTTTTTTTTGCTGCCACAGGACATCCTCAGGGGAGGACACAGGAGACACATACTAAAGGGTGGTCAAAGGACAACTTGGAAGGGAGGTTACAGGACATACACAGTAAAGTGTAGTTACAGGACAATTTGACGGGGAGGTCACAGGACATACACATAGGGGTGGTCACAGGACATCAACACAGCACAACTTGGAGCGGAAGTCACAGGACATAATCACACAGGGGTGGTCACAGGACACTCCATTAGGGTCTGTCACAGGACAACATGGGTAGGAGATGTCCTGTAACCTACCCATTCCTCGCATTGTGACCTCCCTCCAGTATGGGTGTCCTGTGACCTACACTCGTCAAGTGGTCCTGTGACCTACCCAGTAGGGGATGTCCTGTAACCTACCCATTCCTCTAATGTGATCCCCCTGTCCAGTAGGGGATGTCATGTGACCTCCACATTCCTCGTATTGTCCTGTGTCCCCCCCCCCTTCCTCGTCTTGACCTGTAACCAACTCTGACTGTTTGTCCTGTGACCTCCTCTTCCTCGTGTGGTCCCGTGACCTCCTCTTCCTCGTACGGTCCCGTGACCTCCCCTTATGGGTTTGTCCCGTGACGTTCATTTCCTCGTGTATACAGTGACACTGTATGCACGAGGAGCTTGTTCGTATATCATCGGCCGCAAAGCAGTGTATAATGTGTGACAAATCTGTAAACATCACACAAGTAAGCATTTAAGGAGGAAAGAAAGCAGATCTCTCCAGTTCAGCTGGGTCTGAGTTTTTTTTTCTGTTTTCCCTCTCTCATTTCTCCTTTTTTTCAAGATGCACTCCACCCAATGATGGTGAAGAAAAATACAAAAAATTGGCACTCCTGCATGGCTTAATAAAAAAAAGAAAATGTATGTGCAAATTCTGAAGCGTCAAAAAATGATTATAATCTTCCAAGCAAGTGAGCAGGGTATCTCTTATTACAATTACAGCTGAGCACCTGTTTCAGGCAATTTCAAAAGAAAGTGGCAGCGGTAACTGATTTTGTGCTTTGCCAACTAGTTGAGCTAAGGGATGGGATCAGGACTCTGGTACCACAGCTAGAGAATCCCTTTGCACGAGACACAATCAGAAAAATGAGCATAGTAGCAAGGAGGAACAATAATCTGACAAAGACATTATCCTTGTGTCTAGAGCCTCCTACGCTCTATCTATACCCATGGCACATATCTATTTGAACGATGAGCTCCTCTACTTTCTGCCTGATTGGAGAACATTGCATTCTGGGTGGACTGATTGTGGTCTGCTTGTCACATCCGGTCCCTTATCGTTGGTACCCTCAGGGTAAAGCTTTCTTCTCTATCAGCATCATTGGTAACCAGCGGCAAGTCACGTGATTCCCTTCCTGCATGTGATTGGACCCAAGTGAATGTTGTCTCTAAGGAACACCAGGGTCTGGGCGTCTGCTCTTTCTCAGTTCCATTGTTACAGTCCTAGGTGTTTTCTCTGATTATTCTGATAGGTCCGTTATCATTTTCAAGGATTTATGCCTATGTGAATTGCCATTATAAGATGAGATCCAACAGAAGTGATTGTTCTGTTCATATTTAGCTATTGCCCTGAGTTAGTCAATTTTTCTTGTGGAAGCCTACAGCCTATGGTTGTAGGCTTTTCAACAAATCATAGACATCAATTTGCACTCTTAATCCCTAGGTGCCCAAGCGCGCATTTAAGCGAGGTTTTGGGCTTAAATGCATATAAAAGAAAATTTCATTCAGATACTTCTACTGGTTCAATATGCAAAGTTAGACCCTCTTTAGAATGCTTATGACCTCCAAATTATGATATGACCATTCAATTGGCTTTATCCCCATTATATCAGGCAGAATGAGTCAAAACTTGAAAATGAGCTGTCATTGTATGTGATTCATTAAAGGGTAACCCTCTAAGGAGCTAAAATCTGACATAGTAACAACATGATGATCGATCATACACACACAGTTTCCTATACTCTGATTTATCTTGGAACAACTGTTCATATCCAGAAAGATGGAGGCAGAATCAGCTTTGAAAGGTGTCAGGATTGCAGGGATTATGGATATATATATATATATATATATATATATATATATATATATATATATATATATATAGCACAAGAGAGATCAAATACCACTAAATGCCAAAAATTGAATCCTTTGGTAACTATGGTTACTAGACCTGACCAGTAATGCCATGTCCCTAGCTGAAAGTTTTCACTAAGGTATGAGCATTAAGAAAATGTTATGCTGAGCCCATATCCGAGAGGAAGATCAACACATGGTCTAATGAACAAAATGATACAATGGTGAAATAATGTAAAATAATGTAAAATCTTCAAATAATTCTTGGCACAAAAAAAACGGAGCCCCTAATGGGACATACCAAAAATAATTACCTTTTCTACAAAATTATTCTTGCTGGTACTGGGACATTCTTGCGGGTACTGGGACATTCTTGGGGGTACTGAGTCATTCTTGCGGGTACTGAACAATTGTGAGTAAAGAAACCTTCTTTTGGGTACAGAAACTATTCCTGGGGATACAGAAATAAATTTTGCGGGTACAGAAACAATTCTTGCAGGTACAAAATCAGTTCTATAAGGTGTAGAAACCATTCTGCTGGGTGCAGAAATTATTCTTGCATTTCCGGGATCCAGAGAATTCTTGCAGGTGATTTTGTTGGTGACTATATAAGGACACTCTTGAATATTCGGCAATATCTATGTGGGTAATTATTTAATTTTAAACCAGCAAAATGTAAAAATGTTTCTGTACCCGCAAGAATTCTCTTGTACCCTCAGGAATGTTCCAGTATCCACAGGAATGGTCCAGTATCCGCAGGAATGGTCCAGTGTCTACAGAAATGGTCCAGTATCCGCAGGAATGGTCCAGTATCCGCAGGAACTGTCCAGTATCCGCAGGACTGGTCTAGTATCCGCAGGAATGGTCCAGTGTCTGCAGGATTTCTGGTTGTGATGATCATCAGACCGCTATGACAACAGACAAAATGATTTAACTCAGTGAGAGCTTTAACTTGAAGGTATATAACATGGCTATACATATCATGAGGAAATATGTCTTATGTTTTGTTTTTTTTTTGGTTTTTTTTAGATATTAGCGGCCATTTTGTTTGTAGCCTCTAGAGGCATAACAAAGTATTTTCAGCTTGATGAGATTGTTTTCGAAACTTAATCGAAAATTGTTTCAGTCATACATATTCTACCCATAAACATCTCTAGAAAGTTTTGGGTCATTTTTCACATCTTGATTCCAGGCTACAAGGCTGTCATATAGATCTGGGCGATCTCTGTTACCTTATACTTCCACCTACTCTTCCCTCTTCCTTCATCCTCAGGAGACTAATTCATTTGTTTCTACATTCAGACAAAATACAATCAGCTGTCTACATTTCAACAGGAAATGAAGTTTCAGTAATTTTTGATTTTTTAGTCGACTGCTCTACTTTAGCCTACACAAATTGAAATGTTTGTGGATTCAAGGTGTAGAAATGTTACGGTCTATTGAGCTACATTTCCTACCCTTTTATGAGAGGAGAACATGTGGAATTCTCAGTTCTAACCTGTCTTTATTAAAAGCATTTAAGCATTTCCTCCAAGTTATGGTTCTCACAACCAACAAAAATCAGTGTGTTCATGAAACTATTTGTCATGGGGTAGAATAACATTTAGATGTCTTTCCCACCAATGTTGGCCAATGAGCAATCAATTAATAGAATTATACAGAGAATAGTCCAATCTGAATCATATACCAGATTCTGACCAGCCGATTGCCAGAGCCCTGGACACAAACCATAGCCCCACCAGCCCTGATGTATACACTTTGTGTGAAGAGCCTGAAGGTGGTAATGGCCCTGCATAAGGCATCCAGGGCTATCTAATTACTATGGATCCCACACGTCCTGCTCCCATTTAACAGGCAGAGAGGGATCAATAGGTCTAGTGCTTATGTAAGCTGTGAGTGAGCTGCTCTGTGTATTGTCCTGTAATCCCCTCTAGGAAGTCCTCTGGGACCTCCTCCTAAACCTTCTCTGAGATTTGCATTGAGAGCTATCCTTTGGAGATTCCAAGGAACTGCCCAGTTTTCTTGGCCTTCATTTAATTCTCTTTGTGATGTTCTTTTCTTATATTTGTAAAATCTCGTGATTTCAGAGTGTATAGTAGGTTAATTTTGTGAAATTCAAGCTTTCTAGCTTAACATAATAATTAGATGTAGAAGGTTGGTGATAGTTAGCAATTCTGGATAAACCCAACTAACTGTTATGATAGAACAGATTTTGTGAACAAGGATGATAGTCTTCTGGGAAAGCAGCCTCCTTTATTTTCTTTGCATTATGGTTCTACCTTCTATCATGGTGCAAAGAGTGCGAAACAATGGATTAAATTGGAGCCATATTATGTCTGTGGTAGAAAAGAACTAAACGCAGACACATGTGTTCCACAACACCTTGAGAGCTAATACCTTAATGTACCTGCACTGTGCTTTTCCAGGTGCATGATAGCCCCCTAGAGACTCTATGCTTCTCTAAGTAAATTGGCTAATGGGACAGGTTCAACAGGTGATACAGGGAACTGCTGCATGTGTGTGTCACTTTGTGTTATCTTGGCGTCCCTAAAGCTATAAAACTGTAAGCAATATTGTTCTGAGTATCTCATCCATAACCAGTGATTACTTAATAGTAAAACAGCGCTTCTTAAACCATGTAATTATTGTTTGTTTTGTTACTATCGTCTTTCTTTTACCTTTGGTCATACTGCATGAAGAACCTATTGTATCTGTATGTGGCCAATAGAAAACCTTTCCAAACTCAAACTCAACTCACACTTGGAATTGATTACTCCCAAAATTTATCAGGAAACCATGTCACATTGATGTCACTGATTTTCACTCTAATTAACTTTGCCAGGAAATGTAATGTTCCATTACTAAAACTGTGTGATAGGGAGGTTAATTAAAAAGATCCTGCCAAAACTACACCTGTGATGATAGCGTAGGCACATCTTATAAGACCTACACTGCTAAAAATATTTTTCTTGATTTAAGAAAATAAGATAAATTATCTTACCTGGCGGACAAAACTACCAGTTTTAAGAAAAATAAAAATCTTAAAATTGGTAGTTTTGTCCATCAGGTAAGATTATTTAAGATTCCAAGAAAATTATTTTTGGCTGTGTAGTCAGTCGATCCTGAGTATTATTATAATAGCCCCGTCAGGCACAGCACATGTTGATCATTGTATATTCCTTTTCCAGCCTTACCACCACCCCATGATGGTACTGAAAGAAATGCATAGTGGTTTCTCCTAAGTACAAAAACACCTATAGGGAACAATCCTCCTTTGAAGAGTGAATGCGCCTGCTGTATACATATATATGGGAGGTAGGACATTCACTGAGGGTCCTTGAGGCCTCTTAAGGCTACTTATGCGTTAAGTGCACTGTAACATCATGCTTCCCTTCTCTCTCTTAGTACTCCATATGTAGCTCATAGAGGGAAGGGGAATGCTTGTGTAATCACTGTTGTGAAAAGGAGTGTTTCTACAGCTCTTCGTTTATTTTGGCCTTCTTGCACATGTGCACAGTGTGTTCTGCTTGTGATAGTGCATGCAGGGCTGAGGCTACCACCACCTGAATACATAGGGCTGGCTGTGTTAAAGCAAGGCAGTCACACCTAACCACTGCTAACATGGATAAGGCAGAAAAAAATCCTACGATCGCTGGGGTAGTGATAGTAGGGCCTTTTGGATTAGCCTCCTGATTTGTGCAGCTTTCCTCTTTTTATGGCAAACTTAAATATTTGGCTTTGCCTTTGTCAAAACTAAAGCTTTTCAAATGGCATTCTAGTACCTTAACCCATTGAGGGCTAGCATCGACTATAGTCGACACCATGGTAAGCCTAGCATCGACTATAGTCGACACCATGGCAGGCCTAGTGTCGACTATAGTCGACGCCCATTATATAGGATTAGTATAGGAATTGCAAATAGGCTCGTCCTCTAGGAACTATACTTTTTTCAGAGGCCGTCCCCATGGCCAGGGCAACAATTTTTGCTCTGCCCTTAAAGGGTTAAGTGCCTTCAGCTAAAATAGCTGAAAGGCACAATAGGAAATAAAATGCCTATTAGGACTGCCCTCTAATGAGAGGCTACTTGGCAGATAGATACAAGCTTGCTGGATAGATGTCATGGCCTTGTGTCATAATTGGCACTTGAAAAACAAATGTGTTACTTGTCATTTTCAGATATGCCAATATACATAGTGATGTAAAGGCCAAAATAATCTTAGATACCTGGCTCTCTAATTCCTTGGCCTGCCTAGTATGAGAAGCATTCAGGTGGAACCAAACATGGAACCAGCTCCCCCAACTTTTTGCAATGCAGTCTAATTCAGTAAGTTAATTCCATTATAGTATAAGGTGGGAATCAGACTCTAAGGCTGGAGGATTACTAGAAACTGGTAGATGCACTTGCTACAATGAGAATTGAATTCCCAACCTTTTCACAATGGCCTCCAGATTAGTATAGTTTGATGGAGAGAGGGAGTGAGGAGGAAGGGAACAGGGGTAAGCTTGTCACATTTACTTGCGAAGCGTAATGATAGAAAACAATCGTGAGCAGGCAAGCAGGGAAGATACCCCGTGGTATGGAACGGATATTATTTAATAGGTGGCAGGGAAGGTGTAACTATCTTATATCGGCTATTCGGCCAACCACTTTTAATTTCGTTGAGTCTGCTTGAAGTTGTAAAACACACTGATAATGAATGGTACCTTGTCTACGGAAAACACCCAATTATCTCTGAATGTTGTAAATTGTGCAAAAAGAACAAATTAGATTTGACGGCCATTGATTCAATTTCCTTCATGCCATTTCCTAGACACATGAGGCCTTTGATCTCATTGGCTGCTAAACACAAATTCACAAAGGCATCGATCAGCATCTGTGATGGAGAAACTCGGTTTGGAAAGTGTGTTTCCTTGCCATTAGTGATCAGACATCCACCCCTCGGGCCAATTCTCTGGAAACAGAAAGGGTAATGTTTGTCAGGACCTTGTTTCAATAGATTCTACGACAGGTTCAGCCAGGTACGACTGGAGATGGGCCAAATCTTACCAGCTGATCTTAGGATTTTGGCCATAGTGACCAAATAGCTGGCTACATTACTGGGTGTTCGTACTGCCTACTGGCTAAATAGCCACCAGAGCAGTGACTCAATAAGGGGTGCTTGTATGATAGCCCTCTATGTGCATAATTAGTTGATAGTCTTAGCTGCTGCCCTCTGCACTCCTTTACTCAATATTAATGTAGCCAATCTGTGCTCTTTGCTTCGTAATCAAATAACTGTTCTATATAGACTAATGATCCAAAAGGTCTTGACCCCAGGCCACTCACAGAGGTCAAGGAGCCTTCCTAAATATAGCACTGCTGGCCTCAATCTTCCTCTGAGAGATTTTGGGATCATCACATCTATGCATTTTTGATCTAGCCTATAAATTGTTTTTGCAAGATTATTCCAATTAATTGTGTTATACATTGTACATATGGACTCCTGGAAAAAATAAGCAGTATGCAGAATCATGACCACTGACCTCATTTAAAACTATGATCCATTTTCATGAGAATTGACCATGTGTGTGACCGTGTAACCAGGTGGGATAACCTTTATATAGTTAGGGATGAGTCATTTATACACATGTTAATGCGTTGCAATGGGTATTTGAACTGCCCATATTTAGTTTTGACCCCCCTGTAGCCCTATGCTCACTTGAACACAGGAGTGCATACTAGACCATGAAGGAGGTATGACTGGTCACTATGTAGCCAATAGTGGCTCCTATGACTGGCTGCTATGACTTCTTAGTGGTGGGTATTGAGTCAGTAGTTGAGTAAATAGCAGCTGCTATTTTGAGGCCTGTACTGTAGCTCACTATGTAGTCACTGGTATGGAGTCATTTCTTATACCTCCCACTATGATTTGAGGCCATCCTGTCATGGAAACTATTGAAACAAGATCCAGCTCTACTCAGGCATACTGTGAGTCAAACAGCTATTTTCATTTGCACAATAGAAGGTTTTCTCTGTGGATCTGTAAAAAGCTTTTCAATTAATTGTGGCCCAAAGGGGGAGAACTTAGTACTGGTTTTGGCCACCAGGGGCAGTATATGGGTAAAACACTGACAAATATGCTAAAAAAAGCTTTAGACCAATTTTTATGAGGAATACAGTGGTTTGCTTAAAATCATAACATCTCCACTGAAAATGTTCCATTTTTGGAATGTTTGTTGCCATGGAAACATATAAAATTGGTAGATAAGACAATTTCTGGTTGCCATGAAAACCGTTCCCCTATTCCAATTGGGAATTTTTGGCACAAACTCTTTTTGAAATTCCTTCAGGAACCCAGAACCGAAAACAAAGCACAAAAATTCCATCTAGAACCAATTTTATGACAAAAACATCACATTCCTTCATTTTCGCATGTTTTCCCTTGCCTGGCCACTTATATTTAAGCACTCACATTGAATGTTGTGTGAATAAAGTATAATGGCATTATGCGTTTTTATGAAGATCAAGCAAAGGGAATTCTCAATAATTGACTTATATGAGACATAGAATATGCACATCCTTCATTACCGTCGTTTATACTAGTAGGACCAGTAAAAGGCATAATAGTTTCTGTGCATAAAATCAGGAGGCCATTTCTTAACACACTATGACTGCTGCCCTTTAAATCGTAGTGCGAACCTAATAAATTGGCTATAACAGTACCATGCACTAGTAGTCCCTAATGTCTGCACCAGTCCGACTGCCCAACTAAACCTTATGCAATTACTGCATAGCTACTAATCGTAGTGAGCAGTCGTAGGGCAGTTCCTATAATAGCCTGGTTTATTCTTGGCATTTCTAAACCGTAGTGGCTGTGTGTAGTCGTAGTACATTGAGAAATGGCCTCCTACTGAAAATGTTACCACCTCAATTCCTTGCCAGAAGAAAGCAGTTCTTGCATTATCTGTTAGTAGGGCAACCAACCTGTTTTCCATCTGTGGACTTTGTAGAATGTGCTATCGGCAAACGTCAGAACCATGTACATGCTAAGGCACAAGTCCTCTACATGGAATGGCCTTTTGTGGTGTTTACATCGCAAAGTGTAGGTAGGCTGAGCTGTGTGAAGATGTCTCATTGTAGTATAATATTATTAGCATAGAGGCTTGGGGAATTTATATCCTGTTTTGGGGTATTTATACCAATATTGTCTACTTTACAGAAAGGATATGTAGAATGGCATTTCATTTATCTCACTACATTTGTGAATTTATATTTGCTAAGGTTTTGTTAACTTGAACTATAAGCTTTATCGTACACAGATATTTTTAGGGCTGATTTTCTCTTGTGTGTGATATTTTCCCTAAAGGCTCGTATTCTACTATACTGCTCATTATACCAATAGTCCATTTGGCACCTTTGGCTATACATTTACTGCACAAAAGTCTTCCCAATAGGCCGAGTGCACATTTGGTATTAAATGTTAGACTAAAGCAGATTCCTCTGTTAGGGTAAAATACTCAATCTTAGTGTTATCTAGGCTAACTCAAAAATCTGAGGAGCTTCATTATCTATTCTTTTACTAATCATATTAGGCCCTTCTTTCCATCATCATAATGCATGGTGGTGACATAGGTCACTGTGTGGCATAACACCACCGTGTAACTTTCCGCTCTGCTACACGGCCTGATAATGGATGAGTTTGCATAGCTATGACCTATCTCAGCCTTTTGGTACAGCCATGTGATATGACTGCATGTTTGGGTTTGGTAAACATTATGGAAGCAAACGTAACTAGCGTGTACAACATGCTGTATGCAAAGCTTAATGGAGCAGTGCTTTAGGGCCTTTTCCACTACATGGTTTCCTGATGATTATCACCATGAAAGACTGACATGCTTTCAAACTATTTTGATATCCATCTACATAACTGAGAGGTATTTTTTAGAGTGAGTTACCCAACAATCTCTCACAGCCACCGAGTAAATCATGCCCATTAGGAACAAGGGTCGTTTTGACTAATTTTTGGAGAAAGGCCCATAAGATAGAGGTCAGCCAACGGAACTTTACTTCTGTCTTGTAGTCTGCGGGAATTTTAATTGAAAACTGCAAATATTGCACTGGGCCTGTTTAGCCGACTTTTGTGTCGAAAATGTATAGCTAAAGTTGACTGAAGGGACACAGTGCACTATTGGTCTAATTACACCTGAATCTTAGATAATGGCCATTGTTATTATTTCTATGCTTAGTCAACCGTCTTAGGTTTCAGCTGAATAACCTATCATCCAAAAGGGAACAGAGGGGATTATCACTTGACAAACTGTACTGAAACTAAGAATAGTTCTTGAAGACCTACTAGCCTTGCACACGCTGCGATTGTATGATGGTAGCCCTTATTTGGAGTTACTTGCCGTGCAGCGACCGTAGCAACTTCATTATGTT
This sequence comes from Acholoe squamosa, assembly GCA_949317995.1. Taxonomy (NCBI): domain Eukaryota; kingdom Metazoa; phylum Annelida; class Polychaeta; order Phyllodocida; family Polynoidae; genus Acholoe; species Acholoe squamosa. The sequence goes on from OX439051.1 coordinate 17,594,379, forward strand.
TTCGGTTTGTCAGTGAAGTCACGGTGACCTTGTGATGCAATTTGCGACGTCATACTTCGGCTGTGACGTCACACATCGCCGCAGAGTGGCAACTCCTATCCGTGGTCCTTGCCACATTCTTCTTGTTTTGGTACTGATCTGGGCTGTTTCCATTATGCTTCACTCCTGCCTTTCATCTTTAGCCCTACGATCTAGGTTTAGTGACCTTGATATCAAGACGTCACTGACAACGTGATATATAATATTGTTTTGTGAATTTTCAATTATAAGGAATGATAACGGTATTTGGGTATTAGTAGTAATGATTGAAGAGACTGCTATTGCATTAGTTAGAAATGATAAATATTACACCAAGGTATAACAGCAAGGACATAACGACTGAGAATAGAGGTAAATACATAAATGAAGTAGGATTAGTAATGTAGAAGCAGCTACTGTAGATCTATACAAGTACTTCCATATTACCTCATCCACAGACCTCCACCAATGTCCCCTGCCTGTATACCCATACTCACCACCCTCCATATCTCAGGCCATTGGTCAAAGTGGCACCAAGATCTTGATAACGTTACCGTGGCACCCCACAGTCCACGCAGACATCTTGTAAGATGTGGAATTGCCTTTTATGTTGGTATATAACTGGTCCTGCTCTGTAGAGAGAAATTCTGAGTCAAAGTCGGTCGCTCTTTTCAGTTAAGGCATCTTCTAGTGAGCAGGTTAGATTAAAAAGTAAGAAAAATCACTATTTAGATAAGTTTAGACAGGAAGTCCCAATCAACAATCATCTCTAGACGGGAATATGGTAAGGTATGTATGATCACTTTCAAAAAGGAAATCCCGATGAATAAATGATACTATTTCCACATGTATTTAATTCAATTGTTATATGCAAGGGGTGCTAACAATAGTTATTACACTCAAAAATGGAGTGGATGCAGGGTTGAAATATAACAGAGATGTCACCTTTAAAATTATGTAAGATCATTATTAATCCGGAGCATTAGGTGACACCTAGGTTCCTAACCCGAGCAAATACAACCCCGCGAAGCGACCTCTCACTTTACTTTTTTGACATTACTTCTTGGGTGCTGCGCTGCACCTATTATTGCCTTATGTAGATACTGACACAGGTCACAGACATGTTGGATTGGATGAGTTCATTGGTAAGCCTCATAACTGACACAAGTAAGGGCAAAGGAATGGAAGGGGAAGAAGACAGGGGTCTAGGCAGTGGCTGAGTCTTTAAATTGGCTGGACGAAGGTTTGCTGAAGGAAGCTGTTGTTTGAGGGATAAGCTGAGAGAGGCATGTCAATAAGGATGCTCAAGATGAAGAGGCTATTAATGAGATGTATAGAGTTCAAAGAGTTGATATTCCAAAAGTTCATACTGTACACTGAAAAACAAGAAACATTTATGTTTGGAAGTTAAATTGCATAAATATCCTGGAATCTCTCATATCTATTCCTATGAGGCAGTAGATGTTTACATTTGCTGAATAGCCTTCATCAGGAAATGATGTTCTTTACCAACAGCCAACCGAGGCATCTATTTCTCAACGCATTAGCCTGCATTGATTTTGATAACTGCCGCATTGGATAATAACCATGCCTGACCACCGGGCCTTGCTTATAACTGTATGTTTCACTCTCCCACCATTGGTGTTGTTCATAAAGTCAAAATTAGTCCCAAGTGTCCCCATCTAGGAAAACACTTTCCACCTGTTCTGTTCTGGAATGCATTTCTTAACAGAGTATCACTGTGCACAGTCGTTACGTTCACAAACCGTGTAAATAATAAAGTGGATAAGTGACTTCATGCAGGCTAATTTGTAGGTAGTATTATATTAGATGAATAAATTCACACAGGCTGTACTGTGAGTAGTATACTGCATTAGTGAATTCATGCAGTGTATTCTGTAAGTAGTAGAGGGATTAAAAAAATCATGCAGCCTATTCTGCAAGTATCCTCTTACTGGAATATGAAGTCAATTCACATGAGGTATTCTGTGAGTAGTATACTGAATTAGTGAATTCATTCAGGCTATTCTGTAAGTAGAATAAGTGGATAAGTCAATTCATGCGAGCTATTCGGTGAGTAGCATACCCATGTAGCAAGCCCGCTTAGGGCCAATTCAGTGTTAGCTCAGATAAGCTGGTTTAAAGTGGGCAGAATACTATTCATGGTTTTAGGTTGGGCAAATGGTGGGTTTCCAGTCAGGGCCACATTGGGTTGCCCTAATATGGGAAAATGAACTAAGACTGTTGGGCTCCCGACAGTTTTGGTCCTCAGCAAGTTGTGTGGGCCACAAAAGGCTAACTGATTTGGGCACAGAGAAGCTTCAAAATGGGCAAACACTTTGGGCACAGATTAGTCTCAAAGTGGGCATCTCGAATCAGGCATAGATCAGTTCCAAAGATAATTCCCCAGACAGGGTTGAGGATGGGTTTGCATAAGGCATATTGAGCTGGGAGTTTGACACTAGATGACTAGATGACTAGATGTCTAATATACAGCTTTCCCCCCATGTCAGTATTGATTTTCTTTAGTATGATATAACAGAAATAGGCTAATAAATCATATAAATCATAACAGTACACACATTTCCTCAGAGTTTGGATCTACTGGCAAAATACATTTGAAATGTGCAAAGTTAGGTGATGTCAGCAGTTTTTAATGTGTCTACACCATATCTGTGGTATTCATTTTATATTGAAGTATGCTACCCATTAGGAGGCAGTATGAACTTGAAGGCTAGCATGTTTCTGGAGTAGGTCTAGTTGACGTGCCTTGGCCAACTAAGTTTGATTTGATGGTTCTACTGTATTATGATGATAGGGAGAGTAATACAGTATGTTTAGTCTCCCTCCAACTATGGAGGCCAAAGGGAGCTCGAGGGGCTAGCACCTGGAGGCTAGTAGAGCATTTTCAGGGTTCAAAACTTTAGAAAATGAGGACAAAAATATATTCTATAATATCTATCCCAGATGGCACCACCTGATCAAAGTGGTCAGCCCACTTTCAGCCACACCAAAAACCCATGTTGACCCGAAAATGATAAATTTTGACCAGATGGCACCATGTGATCAAAGTGGGCAGCCCACTTTCAGCTACACCAAAATCCCATGTTGAACCCAAACCCACTCTGAGACTGATCTGTGCCCATATTGGTTAGCCCAGTGTGACCCAAGCACCTCACTGAGGACAGAAACTGTAAGCAGCCCATGTGGTTAGCCCATTGTGGCGCACATCGAAAGCCACACCAAATAAAGTGTGGGCCACAGTAGGGCCACACCACCTTTGCTACCTGGGTATTGAATTAGTGGATTCATGCAGGTTATTCTGTATGTAATACAGTAAACACGCATATGCTACGAGTAGTATAGTTAAATAGTAAATACTAGTTTGTAAGTACTATAGTGAGTCAGTACACACAGGCTATTCTGGGAGTAGTTTGATATAACAACTGAATTGAAAAGCTGCACACATTCATTATAATTTACAAAGGACACTCTTTGTTTCATGAAAAAAAAGAAAATCAATAATTCTGTGGTTAGACTGTTTTGAGTACCTATTTCAGGAGTTTATGAATGCCTATATATGAACTATATTATGAGGAAATGCAATGATGTGAGAGATTAGAACTTGTCTATGTGAAGTCATGTAGTTGACAGACTTATGGAAAGATCCTCTTCGTTATTACAATGATACACCATTATAATAAAATATTTAATGGTTATAACTTTAGCATCACATTTCATTAAACACAGAAAAATAGCTCAGGCCTATTATCTCTATATTCAGGGGTTAACAAAAAGTGGTGTCTGGGAGGGAAATTGACATTGTTATAACCTAGCTGACCTTTATTTTTCTGGTTTTGACCTAGCAGTTTAGCAATCAATATATAAGAAGTATGAGGCATTGCAGGAGGCCTGCGATGTTAATGAGGAGAGTCCTTACAAAGAGACAAGTCTAGTACAATGTCAGAAATTTAGAACTATAATGTGCAGCCATTTTACCCGTACCATCAGATATTGCGCATATACAAGCAAATACCTAAGCAAGAACTATGATGATAAGAAAGAAATTTTGAATGGAAAGGTGAGCAATGTAAAATGTATGATCAATTGGTTTTACTGGCTCAGCATTTCAAGGCATATTCATAAAATAATGAGATTGACAATCAAAAGACCGTCTAGCATCCATTTGTCCTTTTTCCTTCAGTGGGGAACTATGACAAAATGGGTTTAGTACATGCCGAAATCCTCCATTTTAATCATACAGGATGATTTTCCATAGGCCAAAGGGCATTTGGACAAAATTTAATGACATTAACAAAACATAATTTATAGATAAGATTTGAAATAAGGCTGGAGCAGGGCAAAGGTCAGTCCACAGGAAATGAGAAAAAGGAGAGAACAACATGCTAAAAGAAAGTAGTGAACTATTTATGTTTGTAGTTATAGAGGTAATTGGTGTTGCCTGCCCATACTCTAAAGCCTTATTCACCCTCATATGTCCATGAATTGTGTAGGTCCTATCAACCGATCTGTGATTGCATTTCTCTTGCTATATCCATATTTACCAAGCCTGGACAGTCAGACCATAGCCCTCATTAGCTGTTTGGTGAGGGTTTGTTGGGCTGGTTTTACAATGGGTGAGGTTGTTTGGGTTAATGTCTGGCTTTGAGTTGGTCAAGCTGGCTATGGCTGAATGCCATGATCAGTACAATCATGAGAGCTTATCTATTGTTGCCAAAGTAAACCCGTTCTGCATGTATGGCAAGCAGCACGCCTGGTTGGAAGGTGAAAGCAGAAAATGTAAACTGTCCAGTAAAACCATTTGCTTGCTGCTAAGCAGATATAAAAAAAAGGTCTTGAATCTCACTACAATACTTTGCCAGTCAAGAATGATATGTCTAAAACATAATTTTTCATCTATATCGTTATGAATGATTTCATTGATAAAGAGCGATGTCATTGATAATGAGTGATGTCTTCAATATGCATCAAGTAGATCGCTGCACAAACTGAGAGAAACAAGTGAGACAGACAGAGACAGATAGTCAGAAACAGACGGAGAGAAAAATTGAGGCAGACAGACAGAATGTCAGGGGGCAGAACCATCAGAATGATATAATTTGTACCCCATACCACTGGTAGAGCAAGGGTAGGCATTCTGACAGGTCAGCACAGGTCTACCAATAAAAGGGCCTATCACTACACATCATACAAACCAGGTTTCTGCCTTGTTGTGATCTCCACAAAAGGTGGTCCTTGTTAGTGGTGATGAAAATCTCCTCTTTGTCTTTTTTACAATTGAATTCTAGCTGTCTGACAGCTGGCTGCTTCTGTCTACACAATAAACAACAGTGAAAAGGAAAGACCAAGGACTATTTATCCAGGGCCTATGAATTTAAGCTGTGTGTTACATTAAACATCTGTAAGAACAGTTTGATTGATGTGATAGTTTTCTGAACACAAATAAAACAGGGAACGGGGACCTGTTCTTAAATTTATTCAGAATAGTTTGATCAAATTATAATTATAATTTCTGGCCTTTTGTCTACCTGGGTACTTAGAACAGGTCTAAATGGTATGAATCTAGACATATAAAATTTCTGAATCTATGTGTCTTAAGACAGTCAAAAGAGTATGTGTTAGCAAATCCATAATTGGGGAAATGTAGGGCTGTATTTATAAGGTTGGCATGAAATCTATGGAAATGCTTTCCCTCTTAGCAATACACCAACAGTAGCAGAAGTTGCATGCTGTAATTAGTCAGTTTATGTCAAGGTGAATATTGATGCTCCATTGACAATGCACTGATGCATATTGTACCCCTGTGTTGAATAACCGGCGCCAAATCCGCACGATGACGTCATAGGTCCACCGCGCATGCGCAGCATTTTTGAAACGTAAACATTCAAAATGGCGGCGGTCAGGATTTTCGCGATGACGATGGGTAAATAAGGGTTTAATTTCAATCTTATTGATGAAATATCGATTAATTATCAACCCAAACACCTTGACATAAATGTAAAGATGAACTCACACAGTTTCTTCACTCACGGGTCCTGCCCGCTCCGCACGAGGCCGGTAGGCCGAGTGCGGAACGGGCAGGACCCACTCGTGAAGAAACTGTCGGCTCAAACTAATCATCGTTCACCTTTACCATTATATGTATAGAAGGTCCTGGCATTAGTAGTGTGATGGGTGGATTATTGGATATTTCCATGTGTGTAATTTACTTCATACATATATTCAGGGATATGATGCAATATATAGGTAGTGTCATATCTATAAGATCTTGTTCTAACACTCCAGTGCAGTTTGGTCACCTTTCCTGCAATCAGATTGGTCGAGAGCGCATGTTGGGTCAGGGGACCCAGTGAAAGCACTTCCGATCTCTAAACAAAGCCCTCAGATGCGAGTTCGTACCCTGCCCTAAGCCCTCGGGCCTCGGGCTTTTGCCTGAACGCCTTTGGCGATCTTGGGGAAAGCCCTCAGACCTCGGGCCTCGGGTCAGGGTACAAACTCGCATCTTCGTGCTTTGTTTTTATGACCTTTCAACCCTTCATCTTGAATGTGTGATTCAAAGTAACATGATAATAATCATAGCATATTAGGCACAATCTGATGGAATATTGTGAAACCTTCTTCAAATGCAATTTCTTAGCCGTAGTTATACATCATCTCAACCTTAAATGTTTACACAATTGGAAGGATCAGCATAATTTGCCAATGATAGTGCTAGGGTATCTATACCAGTGACTCTACTTGCCACCACCATGATGGTGCATTGTGCTGGCCAAGCAACAATAATATTACCAAGGCATCATGCAGCCCTTAGCAGGTTAACAAAACTTTATGTATTACAGTCACTGCACTTGCCTTTGACCTTTAGCTGCCAACATATTGGGTTCCTATACGTCTTCATTTCCAGTGTCTTCTCATCTCCTCTTATTGATGTGCATATATGTCTTTGTCTCTGCCCCTTCCTTTGTCTTTGAATGTATTTTGCAGGTTGGGGTCCTGTTGCTTCAACAATATGTTGAGTCCAAGTCTCCATAATATTATAGAGTGTCATCTAACCCAACCCCACCACTTACAGGATACTAATTTACTGAATATTGGAGTCTTTTGTGGTTGAGAGCAGCATGGCTGTATCCTCAGCTCTACTCACTATCTGAGAGACTTATTGTCCAGATTGAATGATTTTGACTTTTATCATGTAGTGTATTGCATCCCATTGAACTAGTTGTGTATTCAATAGTATTTTTGTGTTCTTTATTTCACTCTGGTCGGTTAGGCCTGTATTGTAATCAGTTTGTTTACCTTTATCATGGACAAGTAGCATTAGCTATGCAGATAGTGGCTGCAAAATGTCACTGTTTTGCATTAAAGTATTAATGGCTTACTAGTCTACTGTATTCCCCCTCGCTGCAAGCTGAATAATCGGACTATGCAAAATAAGTTTTTATGATCAATGATTGTCAACATGCATGGCAACTAATCCACTGAATATGTTTCTATGTAGCAGGTGACTGATTGATAATGAATCTGTTCAAACCTATACATAAAGATATAAGAAATAACAGTGCAGTTTGTAAGTAACAGATGCCTGCTATTCTAATATAAGCGGGGGTAGAGCAGTGTAGATTTGATTATGAAAAGCATAGACATTACCTAGATAGGCATGCCACTGCACTGTAAGAAGTTTATGTTATAACAGAGATGTCTCTAGTAAGCTCACAGGAGAAAGTGTTGTACTCTCAAATACCATGAATCTTACTGTAATACCAAGGCTTTGCAGGTGTAGATATATGTGTACAGTGAGTGATCCTGCACTGAGAAAAAAAAGTTACTCACTTGAGTCTAGATCCAGACTCAGGCAATGTCGCCAAAATGAGTATCATTTGAGACTCACCCTGATCCTTGCATGATACTCAGGCAGATCCTGAGGCTGATCCTTCGTTGATACTCTGACTTTGAGTAACTTTTTTTTCTCAGTGTGTATAATACTCTGTATGCAGTATGCCCTAGGCCAGCCAGTCACCCTAGTGGCTCTTCAAAGGGTTTACCAAAATAGCCCTGCATGTACTTTCCCCCACTGGAGGCCAGTAGTATACCATATGTTTAGTATACATAGTCTTACATTGCACACCTCAATATAATATCGTCCCCAGAACTTAATAATAAATTGCAATATGAACAGGTTCAATCTACCATTGTGCACCAATGATATTGTACAAGGTTACATGAGAAGATACTAGGAACAACTAATAATATGCATACATGACACCATAACTGTGTCTAAATCTAAAATATAAGTCCCTGGACTCTAGGGTTGATGCTAACATACGCCTACCTGATGTTAGGTTATTTCAGTGTTAAAACTGAATGACCAGGAAACGGTTCTCTACTTCTCCTACCCTCAACAGTGCCTCACTTCATTGGGATTGGAGACAGTTTTGTCTTCATAAGGCATGCATGGTTTATAGTATCAATGCATGTATGGAGTGCACACATAAATGATATTATGGGGATGATTACCATGAACTGAGTATATAGCAGTGTCTTCTATAACATACATGTATATACAATACATTTGTTGTTGATTGACAGAACCCCTTGCTGTAATTCTACAATTCACAAAAGTTGCTGGAACCTCAGTTGCCAGCAAAGGTTTCTGTAAATTTACAGTATATTTTATTGTTCATTTACAACAGAATTTGCTGTCCATTTACAGAAAATATTGCTGTTTATTTACAAGACATTTCTCTGTAATTTTACAACACATTTTGCTGTTATTTTACAGCCTTTTTTTCTGTAAAACTGAGTTATATTGCTGTATGATCACAGTGACTGTTAGTGTATGATTACTTCTCAATTGTTCTGTAGGATTACAGTGATTCACCTCCTGTACATAGATTTACAGCAACATGTACTGGAACCAAAGTTGCCAAGGGTTTTGCTGTACAATAACCCTGCCTATATCTTACAGTGTGCCATTCTGAACCAATATAGCCTAGGGTGGGGTTCGTAGTACAATATGTTAAACGTCAGAAGATTCAGAATTAGGATGTAACTAGATGGAATGTGAGATTTAATACATTTTTTTTGTGGTTTATAGTGAGACTATAAATAACAACACAACTAAAGTTCCAACTTGGTTTATAAATATGGCGTTTTATTAGGAAGGAAATGAACCAACAGTTTCGGCACTATGAGGCCTTCATCAGGGTTATAACTTCCTAAAATCTCTCTTATAAGGTACTCTGTGAGTCATTGAGTGTAACAATAGAAATAATGCATTATGGGTAAAGTATTTACAGTTCTTGGTGATCCACGTTGCCATGGAGATATTGACAACAAGTTATGACATCATGTCTATAAATAGTAATGATTATAAAATACATTGAATAATTTAATGTTATAAGTACACATTTGAACAGTGTAGTACAGGTACAGTGTGAGTCATAACGGTATTTACAATATAAATACTAATATTATAATATTAATATTATTTAACAGGATATTAAGGCCATAAAAAAAATTAATACATTTTTTTAGTGGAATGTATAAGCCTACTAGTGAATACACCCCAGCAAATTGTCGTGAGTCCTCGTCAACCTGTGTGAAGTGGCTCACACATGTCGTTAGATGGAACACGACATCGTTATAGCACAAGATCACCAGGAATAGCAATTGCTATGCCACATGGGTCTAACACACAGTGGCAAAAGATGACGGAATGAGTTATCACTCAAAAAGGTATCACCATTGATGACCAATCATGGCGACAGATGACGACAATTTGCTGGGACCTATCAAGTTCAATAAGCCAAAACGATGAGGGTAATTTAATCTTTTTCTTCAGGTTCAGAACAATAATTTATGATAAATAATGTATCTCTTCTCTTTAAATGCCTTTTCTATCGGATAATCCCCTAATCATTGTTCATGCAAGTCTTATTTCAACCTTTTATTGCTGAAAGAGACATGATCCTTTGTATTCTTTTCGGGGAAAAGATAAGATTTTTATACAAGATGCTCAGTATGTTGTAAAGAGCACAGATGCAGTTGTGTGCTCTTCTGGTTAATAAGCTGAACCTGTAAACAATGACATTATTCCAGTCATTCTATTGGCATATAAATAGTCATCCTGGGCTCACAGATCTTGGCAGTAAGTAGACCGTACAGTATACCTTATGGACAACCTCGCCCTAGTAGTTGCTGGCCAGACTGTCTGCTGGTGCCGAAGGTTGAACAAGGAAATGGTTGACCCATAGAAGCACAGTCAAAGAGAGACAAACTCCAATGGGCACTGATAGAGAAATCATTGTCTCTTTGGGATACTTATGACTAATGATAATCTATGAGTAAAAAATAATAGGAGTAGCCCCTTGAATATCATTACAAGGAAAATAAGTATTCGGTTTACGAGAAGTTATTCATAGATATAGAATTAGTCAAATTAGAAAGGCAAGCTCTTGTGCAGTTCCTGGTATTTAGCAGACCCAGGCAGTGCTTCCTCAGCAAATTGTCGTCATCTGTCGCCATGGTTGGTCATCAATGGTGACTCCTTTTTGAGTGATAACTCATTCCGTCATCTTTCGCCACTGGAAGTTATGCTTGGAAGCCTTAGGATTTAGGATGACAAGGTACTGGGAGGGGGGTATGGCTATAATGGAGAGGTTCACTTAGTACAACAATAAGGTTGTAGGGCAGAGGCTGCCAGCATGAGATCACAAGACTTGGTGCACAAATGTTACAGACACCTTGACCTTAGACCTTGTTCTTGTTATGAAAAGGTCTAGACAAGCTTGATTACCGAGAGGACTTTTGCCATAACAGCAATATCACAGTCCAGTCCCTGACCATACATTACCCATAGCTATTTGAAATTTTCAGAGCTAAAATGATCATTAACTGCCGTTTTCTCTCATAATCGTATTCTCATTGTTAGAGTATTTCATCATTAATGGATTATCTAAAAGAAATAACTGTCAATGTGAATACTGATCTGCCATTCCCCACAAACTAATTAATAGAATAAAGTAGTTAAGTAGTAAATTAGCCATTATGCTTCTCAGTACAATAGGACAACATTTAAAGTGTCAATGACTCTTTGATAAGTGTTATTCAATAGTGTCTATAGTGAACGGGTTAATCAAGTAGAAGAGAACTAAATGATAGAAAGATGGGGAGGAAGTGAAAGAGGAAAGAGAGGGTCCTGCAGAAACAGGTTCTCTAAACATGATTGGTATACAGCACTCAATCGGTATAGCTTGGTTGCTGGGTAATGTGTATACTGATAGTAGTGACTTCTGGCTCTGGTCTTGCAATGCTGCTAGTTTTAGATCTACATATGTGCGTATGATACCTATATGATCATCATGACATATGCTGAGATAACTGTCATGGGAAAAGACATAAGGCACACATTGCTATTATGAAGATTATGCACCAAAGAAGCTGATTCTCCATACACCTGTTCACTTTCCCCACTGTTTCTTTAGTATCCCCCTGCCCTTCTCTACATCTAGTGCTGCAACCTTGGCATTATAATCAATGTTGTTGAGTTTGTGAGTGTTACATCCTTAATTTTGTGATTTACAATGAGACTTTACTTTCAGATGAGAACCATATCTGATAAGGTTTGAGAACTTAGGGATTTTAGTCACATCAATTAGATTTTAATATCCCTTACTAATTATCATTGGTATGCATAATCACCAAAGAGGATAGTAAGCATGTATGACAAAGCATTAGGAAATAGATGTGGAACCATTGTCATTATGCACACCTGTTACAAATCCATACACTTAGTGCAATGCCATGATGACCCATGTGTATTACGCCCATGCTATTCAACATTTATGGCTTTTAGATTAGCAATACAGAGCTCTACACTTAGTTTCAGAACGCCAACCAAAAGAACAAGCTAATCGCCTACATGAATTTTACATGCAATCATAGAGCAACAAAGCAGCTATATATCAGTCAATACAGCATACACTGATGGCTTGTAAAAGCGACTGGGCAATGCCCACAAATAATCAACTGAGCATTGCAATTAAGCATCAAAGCAGAATTTGAATTTTTAAACACCTGGGTGGGGCACTTTATGCTCCCATACAATTCTGTGCTTCGCTGTCTCAATGGGCTTTCTATATTTGCTCTATAAAGTGAGGGGCAGTTGTAATGGGTGATGATAACTAATAGATAGGGAGCCATTAGGTAGACTGTATGTGACTTAGAAAGTGAGTCAGCATGCCATTGGACAACAATCAAATGATACTGAATACAAATTCTGATTCTGAAACGGTTATATATGCTAAGGCAGCAATTATAGCAGATGCTAATTATCCTTATTTAGAAATGCTCTTCTGAGAGATGTTTAGATCAGTTGTTAACATGAGATTTTACTACCACACAGTCCACGAGAGTTGTATCAACATAAATGTCACCTATGTTAAGCTGGAACATTGGTTTCAGTGAAGGGGCCTGCATACTATGTTTGACAGAGTAATGCCACGTTTTACCTCACTGAGTTTTATTATTTCATTTTACATAACATCTGTGAGATAACATGTCTCAATCAACATTGCTGGTCACATGATTTATTCATATGCTAAATTCAATGAACTTAAACACTTTAGGGCATAAAAGCAATGCATACAGATCTAAACTCCCAGGCATATATATTGTGGTCTATCCACCCCTCGGGCTTTGCCCTCTGGGAGACTGGCCCTATCAGGGTAGATCAGCCACGATGCATGCCATGGTCTTTTAGTTCTGCCTTTTTATGACACTCATACATATCAAGACCTTGCTTCCGTCCACCATTATTGGATTGCCCAAGGTCAAACAGGTCTGTATTCCAGTAAATGTTCTCTCTGTGACCTCTTCTACCATGTGTGCTCAGGTGTTGACATTTGGTTCACCGGAAAGTCGTCAGACGCTGACTATGACCTGCTGAGTCCTACCAGTAGAGCATCTTGGTGTGGGTCCTTCAATTTTTAATACCAATTACTGAATCACAGTTTTCTATGTGGCTCTCTAGACCTAATTAATTAATGGCAAATTAACTAGAGCTGTACTTGAATGGCTGACATCTAATCTACAGCCGAGCATTGTACAACATTTCACATATTGGACAGGCACCAGTTGGGGCCTAGACAAGGGACGAAATATTCAATTATGCTTTCTCCTTCATTGCTTTGCCGTTTGAAGATAAATTTCCATTGGAGATGGTTTTATTGACAAAGATGGGGTGGGGAAGTCACTTTAGCAATACAGGATATCATTTATCAACATACAATGACAACAAAATCCAGGTCACACCCAAATCTCTATAGGAATAGCACAGACCTTTGCAGTCTCTCTGCTTTCAAAGTGACTCAAGAAATTACTTCCAGATAGTAATATCAATCACTCAATCTTAAGAAGGTAGACAAGAGCCATGGATTCAGATGGCAAGCAACTGTTATGATTTGGTACAGTGAAATACACACCTCCTAAAACCACAATGTTTGTTACATTGATGACCAATCAGCTAATGCATAACAATGCTTCTGAATGGTTTCTTCTGAACATACAGGTGATTGTTTGTACAGCGAAACATATTTTGCACCATTGGGGGCTACCTGAGGTAGTTCTATCCATGATACTTGTAGTCCCAGACAGTGTTTGTAAAACTGATCTATTTGGAGGAGGTCCTGCCTGATATCTGAGCACTAGTCACACATCCTTTTCTGAGAACCCGGTAGTCACATGTGATACATTTTGAATGAGCTGCACATTTTGCCATATAAGATAGCTAAGCAATGAAGGATGATTTTAGATATCATGTATGGAATAAATGTATGTGTACGTGAATGAAATATGCAATTTTCTTTGCCTTTGGGAATGCAAAAATACATGTGTACATCAACAACAAAAAATGCAAACAAAATGAAAGAGTTTCTATATCAGATTTCAGTACATCAATGGATCCTCTGATATATTGGTATCGTCTAAGTCGCTGAGTACCTGATACATGCAATTTGCTCAATGTAGCTCAAGTACGCATCAGGAATCACTCAGACAAGTACAACAGATCGGGTTACCCAACTATGACCACTAACCTGCCTGCCCTTATTGATTCTAATACATAACCCACCCCCACATATCCATGCCTAAGCTTTAGTCAATACTCTGTTTCTGTCATGTGAGTGAGCAAAACCATTGATGCCCAGTGATCATCTTGACTAATTGTACATGATTTTGATTAATGACCTTGTTAATAGGTGTTTTTTTTCTACTATACTCATTTTGGTCATCACACAGATTGTGAACATGATATGGAAAATAATCTCAGTGTCCTATCCACTAGTTTCTCATTATGTAAAGCCAGTATAGATGGTTGGTTAAGTGACCATATTATTATTTACAGACTTGCGGACAAGCAGGCAGACCACTTTGTTTGGTGTGTGAATAGGTACACACTCGAAACCAATTTACTATCCACCTTATATGTGCAGCGCCTACAGGTGATAATTGGTTTGCATATGGCGCCAAGAGCCATGTAATTAAGGTTCTGACACATACTGCTCTCACTGAAGCTGTAAGAGGCCTCATGCGTAGGTAAGGTGCTCTATGAGCTCACCTCTATGTATTGTACTAGGGTGTTGTATGATAGCTACTCTAGGCGTTGTAAGGTTCCAAAACAGTTGAATCACATCACAAAATGTGAAGTGTTACAAGCAGTTGGATGCTTTTAACACTTAGCAATCTATTGTTACAGTTAGCAGTTGGATGGTTGATAGCTAAGTGTTATTATAAAAGTTAGCAGTTTTGTTACACTTAGCAGTCGTACAGCTGCCATGTTACTTAGTAGTTACCTACTATTTTGCGGTCCTTTGTAAATGATCATTGCCTTTTATGAATACTGGTACTTTAGGTAGCAGGGACACTTAGGGTGCAGACACTTAGGGTGCATGCAGGTGGAAACTTAGGGTGCTAGGACATGTAGGGTGCAAACCACAGGACATGTAGGGTGCAAGGACACATAGGGTGCAACAGCAGGACATTTAGGGTGCCAAACAAACTGGTCTAGATTTGTAAACTGTGAACTATTCTGTCCCCCTCAGAGTGTCCCCCCCTGAGGCTGCCGGCCGGGAGTCTGCCTCTCGTCGGCAGTGATAGTGGATTTAAAAAGATTTGGGATTAATAGTGAACCAAATAATCATACTCCAAGCTCTAATAGAACTAGAAACAATTAAAGGGCTAGGGATACTGTCCCTACGCCGTCAGTCAGCAGTTTTGTTGTGTATACAAAGATGAAATCACCGGCCTCTAGCCCTACCACTGAGTTCATTCCCCATAGCCTTATACGCATAGAGATAAAATCAGGCATGTGATGTCTGTTCAGAGGGGACTCCCTACAGACAGGTGGGCTATAGACCGACTGCATCCTAAGTGTCTTGGTATTTTTACCCTGCAACCTACCTGTCCTTTTTTGTGCACCCTAAGTGTTTGCTACCTAAGTGTCTTTGCACCCTACATGTCTGCACCCTAAGTGTCCTTGCACCCTAAAGTACCTGTTACCCCTTTTACCACCGTGATATCCATGGCCCTCTTGCAATACAAGTATTAGTGCTCTATTTATAATGAGGAAATTTCCCATGTAACAAAAAACGTTAAATGAACATTGATTAACGTTCACTGATGGTAACTTGGACTAACCTTTGTTGAGAAACATTGTCTCAGTGTTGAATTGGGAATTTTAAGAAAATGTTTGTTATTGATGATGGATTAACATTAAATAAATGTACAGAAAATAATATTTTTTCCAGATCAACTTTGGTCAACGTTGATCAATGTTGAGAATGGGAACTCAAAACACTATCAACTCAACTGGGTAAAAAAGACATTGATTTAACATTATTTTATGCTTTCAATATTTCTCACTAGGGGGCAGGAGATTTTGTGGAGTGATTTGGCTGGATGATACGGATAGGTATCTGTCCAATCTATGATAATGATAGTTAATTGTGCCAACCTTATCATCCAGAGTCAACGTCTAGATTTATCTAAGTGAAACAATATCCATACATAAATGAAAATGTTCCCTACATTATGGTCCATGGTGTAGTAGGCACCTTTGTTGGAATGTGTGTAACTCATTCCTTCTGAGTCCTTTATGAATCAATGCACTGCTCCTCTAACACATGAGGTGCAGGGTACATATTTTAGTGGAAGTGTCTGCTTGTGCCTGTACTGTTAGGTGATTCTCAGAAGAATGCAGATAGAACATATCCAACCACACTCTACAGAAAGATTTTCCAAAAGGAGCTGATGTCAGAATGGGTATATTATGTGACAGATTGTGGTACTTTCTCAATAATGAATCTGAATTGGGAGAGGGACGGGGCATCAAGCAAGATATACCACAATAGAGAAGGGTACAGGGATAGAAGGATGCCATGACATACTGATGGTATTCTAGGGTTAAGGTTGACACACAGGGGAAACTAAGGAGAAAAGGAACAGAAATCAGCACACCCATTTGCTTCCCAGGGAAATAAACATTGAAATGGTTTGGTGAAGTAAAACTGTTTGCTTTTCACAGTGCAGCCAAGACGATGGCAAATAAGGAGGACAGCCAAAGAATATAACAGGGTAGAAGATGATACTGATGAGAGAGCATTATATTGAGGTGGTCAGCTATTTAAAGAAGACAAAGGACGAGAGGTAACTTACATCGAAAGTGATGGTCATGCAAATGTAGAAAGGGTGAGATTGCTCATTATAAATCATCTGAAATGTTGTTTTTTTTCAGACAGCTCTAGATTTAAATCCTCATCTGCTTTTGTCAGAAAGCTTCATTTGATGAGGATTTTTTCTTGTTGCTATGCTCCAAATTTTCAACCCTCAGGCTACTGCAAACAAAAGCCATCGTTTCTTAGACTCTTTGAGGCAAGCTTCAACAGCAACCTCAGCAAACAGGTGCATGTCTTTGAACTAATTCTTCTGTAAACGTTGTCTCGTATTTAATGTACAAATACATATGACAATACATATAGAATACGTAATAGCAAATGACTATAAAGGCTACTGGAAGAGCAGCTTGTATTTCTAAATCCAAATGGCATGATGTCTTGTTGAAATGAACAGCAAAGTTCTATCATGTCAACATGTCACATCAAAGTTATCATTTCACATTTTCTTTCTCTTATTTAAGCTTTACAGAAATCAATTATCCTACTAGACCCACTACCTGATAACTAGATATATCAATTACAATAGGGCTGTACATGGGTCCCCTAGTTCTCTCCTTATATATACATAGATGGCGAATCTTTAATATAGGATTAGGCAGGGTGCCATTCTGTTGAACACATGTGTAAGTAGCTCCTATATTCCCTCGATTTCTAGAATAATTATCATATTTATGCTATGAAGTACGATATTCTAGTGTGATGAACACATTATTTCCCAGTCTGCTTAGATTCACACTCGTCTAAAGACTATTGAAAGCATAGGGGTGTACAGTATACTACTACTGACAACGAACATAGAGTCCTGTGTTTACATCCAGTCCAACATCTCAGAAATACTTACAATCAGAGACATGAAGACCTTTAGATCTCTGCCACAATGCAATGCTGTCCTTTAAGTGTAGTGCTTGATACACAATTAGATCTATATTTGTATTGAAGGCATTACCAAACAAATATCTTGGAATTATCGCAGTAAAATGAGAAAAATAAGCAAAGGGCCTGGGTATTGACCATGGCATACACACACCCTTGAGTGAAAGGGGGGTGGCATCCACCGGTCGATTTTCATAGGTGAACTTCTGGCCCTGGAGGGGGTCTGAGAACAAACATTGGAGTATCTCAAAGATATTTTTTGTACACAGTGTATAGGTACTGGGGTCCCCCCTCACGAAATATTATTAATTAGATATGAAAACCATTGCTATGGCAACATCTGGATCATTATATACTCTGGAAATGATGTCCTTGCGAGTGACATAAGGGTGTTTATTTTTCCCTCCAGGCCTCCTTGCCTTTTAGGAATATGCTTTTCGTCCATGTTTAGATCATTTTTTCTTGTACAAGTGGATGTCAACCTTAGCTTTAATGAGTTGAATCTAGCTTTTCTGGTAGTTTGCCTTTGCCATGGGTAATTTTCTTGTGGGGCTTAGACTGGATTTTAAGTGGATTTCAACTCATAAAATATTCATTGCTTGCTGTTCAGCATAAAAGGGGCATAGAGTTAGATAGATACTATCAAATATGTGGAAGACAATGCCCATGACATGTACTTTCATGGGGTATACAGATTTACTGGAAGAACTATCTGTGTGTACCTGTAAACTTGCATTCAAAATCCTTTGTTATTATTAATCTGTCACTCGCCTGGACATTTTCCTGATCAGACATAAATATTTCCTTACCCCTCTGCTGCAGAGCATGGCATTAAATGGAAGCAAATCTTCATTGGGGGGGGGGGCTAGTGAGGGCCCCATCGTGGCGACCTAGAATTGTTGGCTCAAATCAGTTTTTTTTTTTGAGTTTTGAACAAGTTTATTGGCCAAAAATATCATAGCATATTGCTGCTTTCATAATTATCAGCAAAAGTCAACAACAAAATAGACATTTAATATGGTTAACATTTGGTGTACCACAAGTGGTTTCCATGAACAATCGTAATGAATCAGAAGCAACGTGCGACACCCCTGATACATAAATACAAAGACCTTGTATAGAAAGGTAATAAGTAGACTATATTTTTAGTCAATTTATCATCTGGCTTTAGGCTCAGGCCCCCATCTTTTCTATCCTAGCACTATATTATTCAAATTTGAGATGCAAAGTATTTTCCATTTTGTTAGGAGTTCTTGGCAAATTTCGGGGGGCCCAGACATACTTGGGCCCCACCTCCTTTGTGATTGGGGGGCCCAGGCCCTTCTGCCCCCCCCTTTTCCTACGCCCCTGTTAAACAAATGCCCTATACACTGAATAATTAGTGAGGGGTAAATAACTAATATAGTTAGAACAGTCAAACGTTTTGGTTATACACAAAGGGGGACGAGGTTTGATATCTGTGAGTCTGGACGAGAAATGAAAACAGAATCGCTATAAATGTTTATCAAAAGTATGCATGATTTACTATATGAGAAAGACATCTGACATAAATATAAAGGTAATTTCAGTGATTCACAGGTCAAGATCGTCCAGACCGGTGATTCTTATGGATATATGATGGTAATTTATATAAGAAATTAAGCTCCAAACATGGCATGCCATTTAAATGTCACTCGGCCGGACATGTCACTATAGGAGAGACATTTTAGGCCTTCCCTTCCTACTATGCCAAACAATGAGCAAGATTCTTACTTCTTATACACTGAGTACTTAGGCATATGTGGGGGGTATATAACTGTCATAGTTAGAATAGTTGGATATATCAATTATACCCAGGAGGGGTAGCAACATTAGATTTCTGTCCAGACAAGAAATTTGAATCACAATAAATGTTTTATTAAATATATGCATTATTTATGGTAGAAAGAAGACATCTGACATAAACACAAAGGTGATGTCCGTGATCTACAGGTCAAAATGGTCCAGATCTGTGGTTTCTGTGGATATATGATGATAATGTATATAGGAAATCAAGCCCCAAACATGGCATGTCATCCAAAAGTCACTCGACCGGACTTGTCACTAGGGAGGACATTTTTAGGGCTTTTCTTCCTGGTATATCAAACCATGAGCAGGAATCTAACTTCTAATACACTGGGTACTTAGGCATGTGTGAGGGGCAATCTTTGAACATAGTTTGAATAGTTAAATACTTAGACCTTGAACAGGAAGAGAAGAAATCTGTTCTGGGTTTCCAGGCGAGAAAAAGGGACTATTCCCATTATAATTACTTATGCCCACCTCAGGATGAAGTTTACCAAGGAATTTCAGTTTTTTCTTTGGCATACATTAGCACTATCTCTTGACTTAAGATGGAAAATTAAGCCCATCTCCCTCACAGTTTTCTAGGGAGGGGGGTGATACACCAAAAATATCACCAGGACATTTGACTTTACAAAAACTTAAGTTCTCCTAGAAAAGCCAAAAAACGCTCACTGGAAGTCGATTTTTGGACCTGAGTCATTGTCCAACCACGAAACATAAGTAACTATGATGAAATAACATATATCTTGTGTGAATCTTTTAAAAATTCTCAAAGAAATTATGTTTCCTTGGATTTCTTAAGGAGTTTTGGGTAAATTATTGCCTGTTTTGAGGCCCTGGAGGCTAAAATATCGATTTCCCACCATAAAAACCCATATGTGACACGAAGAAATCATCAACCCTGATAACATGAGCAAAAGAATTTAAGGAAAAAAGCCAGAAGTACACTTTCTATGAAAATCGACCCACCACTGCCTGGAGGCAGCAGGGTGAAGCCCGTCACCCTGGAGGGGTATGGGCGGTCTCACTTCAGCTGGGTGCATGCTGACAGTGTGGGGAGAAGCCCAGGGTTGCCTCAATTCGGGAAGGTATTTCTCATTTGTATTTCTGTTGTTTGGCCATTATATATGAAAAAGGGATATGTTTAGTATATTGAAAAAAACTTAATAACAATATCAATTGCTGTTCTTTGTACTCCACCTGGCTCTGAACCCCATTGTTCCTACTGTAGGTTTTTTCCACATTCTACAGTTTGGAGGGATAGGAGGAGGTGAATTAGGTCAGTTGTGGCAGAAGGTTTTGTGAATTGGGACAGCTCTGGGAGGAGGTTTTGTGAAACAGGTCAAACATAGCAGGAGGTTTTATGAATCAGGTAATTTTTTGAAGATCAGAAGAAATTGTTGAGAAAATGCTGTCCCATATGGGATTCATAGCCATGCAACAGACAGTGCTGGGATCCTGAGTCTCATGTGCTAACCATTACACCATGAGTCCTCACCTGATACTTTGGGTGTTAGAACATCTACTGAATGGTGGTATGCTACTACTTTGACTGAGTAACAGATTGCATATAAACAGGGCACTTTGACCAGTCAATGTAGTGTAGTGGTTAAGGCCTGGGACTAGAAATCTAGATCACACAGGTTCAAACTCCTGGTGTCATTTTATTTTTATTTTCAGTTTGCCACTGTTATTTTTGCAACATAAAGAATGCTCCTTGAATGCCAAATAAATAAAAGGGGCTTCAGGGAGGCCCTTTACAGCGACCCCTTTTACATTATATGTGTATTTTCCCTATGCAGCCTTGAACCCACATTCTGTGATTCAAAGTCAACAATGTTAAAATTATACTATTGAGACTGCTGGTGGTTGTAGCCTGGAACACCATACATTTATCCTAGCTTTATATCACAGCCAGTGTAGTAGATTAAAATCCTCTTCTAGGCCTCTACTGTTTATGTCAAAATATATTATATTTATGGTTTTACTGTTACATAAACTTCAGTGGATGGAGTATAAGTCAGAAAACCTCCTTAGAGCTGGAGGTTTTGCCATAAAACCTCCTCGCCTTTGCCTCAGAGGTTTTATGGCAAAACCTCCAGCTCTGCGGAGGTTTTCCATCACATATCCCCCATTGTGGCCATGTAATCTTGGTGTATATATACATCATAGGAATATAGAGGCAGAGGGCACGACGTTATCCCTAAGCTCATGTAGCCAGGGAATTGATACAACAGAGTAGAAGCACACTACAATGTTGTTTTATGTGCCCAAAAGGTCCAAATGGACTGTATTTGCGGCACTTATCCTCAATATCCATGGGCCTGACCATCAACTAACACTAGTTCTGATATTCTAGAACAGATTCTGGATGGGGTTGAAAACATTAAAGAAAACAAGCGCTGATGTCGGCACAAACTCAATCACAGACAAACGTGCATCTATTTCCTCTGCCTTTTCCTGCATACATGCTGCCAGTGCTGAGACTGGTCTAACAGCCTTCTTACAGAACTGTCATCCTCTGTAGGTGTCCCCCTGAGGGAGAAACGTACTGTTTTTAGTATGGGAAAAAGTGGCTTTGCTATTATGAAGTAGTCTAAGTGTACTAGCAAAACAACCCTAGCGGGTGCTATCAATTTGCTAAAATGCCTAAAATTAGACATAATTAATTCAGTAAATATAGCTGTGGTATGGGAGAGTTCAATAGTAAGATATTTAAACTGATCAAAATCATTTATGCCACATGTGGTTTGAGTATGATGTGAGAACATCACCATATCATAATCAAAGTTGATAGGTCGTTGTTCCCCCCAAAATGTTCTGAATAACAGAAGAAATTTTCAATAGAGTATCCGATTGCTGAAAACATAAAGGGATATCACCTGGAGACATAGCCAGTAACTGACTGCAATGTGTCCAAGAGTGCACGGGAGCATGAGGGAGGGTAAATGCCCCTGGTCACAGACCATAGGACAGTGGTCAGTCTATATTGGTCATTGTATTGACCACTTAGTGGTAACATGTCGGGCTGGGTGCTGATAACAAGGGGAATGTCAGAGATGGCCTAGGTAATGAATGGTTCAGAAAGGAAATGAAATGTACCAAAGGCAACGCTAGGGATAGGTGGAGTGGTGATTGAGCCAATAATGCCAATGAAAAAATGTCCCTAGCGGAGGGAAGACAATGCTTTTTGGCTAGGTGTATAATACACTACTATATAAACTTCATTGTTTGATGTAAATGCATTATTTTGCCCAATAAAATACTGAAAACAAACATGGTTGGTTTCTGCTCAAGAAATTGTTATCATAGAATGATGAATTCTCATTTTAGGACAGACAATTAGATTCAACTGAATGTAAAACTCAATTCCCAGTCTACATTCTTTGATATTTATAAATACCTCCTCCAAATTTTCTTTGAAGTTGAAGGTGCATCTTATTCAAAGTCATGGTGTAAGCTTTACACACAAAATATCCCGGTACTTAGCATTATAAGAAATTTAATACTAACACATGTACCATCCATCCACATCACTCTTTTATGGTACTTTTGTAGACATTTTGTTCTTTTACAATTAAATGTGACAAAACCTGGGAAAGCATAACATTAGGGGAAAATCCCTTTTTTCAAATTCATGTCTTCAGCTACATTTTGGTACATTACATGATAACATATTCCAATTAGCTACAGAAATATAAGATCTGAAATATAGGATGTCAGGAACATGCAGAAATTAAGGATGACCCTTAACTCAATTTTGTATTGAAATATCATGGCATATTTAATAAAAAATGCCATTATTGGAAAAAATAACAATTCTAAAACATAATCATCCATAATTTTGGCTCTAGAAGGGATAATTCAATTCCGTTTTCAGTTATGAAAACCTTATGGACAGGTCAATAAGATAGGGTAACTTTTTATTCGAAAAAGACTAAATTATGGTTTCCATGGCAACCGAATGTCAACAAATGTGCTTAATTTAGGGAAAACATTCCTTTTTGGATTCTAAATAAAGTCATTTTAGAATTAAAATAGAGTTATGGCTATAGCATAATCTGATTGTTCAGAAAAAGTTCCCCTAGACTTGTTTTCACTCAATTCTTTACTCTTTTGGTCATATTTCCTTAAATATTGTATTTAGAGCATTTCTAGGTATTTCCCTTAAGGTTATGATTTGCCCTGTTTCGTCACAAATATAGATACTTCTTTTTCACTGTTTGCAAAAATGGCAGGATTTCAAGGCTGCACCCAGTCGCTTCTGATTGAATTGGATAAAAAGAGTCACATCCACCTCTAATAACAGCCCAAGTGATCAGCAGCGCAGAAAACAACCAGCACTAAATTTGCTTAAAGAGATATCAGGGTCAGCATTAAAACCCATTTGGTTCATTTATAATGCAGGTCGATACCAAAGAAAAATATTACAAATGAATAAATAGAAAAAAACAAAAATAAGATTTTATCAGATTAAATGGCCTTTTGATTTGCAAGAGGACCAGATTTTATCCATAGAAAAACATGCCCAGTAACATTAGCCTTGGGTTTTTCCACATAAATAATAAAATGCTCATCACTCAAACACAAATAAGTCATTATGCAATGCACCCACACACCAGTATGCCCTTCCATGTGTTGGAAGGGCCTGGATCCCTGAGTCCCCTATGCTATAAACCAACCCTATCCCTCAAAATAATCAATATTGTTATTTAGGGACCAGTTAAGGTCTTGATGTGTCAAAAGATCTCCATGCCTCACCGATGTTTGATATAGAGCACATGAACATGTGGATTCACCAGGTCACAAATATGCTATCACAGTAGATTCATATAGAATATTCTTTTTAAAATATGACCAGAATATATTATGGAGATAAGTAAAATTGATGTTATCACTAAACACTGAAAATGTGTTTCTATAATTTAACAGATGTGGATTCTCTTTTAGAAAGTCTGATATAGAAGTCGAATATTAAGCGTTTAATGTATGTTATGGGTACGCACGAGTGGATTATTAACCCATAAACCCACGAGTGCGTACCCATAACATGCATTAAAGCGTTTATCGAACATATTTCTCCATTTTGTATTAATTTCTTACCTTATAACCCAAGAATTAATCCAGGAGAAGACATTTTGTAAGTGCATCCTATCCGCACGGTTTGCCAAGCCAGCGTAGCCATTGTTTTTACTCCACCCGTCAAACCCTCGTATTTCCAACGAATTTTCGGGTATAATCCAAGGATGTCAAGCCCTGTTATTCTAACACTGCCAAATATACGATCTCTAGTTGGTGTTCGCCTTCATTTTGTCTCCATTTTCTTCAAAATAAATAAGAATCCATTGATTTTCCATACCGATCCAACGCACACGGCCCGGTACACGGCCATTGCTTCTTGTTGACAGAGCGGGTAGGTGCCCGGATGTAAAAACTAGGTCAGCCACGCGTCGAGCAAGGAATGGCCGGACGGGGCGGGTCCCGACTCGTATCGATGTGGAAAATCAATGGATTCTTATTTATTTCGAAGAAAATGGAGGAATTTGGCATGGCATGTTCATCTAGGATATCTAAGGATGGTTCTGTGTTAATAACTCCACCAGGCTCCATATATTCTAGGCTATCGAGGTGTGTAAACTTCAGGTATGTCGGAAAACTTTTTCAAATCCTCCATGTGCAGTGGTTTCTAGCACCGGTCGGCTTGGTATAGTGGACAGCGAGCTCGCCTCCTGCCCCAGCGGCCGGGGATCGATTCCCCGTTGAACCTAAACGGTTTTAACAGGAAATGTATGCAGGAGTTGACTTTGTATATTCCTCCAATTTATTAACATGTCCAGATTGAAACCAGCAGCTTCTTGAAGACGAAGAAAAGGTCTGAGAGTGCGTTATAGCTATATAACGCACGGGGGTTATGACCAAAAAGGCACTGTTGGGGCCCAGATAGTTAGATAAGTATAACTAATACCACTGGATTCCTCATAATAAATTGATTTCAGTCATATTTTGGTATATTATTCTGTGCTCTGCCCATATATTGCCCCTGGTGGCCAAAACCACTACTAAAATCCCACATGTAGGCTGTTTCCTGCTGAGGGCCATCTTTGTCTTAAAGGCCCCATGCCCCTATATAATATCATATCTGGATGACTAGGATGAATACAGAGTATTGGAAATCTGATAACCTTCTAAGCCATGGCGTCTTTGTCCTATTAGGAGGCTCGAAAGGGCTCTGGGAACTGTGTGTCAACTGCCTTATATCAATAGTCAGGGTCAGTTTTCAGAAATTCAAACTTGCTAAAGCTTTTAAGTAGAACTGTTTCTTAGAGATGGACTAGGTGTAATGCATTGTTGCTGTTGTTTCTTTCAGGCTGGTTCCGATTAGTTCAGGCTTTCACCACTTTGGGACTCATCTTCTGTCTGATGACGTCATCGCTGGCTGTGTGCCAAATTGCCATGCCCCATTGTAAGGACAAATATCTAGCCACAGGAGGTGCAGCAATTATACTACTATTAGGAGGTAGGTTTGAAATGTCAGACAAATTAATATATGGTCTAATCAATCTTTAATGTGGATTTACTATCCGCTATCAACCACTCACCTTGAGAATATATATAAATATATATATATATATATATATATATATATATATATATATATATATATATATATATATATATATATATATGTTGATAGGAGTGACTCTGTCGGTGCCGTGAGAAAGAGTAATAACTCTTTGTCTCACCAGAAACCGTGCCTAGACTGTCACAACTGTTAAAGTGGTATTGTCAGCCTGATATACCAAGACTGATATGCAATGAGTTTCACCCTTGTTATTCTATCATAACCCATTCATTTGGTGAGAAGAAAGTGATGATGATTTTAGAAAGGAACCTGAATAGCTAATGCCCCTCTCAGATAATTTATGTTCGCTTGTGTGATGTAGTCAGTGACTTTATACCAACTCTGTATCTTCTCTCCTCCAGAGACCTTTGCTGCAGTGGCTGTCAGTGTCTTTGGGGCCAGGCTCCACCATGATGAGGACCTTACAGAGGTGACCCTTCACACCTCCTGGTCCTTCTACATCGCCGTCCTCTCTATTGTGGCTGGAGTGTTAGGTGTTGTTTTCCTCTTCTGGGACACCCGACTGGCACAGCTTGACAAGACTGCCTACTTTGATATTGACCAGGAGGATGCTGAAGAGGAGCAACTAAGGCTTAGTTAGCATGAGTTACTCAAGTATTGGCCAGGAAAAAAAATCAGACTAGCATATTTGAATTATGGATTCACTGAGGTTAAACTATACACTTGGAAACATGGTGGGGCATCAGGTGGACTATCATAATGGTACTCTGTGTATTGTATATACGCTGTGTGATGGTGAAAAGGTGTTTGGCAGATATAACTTTTAATTGGAATCAATATGCCCTTGTAGGGGGTGGACTTCAATGTGTATACAAAAGACACAAAAGACAATGATCCCACAGTCGACCCCTAACCTTGAGACGACAGGCCATGGAGGTCACATACACTGCCAGTAAATGCTCCCTTAAAGTTACTATTTTGTGTTAAGTGTTTGCACACAAGTGTCTTTTCTTTCCATAGAAATAGAGTGTGCTAAGGATTTTAATATCCTAACGATTTACTTATTGAAGAAGTTGGCACTATGGATTCCGGACAGGCTACACTTGAAGGTTCACCATCTTCATGACTGGAAACTCAACTGGATGAACTGATGCGCTCCAACATTAATTAGTTGTAAGAGAATAGTGCCTCAAAAAGCAATGGATGTGTACATAGTCTAATCCGTAGGTTCGTCTTTATCTGTAACTATTCAACTTTAACTTTTCACATAGTTGTATTAGAATAATGATTGTGAGCCATTGCATAGGAGTTAATATTCCAAATCATATTGTGCAGATTATACCTTTGTATTTACATATTTATAACATCGATATGTCTGAAATACAAACTATAAACCCATCTCTCCCTTTTTACACATACATGTAAAGGATTATAGGTATTTGTGGATAACATTTCCTGTATTTACTGAAACCTGCAGGTTCAGAGACCAAAGCTCAGCAACAAGGTATTTTATTATCACATTTCATCTTGAACGGTAGTGATTTGTGATTTAAGGAGGTATACAATCTAAAAGTGCTGAAGTCTTTAGATCATGATTATAGCATACATCTCGAGTAGCACTACTACATTATTGACATTATAATAGATAGCCTAATGATTATGTCTCGACATGCCTGTGTCAGAGCCAGTAATTCAGACTGCATTCTTCTTTGGAGGTGCTATGTTTAATTTCTTTTCTAAACGTCCTAACATACAAATATAAAGATTAATGTCTAACCACCTCAAAGCTATGGATTTATGACTCTCATTTTAGCAAAAATCATGTCCCTATGCCCTATGCTATATCATTGTATAATAATGATTAGACTGATTCTACAGGCTATACATATAGATCACATTGACCGTCCCTAGAGTATCATATCTCGACATAGAGATCTGGAGAATATTTCTTAATACTTTGAAATATCCTTCTTAAGAAATGCCCTCCAGATGATGTCACAGCTTGGACCTTTTAACTTTATCATAATATAACCTTTGTCAACATGGTAGACAAAAGTATTCATATTGTTATGGCTGTAATGCCTATGGTAGATTAGCCTTGGCTTATCATCTTATCACATAGCTGTTCCAATTACACACCTACTGTATGTCTCACCTGTCAAACACCTGGCATGTTGAGAGCACATGCCAGATTAACTTTTAAAAAGTATCCGGAGGCCTTTCTGTCAAGTTGTTATGACTGCATACAGCCAGAACAATTTGAAACCCTCAAAATTTGAGTCAGAGATCTTAGGTAATGCCCTATGACAGGTTTGTTTGATCACAACTTAAGTTGTTGTTACATAGGGATTAGTAGAGCAGTCACACTGCTGCAAGGATGATTGACATCAAATTTATGGTTGTTATGATGTCAATATAATGAGAGTTCCCTCTTCAATTTGAAAAAGAACGATCGTAGCATGTAAGAAAATAGCATCCTGATCCTTACCTATATATAACTCTATAGTGATGGTGGGTGCTGCATCATCTTCAGTAAATTTGGATTGTAAAGTTTTCCCCAAGGATTTACTGAGATCCGTTCCATTGGCACCTAATGAATTGAATGCCTAATTTATAGAATCTCTGGATTGAGTACACATTAGAACAGGAAGTCTATGTTACAGACTTCAAATCTCGGAGACGCCTATTATTGACTCCAGTCACTCTTGATGAATCTAGGAGAGGGTTAGAATGGTTGACGTACTCCAATAGTAGTGGATGACATAGCATTGGATCTCCAATGCTGTTGGAACTGCTCACCTAAACCACAGCTTGAATGTAAGCATAGGAGAACCATGCAGATTTAACATATCTTTGTGTCAACTATCATATAATGGCTACGATAAGTGATCATTGTTTGTATAAATCACAGATACCAAGACACAATATACGGTTGCTATGATTTAAACTTGATTTTCATAATCTTTGTATTGATGCAAAAGGATTAAAATTATTTGGTATAAAAGTTCTATTAGATATCTAACAACTATTTGAAGCATAAATGTAGAAGTCTTGTAAAATAGCAAATAAAGTTATTTGTATGGAAACCATAATTATTGACATTTATTCTTTGACAAACAACTGTTTTTTTTTGTATTGAGATTGACAAGTCTATGCTTTGATGCATGTAAAAAGGTTTTGCCAGGGTAGTCAGTTACAGA
The DNA here is from genome assembly GCA_949317995.1 of Acholoe squamosa. Classification (NCBI taxonomy): domain Eukaryota; kingdom Metazoa; phylum Annelida; class Polychaeta; order Phyllodocida; family Polynoidae; genus Acholoe; species Acholoe squamosa. The sequence continues at coordinate 17,623,628 of OX439051.1, forward strand.
TTAGTCTAGAGGATTTTGTCCTGAATGAAACCAGAAAGAGAGGAGATGAATGCACCATCAGTGCACCATCACTTCCCGTTGCATTAAACCGCCTACCCCTATCTATCTCCTTGATTAGATCCAGATCTATGCCTTACCAATCTTGGGGAACGCAATCTATTAATCCATAATACTAAAAGAAAATTCATGCATATATATATATATATATATATATATATATATATATATATATATATATATATATATATATATATATATATATATGGGTGCCATTGATTGTCTATCACCTGATACCAACCAATAATTTTCTGTCTCTGTCCCTGTCTGTCTCTCTGTCTCTGTTTCTGACTCTATTTTTATCTCTCTGTCTCTGTCTGTCTGTCTCTATCTCTCTCTCTCTCTCTCTCACTCTCTCTGTCTCTCTGTCTCTCTGTCTCTGTCTGTCTCTGTCTGTGTCCCTCTCTCTCTCTCTCTCTCTCTCTCTCTCTCTCTCTTTCTCTGCATTCCCTTTCTCAGATTTTATTTGAATCCAGTGCTCAGCCTATTAACTATCATGGTTGCAAGTGATGCCAGTAATTACAATCAAATTAATTCAACTATCTGAGAATGCTTTGGTACATGTTAAATGATGACCAATAATGGACACTTATTATCGACCCTGCTTCCAATATCACTCAAGTACACCAAAGAAATCTCGCAGTTATGTACAACACGTTGGATCTTGCAGTCAAGCCCACTTGGTTGGTTGATTCTATTGACTCTAATACATAACTCAAACACACACATCTCACTCCTACCTCTTGGTGAATGCCTTGTTGCTGTTCCATTGGCAATTAATTTCAACAACCCACCGGTTAAATAAGATGTATTTTGCTGATGCCCAGTGCTAAAGTTCATTACTATGTATGCCAATATATTCTTGACTAAAGAGAAGGCTCTGGTGCCCAATACATAATTACTGAATTGAAGCTTAGTTATACTCTCTACTTAAAGTCACTGCATCTTTGCTAAGGAATGTATTTATATCAGCATAAACTTTCCATAGGCCAATTAATACATGTGTACCTGGCTTGTTCTTACCAATGTGATGCAAATAGGTCTGGGGAGGCTTTTCACCATTTCTGACTGAGGTTTCTGACCAAGGTTTCTGATCGAGGTTTCAGACCAAGGTTTCTGACCAAGGTTTCTGACCAGGAAAAAGATATGGCCAATTGTGCCATAAATCTAAGGGGTGGGAAGAAATTTGTCAATCAAAAATATAGTCAGGATATGATCAATCCTATATTTACTGAAAAAAAACTATATCTTTCTGTGATGGAATTCAAACTACAGGTCAATAAATGTTTTTGTAACTGCCAGTCAGAAACCTCCCCGGTCAGAAACCTCCATCAGGTCAGAGAACTTCTAGAAGAAGTGGCTTTCTCTTAGAACAGAGAAGAGAGGGCAAATAAGTAAGGAAAAGCAGTAGGGATAGAAAGATGTCCATCTAAGGAAAAGGGAAGAGAGGCTGAAAAACAAAAAAGGTTGCACTCTAACGCTGTATTCTTCATCAAGAGATTGATCAGAAACCTCCCCAGTCAGAAACCTCCCTGGTCAGAAACCTTCATCATGTGAAGGTTTCGGAAAGAGATAGCCAATTGTGCCATAAATATAAGGGGTGGCAATAAATTTGTCAATCTAAAATAGAGCCAGGATAGGATCGATCCTATGTGGACTAAAAAACTATGCCTTTCTGTGATGGAATTCAAACTAGAGGTCAAAAGGTGTTTTTAAAGCTACCAGTCAGAAACGTCTTTGGGAGAGGAGGAAGTCAAGAAAATGTTCCTTCTCGTTTCATTTCTGAGACTGGAAAGGAACAAAAAGCACAGGGAAGGGAAGAAAAAAGATTGACCCACGTCCTCTGAGTGCAAACCAGTGAATGGGGGAACAGGAGAGGCCAATAAAAGCATGATGGAGACAGGTCAGAAACCTCAAAACTGAAATGAAGGAGAAAAAGGGGGAATAAGAGAGAAAGGAGGGGTGGGGGAAGGTCTGTAAAATGGAAGACACATATAAGCAGAAATCTTCTCTCACCGATAGGTGAAGAAAAAAAAAGTGCAAGGGTATTCTTGAAGGATGGTTAGGAGAGGAGAGACCTGTTTCAGATAAAAGGGTGGAAAGAGAGGAAGCCCTGTGCAACAAGTTATACACTGACCCCCTGATGAGAGACAGGATAAGTTCCCCTGGACCATAAGGAAAGTGGGGGAAGTGAAAAAAACAGTACCTTTCTGTGACCAATTTCAAACTGGAGGCTAACCTAACTATCTGTAACTTTCGGTCAGAAACCTTGTTCAAAAACCTTGGTCAGAAACCTCGGTCAGAAACCTCCCTGAACGTATTTGCATCAAACTGGTGAGCATCAAACAGAGTCACCTTTGTGTGTGATGTAATTTAGTTTCCTTGCTTACTGTATTGGCCATATGCAATGGCACAAACACTGTCTTCAAAGGTTCAATACACTTAGCGGGAAGGCTCAGCCGGTGAAAATGGGTCTGTGTAAGGTAGCTTGACCTATCTAATTACTATAGATATATCATCCTCTGCTACTCACCATGCCATCTGACTGTTATTATCTGTCTGGTATATATATATATATATATATATATATATATATATATATATATATATATATATATATATATGTCCAAATATCTTGTGAACTACTCTTTGTAATGCTCTAGAAATTCCCTGGCCATGCTCTAAAAAGCTGTACCGCCTTACAACTAAAACAGCTTTAGTTATTTTTGTTCTGTACTTTGGTATCAATGTGTTAATTGGTGCTATGTTGGGGCCTCTCAGCATCTAGGCCTATATTAGAAATTCTCTTATGGTCATAAGTATTTATCAAGTTACTAATGAGGATTAGTCCCTGTATCTCTATTGGTCTATGCTCAAACAACTAATATAATACACCTGTATTCCAGAGGGCCAAATCTGCAGGCCAAATCTGCAAGCTAATTAGATAGCAGATACATTCTGCAGTGGATGGGTTGTTGTCACGGTTTTGACTAGGCTGCATCTTAGTTTATTTCACATTGAACATGATGACACTTTATGTGGTATACAGGATCCCCATTTAGCACACTCCCATGTGATAACCTTCATCCATCACATACCATACATCCTCAGATGCACCTGATAGATTCTACCTGAATAAGAGTGCATATTATAGACAATGATTTTATCCTATAGAACAGACTTAAGCTGCCCAACAAAATAAGACCCAGGTGCCCCCTATAGCAATGTCATCAACTCAGAGTGTGTCTTATACATGGGATGCACCTTATACCTGACTATTTCCATTAGGTTGTGAAGAATTAAATGCCCCACCGGGTAGGAAATATCATATACCATTTTATTATTCCATAAATTCTAACATATTATTGTATTAATCAAAGAATATATAAGAAATTAATACATAGGTTGGTTCTAAGAGCTATAAGAGCGCTCAAACTTTGTATAAGAGCGTTCATGCTCCACTGCACACCAGCCAGATCAGTTATACATAGGTTACAACATCACAACATCTGTGGGCACCACAGACGCCGTCATGAGTGTCTCAGCACCCAAAACACTGAACAATAGGTTACATAAGCACGACGCCATAACCTTCCGGTCGCTCCTGAGCAACCTAGGTCAAATATCAAAGCATTTATGGAAAGCCCATAATTAGACGGTCAAAATGAGCCCAAGCTCAAGGCGGAACTCCTATTATTAAGGAAGTTACACCATGAAGACGGGACACAGCGGCGTCCATGGGGGTCCTTTGTGCACCCAGTGACAAATGAAGGACTCCCCTCAAACAATTGCAGAGTTAGGCAGATGCCACTGGCTCCAGTCAGTCTGAGGTGCAATGCCAGGATTTGGTTCAAATAGCCTGGCTGCACCTCCTAGAAGGCAGAATCTCCAGAACCGCTCCAGAGGTAACATCTCCAGTCACCTCCTGCTACCTGCTATACCACTGCACTATGGTGAAACTATGCTAGACAGGCATAGGTTTTCATCATTAGTGACCAGAGGGTATCTTCCTCAAGACAGCCACCAGAGGGTAAAGTTATTCATTATTACATTATTCCTCTAAGCAGCAGGTCAGGAGCTAGGTGTGGGAACCCACCTAGAACTATGCTGGACATTGTATTATTATTACCTCACAGGTGGAGTGGAACAGAACATTATACTTTATAAGCTATTGTATATTTACTGTATGGGGAAATTACCTGCATATTAACAACTGTGTGATTGATATTTCTTACATGTTGCCTAAAGCTGAATAAACCAGTGATAACTGGAAATAACACTATTTTCTATGAGCTTGATGATCTTACACTCTATATACCACTAGTCATATGATATTTTTCATATGACAACTTGATCATGCATAATTACTAGTATGACAAAGTGGTGGAGAACATCCTACTAAGATCCCAAATTACCCAAAGCTCTCATAAAAAAAAATTAAGCTGGCAACATTACTAAAAACAATCATACACACAGTAAACCCCACTCCACCCACCCAGTGACCTTGACACCATGTTCAGAAAGGTCACCAGTGAGATCTCCCACATACCAGTGAGATCTCCCACATACCAGTGAGATCTCCCACACATCAATGAGATCTCCCACACATTAATGAGATCTCCCACACATCAGTGAGATCTCCCACACATCAATGAGATCTCCCACACGACAGTGAGATCTCCCACATATCAGTGAGATCTCCCACACATCAATGAGATCTCCCACACGACAGTGAGATCTCCCACACATCAGTGAGGTCTCCCACACGTCAGTGAGGTCTCCCACACGTCAGTGAGGTCTCCCACACGTCAGTGAGGTCTCCCACACGTCAGTGAGGTCTCCCACACGTCAGTGAGGTCTCCCACACGTCAGTGAGGTCTCCCACACGTCAGTGAGGTCTCACACACGTCAGTGAGGTCTCCCACACGTCAGTGAGGTCTCCCACACATCAGTGAGGTCTCCCCACACGTCAGTGAGGTCTCCACACACACATCAAGGTCTTATCAGTCAAGCTGGCAGAACAACACACAAAGACCTTACGTAGTCAGAAGAGGTCTCCCTCCCACCTAGATCTAGGAGACCCACAGGGGGCAACTCAGCCTCCAATACAACAGACCCACACTCAGTAGACCCCACACCACCCACCCTGTCTACTCAGGGAACAACCAGTTCTCAGGGATCCAAAATTCCCCAGGGATCTCTACAGAACGCTCAACTCACGCTATCTACCTCAGGGGAGGAAGGATCTGCCTCAGGGGGTGGATCCACACCCTCATCTAGATCTTCCACCCCAGCTCCAGCCTTTGACAGCCACTCCTCCTTTGACAGACACTTCTCCCACACCCTCCATCATGGACACCGACGAAGGCCCCCAACCTAATCAGACAGCTGAGAAGATAAGGGCCTATGAGAAGGCCATCCAAGATGCAGTTACTGCCCTAGAGGCCAACAAGTTCCAACAGGAAGAGAGGGAGAGGATCCTCAACCAACAATTGGCAGAGAGAAATGCGGCAATAGACACCCAGCAGAAGGCCATGGAAAACCAGCAGAAGGCCATGGAAGACCAGCGGAAGTCCCTAGAGAGACAACAACAAAAGATAGCAGATCTCATGAAGATGGTATCATCCCAAACCCCACAGCCTCCCACACCAGCCACCACACCTGTTGTCACACCATCTGCCTCTGGATCCAAGGATTACATCATAATCTCCATGGTGTCCAACATGACCAAACTCATAGACAGAAAACAACAGGACGACAGAAAGATCAGCCTACATGAGGTAACAAAACCCAAAACTTTTTCACCCCCATCACCACTCATGTCAACAGCATTATTCATTGATCACAAATTCCCAGAATATCTGAAGGATAAGTACAAAGTAACAGACAGTGACACCATGGTTACATATTTACCCAAGTACCTTGAAGGACAAGCACTAGCTTGTTTTGAATCCTTCAGGGAGAGTGCCACACCTGATATGTTGACATGGACCAATGTAGTGTATAAATTAAAAGAGTATTTTGCTACTCAAGACAATATCATCTCCAGGACTGCACTCCGTGCACAAAAGATAGATGAACCTGTCCTAGACTATGCATGCCATCTCAGGAAAGTGTGTAATGCCCAACGCCAAAGCGATGAAATCTTAAGCAAAGCATTTACCCAAGGCATGAGGCCCTGGATCTCTGTAGCTCTTGAAAACAAGAAAATAGACTCTTTTGACCAAGCCCTAGACCTAGCCTTGGAGGTTGAGACCCAAGAACGATCTAGGAGAACATTATATGCAGAGTCTAACCCACAGCCTACTAAGAAAAAGGTCCAGGAAATCAGCACTAGTGCAGATGAAGATGTTAACCTAATGTCTAGTGCCCATGTAAGGCAACAGGAAGCTAAGGTTACATCAAAAGACCCTACCGGTAGATATAGAGGAAATAACTATGACCCCAACTACCAATCCAATAGAGGTAGAGGTAGGGGGGGCAACAGCAACAACCGGGGGGGGGGGGGTCACAACAGTAGGAAAGACAACAGCTCTTCCAACTCCAACAATGGTAACTCTTCATACAGTGATAGGAGAGACAGAACCCCAAGTAATGGCAGATCCTATAATAATCAGGGATCCAACAGTAGGAGCCATAGTCCACATAGGAACTACAACTCTGGATCCTACAACAACAATGGTTCCTACAACAGCAGCCAGGGTTCAAACAACTCTGGATCCTATAATAATTAAGGATCCAACAGTAGGAGCCACAGTCCACATAGGAACTACAACAGTGGATCCTACAACAACAATGGTTCCTACAACAACCAGGGTTCCAACAACTCTGGATCCTATAGTCAAGGATCCAACGGTAGAAGCCACAGTCCACATAGGAACTACAACAGTGGATCCTACAACAACAACAACGGTGCCTACAACAATCAGGGATCCAACAACTCCGGATCCTACAGCAAGCAGGGTTCTAATAACTCTGGACAATACAGCAACTCTGGTCATTATAACCAGGGTTTCAACCCACATCAGGAGGATCACAAACCTAACACAAGAGGTTACCAGGGGAACCAACACAGTAACCCCCAAACAATACCTCAAGTGATGGATCAACTCTCCAAGCTCCTGGTCGCAAGCATCGCAACCACCCCACAGAACCAGGAAAACTAGGATGTCACAGTGCCGATGGGCCAGTGCACTGTGACACCCCAAATACAAACAATCAATCAGGATTAACAAAGATCCAACCAGAGACAATTGCTAGTGCCAATATACCATCTAACAGACAGAGACGTCCATCAATGATACACATCACCCCACCAGATTCATCATCAAAGGATACAGGTGAGAGTGCCAAGCTTTCTATTGTACTTCTTCAAAATGGCTGTATCAATGCAAATCTATATGATGTTTCAGATGTACAATGTTTGGCTGATACAGGTGCTACTATCACCTGTGTCAGACAATCATTCCTCATGGACCTCCAAAAGAGATTCCATATCCAACTGAGGAAATCTAAAATCAACATCCATTTGGCAGATGGATCGGTGTGTCATGTTAGACATTCAGCTATGCTGAACTTTAGAATCCAAGGTGTCAGATTCCAATACCAATTTGCTGTAATACCCAACCTCACACAGCCTGTTGTTCTCGGCACAGATTTCTTAAGCACTACAAAATCTCAAATTGAATTTAATGTTGATCCTGAACAAATTCTCAAACCCATTAGGGCAGTGAGGGATTTTACCATCCCTCCATTCTCTGAACTTGCAGTATTGGGTAAAATCACTTCTACTCAATCACTGCAAGGGAAAACTGGAGTAGAAGATAACCTCCAAAGAAATAACAATGCCCCATATCTAGTTCAAAGGGCAGCAGTAACCCCCAGGGAAAATAACAAACATCCCCTAGTTTTACTCAACACCAGCAGGCGCCCACATAAAATCAAAAAGGGTGCCATCATAGCTCTATTTCAGGAAGTCAAGGAATCTGATTTAGAAAAACCTCAACAGGTGTCAGACACTACCCCACACGCTGATCAATCCATCTCAGCCATACAGCCTGAGGATGTAACTCAATTCAGCGACACAGACTCAGACTGTGAGTCCACATATGCTGACCCTGAACCCAACTCAATCAGACTCTCTGAAATAGCTGCTATACATAGTGAGGCACATGACCTCGAGCCAGGATTGGAAGAGAATGTTCCACCAAAATCTGTGCTCACATCCAGAGATCAGCATGATAGATTAGGATCACTGCTGACCAAGTATGATGATATATTTGTAGGAAAAGATGGAGACATTGGTGCTACACACCTGTATACCCACTCAATACATGTAAAACCTGAGGCAGTACCATGTCATTTCCTACCATATAGACAAACACCAGAAAAACAGGCCGCAATAGGGGAAGAATGTGAAAGGCTAGTACAACAGGGCATTCTGAGAGAATGTGCTGAGGGCCCCTGGGCTTCCAGATCCTTTTTAGTACAAAAATCATCGGGAGGCCATAGGCTTGTCACAGATTTTCGTTATCTGAACCAAAACACGATAAATCAAGCCTTATCTACACCCCGAGCCGATGACACTCTAGACATGATAGGGTCACTCAGACCAAGAGTATTCAGTAAGCTAGATGCCCAATAGGGATTTTTTCAAATTCCTATAAGACAGGAGGACCAGCATAAAACCGCATTCATAGCAAACGACAAAAAATATGTCTACGAAAGGATGCCGATGGGTTTAGCAACCGCACCTGCAGGATTCTGCCATCTAGTCACATTAATTCTGAACAAACTCAAATACAAATGTGCCCTACCATACCTAGATGACATATTAGTGTTATCACCATCAATCGAACAACACTTCCATGACCTGGAAGATGTGTTCAACAGCTTAAGAGTTGGTAAACTCAAACTGAAGAAATCAAAATGTGAATACTTCATAGACAGAATAGACTTCTTGGGAATGAGAGTCACACCCATGGGACTGCAACCATCTCCCACAAAGGTGGAATCAATCAAAACCTTCCCAACACCAAAATCAGTCAAAAATGTCAGGCCTATGCCAATACTTCAAAAAGTTTATCAAAGGTTATGCCCAAATTGCTAGACCATTGTATGATCTACAGACACATCTCAAAGCATTTGTCTGGACAGAGGATGCAGATAATTCTTTCAAAACATTAAAGCATGCCCTCTGTACCAATGCTCTTCTCAGATATCCAAACTATGAGAAGGAGTTCAGTTTGGCAACTGATGCTTCCAATGTGAGTTTAGGAGCTGTACTCTCACAGAGAGATAAAGAAGGAGTGCTCAGACCAGTAGCCTTTGCAGGTAGAACCCTCTCCAAACATGAGAGAAATTACAATACCACAGAGAGAGAACTACTGGGAGTAGTGTATGGAGTATTACACTTCAGACACTATCTAGAGACTAGACACTTCCAATTATACACAGACCATGCAGCCTTAATCCCACTATTAACCAATACAGGACTCACACATAGATGGGCCAGATGGGCTCTAGACATACAGCAATTTTCATTCACCATCCAACACGTGAAAGGTGATGATAACACACCACCAGATGCTATGTCTAGAAGAGAATACCCAGACTCTGGACCCATGACTAACCCTCCACCCCCACCAAGGACAGTTAGAGCAGCCAGTAGAACCAAGTTTGCAAAAGTAACAAAGAAAGTACCATTCAGAAGGGATGATCCACCCAACACCATTGAAAGGCCAGAGACACCCATTAGGGGTATCTTGAAGCAATCTACACACTATGTGTTTTGCCATTGTGAGAGAGAATACTCACAACTCTTTCCAGATAATGACTTCGAGCCTATTGAATTCTCATCACTCAATCAGATGCTGAAGGCAACTCCTAAGGAGCCACCCTTCACCCCACCTGACTCAGATGATGAAGATTCAGAAGACACATTATATGCTATCACTCAAGCAACTTCCAAATCAGTCAGATTCTTTGAACCAATGCAGGGAGAGGAAACATCAAACCATTTGTGTCCTATGACCACACGCTCAAAGACTAGAGAAATGATTCAGGAGGGCACACCAAGACCCCCCACACAATCACAAACTATTCTAAATGAGAAAAAGGTCACAGGAAACAAACCTACCAAAACCCCATCTGCCAGGAAAAATGTCACAAAAGACACTGCATCTACTTAGTCAAAGGACTCTGAGACAAAGAAGAATGACAAGAAGCAAATTGTGCCTTTAAAAAAAAAGGTTGCCACTCCCATCAAGGCAAGAATAGGCCCTCCAAAGGAGGCTACACACCAAAACAAGAGTGACACACCCCAACAAAAGGCACAAGATAGGCCAATAGTGGATGAAAAAGAAAAAGAAAGAGACAGAATAAAACAACATGTGCTAGATATAAATCAATTACTGGATCAGATTCCCGACACATCCATCTCAGGTACAAACCTTGGCTTGGAACAAAGGAAGGACAAGGAACTATTGCCCCTCATACAATATCTTGAGGATGGGACCTTGCCTGCACCAAAAGCACAAGGAAATAGAATCATCAACCAAGGCCAGACATACACCTTGGTAAATGGTACATTAGTCCATATATGCCCCATAAATTGGAGAAAAACCAATACTGTACCACTTCAAATTGTTATACCACAGCAATGGGTAACAAGTACACTACAGTATTTCCATGACTCACCTACTGGTGGCCATCTTGGCTCAAGTAGGATGCTGTCAGCACTCCGACCTAGGGTATATTGGAAGTCTATGCTAGCAGACACAACAAAATATGTTTCCACCTGCCACACATGCCTCACAGCAAAAAGGCAAGTACACTCACACAAAACACCAATGACAGTGAGAGAGTACATGGCTTCACCAATGAAGTTCCTAAACCTCGACGCAGTGGGACCACTTCCCACAACTGCCAGGGGAAACAAACATATACAAGTCTGCATAGATTATGCTACCAGATATGCAACAGCTTGGGCTACTACTTACTTAAAAGCTGAAACAACAGCAGCAGAGTTCTACAAGAATATAATTTGTCATCATGGAACACCAGCCACTCTTCAAACAGACAATGGAACATGTTATACAGGTGCAAAGTTCACAAAGTTAACTAAACACCTCAAGATCAAACATAAATTCTCCTCACCATACAGGCCACAATCAAATGGGCTTGTAGAGAGATTCAATGATAGCATCGGCACAGCGCTCAGAGCATTCTGCTCAAAGCACCAAAACAATTGGGATTCATTTATTAAACCCATAACCTTTGCATTAAATAACACAGAATCCCAAACCACAGGATTCACCCCTTTCTTCCTACTTCATGGAAGAAACCCAGCCACTCCAATGGACTTAGGGCTGGGAATACAGGAAGACATATCCACCATAGCAGACCATGTAGCTAACATGATAACAAATCAAGATACCTCTAGGAGGAAAGCTATAGAAAGGGTCGCCAAGCTACAAAAGGAAAGAAAGGATAGATATGATAAGAAACTTACACCACAGGAAATCAAGGTCACCGACATGGTGTACCTAAACATACCAAGAATCCTGACCAACACAGAGTGTAAGAAGCTTCAACCCCTCTTTATGGGACCATATGTTGTAGTAGATAGACCTTGTTTGACAAGTGCCAAACTCAAAAACTTGGACACCAATCTATTGGTGGCCAGACCAGTGCACATAGACAGACTGAAAAAGGTTGTGGCTGTCAGGAACAATGAATTTGCACACAGGCTTATTCCACATGAAGCCAAATACTACAACAAAATTGTAAGGAACAAAAATGATATCACCCTTACAAGAGAAACCACAGGTATAGGCCCTATCAAGCCTAGGCCTGCACACCACATACTAAGAAAAACATCTAGGTGTGGTGCAGTTTCAAGAAATTAGAAACAGATTGAGATACCTAAAGAACATAAGATTTTCAAAATTTATTACAAATTCTCTTCATCCACACATAGGCATGTGTGACTGATAATGAATTACTTATATATATATATATATATAAAGCCAATCAAATTTGTAAACATATCAGTAGGTTATTGCCACTGAATGGTCAAAGACTGGGACCCTCCAAGTAAAGCAGACATGAAGTCTAAGAAGAGTAAGGGTAACACAATGGAGTGTCTAAAGCCTAATCCCCACATGAAAGAGCGGACTATGCCAACACAGCAGTCTATAGAGATCAATTGACCTTATAAGCTACACTCAGACAACTGTCTAGACGGTCATGAATGGCTGTCCTGGATGACAGGAGGAGCTAATTACCAGTACACATATTACACAATAGACCCCCACAGTTGCAGACACTGGAGATCAAGGCCTTGACTCCAGAGAAACAATACCAGGCCCACAATGGATGTGGGTAAGGTAGGCTACATAAGAAGCACTGTGGACCATAGCCCACCATCAGTCTTCATCCAGCTGCAGTCTGGAACACAAGTCTACAGGACCCCACTTGGGAATTAGCCAGCCCACTTCTCCATTAGGGGAGACTGCACTAGGATAAAGAACACACCTACTTCACCTTCAACCTGATCTTACCATTTACTGGTCAATCTCTATAGACTCACCGGACATATTGCCAAGACAGCTCAATCTTGCAAAGGTACAGTTTGAACCATTTCATTTAAAGTGTTACACCATACACCTAGACTTTACCAGCACCAAATTACTACAAATTTGACAAAACTTTAAACAGCAAACTTGCTTTACACAAGCACCATGGGAAGACTGAGAGTTGCACCCATACTGCTAACTATGCTATATTATAGAACCACTTACTGCAGGTTATACACCTGTGGTGAGACAAAACATAGGAGTAGTATTCAAACCTAGCCCTCAACCATTGGTCAATGAACATACAACCACAACACTGTTGTTAGCTATCCCCTACAAGATACCTCGGGCACCCGTTACCCAAGGATCCATAAGGGATAGAATACTCCAATTGACCACTCCTACTCTACAAGATCATACCTCTGGTCAAATTATCCAACATGCCAAGGAGCTTGACACCTTGCTGGAAATTGCAGACAAGGAGATAAATGAAACATTAGCCTCCATCAAATTGTTCTTATCCAACCCCATAAACACATTGGACAAGGCCAAAAGAGAGGCCATACTGGGTTTTCTAGCACCCCTGTTTCGCGGTGTGCTAGGTCTAGCCACAGTAGAAGATGTAAACCAAGTAATGGGACAGCTCAAGAACATAGATGAAATACTAAGAAAATTTGCTAAACAAGATCAGGAAGCAGCTAGTCTCATTGAAAAGATCACAGACAGACAAGATAAGTTTGTTAAAGCATACATCCAAGATAAGAAGGTACTGGACAGCACAATCAACACCATAGGTGACACCGTCAACCTATGGGCCTCTAACATGTCCAGGTCACTTGACTCATATTCAAGGCACGAGAAAACTCAAAGGGAAAAAATGCAAGTATTAAATGATGCATTAATCATCATAGCAGCAAGAATGAATACAGTTCAATCACTGCAAAGAACAAATGCAGCCCTGAGGATGCTATCATCAGGAATCCTGACCCCTGATATAGTACCACCCTCAGACCTTGCTAGATACTTGATTGACATTAATAACAAACTTAGGATTACACACCCTGGAGCACAAGTCGCAATTAATGACTTAGATTTCTATTATTCACAGAAGCTGACCTCATACACTTACTCAGCTCACCATATATATATTCATCTGGACATTATAATTCAATCTACCACCTCGACCTTCAAACTGTACCAAATGATTACATCACCCATGCCTATAGACACACAGGAGACCCCCACCAGAGGAGTCACCAAATTGCAAACCACAACTGAGTTTCTAGCAGTATCTTACGACGAATCATTATTCATCGAATTGGACTCAGCAGATATGCAGGCATGTGAAGGTACTACAGTAAAGGTATGCAGAGATGTAAATGGTAGAATTTATAAACACAGGCCTACATGCCCTGTAGCCATTTTTACTAACCAGGCTCAACAGATTAAGGAACATTGCAAGTTTACAGTTTCACCACTGCAAGCACCTACCACCCATGCTATTTCCATTTCTGAAGATGAGTATCTGGTCACTACTAATGAACCCCATTACTTTATCAACTGCCATGGTAAAACGTCTGAAACTCGAAAAGCCCAGTCCTACTCAATCATAGGTGTACCCTGTGGGTGCACAATCAGCATAGGAGAATTTTCTCTTCCAAACACAAGGTTGCCCTGTAACTCAACCTTATCATTTCATTACATTCTCAAGACAATTAATTTACCATTCATGACAGCACTTAACCAAATTTCTGAAACCAAACCAGATGAAAGAGAGAATCTTCCAAATTTCCCAGTAGTAAACCTTTCTAGAACCTTAGAGAAACTACAGGAAAATCCAATCATGGATGATATTACTCAACTAAATCTAGAGCCCTTTGCCAAAACATTATTAAAAGATGCCTCCAACCTTGATAAGGCAATGGAAACACGCTACGTAGAATCGCACCTACGTCGAGTTACAGAGCATCCAATCTTCCAAAGCTTAGGACTCATCCTAGAGATATCAGCTCACATTTTTATAGTATACATACTACTCAAACTGTACAGACTAGGAGGGACTGTAGCCTACCTGCCTACAGCCAAAGCATTTAGACTAGTCACCGAGCTGCCCCTACACAAATTGCTCCCAGATAAGAATCCTACCAAATTAACCCCTACAGAGGAAACCCACACCCCTTTCCTCACAATTCAGGAAACCCACACCCTGATAATTGCTATATTATTCACCCTGACCATCTACTCAGCCTACAGAATAATGAAGTACCTTAAGAAATTTGCACAGACACACTGTGGCAAGAAAAATGTGGCCAAGCGCACAAATCCCACAATATATATTAAAATATATTGTGGAGACTCAAACTTCGCGCTACCCTTGAGGCCAATACCACATGAATTTGATGAGATTAAATCAGCAGCTGCCCCGACCTATAAGGATATAGTGGTTAAAACCTTCCCACTACCTAAGGCTATATTTACCTGGAATGGACCAGCAGTTATAACAACACAGAGAGGAGAATTTGCTTATCACCTCCCTCAGGTGATACACCTACCTTGGCGCACTAGGTTCAGTACCATACCAGCCCTTAAAAACAAAGGACTGTACTACTCCATGCTTCTCCAGAATGATTGTGCCACCAGCCCGGTGACCATGACAGCACTGGAAAATACAACAGATATAATTATTGACGAACAACAGGAGGAGACCGCAAGGTCAAACATGCAGACTATTGCTAATTTTCTAAACCACCAGCCCTCCCCGGTGACTGTGGAAACAGCCTAGACTGCCCACAGCCTAGACTGCCCCCAGTCCACCACCAGGAGACAACATATCAGAGACAGTATTCAGAACTTTTCGGACAATTTGCCGGCCCTGAAAAGGGCCTTTGGGATGGCGGGTTTTTACACCCTAGGTTTCAGTCAGTCGGGTTTTTACCACAGAGCCTCGGGTTCAACACTGACGGGAGAGTAGGAGTCCGATCCATACATGTGGCTGTGGTCACGATCCCACTCAATAAGTCGGGCCTCCATCGATCCCAGTCCGTACTCAGCTGCCATAGATGGGTCCCCGGACGCCGCAAGATCAATGAAGGAGACTGCCATCAAATAGTCCCACAACACTCGCTCACGCGGCCCGAAGTTAGAATCCATGGGCCAGAACCCTATATTAGTCAAGGCCCTGGCCAAAAGGGCCACAGTGGCCCCCCGACGTAAGACTGAACCCAAAAAGTAGTGGCAGGAGTACATGTCAACCAGCACATCACCATGCTCACAGATCTCTCTGTAATTTTTCACTATATAGCCATAGTGTACGGTCTGGTTGGCCTCCACCAGGGCCCTAGCCGGACTCCCCACCACCATCACCTGGGACACAGGCAATTCAAGGATAGCTTGAAAGTGAGCCATGATGTTGCAGCAAAGGTTTCCAGTGAGGAACTGATACTCCAATACCAGCCACCCCCTCCTTAAATGGACACACACACACCCCCTCCCACCCTGAACTGTCCACTGACACCAAGCTAGGCACTGCCACAGACACATGCCAAAATCTGGCACCTAACACCTCAAATGCCACCACTGCATGAGCACATCAGGGAGGAGATTCACATCTCATTCCTGACACACCTCCACTGTCAATGGAATTATCAAAGTATTGAAAAAAAAAAAAAGAAATTGATTTAGAAAAATATACACAGCCACTTGTTGATGTATAATATGAAAATCTATGGTATTCTCACATAATCGATGATTAATGCGCGCATATACGCGCAAATTGCAAATTGCAAATTGTAAATTGTACAAATCTAAATGTTTACTTAAGATACTCACCAAATAATCTCTTTCAGGGACACATACTCAGAAAGGCTAGGGAAAAGTCAATTAAAAGCAGCGGCCCACTGCCGAAATTGCCAATTAATACACCCATGTATCAAGATCACAGAGTAACTAAGAGACAAACGAGCCTAGTGTACATGAAGTACCTTGTTTTTCCGGTCCTCGGAAAAATTTGTCTCAAATCCCAAAAATTGTATAGTGTATACTAGATTGTACGTTTGTACCCAATTTGCACACTAAAATTGTATGTTTGCACACTAGATTGTACGTTTGTACCCAATTTGCACACTAAAATTGTATGTTTGAACACTAGATTGTACGTTTGTACCCAATTTGCAAACTAAATTGCTATTTTGCACACTAGATTGTACGTTTGTACCCAATTTGCACACTAAAAATTGTATGTTTGCACACCAGATTGTACGTTTGTACCCAATTTGCAAACTAAATTGCCATTTGCACACTAGATCGTATGCTTGTACACAATTTGCACACTAAAATGTATGTTGCACATTATACTGTACGTTTGTACCCAATTCATACACTAAATCGGATTTTTGCAAAATCAATATTTTCATGTGTAACCAAACTGAACGCAAAATTATATATTTGCGTACTAAAATTGTCAATTAGACGCAAAATTGTATATTTGCATACTAAAATTATCAATTGAACGCAAAATTGTATATTTGCATACTAAAATTGTGAATTGAACGCAAAATTGCATATTTGCATACTAAAATTGTGAATTGAATGCGAAATTGTATATTTGCATACTAAAATTGCCAAATGAACGCGAAAACTATATATTTGCATACTAAAATTGTCAATTGAACGCAATTACACGCAAAATTGTAAATTTGCTCACTAAAATTGTCATTTATGTTCAATTGCACGCTAAATTGAACATTTAATGCCAAAATTGCACGCTATTTGCCAAATTGTATGTTGTACATAAAATTGGAAATTTGTACCCAAAATTGAAGATACATAAGCAAATACACCCATGTATGGTAAGATATAGAATTACGGAAATGTACTTATACCCAGGAGAAAATTGTATATATATACTGACAAAGCTCTACCACAAAAATTGTATTTGAAGCACTCCCCATCACTTCAAATCCTCTTACAAACAGTATATACCTCCAAAATAAGGTAAAAATATATATATTGTACATTCCCTCGGTGAAATGACAGAGTTTCGCATTTTCTCGGGGAGAGGGAGTATTCTATCATATACCATTTTATTATTCCATAAATTCTAACATATTATTGTATTAATCAAAGAATATATAAGAAATTAATACATAGGTTGGTTCTAAAAGCTATAAGAGCGCTCAAACTTTGTATAAGAGCGTTCATGCTCCACTGCACACCAGCCAGGTCAGTTATACATAGGTTACAACATCAAAGGGTCCGACCTCATGGTCCACTGCACAATATAATAATTCTGAGGGTCTAATTCAGCGACCTCATGGTTCAGTGCACAAACTAATAAGTTGTAAGTGAATGCAAACGGCCGTCACGGGTGCCTGGGCACCGCAGACGCCGTCATGAGTGTCTCAGCACCCAAAACACTGAACAATAGGTTACATAAGCACGATGCCATAACTTTCCGGTCACTCTAGCGTCGCTCCTGAGCGACCTAGGTCAAATATCAAAGCATTTATGGAAAGCTTATAATTAGACGGTCAATATGAGCACAAGATCAAGGCGGAACTTCTATTATTAAGGAAGTTACGCCATGGAGACGGATTCGACCTCCGAATGCACTACAGACAAACTAGCGCAAGTTACGCGCCTGGCAAGCGGGCATTAGTAACCTGGCATATTCAACTCTGCGCATGCCCAAAATGGCGGTTGTAACGGCGTAAACTTCCGAGATATGAGGGTTTGAAGTTGCAGAACCGACCAGGACAATGGGGGACAAAGCGGCGTCCATGGGGGTCCTTTGTGCACCCAGTGACACATGAAGGACTCCCCTCAAACAATTGCAGAGTTAGGCAGATGCCACTGGCTCCAGTCAGTCTGAGGTGCAATGCCAGGATTTGGTTCAAATAGCCTGGCTGCACCTTCTAGAAGGCAGAATCTCCAGAACCGCTCCAGAGGTAACATCTCCAGTCACCTCCTGCTACCTGCTATACCACTGCACTATGGTGAAACTATGCTAGACAGGCATAGGTTTCCATCATTAGTGACCAGAGGGTATCTTCCTCAAGACAGCCACCAGAGGGTAAAGTTATTCATTATTACATTATTCCTCTAAGCAGCAGGTCAGGAGCTAGGTGTGGGAACCCACCTAGAACTATGCTGGACATTGTATTATCATTACCTCACAGGTGGAGTGGAACAGAACATTATACTTTATAAGCTATTGTATATTTACTGTATGGGGAAATTACCTGCATATTAACAACTGTGTGATTGATATTTCTTACATGTTGCCTAAAGCTGAATAAACCAGTGATAACTGGAAATAACACTATTTATAAGAGCCTGTTGGATTTACACTATATACCACTAGTCATATGATATTTCTCATATGACAACTTGATCATGCACTTTTATAGTATGACAGAAACATGTCTCTGCTGCTTGCCAACAGTGCAAGAATATACAAAATGAGGCAGTGTCAGATGTCAGAATTCTGTGTAAGAGAATGGCTGCAAGCTAGATGCGGACATACTAAAGTTTAAAATACTGCCTAAACTCTCTCTCAAATCGAGTTGTCATGTTTAGGCACTTGGAAAAATGTTATTAGCAAGCCTTGTAGCTAAAAGAAAAAGGCAGTGCCTAATTCTTTGTTTAAATTGGCTAGGCAAAGGTTTGCTGAATGAAGCTGTTGTTTGAGGGATTAGCTGAGTTCAAAGGGTTGACATCCTGAAGTTCATCACTGAAAACCAAGGGATATCTATGGTTGGAGGTTAAATTGCATTATATCCAGGAAACTCTCATAATCATTATCATACTATTCCTATGAGACAGACGAAGTATGCACATACTGCTAATTAGTTAGAAATAAATCTTTATTCAGGATAACACAATTGTTGCATGGCGTTTATCAGGATATGATATCTTTTACCAGCAACCACCTGGGGCATCTTTCTATCCATGCATCAACCTGCAGTACTTTGGATAACTGCTTCATTGATTAATATCTATGTCCAGGTGCTTAGTAAAGTAAATTTGACTTCCCTACAACCAAATCAAAACTAAATACTATTTGAGATACTGACTTATAATCGAGGCGATTATGAATGAAATATCCAGGAGCCCAAGCTACTGGGTTGAAGTCAAAATTAGCACAAAGTCTCCTCATCTGAGAAAAAAAGATTTAGTCTTGTAGTGCATTCTCAACGTGGTACGAGTGTGCCCAGCCACTACGATTAGACCTGTGTAAGTAGTATAGTGGATTAGTACATGCATGCAGGCTACTATGCAAGTAGTGGAGTGAATTAGAAGATTCACACAGGTTTTTCTGAAACTAGTAAAGTGGATCAGGATATTCTGTATGTAGTTTATTCAATATGTTAATGGACTTAGGTTAAAGCTAGTATGGTTAAATAGTAAACGCTATTCTGAAAGTAGTAGAGTGAGATAGTAAAAGCACAATTAAGTAGTATAGTGAATTATGAAGACACACTCTATTTCAGAAATTATTGTGAATACGAGGAGTGTAGCCTATCGACAAAATAGAAAAGGTGCATACAGGCTTTTCAGTATATTAAAAAAAGGTCATTCCTTGTTTCATGAGAGAGAAAAGAATCGGTGACACAGCGATAATACTGCTTTGTGTTCCTGTTTCAGAAGTTTATAGTTACCAATATATGTAAATCATGTTGAGAGGAAAAGTAATGATCCGAGAGATTAAAACTCTTTTATGTGAAGTTTTGTAGTTAACAGACTCATACAAAGGTTCTGTCCATTATGATAAAATAGGTTATAATTTTAGCATGGCATTGCAGAGAAATAGGTCAGTCTGTTTATATTTCTATATCTAGGGTTATTAAAAAGCAGTATCTGTGAGGGAAATTGACATTGTTATAACCTAACTGACCTTTAGTTCTGTTGTAGTGACCTGGTGGTTTTAGCAATAAACTGCATGAGGCATTGCTGGAAGCCTAAGATATAAATGAGGAGAGTCCCTACAACGAGATAAGTCTAATGTAATGTTAAATAAATTTAGAACTATAATTTGCAGTTATTTACCTCTGCCATCAGCTATTGCCCACGTAAAAGCAAATACAATAATGGGAAGAATGAAATTCTGAAGGGTGAGGTGGGCCATGTACATGTATGATTGATTAGTTTTACGGGCTCAACATTTCAAAGCCTATTCATGACATTATCAAATTGACAACATCCATTTGTCAGTTTGTCTTCTATATAGAGAACTAAATGGAGCTGGATTTAGGTGGTCAGTCCGCAGGAAATGAGAACAGGGTAGAGGGGTATGCTAAAAGAAAGTAAAGAATTAGTAATATTTGAAGTTAGAGGTAATTGATCTTGCCTGTCCATATGTTAAAGCTTCACATGTGTCTGTGTATAGTTCCATCAAACCGTATAGACAGTTAGACCTTAGCCCTCACTAACTGTTTGGTGAAAGTTTGTTGGGCTTGACAACCAGCATGCCTAGTAATTTGATGGTGAAAGCAGAAAATGTAAACTGTCCAGTAAACAGCTCTGAGCCACTACTGGAAAGAGAGGACACACTGTCTTGAGATCTGCGTCCTCACTGCAGAGGACGCCAGCATCACCCCCCCCCCTTCCCTGACTACCCCCTTCCTCCTGTCCCCTTAGAATATACCAGGAGGGTGTTGCTCCTATAGTAAAAGGAAGAGCTGGCTAAAAATGCCCTCATTGCCAGTCCTTTCTTTTCATGTAGCTATGACTTGTCCCTTTTGTTGCTCACGAGTGGTCATTCAAGTACAGTGCTCAAAAAGGGGGATTTTAGTAGGTACCTAGCTGGGAGAAGTCAGTCAGTATAATAAACTATAGAGCATGTGACATGAGTAGGTACCTGGTAGTGCAGCTCTCTCTATTTTAAACAAGGCAGGTGACTTTTCAGACTAATGTGGTGAGTGCAAGTACTTAGGTGAAGCAGTGCACGACTTGTTTAGAAAAGAGGGCACATACTCACAGCTCTTTTTACAATAGGAGCAACACCCTCCTGCCATGGTACCATTTTCACAGCTTTTCCTCTCAGGCCAGACTACTGAAGAAGGGAAGGGGATGGGGGCTTTTGAAATGGATTTACAAAGAGTACAATGTTATATGACCTACATGTACATATGAGAGTGGCTTCTCAGACTCAGGCAATGCACTTTACACATGTATATAATATTCTACTGTGGGAGTTTACTGGAGTATTCTTCTATTTTTTTTGGAGGGGGGGAATGTTGGTGATTTAATCTTACCATATCCTATACCAGCAAGGGTGCATGGGGGACTTGTTTAGAAGGTACCAATTTTGGTATTTAGGTAAACCCAATATATCTCTGTTATTCAAGATAGGGTACCTTAGATCTGGCAGATTTGACTAGATGAGCCTTGTATGTAGAAGTTCATGTAAACAAAATATTTCTAAAACTTAACATAAAAATCACTTTTTATTTATAGTTTTCCTGGTGTTTTTGTGGCAGTGATATATGAGGACACTGCCATATCCCAGTACACAGGGTGTCCTGAGTCATGAGGACGCCATGGGAGCTAGCCATGTCCTGTGAGGCCAGTGTTGATGGGACCTGGTAAATGCCTTTTCTTACTGCAGCAGATATAAAAAAGGTTTTGAATCGCAATACAATATGTTACCAACCAAAAAAGACCAGAAGATAGATTTCAACTATGAGGTTACAAATGACAGTATAAACTCAATAGTCATCTGAAAATTGAGATGAGGTTGTCTGAGATTTTAATGATGTTAGGCAGTGAGAGAGGCAGTCAGACAGAGACAAAGAGACACACACAGACAGACAGAGACAGCCAGAGACAGAGACAGCCAGAGAAAACCTTTGAGACAGACAGAGAGAGAGAGACAGGAATGTCAGTGGGTAGGACCATCAATAAAATACAGTGCCCCATACCACTGGTACAGTGAGGGCCGGCCTTATGACAGATTGGGATAGATATAACAATGAAAGGGCAAATCACTATATGTCATACAGACAAGGTTCCGTCTTGCTGTGATCTCTACAGTGGTCATTGTCAGTGGTGATGAAAGACCCCATCTCCTCTTTGTCTTCTTTACAACTAATTTCCAGCTGTCTGACAGCTGGCTGCTTCTGTCTATGCAGTAAACAACCTTGAAGGGATAAGACCGAGGACTTTTTATTTAGGGCCTATGAAAAGTCATGCCTTACGTTAGGAATGATTTGATTGAAGACATAGGTTTCTGACCACAAATAAAACACCAAAAATGAGCACTTAAATTTAATCAGAGTAGTTTAATCAAATTCTAATTTGAATTTCTGGCCTATGTATACCTAGTTTCTGAAAACAAATGGTTGAAATGTTGTGCAGCTAGACAAATGAAATATCTGAATCTATCTATCTTAAGACAGTCAAAAGAATATGTGTTAGCAAATCGACAATTGGGGAGGTTTAGTCCTGTATTTATAACTGAAATTGATGTAAATGCTTCCTCTCTTAGGAATACACAGACAGTGGCAGATACATGCTGTAATTAATCTGTGTATGGGCGGAAAGCCCTGGCAGGAGGTTAATTTAAAACATCCTGGGATCGCAACCCCAGCGATCTTAGGAATTATTCTACCTTATCCTTTTAAGCGATCTTAAGATTGGACAGCGTTCACATTTCCTAGCCAGCACTATGATCGCATCAATCTTAGCCTCAGCCCTCCTACATCCTCCAAGAAGAACTGACTAGGCACAGGGGTAAGAGTCCCAGAATAAAGGAATAGCTGTGGAGTCACTCTTCTTCACAAGAGTGCTTATACTATCGTTCCCCGTCCCCAGGGTGCAGTTGACCCCCGTACAGTATTCAAGAGTTGTTCCCATGAATGTATGATTTATGCTTGCCTATTAGAAGCATTGTGCCCTCCCCCCCAGGACAAAGAGAGAGAAGGGAAGAATTACCTTACAGTGCACTTAACGCATGAGTAGCCCCAGGAGCCCTCAAGGACACTCAGCAAAAGTCCTCCCTCCCCTCTATATGTATGCAGCAGGCTATTCACTCTTTCGATCAGGACTGTTCCTTGTAAGTGCTCTTGTACTCAGGTGAAACCACTATGCAATTCTTTCACTAAGATCGCAGTGATCTTAGTGCTGGAAAAGGAATAGTGAAGTGATCCCAGGACTTGCTATTCCTGAGAGGCCTGCAACCACTGCATTAGATAGGGTAGACTGGCCAGGTCTTATGATATGTGCCTACACTAAGATCGCTGGGGTTGCAATCCCAGGATGTTTTGAATTAAGCTCCAGAATAGCTAGTCCTGGGATCACTTCACTATTCCATTTCCACCACTAAGATCACTGCGATCTTAGTGAAAGAAATGCATAGTGGTTTCACCAGGGTACAAGAGCACTTACAGGGAACATTCCTGATTGAAAGAGTGAATAGAATATTGTATGGGGGTCAACTGCACCCTGTGCTCTTTTGTTAGCCCATATGGGGACGGGGAACGATGGTATAAACACTCTTGTGAAGAAGAGTGACTCCACAGCTATTCCTTTATTTTGGGACTCTTACCCCTGTGCCTAGTCAGTACTTCTTGGAATAGTGTAGGAGGGCTGAGGCTAAGATCGATGCGATCTTAGTGCTGGCTAGGATATGTGAACCAAGTCAACTCTTAAGATCGCTTAATAGGATAAGGCTGATTTATTCCTAAGATCGCTGGGGTCGTGATCCCAGGATCTTTTGAATTAAGCTCCTGTCTAAACATACAAATTGAATACACTAAGCTGAAAAAAGGAACTTCTGATTCTTTGGCATGGCATGGATATATGGCAAGAATTGTGCAACCATCATTATATATGCACCTCAATATATCCATGTTTGATTTAGAAGGGGCAAAAACTGTATTTTGCTTCTTTAACTGACATTGCCTTAACTGACATTGATCCTGTCAGTAACAAGATTATTCCAGTCTTTTATTTAACTTATGAATAGCCATCCTGGGATCACAAGTCTTGGAAGTGGGTCGACTATACAGTCTAATTTATGGGCAACCTAGGCCTAGTAGTTAATGATTATTACCCTTGCTGGATGCTGGTGCCTGTGGAAATCACAAAGGGTGAACAAGGAAAAGACTCATAGCAGGACAGTTGACGAGGCAAACTGCAATTGAAAGGGAATTCTTCTGTTAAGAATACTTGTGGTCATTGATTATCTATGAGCAAAATCAATGATGATATGAGTAGACTCATGGTAATATCAAACATTACCAGGCATATGAAACTATTAGGTTGATATATTAATGAGATGTAGCATGTATCAAAGTAGAAAGGCAAGCTCTTTCACAGTTCCTTGTATCTATAGCTGACCATGGCAGTGCTCCTCCTTAGGAAGTTATATGCGGAAGCCTTAGGATGACAAGGCAGTGAGAGGAGTAAGGCTATGATGGATTGGTTCACTTAGTACAATAATAGGGTTGTTGGGCAGAGGCTGCCAGCATGAGATCACAAGACTTGGTGCACAAATGGGTACATAGGCATTGGCCTTAGACCTTCTTCATTTTATCAAAATGTCTAGACAAGCTGAATTATTGAGAGGACTTTTGCCATAATTGCAAAGTCGCCATCCACTTCCTTCCTATATATTTCAGTTTTTATTGATTATTTAAAAAAACAACTGTAAATATCGATCAGAATTTGGTGTTCCACATAATCCAAGGAATCAATACTAAAACTAGCAACCAATTATTCATTGTATGGAGCAGTTAACTTAGCTTTAGTCCCCTTTTATACCTCTGGTACTGCAACCTTGGCATTGTAATTGATAGCCTTCAGTTTGGGTGTTATATCATTGAAGATTTGCAATGGGAGTTTACCTTCAGATGAGGACAGTTTTCAATACCTTTTCTAACTTTCATTGGTATACATAATCACCGAAGAAGACATAGTGGAAGTGTGTATTAGGAAATAGATGTGGAACCATTGTCATCATCCAAGACCATGCACATATGATATACCATTTTATTATTCCATAAATTGTAACATATTTTGTATTAATCAAAGGATATCTATGAAATTAATACATAGGTTGGTTCTAAGAGCTATAAGAGCGCTCAAACTTTGTATAAGAGCGTTCATGCCCCACTGCACACCAGCCAGGTAAGTTACAAACACTCTCTCTGACATCAAAGGCTCCGACCTAATGGTTCACTGCACAATATAATAAAAATGAGGGTCTCAGTGTGCGACCTCATGGTTCAATGCACAAATTAATAACTTGTAAGTGAATGCAACCGGCCGTCACGGGAGCCTGAGCACCGCCATAACTGTCCGGTCGCTCTAGCGTCGCTCCTGAGCAAGCTAGGTCAAATATCAAAGCATTTATGGAAAGCCCATAATTAGACGGTCAAAATGAGCCCAAGATCAAGGCGGAACTCCTATTATTAAGGAAGTTATGCTATGGAGACTGAAAGGAGCTCCGAGTTCCCTACAGACAAACCGGCGGGAGTTACGCGCCTATCCAGCGGGCATTATAATCTTGGCACATTCAGCTCCGCGCATGCCCAAAATGGCGGTTATACACGCATAAACGACCGAGTTATGAGGGTTTGAAGATGCAGAACCGACCAAGACAATGGGGGGCATAGCGGCGTCCATGGGGGTCCTTTGTCCCCCTGTGACACATGAAAGACACCCCTCAAACAATTGTAGAGTTAGGCAGATGCTGCTGGCTCCAGTCAGTCTGGAGGTGCTTTTCCAAGATTTGCTACAAATAGCCTGTCTGCACCTCCAGGAAGACAGATCACCAAGAACCGCTCTAGAGGTAACATCTCCAGTCATCTCCTGCTACCTGCTATACCACTGCACTATGGTGAAACTATGCTAGACAGGCATTGGTTTTCTATCATTAGTGGCCAGGGGCTATCTTCTTCAAGACTTCCACCAGAGGGTAAAGTTATTCATTATTACATTATTCCTCTAAACAGCAGGTCAGGAGCTAGGTGTGGGAACCCACCTAGAACTATGCTGGACACTGTATTATTAATACCTCACAGGTGGAGTGGAACTGAACATTGTACTTTATAAATTACTGTATGTTTACTGTATGTACAAATTACCTACATACTAACTACTGTATGATTGATATTTCTTACATGTTGCCTAAAGCTGAATAAACCAGTGATAACTGGAAATAACACTATTTATAAGAGCCTTGAGATAATTACACTATATACCACTAGTCTTATGATATTTCTCATATGACAACTTGATCATGCCAATTACTACCATGACAAAGTGGTGGAGAACATCCTTCTAAGATCCCATCTCTCACAGGCTCATAAAAAATTAAAGCTGGTAACACAACTAAGAACAATCATACACACAGTAAAACCCACTCCACCCACCCAGTGACCTTGACCTTGACACCATGCACACCAAGGTCACCAGTGAGATCTCCCACATACCAGTGAGATCTCCCACACATCAGTGAGATCTCCCACACATCAGTGAGATCTCCCACACATCAATGAGATCTCCCACACATCAGTGAGATCCCACACACATCAATGAGATCTCCCACACATCAATGAGATCTCTCACACAACAGTAAGATCTCCCATATATCAGTGAGGTCTCCCAGAACGTCAGTGAGGTCTCCCAAACGTCAGTGAGGTCTCCCAAACGTCAGTGAGGTCTCCCAAACGTCAGTGAGGTCTCCCACACGTCAGTGAGGTCTCCCACACGTCAGTGAGGTCTCCCACACGTCAGTGAGGTCTCCCACACGTCAGTGAGGTCTCCCACACGTCAGTGAGGTCTCCCACACGTCAGTGAGGTCTCCCACACGTCAGTGAGGTCTCCCACACGTCAGAGAGGTCTCCCACACGTCAGTGAGGTCTCCCACACGTCAGTGAGGTCTCCCACACGTCAGTGAGGTCTCCCACACGTCAGTGAGGTTCACCACACACATCAAGGCCTTATCAGTCAAGCTGGCAGAACAACACACAAAGACCTTACGTAGTCAGGGGCCTGTTGAAGAGGTCTCCCTCCCACCTAGATCTAGGAGGCCCACAGGAGGCAAACCAGCCTCCAATACAGCAGACCCACACTCAGTAGACCCCACACCTCCCACCCTGTCTACTCAGGGAACAACCAGCTCTCAGGGATCCAACTTTTCCCAGGGATCTCTACAGGACGCCCAACTCACGCTATCTACCTGAGGGGAAGAAGGATCTGCCTCAGGGGGTGGATCCACACCCTCATCTAGATCCTCCACCCCAGCTCCAGCCTTTGACAGCCACTCCTCCAGAGACACCTCCCCCACACCCTCCATCATGGACACCGATGAAGGCCCCCAACCTAATCAGACAGCTGAGAAGATAAGGCCCTATGAGAAGGCCATCCAAGACGCAGTTACTGCCCTAGAGACCAACAAGTCCCAGCAGGAGGAAAGGGAGAGGATCCTCAACCAACAACTGGCAGAGAGGAATGCAGCAATAGATGCTCAACAGAAGGCCATGGAAGATCAGCGGAAGTCCCTAGAGAGACAACAACAACAGATAGCAGATCTCATGAAGATGGTATCATCCCAGACCCCACAACCTCCCACACCTGCCATCACACCTGTTGTCACACCATCTGCCTCTGGATCCAAGGATGACATCATAATCTCCATGGTGTCCAACATGACCAAACTCATAGACAGAAAACAACAGGATGACAGAAAGATCAGGCTACATGAGGTAACAAAACCCAAAACCTTTTCACACCCATCACCACTCATGTCAACAGCATTATTTATTGATCACAAATTCCCAGAATATCTGAAGGATAAGTACAAAGTAACAGACAGTGACACCATGGTAACATATTTACCCAAGTACCTCGAAGGACAAGCACTAGCTTGGTTTGAATCCTTCAGGGAGAGTGCCACACCTGATATGTTGACATGGACCAATGTAGTGAATAAATTAAAAGAGTATTTTGCTACTCGAGACAATATAATCTCAAGGACTGCACTCCGTGCACAAAAGGTAGATGAACCTGTCCTAGACTATGCATGCCATCTCAGGAAGGTGTGTAATGCCCAACGCCAAAGCGATGAAATCCTAAGCAAGGCATTCACCCAAGGCATGAGGCCCTGGATCTCTGTGGCTCTTGAGAACAAGAAAATAGACTCTTTTGACCAAGCCCTAGACCTAGCCCTAGAGGTTGAGACCCAAGAGAGATCTAGGAAGGTGAGGGATGCAGAATCCAACCCACAGCCTACTAAGAAAAAGGTCCAGGAAATCAGCACTAGTGCAGATGAAGATGTTAACCTAATGTCTAGTGCCCATGTAAGGCAACAGGAAGCTAAGGTTACATCAAGAGACCCTACCGGTAGATATAGAGGAAATAACTATGACCCCAACTACCAATCCAATAGAGGTAGAGGTAGAGGGGGCAACAACAACAACAACCGGGGGGGTCACAACAGTAGGAAAGACAACAGCTCTTCCAACTCCAACAATGGTAACTCTTCATACAGTGATAGGAGAGACAGAACCCCAAGTAATGGCAGATCCTATAATAATCAAGGATCCAACAGTAGGAGCCAGAGTCCACATTGGAACTACAACTCTGGATCCTACAACAACTCTGGATTCTACAACAACAGCCAGGGTTCAAACAACTCTGGATCCTATAATCAAGGATCCAACAGTAGGAGCCAGAGTCCACATAGGAACTACAACAGTGGATCCTACAACAACAATGGCGCCTACAACAACCAGAGATCCAATAACTCCGGTCAATACAGCAACTCTGGTCAATATAACCAGGGTTCCAACTCACGCCGGGAGGATTACAAACCTGACACAAGAGGTTACCAGGGGAACCAACAAAGTAACCCCCAAATACCACCTCATGTGATGGATCAAATCTCGAAGCTCCTGGTGGCAACCATCTCAACCACCCCACAGAACCAGGAAAACTAGGATGTCACAGTGCCGATGGGCCAGTGCACTGTGACACCCCAAATACAAACAATCAATCAGGATTAACAAAGATCCAACCAGAGACAATTGCTAGTGCCAATCTACCATCTAACAGACAGAGACGTCCATCAGTGATACACATCACCCCACCAGATTCATCATCAAAGGATACAGGTGAGAGTACCAAGCTTTCTATTGTACTTCTTCAAAATGGCTGTATCAATGCAAATCTATATGATGTTTCAGATGTACAATGTTTGGTTGATACAGGTGCTACTATCACCTGTGTCAGACAATCATTCCTCATGGATCTCCAAAAGAGATTCCATATCCAACTGAGGAAATCTAAAATTAACATCCATTTGGCAGATGGATCGGTGTGTCATGTTAGACATTCAGCTATGCTGAACTTTAGAATCCAAGGTGTCAGATTCCAATACCAATTTGCTGTAATTCCCAACCTCACACAGCCCGTTGTTCTCGGCACAGATTTCTTAAGCACTACAAAATCTCAAATTGAATTTAATGTTGATCCTGAACAAATTCTCAAACCCATTAGGGCAGTGAGGGATTTTACCATCCCTCCATTCTCTGAACTTGCAGTATTGGGTAAGGTCACATCTACTCAATCACTGCAAGGGAAAACTGGAGTAGTAGATAACCTCCAAAGAAATAACAATGCCCCATATCTAGTTCAAAGGGCAGCAGTAACCCCCAGGGAAAATAACAAACATCCCCTAGTGTTACTCAACACCAGCAGGCGCCCACATAAAATCAAAAAGGGTGCCATCATAGCTCTATTTCAGGAAGTCAAGGAATCTGATTTAGAAAAACCTCAACAGGTGTCAGACACAACCCCACACACTGATCAATCCATCTCAGCCATACGGCCTGAGGATGTAACTCAATTCAGTGACACAGACTCAGACTGTGAGTCCACATATGCTGACCCTGAACCCAACTCAATCAGACTCTCTGAAATAGCTGCTATACATAGTGAGGCACATGACCTCGAGCCAGAATTGGAAGAGAATGTTCCACCAATATCTGTGCTCACATCCAAAGATCAGCATGATAGATTAGGATCACTGCTGACCAAGTATGATGATGTATTTGTAGGAAAGGATGGAGACATTGGTGCCACACACCTGTATACACACTCTATACATGTAAAACCTGAGGCAGTACCATGTCATTTCCTACCATATAGACAAACACCAGAAAAACAGGCCGCAATAGGGGAAGAGTGTGAAAGGCTAGTACAACAGGGCATTCTGAGAGAATGTGCCGAGGGCCCCTGGGCCTCCAGATCCTTTTTAGTACAAAAATCATCGGGAGGCCATAGGCTCGTCACAGATTTTCGTTATTTGAACCAGAACACGATAAATCAAGCCTTATCTACACCCCGAGCCGATGATAGGGTCACTCAGACCAAGAGTATTCAGTAAGCTAGATGCCCAACAGGGATTTTTTTCAAATTCCTATAAGACAGGAGGACCAGCATAAAACCGCATTCATAGCAAATGACAAAAAATATGTCTATGAAAGGATGCCGATGGGTTTAGCGACGGCACCGGCGGGATTCTGCCATCTAGTCACATTAATTCTGAACAAACTCAAGTACAAATGTGCCCTAGCATACCTAGATGACATATTGGTATTATCACCATCAATCGAACAACACTTCCATGACCTGGAAGATGTGTTCAACAGCCTAAGAGTTGGTAAACTCAAACTGAAGAAATCAAAATGTGAATACTTCATAGACAGAATAGACTTCTTGGGAATGAGAGTGACACCCATGGGACTGCAACCATCTCCCACAAAGGTGGAATCAATCAAAACCTTCCCAACACCAAAATCAGTCAAAAATGTCCGATCCTTCACAGGCCTATGCCAATACTTCAAAAAGTTTATCAAAGGTTATGCCCAAATTGCTAGACCACTGTATGATCTACAGACACATCTCAAAGCATTTGTCTGGACAGAGGATGCAGATAATGCTTTCAAAACATTAAAGCATGCCCTCTGTACCAATGCTCTTCTCAGATATCCAAACTATGAGAAAGAGTTCAGTTTGGCAACTGATGCTTCCAATGTGAGTTTAGGAGCTGTACTCTCACAGAGAGATAATGAAGGAGTGCTCAGACCAGTAGCCTTTGCAGGTAGAACCCTCTCCAAACATGAGAGAAATTACAATACCACAGAGAGAGAACTACTGGGAGTAGTGTATGGAGTATTACACTTCAGACACTATCTAGAGACCAGACACTTCCAATTATACACAGACCATGCAGCCCTAATCCCACTACTAACCAATACAGGACTCACACATAGATGGGCCAGATGGGCTCTAGACATACAACAATTTTCATTCACCATCCAACACGTGAAAGGTGATGATAACATACCTCCAGATGCTATGTCTAGAAGAGAATACCCAGACTCTGGACCCATGACTAACCCTCCACCCCCACCAAGGAGAGTTAGAGCAGCCAGTAGAACCAAGTTTGCAAAGGTAACAAAGAAAGTACCATTCAAAAGGGATGATCCACCCAACACCATCGAAAGGCCAGAGACACCCATTAGGGGTATCTTGAAGCAATCTACACACTATGTGTTTTGCCACTGTGAGAGAGAATACTCACAACTCTTTCCAGATAATGACTTCGAGCCTATCGAATTCTCATCACTCAATCAGATGGTGAAGGCAACTCCTAAAGAGCCACCCTTCACCCCACCTGACTCAGAAGATGAAGATCCAGAAGACACAATATATGCTATTACTCAAGCAACTTCCAAATCAGTCAGATTCTTTGAACCAATGCAGGGAGAGGAAACATCAAACCATTTGTGTCCTATGACCACACGCTCAAAGACTAGAGAAATGATTCAGGAGGGCACACCAAAACCCCCCACACAATCACAAACTATTCTAAATGAGAAAGAGGTCACAGGAAGCAAACCTACCAAAACCCCACCTGCCAGGAAGAATGTCACAAAAGACACTGCATCTACTAAGTCAAAGAACTCTGAGACAAAGAAGAATGGCAAAAAGCAAATTGTGCCTTTAAAGAAAAAGGTTGCCACTCCCATTAAGGCGAGAATAGGCCCTCCAAAGGAGCCTACACACCAAAACAAGAGTGACACACCCCAACAAAAGGCACAAGATAGGCCAATAGTCGAGGAAAAAGAAAAAGAAAGAGACAGAATAAAACAACATGTGCTAGATATAAATCAACTACTGGATCAGATTCCCGACACATCCATCTCAGGTACAAACCTTGGCTTGGAACAAAGGAAAGACAAGGACCTATTGCCCCTCATACAATATCTTGAGGATGGGACCTTGCCTGCACCAAAAGCACAAGGAAATAGAATCATCAACCAAGGCCAGACATACACCTTGGTAAATGGTACATTAGTCCATATATGCCCCATAAATTGGAGAAAAACCAATACTGTACCACTTCAAATTGTTATACCACAGCAATGGGTAACAAGTACACTACAGTATTTCCATGACTCACCTACTGGCGGCCATCTTGGTTCAAGTAGGATGCTGTCAGCGCTCCGACCTAGGGTATATTGGAAGTCTATGCTAGCAGACACAACAAAATATGTTTCCACCTGCCACACATGCCTCACAGCAAAAAGGCAAGTACACTCACACAAAACACCAATGACAGTGAGAGAGTACATGACTTCACCAATGAAGTTCCTAAACCTAGACGCGGTGGGACCACTTCCCACAACTGCCAGGGGAAACAAACATATACAGGTCTGCATAGATTATGCTACCAGATATGCAACAGCTTGGGCTACTACTGACTTAAAAGCTGAGACAACAGCAGCAGAGTTCTACAAGAATAAAATTTGTCATCATGGAACACCAGCCACTCTTCAAACAGACAATGGGACATGTTATACAGGTGCAAAGTTCACAAAGTTAACTAAACACCTCAAGATCAAACATAAATTCTCCTCACCATACAGGCCACAATCAAATGGGCTTGTAGAGAGATTCAATTCTAGCATAGGCACAGCGCTCAGAGCATTCTGCTCGAAGCACCAAAACAATTGGGATTCATTTATTGAACCCATAACCTTTGCATTAAACAACACTGAATCCCAAACCACAGGATTCACCCCTTTCTTCCTACTTCATGGGAGAAACCCAGCCACTCCAATGGACTTAGGGCTGGGAATACAGGAAGACATATCCACCGTAGCAGAAATTCATACATAACGGATGAATAAGTGCAATAAACGGTTAGGTTAGCTTGAAATATATGCCCTCCTGCTCCGCGGTCGGGCGAATATTTTAAGCAAACCTCATCTCGTCCTAGAATATCAATACATCAATAGCTTATAATCCCACCTCATCCTAGCCAGTGGTACCAGAAATTTAAGAAACAAAAGTAATCAGATATTAATCAAAAAGTCCATGGTGTCTTGTATTGAAATACTGTGCACTGCTCACATTATCTGAATAGAAAAGTAGAAAATACATAGCAAAAAATTAAACTGATCATCTTTGGCAATGGGAATATACAAAAAAAAAAATGTATGAAAAAAGTGAGCAATCCCTTTATTAAATTTCAGTACATTGGATCCTCTGATACAGGTATTAGTATTGTCCAAGTCTCTGAGTACCTGATACACACAATTTGCTCAAAGCAGCTCAAGTACGCATCAGGAATCACTCAGCTGAGTACAACAGATTGGGTTACCCAACTATGACCACTAACCTGCCTGCCCTTATTAATTCTAATACATAACCCACCCCACATATCTATGCCTAACCTTTTGTCAATACCCTATTTCTGTAGTGTTGTCCGCTTAACTGGTACCTTTGACCTAATGAATGAGCAAAACTGTTGATGCCCAGTTATACATTTGAAGAATGGCACACAATATTCATTAATGAGCTTGTGGATAGTTTTTTTTCTGCTATAGACATTGTGGGCATCACACACATTGTGTACATGTGGAAAAATCAGTGTCTTTTCCAGCAGTTTGTCATTATGTGTGACCGGTATTGAGTATGAGTGACAATATAGTACAGGCAGACCATTTTGTTTTATATGTGAATAAATACTGACTGAAAACCCATTTACTATTCTTCTTATAAATTATCAGGTCTAAGCTAAAGTATAGAAATGACCCTGGGTGATTTTTGACCCGGAGTCATTTTTGACCCTGCCCCCCACCATCCCCCCATTCACCCTACTTGAAGAATTTTCACCCCAGAGTCATTTTTGACCCTGGGTCATTTTTGACCCAGAGTCATTTATGACCCTCTACCCCACCCCTTCCCTTCCCCCTCTCTCTGCCTTATCAGTTGACCTAGATAAGTGGCCTCCCCCCTATACTGACTTTCAGTTATGAATGGGCAGCAGATTAAGTTTCAAATTGTGTTTTTTCAACTGCTATAGTTCATATCCAAAAGTTATTTTAGATTTAACTAGGATAGATATTGGTCTTTCTAGTGATGTATGATTGATCAATCTCAAATGTGATACAAACTTATCATTTGCATTATTGTGAGCCCAGAGAGCTATTTTCCCTCATACCCACTGCAATAATTAAAACAGAATGCAAAATAAGATGGCTAAAAAGTAGTTTGGTATTCTAGACTACCATTATCAATCCTCCTCTTTTCATATATAATGGTTTTATGATGGATAGATAAAGAAAAATGGCCCCAAAAAGCAAATTAAAATTGCTTTTTCCATAGCAGACAGAGCAGGGTCATTTTTCACCCTGGGTCATTTTTCACCCAGGATCATTTTTGGGGTTTTACAGAACCTGATTATGTGCAGCGCATCCAGGTGATAATTGGTGAGGATATGGCACCGAGACCTATGTAATTACTATGGATCTGACACAAACTGCTCACACATAAAAAAACTGTAAGAGGTCTTATGCTTATGTAATGTACTCTATGTGCTCAACTCTATGCATTGTACTAGGGTGTTCTATGAGAGCTGCACTAGGGGTTGCAAGGTTCCCAAACCTTTATTGTGTTGCATGTCTTAGGGTCATGAGCTGCCATGTTACCTAATAGTCACCTACTATTTTGAGGTCCTTTGTATACAGTCATTGCCCTTTGCACTGTGATCTTCATGGTCTCCAGCAGGCTTTCTACCAATGCAATGCCTGCAAGTATTAATGCTATATAAAGAGGAAACTTACATATATTGCAGAAAGCATAGTCTGTAGGCTAAAGCCTGTAGTCTCCTTCTTCTTGCATCTGTTGTTGATTGATTGATTGATTTGTGTTTTACAGCACTTTAGCGGCACTAAGTGGCTATCCCGTGCTTCACAGGTTGATAATTTAACAGAGGAATGTGTCAGTGCCCGCACATATGTGCACCACACACATCCTGAGGGGATAGGAAAGAGGAGATATAGACCCTTTTAAGTGGGCTAGGGAAGCCCGTTGCATCTGTTTTGATGGTATTTACAAATGTGTAACAAAAGTGCATTCTTGTGGGTGGTAGAATCTGATTATTCTCCACATGTATGTTTGTCCTCTTCATGAATAGCCCTACCTCTTTGGGACCCAATGACTTAAGTGCCTGCATTGTCAGGTGCTTGTCCGTATGCATGCCATACCAAGCTGATTGCATGCAGACTAATGGAGCAGGTTCAGAAAATCTTACAACAAAGTGCATCAAGTGTGCACCATGTTGGACATTCTTTCCTCTTACCACATCTGGGTGGCATTTCTCAAGATGCTATGACTTGAGCTTTTCAAATCAAACCCAAATAATCACCTTCTATTTAACTCCTTCTATCAAACTGAGTGACCTTTCTCCACCCATAACCATACAAGGTATGAGCACATTAGTATGACTGCTTTGTAAAAATTGGGGCTCTCTCAGTCATTCTGGATGTGTCTAGTCACACCAGTAGCATGTTGAGAAATGCCCTCTAGACTCATATTCCACCTAATGAACATTGATGTGATGAACACAGCTGTGGCTTTCGCCCTGATTGGTCCTAATTGAAGGCATCTCCAGCCACAGTCTACAGAATGATTCTCCGAAAGGAGCTGATAGCAAAATGCAGATTACGTGAGAGATACTTTCCCAGCATTGAATCTGAAATGGGAGAGGGATGGTGGCAACAAGCCAGAGGTGATTAAAAAAAGTAGGTGCATGATCATGAAAGAAGGATATTAGGAGTTATACCACGATTTCTGGGTTACACAGTGCTTTTTGGTGGCTATTCCCATCCACATATCTGTCGATATAGCACAGCATCAACTCTGTAGCATGACTCTTGGAAGGCGTGCGGTTATCCATGTAAGGCGTGCGGTTATCCATGTAAGGCGTGCGGTTATCCAGGATAACAGCACGCCTCTCATGTCCTCCCATGTCATGTTACATGTTAAAACCCACGAAATTTTCCAGGCCAGGGTAGGGATTGAACCTGCAGTCTCACATCCCAAATCCAACTCCTTATGCACTGCGCCACAAGGACTGACGAGAAATGCTCGGTTCGAACCACGTCTCGATATGATACAAAGCCGTGTGCGCTGTCACTGTCCGCTGCCGGGCGACAAGGTGTATTCTACACAAACATAAAAGCGAGAAGCAACTTTTTCGCCATGTGCTCTGTAGCTGTCCGCTGCCGGGCGAGGAGGTGTATTCTACACAAACATAACAGTGAGAAGCATCTTTTTTCGCCGTGTGCGCTGTAGCTGTCCGCTGCCGGGCGAGGAGGTGTATTATACACAAACATAACAGCGAGACACGCCTTTTTTCGCCGTGTGCGCTGTAGCTGTCCGCTGCCGGGCGCAGAAGGAGGAGACGCGGTGGCCTAGCGGTTAGCGCGTTGCGTCAGAGGTACATGGATCGAGCCCCGGTCCGGGCGCATCTTTTTTCGGCGTGTGCGCTGTCGCTGTCCGCTGCCGGGCGAGGAGGTGTATTTTATACACAAACATAACAGCGAGACGCATCTTTGTTCGCTGTGTGCCGCTGCCAAGCCTAGCTGAGACCGGGGCTGTGGCTGTCCACTGCCGGGCGCCGAGGTGTATGTACCAATCGTGTACACACAATGGCTGGCATCGAGTCCCGGGGAGGGGGAATAATTTTTGTTTTCAACTTGAATTTATTGGTATTATATTGATTATTTATTGGTTTCGTGGTATAAAATAAGTAGTCAATGGATAACTCATGACTCGTGTGTGTTAGCAAAGGCTAATAAAACTCGGCCTATGGCCTCGTGTCATTATCCTTCGCTAACACACACTCGTCATGAGTTATCCATTGGTTACTTGTTCAATATGAAGGTACACTGGAGGTAAACTAGACACACAAAGAGAAACTAAGAAAAGGGAACAAAAACACAGTCAGTCCATTTTCACTTTTGATCTTATTGGCTACGAAGCACTTATTTAAGACTTGGTCTGTGATGAGAAAGCTTATTCTATGAAAGTGTTAATCCTTGCCACTATGCTCCAAATTCTCAAGGGCACTTAATCACACAAAATCCATTTTTCTTTCCTCAGGCTCCTTGAGGCAAGCAGCAACAAAAAACCTCAGCAGACAGTTCCAAGTCTTTGAACAGTGTCTTCTGTAAAGGTTATCTAGTATGAAAGTTAAAAATAACTATATATGGCAATATACATAGACTACATAACAGCAAATGTCAGTTTGGCTAAGAGAAGAGCAGGTTGTATTTCATAATACAAATGCATGATGTCACTATGTTTGGTTGTTTTGTTTTTGTTGTTGACTGTTTTGTTCATATGAATTATGTTTATACCACTACCTATCTTGTCAACATGTCACATTAAGGTTATTATACCACATTCATATTTCTCTTATTGAAGCTTTACAGAGTTCAATTACCCTACTAGACCCACTACCTAATAGCTGTAGATATCAATTACAATTTACAGGGAATTGATACAACAGAGTAGGAGTAAAATACAATAATTATCTTTTGATATTCCTGAAAGGTCAAATGGACTAACACTAGTTCTGATATTGTAGAACATATTCTGGACTGGGCGGAAAACATGAAAGAAGAAAAGTGCTGATGCCTGCACAAGCTCAATCACATGTAGGTGGATATCCTGAATATAGGAGAAAATGTCCTTTAGGATTGCAGAAAACATAATGATATATCACCTGGAGACAATAGCCACTAACTGTAAACTGCAACATGTCCAAGAGTGCATGGGGGATGGGGGAGGGGAAATGCCCCTGGGCACAGACAATTGGACAGTGGTCAGTCTATATTGGTTCCTGTATTGACCACTTACTGGTAACCTGTCAAGCTGGATGCTGGTAACAAGTGGAATGGCAGAGATAGGCAAGGCAATGACTTCTTCAGATAAGGAAATTGAGATGTACCCAAGAAAAAGCTAGAGATGGTGATTGAGCCATTAATGCCAATGAAGAAATGTCGAGGGAAGGCAATGTTTTGAGGCTAGGTTCTAATACACTGCATTATAAACTTCATTGTATGATGTAACTGTATTACTTTGCCCAAAAAAATACTTGAAAAAAAAACAAAGATGGTTGGTTTCTGCTCAAGAAATTGTTGTCAGAGAACGATAAATCAGATTCAACTGAATGCAAATTTCAATGCCAATTCTGCATTCTTTGTCATTTATCAAAGCTTTTCCATAATATCTCACATATAAGCTGTGACTTCAATGTGAGGATAGAGCCCTGGTGTGCACGTGCCTTATAGCATCAGCAAAGGTTGGGTTTCACCTTCTAGATGAGGATATTATAGAACAATATATCAAAGTGCCCAAAGTCTAGCCAAAACTGCTCCTCACATTGTTCTTTGTTCAATGTAAATGGTGCATCTTATACATGGTGTAAGCTTTATGCACAAAATATCATGGTACATAGTATTATCAAGTAATTTATTACTAATACATGTACCATCCATCCACATCACTCATTTTGGTACTTTTGTAGAAATTTTGTTCTTTCACAGCTCAATATAGATTCCATTTTACTGTTTGCGAAAGCGGTAGGATTTCAAGGCTACTTTCAATCAAGGTTTTCGATCTCAATCAATATGTTACCAACAAAGAATGAAAAGACCAGAGCATAGATTTCATTAATCACAGAATAAGCTTAATCGTGAAGATTGAGAAGATATCTTTGTGTAAATGATAGCTTGTCTGATATTTTAATGATGGTAGACAGTGAGAGAGACAGGCAGACAGACAGAGACACACACACATAAAACAACAAGCAGAGACAGACAAAGACAACCAGAGACAGAGAGAGGCAGATTGACAGAGATACAAAGATAAAGACAGAGAGGCAAACAGAGACGGAGGACAGAGATGGAGAGAGGCAGATAGAAGCAATGAGACAGGCAGGAATGTAAGTAGGCAGGATCATCAATAAAATAGTACCCCTTACCACTGGTAGAGTGAGGGC
The DNA here is from genome assembly GCA_949317995.1 of Acholoe squamosa. Lineage (NCBI taxonomy): Eukaryota > Metazoa > Annelida > Polychaeta > Phyllodocida > Polynoidae > Acholoe > Acholoe squamosa. The sequence goes on from OX439051.1 coordinate 17,663,630, forward strand.
TTGCCTTATGACAGATTTGGACAGATCAGCCAATAAAAAGGCCAATCACTATAATATTATGTCATGCAGACAGGGTTAAATTATAGTTATGATCTCTACAAAGAGCTTGAGTGGTCATTGTTATTGGTGATAAAAGACTCCACCTTCTCATATTTTTGGTGGTGTAGAAGTGTTTCGCTTGCTATTCTATGCCCAAGGAACCACATGTCCAGAAAGTCTTGGAATGACCCATATATATATATATATATATATATATATATATATATATATATATACAGTACACTGTGATGGCTGTTTTTAAGTGCTGGGGTATCAAATAAGCACTGTCAAATAGGCATCAGGGGTAAATCAATCTTAACCATCATAACATAGGGGGCCATTACAGTATGGACAAGGTGGTAGGGTCAGCATATCACATATGAAGAGTGTATAAAAAATGGTGTTGTATTTTTATGATCCCATATAATTGTGTACTTGGTTGTTTCAATATGTTGTATATTTTAGCTCTATAGATATAGGGACAGTTGAATTGTGTGGTAATAACCGAAAGATGGGGATCCAGTAGACACACTGCATAAGATTTGGCATGCTATAGGGCAATAATCAAATGATACTGAATCCCACTTCAAATTCTAAAACAGCTAAGGCGGCCATTGAACAGAATGTTAATTATCTGATTGTCATAATTGAGAAATGCCCTCCTGATTCAGGAACATGATATTTTACTACAGCACAGTCCCCAAGAATTAATTCATCATGAAAGTAATTTTGGTTAAGCTAGAACAATGATTCAAAATTTAAGGATTTAAAGTGAAGGGGCAGGCTTACGTATGTTCGACACAGCAATGCCACCTTTTACCTCAATAGGTATTATTAATTCATGCAACTCATACATATCAAGCCCTTGCTTCCATCTACCATGTTGGATTGCTTTCATGGTAAAAGATGGTCCAGGGTCAAACAGGTCCCTAGTTTAGTAGATGTTTTCTGCAAGACCTCTTCTACCATTGGAAACTGTTTGGTTCAAGTGCTGACATTTAGTTGTCAAGAAAAGGTGTCACAGAAACCATCGTGGTGTGGGTCCTTTTGTTTTCATTGCCACATTTCCGGAATCGCACATGCTATGACAATTCAACACCCCAAAAGGTACCATAATTCATGGTGACAAATCGAGCCATTGTCAACTCATTTAAATGGCAATAACTGAATCATAGTTTTCTTCGTGCTTCTCTAGACCTAATTAGGTGAAGCAACGAATATTGTTGGGCTGTGCATTAATGGCCAACATCTAGACTACAGCAGAGCATCGTACAATGTGTCACATACTGTATAGGCATCACCTGGGGCCTAGACAAGGCATGAAATATTCAATTATAAATGCTTTCTTGTTCTTAAATATGGAATAACGTTAGTTTACTAGGCTGATTTGCCATTCTAAGATAATATTCCGCTGAAGATGATTTTATTGAGAAAATGTGGTAGGTAATTTTTTTTTTAAATATGATAGAAAATTTGCAGATAACAAATCAGTTAGAAATCATTTTGGCATTACAGGTGATCATTTAACAACATACAACGACTATAAATTCCAAGACGTGGCTTAGGAAATGACTTCCAAATAAGATCAATCACTCAGTTTTGATAACAGCTAGATATCAGCCATGAATTTGGATGGCAAGCAACTACCATAATCTGGAAGGCATTTCTCAGGATGGTACAACTAGACCCCTTCAAATCGTAGTGGGATCGCTTACCCAAACACCATCTTAGACCTGCATCTAGTGGTCACTAATGATTACACTGGTATGACGGCCCTACCAATCTGTTGTAAAATGCTGTAATTGCAACATTAAGTGCTGATCGTACATCACCTGCAATCAGACACTATAATCTTTAGGGTTTATAATCATAGAGGCCATCTTGGGAAATGGATTCCTGGTACATTGCAATACACATCTCCTATAACCACAATGATTCATACATTGATGACTCATCAGGTAATGCAAAAACCACAAAAAGAAGGCTTCTGAACATACAGGAGATAATTTGTACAGCGAGAGACATTTGCTAATATACCCTTGGCACCCTTGGGGGCTACTTCAGGTAGTTCTATCCATGATACTTGTAGTTCCAGGCAATGTTTGTAGCTATTTGGAGGAGGTCCTGCCTGATATCTGCCCACTAGGCACATAAGTCATCCTTACCTGAGACCCTGTTGTTCACTTGTATTAAAATGTAGTATGAGCTGTTCCCTGAAGGTTGTGCCATTATAGGCTAGCCATACCATGAGGGGTAGTTTTAGATACCCCGTATGGAATGGATGTATAAGTAGAATGTGCTAGATTTGGCATGTGAACATGATCATGGTATTATCTCATTTCAATATCAGGTATTATATCACGATTCTGGGCTCTACAGTGCCTTTTTGGTTTTCCATAGCTATACGGGTCGGGACCCACCCCTTCCGGCCATTCCTTGTTTGATGCGTCTTTAACCTAGTTCTTCCATCCGGGCACCTCCCCGCTTCGTCAACAAGACCCAATGGCCGTGTACCGGGCCGTGTGCGTTGTATCGCTATGGAAAAATGATGGATTCTTATTTATTTATAAGAAAATGGATACAAAATGTAGGCGAACACCAACTAGAGATCATATATTTGGTGGTGCTAGAAGAACAGGGCTTGACACGCTTGGATTCTACATGAAAAGTGTGTGAAAAGACGAGGGTATGATGGGTGGAGTAAAAACAATGGCTACGGTGGCTTGGCAAACCGTGCGGATCACATGCACTTAGAAAATACATAGCAAAAAATTAAACTGATCATCTTTGACAATGAGAATATACAAAAAAAATGTATGAAAAAAGTGAGCAATCCCTTTATTAAATTTCAGTACATTGGATCCTCTGATACAGGTATTAGTATTGTCCAAGTCTCTGAGTACCTGATACACACAATTTGCTCAAAGCAGCTCAAGTACGCATCAGGAATCACTCAGCTGAGTACAACAGATTGGGTTACCCAACTATGACCACTTACCTGCCTGCCCTTATTAATTCTAATACATAACCCACCCCCACATATCCATGCCTAATCTTTTGTCAATACCCTATTTCTGTAGTGTTGTCCGCTTAACTGGTACCTTCGACCTAATGAATGAGCGAAACTGTTGATGCCCAGTTATCATTTTGAAGAATGGCACACAATATTCATTAATGAGCTTGTGGATAGTTTTTTTTTCTGTGGAAAAATCAGTGTCTTTTCCAGCAGTTTGTCATTATTTGGACTGGTGTTGAGTATGAGTGACAATACAGGCAGACCATTTTGTTTTATATGTGAATAAATACTGACTGAAAACCCATTTACTATTCTTCTTATAAATTATGTGCAGCGCATACAGGATAATTGGTGTGGAAGTGGCACCGAGACCTATGTAATTACTATGGATCTGACACAAACTGCTCACACTCAAAAACTTTAGGAGGTCTTATGCTTATGTAATGTACTCTATGTGCTCAACTCTATGCATTGTACTAGGGTGTTCTATGAGAGCTGCACTAGGGTTTGCAAGGTTCCCAAACCTTTATTGTGTTGCATGTCTTAGGGTCATGAGCTACCAGGTTACCTAATAGTCACCTACTATTTTGAGGTCCTTTGTATACAGTCATTGCCCTTTGCACTGTGATCTTCATGGTCTCCAGCAGGCTTTCTACCAATGCAATGCCTGCAAGTATTAATGCTATATAAAGAGGAAACTTACATATATTGCAGAAAGCATAGTCTGTAGGCTAAAGCCTGTAGTCTCCTTCTTCTTGCATCTGTTGTGATGGTGCTTACAAATGTGTAACAAAAGTGCATTCTTGTGGGTGGTAGAATCTGATTATTCTCCACATGTATGTTTGTCGATTTCATGAATAGCCCTACCTCTTTGGGACCCAATGACTTAAGTGCCTGTATTGTCAGGTGCTTGTCCGTATGCATGCCATACCAAGCTGATTGCATGCAGACTAATGGAGCAGGTTCAGAAAATCTTACAACAAAGTGCATCGAGTGTGCACCATGTTGGACATTCTTTCCTCTTACCATATCTGGATGGCATTTCTCAAGATGCTATGACTTGAGCTTTTCAAATCAAACACAAAATATTGCCTTTTATTAAACTCCTTTTATCAAACTGAGTGACCTTTCTCCACCCATAACCATACAAGGTATGAGCTCATTGGTATGACTGCTTTGTAAAAATTGGGGCTCTCTCAGTCATTCTGGATGTGTCTAGTCACACCAGTAGCATGTTGAGAAATGCCCTCTAGACTCATATTCCACCTAATGAACATTGATGTGATGAACACAGTTGTGGCTTTCGCCCTGATTGGTCCTAATTGAAGGCATCTCCAGCCACAGTCTACAGAAAGATTCCCTGAAAGGAGCTGATAGCAAAATGCAGATTATGTGAGAGATAATTTCCCAGCATTGAATCTGAAAAGGGAGAGGGACGGTGGCAACAAGCCAGAGGTGATTAAAAAAAAGTAGGTGCAAGATCATGAAAGAAGGAAATTAAGAGATATGAATGTACACTGGGGGTAAACTAGACGCACAAAGACATAAACAAAAACACAGTCATTCTATTTTCACTTTTGATCTTATTGGCTACTAAGCACTTATTTAAGACTTGGTTTGTAATGAGAAAGCACTGACAGAAAAAGAGGATCAGCCTGAGTTTCACCTAGTCTCTTGTGCTGTCTGAGTATCATGAAAGCCTCTGCTAGAGGCTCTCCCCTGACATGCCATACTCATGCTGAGCCTGCTTCAATGCCACACATTGGGAAAAAGGATCAGCATGAGTATGGCACAAGGCTCAGGCATGGTGCCATACTCAGTCTGAATCTAACTGAATACTCCAGCAAAGCAGGGGTCTAGCCCTTACACTGATGTCTGAGATTATATCATATCCTAGCACCCACCACTCCATGTGCCTCATTAGCTCAGTTGATATGGCACTGAACTCTGCATTTGAAGGTGGTGAGTTCAAGCCCCATTGAGAATGTTTGTAAAGTCATTCTCAGTAAGTCAATCTTATTGCTACAATTTGAGCATGAATATGCATTCATAATGGGGTTGTGAGAAGATTTTTCCCTATTAAGCCCCCCCCCCGCTCACCCATTCTTCCACATACTCAATATCCTTTCTATTATCCTCTAGTCCTTAAAACTATGATATCTAAGAATATAATATTATCTATATAGGAATATAATAGGAATTAATCACTAAAAGTATGATCATATCTTTGCAGTAAATATAAAAGTAACATATGGTCCCAGGCATATTTCTAATGTTTTGGGGCTTGGAAAATAGTAGAATACCAGATTTCAACACACATAGGGAGCAGATCATATGAGATTTCAAGTGGAGATCTTTCAGCACAGTCAAGATGGTGTAGTGCTAACATGTTTACCTTCATATGAGAAGGTCCTGAGTTCGATTCCAGCCCAGGGATGCTCTTCAAAAGTTGCAAGTTTTCAACCCGAAATATTTTGTTATGCAAACGATTTATTTTCTTGCTTTTTTCTGACTTGGCAGACGTTAAAGATTCTTTCAGTTTTCAAGCAAGCATCTATTTCAATTAGTTACAAAGTTAGGTCTTAGAAAAATAAACTGCAATAGATGAGATGTGTCCTATTAAACTGAAAAAAAGAAAAATGTTTCTCAGCACCACCTAGACTTGAACCTGAGACCCCTCACATGCAAAGTGAGAATCCTAACGCTGTGCCACCTCTACAACTGGTGAGCCAGGTTGCAATAGGCATATAAGTAGGACTGTGCAAAACTTACTGAGGACATTGTGGATATTTGTCCTTACTATGGGCATTTTTCCTTACTATGGTCACTCCAGTCTGTGTTCGCTATTATCCTACTGGGCCTCATATGACCAATGACATCTCACTGGAGTAGGTCTATGGTTGAAATATCATATTGATAGTGCCACTTTCAACACCTGACCCGCTAGCACATATAGGAGCACAAAGGAGTCACAATAAGGAGGTACCCGTTCAAATCCCACCAAGGAGCAAAAAGGACACTGAAACCAGGAATGCAGAAACTAGTCATCGATTAATTAGACTGCCTTAGGAAGTTGAATGTTCGACCATCTGAAATCCTTGTGTGTATGAAATTATGGGCTTTTGTCAAACGGTGACCTTAATTTCTATATTTCTTTATAATGTTTAACAAACCAATTATGTGTTGGGCTTAATACACCCTACAGCTTAGTAGTTCAATAAGGGCTACAAATGCAGGGCTACATAACCATTACAATTTAGACTGTCTGTAAGCCCTACAATGCAGTGCTGATTAGTAACTCTTTAAGTGGGGTTGTGCCCACTGGGTAGTGTTGCTGGACTCACTCTGAGGATAGAATCCAGTAAAGTGTGATCCTATGTATTGGGATACTCTGGCAGTGCATTACACCATTAGTAAGAAAGACTCCTGCAATAGTGGAGCCTGTTCAGGTAGGATCCAGCATTGCCTGACCCTCTTCATAGAGATACTCAGGCAATGTCCTATTCTCTTCTATTATGTTACTCCAGGAGGTCGTTACACAATGAAAGAGGACTCGTTATGATGCTTCCTCGTACATGGGCGAGAAAAGATACGAGCATTTTTCACACCCGTTACACAATACCTTCTGCCTTTCCCGAGCGAGTCTCGTAGCCGAAACGAGACGAGGAAAGTAATCGTCGTTCCGATTTCCTCGTAAGAGCAACGAGGGTTCAGCACAGCGAGAAAAAAGGGCGGGACACCAGCGAAACTTGACCTATATACTGCTGAACGTCACTTCTGGGTAGTCCACTGCCGCCAAAACAAAGAACGGTGGAGAGTTACTTGACTGCGGCTTGCACCATGTATTTCGACGAAACACAGGTAATTAAAGTTTACTGATGAAAGCAATCTTGTTTCATCTATTCCGATCTTCAGCATAACAGTGGTATTCAAAGTTGTTCTGTCTTTTCTTTTCTGTTATCTCCATTTCTCCGCCAGGCGGCATGAGCGATAATAGAGTAAAAGCACAGGCCCTTCTCTCTTGTGTCTATATGGCTGTCTCTCTCTTCCTCCCTGTAGGACTGGCTAGTTTCCTTGTGCCTATAGAGCATTTTTCTTCTTCTTTTACCTATCCTACCCTGACTTCTTTTAAAAGAAGCATCCAAATTTGTGTCTTAAAGTTTAATTATGACAGAAAATGTCACCCCCCCCCCCTCTGCTTCCTGTGGTTTCCTCCAGAAGTAATATAATATTAGTGTAATTTTTTTTTTATTTATCAGTACCAAAAAGGTTACGACTTGAGCTCCACTGACGAGGACGACAGTTATATGGAAGTTCGTCCAGGAGAGGAGGAATCGGAGCATCACCAAAGTTTTGAGCTGCCCGAGATACTGACCATGTCTAAAGTTAAACAGGAATATGTCGTGGAAGACTCAAGTGAAATCAGCGATGAGGAAAACACAGAACACGTACCTGGCCCTGTCACTCCTCGAAAAACCACACGAGGAACTATAAGCAAGAAGGAGTCTGTTTGGAACGACAGGGAACACAGGGCTCTGTTTTACTCGTGCTATAACCAAAAGCACTTGTTGAAAGCTCGAGGTAAAAACTCTGCTCAATTGAGGAAGGAAGGCTGGGACACTGTCCTAGGTGAGTCTTTTTTTTGTCTTCATTTTTTACTTTGGTTTATGTCTAAATTAATAGAGGTCTTCCCTTTAATATTTTTTATATTTATCTCTTCATTCCTTGCCTTTTTTTTTTAAACAAGATAAACCAAGCATAGACATAGACATTTTTTTTTCTTCCATATCAAAGAAGCTTTTCTTTAAATTTTTCAGCCACTGTGAACAGTGTGAAGAACGAGGACCGCAACATAGACAAGATGAGGAACCATATAAACGATTACTTCTGGAAGGTCAAAGCTAAGGTAAAAGAAATATTTCAACTCTCTTTTCTTTTTCTCTTAGTGATTCTTTCCTAAAAATCATCACATGGTACGAAAAAAAAATTTTATATGTTAGAACCTGCTTCTTCTCGTCTTTTGAAATCAATGAACTTATTTTTCAAAGGAGGATATTTAAACTGAAACTATAAAAAATGCAAACTATTTTATGTTCTTTCTTCCTTTCAGAACGAGCAAATGCTTGCGGCTATAGACAAGGGTCGTAAAGTGGATGGTGTGACGCTGACCGAGGCTCTATGCCTTAAGTACAAGGGGGTGTCGCGCATAGCAGGTAAGCAATCATCTTCTCTTAGAGACCATTCTTTCTGTCGTTATCATTTAGTGCTGTACGTTTTGTTGTCTTCTTCTTCCATGAAGCTCTTGGTTCAATTTATTAAATAATTGAGGCCGAATAAAATACTTTTCTCTTTTCCTTAGTGTGAAAGCGTGTCACCATAAATTTTGCTTTAATCTGTTGTTTGTTTTGACTTATTTTCCTGAAGGTGAAGGCGGCGTAGTGATATATCACACCGACAAGGTCGAGGAAGAGAAACAAAGACGCCACAAAGCTAAAGAACAGAGAAAACCCCAGCCTAAGGCTTCTCCCCACCAAGCAGCTTCCCCCAGGCACATTCCCACCCCCAAAAAGATTATTGTAGTGCCTTCTGAGGAGGACATAAAGGCAGAACATCAGCTTTTTTCTGCCGTGAAGACAGTTAAGGCAACCTCTGCTAAAAGTAACAAAACATCAACCCCCCCTCTTCCAAGGCTTCTACCTCAGGTGTTCAAAAGAAATCCCCTCCTGTTAAGCCACCCGTTGCTAAGCGTCCTGCTGCGGCAAGTTCTTCTGCCAAAGAGCACAAGCCATTCGTGAAGCCGGGGAAGAAAGGTGTGAGAGGGGCAGCTTCTAGGGAGGTCCATATTGACCTCACCGGGGAAGCCCACTTCAAAGACGATTTGTCAGATGACATGGTAGTGAACATTGTAGACGATGATGATATAGTAGATATGACTGGGTGTGAGAACCCCGTGACCTCCACTCCTAAAGGATCAGAACTGAAATCATCTTTGCGTAGGAGCCCACGGCTGCAAGAGAAGGATAAGCCACCAAAAAGTGGAAAAAGCAGCAGGAAACTGAGCTTCGAAGATGAGACAGAACAGGAAAGTGGAACACAGGAACATAATCCCAAGGACCTTCCCCCCCCCCTTTCTCGTTAGACCATGACTTGAGGATAGCCAAGATAGAGTCTCTTCTCTCCAAGATAGAAGTGAACAGGCGGCAGACAGATGAGCACCTTCAGTCTCTCCTGTACCGTAACACTGAGGTAAATGAAAGGACGCTATCAGTTTTAGAGAGAATCGCCAGCGATCGACACCTGCTGTTGGAGTCGCATGCCCTTTCTACTAAAAATTCAACCCAGGTCGTACAAGGTACTAGTAAAAATTTTTTAACTTTTTCTCTCTAAACATAAAGAATTATATCTTTTCTCTCTCTTTCATGTGAACAAAAGAAAAAAGATATGTCTTAACTTAAAAATTTCACTTGAAGCAAAAAATTAGATGTCCCTGTCCTTTCGAGATTAAAACTTGACATCGCTTCCTTGTTTACTGCAGAGTACTATGATTCCTCTCAATTAATTCTTCCCTCCTCCTTTCCTTCAGCCCTCGGGAAGCTGATATATGTGACAGAGGGACTCGTGTTCAAGACTCCCCAGAAGCAAGAGGCCCCTCTTCCGCAAAATTGGGAAGTACGGCCCGTAGGTTTCCAGCCAAACCCCCGTACTGGCGATTTACAAAGTAAGACTTTATTCTTCTTCTAAAGTTATTTTCTCTGTTAAGATGATAGAATATTAATCCCAAATCTGACTAGACCAAACTAAGCTAAATATGAAATTTTGTCTTCTTTTCTCTTCTTGTTTTTCTTGAAAAAAAACCTTATTCATTTTTTTTTTTCTGACAGTCGTGTCCCTGGATCCTAACTCTGCAGACACCAACAACCTGCTGCACCTGAACCCTGATGGATCTCTTGTGGTGGGTCCTACTCCGTCCGCTGCCCGCCCAGTCACCCTTACCCGTAGCCCACCTAAAGTTCACTCACAACCCGCTGATGACACTCGAGGAGCAAAGCCTCGTTCAGAGGAGCAATTGCCTTGTGAGAAGCCAACAACAGAGGCCACAGAGAGACGGCAGGAAGAAGGGGATGACGAAAAGGAAGGAGACGGGGGAGAAAACCTAGAACATAACGCTGAAACACAAGAGGATGTACAAGATGATGCCGAAGGAGAGAAAGAGGAAGAAGTAAATGAGACAGAAGAAAAAGAGCCTGCAGGAAACAACAATGAAGCAGAAAATGGTGACCACAATGAACCTCAAGTTAATGAGGGTACAGATAAGAAGTCTGAACTCAGCCCACCTGAAGAGAAACAAACTGAAGGAAATGAGGCTACAGACAACAACTGTCAACCTAACCAGGCCCAGCTGAAAGAAAATGAATCAAATGACTGTAGAGAGAATAGCTGTGAACCTAACAAGGACCACCTGAAAGAAACAGAAGGAAACGAGGCTACAGAGCACGGCTCTGAACCACAGGAAGAGGATGGACTCAAAGAGACTACTGAGAAGGAGGACTTTCAAAAGGTGCCTGTTATTTTATCAGACGAAGCTATAGAGGAAAGAGGTTCAAATGAGGACAATCGAAATAATCAGGTAGGGGATCAACAGGGGCTGTCTCAGCAGGCTGAAAAAAACCATGACTCTGTCATAGACATAGTGAATGAAGACCTCCCTGAAGAACCTTTAAACCTTCATCTTGATGTTCTTTCTTCTGCCCGTACTAGGGGAGAACATGTCAGAAAGCCTGCCCCTTCCGGCTCTTCTGTCCGACATGAAGTAGATGTGTCAAAAGGTGGAGTCAGGATCCATGTTAAAAGACAACCAGACTCGGACCCGGAAAAAACTAAGGAACCAAAACAAGATGCTGATATTTCAGACAAAGTTATGGAAGCAGCTAATGTGCTGCATAACATGCACATGTATGAAGAAAAACGCGTACCAAAGGAAAAGTCCCGGCCCCCCCCTGTCGTGCCAGGTCCCCCCACTACTAGGAAACGCGCAGCAGTTGCTAATGCTGCAGCTTCTGGCAAAAGCAAGAAACCCAAGAAAGGGTTCCCCAAAAAGAACTAGACTGATATATGTGAAGACTATATTTCTGTCAAAGGACATCCTTTCTTTTTAATCCTGTTTAAAAATTTTCCGATCTAGTCAACTTGTACATGAACAGCAAAAATCAAAACAGATATTTCATGCAGAAGGAGCAAGAAAATGTCAAGAGATTATATGCTATTCTTTTTCTCTTTATCTTATGCATGTATGTGTTAAAAGTTAATTACCCTAGTGAAGTAGGAAATCATATCTTCATACAGCTTGGCTCCAGAAGAGATAGCACAGTTAATGTGTATCTTCTATATAGAGATAAGAGAAGAAAAAATTGCCATGTTCAACTTTTTTTTATGAAGTATTACGGTGCTGATGTGAGTTCTCAAAGAGAATAAGCATGTTATTTATCCAAGACCCCATATGTCTTAGTCTCAGAAGGAAAGAGGACATTAAGGTCATAGTTATGAGAGACAATAAAGAGTTTATTCACCTTCAGACCTGTTTATTTCCCTTTATGGTAATTATTATAAAAATAAAAAGGCTACAAAACAACAGAAAAAAAGATTAATCTTCTTCTGAAAATCCCATCCTGATAAAAGATGGCTGACTATGATCCGAACCATTTAAATATCAAAATTGAACATCTCTTATCAAACAGAGAATGAGACGAAGGATAAAAAAGGTTTTCTCCCCTGTCATAAAAGCCATGCAGCACAACGAAAAAAGGGCAATTTTTCTCGTTGTGCGAAGGTGGCGCCACTGAAACACAAGTAGTGTGACGTCATCTTTCACCCAACGTTGTGACTTCAACTCCTAAGAAAATGGACGATAACCAAGCTAACAAGGTTCAAGTGGGTGTATTTCATTATAAATTTACTGCTATATATATTCAGGCCTATAAAAGCAGTCTTTAAATGAGGAGTTTGTTATAAATAAAAGGGAACATCCGTTTTGTTAGACGTCGCTGCGCGGGAGGCAAGGCGACGAAGCACAACGAGAAAAGGATGTTAACCCTCGTTACTAGAGTTTTTGTCTCGTTCTGCTGTACGGTAACATAAAAGACATATTCTTTGCTTTCATTCTACTTGTCTTTATTTTTTGTTCTCCCTTTTCTGTCACAGGTTACCCGCCCGAAGAAAAAGAAAAGGCAGATGACATTAAAACCCTTAGACAACCAGTCAGTCGACTCAGCTGCCTCTACAGTGCTCTATGTACCAGATGTAAATGACACTAATAGACCCTTGAATGAGACTCTGTACGGCAAACAAGGAGCTGCGGATGATAATTCTAATGCCAGTTCATCTGAGAGCGAGGCAGATGACACACCCCTGAGAGAGGACATGCCTGTGTCGACTGATAGGTGGAAAAAGAGGGAGGTAGATGCCTTAATGGACGCTGTGAACCATAACAGAGCAGCCCTTAAGTACCACTTCAGTGGGACAGGGGGTGGAAAGGACATCAGGAGGCAGGCATGGAGGGATGTAGCTTGTGAGTAACCTAAGAGATATCAAATGGCCTCTTTTTTTCTGTCTGTGTCGGTTTTCTATAAGAACAAGATATATTTGAACTGAAATAATTTTTAAGAATTAATAGCTCAATTAAATCCCTTCTTTTTTTGCAGTGTACGTTAATGCAGAAGCTAAAACCCATCGCACAGTAAAACAATGTTCCCATAAAACCTCTGATTTCACCCAGAAGAACAAGCAAAAGGTGAGACACAAATTCAGAAATGTAAACTTATAAAGAGATTTTCAAAGTAAAAAGGTGCCCTTGTCTAGCATAAACCTTATCTTAAGAGTAGGATACTTTAATTATTTTCTTGTTTTGTTCTAGTACAACAAGCTGAGGAGGGAATTGAGCAAGACTGGCAGTGGCCCTGTGGACAAGAAAAAGAAGTTAACCGAGACACAGGAAAAGGCACTGGAATACCTGAAGCCCGAGGCAGTGAGAGGTAACCTGTGGCTCTTGTCTTACACCTTATTTGTGGCCGGAATTTAGAATAAATTTCTTAACAGAAATAAAATTGAAGGATAATGTTTAATTACTCAATTATTTATTTCGTAAAGGTATTCCTGGCATAAAACCGATGGCTTTGAACCCAGCGGACCACAAAGAGGCCTTCGATGAGGACGCTCTCTGGAAACCTGGGTCCTGTGATTTCACTAAAGTTCAGGGATCAATGAAAGTTACTAAGATGCCAAGGAAAGATAAAGACAAGGAAAAAAGGAGGAAAGAAAGGATGAGGAAAGAGGAAAGAAAGAGGGCCCATGAGAAAAAAATGAAAGAGGAGAGAAGAAAAGAGGAAATAGATGCCAGAATACAGAAAGAGGTGAATGACATGTCCATGAAAAAAGAGGAGGAGAGGAAGAGACTTTTGGGTCAACAAAAGCAGGAAGTCAAACCCAAACCAGGACTGAAGGTCATCCAGTGCACTGAGGAAGAGTGGAAAATAATATGCGCCGAAAAGGCTAAGAGGAAAGCTGAAAGAGCAGCCATTAGGGCAGAAAGAATGGCAAGAAAGATGAAACAAGGAAAATGAGCTCATTCTGTTTTAAAAAATTAAACAAGAAGAGAATTAAGGCCTATAATTACATTTCCTTTATTAAAGACAGTGCGTGGATAGACTTTCGTGGTTACATATTAAACAAAAACACAAAAATCTTTTTTCTTCTTTCTTTGAACAAAAATCTTTCTGTAATGAAAATACAAGTAATTTAGGTGGCACATAGAATAACAACTACATGGCTATAAAAGAATACTGCCAGGACTAGGTCAGTTTTTGGACATCTAGAAATACTTCTCAGCATAGTCTTTCCTGAACTTCTTGACATAGTCACTTTGTTCCAGCTGACTCCTCTGTGGAGGCTGGACAAGGGGGGCTCTCTTGGGCCTCCAAGGATCAGAGGGGCTGTTCACAATCCGTATCCCGTGGTCAAGGGCCACGTTGTGGAGACATGCACAAGCCGTTATGATCCACGAACTCCTCTTAGGTGAATGCCGTATGTACCCAGCCGAAGAGTCCAGTATCCTGAATATTCAAAAGAGAGTTTTTTACTTTTCAGTTAAACCTTATTTTTCCTCTTAATATTCAAACTTGTGTAACTGTAACATGCTTTATTTTTTTCAAGGGAGGACCATCTCGTTATTTTTGAGTTCCTTCGATAAATAAAAAGATGTTTACAATCAAAAAAAGATTCAATTTTTCTCACCTCCAACGCTGCTTGAGTATCCCAATGCAGTGCTCTACTCGTACTCTGCTCCTCTTGTGCCACACATTGAAGGAGCGCTGTTTAGGAGTCTCCTCATCTTTGAAGGGGGTGAAGAGATTTCTCCTGAGACCGTATTTGAGAAAGGAGCCAAAAGATAATAAGAAGAAGAGAAAAAAAGAAGAAGGTGCACTAACTGTGTTAAGAAATTTTTGTTTTCCTCTCTGAAAAAAAAAAATGGGGGAGCACGTTCATATAGGAAGCCCTTGAGTATCCTTTTAAGTAACTCCAGAGTACGAATAAAAAAAAAGAAGAATAAAAAAAAAAACTCACCCAGAGTCCCCTAAGAGGACAAAGTCCTCCCAAGCCTCCGCCTCCAATTCGTCTCCTACCGGGCTGGAATTCAGGGAATATGCGTCGTGCACCGATCCAGGCCAGCGGGGGTCCACAAAGAGGATTCTTTTGTCGTAGTCACAGATCACCTGATAGAACAAAGAATAAAAATTAATTTGGGAAAAGAGAAAACTATGTAAGAGAACTTGTTCATGCACACTTATGAAGACTCTTACTTAAGAGAAGAAATTTTCTCAGCCAGTAAGATATATTGTTTTATATGTATAAAGAACTACTATTACTACACAACAACAACAACAACAACAACAACAACAACTTACGGTGGTGTTAATAGAATGGTACCCTTTCCTGTTCACATACACGCTCTCGTTCTGGTATTCAGTAGGGGTTTTAACAGGTACATGAGTCCCATCTACGTATCCAAAAACGTATCGTGTCTTCTGCTCCTCTTCCTCCGTCCCAGGCTTCGGATGGCGATACAGCTTCAGTGCGAGATGGAGCTTCTCCTCGAAAGAGTGAGGCCATTGTATGAAGAGATGGCTGTTCCTGTAAAAGAAACCGGCTACATCCTTCACAGCACGGCATATGGCAGTTCTTGACACCTTCTGGGAATCACCTGTGAGCGCATAGAAGCTACCTGTCGCAAAATAATGGAGGACCAGGCAAAACTGAAAAGAAAGATGAAAAGTTACTTGCAAGAAGACAAGGGTGAAGGGGGGGGGTCTCATAAAGAGGAGAGGAGGGAAGGAGTAAGAAGAATATATCCTGAATCAGTCTCCTTCTCTTCACTTTTAATATATGCGTGTTTAGCAATTAATTCGACATGGTGACATGGTCAGTTCTTAATATCTACATGTGACATGGGCATTAGTGAGATGAGGGAAAAAATTAGGTACATGAGATAGGTGTTTTCTTATGTTTGACATGGGACATGACAGGTTGTAAGAGGAGACATGTGACATAGGGATTCAAGTCACATGTGACATGACCATTTTTTAAAATCGACATGTGACATGGGGGACACACCATGCACACCCCCTTACATGAAAAGAAACCTAAGAGACATGAGTGACATAAGTGGGCTGCTGAAACTTTTTTATTCAAAAAGAGAATAAGACAGAGAGGAAAGGGGAGGGGAATAGGATGTCTGATAAGAGTTTCATTTAGATTGAAGAGAAAAATTTTTACCCTGTCAATATGTGTCAAGCCTCCTGCCCTCTTGGTGCCCTTGAAAGAACTGTGCTTCTTGTATTCTTCTACTAGTTTCCTGACTACGTCTTTGCTGAGGCGATACCTTGCCACAAATTCCTCATCGTTGAACAAAGAAAAAGGCGACTCCCTAGGCTTACACTTGCGGGTTTTCCTGCCCAAGCGATCCCTTAAAGGAGGCATGATGTCTTCTTCCTTCAAATTTACCTCAGAAAACAGAGTCTACACTGGTACCCAACTTGTCAGGATCAAAACGATGGTCCCCATTGAAAACAATGCTGAAGAAGTAAAAGGCAGAACATCTAGAGCAACTGCCTTTTTTTATCTCGTGAGAGACTCAAAGAGGACACAAAACGAGACTTTAACAACGAGACTTTATTTGTGTTACGCTTTTTTCCTCGTTCTGAGGTCACACCAGGCAAAACACAACGAGATTTCTTTTGTGTAACGGTTGCACGGGAGCGGTACGAGAAAAACTGCATTCTCGTGGATTCTGTAACGACCTCCAGTTGTCCCTGAGCCTGTCTCTAAAGAGACTCCTGCACTGTGAAAGTAGGGCAGTAGAGAGGGTACAGCTAGGCCATAAACAATCTAGAGTAGAGTGTCAGGTATTGCTGGAGTATGCCTAGACCCTAGGCTCACCCTGAGTATCAAAATATACTCATTTTGGCGACATTTGCCTGAGGCTCCCGGTGAGTATCATTATTTTTTCTGTGAGCTTATTCTATGAAAGTGTTAATCCTTGCCACTGTGCTCCAAATTCTCAAAGGACACTTAATCACACAAAATCCATTTTTCTTTCCTCAGGCTCCTTGAGGCAAGCAGCAACAAAAACCTCAGCAGACAGTTACAAGTCTTTGAACAGTGTCTTCTGTAAAGGTTATCTACTATGAAAGGTACAAATAACTATATATGGCAATATAGATAGACTACATAACAGCAAATGTCAGTTTGGCTAAGAGAAGAGCAGGTTGTATTTCATAATACAAATGCATGATGTCACTATGTTTGGTTGTTTTGTTTTTGTTGTTGACTGTTTTGTTCATATGAATTATGTTTATTCCACCACCTATCTTGTCAACATGTCACATTAAGGTTATTATACCACATTCGTATTTCTCTTATTGAAGCTTTACAGAGTTCAATTACCCTACTAGACCCACTACCTAATAGCTGTAGATATCAATTACAATTTACAGGGAATTGATACAACAGAGTAGGAGTAAAATACAATAATTATCTTTTACTATTCCTGAAAGGTCAAATGGACTGACACAAGTTCTGATATTGTAGAACATATTCTGGACTGGGCAGAAAACATGAAAGAAGAAAAGTGCTGATGCCTGCAGAAGCTCAATCACATGTAGGTGGATATCCTGAATATAGGAGAAAATGTCCTTTAGGATTGCAGAAAACATAATGATATATCCTAGAGTGCATGGGGGATGGGGGAGGGGAAATGCCCCTGGGCACAGACAATTGGACAGTGGTCAGTCTATATCGGTTCATGTATTGATTACTTACTGGTAACCTGTCAAGCTGGATGCTGGTAACAATTGGAATGGCAGAGATAGGCAAGGGAATGACTTCTTTAGATAAGGAAATAAAGATGTACCCAAGACAAAGCTAGAGATGGTGATTAAGCCATTAATGCCAATGCAGAAATGTCGAGGGAAGGCAATGTGTTGAGGCTAGGTTCTAATACACTGCATTATAAACTTCATTGTATGATGTAACTGTATTACTTTGCCCAATAAAATACTTGAAAAAAAAAAGATGGTTGGTTTCTGCTCAAGAAATTGTTGTCGGAGAACGGTAAATCAGATTTAACTGAATGCAAATTTCAATACCAATTCTGCATTCTTTGTCATTTATCAAAGCTTTTCCATAATATCTCACATATAAGCAGTGACTTCAATTTGAGAATAGAGCCCTGGTGTGCACGTGCCTTATAGCATCAGCAAAGGTTGGGTTTCACCTTCTAGATGAGGATATTATAGAACAGTATATCAAAGTGCCCAAAGTCTAGTAAAAACTGCTCCTCACATTTTTGTTTGTTTAAAGTAAATGGTGCATCTTATACATGGTGTAAGCTTTATGCACAAAATATCATGGTACATAGTATTATCAAGTAATTTAATACTAATACATGTACCATCCATCCACATCACTCATTTCGGTACTTTTGTAGAAATTTTGTTCTTTTGCAGCTCAATATAGATTATATTTTACTGTTTGCGAAAGCGGTAGGATTTCAAGGCTATTTTCAATCAAGGTTTTCGATCTCAATCAATATGTTACCAACAAAGAATGAAAAGACCAGAGCATAGATTTCATATGAGGTCATTAATCACAGAATAAGCTTAATCATGAAGATTGAGAAGATATCTTTGTGTAAATGATAGCTTGTCTGATATTTTAATAATGGTAGACAGTGAGAGAGACAGGCAGACAGACAGAGACACACACACATAAAACAACAAGCAGAGACAGACAAAGACATCCAGAGACAGAGAGAGGCAGATTGACAGAGATACAAAGATAAAGACAGAGAGGCAAACAGAGACAGAGGACGGAGATGGAGAGAGGCAGATAGAAGCAATGAGACAGGCAGGAATGTAAGTAGGCAGGATCATCAATAAAATAGTACCCCTTACCACTGGTAGAGTGAGGGCTTGCCTTATGACAGATTTGGACAGATCAGCCAATAAAAAGGCCAATCACTATAATATTATGTCATGGAGACACAGTTAAACTACAGTTGTGATCTCTACAAAGAGCTTGAGTGGTCATTGTTATTGATGATGAAAGACTCCACCTCATCTTTGTCTTCTTTACAACTGATTTTCAGCTGTATGACAGCTGTCTGCTTTTGTCTACATAATAAACAGCAGTGAAAGGGAAAGAAAGACCAAGGACTATTTATTCAGCAGGCCATTTCTCAATGTACTACGACTGCACACAGCTACTACGATTTGCCAAGAAAAAGCCAGGCTATCGTAGGAACTGCCCCACTACTGCTCACTATGATTAGCAGCTATGTACTAATTACATAAGGTTTAGTAGGGCAGTCGTACTGGTGCAGACATTAGGGACTACCAGCTCATGGTCCAAATCATTAGGTTCTCACTACGATTTTAAGGACAGCAGTCGTAGTGTGTTAAGAAATGGCTTCCTGGGCCCATGGAAAGCTGTGTGTTTCATTACACATTTGAAAGAATAATTTGATAGAAGTAAAGGTTTTCTGATCGGAAACAAAACAGGGAAAGGCAGTTCTAAGGTTCATCAAATTCTATATCCAATTATTAGCCATTTGTATACATGTTTACAGAAAACATAAGTTCTTTATATTTATGAAACAAGTCAAGTCATGTGTGTGATTTGCTTCACGCAATTTATATTCCATCCCATTTCTTCTCTGTTTGCCAAGGTAGTTGCAATTTATATATATATATATATATATATATATATATATATATAGGGTGATATTTAGCCAATAATAACTTGACCTTTCAAACCTTTATCCACAATGTGCCATTTAATGTAGCATAATGATAGCATTCGGAGGATATTAGAGACAATCTGTTAACCCTTTCGTGCCCAGAATTATTTTGAGAAAGCTGGTTTATTCAACAAACTTGACATAGTAGAGAATACGACCCATATAATGTTTAGATTATAGTTCTAGTTCAAATGGTAACAAAGGGGGCACATAAAATAGCTTTATGGAAATGTAACATGAAGCATAGGTTAGAGTATTATATCAGTCAATAGGACCTGATGATGACACAAGAAGTTGAAATGGGCTGATTTGGATGAAGGTTTCCAGAATATCAAATTTTCTTTAATTTATTTGATTTTGATGGGGAAAGGGCTTCTTACAATTCCTAAAGCATTATTTTGACATTTGAAAGAAGGCCATATTGATGGAAATAGAAAGGAATAGGCATTATAATTGGATTCCTTGGAGAAAATCACATGAAAAATATTTCATCAATATTTTTGGGAATTTTTATCAATATCTTTTGAATTTATTGAATTTTCCTTATTTTCCCCTTTGTTCTAATGGCCAGAGTGCGCACTTTTCATGTATTTTATGCCTATTTTCAATCCATTATTTTATTTAAAAAGACCTATTAATTATTAAATAACGTATGTATCATGACATATTTGGTATCGTTGGAAAGCCCTTGACAGTACGAGTCTATTGGTGTAAATATCATCTTTATCCAATCAATATTAAACCAATGGTGATCTGTGAAACACACATAATATGCTTTAGAGCGCACTTTTGCTAATCTGGGCACGTAAGGGTTAAAATTTTGTGCAACACCTTTCTTGAATATGATTCTTCTTTTCCAATTTGTATGTGTCGAATTCATAAATCAGTCGCATTTCAAAATAGTGGTTACTATATCCATGTTGGATCTAGTATTGAAAATGTGCCTGTTTAATTCTTGAACTCAGTCCCTGAGCAGGCAACATGAATATAATCTACACATCATTCAGCCATTAGCAGGTTAACAGTGCTCTTTATATATCGCCATCGCTGTTCTTGCCTTTGACCTTTAGCTGCCAACATATTGGATTCCTATATGTCTTCATTTCCAGTATCTTCTCATCTCCCCTGATTTATGTGCATGTGCCTTTGTCTCTGTTCCTTTTCTTTGTCTTTGAATGTGTTTTGCCGACTGGTGCCCTGTTGCTATAATAATAAGTTGAGCCCAGAGTTCATTTAGTATAAAGTGCCATCTAACTCTCCAGCCTTTGGAGCTTACAGGATATCAATGTAGTGGCATATGAATATTAAAGCTATACTCACTACTACTACTATAGACTTATTTCCCGGATGTTTTACCTTAATCATGCAGGAGTGTGCTGCATCCCATTAAACCCATGGTGTATTCAACAGTCGTTGGTATTGTTTTTTTTTGCACTCTGGATAGTTTTGCTCATATAGTAAATGGAAGAGCTGGCTAAAAATGCCCTCATTTCCAGTCCTTTCTTTTCATGTAGCTATAACTTGTCCCGTTGTTGCTTACAAGTTGTCATTTAATTATAGTGCTAAATAAGGGGGGTTTGAGTAGGTACCTAGTTGGGAGAAGTCAGTCAGTATAATATACTATAGAGTGTGTGACATGAGTAGGTACCTGATAGTGCAGCTCTCTCTCTGTTTTAAACAAGGCAGGTGACTTTTCAGACTATTGTGGTGAGTGCAAGTTGAATGGTGAAGCAGAGCATGGCTTCTTTTGAAAAGAGAGTACCTAATGACAGCTCTATTTACCATAGGAGCAACACGCTCCGCGGTCAGTTACATTAATGACTATCACTGTCTACTAACCAGAAAAGAGATAGATGGAAGCAGGACTTGAAGAAATAAAATTATTTATTATATGTTATATGAGATAACAGTCATTGACATTGTAAGATATGGATATACATATTAATAATACATATGATTTGATTTGTACAATACAATACGTGATGTATATGTTATGTATTGTAAAATGGTAAAATTTAGTGATAGATGAATAGAATACCCTTGTAAGATAAAAATGCTTGTTGAGTAAACATTGATTGAAAGAAGTGGGTGGGTGGAACAGAATAGTTGTATGTAGACCAGAGGCAGAGAAGAGAATGGTGGCAGTGGTGCTGGTGCCGTAGGGTGGCAGGAGGACAGGTAATGTAGTAAATGGGTCTGTGGGTAACACTAGATGGGGGGGCAGTAGAGTTGTGGTTAGACAACAGACGTCATAAATCACCACCCCTGCCCGCCTTACACGTGCATGAGTCCACCATTTAATCAGTTGGTGTGCTTTAATCATTGAAGAGGTGGATTACCCATGCCTGCAAAATGTCACTGCTGTGAAGTTAGTATTAACGGCTGGCTTTTTCCTGTCCATGCAATCTGAAAAAGTTAGCATTGCACAGTAAGATTTTATAATTGGTGACTATTATAATATGCAATGCATTCAAACCACTGACTATGCTACTTAGTAGATGACTCTTTGATAATGCATCTATTTACATCCATAAAAATAAAGTGTGAGAAATAACTATGCAGTCTGTAAGTAACAGATCGCTGCTATTCTAATATAAGCAGGGGTGGGACAGTGTAGAAACAGATGAAGATTCTGATTGTACAAGACATACAAATTATCTAGGCAAAACACTGTCATTCTGAACCAATCTGATCTGATCTTCAGTATGCGATGATACGAACAATGTCATGATTAGGTTGCAACTAGATGGAATTTGAAATTCCCTTTCTTTTTAAATGGAAAATATAAACTTTAAAAGTGAATACCCCAATCAGGCTTAATTAGGAGAAAGGACCAGGATGATTTTTTTTTAGATTTAGAGTAATAGTTCATGTTAAATGATGTATCTCTTCTTTTAAAATGCTTTATTTTATCCGATGAGGTCTTATTATTGTTCATGCAAGTATTATTTGCAACATTTCTGAAGAAGGCATGCTCCTCCATAGCCTTTTCCTTTAAAATATTAAAAATATTCATGTTCAGAAAGTTGCAAAAGACAAAGGTGATATTGTGTGCTCTTTTAATTCCTCAGCTGATCTTGTCAACAACAAAAGTATTCCAGCCATTCCTCTGACTTTATAAATAACCATCTTGGGATCACAGATCTTGACAGTGGGTGGACTATAAGGTCTACTAGATGGACAACTTACGCCTACACTGCAAAAATGGTGTTTAGATCCTAAACACAATTCTAAACATGTTCTTGTCCCGTTTTTCTAATCACTTTAAGTTCCTAAACATGTTTAGCCAAACAATGTGTTTAGCTCAATTGTTTAGAAATCTAGATGTTTAGGTTTAAAATTTTGTGTTTAGGTGTCTAAATGATTTGATGGAAATTAAGGGGTTGCAGATAATTGCATTAAGAAAAAGAAAGGATTATGTTTTACTTGTCTCATTTATCTTGTGGGGGAAATAAGCTATCAATAAGTTTCCAAAGGTGTCAGCCATGTGTATATACATTCATGTACACACTTATAAATGTGCATACTGCATTAGAATGAGAGACTTGAGAAAGTACAACTGTTTGGCAGGAAGGACATTGCTTTGGCCTTTACAAAATAACATGAAATAGGTATTAGTCATGAAACCTGTTGGTTATTTTATGCCAATGTTGGTGGTGTAAGGTGAATAGAGTAATTTATCTGTTGACAATTCTATTTTCTTGACATTCTATAAAATGAAACCAAGATCAGTATGGAATTTGGGGACATTTGTCACAACGATTGATTGTGATTGAGTGCTTATAAATAGTCCATTCACAGGTAGTGCTGCTTCTGGTGTGTATCTAACAAACGAGTGTCTAAACATTGATGTGTAAATCTAAACACCTAGTTTTCAATGTGTTTAAACTCTAAACATCTAAACATGTTCAGCAAAAATGTTTATGCATTAAGAATAAAAGTGTTTTTTCCCTAAATGTGTAGTTAATGAGACACCTAACTGACCCATATATTTAGGTTTTAAACATGTTTAGACCTAGGAAATGACAAAGGCTTTACAAGGAAACAACTGACCTGACTTATAGCCAAAGAGAGACTTAATACTTTTCAAACGACTGAGAGGAGGTAAAGCTATGATAGAAGGGTTCACTTAGTACAACAATAGGGTTGTAGGGCAGCGGCTGCCAGCATGAGATCACAGGGCTGGGTGCACAAATGTTAGATATACTTTGACCTTAGACCTTCTTCTTGTAATGAAAAGGTCTAGACAAGCTAAAAAAATGGCAATATCGCAGCCCCTGCCCATACATCATCCATTTATTTGATATCTTCACAACGGTGGGGGTACATACCGAACAGTCATACCTCCTTCATGGTCTAGCACACACTCCTGCGTTCAAATGAGCATAGGGCTGCAGTAAGAGATGAGTCATTTTATTGCCAGGTGGGGGGCGGCTTGTTAAATAGAGGTGAGGTCATTTTGAAAATGACTCCCTTGGCTTGGGGGGGGGCAAAACCCAATAAATCTTCACACTTTGGGGGGGGTCAAAACTACATATGTGTAATTCAAATACCCAAGGGATGAGTCATTTATTGCCCGTGGGGGGGCTTGTTGAATATAGGGGAGGTCATTCTGAAAATGACTCCCTTGGCTGGGGGGGGGGCGGCAACACACAATAAACCTTCACACTTGGGGGGGGGTCAAAACTAAATACGGGCAATTCAAATAGCCATCGCAACGCGTCATTCCATGTGTGAATATCATTTGGGGGGGGACATTTTGCAAAATCAGATCTTAAGGGGGGGTCGCAATCATTTTTGTCAGAAAAAAAACTGCCCATCCGCCAAAATCCATCACCTGGCAATAAACTTGTCCCTAACTATATAAAGGTGATCCCAACTGGTTACATGTCAAACACATGGTCAATTGTCATAAAGATAAATCATAGTTTTAAATAAGGTCAATGGTCATGATTCTGCATACTGCTTTTTTTTCTAGGAGCCCATATAATGTACAACATAATTAATTGGAATAATCTTGCAAAATCAATGCATAGGCTAGATCAAAAATGCATAGATGTTATGATCCCACAATCTCTCCGTGGATGATTGAGGCCAGGGATGCTATATTTAGGAACGCTCCTCGACCTCTGTGGGTGGCCTGGGGTCAAGATTGGCTACATTTGAGCAAAGGAGTGCAGAGGGCAGCAGCTAAGACTACCCACTAATTATTCACATAGAGGGATATCATACAAGCACCCCTTGAGTCATATATTAATGGCGATTTACAATGAGAGTTTGCTGTCAGATGAGAACCATTTCTAATGAGGATAGAGAAGATATAATCACATCATATATCATTTTCCCTCTCCCCTTGAACACCCTGGCTAATTTTCGTTGGAATACATAATTACCAAAGAAGACATTAAGTATAGCAAAGCATTAGGAAATGGATGTGGAACCAATTGACATTATGACCATATACATGTGTTACACATCCATACATCATGATTACACAGACACATTAGGTCCTAGAGGTCTATAAATATATTTTATGGATTAGCGATCAGAGGTATACACTTAGTTTGAGAATACCAGTCATAAGGAAGACCTTTATCTACATGACTTCTACATGCAATCATAGAGAAACAAAGCGTCTTTGAATCAGTACAGCATATTGTGATGGATTGAAATCAATGTTGAGCATCAAAGCAGATTCTAAAAAGAAACTGGTATGGGGTGCTTGAAGCCCCCATACAATTGTGTGCTTCGTTGTCTAAAATACATTATTTGTTTCTGGTTTATTTATAAAGAAGGAATCAGTGTATTGTGTGATGATAACCAATAGATAGTATGTGATTAGACACGCCATCAGACAATACTTAGATGGTTCTAAATTCTTTTGAAACGGTCTTCAAGCATTATAAGATTAACATTAAAGTTATGGTTAACCTGAAACAGTGATTAATGAAAACGAAGGTTGAAACTTACAGGATTTTAGTGAAGGGACCTGTGTATGATTGACACACACTGAAAACCCGTTATTGGAGGGTATTCATAGCTGTAGAATTTAGGGTTGTCATAGCTTTGTGACGATCTAAAGTCGCCATTTTGACTACCCTGTTAGGTCTTTTAGTATATAGTTAGTCCATTAGAGGGTCCCATGAATCTGCCCTAGGATATTTATTGACTATTATCTGCAATAAACGTGGTGCATTGGCGACTGAAAGATAAGGGAGCATGTATCCTTTGATATAAAAACTTGCCTTAATAAATAAAAATCATTAAGAAAATAATTACAGTAGAACACTGACATGTTAAATTATGATGCCTCATTTCTGTTTGTGTCTTTGGTAATAATCCCTATTGATTGAACACAGTTGTTAATATTGTATACAATGTATGTAATGAGGAGAGCAACGGCCAAACCCACATAGTGATGCAGGGTTAGGATACCCTTATAAATATTGAATGGGGGGGGGGGGTCCAACAAAGTTTTCAATAATGAAAAAAAAAAAGAGGAACAATGTGCACTTACTGTACGTACTATGATATAGTGAAAATGTGTAGCCAAGGTGATGACTTGACGTCGTCAGTGACAACCTAAAGTCGTCACCTAAGAGGACCCCATGATGTTTGTAGTTTTAGGGATTGTCAACTTGAAGACCTAAAGTCATCACAGTGATGAGCTTCTGACCTCAGAGCTTTTCCATGCAGGAATATCAACTTTCACCTTGTTGAGATTAAAATTATTTTAATTCCACCCATACATATGAAGCCCATGCTTCCGTCCTTCATGTTAGCCTTTATGTTCAGAGATGGCCCAGGGTCAAACAGGTCTGTATTTCATGGACTTCTCTACCATTGGAAAGAGTTTGGCTCAGGTGTTGACATTTAGTTTTCCCGGAAAGGTGCCATATACTGACTATGGAGTCCTACCAGGAAAGCTGCTTGGTGTGGGTCCTTTGGTTTTCATCATCACTTATTTCCAGAATCCTGCACGCTATTACAATTCAATATCCCAGCATTAACGTATTTCATAGCGTAATTGAGCAGTTGTCAAACCATTACAGAATCACAGTTTTCAATATTGCTCTTCAGACCTAATCAGGTAAGGTGGCAAACATCTGTAAACTGTATATAAATGGCCAACATCTAGTCTGCAGCAGAGCATTGTTTAATGTGTCACATCTACTGAATAGGCTCCAGCTGGGGCCTAGACAGGGCATGAATTATTCAATTATGCTTTCTTTTTCTTTAAGCTGGTATGGTGTCAGCATGCTAGACTTATTTACTGCTGAAAATTATTCACATAATGTGGCAATACAGGAGATCATTCAACAACATACAACCACTAAAGATTCCTTACCAAAATCTACGTAGAAATAGCACAGACATTTTCAGTCATGATGCTTGTTTGTTGGGGCTCAGAAAATAACCTCCCAATTAGATCAATCACTCAATTTTGACAACTAGTAGACATTGGCCATGAATTTGGATGGCAAGCAACTGCCATGATTTGGCACAGTGGAATAAACACCTCCTAGAACCACAATGATTGATGATTAATTAGCTAATGCAAAACAACACAAAAAGAAGTCCTCTCAACATACACATGATCATGTATACAATGAGACACATTTGCTAATAGACTCACTGAAAAAAGTCTTCCTGACAAAGTGACATGTATACCCATGTCAACTTGATTTGACACAGATAGCACACGTCATTGGGACATGTGCACATATGTCACCATGACAACTGTAGCACACAGTAATCCTCATATGATTTGACATGCCTTAAAATGCCATGTCATCTGTGAGTTGACTAGGGTCACGGCCATGTCAAAGGCACTTGACATGTGATGGTTTGACATACATAATTGTTCTAGGATATTCCACTAGATGGGGCAAACAACCATTTTGGTACCAGGATTAATCAGTACCAAGAAGTACTACCAACACTTGAGACATTTGATGTATCTGTGTCATTTTGTTTTCATGAAAAATAGATCACTAAGGTCTGTAAATACTATCAATGAATGGTAGTGAATTCTATGTCATTGTTAAATTTGCATTTGTTATTGAATATCAAAATAGACACCCACCATCCTGAATACTTCAACTGGAGAGGTTAGACACCATATGTGTGGGTCAGTGAAAATACCAAAGGACTGTATTCTAACCCACAATCTATAATCTCAGTATCTACAGTACAGGGAGACATATGGCATTGAGATGCACCTCCATGCCTTGTCTTATGGAGTGCATAGAGGTCCTCAGTCAAGTAGAGGTTCTGTAGATAGGAAAAGGTGCCTTAGTGTTGCAGGCCTGTGGGACTATGATATCCCCTGCCTTCTATTATAACCCTGCCTTGATTGAACCATTGGTACATAGTTATTGACTGCTCTTGACCCTTACGTAATTGTCTCACAGTATTACCTAGCACTCAGGTGAATGGATCAGAAATATGTGACGTGTCTTCATTACGCATGTCAAGTGGAGTTGACGAACCAAATATGAGAGGGTCAACCTCATTCGACATGCCTTCATGCATGTCATGTGGGAGACAAATTGTGACCTGTGCAGTATGCGTCAAAGCGATCAGTGTTCTTCTCTCTGTGCTGGTGACACTCTTAGGGGCTACCTGAGATAGTACTATCCATAATACCTATAGTCCCAGCCAGTGTAAAACTGATATATTTGGAGGAGCTCAAGTTTGAGATCTGCACACTACTCACACATCCTTATCTGAGACCTTATTAGTCACTTGTGTTACGATGTAACATGAGGTGCTCGCTGGATGTTGTGCCATAATTTATAGGTTAGCCATGCAATGAAGGGTGATTTGAGATATCATATGTAGAATAAATTTACAAGTAGAATTAAATGTGCTACATTTGGCATGTGTAGTTGATATGGGTTATGGTAGTATCCCCTTGTATTATCGGGTATAATTAACCCACCTCATAGTAGGCAGTAGCACCATTTGATTTAACAGAAGTTATCAGATATTCAAAATATGCCTTCCAGGGTGTCTAGTTATGACATACTGTGCACTGCTCACAACATCATGTTTTGAAAAGAAAAGTATAAATTACATAGGAAACACCTATAGCAATCACCTTTGGCAATGCAAAATAATTTTTAAAAAACCTGCAAAAGATATGCAAGAAAAGCGAAGAATTTCTTTATCAAATTTCACTACATCAATGGATCCTCTGATACAGATATTGGTATTGCACAAGTCTCTTAGTACCTGATACACACAATGCAGCTCAAGTAGGCCTAAGAAATTACTCAGTTAAGTATACCAGATTGGGTTACCTAGATATGACCACTTACCTGCCTGTCCTTACTGACTGTGATGCATAACCCACCCCCACACATCCCTACCTAACCTTTAGTCAATACCCTGTTTCTCTAGTGTTGACCATTGGTGCCTTCAACTGAATGATTGAGCAAGACTGTAGATGCCAAGTAATCATCTTAACTAACGGTACACAATTTTGCTTAATGACCTTCTTGATAGGTTTGTTTTTTTCTTTTCCTTTCTGCTAGTGTCCTATCCACTAGTTTGTCATTACATATGGCTTGTATAAGTGAGGAGTGACCATATTCTGTGCACTTGGTCAACCAAAATTTACAAAGCAGGCAGACCACTTTGTTACTTTCTGGTACTTACTGGAAACCCATATAGTATCCACCTTATATGCAGCGCCGAAAGCGTTTATTGGATAGCATATGGCGCTAAAGGCTATGTAATTACTATGGATCTGACACACACTACTCCCACTCAACAAACTGTTAAAGGCCTCAGGCTTATGTAATGTGCCCTATGTATTGTAGCAGGATGTCCTATGGGAGCTGCTCTAGGAGTTATAAGATTCACACAAAGCTATTATATATGCTGAGTGGATTGTAACATGAGCTCAAGTTAACTACTAGTTACCCACTATTTCGAGGTCATTTTTATACGATCATTGACTTTACTGTTCTTGTTGTTTTATTGGTTGTTTAATTTTTCACTGTGATCTGCATGGTCTTTACCATACTTTCTAGCAATACAATGCCTGCAAATATTGAGCTCTATAATAAGGCCATGCATATATATTCCGGGAAGCAGCCTGTAGTCTTCTTTTTCCTGTGTCTGTTGGGATGAATGTTTCAAGATGTGTGACAAAAGTGAATTATTTTTGCAGTGTCCGGTTATTCCTCACCTGAAGGTTTACCCTATTTAGGTGTAGCCCCCACCTCCCTAGGACCACCATAATGTCTGTGTACTGTTAGGTGCTTGTCAGTATGCATGACAGTCCTCTCACCAAAGTGTTTGCATGCACATTAATGGAGTAGGCTCAGCAAATCTTACAACCAAGCGCACCGAGTGTGCAGCATTTTAGACATTGTTTTCCTTTACCACATTAGGTTGGCATTTCTTAAGATGCTACAACTTGAGATTTTCGAATCAAACCTGAAGCATTTCAGACAACTATACATAACAGCCTAGTTATACAGAGTAATTGTAGTGTATTCACCTGTACCTTCGTAGACCTGAGTGTCCTTTCCCACCCAGAAAAATACAAGGTATGAGCCCATTGATATGACTGATGTGCATAACTGGGGGTCCTCTGAGTCATTCTGGATGTGTCTAGTCATACCAGTACCATGTTGAGAAATGCCCATTTGTATTCCGTTCAATAAACATTGTTGTGATGAACACAGCTGTGGCATTTTCCCTGATTGGGCCTAATGTAGGGCACCTCCAGTCACAGTCTACAGAAAGATTCTCCAAAAGGCACTGATTCCAAAATACATACACTATTATGAGCAGTGGTGGTATACTCTCTGTGTTGAATCTGAACTGGGAAAGGAACAGCAGCAACAAACCAGAGATAATACAGAAAGGTAAGCACAAGACAGTGAAGACAGATATTAAGAGATATGAAGGTACACTTGGAGTAAGCTAGACACACAAGGGAAAAATTCACTGAAAACCTGTCGTATTTGGAAGGTCGTAAAAAGTGACAAGTTTAGGGTCTTCATGACTTTGTGCCTACCTTAAGTTGTAGTTCTGACCAGCCTGTATGGTATATTGGTATACAGATGGTACACAAGAGAGACCCACAGTGCAATCTCATGATGCATACCTCTTCTCCATGATGTCTACTGACTAATTTTCAATGAACATGTTGAATTGTCTATTGGAAAATAATATGTGCAAAAATCATGAACATGTTGTTGATACCCAGAAAAATACACGACCTACTAGGACTGGTGACTTTCTTTTTAGAAATCCTAAAGCCAAGGTATTCCATTATTTCTATTAATAGGTTTCTTTGACGTAAGCACTCCTCTTCTGAGTTGACAATGATGATGAAGTCATCTAAATAATGCCACAGAAATTAGCAACTTTTGCCAAAAAGTCAGATATCTGGTTGAATGTGTAGGGAGCACACCTAAGACCAAAAGTCAATCTATTACTCTGGTAGAATTTAAGACCATTGCCCAAGTCCCATCTGAAACCTTGAAATTTTTGGTGTTCAGCATAAACACTAACCAACCTATAAGCAGATTTAAGGTCACTGACACACATAAAATCATTCTTGTTCAGCATTGCCGTGACAGAATTTATGGATTTGTATGAAAATGGTTTGAATGTTATATCCATAAAATTATTTATACTTTTTTTTGCTGGCAAGCTGCAGTCGGTAATAGGCCTTAATCTACCATTACTTTTTGGGACTCCACCGAGGGCATGTATGCATCTAGGTTTGGAGGTTACTTCAACAACTGAACCATCCTATAACTCTTCATTCAAAATTGCACACATTTCATAGTAAAAATTACCCTGAAATATTGACTTATAATTTGTACATTCATACTCAGCCTTGCACCCAGGATCAACAATTTTGAGCCCTCAACAAAACCTGACCATAAATAGTTGTAAAAAACATGCCAAACGACATGGCAATATTTGGGCCCTATGGCCACCAATATAATGTTCACATCTACATTTACCATCTATACAACTCTGGAAAATGCTTATTGATTATGGTATAGTTATGTTGTTCTCAGAAGGGTAATCATGTTCTAATGCAATTTATAAATTACTAAATTTTATCACCCCACTCCTGCCTCTTACACTGTTGTCTCTCGGGGATTCGCTGTAGTGGGGTGTTATACCATCCACAAAATATGTACCTTAAGGATAGTATATACCACCCTCTTTTTTTAACATTTTCTGAATATTCAATTGCATACATATATATTTCCATGAATTTTATCATGTCACTTTTTTCGGACGGCCATAGGGTGGAATATCATTAAAATTGATGGTTCTGATGATTTAGATGTAATCTGGAGATAATTTAGGGAAGTGTGTCTCATTTAGTAGATATTCCAATCTGATGCAAATTCACAAAACTATATGCAATTGAATATTCAGAAAATGTAGAAAAGGAGGGGGTATGCACTGTCCTTAAGAGGAAAAGTCAGTGTTGTATTGTAGATTTTCTTCAAAACATTTCCATGTTTTAAGGATACGTTTTGTATCAAATGATTTTTGCACATATTATTTTCCAATAGACAATTCAACATGTTCATTGAAAATTAGTTAGTAGACATCATGGAGAAGAGGTATGCATCATGAGATTGCACAGTGGGTCTCTCTTGTGTACCATCTGTATGGGACTATATACACACGTGTATATTCATATAAGTTAATGTGCCGATCCGGGATACCGATAAAAATAATAATAAATACATCGTTATATGATAGGATATTATACCGTAAAATGGAATAATAAAGAAGACATTTGGTTTGGTGAGAATTGATTTTGTCAATACCAATCCTATGTACATGCCTTTATTAAATAAGACAATAATTTACAATATGAACAATCAATAGCAATAAATAGAATAACAATAATACAATAAATAGTAATATACAGATAATCACAGTAAAGTTTAAAATTTTGGCACCACCCAGCGCGGTGTATGCTGTCCGCGTACAAGAAGCCAATTGACGGTTAGTTCAACCGCTGGAGCTTTTATACTGGAGGAAATGTTATGTGTGACGTCATAGAAAAATCATGCGCACAGACAAGTAGTACCACCGTATCACTCATTAATTATATATATATACCTGGGGGTATATAGTCCCATAAGTTAATGTGCTGATCCGGGATACCGATAATAATAATAATAAATACATCGTTATATAATAGGATATTATACCGTAAAATGGAATAATAAAGAAGACATTGGGTTTGGTGAGAATTAATTTTGTCAATACCAATCCTATACATGCCAACAACCGCCAAACACAATGTAACACATTCCATAATAAAACATTAAATCATTACATCTAAAGCCAGCAAGCTATCCTTTGACTCATGTAGATATTTAAACACAGCATTAGACTTCCAGTTGGATCGTCTCATAATATCCTGAACACTCAACCCTGAATTTTTTAACAGTGTCGCACCACCATGCCTAAGTGAATGACTTGAAATTTTTCCAGACAAACCACATTGAACAGCAATATATTTTAACCTCATATTCACATAGTTATACTGCAATGGTCTAGAATGAAAAGAAAATAGAAACCTGCTATACTTACAGGCTTTGACACACATGTTAATATATCTAGCTGGGCACAAATCAGAACTATCATCTCTTTTTAGATACACAACATATGGAGACTTTCCACACTGGTCCGTTTTAGACGAGGAAACTCTGATCTCGATACAATCAGAAGACACTTTAACATTCCTCTTTAAGAAGTTATGGGGGGACTGGACTACATGTCCAACCCTGAAAGCACCTCTGTAGCATAACAATATAGCAGACCAAAATACCACATCTTCCATGAGATTAAAATCAAGCTTTGATTTAATTTGAACCATATCTCTAGGACTCAGAGGATAGGATGTACTACCAGACCTCTTACATAGTCTCTATATCATCAAGTGTTTTTTTAACCACAATGTTATTACTATAATCCATACAACCTTTTAATTTCTGATAATACCATACAGCAGATAAATAATTTCTGACTGAAATAGGCTTCATAAAATCAGACAGATACACACAATACAAAGAAGCTTGAGAAGGAGAACAAGGAAACAGATTAAAGTTAAAACTTTTACAGAATTTTTTTGTACCTACTAAGTTGCTGCCTACGAGTTCTACGAGTAGATTCAGCCACACCCCTATATAAGAATTTTTTCCTTCTCCTCTCCAACTCCTTGAGGTCTGCAATCATAACAGCACATGTTATATTCAGTCAAAACATCTTTACATTTCTTAGGGACATCCTTGTAATTTAGGCTAGACAAATGGTCAGCTAAATTATTTTCCTCAGACCTAATATACGTGGAATATATTTCAATATTATGAACAAAGCATAGCCAAAAAATTTCTCTCAACCAGGACATGCACAATTTATTCTTGGATCTACCGGTATTTAACATAGCCAAGACCTGCATGTTATCCGTGATACAATGAACTCTAGTGTTACTAAACTTCTTTACCCAGCGCTTTAGGCCCACCATCACAGGGTAGAGCTTGTATACATTTATATTCCTGTAGTGGATTTTGAGATTATCAAGCTTAGGGGCCTGAACAAAATGACCCACACAGTCCAACATAGGATTAGAGTCATTCCAAGTACCATACAAATAGTCTGTACCAAACCAGGCACCAAAGCCCTGTACAGAGGAATCAGAATACATAGGGGTACATTAATTATCATTCAAAATGATATTTTTACAATTAAAAATCTTACAAAAATCCCTCCACCATAGCAGGTCATTTTGGGTTTCCTCATTAAGTTTTATAACACCCTTATTCCTGGCTTTTGCACACTTGAACAATCTCCTGTTGAAAGTTCTACCATCACGTACTACTTGGGAACAGAAAGACATTAAACCACCAATTTTCTGTAACGTCTTCTTAGATACAAATTTTTTACCTAAACACTCGTCTATTGCTAGGCTCATTTTATCTAACTTCTTTTGTGGTAGCGACAGCTCCATACACATGGAGTCAATGGTTATACCTAGAAAAATACACACCTGACTGGGCTCAGTCACCTTCTCCTTCGACACAACGAACCCTAAATATTCCATACACTCAATGAGGATGTTCATCTTACGTAAACATTCCTCTTCAGTCTGAGCTATGATAATAAAATCGTCTAGGTAATTTACTATCCTATCTACACCATAAAATTTAGCTATTTCAGTCAAAAAATCAGATATTCTACTAAATATATATGGAGCACACTTTAGACCAAATGTCAAACGGTTACTTTAAAAAAATTCAACTCCATTA
Organism: Acholoe squamosa; assembly: GCA_949317995.1. NCBI lineage: Eukaryota > Metazoa > Annelida > Polychaeta > Phyllodocida > Polynoidae > Acholoe > Acholoe squamosa. The sequence goes on from OX439051.1 coordinate 17,698,347, forward strand.
CCAAAATTCCACCTGAAACCTTGATAGCCCACATGTGGACCATAAACATTAATACTTCTATAGGCAGATTTCAAATCTACCACACACATAAAGTCGTTCTTATCAAGTTGACAAGTAACAGTGTTAATAGAGTTGTAGGAGAAATTTTTGGACGTTGTGCTCATAAAATTATTAATAGATATATCCGCTGGCATGCTACAATCAGTGATAGGTCTCAATTTACCATTGGATTTTTCCACACCACCTAAAGAATGGATGCACCTAGACTTATCGACTGTCCTCGTTACCAAGCCCTTGGCTAACTCATCCTTAATTATATCACACATTTCGGTATAAAATCTACCTTCTATGATAGACTTATAATTTTTACAATCATATGTTGTATTACAACCTGTGTCAACTATTTTGAACCCCTCAGTAAAACCACACCATAGAAAATCAGCTTCTACTTGGTTTATATTAATAATATCCGACTGTCTCAAAAAACTAGCCAGCTTACATGGCAAAATTTGGGCTTTTCTACCATAAATGAAATGCTCACACTCACAAATGCCATTGATACAACTATCATAGACCCTGATGCTAGGCCTATTAACACACTCCACAGTAAACAGTGGTTCAAACTCGCCCTGTACTGGGCCACTATACGACATAAAAAGATTCTTGTTGAAATTACAAGCTTTATTAACATCATTTTCATTATTTTCACCCGAAATGACTGGAACGGGAGGCTCAGGAAGGTCTACCACATGTAATACATTAGAACCAGGCACCAAAATATCAGATTTTAACGTAGGACCTTGCCTAAGAGGAAACTCCTAATCTTTTTTGTTCTTTTGGCATTTGTCCTTGCCATGACTTGACATGCTACAGACCTCACAAATGTGACGGTACCTGCACGGGTCCTCCCTGCAACCCTCAGCCCTGTTGAAAGCATAACAGGTTCGGTTGGATTGCTTAGACTTGAAAGACTTGGGTTTAACCCCACCCGCCTTCTGAGCCTGTACCGTTCCGTCATAAGACAGGTGCCTAAGGATATCCTCACTTTTAACATCACCAAAGGACCCCACACCTTCACAATTAGCTCTGTTCGTAACCGACGAGTCGTATGCTACGAGAGCTTTCAAAGTGTATATTCTGGTAGAGGATTTTTCAACTAAAACTTCGATATGTTTGACCACATCGAAAACATCCTCACCCTCCTCTATCAACTGTCTCATCATCCTAATGTTAACGAGCAGGAGTTTCTCAATACTATCTAACTTTTCATCCTTTTTCAAAAAATTTCTCCGGTCAAACATACCTCTAGACTTTGGAGCATGTCGACGACCGTTCCTTGAAGCACTAGACCTAATAGAAACCGATGAATTCGTCGAAACACTACGGTATGAAGACGACCTGCTCTAAGATCCAAGATGGCGACGTCCCTTCTTGTCGCCATGGAGACCCCGGTAGTCAGGCGAGCACTGTCGGCCACGCCCCCGTTGCTTGGTTACCGTGTTGTCCATGGAATGTTTATCAACACCGCCACGTGTACGACCCGTCTCCGTCTCGCCAACCGCTGCTGAAGTAGATGTCCGTCTAACCGCCTGTTCTTCCAATAGGAACCTGATATTTTCAAGTTGCTGCTCCATACGAGTAGTACGTTCCTCCAGCTCCCCAATATACGTCTGGTCAACGGGTGGATCCAATGAAACCCCTGTAGCAGTTGGGGAAGATGGTCCTTGACCACCCCCATCTGAGTCCACACCGCTCGAAATCCTTGAATTGGCTATATTTCTTGATTTTCTAGGCGACTTTTTGGTCTTGGACCTTTGTCTGCCGCTAGTTGTTCCTTTCCTACCCATAATGTTAGGCCGAACACCGTATTAACTTGGAAAAACGGATAAAACCGTTTAAAATTTTGGCACCACCCAGCGCGGTGTATGCTGTCCGCGTACAAGAAGCCAATTGACGGTTAGTTCAACCGCTGGAGCTTTTATACTGGAGGAAATGTTATGTGTGACATCATAGAAAAATCATGCGCACAGACAAGTAGTACCACCGTATCACTCATTAATTATATATATATACCTGGGGGTATATAGTCCCATAACTAACAATGGTGAGTGATATGCCCATCCAGTACTACTTGTTTCGCGCAACAATACAACGCTCGATTGGTAACTATGGCAAAGATACCCTGTACTATATGAGCACGAGTTTTACGTAACTCGCCAGTCGGGCTCACAAACTCATACAGTGCACAACTCCCCTCTACAGGTTCCATAATTTTTAATTTTTATATATATTATTTTCGGCTGCCAAGGTTGATTAAGGGCAATACAACTTCAAAAGTGTCTTTCTAACCTGGCAACGTTGATCGCTGAAATTTTGGTCAAAATCGGCCGAAAAACCAAAAAGACGCCAGAGCCTGATTTAGGACCCCCAGACGGTTGCAGGAAGTCGAAAAGGGGGCAAGTGCCCCCTTCGGCCGTTGTTACTGGGCTGCCCACCGGCCAAATGCCTGTCGATGACATCGCTGAGCTGAAAACCCGTACGGAGATGATTGAGACAACCCTGGAGGCAATACTGGCGAAGTTGGACGAGTTATCTTCAGAGGGCGCCACCACTGATGGAACTTCTGCTGAGAAAACATCTGATCGACACACCAGGTCAAGGCCAAATCACCGCTATGGGTCAAGATCCAGGTCGGAATCAAGTTCTACAGGTTCTTCCTCAGTCTCCAGGTCAAGATCAAGGCGTAGGACCAAAAAACCCCGGAGTGAGTTTGACCAAAAGAACTTCTTGGGCCACAAACAAAACATTGACAACTTAGAAAGACTTTAGATTGTCAACATTCGTCTAGTGAGTGTCAAGTATGAGCAAGGAGAAGATATTCGATTTATTCTGGATCACATTGAAATGCTGCTTGAAAAAAGTGCTACCAAGATCTATACCCTTAGCTTGTTAGTTAATTACGACAAAAGTGTTAAAGATAAGAGAGGTATTAAGGCCTTTGAAACAGTGCAAAAATTCAGTCATTCTCCGCCATCTTAGCTATGATGGTACTTTTACTGCTCAGAAGTTGGCAAAATCTAGCAAATCAACCACAAAGAAGGTTGTCACTTCAAAAAACCCATGCTATGCCATGCTATGCCTTTAATAGGCCTGAACTCAACCCATGTCGCTACTTTGCAGTACTTGTGAGTCTACCAGCCACTCAGCTGACAAATGTTCACGGGCTACCACTGACAAATAGGATGTTCCCCCTGGGGAGGGTCCTACCCCCATGTCAGCTGGCAAAGGGGAGTTAGTTGTAGTAGACCCTATTATACAGGATTTTATGGTTGGCAATTTGCCCACAGTTTGTAACGTTGATGAACTATGTGGGCCCATGGGTGGAATGGTGCGGTGCTAAAAGGGCCCTGGATGGGCCCCAAGTGGAGGTCAGTGTGTAAGAATTCATCTATGTGGTCCGGATAGTCATTGGCACTGGGGTGATTGGGGGTCCCATCAGTGTCACTGACAGGACCCATATATCCTACGGGGAAACTGTGTTTTAATGAATGCCAGCAGTTCGCAATTATCCTCGGACTGTTGGAGCATGGACTCCCACTGTGGGATGTTTAGTGTGGTTGGGAGCTAGTAGTATAGTATGTATCAGAATGGGACTATAGCTAATCTAAGGATATTACTCACTGGGGATGCAGCCAATTGGAGGCCTCCCTTTTAGTGGGAAATTTAAATGTGGGGTCACTTGACCTAGACCCCCGGTGGTGTGGCACCAAAATGGACCAATCAGAACCCTCCCTTTTGGCAGGAAATTCAAATTGGTCACGTGACCCAAACCCCCTGAGGTGTGCCGCCAAAATGGCATCCTCTGATTGGCTGGCTGTTTAGGTCATGTGACCTCGATTATGCAAATAAGGACCTCTGATTGGTTGGCTGTCCACACGTCATACCGTCAGCTGTATGCAAGCAAGTAGTTACGTGACCTTATTAGCATAAAGAGGTGTGGTTTATTATGTAGATGAGGGTGTGACTATAGTGAGATACTTTTTATATAAATAAAAAAAGGCAAGCTGATAGCTTGCCAAGAAAAAAAAAACAAAAAAAACTAGGAAATTTTTGCGGGGGGCCCTTGAGGTGGGGGGGCCTTTGGGGGGGTCATTGGGTTTGGGGGGCCTTTGGGTGGGGGGGCCCTTTTTTTTGGAAACCCGCCCCTTGGGTAGGGGTGAGTTTACTAAAAAAATAGAAATACAATAGAACCCACATATGGAGTAGTACACATTCCACTTTTATTTGTCATAATTTCATTTAATTTTTTTCATTTTCGAGCAATTATATTTACACGTCATTAAATACAAGTCCACACTCTGTACATATCATAGTTGAATATAGCATAGGAATACAATAGAACCCACACATGGAACTCGTTGTCCAGAGAGTTCAATTTCTTCACCTTTTTTCGTCAGTAAAATTTTGCTCTGTGGACTTAGGTTCATACCTTCCGAGGCCAATGGGCAGGTAGGAAAATGTCTGATATGTTCCACGGCAACCTCATCACTTTCTAACCATGTGTGTATAACGACTCCACATTGGTAGCATTGAACAACATCCTTACCTCCGATGTAAAAGAATCCGTGGGCGGCTAGTTTCTCTGTGAAAGGACGGGGTTTATTCCAAATAATTGTGTCAAAAGTGTTGAGTCTACTTGATGAATGGACGAAACGTACGTACTTGACCATTCTCTTAGGTAGGTAGGTAGGTAGATAACGTGGTGGGAGCAGTGGCGACGGTGGCAGTATCTGTGTCGAGTGTGGACATACCAGTGGTAGGCGAGGTGGTAAATGTAAGTGGTTCATATATATGTGCTTAATCCCCTGTCCAGCTGCATACTCTCCGTCTCCACCACGTTCCTGTGTAGCGACTTAAGATTTGATTCCCGTGGTGCACACCTCCGCCTCCTTTACATAATACATCATGCCCTTCAACAATTACCCTCCACATCTCATCTCTTTTTCTTTGTTTTCAAAGTGAAGCAATATATATCTGGCCACGTCAAACCTCCTCATGTCTTCCATCAGCATTCAAATGAGCTGATGATGTGTGCTGTTGGGTTTAGCTTGCCACATTTTCAACACTCTGAAGGCGTGGAGAACCATATCTTGTTCCGGTTGTTGAGCAATGCTATTTAGATTTTCAGACGTCAAGTCTAAATACTTCCCCATATCTTTCCACTCCCTGCATAGAGATTCAGACATGGTGACAAGTACCTCTCCATTAAAAACTGGTCGGGTTTTTTTTAATCCAATTTGTCCGTCTTGAAAAAGTTCTGCGACTGAAGCAACAGATCTTGTTTAGAACATCTCCATACACATATCCTGCACCGTCTTGATAATGACCATCTCCTGCAGACGATCATAGGCGATGTCCAAGTAGATTCCCAATTTCTTCCAAGATCCAACTAACAGCCTTCCTATATCATGAAGCAAACGATCGCTATATGTAAAATTCATTTCACACATGATACCGTCATCCTTTACACTCACTTCATATAGGTCAGAGCCAGATAGGGAGGAAGTGTTTTCAAGACTCATCTCGTCTGCAAAAACTTCAGAAATCATTTGATGAAGGTCAGTAGGCGGGCAGGTAGACAAGCAGCCGGTGGGTAGGTAGTGCTGGTGATGGTAAAGGAAGTGGCGGTAGGCGCGGTAGTCATAGTGGTCAGCAGTGATTTATCCTTCCAAGATAAATTGGGGTGCTTTATATAGGGTGATCTAAGCCTATTTCCAGCTGGATACTTCCCACCACCCTTACCTTTCTGTGTTGCGTCTTATCAGCATGAGCCGTTTGAATTTGTTTACATCAAACAGGAGGAAAAACATTGTGACAAGTGTATTTGGTGGGATTAGGGGTGATTCCTTTTATTCTGTGTAGCGACTTATCTTTTAGATCTGTTGTCATAAAACAGTTGGAAAGGTATTGTGATAACTGTATTTTGGTGGGATTACAGGGAGTTAAAACTGTGATAATTGGCTTAATCCACTTTACAGGTGTGAGGCAGGCTCGCTCATTAAGGTATTATGAGATTCCTTAATTTTTACTTCTCCCCTTGTTAACAGGGGGTGTGTAATTGCGACCAACTACTCTTTGAACTTTCATCTGGATCCTCCTACGGTTTGGTTTACCTGTGGAGGGCAGGTGAAATTAGATTCATAGATACCCTACCGAGTGAGGATCTCTGGGATCATAGGATTAGAGCTGTTTACTAAAAGATATCAAAAGCCGACTTTGATCCTGCTGGAATTTTTTTTTTCACCTACCCTTTGATGATCTAAGAATGGAGTGAAGTTTTTATCCTGATTCTCCTATTGTTTATTTTCCCTGTGGAGGACAGGTGAAATGTCATTTATAGGAGTCCTACCGAGTGAGGGTCTCTTCTGTGACTACAGGATTAATGCTCTTTTCTAAGAGACATCAAACCCTCCTTTAATCTATTCAAATTGCACTAAGCGACTTATCTTTAGAGGAGTAAATAAGAGAGGGAGAAAATTTCATTCACTCACACTCTCTTTGCAACCCTCACCATGAGTAGAAGACCGTCTAAGCTACAGCTCTTGAGGAAGACGAGAAGGACCAACAAGAGTTCATTGTCTTCTCCTGCTGCTGAAGATGATGCTACTGCAGATGCTCCTGCTTACAACCCATGCGGTGGTGGTGTTGCTGCTGCTGCTACTGCTGGTGGTGCTGGTGGTGCTGCTACTGCTGGTGCTGTTGCTGGTGCTGCTGTTGCTGCTGGTGCTGCTCCTCTTACTTTGAAACCCTCTACGGGTATCAAGATGAGTTTTACCAAGAGTGGCGACCAGGCGTTCAAGAAGAGAAAAGCGGCAGTGAAATGTGAACCACCAACACCTTCCACAGTCCCCAGATTGGAGTTCTTCTTCGACAGTTTGAAGCTGGAGATCTGGCTTGACAGGGTTAGGATCTCCAAGGAATGCTACAGCATTGTAAAGTCCACCTCAACACCCACCAGAAAAGTAAACTTCACCACTAATGCACTCCTCAAGTTAATAACCACCGTCACTGACGTCCAAGAGGAGGTACGGATACGTGACAGAGTGGTTTCCCAAGGACTACCCAAATACAACACATGGTTTGTCGTCCTGGATCCGGAAAGCGCGCTGTATGTTGCTGTCAGCTACTACAAGGGTAAGAACGTCATCCACATGCACAGAAACGAAGGACCCCAGAAAACTCCGACACAGGACAGTGTAACGCTTTCAACCAAGGCTCTGAAAGAACTGGGTGACAAAAAAAGAGATTATCCTTGAATTTTTTGATAAAAATTTTTTGAGACGTATGTGAGATAGTGTTGACATATGTTTTATATGACGTGTATGTAGATGTACATACTTTGTGTAGGTATGTTGTGTATATAGGTGTACAGGTAAATAGATATAAAGAAAGACATGCTTAAAGGCTACTTTTTTGGGACTACACTGATGCCAAGCAGTCAGGTTATTCCATAGCGAGACACCTCTGCTTAATGGAGAGTTTAGATAGCCTCTGTTCCGGGCCCTCATCCACTTGAAGTGTATTTTGTCCTCAGACCGCCTTAGAGTCTCGTCAATCATATCAGGGCTTTTTGGTATTTTAAACATGTATGTCAAGAGTAGTTGCTGCCTCCTCCTATGTAGTTTGCACACATCAACTCTGGTATACATATCAGATTCATTATAATTTTTACCATGGAAGCAAATTTTTAATCCTCTAAATTGAAGTCTTTCCAATTTTTTAATATATGCTTCATTCGTCCCATCGTGCACAAAACATGCATAATCAAACAGACTTAGAATGGTTAACTTATATAACTGTATTGCTGCATTTTCTGTTAGAAAATGACGCAATTTACTCAGTGTAAAAAGGCGGTTACTCACTTTAGAGATCAGCTCATTCATGGCTGGAACAAAGCTCAAGGTGGAATCAATTTTCAAACCTAATTAGGTATAACATTTCACAGTCAAATTTTTCCCATGAAGCGAGAAGTTATAATTTGCCTTCTATTTTAACTTCTGTGTACCACCGAATCAACACACTTTGGTCTTATCAGTGTTCACAGTTAACCTTTCAGCAATGCACCATCCACCAATATTATCAATCACTCGCTGCACTCTCAAGGCAATCAGGTCATTTTTATTGTTGTACGTGTATACTACGGGATTGTCAGCATACAGCAAGAATTTACAATTCTGTATCACATCAGTCACATCATTTATGTAAGCAATAAACAATAACGGTCCCAACACTGACCCTTGCAGGACACCATACTTGACCGGTCTTGTGTCAGAAAAATAGCTACCTCTCTTTGTATATTGTGTTCTACAATTTAAGTAACTCATGAGCCAATTCAAAACACTGTTGTGAAGACCCAATCGCCCAAGAACTTCTACCAAAAGATTGTGATTTACACTATCAAAGGCCCTTTTAAGGTCTAGAAAGCAGGCACAAGTAAGGTGTCCCCTATTTCGACTCCCATAAACATCATTTAGGAAAGTAAACAATGCATCACCTGTAACTAGGCCCTTCCTATAACCATACTGACTATTACTAAGGATCTGCTTCTTTTCCATTATTTTACTTAAGTGTATATGCATGATATGCTCAGCTATTTTAGATTGAACAGGCAGCAGAGAAATCGGTCTCCAATTTTTTATGAGTTTTAAGTTTCCATATTTTGGAATTGGGCTAACACATGCCCTTTTACATTGATCAGGGAATATTGAAGTATCAAAAGATAGCTGAAATAACCATGTGATCTGCGATAATAAGTACTGGAGCGCTACTTTAAAAACATCACATCTAATACCCTCTATACCCGAGGTTTTATTAATATTAATATCGTCTACCAAGATCTTACTAGGCAAATATCAACTCTAATCTCCCTGGTATCACCATTGACCGGTTCATCGTAGACCTGCTTACATGAATGACCATGACCCGTATGATTCTCACAAAGCACTGCACCAATTCCAGAAAAATAGTCATTAAAAAAAATAAACAGAATCCTGTTTAGATTTCATAGTGTCATCATCTCCTATTAATTCCGGAGGTTCAATGGACTCAGTGGGTTTAATTACATTATTCCCAACTCGCCAGAACTTTCTGGGATTATTCTTACTTTCCTCTAACATTTCTTTAACCCTACTCGCCTTAGCGTATTTGACAGCCTTGTTTACACGTCAGCTTAGGACACAAGCTCTATCAAGGTAAATAGAATCTCTTGTCTTAACAAACATATCAACATTGTCCTCACGGTCATGTAATAATGAGAGGATGTCATTTGTCATCCAGGAATTTCTTCTATCGACAACCAACTTCTCAGCCAAGAGGCACCATGTATCAAGAAACACTGTAATGTGGTCCAGACCAGGCCTTTTCAGGATCAGACAAATCATAAAAGACATCCCGGTCAGCCTCACTAAGCCAATCTTTAAACGCATTCTCATCAAAATTCTTGTACATGCGTACGAGGATTTTCTTTTTTACTTATTCAACTTTGTCCCTGGTTTTGACAACAAAGACAGACATATGATCACTCACTAGGAAATTCAAAACTCCAGCACACACATCACTGTTGTAATTTGTGAAGATATTATCAAGGCATGATGTGATTTTTTATACGGTCTGGTACATTGATTGATCAGAAGATGACAGCCATTATCACTATAAAAGTCATTTAATTTCTTAGTACCAGATTGCTTTTCATGCAAAGTATTTATATTTATATCTCCCATAAACCACTGCTCAGACCTTTCTAGGTTACAGGCTTCCATTAATTTGTTTAAGTGCTAAAAAAAATCCATCATGCACTAGGCGAGTGAACAAAGAAATAAATAAGTTATTCCCAGCCCTCAGTCCATGATATATATATATATATATATATATATATATATATATATATATATATATATATATATAAGTTAATATGTTCGTTGGGAATATAATAATAATAATAAATATTATAATAACTATTATAATAATATCACAAGTGGAATAAGAAGGAGACAGTGGGTTTGGTGAGAATTGACTTAGTCAATATCAATTCTGTACATGCCTTTATTAATAAGACAATAATTCAATAATGCAATACAGTAATACAATAACAAATATAACTACAATATATACAATATTAGATACAATATAACAATATAAATACAATATACAATGATAAGATTTAAAAATTAAAATTCCCGGCACCACCCAGCGTGGTGTGTGCCGCTCGAAGGATATCCGCCAACTGACGGTTAATTTGGATCCCGCAGCTTTTATAGGCGCTAACTGTTTACTATGATGTCATACATACCAATGCGCGGCTGGAGGAAAAGTAGATCCAACCACTGCACATATTAATTATATATATATACACGGGTGTATATAGTCCCATAAGTTAATATGTTCGTTGGGAATATAATAATAATAATAAATATTATAATAACTATTATAATAATATCACAAGTGGAATAAGAAGGAGACAGTGGGTTTGGTGAGAATTGACTTAGTCAATATCAATTCTGTACATGCCAAAAAACCGCCAAACACAATGGATACACCATTCCACACTATAACATCACATCCAGAGCTAGTAGGTCTTGCTTAGAATCATGCAAATAATTATATACCACATTAGACTTCCAATTTGCTCTCTTTTTAATATCATCGACATTTAACCCAGAGTTCTTTAGAAGTGTAGCCCCACCATGTCGGAGCGAATGAGTTGAAACTCTGTGGGGAATTTTATAGACATAGCCTTCAACCTGGTATTAATATAATTATAAGTTAACGGTTTGTTACATATATTGAATAGTAATCTACTTTTAGACTTCTTACAAATTTCCAAGTATCTAGCTGGACAAAGACCAGAATAATCATTTCTCTTCAAATACACCACAAAAGGTTTCCTACCATACTGGTCAGTTTTAGAAGACTTGACATCAATGCGAATGCAGTCAACAGAGATAGAAACATTTTTTGATTCAAAGTTATGAGGGGAATCCACTACATGACCCACCCTGAACACACCTCGGTAACACAATAGGATAGCTGACCAGAAGACTACATCCTCATACACAGACAATTTCAATTTGGATTTGATTTTCAGCATATCACTTGGAGTCAAAGGAATAGTTTTAATAGAAGAACATTTATAATTACGTTCAATACCATCCAATGTCTTTTTTACAATAAAATTACCACTATAATCAGAATAACCTTTTAATTTTTGATAATACCATAACGCAGATAAGTAGTTCCGAACAGATACAGGTTTCATTTTATCTGACAAGTATACACTATACAAAGAGGCTTGAGAAGGAGAACAAGGTAGGGGAGTGAGGTCAAAAATTTTACAAAATTTTTTGTACCTACTAAATTGATGTTTGCGAACCTTACGTGTGGACTCTGCCACGCCCCTATACAAAAACCTCCTCCTTCTCCGCTCTAGCTCCCTCAGGCCTGGAATTATAACAACACATGTTATATTCAGTTAAAACATTTCTACATTTCTTTGGGACACCCCTGTAATTTAGCCTAGACAAATGGTCAGCTAAAATATTCTCCTCCGACTTAATATATGTAGAATATATTTCAATGTTATGTATAAAACATAGCCAAAAAATTTCCCTCAACCAGGACATACACAACTTATTCTTAGACCTACCGGTATTCAACATGGCCAAGACTTGCATGTTGTCCGTAATGCAATGAACTCTGGTATTAGAAAACTTCTTCACCCAGCGTTTAAGGCCTATCATTACTGGATACAGCTTGTAAACATTTATATTTCTACGGTGAAGTTTGATATTATCAAGGCTAGGAGCACGAACGAAATGATCTGTACCATCTACCATAGGATTAGAGTCATTCCACGTACCATAAAAATAGTCTTTATCGAACCAGGCCCCAAAGCCCTGTACAGAGGAATCGGAATACATAGGGGTACATTCATTATCATTTAGAATAATATTTCTACAATTGAAAATTCTACAAAAATCCCTCCACCACAGTAGGTCATTTTGAGTTTCCTCATTAAGTTTAATAACACCCCTACTCCTGGCTTTAGCACAAAGATCGAACAATCTCCTGCTGAAAGTTCTGCCACCACGTACTACTTGGGAGCAGAAAGACATAAAACCACCAATCTTTTGTAATGTCTTCTTAGATACGAATTTTTTACTCAAACACTCGTCTATAGCCGTGCTCATTTTATCTAGCTTCTTCTGTGGAAGCGACAACTCCATAGCCGTAGAATCAATGGTTATACCTAGAAAAGTACACACCTGGCTGGGCTCAGTCACCTTCTCTTTAGATACCACAAACCCTAGATATTCCATACATTCAATCAGGATGTTCCTTTTACGTAAACAATCCTCCTCAGTCTGAGCTATGATAATGAAATCATCTAGGTAATTCACTATCCTATCCACACCATAAAATTTTGCAATAATAGTCAAAAGGTCAGATATTCTACTGAATATATATGGAGCACACTTCAGACCAAATGTCAAACGATTACTTTCAAAAAACTCATCTCCATTGCCAAAATTCCACCTGAAGCCTTGATAGCCTATATGCGGGCCATAAACGTTAATACTTCTATATGCAGACTTCAAATCCACCACACACATAAAGTCATTTCTATCAAGTTGGCAAGTAACAGTGTTAATAGAGTTATACGAGAAGCTTTTGGACGTTGTACTCATAAAGTTATTAATAGAGATATCCGCTGGCATACTGCAATCAGTGATGGGACGAAGCTTACCATTAGATTTTTCCACACCCCCTAGAGAGTGAATACATTTGGGTTTATATTCAGTTTTAGTAACCAGGCCTTGGTTCAACTCCTCCATAATAATGCTACACATCTCGTCATAAAATCTACCTTCTAAAATAGACTTATAATTTTTACAATCATACGTTGTATCACACCCTGGGTCAATAATTTTGAAGCCCTCGGTAAAACCACACCATAGAAAATCAGACTCAACCTGATTGATATTAATAAGGTCTGACTGCCTGAGAAAACTAGCCAGCCGACATGGGAGTATCTGAGCCTTTCTACCATAAATGAAATGCTCACACATACATACCCCATTTACACAACTGTCATAGACCCTGGTGCTGGGTCTATTTAAACATTCCACCGTAAAAAGTGGTTCAACCTCGCCCTGTACTGGGCAGCTATGAGAAATAAATAAATTCTTTGACAAATCACAAGAATTATAAATATTTACAATATCATTATTACCATTATCACCCGGAATGATAGAAACGGGGGGCTTAGGAGGGTCTACCGTACATACTAAATTAAAATCAGGCATCAAATTTTCAGATTTTAAAGTAGGACCCTGCCTAAGGGCTTCACCCTAATCCTTTTTGTTTTTCTGGCATTTCTCCTTGCCATGGCTAGGAGAATTACAAACATCACAAACATGACGGTATTTACAGGGATCCTCCCTACAGCCTTCAGTTCTATTGAAAGCAAAACAAGTACGAGTTGACCTAGATTTGAGGGATTTGGATTTTGCCACCTGCCCCTTCTGGGCTTGGACGGTCCCGTTGTAAGACAAATATCTAAGGATATCAGAATTGTCTACCCTATCAAATGCCTTCAATCCATTCTTGTTCGCCCTATCCTTTACCGACTTGTCATATTTAGATAAAGCTGACACCGTATAGATCTTAGTGCTGGATTTTTCGATTAACATCTCAAGGTGGCTAAGCAAATGGAAAATATCCTCGCCCTCCTCATACTTGTCCTTCGCAAGGCGTACATTTACCAGCATTAACCGTTCGATACAATCAATTTTGGAATTCTTCTCTAGAAAATTCTTTTGATCGAACTCACCCTGGTGCCTTTTACGTGTAGAGACTGTAGTATCAGTAGAAGAACCCCTTGAACAAGATGAATCTTTATCCCAATCCGACAAAGTAGAACGGTCTCGTCGCCATCTTGGATTCCTGTTGTCATGGCTTCCCCAGTCACTAGGCGAGCGCTGTCTACGTCTCCCCCGTTGCTTGGATACAGCGCCTTTCGAATCCAGCGTCAAAACATCACCACGTGAATCCGCTTGACACGCCCCTTCTACCGGATTGCTTCGTCTCGCCGCTATAGTTTCCAGAAGATCCTTGATATCTGCAAGCTGGTCTTCAATTACCGTAGTCCTCTTCTCCAGATTAACGAACGTCTGGTCAGCAGTTAGATCCAAATTCTTTCCTGAAGCTTTTGGAACAGGTGACACCGGGTCAACCCTACTTGGATCCGAGCTGCTCGAAGTCCTAGAGTTGGCCTTATTCCTCGTATTCTTTGGTATTTTCTTAGTACCAGGCTTGGTAGATGCTCTACCAGTTGATTTCCTACCCATATTGCAGGGTATTATACCGTAATATTTGAAAAAACCAATAAAATAAATTAAAATTCCCGGCACCACCCAGCGTGGTGTGTGCCGCTCGAAGGATATCCGCCAACTGACGGTTAATTTGGATCCCGCAGCTTTTATAGGCGCTAACTGTTTACTATGACGTCATACATACCAATGCGCGGCTGGAGGAAAAGTAGATCCAACCACTGCACATATTAATTATATATATATACACGGGTGTATATAGTCCCATATATATATATATATATATATATATATATATATATATATATATATATAAAAAAGAGATTTGACAGTTAGGAACAATGAAATTAGTAAATAATGTGTTATAAGGAACAGTATATCCTATATTGTCCTAATTACACACCAAACAAAATAAGCCTACAAATAAATAACAACTCAACAAATATTAGGAGTTATCTGAACCAACCAACTCATCTACTACCCATATAAATAAATACAACCCAACCAAGTTTATGAAAGATAAAAAGAAAAGAAATATTTCCCAAAATGTAGTATCAAACATTTTCATTTATCAAATACTTAAATACCATTCACGATTCATACAGAATCCACATGAATACAAAAACATATACTCACAAAACTTGCAGCACTAGATCCATCAATAGCCTCAACTCTTATCCTCTAGACATCAACTACAGGCAGTACTACCATGCTTCTTACTGTTTTGTCTTAACACTGCCATCACCAACACAAAACATGCAATCACTAAAAAGAAAACATTTCATATCAACAAATCACAGGGCATTATCAATATGGTTCATAATTTTTATTCCAACATTTCAACTACTCAATTCATCTCTACGATGTTAATTCATGACTATGCAATAGTGTTTCTATGTTTGTAATTATACACTTTTGAGCAGAGCATACACTAAACTTGGCATGATAATGTGATATCATTATTGGAGAAATCACTAGTTGGGAATAGTTTTTTAGTCGCTTAGGCAATAATAACCAATGTATATCAAATATGTGAGTCCTGATGCGCTAAAGATACTGTACTCAGCTCAGTACAATTCCCTAACTAACCAGTGATGTTGATCAAGGTAAGGTCATCACAACCCTTCCCAACTGACACACAGTTTACTGGTCGCCTAAGGTGATCTTCCTTATTTGTTCAGATGCTTCATCAAGTCATCCATCTCATCCTGACCTCCAGGAAATTCGGCCTCAATCTTCGAGCCATTGGACTCTTCTTCCTCTTCAGAAGCATGGGAAGGTGGATACATTTCTTTTATGGTTAGAGCGATCTTAGTTGCTGCCTTTGACATGAAGGTTTCATTTGGATTGCACCCATCCCTCATCCTATTGGCACCGTACCTGCAGGCAAATGTGGGGCCCTTGCACACTTTGCGTCCTTTCTTCCCTTTGTTGATTTTTTTGTTATGGAACAATCTGTACCAAAATTATCCTATTCAAATACTGCAGGTCTCCTTTCAGCTTTTTGATCGTTTCATTCACCATCTGTTGCTTTAGGTCAGGAGTCAGAGCCATGTTGAAGATCATCAAGTCTAATCCTTATAAGGTTTCTCTTCACATATAAGAAACGGATTCCAGTCCTATGGCCTATAACCCAAGTAGCCCTGCGTCTTATAGCACCATAACACATGGCCGAAAAATTTATGGCCTAAAAGACATTTGGCTGAAATGTCATTTGGCTGAAATGTCATTTGGCCGAAATGACAGATGGCCGAAATCCTTTTATGCAACCTCCATTTTCAACACTACCCTGTACTAATGTACACCATACCCCCTGCCCCTTCATACCACACCGTACAACACCATACAACACCATGCAACACCGTGCAAAACCATATAACACCATTCAACACCAGTACAACACCATACCACACCAGTAAAACACCATACAACACCAGTACAACACCATACCACACCAGTACGACACCATACAACACCATACAACACCAATACAACACCATACCACACCAGTATGACACCATACAACACCAGTACGACACCATACAACACCATACCACACCAGTACGACACCATACAAAACCAGTATGACACCATACAACACCATACAACACCGTACAAAACCATACAGCACCATACCACACTATTCAACACCATACTACACCGTACCACACCATACAACACCAGCCCTAGCCTCTCAACATCACTATTTTTACATTATCTCTATGAGCTACGTGAGAATTAAGGTACTCTATAAACTTGTAATAGTTGAAAGCAGTTATAAGCCTAACCATATCCCCTATAACCATATCCTGTTGTAACCTGCCACACAACCTTTCTTTATATGTTATGGTGTGGTATGGTGTTGTATGGTGTTGTATGATGTTGTACTGGTGTGGTATGGTGTTGTACTGGTGTTGTATGGTGTCATACTGGTGTTGTATGGTGTTGTACTGGAGTGGTATAGTGTTGTACTGGTGTTGTATGGTGTCATACTGGTGTTGTATGGTGTTGTATGGTGTCGTACTGTTGTTGTATGGTGTTGTACTGGTGTTGTATGGTGTCATACTGGTGTTGTATAGTGTCGTACTGGTGTTGTATGGTGTTTGGGATAAATTTATCGATCGACACGATTACGCTCTTTGTCAAATGGACACTGACAGTCTTTACGCTCTCAGCGGTGAATCGTTGGACAAACTCATAAAACCCGACCTGAGAGAATCATACTTTAGAGAAAAATGAAACTGGATTCCAACAGCGGTGTGCAATGACCACTTAGAGCTTTTCGTAAAGGTGTCAAATAATGAATCCCCCTCGCTTGTTGTCAGAAACAATATGTTCACGATCAGAGAACTCGGGGTCTTTTCAAATCCAAGTGGGAGCGTGATGGAATTCTAAGTCTCAACTCTAAAACTTACATTTGCTACGATAAAGGCTCGATAGAAATGGAGTGCAAAGGGTGTCATAAAAAAACAAAACCTTGAAGAACTCAAAGACTTCTTGGATGTTCTTTTGAAACGAAAAACTATCCATGCTGTTAATACAAATTTTAAAGCAATAGAAAACAAAATGCACACTTAGACGATAGAGAAAAAAGGACTGAGTTACTTATATGTGAAGCTTTTCATACATTCTGACAGAGTGATGACGAGTCCTTTAGAGTGATGAAAATAAAAAAAAAAAAATATAATAAATTTTTTTTTAAATAATTGTAAAGGGAAGAATGATAAAAAAAATGTTGATGTAGATAAGCCGGTGAGATAATATCCTTTGTTGTTGTATTAACTTCATCTACTACGTCCACCGACTTACCTTATGTATCAGTGTTGAAAAAAAAAGACAATGTGTACTTGCGATCCCATTTTCGCTTGGGAAAAAGTAGATGCATCAGATGTGTTGTTCTTTAAGGCCCCGTAGTTAAACCAAGGTGTTCATAAAGTGTTCATTTCTAATGCTGTATTTGATTCATTGAGTGTGTGTTTCAAAGATGTATTTCAAAGAGTGGTTGGTACCACCACAGATAGAGCTATAGGAGTATATCAATTCCATAACAAGAACACATGTGCTTTCGTCAAAAGGCGATATGTGATAGAATTGATCAACATGTTGCTTTCTCTTGAGAAAGATGTGTCATTGTACATAGGGAACATTCGACTCTTTTTGTCAAAAGTGTGTCGGCCAAATGTTGTGTAGCAAAGTTCCTTACCCCGGTGTACCAGCTGCTCAACTGAGAAGTATCATGTCCAGACAAACTGAATGGAGTACTTGGTATAGCTCTTCAGTGGATTTCACTTGTAATATCGATGAGATGTGAATGGGAAATATGGCTCACACCTATCCTTCATTTCAAGAGGGTATTGCTCCAAAGTTGTACACGAAGATTACACCATATACAGTCTGAATTATGACAAACAAAAGTTGAATGTGTACATCTCAATGTGTGAGTCCTGTCATGTTCCTCTCCGATATTTGACTATGTTATGTAGAGAGTGTGAACTTGTATTTAGCAACTTGTAAATAATGAAGTGTAAATATTATTTATCAAAAAAATAAAATAAAATAAATTTGTTTGTTAAGTTTTTAATTTTAGTAAACCCGCCTCTACACAAGGGGCGGGTTTTAAAAGAAGGGCCCCCCTAAAAGGCCCCCCACCCCAATGGCCCCCCAAAGGCCCCCACCCCAAGGGCCCCCCAAATATTTCCCTTTTTTTGTTTGTTTTTTGGTTGTTGTTTTTTTCTTGGCAAGCTTTCAGCTTGCCTTTTTTTATTTACATAAAAAATATCTCACTATAGTCACCCTGATCTACATAATAAACCACACCACTTTATGTTAATAAGGTCACGTAACTACTTGCTTGCATACAGCTGACAGTATGATGTGTGGACAGCCAACCAATCAGAGGTCTCCATTTTGGCAAAAAATTTAAAAAAATAGAGTCACGTAACCAAATTTTTCAAATTTCCCACCAAAATGACGACCTCTGATTGGTCCATTCAAATAGGGTCATGTGACCTTATTTGCATAATACAGGTCACGTGACCTAAACAGCCTGCTGATCAGAGGGTGCCATTTTGGCGGCACACCACAGGGGGTTTTGGTCACGTGACTATTTTGAATTTCCCACCAAAAGGGAGGGTTCTGATTGGTCCATTTTGGTGCCACACCACAGGGGTCTAGGTCATGTGACCCCACATTTGAATTTCCCACCAAAAGGGAGGTCCCTGATTGGCTGCATCCCCAGTGAGTAATATCCTTAGATTAGCTATAGTCCTGTTCCGAAACATACTATACTACTAAGAACTGTATGTTGCAATAAATCCCTAAGGGAGACCATACAGTTATGTGTGACAATTTGCATAGATTTGGACATGGGGTTCTATGTAAAGCTGCAGTTGCTAGTCAATCACATGACATAGCAATCATTTCTACCTTTTTTCATACTATGTGATGTGCACAAGGGAGCTTTATGCATTTTGAAATCAGTGAACTAGGTCCTTGAGGGGAGACTATGCACAAGCTATAGTATATACGCCTACAGGGATGAATCTAGACATTGTTGCTATGCAAAACTGCTAATGCTAGGCCACCACACAACCTAGCCACCTTTTATCACCTATATTTCTAGTCTATGATGGAAGTCACAGAAGAGTAATAATATATAAGTTTCCATCAGGGGAGTATGTTGCTGAAAGGAAACCATGCAGATATGAGCATTCAAGCATATTTTCAGGCTTGGTTGCTATGCAAAACTGCTGTTGCTAGGCAACCACACAACTTAGTAAAAAAAAATGCAGCACTGTATTCTACTCAGTTGAATTACTGGGGGTAGGACCCACCAGATACTTTCTAGACTGCACATTTATGTAATTCAAAGTGACATCTGAATCTATTGTCGGCCATTTTGAATTTCAGCCATATACAGCCTCGCCATTAAATGTTATGAAGTAGAAACATGCATATTCTCAATCAGCCCTCTTTTTAACATAAGAATCAGGAGAATTGATAAAGATTTAGCATGGAAAAACATCCATTTAGATAAAGAGGGAGATTATTGAAATGGAACAGCATCGTTTTGGCTCAAGCTAGTGTATTTACGTCCAAGGCAATAACGTGTGTCATATTCATCAAGGAATTCTGCAAAATGTCTTATATTACTCAGAAAGGTTTGGCCTACATAAATCATATTAGATATTGTGCTTAGATGGGGATAAGGGCAACTTTTATACATGTATCTGGAGAGCATTTTAGATTTTCAGTAAAAAAACGGAACTTTGTAATTTCAATCTTACATATTCCCAACTGTCTGGTACACTCAAATTTGAACTTAAAAACATGTACTAGGGCTTAATGAAAAGCTTATTATGTCTTCTTTCAACAAGACTAATAGCTTCAAGATCCAGACAAGGTATGGTTGTCTTAGAGCTTGGGGATTGAGCATACCCCTTGAATAACATGGTACCAAAATTTACCCAAAAGTGGTCTGAACCTGCACAAGGATAATGAGCCAAAACCGGTAGTGCATCACAAGATAATCAATGTTAACATCTTAAATCTTGTTCAGGGGACCCTAAGGATAAAAAAAATACCCTCGCTTCGGGATTTGGGGGGAGTGCATGGTGGGCCCTATCAGCCCCCGGCCTAAGTTGGAATACAATACAATGTTGTTTAATATTCCCAAAAGGACAAAATTTGTGACTCTTATCCTAGGTTTGAGCCTGACCATTAACTGATGCTAGTTCTGATATTGTAGAACCAAAACTGGATAGGCTGAAACATGAAAGAAGAAAAGCGCTGATGTCTGCACAAATTGAATCACAGACAAGCGTGCAACAATTTCCTCCCCCTTTACCTGCACACATGCTAACAGACTTCTCACAGGACTGCCAGCGTCTGTCAGGGTCTCACTTATACAGGACCCTAATGTGTGTAATATTGAAAAAAGAAGAACCCATGATTCTATAAAGAAGCCTCAGTGTATGAGCACGACTCTAGTATTAGTAGTTGCCTATCAACTTGCTGAAATGCCCAAAAATAGACATTAATAAATAAGCAGCATAATATGTCGTATCTATAGGATACTTCAATTGCAAGACATAAACTGATTAAAATCATTCCTGTCTTGTGCAGATTAAGTAAGACTTATTGATATTGGAGAGAATTTGAAATACTCTGGAAAATAGGAGAAAATATCATAAAGGATTAATAAAAGCATAGAGGTGACTCATCAAATCAGAAGAGTGCTTGCTGTTTAAATGGATTTAAACTGGAGGGTGTTGCTCCTATAGTAAAAGGAAGAGCTGGCTAAAAATGCCCTTGTTTTCAGTCCTTTCTTTTCATGTAGCTATAACTTGTCCCTTTTGTTGCTCAAGTGGTCATTCAAGTACGGTGCTAAAAAAGGCAGATTTGAGTAGGTACTTAAACTTAAACGCCAGAAGCCTAAGGGCTAACTACCCTACTATATGTACAGAATTGTATAATGATAAGATTGAAATATTTTCCTTCTCCGAGACATGGTTAAAGTGTGAAGACCCTGAAACTTTATATCAATTTAGTAATTATACTAGATATAGATTAGATAGACAAACTCTGGATGGGAAGGGTAATATTAAGACCGGTGGTGGATTATGTTTTTATATAAGACATGGTGTATTACATGACTACTGTGCATTCGAGCATTTAAACCTCTCTGAAGAACATATTGAAATTCAAAATATTCTGGTCAATAAGGATCATATGAAACCTATAATTGTATTTAATGTATACAGACCACCAGAAGTGGGTCTTAAACAGATGTTCATTGATTCACTATTAAATATCATTGATAACATTAATAATATTAATAATTATGAAATTATTATTATGGGTGACTTTAATTTTAATGTAAGGGATGACAATGATATGGTTAATCAACTGTTAAACAAAATGAAAAGTCAAGGCTTCATGCAAGAAATTAAACAATCTACTTGTAAAAATGCTATACTTGACCTGGTCTTCACAAACTTGAGAAGAAACTACATCCAGATGGGTATACTGGAATCTTATATATCTGACCACCTTCCTATCTACCTAGTTAGAAAGAAATGGCATATTAAACCTGAAAAATTAGAGATTACTGGTCGCTCATATTTGAAGCTTTCTGATGGTATTTTGTTTGCCAAATTTGATAGCTACGACTGGACTACATTTAATCAGACTAATAGTGTAGATATTGCCTGGGATGAATATGAAAAAGCAGTGCGTTCAATCCTTAATACTTATTGTCCAGTACATAAATTCACTGTTAATAAATTAAGAGACCCATGGATTACCCCGCAAGTTATAGAACTCATTAGAGATAAAAATTCGAAATTAAGGGCAGCCCGGAAATCCAATGCTGAAAAGGACTGGAAATTTGCTGATGAATTAAGAAATAAATCTAATAAATTGGTCAGTAAAGCACGAAGATATTTTACAAAGAACAAACAGAGACATACAAAAATGACCATTGTAAATTTTGGAGGGTTATAAATAAATTGATCCCTGGTCATGAAAATAGAGCTGGTGACATAAATTTGGTAGATCATGAAAATCCTAATTTAACCATCCCTAGAAATGAAACTTCTGATTTTATCAATGAGTACTTCTCTAACATCGGACCAAAATTAGCTACTAATATGCACATACCTTGGAAAAGTTATGATCCACCGACTAATAATACCTTAACAAATTTTCAAACCAATGCTCAAGAAGTTAATAGATTGGTTCATGACATTAATCCACTTAAATCCTCAGCAATTGACCAGATATCATCAAAAATTTTAAAGAAAGTTTTCTCACACGATCCCAATAAACTTGTTAAAATTTTTAATCTATCCTTTGCAACAGCCGCTATACCGGCTAAATGGAAAATTTCCCAAGTTACCCCTATCCCGAAATCTGGAAACTTGAAATTGGTAAATAATTATAGGCCTATCTCCTTGATTCCCTTACCTTGTAAATTAATTGAAAAAAATGTTCACAATAGATTATATGGGTTCTTAACTGATGAAAATATTTTAACAAAATTTCAAGGTGGTTTTCGCCCTGGCTTCAGCACTGTTGATACCCTTGCTAAATTCACTGATGATATTAAAAGAGATCTTAATGTAGGAAATTCCACTGTTGCTGCCTTTATTGATTTGAGGAAGGCTTTTGATACTGTGGACCACTCTGTTCTTCTTATTAAACTTCATAACTATGGTATAAGATCCGACACATATCATTGGTTCAAGAATTATTTATTTGATAGAAAACAAATTGTTAAGGCAAACGGTATTGCTTCTAAAATGTATAGTGTAATATGTGGTGTTCCTCAAGGATCAATACTAGGTCCTTTGCTTTTTTTAGTATATGTCAATGATGTAATTAAATGTATAAGAAAATGTAAAATTAGGTTGTATGCTGATGATACTGTGATCTATACTTCGCATAACAATTTTGAAACTGCCAAAATGGGCCTACAGGAAGACCTAGAAATAAAGAAAACTTAACCTAAAAAGGTACCTACTCGGGAGAAGTCAGTCAGTATAGAATAGTATAGAATGTGTGACATGAGTAGGTACCTGATAGTGCAGCTCTCTCTATTTTAAACAAGGCAAGAGACTTTTCAGACTAATGTGGTGAGTGCAAGTTGAATGGTGAAGCAGAGCGTGACTTCTTTTGAAAAGAGGGTACCTACTGACAGCTCTTTTTACTGTAGGAGCAACATGCTCCATGAGACATTGACACAGTGCAACTTGTCAAGGCGTGCACAGGGGATCAGTGTAGGAATGGCCCTGAGCACAGGTTGGATAGTGGTTAATCGATGGTGGTCAGTGTATTGACCACTTAGAGGTAACCTGTCAGGCTGGGTGCTGCTAACAAGGGAAATGGCAAACATGGGCAAGGCAATGACTGACACAGAAAAGGAAATTGAGATGTACCCGAGGCAATGCTAGACATGGGTGGTGTGGTGATTGAGCCATTAATACCAATGAAGAAACGTGGCACAAACATGGTTGTTTTCAGAGAATGGTAAATCCTCATTACGTGTGCACCCTCCAAGTCATACCAAAATTGTTTGCAATCGTAGTGGAGTTAGAAATTACCTCCATCAAAGGTTGGGGTGCATCTTCAAGTATAACTTATAGGCAAAGATATTGTAGAACAGTATTAACTCTTCTTTTACCGGACGCGCATTTTTGCGAGTAAATCGCCGATTTTTGGCCGATTTTGGGCACCCTGTTTCTCCATCAATAATTGGTGGAATCTTCCGATTTTTTCAGGGATTGCCCAATGGGATGGGGTCCCTATGTAGTTCAAACCATTAGTCTCTACTCTTCTTTGCTGAGAGATGGTGAGCTTCTAAAAATGGTTGAGAATTTAGAAAAGTTTTGAACGATTTTGATGATTATTTATGGCAATAAATCATGAAAAAGATAAAATAATTAAATTTTTTCAATGAAAACCTACTATTAGTAGTTTTTCATGAAGAAAAAGATGGTACAAACGATTTTAGTCTATTTTGGTGGATTCCTGACAAAATTATTGGTTACCATGGCAACAAACATACTAAAAATAACAATTTTTCATAGATTTGGTTGCCATGGTAACCAATAGAACAGGTACCATGTGACCATGCAATTCAAAAATTCTAAAAGTATCCAACAATATCTACCATGTGCCTTTTTTTTCAGGTCAATTGATAAAGGAAGTCCTAAGATATCATCATTTGAAGTTTTGTGAAATCATCATTTTGCAGGAGATGTATGCTATGTTATCCCCATCCTATCTCCCTTATCAGAGGAGATACAGACAATTAGGATTCCATCCATTGTTGTCCATATGCTTACCTTGGATACTCATTACTTAGCTTCTAGTAGGAATATCAATACAATTCAAACAGTATTTGAAAGATTATGACTTCTCCTAGTGGCCGATTTTAAGCCAAAAACAATTTGGTAGAAGAAGAGTTAAAGTGGTCAAAGTCAAGCTCCAAATGCTTCCTATATTTTTTTGTGAAGTGTACAGTGGGTCTTAAGCATGGGGTAAAGCAGTATAAGAAATACCTATACATGTACCGTCCATCCTAATCAATCTTTTACAGTACAAGTATAATATGAAAACAATGAGATAAAATGTCCATCAAACTAAGAGAGGAGAGGAAGATAACAATTTAGAGCTGCACCAAGTCTGACTGATTGATTTGAAAAAAAAGAATCACATTCAAAGCCCAAGTGATCAGCAGTACCAAAAAGAACTGGCACTAAATTTGCTTAAAGAGACATCGGGGTCGGCCTTAAAACCTATTTGGTTTATTTGTAATGCAGGTCAATGCCAAAACAATATTACAAATGAGTAAATAGAGAATAACGAAGAAAATAGCTGGACCTTTTATCATATCAAATGGCTTCTGGATCTGAAAGAAGTTTTATCCCTAGAAAAACATGGCCGGTAACATTAGCCTTGGGCTTTTTCTAAGTCCACATAAATGATATAATGCCCATCACTCAAACACAAATGAATCCTTATGTACTGCACCAGTAGGAACTTCCATGTGAAAGGGTTTGAATCCCCCATACCAAATATAAAAACAACCTGATCCCTCAAATAATTAATCATGTTATTTAGGGATCAGATAAAATTAATAAGCAAATATCAATGATCAGTGAATAATTTTGCATCGTATTCCCCAAGGTGTTGCTGTCCCATATTGAATGCCGAGTTGAATGCAGGACAGCTACACCGAGGGGAATACAATGCAAATATATTCACTGTGAGTTGACATTTGCATTTATTATATAGATCTAAGGATGAATTTGCTTTTAAATAAACACATGATATTTACTGGTCTTCAATGCGTCAAGTTGTCTCGGTTTGTCTTGATCCGCCATGACAGCTTGCTCAACAAAGTAGGTAACCTGATACGCAGCCAGCCACTGCTTTTAGTTTCGAATTAAATGTTCCTTGCACAAGGCAATATTTTCTTTTTTAACATGACACTAATACTTAGATATACCTTAAACAATTCATAACATAATATTATTTAACTAGTTCATTCATTCTTTTTTCTTAAAACTTCTAATAACCGTACCTAAATACGAAACTAATTAGCTCTGTATAAATTTCAAAATGACGCCGCTGAATATGCGAGGATCGTATTCCATCACCCCATTGAATACGGCATAAGTAGTACTAATCTATAGTGTCATTGATATTAGCCATATAATAAAGTCTCAATGTGTCAAAATATCTCCATGCCTCACTTATGTTTGATACATAGGACCCATGACCATGTCAATTCACCAGGTCACCAATAATCTGACCCTAAGTCACAGAAGACTCCATGTAGAATGTTTCTTTTTTTTTTACCAGAATTGGTTAGGGCAATGAAAAATAATCAATGTTGTCCCAAAACACTGAAAATGCTTTTCCATGTATAAAATAACACAAGAATTTTTATTTAGAAAGTTTGACATAATTCTGGGCTGGATGTGGACATATTAAATTTTAGAATACTGCCCAAACTCTCTCTCCGATCGACTTGTCATGTGCTAGTGTTTTAATAGTCATGGCACATAAGAGGAATCTAGCAGCTCTGTAGGAAGTAGAATGGCATTATGACATGGTTAGACATTCTGATTTTGACATCCGGAAATACCATGAGTTGCTCTAATGGTGCATTTTTCTACATACTCAATAAATGCTTCATCTTTTTATAGCCTTTCCCCTAACCAGATTAGGGTCTGTTTACTATTGACTTCTTTCATTTCTGGAGATTTAGATTGTGTAAATGTATCTTTCTGACATGACGTGTACTGTTTGGCCTCTTATCCTGCCCTTTGCGATCACTCGCTTTCATATGATTCAACAAATTAGGGATCATAGTTTTGTCACACACTGAAAACTTATACATATATCAAAGTAATCAGTGAAAATGACTTTTGTTCATCACTTGAAAATGATGACCCCATCTCATGAATCAAAGTAATGGCACAGAGTCATCATTTTGATGACATACTTCTGCCACTACGGGCCTCCACTATACCAAAATACAGAGCAGGAACTATCTAAAGGTAATTTACCAAACAAAAGTCAATCCAGACAATAAATGTCTGTGAAATGAAAGGTTATCATAAAACCGTCTCATAGGGACTCAATTAATTCAAAAAAGAAGAAAACTGGCAAAAATTCTAATGACATTTAACAATTTTTTGCACATAGACACCTCTCCTGTCTCTGAAATGATAGTAACAACTAAGGGAATTGATTCTTGCTTGTTATACATTTATATATTTTATGTGCTATTTGACCAATCATGATGCTTAGGAGGGTCAGGAATAAAGACCTACCAGTACCAGTAGGGGGGGGAGGGAGGTGATTATATACATAATATTTGAAACCCTACAAAATGCCCATTTTTGGCTGTACACCTTTTAATTTGAGCATGTAAGCTATATTCTAAAAGGTAATCGATATGAAGACCTGTTGTAATTGCACATGGTTACCGAGTTACTCCCCCCAGACAGCGTCAAACTGAGCACCCTAAAGTGATCTACACTGATTAGTTTCTACAGCTATAAGTGCTCAGTGCAGGTTATTCATACAGTTTATAATATGCACAGAAAGTAGGATTGTATAGTATTACTTATAGACAAAACTTGAGTTGTGAGCAAATGGGCGGATCATTTATGGCACCATACATGAAGTATTTATACCAACCTCATTGAATACTAATACCCTTCTTCTACCTTTACCTACACAACCCTGTGTTATAGGTCAATTGACGTGCTTACTGGCAGGAATTTGCATCTAATGGTTCCCAGGGGAAGTGCACACTTTGTACCCCAGGAGGGTGTTGCTCCTATAGTAAAAGGAAGAGCTGGCTAAAAATGCCCTTGTTTCCAGTCCCTTTTTTTCATGTAGCTATAACTTGTCCCTTTTGTTGCTCACAAGTGGACATTCAAGTACGGTGCTCAAAAAGTGGATTTGAGTAGGTACCAGGTTGGGAGAAGTGAGTCAGTATAATATACTATAGAGTGTGTGACATGAGTAGGTACCTGATAGTGCAGCTCTCTCTGTTTTAAACAAGACAGGTGACTTGTGAGACTAATGTGGTGAGTGCAAGTTGAATGGTGAAGCAGAGCGTGACTTCTTTTGAAAAGAGGGTACCTACTGACAGCTCTTTTTACCATAGGAGCAACACCCTCCTGTCATAGTATTCATCAGGAGGGTGTTGCTCCTATAGTAAAGGGAAGAGCTGGCTAAAAATGCCCTTGTTTCCAGTCCTTTCTTTTCATGTAGCTATAACACGTCCCTTTTGTTGCTCAGAAGTGGTAATTCAAGTACGGTGCTAAAAAAGGGGGATTTGAGTAGGTACCTAGTTGGGAGAAGTCAGTCAGTACAATAAACTATAGAGCGTGTGACATGAGTAGGTACCTGGTAGTGCAGCTCTCTCTATTTTAAACAAGGCAGGTGACTTTTCAGACTAGTATAGTGAGTGCAAGTACTTAGGTGAAGCAGTGCACGACTTGTTTAGAAAAGAGGGCACATACTCACAGCTCTATTTACAATAGGAGCAACACCCTCCAGATCAGACCTTTCTACCTTTCATCACTATGATGTTGATAGCAGATTGTGGCAGAGGTCAGAGTTGGACCTAATCCTTAACTTCAAAGCTATGTAAATGATGATAAATGAGTTTTATACAATCGACACTGTTACATGTGGGGTTTAAGGGTCCCTATCATGTAAGCTATAGTAGTGCTGTGAGAAGAGCCCTAAGTAGAGCGTCAAATGTTAAACCAAAGGTTGCTTTGCTTTCCTCTGTATGTGTGGCTCCTCCCATTCAGTGTGAGGCAAAACTAAATTAAATTCTGAACTCCTTTTGGGTCTACAGAATTTTAAACTAAGCAGGGCTCTGTGTATTTTTCTAGTGACAGGAAAATAGTTCTGTCGTGAACTTGTAAGGGTCTATTTACCAAACAAAGTACCATGCAACAATTGCTGCTATACTATTATCTAAAGTGACTGATGTTTCACTAACTTTATCATTCTATTGCGTTGAAAAGCTTAAGATATTAACCCATTGAGGGCTAGCATCGACTATAGTCGACACCATGACAGGCCTAGCGTCGACTATAGTCGACACCATGACAGGCCTAGCATCGACTATAGTCGATGCTCATTATATAGGATTAGTATAGGAATTGAAAATAGGCTCGTCCTCTAGGAACTATACTTTTTTCAGAGACCGTCCCCATGGCCAAGGTAACCAATTTTGCTCTGCCCTCAAAGGGTTAATCATGGAAAAGAGGGGTATTGTTTTCTTTTATCATTGAGTAATGTACCCATGCATCCGTGTCTGGGTCCACGCATAAAGGCATCAACAAAATGCAACAGGAGAGGGTAAAAGATAAATGCTTACAAAATGGAAAATTCTACACATGAGCTCCTCCAAAATATTTACATGACTAGAATCATTTCTTCCTAATCAAACCGTTGTTAGTTGTCAGCACACAACACCTATCCCGGAACGGTCCTGAATCTAAAACATATCCAAGCGGAATTGAACCTTGTCATCCAAGAAATCTGAGAGCTGCTCTTTTGGCAGCATGATTATTTTATCTACTTTATTTCGGTTTTGTCCTGTTTCAAGTGTTAGTCCTTTTGCCTCAAACAAGTGTCCACTTTCCCCGCTGTTAATCTGGGAATAACCTGGGGGGATTCGATAAGAAGAAATACTGCATGCACTCAATACCTGGCAGTTCTGAAACTAGTCAGTGGTGACGACCTTAGGTCCTCAGGTTGATAATACCTAAAAAAACTACCTTAGGTGGTCAAAATGACGACTTTACGTCCTCAGCCTGACCTAAGTCGTCAGTATGATGACTCTGTATTGTCATACTGACTACTTAGGTCATCAGGATGACGACCTAAGGTAGTTGTTTTAGGTTTTGTCAACCTGAGAACCTAAAGTCGTCACAACTGACTAGTTTTGGAACTGCCAGGTTTTGAGTGTGCACTGAAAGCCCCAAGGTCATCAGATTGATAACACCCAAATCTACAACCTTAGGTCATCAGATTGAGTACCTAGGGTAGTCAGCCTAATGGGTTTAGGTCAACACACTGACCCAAGGTAGGCAAACTGATTACATAATGTTGTTAGAGTGACAACCTTAGTGCTGACTACCTTGGGTCCTCAATCTGACTACCCAAAGCTGTAGATTTGGGTATCGTCAACTTGAGCACCTAAAGTCCTCAGCGGTGAAGACCTTCAGTTGAAAAGGCCTGATCATCAAACATGAGTGGCACATACCTGACACCTTGTGAGTTTGTTACATATTGTCAAAAGAATGTCATAGACTTATACTAGGGAGAGGTAGACTGAGGAATTTCATTCCCTGTAAGGTGCTGCCCCCTGTCTGTACCTCTTCTGACGACTATAGGTCCTCAAACTGACGAGTTTAAAGATCTGCAGGGTTTTCAGTGTGATAGATGTAATGTCGTTATTTTCTTATATTTTGCTTTGATAGGAAAGCATAAGGATTTTTTTTTAATTATCTGTATAATATTGTGAGCCTGCCCACATTAGATGGATTGAAGAAAAATGATACTGCATAATCCAGCATAGGATTGTACATCCTCAACGCATGTAGCTTAGGTGCATAGAAACCACCTCTTCTTAGGTTCTCCTTTGAGCATGAACAACAATGCATTATCATTTTTTCCCAGTATTACATATCCTGACATATAACATATGAGTTAAGTCTTACTCTATAAGATCATTATATACTAGATTCATACTTTATTTGTCTGAAATTATCAGTATATACATTACATAAAACCTTTGCATTTTTGACAAATGTGTTTCAAAGTTTGCCACTAGAGCATTAGTGCCCTTAGTAGTAGACTGATTATTAATTGTTATATTGACAATCATCCATCTCCATGACATTAATCAGAACATTCAGGTCACACTTTAGTGCATTTACTTGTATGGCGATCATTTTTTCTAACAATCCTATGCCCATGTCTAACATTTATAGGGCAACCATGTAAAGCATCCTCATCAAGGAACCGGGACTCTAAGAGAGAGAGAGAAAGAGAGAAAGAGAGAGAGAGAGAGAGAGAGAGAGAGAGAGAGAGAGAGAGAGACTTATTTACACAGACTAAGCAAGTAGACTGCAAGGTCATATCCCATTGCCTGCATTTGGTGTATCATATACTACTGTCAATAGATGAGCTCACACAGGTTATTTTCTTCTGCTAAGGGCGAAGGTTACGTTCTCATATAACCATAATGTGCTATATGTATTGATCACTAGCAATGATGTTCACTTGCAGAGACTCAGCTCTCCTTATCAGTGGCAACGTTCTGCATTGTGCTGCCACCTGGAGGGAAACCTGAGGATCAGATGGCTCTGGCTCATTCTGAAGCCAGGTGCCACCACCGACTGTGCTATTCACATCACCATGTCCCATTGCAATGCCATTCTCCCAATCAGCAATGCCCAAATCAGCATGCCCTACAACATTTGCACTGCTGACAGATGGGACTGGGACATCAGGGCCCTTTTGCTGTGGCGTTACACTACCGTCTTGACCGGACAAATTGTCATTTGGACTAGGTGGAAGATTCAGCTCAGAAACAGTCCTCAGACTATGACCAGAAGGAGGTCGCATAGCTCCAGGTGATTTGTAAGTAGTTGTAAGTTGGGACGACCTAGTTGCCTTTTGGGATGTCGACTTTGATCTGGATTTTGATCGGCCATCTTCACTGCTGACATCTTCTTGTGGATTTGTTGTACTATGGCGTGGGAGATGGAGTCGACATTTGAAAGCTTTCCTGACTTCCACTCTAGCCCTGCAATGCCAGATTGGATGTAAACCGTGCATAAAGTCTTCGTTTTTGTTGAAGAGATTGTAGCTTTTGTGTTGACTGTGGAATGCTTAATTGGGCACCTCTTGGGTAAGATTAGGTGCAGGTTCTTTGCATCAGGAGGCTATTGCGAAAAGAATCGGAATCAGATTCTCACTGACGTAACTCACCTTCTAGTTCCTGGCTGTTCTGCTGCTCAGAACCAACTTCTTACCTTACGCAGAGAATCAATCCTCTTAAATTGAGTCATACTGGAAAGCATTCCCCAATTCATGAAAACTTAAGAATCAATTCTATCACCTATTACCTTGCTGCAAAACAGGGGAGAAGTAATTGCTTAGGGTAGTCAGTTCCCATTTGGGAATAGCACCTCCGACAGAATTGAATTCCTGTCCTTTCGCAACACCCTCCTGGCTAGTTAAAGAATCATAATTCAATGCTTTTTATATTGACATTCTTTTCGAAATATTGCTATTGAAATATAACTAAGCTTTGGAGAAAATTATGTTTACCTACCTAGAATTAAGACAAAAGTAGCATAAAGGGTTGGCTATGATGTTGATAGCAAATATAATGGTGACCATCCCTCGGGTACTCTGGTCAAGGTTATGTTCTTCCGATACTTGCCAGAAAGTGATTGCAGCTGGGAAGTAACATAGGTTAAAGACCAGGAACAATACAAGAAACTGCATCACAACTCTCAGATCAGTGGTCAATCTGAAGGAATTGGTGTTCCATAGTCTTCCAGGGTAGCTCATGCCTGAGCTGGAAATCACAATATAAATCAGTGTTTCAAATATGTTGGCACACAGGGAAAATAATGGTTTCGGACGGGTTATATGAAATAAGATAATCCCCAATCACATAGATAAAAAGGACAAAACAGCTTGTGGCTATGACTATGAAGCTTACCTTCTATCTACAGACATTTCTTCTTGATGTTCCAACACACGCATGCGGCTTTGGCGCACATGCAGGAATATTCGTATGTAAACAAGCATGATCACTATATTGGGAATAATGAAGACAGAGATTGTCAACACTGAACTGTAGATAATATTCTCAAGAAAATAAATGCAGCATGCACAGAACAACCCTGCTCTTGAAGACACCAAGCCAACCAATGCAGGTAGGGTTAGAATCATAGCGACACTCCAAACCACTGCTGAATGCACCAAAGCCACTCGTCTCTGTTTGTAGTTAATACCAAAATTGCCCCCAGCTTTGACAATTGCAGAATGTCTGTTCCATGCTATACAGAGCATGCTACCGACGATAGCAATTGGCGGTAAAGCATTAAGAAAGCTGAATATGCCACAAAAACCGTTTTCAGGCACCCAGTTTTGGTCCCAAGTGTCTGCAGCAAGGAGGAAGGCATTAAGACCAAGTAGTGAATCCGCGATACAAAGATTCACAACATAGATATTATAAGTTGTGCGGAGCCGTGGAAGACACAAAATGGCCACGATAACAAGAATATTTCCCGTTACACCGATTAGTGCGATAATGAAGTAGATAATCAGTGTGGTAAAGTCTATGGTACCGATGGATTCCTTTGGGTTATTTTTGATTGTAGATGAGTTATCCAAGGTGGTGTTTATCATAGTGGCTTCAGATGTAAAACTAAGGTTGAAACCTGGTTCTGATGTGATATCCATGTATATAGCACTGGTGGATTGATGAATGGTGGAGATATTGTACCCTGAGGTAGAAAATATCCATGTCATACTTACAGTCATTTTATCCGGGAGTACCTGCCAATAAGATTATCTATTTCTAGAGCGTTATAACAAGTATGTACCTACCTCCAGAATAGTACTACATACAACACAAAGATAGGCAGTGGCAATTACCTTAATTTTTATGGGGAAATTTGGATTGTGAATGGCGTTGCCATCAACATAGTTGTAAATACATTATACAGGCTCTGAAGGTTGACATCAGAGGTAAACCTCATTCAAGTACAAATAAACAGGCGTGATGTAAGGTAGTTTATCACAGTAGACTATCATTTAGAAGTATGAATTGACAGAGAGACCAGTAGATATTGCGTTTTTCTGTTCTTAGTAATATGGCTCTTTTGCTATTCCTCGTTCATTAGGTGAAAGGTAGAAGGAATCATATAGTGTCCTATATGCATGACCTTTTCATGGTAAGCTGTCATAATCCCTGCTTATAGTATACATAATTTATGGAGCTTGAGGGAGTTTGACGTGTTCTAGAAATACTATTTCCATTAAGTTTGATCAGTATACGTTTCCAATAGTTTAAATAAGAAAAAAAAAGATCCTCCTTGTCTTGAATCCGGTGAGACTATAAATAGAATAAGGATTTTAACATTGCAACGAAATATGTTCAACTAACCAGGGTTACCGTCAGTGGCAGGAGAGCTTATATCATTGCTCACATTGGGCGATAATATGTCAACTGTCCTAAAGTCTTTCCCATTAGGAGCACACTCATAGTTGACAGTTGCTAGGCAACGAAGGGGATACTGATTAAGGCTTGATGGTAGGGGATTTGTCACGGCCCTTGACTCAATTGAATCCAAACATCCGTATTTATCTGCTTGGATTGTATTAACCCAGCAAATTGTAGTGAGTCCTCGTCAACCTGCGTGAACTGGCTCACACATGTCGCTAGATGGAACACAACGTCGTTATAGCACAAGACCACCAGGAATAGCAATTGCTATGCCACGTGAGTCTAACACACAGTGGCGAGAGATGACGGAATGAGTTATCACTCAAAAAGGAGTCACCATTGATGACCAATCATGGCGACAGATGACGACAATTTGCTGGGAAGGTGTTTGCCTATGGTCTTCTATTCATGGATTGGTTAAAGTAAACCCCCTCTGAGCCAGCTGTTTACTACGCTATTCAAATCTATGTTCTATATCATCTTATTCTTACAAGGAATTAACTCCCTAAAAGGATGATAGTTATGAAAAATAATACCATTCAAAACCATTATAGTAGCTTACTCATAGTCTCAGGAACACCCAAGAGGCACAATTTGATAAGCAACCGGCAGGAGAAAAATGAGGCATGATCTTAGTTTAGGTCGCTGATACTAGTGACCAGTTTTACCTACCAGAATTGTGGCTTATTCCATATCAGAAAATCGCGACCACTTTTTAGCAACCAGAATTTTCAGTATTTAGTGACCTAAATGGAGATATGGCCCATAATGCATTACTTTAGTATGATACTGTATGCTTGGCATAGTTTAAGACCAAGCACAGTTATGTCAAAAAGTATTTGTTAACTTCATATGGATTAAAACCACACACTCTATTATGTCCATTATGATTACATGTAGTAACTGCTAAATCCAAATGTAACAGACTATTTGCCAATTGTTGCTAATGCTGTTTATTCAGTAAGATGATAATATTTTCTTTGTTTCCCATTGACTGTATTATTTGAATACATTGTATTTTATCCCGAGTAGATCACATTCCCTTTTCATCTTAACACTATATTATAGGCAAGCATTATAAGCAAACATGAAGTATATACATTTTACGAAGTGATTCTTCAGAGGTAAAATATTGTATTGGAGACATTATCTAAGACAATGATTGTTTGACATCTTAACAAAAGTTTACGTCAAAACCATCTGTCTAACTATATTTGAGTGTTAAACACAAGTGCATTAACACTCGATACAGTTTTCCATGTATGGCTGAAAACTTTAAAAAAAGGAGATTCTTAAACAACCATAATGTAACGTATTACGCTGTAACCATTATGACAAAAGGCCTCACAACATTTATTATTTCGCCTTTTTCACCAATTCCATAACCATGGCCTTTAGCTCCTTCTGAATATTGGCCCACTGATGTTGTAGAGAGTTATGTTGATGGCATTGTTCAACAGGTTTATCATATTCCAATATCTCATGATGACTTCTGGTGCATATCTTAGGTATATAATAGCATCATGTACTAAAATGATACAGATTAGAGCAGTGAGTATCATATGGGTAACACTAATGACCACAAGGATAACTGTGTCAACCCCAGGGAATCCTGGATTTTAGATCTTAGATCCTTGCACTTCAGATTATAGTACAATTAGGCATTAGAGGCTAGAATGAAACCTGATGGAACTAAGGAATACACATGTGACCAGGCAAGCAAAAACACCCCTCTGCAGGGAAATCCATTATCAGTTTATCTCAAGATCTTTAAAATGAGACATCATTGGCTTAAATATTCCCAGTAGCTATGTCAGAACCCCCAGGATTAAGCTCTAAATACATTAATTGTTAACCATAATAATGTTTAAAAACACAATAAACCAGTCTTTTACATCAACAATACATAATAATTTGGTGATTTTTATCATAGATTTTGGTCCAAAAGGAATTTCCATATTTTCATAATAGTTTTAGAGTAATTTTACCCTCAAATGCTCCCTGATGGCCAAATGGGGAATTAAAAATCCCCCACGAAGGGGTGTTCTCCCTTGATGGGTCACACATGTAGAAAATGTTGAATCCCTTAACAATGCATATCTTACTTGCTGGTATGTAACATCCAACTATACCATGGTTATCTATTATTTCTGGGACAACAAGAAAATAAGAGGATATCATCATCATCACACCAATCAGGGCCAAAATACATATTTTGCCTATTTTCCTCGTCAAATAGAGCTTGGCTTTAAATGGCATTGTGATGACTAGAATTCGTTCAAGGTTTACCAAGACCAAGCACCAGGCCCCTGTCCCGTTTGCCACTGGTAATATATACGGCAGGAATTTACAAGAGTTTGTCAGGAGGATGATAAAGGCACACACAGCTAAAGATATAAGAAATATACTGCCGATGTTGTTCTAAGATTCCTTTCTCCGGAGAACCAGGATGCATAGAAGGTTATCGATGAGACCGATTGCCAGGGAATAGCCACCATAACTATTATATGTTCAGCACCTGATGAGTCCAATTCAGCATTGACACTTTGTAACCCAAGATCAGACATGTTGTGCATATTTTATTTCAGAATAAGGTCTTTGTAAAGAAACCACTTTGAAATATGATATACTTTTAGATCTAAAAGACGCACCGATCTATATTTCTACTTATCTAATAAATAACTATAACTTCCTGTGAGCTTTCCCCAGATAAATATATATGACACCTGTATCCGTAAGAGAATAGCCTAGTGCAAAGGGATCCAATGGCACTTGCCTTTATGAAATGTCCCTCACGAACTGAAGCAGGAACTAAATTTTGAACTCACATCCAATGCAACACAAGAACTCTATGTGGTGTCAAATGATTATTGTTTTCAGTCAATTTGAAGAGTGCAAACAACTCAAATGTCAGCAATGTTATAACAACATTTATGAAATCCCTCTGCCTACAACAATCAATGATTGTCCAGCAAGTATTGAATAAATGAGGTAGACAAGACACACGTATACCATTTGGACATGGGGCTTGTCAAAGAAGTATGACCACCCTATTTATTAAAAAAAAGCCAGATAACAATAGATTCACACAACATTGCAGGAATAGTACCATGTTGCTCCTCCAGCTCTGGGGCAGTGAATGCGGAAGGGACTGGTGCGCACCGCTACCAGACCCTGAGATGGTGGAGCCCTCTCTGTATCAATATACAAATCAATATACCATGGATTCTACACATTGAATTAATGAGGTAGACAAGACACACGTATACCGTTTGGACATGGGGCTTGTCAAAGAAGTATGACCACCAACCGCCGAATATAATGTGAGAATACAATTTTTTCAACATTGAAACTAGCAATTGAACGCGACAAAAATTTGTCAGAGTCTATCCTGGCTGACAAGGGTTTGGCCAAATATATCAGAGCAGCCAAACTCTTCCAATCCCCTGCCTGCCTAATGTCTTCCAGTGACATGCCAATTTGGTACATGTATGCCGCTCCCGTGCAACGCATACTGTGCATGCCCATTCTTGACTGAAGTTCACCAATATCAGACAACAGTCTCTTTAGAAAAATCATTAATAAGCTGTAGGACAAGGGTACAACCTGACCTTTGACTCTGACTTGAAATAAATTGTCTGTTTCCTTGACTGTAGGAAAGTCATAAAAGTGGGCTCTTAACATTGAGACAGCACAAAGTGGTGATCCTTCTGTATAAGTAACCGGTATTATATGAAGACGTTGGCCATACTGGACAGTCTTAGTACTGGAGACAGAAACAGTCATC
Source organism: Acholoe squamosa (assembly GCA_949317995.1). Taxonomy (NCBI): domain Eukaryota; kingdom Metazoa; phylum Annelida; class Polychaeta; order Phyllodocida; family Polynoidae; genus Acholoe; species Acholoe squamosa. The sequence continues at coordinate 17,736,319 of OX439051.1, forward strand.
CCCCAGTCAGTGAAAATAATTGCCTTCCTTTTCAAAACATGTAAGTTCAAGTCTTCATTATTACCAGTCATAACCAAATTAGATTTCCTGAGCAGTGCTCTGAATGACAAGGAGATAGCAGCCCACATAGCTCTATGATTAGGATCCTTAATGTCTATTTTAAAGAACATTTTTATCAAGTGGGATATATCAAGAGGAGGTCTCGAGGGTTCCGGGTCACCCAGTGTTCTTCTCACCCCGGCCATTGTCAGTCTGAATTAAAACTCTCTTCGTATCCATGCTACATCATGACCAAATACATTATTCAAAGCGATAACACCACTGACATAATTATCAATGCTTGAAAAACAGAGAGTGTCCATACAATAAACCACAAATCTGCACATTATAGACAATGTTGTAGGAAGTGGTATGAATGACAATAAAAAACAAAAGTTCAAATATTTCTTCCATTGAGAAGATCTAGTCCTCCAGGTTAATGGTGCCCATGCTCTGGATCTGACCTCAGCTGCCTTCTTGTCCAATTTGGAGATGTATGCATTCCTTCCTGCAACACAAGTGATCAGGCACTGTAGGAGAGGTTTTAGTACAGATTCTAGACAAATAATCAGCGGTGTCATTATTTACTCCTGGCAAATGCACCGCCTTCAGATGGCAATTAATGAGCACAGTTTCCCAGAAAATACATCTCAGAAGGGCCATAGAGTATTCGTTCCGACTTTTGCCCTTGTTAAGGGCAGCTACCACTTGTGTATTGTCACATAAACACTCAATAATACAGTCTTTCCATGCTTCTCCCCATTGACGTACCGCCATGTAGATGGGAAACAATTCCCTGACATTAATATTTTCAGGAACAGTCACTGAAGTGTCATAATCAGCAAAATGATCATGTAGTAATAAAGGAGTCTGGTTGTCAAATAGTATATTACTCCAAGTGCCACAGAACCAATCTCTGTCCCACACAGCTGCCCAGCCTGTCCCCGATGCATCAGTATAGAGACACTTCTTGTTCTCCTTACCCGTCTTAATCATCTTTGCTTGACCGTTAAACCATTCTCCAAACTTTTGCCACCAGGACAAGTCCTGGAAAAAGGACTTTGTTAACCTGATGTACCTTCGGCCAGGAGTAAAACGTTTCAGATGACTAATGATACGGTGTGAAAATATGTGGCCCCCTCTAACCAGCGTTGCACAATGGCTCAATATACCACATAGCCTCTGAAGTTGTCTCTTTGTTGTCTGTCGACGATTGAAAAAAACTCAACTCAGAATGCAGTTTGGCCACTTTATCACTGGGAAGTCTGAGGACCATATCGCAAGTGTCTATCTCGATGCCTAAGTAAATCTGGACTTTTGAAGGCGACTTGACTTTAGAGTAGGCAATATGAAATCCCAATTTCCTCAGCCATTTGTGTAAAAATAACTGGGCTTGTACACATTCAGCATAAGTAGGAGCTGAAACTAATATGTCATCGAGATAATTTGTACAAGAATATCTGGATTTCCTCATAAATCTGCAAATACTGTCAGTGATACGTGTAAAAATATAAGGTGCAGCGCGGCTTCCAAAACTGAGGAAGTTATCTACCATATAAAATTGGCCTGTGTCATCCCACCAGCTCAGGTCCTGCATCTGCCTATCACCTGCTCTCAATAACACTGACCTGTAGGCTGACGAAATATCTGTCACCGCCATAAAGTGGCCAGCATCCAAGCCTTCACAGACATCGTCCATTGACTTATAAGAAAAATGTCTAAATGTATGCTCCATGAAATTATTAACCGACGTATTGTCAGGTTTACTAGCGTCAGTGATGGGTCTTATACCTCCAGATGACTTAGGCACCGTGCCCATAGCGTGAACACATCTTGGTTTAGTGTCTACTTTGGAAAGTTTACCCAATGACAATTCATTGTTGACAATAATGTCAATCTCTTGCTTTGCATGAACACTGGCTGACTTGTAATTCGCCGTGACATAGTCAGTGATGGGTGCATGTGGGTCCACTAATTTAAATCCAAACAACACACCATTAAGCAGGTACAGTGCATCTTGATCCCACTCACCACGGCCATAGACTTGACTGTCGCCACCCGACAAAAGTTCTCGCCAGCCGCAGGGTTGAGCTGGGAGGATACTCCTGCCAATGTATGATGTGCGGCAGCATTCCATAGTTGTAAATAACCTTCACAATCCCTTAATAAAAGCTGAATGTCACTATAGCATAAGATTTCTTCATTGAGATAAGCCTGCGAGAACCTTAAAACGTCCCACGAGACGCCATGTTGTTGACAGCTCGCTGGTAGACATCCTGTGCTGGCGGTCCTGTCGATAGAACCTGTAGCCAAGTCGCTCGTTCCCAGTGACAGTAGGTCAGGGGGCGTGGCTAACACTGGAGCGCTCTGCGAAGCAATGTTATTAAAAACGCGCATGTGTTCCTTGCACGTGCCATTGTTGATCAACAAACACTGAGGGGCGCTGGCGGTTTGCATAGATTGTCACACATGGTTGGGAGAGCCGCTAACACCTGCCGTGTTGTTAGAATGAGGAGGGCTTGCCGCTGACTTGAGTGGGCATGCCTTGGCCTTATGCTCACCCCTGCAGATAGCACAACAATGTTGTTTATATTACAACAAGGAAAGTTGCAGTAGGTGAAGTTAAACTTGGCACATACATCCACTGGGACCTCAACCTTGTATTTAAATTTGGGTTTCTTTTCCACCTGCAATGAAGTTTTCCTCATAAGACTTTGAATAGCTTCATGTAGGACTTTAGTACCTCCTGCATCTAACTCTTGGTTGAATGAAGAACTGTCAGTTTCCACAAAGTCATTCAGAGTGCCCTTTATTACCTTCTGATTAACACTGTGCTCATATTTCGCCAGGGCTGAGTCGGTGTAAGTGCCTCCCATTGCTTTAAACTGAACGAATTTCATATGAGACAAATAGGATAAAGGGTCTAACTTGTCATTACCCGCCTTCATGACATATTCTAGAACACAAGTCATACCGTATGAGAGTTCAGCCTGATTCGTATCAGAAAACTCTTTATCATCAGCAATATAAGTGTCCGGACATAGAGGATGCCGAGAACGCTTGCATTTACTGGTAGAAGTGGTTAGAAGATGGAGACCTGATAACATACCCAATTGAGATAGAGTCATCGCATTGGCGCCTAGCGCACCTACGTCCAACCCAGCTGTGCCCAGGCCGGCCAATAGAGTAGCCATCCCAGCTCCCTCACCGGGGACGGGGAAGGCGCTCGCTCCTCCAGCACCGCCATTGGTGGGGCTTGAACCGCCGGCACTAATACTCCTTGAGCGGCGGCTGATATCTTTTTCCGCATTGTCATTGGTTAGATGCAGCTGTTTTAACTCCTCAGCTAAATCTACGGTGCGTTGCTGCTCTGCTAAATCCTCCTGCAACTGGCCTTCCTTCTCCAGCTCCTCTCTGATATTCTCTAAGTCTGACATGTTTGCTGGTTCATTGTCAGAATGGGCCGTGGCTTGACTGGTGTCTATAGGTGGACGGCTACCATTGACCATATAAGTGCACCGGCTGCCCCAGGGCCCGGCGTGGCGCAATCCACAGCCTGACTTACAATTCCTAAGAGTTCTATGCTCTGGAGTTTCATCGGTAGATCCTGTAGCGTGTATAGACAGAACCCTCTGCAAATCTTTATCTGATCCGATCCCAGTCATGACAAAAACAGATAACAATAGATTCACACAACATTGCAGGAATAGTACCATGTTGCTCCTCCAGCTCTGGGGCAGTGAATGCGGAAGGGACTGGTGCGCACCGCTACCAGACCCTGAGATGGTGGAGCCCTCTCTGTATCAATATACGAATCAATATACCATGGATTCTACACGATTAAAGCAATTGCTTATCATGGGGTTCATTACAAAGATTGATAAATTTAATCAGTGAAACTGGCTGTTTTAATATTAATACACTGACTGGGCTTTGTTAACTAGCTGTGCTAGTTCAAACAGGCTTTTACTACTTTTATCAGTTACCCTTTATCTATAGGGGCTTTTCCAACAGTATATAACATTGAATTCTTTATCAAAGGTGCATGGTGGTAACAGGGTGCATGATGATTAATTAGTTAAACGTAGGAATAGTCATGAATTTAAAAGAATTTAATAATAATTATACATTGAAAAATGTTCTCATTCTCCCTAAATGTCAATGCCTTATGTTCCATAAACAATTATCCTGCTCTATCTTGTAATGATTCAGCTAAGGGTCTAGAGTCAGGTGTAAGATTACCTATCCTAGATCAGGTCATTCATCGTAAACCCACAATTTTAAACTTTATCTTATTACCTGGGGTCCAACGAGGCATCTAATTTCTTTTAGAACACGATGGTTGTAAATATGAGCTGCAGTTGAGGGCGTCTATATGCCATAGTCACCTGGGTCATAAAAGCATCGTATTCTAAGTTAGATAGAAACCTTTAGGGGGTTTCCTACAAACCTACAGCCTACAGACCCCGTCCTGCGTCGGGTGTCTATGTATCCTGTAGAAACCCCATAAAGGTTTCTATCCTGTACATAAAAGACAGGATCTTTACCAAATTTCATCTTATTTTCAAAAATATTGTTTTATTCAAAATGACTGAATATCTTATGCGGTTCCCAATGATATTTCTAACTAGAAACTATCATCCTCTGGGGTCCACACGGACCCTAGTCTATTCCAATATGAAGGCATGTACTTCGGCTCTAATAGAAAAGTATCAAAGTGTCCCTGGCTAGAGAGGACAAATCCATACCCTTAACATATAGATAAACCGGGAGTTGCTACTGCATACCAAAGGCTCCTATTTATCATCTGCCAGTCATCCATAACGCCATGTCCAAAACCTCACGCTCAGCTGCTACCATTACTATAATCTGAATCATTGTTCAAGTAGGGCTCTGCACGATTTGACTAAGGTAAGCCTTAACTATCAACATATTCATAATACCCTACCACGAGTTACATAGTCCCATATGAAGAATACAGAAAAACTAAAGTAAAGGAGCCAAAGCTGTAGGTATCTTTTAATCTTTCATCAAATTTCATTTGCTCAGTGCATGAATTCAAATCTTGAATAAGTGTTTTACATATTTCACAATACTGCATAAAGAAGTGTATTCAGTTTTTCATTCAAAGAACATTCAATGCTCTAATCGTGTTTTATTGTTTTAGAACAAGGACAACTAGAGACTTCAATAAAGGTAAATGTGTGTAATAAAGAATAAGCTTGGTTATAGTACATTATGTTTTGTGAATGAACATCGTGCATATACTTTAACCTCCATTCACAGTGGCTTAAGTTTTGACCAATACATTGAATCAGGAGGTTAATTCAAAAGGCCCTAGCATACCCCAGCGATGGTAGGGATTTTTCTGCCTTACAGCGGTGGTAAGGTGTGACTGCCTTGCTTTATCACAGCCAGCCCTATGTTTTCAGTGGTGGTAGCCTCAGCCCTGCGTACACTATCACAAGTAGAATACACTGTACATAGGGGCAAGCCAGGTGCTACAGGCACCTAGTGGTCAATTTGTGAACTACAGCTAGAATTTTGTGAATCGGAAAGTTTTTAATGTCTAATGTAAATAGCTATACCATCTGGTACATTTATCTCTACAACGGTCCTGCTATATCAGAAGGCTTATGATATTGATATCACTATATTATATATTGTAATGGTACTGTACTACTGCTGGACACCACAGAGGATACCGCTGCAGCATGGCTGAGCTACAGGCTCTTTTTCAGGTGGTACCCAGCACTAACGAAAAACTAAACTTGCTATACACCAAATTAAAGCTTAGAATCTCAGGATTACAGATATGCCAGGTGTAAAAAAATCAGAAACGGTATTTTTCACAATATGAGTTTTAAGAAAAAAAGTAATTAAATCATTTTTAATTCAAATTAATTTGTCAAATGCTAGTGTAAAAAACATGTGTTTAACATGGGGATCATAATTTGAGATGAATTAGGTCAGTAGGTCAAAGGTCAAAGTCCTAAAATAGGTTGTCTTCTGCTTACTATATGTATGTACTTTAGACCTTGTGACAGGTCTACCCTGAGTTCTATTAGGAGTGCAAACCTGTACTTGTAATTCTTATTGATGCAGCATTGGCACCTAGTAGGGATGTCATTGACATCAACCTTTTTCCTATGGCGATTATCATGATTTTTCTCTCAATATTGCGATTTATTGCAAATATTTATTTATTTTGATGTATTTGAAAAGTGTATGCAAAAAAGTCTTGAACATCATGGCAACCAGCATTGTATATTTGCATCTTTCAATAAATAGACAAAGGTTCACGAGGGTTGGATCTGACAAAGGGTTGTCTTACGAGGTGAAGCCGAGGGAGATAACCCTCAGTCGAATCCGACTTGAAACTCAAAACTTAGTTTCTTAATTAATGGTCAAATTACAATTTGACCTTTACATACAAGTAACTCAAATGATATTGGAAAATGCAATCATGTTGATAATATGGGTTAACAGGTCTCCTTACTCCATGCAATATACACCAGAAGTTCAGTCAGCAGACGCAAACCAGTCAATACAAAAACTCGTGGGACCAAGGCCATCGCTGCTCGGCCTGCAGAAATGACCAGACTGTGGGATCAAATGTGTGGCTACAATCTTGGGACCTTTGTTATATTTCGGGTTTCATGGATTGCAATTATTAAGGGTTTTACAGCCTAAAACAAAAGGCATTACTGTTTATTAAGATTTGAAGGGGTAAAAGAAGGCATTTTGCTGCTCATGGCTCCTTATGGGCTGTTTCTTTGTATAGACCAACATATGTAATACCTTATAGGGAACAAACAGTACCACTCTCTAGTGTTTGGTGTAATGTATTCTTCAAGATTTATTTACAATTCATTCATTATCCTACTTATATATTGATGCAGGTGACAATCCCTGCAGTGTGTGCTCTGTGTTTTAGTGCAGTGCAGAGATATGGGGTGCATCCTGAGGTAAAATAAGGGCCTAATGTTGTTATATATGGATGATATTACATGGGTTGACGGACGAAACTATGATCTTTGCATTCACATGAATATTTTGAGATTCCTTATGACCACATGGTACAATACAATACTAAAGTAACCCAACTTTGATTTTCTATCACTAATTAAATACAATACAATCAGAATTAACTCAGGATGTACCTCTAGTATAGGTTGTAAGAATCCCATTCATAGATCTGCACGTAGTACAGTGCATTTTTGCACATACATGATGTGTACCTTATATTAGTCTATTTGGGACCAGGGCTGTAAAGCTCACCCCCGGGAACTCACCCGGGCCTTGCATCAAAGCTGAGTGGGTATGGCCCTGTGTGTGATTGTGACTCAATGTGGTAGCCCTCACTACAGCTATTGAAATTAGAGACTGAGGGAGTAACCAAAAAAATAGAAAAAAAAAGTCTGGAACTCCCTTTAAATGCAATATATTCAAAATTTTCTGTCAGCAACCTAAATATCTGCAATGGTCTGAAAGTTTAAATAATAGTAAATGTGAAATATCAGAAAAATGTATTTTCTGCCGACATCCTCTATTATTTAGTGCTACTTGTCAGAGGTATAAGTAAATCTCAGGAAAAAAAAAAGATACAGACAGCATCTGATTGCATCCTATCAATGCTGTGCAAGTAGTACAGAGATACATTTTGCCCAATCAAAGTTTGATGTTTCAACACTGTTTATTGGCTAAAGAAAACACCCCAAATGGAGGTGTTACAATCAGTTGCCTGATAAATTATAAATATTCATCACCAAAGTCATAATCATAGGTAGAGTTTCCTATAGTACCAAGTAGTTTCCATGAACTTATCGTAACATTTTCTATGTTATTAACATACAGATCTTTACAATAATCACAATCTACCCAGTGTCACAAATACATCTCCTCTCAGACACGATTTAAAAGCACTCATAGTAGGTTTCAGTTGTACATCAGCATACAACACTTCCAATGTTTGGTTGCCTCTATATAGAGGACTACCCCTCTAAGATTCTGTTTTTGGTCTGTTTACTTTCAATTTTCTCTTCCCATTCACCATTAGTTCACGACTAGGGATTATAATATTATCGTCATCTTGTGAATAATGGTACATTATACATGCTAGTGCCTTTTTCCTTCTTATACTTAGTGAGTCCACTTTACACCTAGTTAGGAGGTCATTTATGTGTACATCCTGGGCATTTTTTACCCTTACGCAAGCTCTAAGGCAGTGGTTCTGTACAATGTCTATATGTGTAGAGGCAAGGAGAAAGGGTGCTCCGCGCTAAAAGTTAACTTTAAAATTCAGATCACTAGCTTCTCAGTGAAATATATCAAGAGAAAATACTCCTATTAGTTTTGGAGGAATGGCTTGCTATATATGGGTTGGTGTGACCATTTCCCGGTTGTCAATAGGCTCTAGGTCTAATTGGTCAAGAGATTTTTTTTTGAACAAATTTAAACTTTATTTGGTCTAGTAGTACATACATCATGTAAACATAGGCATGCTGTGTATTTGTCGTTATGTATTAGAAATATAGCGTCTATATAAATTTGCCTAAGTACATTCGTTGATATATTACACGATTACCCATTTTATAAGGTAATTCTTTTTAATAATAACAAGACCAAACAGTTAATGACCAGATCGTCATTTCAGAAATGTTGTTATGATCTGACCATTTAAATCATTACAGATATTCATACCATTATAAGATATAATAACAATTATTTTGAACAATTTGAGGCACTTTCAGTCTACTTTAAATACAGAATAGTAATAATTACCCCTCCCTAGTCACATAAATGATTTTTTTTTTACAGCATGCACAGATACAGTCCAATAATAGACAACGTTATGCAAGCTTTGACAAAGTCGACGTAGACAATCACAAGTGGTCTTTAAATAGACCGTTACTATTGCACTTTATGGAGTAGGTTTAACTTAGACATTTTTTGGTACAGTATGTATAATTATTTTACAATATATTTTATATATCGATAGATTGTATCATACATTTTTTTGATAAAGCTTTAAATTTATCTTTGTCCCTAATATTTCTGATATCAGTCTCTAGATTATTCCACGTTTGGGCACATAGACATTCAGGAGATTTTGTGTAAGCTGTACAGTTAATTTTCATATAATTTAATACAGGAGCACTTGAAAATCTTGTCATTCTAACAGTAGGTTTAATATATTCTTCCTTTGTGGATCTCTTATAAGCCAGCAATTTTATATGATGTAGTCTTCTAGCTTCAAGTTTCAGGCTCTTTGTTTCTCTATGTACAAGATCTGTTGGGGTCAGTACATGCACATCTAGACAGGTTTTTAAACACTTATTTTGCAATCTCTGCAGTACTTGTAGCAGCTCAGCATTAGCTCCATTGTATAGAATATCACAGTAATCGATAATTGGTATTATATGCATTTTGTACATTCTTATTCTTGCTGCGGTTGATAAGTATTTTCTTGTTTTATACAAAATTAATGATTTGAACCGAACACTCTTAATAACATTTCTCATATACATATTAAAATTCATTTCTTGGTCAAGGGTGACCCCTAGGTATTTGTATGATTGGACATTCATTAAAGTTTTACCATTGAGGACAATCTTAGGTTTTTGTATTCTCTTCAATTTAATTGCTGAAGCAAAGGTCATTATTTTCGTCTTGGTTTCATTCATTGTAAGTTTGTTGGCTGAAGACCAGAGAGAGAAGGAATTAAGCGCGATAGACAGCTCATTTGTTAATACATCTAGATTTTTTCCTGATACATACAGTACAGAGTCATCCGCATATAATAAACTTTTATGAACATCGTTGTCAGAAATGCAGTCGTTAATATACAATAAAAAGAACAAAGGACCCAAAATTGAGCCCTGCGGTACGCCACATGTTAGACTTGCTTTATCAGAACGTATATGGTTGGCTATAGAACATTGCTGTCTCCTTGATAAGTAATTCTCTATTAAGGTTAAATTTCTATTTCTGACTCCGTATTGTTCTAATTTCTTTAATAATATCAAATGATTAACCGAATCAAAGGCTTTTTTTATATCAATAAAGGCAGCCATTGTTATATTACCTTCATTTCTATTTTTTAATACATCATCAACTAGTACTGAAATAGAGTCTAGTGTGGATTTACATTTCTGGTATCCACCTTGATTTTTTGATAAAATATCAAATCTTTCTAAATGTTCACTTAGTTTGTTATGTATGAGTCTTTCTAGGATTTTTCCTGGTACTGGTAGAACACTTATCGGTCTAAGGTTAGAGACATTGGATGGGTGCCCTCCTTTGGGGAGAGGAGTCACCATAGCAATTTTCCAACTATCAGGGATTTGGCCTGTGTTCGTGATCAAATTAATGATTTTTATGAATTTTTGAGGAAACTTTAACATAGTTTTTTTAAATATGTCAGTAGATAAATAGTCAATGGCAGATGACTTGGATATGTCTATGTCAGATAAACATTTCATGATTTCTTCATCTGTAAAGTTCATCTCAGGCATATCCACCTCACATCTCGTACCCTTAAAATTAAATATGGTTTGATGTTTCTCCGCCAATCTAGGACCAATTTCTGCGAAAAAATTATAAGTAGAAGTATCATTAATTGAAATTACATGGCCGTTCTCGTCAGTTAACATGATCGACTTGCTATTGCCTTTTTTTGAAGGTAAAATATCCTTCATAGTACTCCAAAATTTCTTAGAATCTTTCTTAAACACCTCAGATAGATTGGAATAATAAGTTTCCTTAGCCAATTCAATGTCTCTATTTACCTGGTTTCTACTCTCCCTAGCTCTATGCCACGGTATAATATCCATGTTTTTTCTGGCTAATTTTAATAATGCATTTTTGTCGTTAATCTTTTCAAGCAGCTCATTAGACATCCATGGGCTAGGTTTATCTACAACTTTGAAGCTTTTTACCGAACATTGTAGGTCTAACATTCTCTTGATCATGTTTTCCAGTATGGACCAGCAAACATTTGGATCATTTGATTCATTAAAATAGTCCCAGTTACAGTTTTCTAAGTCTAAATAAAATTTTTCTAAATTAAGTTTATTATATGATCTTCCAAGAAAGGTTCTAAAATTTTTCTTTGTATGTATTTGGGCTTTTAAAATATGTACCGGTAGATGGTCAGACAGGTGTATGTTCAATGGACCACTGGAGGTAATAGTATCGCAGTTTGAAAAGATCAAGTCTATACATGTGTTGGTACCTGATGTGGTTGTGACCTCGTTAACAAGTTGTACCAGGTGAAAATGATCAAAGGTTTCTATAAGAAGATGTTTGTCTGGGGTATTAGCTAGTACATTTACATTGAAATCCCCAAGGATAAAAATATCATATCCATCCAAGTTATCTATTTGTAGCAGTAGGGCTCGCATAGTATTACAAAATTCCATAAGATTTCCCGAAGGTGGTCTATAGATATTACACACAATACATTTTTTATTTGCACCTTTAGCTGATATTAACCATTGAACTTCTATATTTTCATTAATCCTGTTTAAGGCTTTGAACCTATCTATTGAACATGATAGACTCTCATCGACGTATGCACAAAGTCCACCTCCTCTATATATGCTGATGCGGTCTTGGCGAAAGAGATTATACCTTGGAAAGCTATATAAATTGCTACAATCCATTTCATTCAACCAAGTCTCAGAGAATAGTATAATATCTATGAAAATATCATTCAGCTCCTCTTTGATCTTTGTAAACTTATTTCTCACACTCCTGGCATTCATATGTATTATTGAGAAACCTTTCCTAAATTTATTTTTCAAGACATATTGATGTTTAGTAGTTATACATAAATTTGATATTGTCAACAAGCTGCATAATTTATACATATATGATCATTCTACTGGTGCATGCTACATCAATCCAGGCAATTATAAACCATACGTTATAAAAATATACATACCCCCCTCCCTCCACGGGCTTACAGCTCTTTTGGCTACCCATGATAATCGATGTATGAGTTAGCAGTTAAATTTCCAGGGCTATGGCATTATATCAGTTAGGAACTAAGCTATATATGTTACAAAGAGAAAGTTATTGATCTTCATCTGGATTTCCATGTAATCTGGTTAGCTGCACACGAATCTTTTGAAGGATTTGTCCCATTAGGTTCTCACCCTTGATATTTCCAGTCGTACACTGGATACATCTATAATTAGCATAATTTATGCTAATTAGCTGAATTCACATAAATTTTTTTTCTTTTGTTCCAGAAATGGTATATTTATTCTGTTTTCACCATAGTAAACCTTGTGAAGAAATCCTTCAAATGGGATAACTAATTTTCCTATTTAGAATGAAAATCATGTTTCCATCGCAACAGAAATCAACAAAAATGCTTTTTTAGGCCCAAAAACATTCTTTAACATGCCAAATTTGGAACCTTTTCATCCAAAATAGAACGTTTTATCCGAAACCATTGAATTCTCCATCAAAAAGTACCCTATAATAGTTTTATGCATATTTTCCATTATCTAGCCCTTAGTGGTGCCCCCTGGTGGCTAATTAAGGTACATAATCCCGTCGGAACCCCCATTTCTGCTTGCTGGCTCACATATGATCTACCAGGGTTTTTGGACCAGAGTCTAGAACAAAACTACAATATTCTAGTATAGGCAAAACCATTTGTTTGTAGTTACATAGAGTATTTTCATGATCCAAATATTTTACAATATTACGCAGCTGTTTCAACTTTGATATACCCATCGGCTCAAACTTTTTACAGTGCACCTTAAAATTTAAGTTGCTATCAATAATTACTCTCCATATTTGATAGAACAGAACCTTGCATAATAATATTTATCGCGCAATATTCTGTCATACTGAGTGAAACCATTGTATGATGATGTCATCAAATGCATCAGATAAGTCTGGTGCATTGCTCTAGGAGGACTACCTCACTAGCACACTCTTTTCCATTTCTATAAATCCTATAAAAAATGCTATCATGAAAAAATAGGACACTGATTCCCTATAAGTTGACCTGTATTTCTGATATGAAAGTCAACATACTGACCTAATTAGACTCAAATATTTCATCTCTGGAAGAAGTTGATTGGTCCATGCTCCATGACTAAGTTGCTCTTAGTTATGATGCAGAAGTAAAAAATTTTCAGTGCCCTGGCCACTTATTAGATTGAATATGGTATATACAGATATTTGCATCTTGACCTTTGACCTACTGACCTAATTAGTCTGAGATGTCACATTGATGATTATGATGCCTTTTATATTTCAAATCATAGGACACAAAGGTAGAGGCATTATTTTTGTGGTACAACAATTTTTCTGAAAATTAAATGATTCAATTTGAATTAAAAATTATTAAAAACTTTTTTCTTAGGATCTAATTCACCAAAAATACTGTTTTTTTTTATCTTATTACCGTACACCTACCATATCTGAAATCTACAAGTTTAGAGCTTTCCAATGGTGTATGGTGTATAATGTTTTTTCTTGGTGATGGGTGTTCACCTTCGGGGCCTTCATGCTACAGCAGTAGGAGTGATTGTGTGATCAGAGAATATGTTGAACCACATCTAAATGATTCGCTCTTCGAAAACGAAAGATGTTCAACAGACATCTACAGAACACACTTAGAGAAATGCTTGCAAAAGGTCAAACGAAGGAAATCACGATGGGCCATATATGGTATTATGGCATTGTCTATCGCACTGGTTAATATGCAATGAGTGAAGTTCAATATGCTGGGAAGACATACCCACCATTCTGCAGTGGATCAGGGTATATCATGTCAATAGATGTCACAAAAACAAATGGCTATGAATGACCAGAGCAAGGTTTTACTACATCTTGATGAACCTATACCCCTGGTGTGATTTTGTTTTATTCTTGGTCGAATTTAAAATAATGTATTATAATGAACATCCTCTGATTGCCAAAATAATAAAGGGGGGCTTCAGGGGGGCCTTTTACAAAGACTCCTTTTACCATGTATGTTTAAGTTAAAAAAACTTTCCCCATGCAGTCTTGACCCCACATTCTGTGATTCAAAGTCAGACATGGTAACTATTATACTATTGAGACTGCTGGTGATTGTAGACTGGAACACCATATATTTATCATAGCTTAGTATCACGGCCAGTGTAGAAGATTCAAATCCTCTACTAGGCCCCTACAGTTTATGTCAAAATATGCTTATATTTATGGATTTACTGTTACATAAACTTCAGTGGATGGAGTATAAGTCAGAAAAGCTCCTTAGAGCTGGAGGTTTTGCCATAAAACCTCCTCGGCTTCGCCTCAGAGGTTTTATGGAAAAACCTCAAGCTCTGCGGAGGATTTCCATCACAAACCCCACTTGTGGCCAGAGACTATAGCCTCCATCCAGTCAGTATCCAGTGAGTCACCTCCAATATATCATCTCCAGTCAATCCCTCCTGAGCCTGCTATGCTCCTGCCACAAGAACACTCTGCTGGGTTAGACTATGTCAGTCAGACATAGGACTAAACCCCACTAGTGGCCAGAGACTATATTCTACCATCCATCTACAAGAGGGTAAAGTTACCTATATTTTATATTATCCCTATATCAGCAGGCCAGGAGCTAGGTTGTGGGAACCTACCTAGAACCTATATTGGACAGTGTCTTATTACTATTATATATATATATATATATATATGTGTGTGTGTGTGTGTGTGTGTGTGTGTATGTGTGTGGAACACTTATTATTATTATTATTATTATTATCATTATTATTATTACTGTGTGTGACTCATTAATATCATTTTCACTCGAAATGATAGGAACGGGGGGGCTCAGGAGGATCTACCGTATGTACTATATATTAAAATCAGGCACCAATACATCAGACTTTAACATAGGACCCTGCCTAAGAACAAAATCCTAGTCCTTCTTATTCTTCTGGCATTTATATCCTTGCCATGGTTAGACATGCCACACACATCACAGGCATGTCGATATCTACATGGGTCCTCCTTACACCCCTCGGCCCTGTTAAAAGCATAGCAAGTACGACTGGATTGTTTGGATTTGAAACTTTTAGGTTTAACTACACCCGCCTTCTGGGCCTGAACCATCCCATCATAGGATAAATGCCTAAGAATATCTTCACTTCTTACATCACTGAATGAGTCTACACCATCAGAATTAGCCCTGTTTTTAACAGAGGAATGGTATGCCACTAAGGCCTTAAGGGAATATATCTTTGTTGTAGATTTTTCCACCAACACCTCTATGTGTTTTACTACAGCGAAGACATCCTCCCCCTCTTCTATCAATTGTTTCATCATTCTTACATTGACCAACAGTAATATCTCAATGCTATCAAGTTTCTCTCCCTTCTTAAGAAAATTCTTATGGTCGAACATACCTCTAGCTCTATGTGCATGACAACGACCATTTCTAGGAGATGCTGAACTAGTAGATGTTGAAGAATTCGATGAAACACTACGGTAAGACGACGACCGGCTTGTGGATCCAAGATGGTGCTGGGTTTTCCTGTCGCTATGGAGCCCGCGGTAGTCCGGTGACCGTTGTCTATACACAGCCATTCAAAGTTATCTAATTGAAAAAGAAATCAAAAAGTTTCTTGAGCTTTACAGGCAGAAACATCGGGATCTAATGATTATTGTGGCTTGATATGGCATGCTAGAGACTGTTTAAATACTAGTTTTCCACTTTGTCTATATTTCAGGTGTCCGGTAAAAAAATGATACGCTGAAGTACTATTAAAGAACATAACTACAATACATCTGAAAGTGGTGAGCTGATCACGATAAGTAATGGGATGGTGGATTCTTCTCTGTTTACTTAACATTGACAGGAATTAATGCTGTGGCATGCCTAAATTTATGTTTTGACCTGTTTTAGATGACATCATTTCATAATTCTCAGCTATCTAGTAATGGATCTAGAATGTTATAATTATCTCATATGCTTCCATCCTTAAAGTCCCTCGTTGAGGGGGATTAGACTAGGCTGATAATAAATCCAAGATGTGTGTCTAGATTTAGACCATGCAGCTCAGCTTATTATATAGGTATCTTTTGGATTATAAAAAAACACACACACATATACATACACACACACACACACACACATATATATATATATATATATATATATATATATAAAGCTAATAGATCATGGATGTTGGAGCCCTAGGGGAGTCTATGCTGGATATACCCGAGCCGCGGAGCGGCGAGGGTATATCCAGCATAGACTCCCCGTGGGCTCCAACATCCATGAACTAATAGGTTTATACCACGATTTCCTCCATTTTGTATTAATTTCTTACCTGATATCCAAAGATTATAGCCAGGAGAATACATTTTGTAAGTGCAAGCGACACGGCCCGTGTCCGCTCTGCGCGAAGCCATTGTTTTTGTTCCTTGCCGGGACAGGTACCGCCGTGTTTACAGTCACTTTTCGTATGGAATCCAGCCATGACATGTTATAATATTAAAATCCCAAGAAGTATTCGATCCATAGACAAGGAATGCGTGCTAATTTTCTCCATTTTCTTCGATATATATAAGAATCCATTGATTTTCCAAACCGGTCCGAAATTTTCGGCGTCTTTCTTGTACGGCGAGCAGTTGACCTATATCTACATCCGGGCCACTGACACACTTTTGCCGAACAAGGAGGCGGGTGGGAATGGCCGGACCGCGACACGCGTACGTTGGGAAAATCAATGGATTCTTATTTATTTTGAATATATCGGACATAACAAGCATGGAGTACTCATCTAGAATGTCTAAGGATATGTATGTTTTAATTTGAACACTTGTCATGGTTGGATTCGATACGAAAAGTGACTGTATACACAGCGGTACCTCTCCTGGCAAGGAACCAAAACAATGGCTTCGCGCAGAGCGGCCACGGGAAAATCAATGGATTATTTATATCGAACAAAATGGAGAAAATTAGCACGCATTCCTCGTCTATGGATCGAATACTTCTTGGGATTTTAATATTACAACATGAGAAGCTTGGAATCTTAAAGAAAACTGACTGGAAACATAGCATTAGGACCTCAGGTCCAACTCGACCCCGAAAAAGTATATACCAAAAATTCTAAAAATGCACAAGGGTGGTATATGCAGAATATACCACGTATATATAGCATATAAAACCACCGGAAGTGCCAGAATAGTGGTATAAATATATATATATATATATATATATATATATATATATATATATATATATATATATATGTGCACAATTTTGCTAGCTAGCTTAAGGTTCAGAGTAGATGTTAATGATTGTGCATTTACAAAATAGGAGGGAGCACTTCTCAAGGAATGTAATTTTTTCCCGATTGTTTGTTTTACACAGTGGATGACCCAGGTTCGAGCTGTATCGTGTATCCAGTGAATGATACGGATTTATCTAAGGGAGAAACTACTCATCGTTAGTATCAACACCACTTGGCCAACTAGCTAAGTGTGACAGAGGCTGGGTATATGATACTGATACATACTCATCTACCATCGTCACTGAGGTTTGAATCCATATGCTAAATCAATAGAAATGAATAAAGGTCTAGAAATTTTGTAATATAAACTTAAGGCACAATGTACTCTAGCGTTCCCGACACCAGTTTATACTCTTATAGTTTAGAGATCAAAATATGACTGTGGGTTATTTCAATATCCCTGGCGACAACATAGTGACTTTATCCAGCCTATGTCTCTGTCACGTATATTGAAAAATAAAACCTTGCTTTGTAAATTGATAACAATAGTTACAAAACACATCGCCATGGTGAACATTATTCCAGTAAGATAGAAGGGGCACTTTCTTTTAATGAACATAAGCGAAGCTAATTTCGAGGCCAAGAAAAAGGTTTATTCTAGAGAACTATTATTATCAATATTGCTCCCCTTTAGTGGAATTTGGTGTGTGACAATTATTGGTACCAGAGTATGATTATGTCTGTCTTCTTTACCGGGAGACTGAAAGGTTTATCCATATTTGGACAACTCTCTGATTGGTAAGATTTACATCACCACCTTAGTTGAAGGGTCTCAATACAGAACTTGTGTATAACTCACCTTTAGTGTAAGCAATGCTCTCCAGATGTCAGAACTATCGTCCTAGCTGGTACGTAAACCACAAAGTGTTTGATCCCAGGGCTGTGTCTCAGTCTTGATTTCCTTTTTAATATTATCAGAATACGAAAATGCTTATCAATAGCTGAACAATATTTCTAGCAATTCCAATACTTTGAAATATCAGGGCTCCATTTCTGAGCCTTTGAACCATGCCGTACATGATGAGTATCTAACTTACCAGGGCTACATGCAATATGCTTCATACCGCCCTGACTGGGTTGAAACACCCTGGATAGTCGGCATGATGCAGCAATGACGTGTTGTCGTAAGGACTCACCAGCACTTCATTAGTTATCAAGGTGACCAATGGACATGATGTACTCACGCATTAGCAGATTAGCAGGTTAAACTGTCCTGGAACATAGAAACACCTGATACGGTTTTGCACCATGTTTTAGTAAAAAAAGGTTCTTGTAAGACTACTTTTTATGTGTACTTACCCTTCTTTCATAGGTTTGGACGTCGACCAATCTTCATGTTGTGCATCGTTTGTCTTCCATCATCTGCTTTAATCACATCGTTTTGCAAATCAATGTGCTTACTGACAGTCTGCACCTTCTGTCAAGGACTTGTCCAGTATGACCTTTATAACTGTGCCTTCATCCTAGGTGAGCATTTTATAGCATGATGATTTCAAAATCTGTTTGAAAATTGAAAGTTCTTGCACAACCAAATTAAAGGCAAAGTAGAATGCATTATCATGACTTGCGATATTAAAAGTTATGATAATAAATCATTCAGTTCGGATGTAGGTCAGCTATTAGTCAATTCATTGAACCTTTCACAATTATTTCTACAGTGAACATGAATGTCCGATTCCCTCTATGTGTGTTCAACTGTGGACATGCGCGCTAACTTGAGTCATTCTCCATGCAGAGGTTGTGGATAGAAGGGTAGAAGAGTGTCAGTCACTGTAGTCCCATGTCTGCTTTGAGCCCATAAGGTTGCACTGTGTCAGTAATGTTCCATGTCTGCTTTAAGCCTACTGTCAAGCAGTCTGTACCAATATGGTGGCCCCAAGAGTGACCTATCCTTCACTTGATATAGCTTTCTACCCTAGCTCTATACTTAGATCCAGTTCTGGCCCTTGACTGTAAAACTATTCCCACAGTGAGATTGTCATTTATAGCTGCTGCCATCTGTTGAACTGTTAAGGCAAACGATAAGGCCTCAAGGTCACGTGGAACTAATTCCATTTCCTCTATGTTTATATACAGCATAACACACAAAAACAGCCCCCCGTAATGTTCTTTGGGAATATTTTCGACTGTAGCAAGATTAAACCATCTCTCACCCACAATGTGTTCGAATATAGGATGGGTTTATCCCTGAAAATCTTAACTTAGGGAGCGATACTTACAGCAAGTGACATTCTAACCTCTTTTGGGCCTCAAAATCTCCATTGGTCAGATTAACATTTGCAGACCTGATAAAATCCCCAAAACCTGGCATAATATAAAAACTCACCCACTGTTCCATTTAGGAACTATTTGTGATTTTTTTCATGATTTTACCAATATTTCTTGCATATGATTTCTAAGCCAATCAGCACCAGCTCACCTTCAGTGCAGGCCTGAATACCATATGACTCACTAGAGGGCAGCATTTATGTCCATGTGACCTTAATTAGGGATAGGGTCTTCAGATAAAACTAAAATGTTTTTCCTATCAAACCTTACGGTCTGTCCTATAAAATCCTAAAGTGTGGTGGCAACAGCCGTCCTCAATGTTATGATATGAGGGGATTGATGTGTGCAGTTCACACTGAAATTCCTACCAGTTTTCAACATGATTTCCAAGCAGCTACTTTTATCGTCAAAGATCTATGCACTGCACAAGCAGCAGTTCTAGAGCTGTCAAATTGCATAATTGCATTGAATTCAGTCACCTGAAAATGAAGGGAGCATTGATTTTGCAGAACATTGTTCGCATTTTGCCAGAAAAACTCACAAAATCATGAAAAACATGATAAAACTGGTGAAAAATGATGAATATTAGGGTTATAATTAGTCCCACTTTTTACAGATCATATCTTACCAGGGGATCATTTCTTAAGGCATGCCTTTTCTGTTACATGTTTCAAGAATATCTGTTATTAATATCGTACTAATTTTTGCATTTTGGGATAAATTACTACTGGTTGATCGGATAGCTGCGCTCTCGGTGAAATTCTGACAGAACACAGCAAACCCGACAAAACTTCCAATGGACCCTATTGTAGGACCTTTATGGATATCTGTGCATCAATAAAGCCAGGAAGGTTAAAGTGAGGATAAAAGGTCATTTTCAGCTGAAAGTTTCACCCTGTAGGGGGTTTATATCTAGAAAAGGTTATGTTTAGGCCAATTTATAGACACTGCAATAATTTGTAAATTACCCTAACTCCGCGAGCAAGGTTTTCCAGATTTTCCTTTTATATGTACACACCATTTCTGTGACTAATTTGGCCAGATACCTATAAAACCATCCTTGCTGAAATAGAAAAATTACATTTAAAGGGCGTTTGAAATATAGGGAGGTAAATTGTCCAATCATCCTATAGGTCACATGGAACTAATTCCATTTCCTCTATGTTTCTATATAGCATATCACACAAAAATATTTTCGACCATAGCAAGATTAAACAATCTCTCACATACACTGTGTTCAAATATAGGATAGGCTTAACCCTGAAAATCTTAACTAAGGGAGCGATACGTACAGCAAGTGACATTCTACCCTATTTTGGGCCTCAAAACCTCCATTAGCCATTAACATTTGCAGACCTGATAAAATCCCCAAACCCTGGCATAATATTAAAAATGAACTCACCTAATGTTCCATTTAGGAACTATTTGGGGTCACTTGTGATTTTTTTTCATAATTTTACCAATATTTCTTGCATACATGACTTCTAAGCCAATCAGCACTCAGCTCACCTTCAGTGCAGGCCTGAATACCATATATGACTCACGAGAGGGCAGCATAAATTACGCCCATGTGACCTAAAGTTTGGGTTGATATTTATATGTAAGACACAGCACCAACTAAATCTATGCCATGTTATTACTGCTATACTACAGAACGATAGTGCAACGTGTAGGGTGTTCACAGACACACTTATATTACATAACACTGTCATTGTGACAAAAGAGGCATTTCACCAAAAGCCCGAAATTATGGCTACTACTCTTTTTGAAATTGGATTTGTCATACAAGATAATGCCAGACTTTTTTTGGCTAATAGTTATATTCCTCACAGGGACAGAGATGGTTGGACCTTCATACAGAATATATATGTGACCCTTAGCATTCACACATCCTTTGCAATTGGCGAAGTGGTCACTGCAGGTATAGCCTACTCACTCAGGAAATGGAATTTCATTCTGCTGACAATTGGTCTCTCCGGTGTACCATTCATTTTAACATACTGGTAAATTCATTTTTATTAATCTGACTCGTTTAGTTCTGTTATGAATGTTATTTGGGATAAAGATGTTCAGAATAAGAGTACATCTAAAATGGAAAAGTTCCAAAATGTTCCAATTATGAACTTATCTGAGACTATTCAAATGATTGCATTACATAAGGTTGCATGGCTTTATGAAACTACATAATGATAATGGATCTAATTATGGGTGTGGCGATGTCCTCTCAATTCATTTATCTACAGAATACCATTAATCAAAAATAAGCTTTTACTATTAATTTTTCCCCATTAGCCATACTCTGTGAATGCTCTGCGTGAATGCTAACTACATGAGGCCTAACTATCCTTGAGCAGTCAATCTCTGAGCCATTCTACTGCATAAAGAAAAAGAAGAGGGGGGGGGGGTCTATTCCCATGAGGATTGGTAAATTTGGACCTTAAACCTATATAGGATTGTACCGAAGTCTGTGTGTTGGCTCCTTGCAAGAGGAAAAATAGGTGATGCTAATCATACAGTGAGACGAGTAGCGAGGACAAATGGAAAAACGGTAGACCATGAAATCATGAAAAATCTTGAAGTGACAAAGAGCAAAAGTTGGAAAATTGCAGTATTGTCACTGAATGTGTGTTTTCAGGGGTGAGTAACTGAACAGCTCCTGGAAAGAACCAGTAAGGAATTAAAAGAAAAGTCTCACAGTATTGAAAAACTAAGTAACTCCTGCACAGCTGCATCTTGACCCAAGATGGTCATCGATCCATGATCTACCAGCTAAAATCAACTGAGGGCAAATCTGTTTTTGGTCCAGTTTGGCATTGATAAACTTGTGCTACATGTCAGTTTGTCTCTTCTTTTGTCACATTTCAAATTTGCAGTATACATAGTATTTTATGGTATAGAATTCAACACACCACAACTGGCAGGGGATCCTTACCTGAATTTCGCTACCTTAGGTCTGTCAGAGATATGTGACATGCTTCTAATTGTCTGCATGGGAAACACACTGGACCAGAAGACAAGGTATCTCGTGTTCATGACAACTGCTGGTGTAGGGTGCTTGGCACTGCGTTCATCAGCTGTTCATACCAAAAGGTCAGATAGTTTCCATATTTGAAAGAAATTCAGAATATAAAATGTACAATGTTGACAACTTCTTCAAGGTAGAATTTAAGCCACATTGATTTTAGTGAAAGGACTGCCGTTTCATGCCCTTTACAGGTGTCTCTTACTAAAATATGACCATTATTTCACCGCAGGTTACCGGTGGCTGACTTTTCTATTTGCATTTATCGGGTAATTTGGATCATCAGGTGCAAGCCCCTATCTCAACTTAATTACACTAGAGGTGTATCCCACAACTTTAAGGTAAGACATTCTATTCATCAACCAGTATAATCTTTACCAAGATAAATGCAGGAACTGTATCGAGGGCATTTCTCAACAATGCTAATTAACACGATTGAGAAATGCTCTCCAGAGTTGACTAAGAGATTATAGGAAGATTACTTTGCGATGTTCCATATCATTTACTGTTTGATATGAATAGTTTTAAGACCCTATCCTACTAGCACTACCTAAACGATTACAGCTGAGGAAAACACATATATAAGTGAAAGACCCATAGTCTCTTGGCCCTGGAACGGGGTCTTGGCAGAGGAAACACAATGCACACTGTTTATGTTACTGTATTATAAAACCCCAATAAAACACTTTTATTTTTAAGAATATTTAAGAAAAAAAAAGTTCATTGGGCAGAAATTTCCAGTCAACCTCACAGGGAGAAAATGCATGAATGATGTTACAGACTAGAATTTCTGATGAATCATTATCTGACCTTTACCTTTCCATAACCAAATTTCCAAGTTGATTATGCGAAAACTCAGACAGCAAAGTATGATATATCCATGCCTAAAGTATTATTTTGATTATTCATTCAGAAATACAGCATTCGGTGTATCAAAAACGTTTGCAATGGTTGGAGCAATACTGACATCTTACATCATTTACCTGAGCAATAATCCGGGAGGAGCTTCCTGAAATCATATTTGGAGCATTGGCATTACTAGCTGTGCTCACAGCCTGGTTTATTCCTGATACGTCTGTGATAAACTTTCCACAAAATATCAGTGATATGAATGACAGGTAAGTAATTATATGCCATAACTAATATGACAGCGACCCAATGCAGGTATTTTATCCTTGCTTAGACAATAGACGTTATGGAAGTTGACATACCGGTATGTCTGCTGGAGGTCATTCCTTAATGCACAAGTGTATGATTTTACACAGTGCACACAATGACTTGAAAACTCAATGCTATTCCTATGGAAATACATGTATAACTGGGGGGGGGGGCAGTGGAAGTATGTTAAGAAATGCCTTTCTGCCAATTTCACCTTCATCAACAATATAATCACAGTTGTACCTGTACAACGATGTCTTATCATTTCTCCTGGATTTCAATTGCCCCACGAATTCCCATAATTGTGCGAACAATGTTCCAAAGTGCTAACGCAAATAGAAATGCCTAGTAATTACGAGCGACTTTTCTTGTCATTGTTTTTACTTTTACAGATCTAACAAACAGGCACATATATACACCTGCAGAGATTGAATGAGGAAAGCAAGGATGGCTTAGCGTCTGTTACCTTTGTACATGGCAATAGTGATGGAAAATAATGGCAGAGTTTACAAGGATATGTCATCAAACAATAAGATCAAGATCATTTAATCCCCGGGAACGTTGATATAAATAAAAGATATGTGATCATAAAAATGACATATTTCTCATTCACTTGTGTTGGCTGATATCATGTATACAATGTTATGTACACCATAAAAGCGTAAGATGCTGTTATAGTGTACCCATATGTTGGGCATACTAGTGAGGCAATTAACCAAGTAGCTTTCGGACCAACCACCCCCCCCCAAAAAAAAAAAAAAGAAAAGAAAACAGCTTGAAAGAGTTATTTTCATTTATAATGTTTTACAGGGCATCTCCTTGTAGCTGTACATGCTCACACACAACATGTGCCATTCATTTCGGTGGAAAATCATCATGTAGGCGCCAACACCTAATCCAAATCTCTGGTCAGCATTCCCTTCTTAGAGAGATTCAGGCAATGGTGTAACCTCTCTCAGTATGATAGCACTGGACTCTCGTTACAGTATATCAACAGCAATGCCCCATGCCTTTTTCTTTTTTGAGAAGAATATTGTATTTAAATGAAAGCCTTGGATCTCATGAAGCGAACTCAGGTAACATTACCGGCAATCTGACTAAATTGAGTGAGCCTGTGATTTTAGTCAGGGATACTCAACGTTTAAGATATAACCATATAGTTATCTGGTCATTTAGGGTGCTTCAACTAGCAATTCGATCAAGTGGAAGTGTTTACACTGGGCTCCTCGTTTGAAAATATTTGGCCATGGTATTGAACAAGAGGTTACCTGGTTGGATTTGAACGCATTTCAGACATGCTCAGACTGTACCACATATACAGTCTGGGAGAATTTCTATGGATCCACCGACATTACAACAGGCGCCTTGAACACTGGACCTTCCACATGCCATGCATACCTGCAACAACTGCACCACAGATTCTGATGAAGTGTGGTATGTTAAAAGACCATCATGTCACTAATTATGGGGTACCTTGTACCTACAGCTAGGGTTATATGTCATTTGCTTGGCTGTTGGTAAATCAATTGGCTGGTAAGCTCAGTCATGGGGGCATGGGTTCAATTCCAGCCCCAGCTGACATTGTATAGTTGCATCGAGCCAGCTGGTTCTACTGATGAAATTCCAACAGGTATATGGATAGGAACAAGCAATATCCATTAAGTTTCATTAGCACATGGGGGAATGCACCAATCAGTGACCTTATGAGAAAATGATCAAAGATCCTGAATCATTTCAGCAAGGTATTGCAGTGATTTGATAGGAATGGTCCAGTCCCACTATAGGGACTGGATGATCGAGGCCGTAGTCAGGTGTGCTTGTCTGATTCTGTGCATTAGTCGCTACCGTGTGACCTGCCACCTGTCATTTTCAAATGGCTAATATTTAACCTAATTATATATTATATAATAGACACAACTAGAACAACAAGATTAAGACGATTCGTGGCATTTTAATTTTTTTTCGAATTATATGATCACAACGTTTCAGCTTGAGTTAGCCTTCATCAGGTGAACCTAATTCCTGTCCATGCTACCGTGAAATGAAACAGTTACTCATGCAGGGCCCCTCCCACAGGCATTTTGTCGTCCAGGTCATGAGTGAACATTGGAAACCTGCAGCATGTCTCCAAATGCCACATAGTGTGAACTCCAATGTACAAGGCAAGGCTTACATGCAAACCAGATGCATATTCATATTGAGGCTTCTAGAATCACTGCAAACCTTTGCCTTCCTAGGTTGTAAAGTTTATGGCTTCGCATCTTGATTATACCTTTGTCATAGGATTTGTGTTCGTAGAAATTTCTGTCTGACCAATGCAATCTTTAGTTCCTTCCACCAGCAGGCTTGGATGCATGTCACATAGTTTATCAAATAGACCTTTTGACCATTTGTACAAGTCATTCATCTTCTCCAACACAGTCTACCTCTGTTCGTCCAGCACCTAATTTGTTACAACCACCTCTCCATTTTACACAACCTTTACTTGCTAGAAACCTTGCTCAACTGATATGTCTCCAGCACTCCTTCTGGTTTTCCCTCTTCCTCTCGTTCGAACCTAAATTTAGCAAGGCAAAGGTTTGACAGAAAAGCTGTTTGTCCCTGGAAAACTACGCCTATGGCGGTTAATCACTGCTGCCCTTACATTTTTTTCAGGTAAGAGTTCTGCTGGAATTTTGGGCCACATATTGTCTGTGTGATAATTGCTGTATTCCCTCTCCCCAATCTTAATGCTTTTGGGTAGCGCAACAACTTCAACTCCTGCCTTTCTCTGGGTATTAAATTTTGTTTAATATTCACCTTAATAACCTCCTGGCCTTCCTCAGTTTCTCATCCTCATCAGGATTGAGGAACACATTCCAGCCATTTTGTGCCAGTGTTTCCTCTACATATTCATCTTGGGTGTCTTTAGCGTATCTGCTTCCTTCAGTGACTTCCAGGTTTCATCTAGATCTTTAACTAGTTTCTGATGCTTTTCTATGCTCTTTTTGATACCTGCCCTAATTGTCATTTTCACTCTTAGGTAGCGTCTAGTGGGAAGCTCCCTTTTTAGATTAATGAAATACCCTTTCAATAGCTTATCTAGTGTACTATACATTATCCCCCCCCCCCTCCACTTCCTCACAATGGCTCTGTCCTGGAGGTTTTTGCCAAAGGATAGGACTTGAGTTTTGTTGGTGGCGCTATTCCTAAAATGGAACTGACTGACCACAGGGGATCAATTCTCTGTTGTGTTGCCAAATGATAATTGTCACCAAAGTGGGTCAGGATTGGTCCTGAATTGGTGAATACTTCACCAATACACGAATCAGTTTCTTCTTCCAGATGGGCAGTGGATGTGACCCTTTATACTCACCATTACTGCATTGCCTTTACTTTTTAATTTCTTCAAAACAAAAAATTGAACACAACTCCCTCGGTTGAACTACAATAGTTTATTATTTCACAACATGCAATACATAATATATGCCTCAAAAGTGAGGAAGGATGTTATCAGTTATGAATTATCTTATATTTCTAACAAACCCTGCGACTAAGGCAGTTTTTCATGGCCTAAGGCAATTTTTCATGGATCCCTTGAACATCAATTCAGGAGGGTGTTGCTCCTATAGTAAAAGGAAGAGCTGGCTGAAAATGCCCTTGTTTCCAGTCCTTTCTTTTCATGTAGCTATAACTTGTCCCTTTTGTTGCTCACAAGTGGTCATTCAAGTATGGTGCTAAAAAAGGGGGATTTGAGTAGGTACCTAGTTTGGAGAAGTCAGTCAGTATAATATACTATAGAGTGTGTGACATGAGTAGGTACCTGGTAGTGCAGCTCTCTCTATTTTAAACAAGGCAGGTGACTTTTCAGACTAATGTGGTGAGTGCAAGTACTTAGGTAAAGCAGTGCACGACTTGTTTAGAAAAGAGGGCACTTACTCACAGTTCTTTTTACAATAGGAGCAACACCCTCTAGGGTACTATGTTCATGCTAATAACAGCCCTCCGTCTGTAAAGTCATTACACTGCACCCAAATTTTGGAGCAACATTTCTCGATTTCCAGTGACTTTATCTAAAGAGTTACATCCTTTACAGTTAAATAAGCATGAAACAAATTACACTCAGCGCTATACACTGGGAGCAATTTACCCCCTGAGTGCCCAGGACGCACGTAAATCAATGTAAAAATATTGCACTGTTGTATAATTATCATCAGTCCCCATTCAAAAGGTGTGCAATTTGGTGTGTATATAAAATTAAGCACCTTTTTGCAAGTTATGATTCGTCAACGGCTTACTGTATAATTACATATATTAATGAAGTTGTACAATAGCAGGATAGATAAAATAAATCAATTGGTTACAATATATTGCGACAGTACATTACATGATCATTCACTCACAGAGAAATACGATTATATATATCCACATTATCACAAAAGTAAATAGGATAATGATAGGCTACTTACACCATCACGACAATGATTCTGATTCAATGCCCAAATGCCACCAATCGTAGCGATGACCATACTATGTCGTACATAAGGGGCACATAAGGGGCACAAGAACCCTGTAACTGTACCTGGTCAAATTTGCCTTAAAGGCAAAGTTTTTTAATCACAGAACAATAATTAACTGTGGATGGAACTGTATATTGATCATTTCCTTCAACTTAGGGTTCCTGGGAGTGTACCTTGTTGGCAAGATATGACTTTTATGCGAGGTAGCTCTGAAATCCTTAAGCTCAAGTGACGAAGATGAGCAGATATAAACACAAAATCTCTATTCATAAATATGTCTATAGCTTTCAGCAAGGAAACCAGGAGTTTAATTCAAAAGGCTCTGCCATTGCTACCTATTCTATGTTACTGATTTCCCTCCCTTATTCCTTACTGCGGTGGTAAGGTCAGCCTGCCTTCCTTTCTGATAGCCAGCTACTTTTTAGTGAACGCTGTTAGCCTCAGTCCTGCTTTTACTAGTCCAAGCAGAACACACTGTGCACAGTGGCAACAGGTCCACAGAGAAAAGATAGCAGTTGAAGACAAAAAATATCAGTGGAAAAACTCATTCTCTCAAGAGTGGCTACACTGGGGTTCTGCTAATTATATATACCCTGTCGGGTGCACTTGACCCTGAAATGTCTTCAAGTATGTCACAAAATAAAATAGAGAAGAGAAGCATGACATTACTATGCCCTTAACGCATGAGTGGGTGGACTTAAGAGCCCTCAAGGACTCTCAGCATGTGCATTCATGCTTGAGAGGAGGAATGTCCCCTCACAGGTGCACTCACACTCAGGGGACACCACTATCCTTTCACAGACTAAAATAAGGGGTGGTGTTAGTACAGGAACTGGAATAGTGAAGGACTGCATAGTACTTGCTATTCCTGACTGGCCTAACACCACTAGAAAATTTAGTGCAGGAAGACTAGGCCTTATGAGATGGTATGAGATGTGCCTACACTAACATCGCATAGGTAGCGATGGCAGAGCCTTTTGAATTAACCTCCAGACCAAGATTTCTTTTTAATTTGAACATTTCAGGCAAATTTTCAGGCAAAGTACAAAGAACAATCAACAGTATAACTGACCCTATACGTAGAAGTCATGGCCCACCTTAGTCAAATCTGATCGATTTTGGAAAAGCAATGTATTACGCCATTTTGCTGACTCTTGGCTCACTGTGATCATCAAGTAATCATTGGACTGGCAAGCCTTCGGCTTATGAAGAGTGCTATCAATATTTACAGGATATATATATATATATATATATATATATATATATATATATATATATATATATATAAGGTTTATTCGCCCTCATGGATTGTATCCATGGCTAAAACCGACAATTTCATCAATAAACCTTATACATATGCTATTTATATAATGGTTTCCCCCACATGCCTATATTTTAAGTATTTTAAGAATTTTGGTGCGAGTCGATGCAGGCGAGAAGAAAGGGCTTTTGCCATATTGGATTTCTGTTTGTCAACATGCAGTCCAGTCTGCCGAGAAAAGCACTCCATTTACACATGTTATGTAGCCTTTGGTGCCTTCTGAGTCTAAGAGAACAAAGAATATTATGTTCTATTTATACTCCTACCAAGGTACAATCCATGATTTGAGGGCTAAATTTCCTCAAAATGGTCATAATACGATGAACTGGCTTTGTGTTTTGAGAAGACAATTAGTTCTATCAGGACACACTAGGCGGCGGTACTGCAGATCACTGCAGAATATCGATAACCATTATATAACAGGATATCTTTAGAGGTTTGAGAAAACAGATGAATTCAAAAGAAAATTAAATCTGACCAATTCAAACCAGCTTTTGAAACCATTGAGACCTAACCTGAAGCACAGCTTTTGTTTAAATTAACTCAGTTTTAGTAATCTCTTGTTCTTGTACTGCTACAACCACTCTACCAAATTATGCACAACATTAATGCTTCTCGAATAGATATGTGACATGTTCTTGGAAAAGGGGTCTTAGACCCCCTTGCACTAAGCCCCCCTTTTCGCAGATCGTGTCACATATTTTAAAGGTTCCTCAAAAAATAAAGAATGAATTAATCTATTGAGATATAACTCTATAGATCCACACTATCTCTCATCTGACTCTTTACTGCTTAGATCACAGCACGGCAGGGACAGGGATCACAGTTTTAATGACTTCACACCTTCTGTATACTGCATACAGCTAGTCAGTTAAGTCCATATAGCGAAGTGGCCACTTTAAGCGGCCAGGAGGGTGTTGTGAAAGGACAGGAATTCAATTCTGTCGGAAGTGCTATTCCCAATTGGGAACTGGCTACTCCCAAGCAATGACTTCTCCCCTGTTTTGCAGCAAGGTAATAGGTTATAGAATTGATTCATAAGTTTTCATGAATTGGGGAATACTTTCCAGTATGATTCACATTAAGAGGATTGATTCTGAGTGTAAGGTAAGAAGTTTGTTCTGAGCAGCAGAACAGCCAGGAACTGGAAGGTGAGTTACGTCAGTGAGAATCCGATTCCGATTCTTTTCGCAATAGCCTCCAGGCGCTCGTTACTTTCAATACTGTGGCACCACTGGCACTTATTTATGACAGGTGGTTAATTGAATACTGTATTTAGTGCTTAAGAGTGTTTTTAACACCCCTCCATCACTGTCACTTATTTCAAACTGGCATTTCCTTGATACCTTGCACTTATATGGGCCATTATGGTAGAGCACTCATTGGTCAGTGAAGGCAAGTATAGCCAATACAGCCTTTTATGAATAGAATACTATACAGTGACCAATTCAGGTTTATCTCATACTTACATACTGCCCTGTATAAGCCAAGGCTTAATCACAAACCCAAAGGACAAAGGAAGTGAATGGTGACATCTATGGTTAATTATATATTCAGCTTAAATCAATGCATAGGCTATATCAATGGGGAAACAAGACCAACTCTGCCAGTATATGTAATACTGATATTCTTTTCTAGGCAAACATCCTGCCTCCACATTGATTACCGCATACAAAAGCGGTGCCTATTAGCATAGATTTACCTAAAGACGGCCACATACCTTGAGATGGACACCCCACAAATTTGCCATGAAAAATAGATTAAGACCAGCATCAACATTTTGAAATTGTTGATGAGCATTGAATCGAACAGTTAGTAATGTTCATTCAGTAACAAACCCAATGTTATGGTTACTCATGGGGGTTGGACGTCTTAAGGTATGTTGCCGTCTTTAGGTTAATTTACCCTACACGGGTAAAATTAACATGAGTGACATGGCTGTGTCAGGGGGGGATGGTTCTTATATAATTTAACACAGGAGCAAATAGGTGGGGGAACAATGCACCAGATAAAATTCACACAATGCCATGTAAAATGTGACATGGTGACTCACACACAATGTTTCCGCGTCCCATGTATAGGTGCACATGGGGAAAGGTCCAACACTATGTTGCAAGTGACTTATGCTCTACAACTCATACAAAGGGTCTGCCTCTTTAAAGTGAGGATACTTTTAATCAGTGTCCTAAAAGGTTCATATACTGAAACGAATGCAAGTGTCCACTTGCACAAATGCATGGGAATAGAATATGTTAGTACCAAAATTCGTGCAGTTTTCAGGTGAAGATCTACTGCAGTTTTACGTCAGACCTAGAGACAATTGAAGCACCTGCTTCAGAATGATTATCATCTATTCTGTAACAGACCATATGTGCTGTCTGAGGCTTAAATGAAATCTAAGCTTTGTATTGACATATGCCAGATGGGGCCGATGATATCAGCACAGTATACATACATATATATATATATATATATATATATATATATATATATATATATATATATAGCTCATTCTGTTCCATCATGTATATATACTCTACCAGCAGGAGTTTAGAACTACTGGTAGTGGTATATATAAACGAAACAAACACCAGGTCAGTGGGTGAATTCATCACATGGATGGGCATTTACTCTCCAGCAGATTTTATATCGGGGAAATTGGACTATTATAAACAGTCACGCTAAACAATCTGGCAGACTTTTGTGCAAGACAATAACGGCAGAATGTGGTTCGGGGGCAGATTTTGAGTTGAATACCTACTATAATGTGAGTTTTTGTCTCCATTAGACCTTACAACTGGAATCGCCTCAATTGTAACAATAACAGTCATTCCTATTGGCTATTCCATTCCCCGCAATTGCCTCAGGCATATAACAACTTCAAAGATTATGAGCTATGAGTCATCTCAAAGAATATTATCGGTATCTTAATGTTGCTGCCAATCCCCTTTGTGTATTAAGGAGGCATTCCACATGGCTGATTTCCAACAGACCAACACTGATCTAACGCCTTTAATAGAGTAAATTTAAGAAAATGCTTGGTTTTACTCCACATGACAAATACACTTTTACCACTGGCGTTGGTCGGGTGAACTTCTATTAATTTGACAACTTTTCTTCTACATATTAGCTATATATAAGAAATCATTGGATAATTTGGGGGGAAAATGATGGCATGGAAACCAGCTCTCCACAAGAATAATACTTGGACAACACAAAAAAAAAAAACACGAGACAAAACAGATATTCGAAGATGATGAGCCTCATATATATGGGAGGATCCCATAATATATTATAGGGAAATTCCATCCTTTTATGGATTCGATACTCCCTGGTAATATTATATAAAACTGGACCACACAATGATCATTTATTTGGTGTCTGATATAGTTCCCTTTATGTCCCATGATTTTTATATGAAAATTATGGTAATTATCTATTTAAATCCGAGACTGTGAGGATTTGATCAGCAACCAGAAGTCGCAACTATCATATCAAGCTGGTAGGTAGTAGCAGAATTGCCGAATACATACAAAAAAAAATAGTGTACCAATAGAGGACCCTACCCATATCCCACCCCCATCCACTATCCCTACCCCTATATCGTGTCCTAAAAGTGGGCCTAATTCAGACTGAAATCGCTTCCAGCAGCTGTCCAGGTGATCTAAGGGAATGCCTAACTGGAGCACTAAGACCATATGATATATCATTTGGCCTTGATACAAGACCCACTTTCACCTCTTTCACCCTGATAGGAGTGAAACACATCATGTCTGCCCTTTCATAGTAGTGGGTGTGAGACGTGAATATGGGATCACACCTGAGCACAGCAATCTGCAATGACCAATTCAGCTAAATATGGGATGTATTACTTATATTATGCTAATATCTTCACATCAGTATCTTTTCGCATGTCACAAATTGCTATTTTTGAGGAAAATCACCCATCAGAAAAGTGTTAAAGTATCTGAAGATTATATTGATATTACTAAGGCAATCGAAATTGATAGCTATGAGTAGGGTACTGTTTGTCATCTGTATCCCTTCGTATGAACCCTTTATTATATGGTTTATTTTGCCTTGTCTATTTTACCTCATTGGGATAATACCCAAATGGGGCATAGAGTCTTGGACCTGCCAAACTCCATAGTCAACAATAGAAAGTAAATGCTGTATGATTTACACTTAAATTTCCATTATATTTTCAGGTTGTGGAGCATAAATACAAGTGTCATTATGTGAAGTACAATCGCACTGCTCTCCGCTTGGTGAGTGTGAACTGTATCCCATCCAGCCATTGACTTCATAGGATACAGCCCAGACTCACCTTGATTAGAACTTTCCAAAGCACACCACTGACATGATAGTTCAACTATAATCAACGTGCACACTGAATATATAGGTCTCCATGAAGGTAATCAGTGTTGATGACTCAAGGAAGTCATAATGATTACCTTTTGTCATCACTTTGATAACATTCTTCTGCCATTAGGGGCCCTATAGTATACAACAATGGAAAATATTATAGCCACTGCATGGGATAGTATATTGACTTTTATATACAACCCTCTTGATCATGGGTGTGTACAAGATGAAAGATGTTAGGAATATTATCACACTGGAAAATCAATTGATAAAAAGGTGATTGACACCTCTTTTGTCACTGAACCTATAGGTACAACATGGGGACGAGCTGGCATTTGTGATACAAGCATCCAGTATGTCTCATTTGGGCATAATACATGAGGTCTGAGTTACCCCTCGCGCCCACTTGTGTGCTGGTTGCCGGTCGGCCAGCAGGAGGAGGGTGGGTCTCCCTAACTAGACCACAATGCTGTGTCAATGGGAGAGAATTTCATAGTGGACTTTTAATGGGTAATTTTAGGAATTTTGCCCTAAAAAATTATGATAGTGTGGCTATAAACACCTTGTTAGCTGGTGTGAAAAATAAACTCATTATTCGTCTGTGTATGAAACACACACTGACCTACATAGCTGAGACCGTGAGTGCATGGTGTGTTGTCCACTCCCTACACCCTACCTCCTTGGTGGTCAAGGAGTCTACCAGCTGTGGTGGGAAAGGCCCCCATCATGGCTTTGCGTACACTGCCACCTAGCGGGCATATCCATGGCTTTAGGCGTGTGCTGGAGTAACCCAGACCTCATGTATTTAGCTGCAGGTTCCCACAGTTATGGCTTAGTTATTGGAGGGGAAGGGGATGATTATGCAATTGTATGGAAATGGTTATTAAAAGGATGTTATAAATAAAAATAACCATTAACGACCTGCTCTCTGATCTGGTAAGTCAGGTAATCACATGTGGCATCATATGTGATCACCCAAGGTGATCAATTTGGCATACTTCAAAGATGATGGGGTACTCCCCCAGTCATTATCAATAAAATGACTAAAAGTCATCAGAACAGAGTACCTTTTGAAACCAAATGTTTGCAGTGCAGGATTCAACCCCTAAAGGGGCATAGTGCTTCCGAACTTAATTTCTTGTCTAATGTTCCAATACATTACTGGTGTTTCCCTCAGTTTTGCAATGCTGCCTCATAGGATTCATATAGGAAGTATGTAACCCTACAGGTAAGGTCTGTATGATTCAGGAATGCAGTATGCAGTATTTTTAGTGTTAAGCTTGGTTGCTAGAGTGAGATTTCACCAAAACAAGAAAACTAATTTAAAAGGTTAAGCCCAGGATCTCATATCAGATATCTATGCCACATGCGGCACAGCAGCACTCACAGATTCAACAGACACCACACCGGGACTGGGGCTGGGCTGGCCAGAAGGAGCTGAAGGAGCTGGTGCGATCTGGGGGTTGTTACAGAAGCACTTTTGGGTCCAGTGAGGCAAGGCTTTACGTAAGGCATTTTTGTAACAAGGGTTGGAGAAGTAGTAGATTATCGGTGTCAGTGCACCATCGATGTAGGACAGGCAATGAAAGATGGATATGTAATGCATGTTCGCTGCAGTGTACTGAGGACGGAGACGAATCAGGGCAGGGAAGAAGGGTACAAGGAAACTGATGAAGAAGGTGCAAGTGACATAAGCAGTAACACGCATAGTCAAAATATCCTTTGAATTACCCAATGTCATAGACTTCATTGCATTTTTATGTCTTTTTAAGATGAGTACCAGAGCAATGTAGCAAATAAGAGTACCAATGAATAATGCAATACACATCACAAGATAAAATACCCAAGGATCTGTCGTTCTGCTCTTGACTTGTGCATTAGTGTCATTCAGAAATGTTGTGTCAGACATATTTGAAATGGTTGAATTGGCTTCCAGTCCTGGGATTGTTGATGTTATCCACATCTGATCATAATAGGTTGAAGATTGGTTATAAGCATGGGTTTGGTTGTCCACTGAAGCACTTGTATTTGCCACTTCTGCTGGCAGCAGACCCTCATTTTGAAGGATTATCTTCAGGGTATTTTCATTGACATTTCCTAGACAAGTACGGTACGTGTCAGTGGTCTTGTCCAGGAATACAGGAGCAGTCAGAGTAGCCAAACAGTAAATGAAAACTACAATGCCAACCATCTTCTTATAGGTAGGCTTCTTTTGAGTTTTCAAGAGTCCTGCTGTCATGCGCATAGCACTTAATGTGAAAATGATCATCATAGAAACTGAAAAACAAAATGTCTTCAGAAGTACTCGAGCATTGCACCAGTGAATGGTTACCTGATTATTTGCCATAAGGATGCGAATCAAGTTCATTGGTCCGATGACTGTTGTGGCAACTCCATTGGCAAAGGCCAGTGCTAGTACTATGATGTTGAATGGGTTACGGAGTGACTTTGTCTTCAAGATGCACCATATGACCAACCAGTTCCCAAAACCGCTAAAGATGACAAACGTCCATAGGAGACTTACTGCGATATCATACTCTGGGTAGAATCTTCCAAACAGCACCGAATAATCAACAGCTTCGAGCATGATGATAGTGTCTTTGAATCTGCATAAGAAAAATAATTGAAAATAAAGTTTACTTGTCCTGATTACCTGAATACTGAATATTGCTTTAACATTACCTCACTGACAGTTCTTTCTTGAGCAAATGGCAAATAAAATTTAACCACAAATTGGGTACTGTAATCCCTAGCGTATAAGTGCACCTTGCATGGAATGTGCACCCAGAGGGTATGGATAAAAAAATGACATCTTCTGTTCAATGGATTTTCGAAATTCAATACCCTCTAACTACCATGTATACCACTCTTTATGCGTCTGGAATACTTGCGAAAAATTAATTCACTGAACTAGTTCTAAGCTGCTCCAGGAGTCCATCGTCGTGTATAAGACATGCCTTATATGCGGGGTTTTATGGTATCTGGACATGCTCAAATCAATCATTTAAAATTTATAAATGATTAGGGGAAAACACGAAAATTTGAATGATTTTGTCCAAAAAAAAAAGGATGTCACAGTTTGACAGTGCATAGAAAAGGGTGAACCATTGATAATTCTAAGAAAATGATAATTGTGTATTTAAGGGCTATGAAAGATGCATTTTTAGAAATACGGTCATTTTAAATTGCTGGAACCTAGTAAAACACTCTCATTAAGCTACCTCCATTCGATTTAGCATTATTCAGGGTTGGTTAGTCAAATTGCAGAAATAGCTTGCTGAAGAAAGGGGAAATTGGTACCCAATTGATATGTTTCAATGTAAAGTTCCTCCTATTTTATAAGGTTGTGGGACGGCCCCTATCCCAAAGGGATGGTTTATGAGAAAACACATGATAATACCATTTAAAGAAGCCTTTGTCTAAGGGCTCTAGCTCTTCCTCCACCCCTTCTTCTCCTACCGACTCCTCTTTGTCTGTCTCCTCTCTTTCCCTTCATCCCCCTCCTCTACCATCTTAGAACTTTCAACAAAGATGGTAGCTACTCAAAGAGCACTAATAAGAGAGTCACACAGTAAGCTACCTGCTTGTACAACACACAATATGTTTCAAACAATGCAGATGGTTTATCAGTCGAATGTGGTCAGTTCAAATTGAAAAGTGCAGCAGAGCATGACTTTTTTTATGTGAGAGGGTACCTATACCACATCTTGGTGTTACCATAGCTCCCCCATTTCTGACTAGGTGGCTAGGAGGGGATGACCAATTAGCCAATGGACTATTTAGTAACAAAAGCCATTTTACCTGCCAGGTAAACAATTCATTAAGAGGGTGTGGTCCATTAGGAAACTTTTACCATCCCTTGTAATTATGAGCCTAAATAAGGTCTCTTTATTTCAATGTTTCTAGCCACAGAAGTTTTTCGCTAAATCATAGTCATGAATCAAGATGGAAGGAAAATGCTTCAATTTCTGAACATGCGGGAGGGCGAATATTTCCAGCTAACCTCACCGAGCTCCAGAATATCAATGCATTAATGGGTTTATCACTTATTCATCCATTTTGTATGAATTTCTTACCTGATAACCCCAAAATTAATCCAGGAGAAGACATTTTGAAAAGTGTATGCGATCCGTACAGTTTGTCAAGCCGTTGTGGCCATGTTGTCACTCTGCCCGGCATACCTCCACCTTTACACACATTTTTCAGGTAGAATCCAAGTATGTCAAATCCTGTACTTCTAGGACCAACAAATAAACGATCCCTAGTTGGTGTTTGCCTACATTTTGTCTCCATTTTCTTTGAAATAAATGAGAATCCAATGACTTTAAATTGTGATCCAACGCACACGGGCATTCCGTCTTGTTGACGAAGCGTGGAGTTGCCAGGATGTAAGAACTAGGTCACATACGGGTCGAGCAAGGAAGGGCCAGATGGGGCAGGTGCCGAGATGTATCACTATGGAAAATCAATGGATTCTTATCTATTTCGAACAAAATGGAAAAATTGGGCATGGCATGTTCATCTAGGAAATCTAAGGAAGTTTTCCTGTCAATAACTCGACATGTCACCATTGGATTCTATACTAACCAGGTGTGCAAAGCCCCAGGTATGTCAGACACCTTTTTCAAATCCTTGATTTCTAGTACCAGTCGGCTTGGTATAGTGGAGAGCCAGTTTGCCTCCTGCCACAGCGGCCGATGAACAATTCCCATAGAGCCCAGAACAGTTTTAACTGGAAATGTATGGCGAGGGTGACTTTGTATCCTTCTCCAATTTATTAACATGCCCAGGTTCTAACCAACATGGTCTTAGAAAAAAAAGAAGTCTCAGAGTGTGGTTAAACCCCGATAATGGAACGGGGTTATGACCAAAAAAGCACGCTGTTGGGCCTGAATCGTGATATAAAATCAAGTAAATGTGCATTGTGTACATTGTAGGATGTTAACACAGTGAAAATCATTGTCAAATTGTGATATGGTCACATTTCAGATACACAGGAATATATTCCTCTGAGCCAACCTATGAAGTTACACCTTAAATGCAGGGTATTATGTTCTGTCCCCCGTAACTTGAAACTACTTGTACATCACTCCCATATGATAATTGCCATTGATGTGATAAAACCTAATTATTGGAAATATTTTTGCAGTAAACTATGAACACAGGTGGAGTTTTATGGACATCTTGTGATAGGCAATACTTGATTAAATGTGACTTGGCTGTGTGAAAAGAAGGTTGCATGTGGTTAAGATAAAGTACACCGACACCCACAGGTTGGCAATATGACAGGTACTGAAATCTGAGGGGCCTGAATGCACCTGTGTTGTCTGGGGAAAAAGGGGTCAACTTTCTATAGCTCGAAATTATACTTCGTGTTACACAGAGCCTGCATGAATTCCATCCATGAAATAAAGTGATAAAATAATGAGTGTTGAGTTGTTTATAGGTGAAAACGCCATTACGATGTGATAGGAATTTTTTTTTTTATATGTATATTGGCTGACAAGAATAATTGAAATTGTCAAATTAGTCCATTTATTACAGGCCCATAACTAGTCCTTATTGTGGGGCGATTAGGTTTTCGTATTGGTTGGGACTTGATCATTAAGATGATGGAACTTAATAAAAGTTCATTAGAGAGATGCAAAGGCCAACCTTGATTTTTATAATAATTCAACACTGGCCATGAAATGCAAAATATATTTCTGTTATTATTTTCTCTCTAAAAAATCTGAATAATTGTCCGATTTTTGCTCATTATCTGCACTTTCATCTCAGCGGTGGAACTTTATCCATCCATTAGATGAATGGGATGGTTCATTCAAAACAATAACCGCCGCCCCTCCTGCCTAATTAGGGACCCATATTATAATAAAATACCTCTACCCTGTTTTGTATCAATTAAGCAATAAAAATAGTTTGCATGCAAATCCATTGAATATCAGATTCTTTGATTTTGTGAAATTGCTTGTACAAAGAGGGTAAAATGCTTAAGGATGAGGCTGAGCTCGAACATTTCTTGTAGGAAATCAAATACCTGTGACCGTGTCCTATAGGCACCAATATTGACCCCTCACCAACTGCGCTACTGGTAATACACAAGAGGAGATTTGAGGTTACTTAAAGTTATACGTTGAATGGCGTACATACTGCATTAAGATCTCAATTCCAACAACCACCAAACAACCACTCACACCAGCAACCTTCAACCAGCCTTGGAAAAGGGCATTTGGTCAAGTCTCATGAAATGGGGTCACATTGGGTCACAAATTGAGGTAACGTATGTGCCACATATTTACATTTAATTTTGGGATCAACCATCAGATCCTTATGTCACACCAAGCTAATACAACAAGGATTCAGATTGACAAGGCAGAATTGATTCATTTGAAAACTACAGTGAGATAAATGATACAATGTGCTGCATGTATGGTTCCATGTGGCATATATGGTTCTGTGCCAATTTACTCAATAAAAGTTGCTATAACATGAAAGTGACCTGTAGGTATCATTTCAAAATTTCTTAGCAAGTACCTCACTTTGAAAGTGTGTGGCCCCATTTTGCGAGACTTGACCATTATAAATTTTACCCTAAGCCCTAGGGCTTCACAATGATTATATCCAGCTGCCATGCATTAATTGCTATGGGCCTGAAAGATACATTAGTAGTATGTAGGGGCAAACTCAGCGCAAAGCAACATCTACTGAAATCGATTCGACCTACTGGCCTAATGGCCTCCTGAGGATGCAGTAGCCAACCTAGGGCGTCATGTTTTCCCAGCAGTTGCTCAAACCTGGTAAACTGTACATATCTAAATGACTTATACCCAGTCATAACATGGTCAGCTAGGATTATGACAGTATTGACAACACAGAAATCTATCATTCACTGAATTGTGTAGGAATTATGAGGTTATAGGCTGCATGAGTACCAGCCATGTATAGTAAACTTTGCCAATGTATATGCAAGTTATGTTGCCAGGCTATACAAACAAGTAAAATGACCTTTGCTAGAGAACAACACAAGGAATACATTCTTCTTATACAACACCTATTTGCGTAGAGAACCACATGCAGAGGACAATTGGGGAAATAATTATAGGCCTTAGGTTTAATGTAGGGAAGATAGTACTTGTTGCTAAGCAATCAGGAGTCATTCAAAGTGCCAATGTTTCCAGGCTCGCAAAAGGCAGTTTTTGAATTAGGTATGCTTTCAGGGGGTAGGGGGTGATTAGATGTATCATTTGACCATTGTTTCTTGTTGATTTAGGCTGATTTTGATCATTTTATGGGTTGCTAGGGAAAATGGTTGCCATGGCAACCAAAAGTTGTCGCAAAAAATGGCAACAGTGATTTTTGGATTTGGGGGGTTACAAGCTTTCCAATAATGTATAGTTTCCAATTTCCCCACAAAACCCCAAAAGAAGTACATAAGGACCCCCACTATACTTATAAACCGGAAGGGACCTAG
Source organism: Acholoe squamosa (assembly GCA_949317995.1). Lineage (NCBI taxonomy): Eukaryota > Metazoa > Annelida > Polychaeta > Phyllodocida > Polynoidae > Acholoe > Acholoe squamosa. Next base: position 17,777,753 of record OX439051.1, read on the forward strand.
TTTTGAGACCGGAAGTGACCATATATATGGGCATGTGACCTACTTTCTCGAGCTCTGATTGGATGAGAAATACTTTATGCAAATTTGATTGTTGCCATGACCACGCCCATGACGATATATGGGCATGTGACCTAGATTTTTCTCACTGTAGTATAAACAAATGGTAGAGAGTGTTCATTATTAACAACAGGGGGGGCTGATTGGGTAGTTAGGGGTAGGTAGGGGTAGGTAGGGTAGGTACGTTTATATAGGGTGTGCGGCCTTTCCCCACAAAATACTTAAGTGGTGCCCCTCACCCTATAGCCTAGCCTACCTTACCTACCTTACCTTACCCCATTTTACCTACCTAACCTTTTCTATTCTATCCAATAGCCAGCATATTTTTTTTGTCCCCTACATTATAAAATTCTCCCACCACAAAAATAAATGACCCTATCAACATGTTCCAATTAACCTTTTTACATGATGCACCCTACCATAGCATGCATACCCTTATCATAACATTTCCCCCCCTACCACCACCAACACCACCACCACTGCTGCCACGCACCCATTGCAGCTCACTGGTTTGTGGATTAATAACAAACAATTTATATAGGGTAGGGTATGGGCTGAGGGACACCCCGGTAAAGACGCGTGCAATGACTGACACCCCCTATTAATAGGGACAACTTGGAGAAGAAAAAGGTTATATATATATAGATATATATATATATATATATATATATATATATATATATATATATAAATATATATATATATAGATGTTAATACACTCAAGCATGAAGAGTACCATGTCAAATGCAGACATTGTTTGACAAATTTCTACTTTTTACACACATATATATATGGTCAATGGGAACCACTTGTCGTGATTTGAGCTGGATTGGACCTAATAATGAATATAAGAGTACATGTAAAAAATTCTCCCTCCCATTATGATAGATATATCTCTGGTCAAGGTGGTAGTAGGAAAATTAATTTCAAATATCTTAGTCCTTCTATATATAGGAACCTAGGCATCATAAACAGAATAGCCTAATGTGATAGGCCTGGTCGTTATATGCCTTGAAAAAGAGGGCGTGAGACAAATCTCCTGGGCGTGAGACGAATCTCCCTCCTACAATATCAGGTATATCTCTGGCTTAAGTGGTAGTAGAAAAACACCATTCACTTGTGTTCTTCCTTTCATGTGTGGGTACTTAGGAATTAGAAAAGGGATGGTTAAATATAAAAAGCTTATCAGTAATATGTGCATAGATATGTACGGGTAGGGCGTGAGAAGAATCTCCCTCTAAACCTACCTTAGCACACATGAGTCCATCTGTGCTGTTTTGTGTAGGACCCAAACTCCCAATTCTTTTATGCAATTCTTTTATCTATTTACAGCTATAATACTATCTTAGGGCGTGAGATGAATCTCCCCGAAAAATACAAAAACACCTTCTTGATTACAGGAAAATAATAAGCCAGTTTATACATCTGCAAATAAGCTTTGAAAAATCCTGAGCTAACGTTAAACATACCTAGAAATATATTTTTCCCCCCTAACCTTTCGTTGAAGTTATGCACTTATGAAGTATTCCTCTTCATAAGTGAAGGTATAGATTCCAATGATAAAAAAACGAGACTTTTGGGGTAGTTTGAGGCCTCTGTATCCCATAATATTCATAAGACAAAGGTAAAACCTGGAGGTTAATTCAAAACATCCTGGGATTGTAACCCCAGCGATCTTAGAAATTATTCTACCTTATCCTATTAAGCGATCTTAGGATCAGACTGCGTTCACATTTCCTAGCCAGCACTAAGATCGCATTGATCTTAGCCTCAGCCCTCCTACACTATTCCAAGAAGTACTGACTAGGTAGAGGGGTAAGAGTCCCAAAATAAAGGAATAGCTGTGGAGTCACTCTTCTTCACAAGAGTGCTTATACCATCGTTCCCCTTCCCCATATGGGCTAAGAAATATATTTGATTCCATCTGTAAATAAGGTAACTTTAATGAAAATGTTCACCCAGGATAAAATAAAAATATCTTACCTCAATAGAGAGAGAGAGATGAAATTCCCCGAAGACAGAGTCTGGCTTGCAGCAAGAGGATACCAAAGGGAGTGGGGAAGGACTTCACTTCAAAACTTGAGAAGGAAAAATTACCTTAGAGTGCCCTTAATGCATGAGTAGGCCTAAGGGCCCTCAAGGACTTTGAGTAAACATCCTCCCTACCCTGTTTATGTATATATGCAGCAGGCTATTCACTCTTTCAATCAGGAGTGTTCCCTGTAAGTGCTCAGTACTCAGGTGAAACCGCTATGCAATTCTTTCACTAAGATCACAGTGATCTTAGTGCTGGAAAAGGAACAGTGAAGTGATCCTTACTATTCCTGACAGGCCTGCAACCACTGCATTAGATAGGGTAGACTGGCCAGGCCTTATGATATGTGCCTACACTAAGATCGCTGGGGTTGCTATCCCAGGATGTTTTGAATTAAGCTCCTGGGGTCCCCATGTAGCCCTAACCTAGGGCAATCAGAATAGACAATAAAAATACAATAATGTTGCATTTTGAATGATTTATACAGCACAGAAGTCAAAGCGACCAAATCACGACAAGTGGTGCCCATTGACCATATACTTACATTGACAAGAAAATTGATCTAAAACACAAAGACATTGTGATAATGATGCTGCCCTGACGCAAAAGCAGATTCCAGGCTGTTTCAGGATCAGCCTTAAGGCAGCAGCGGCCCATAATTAAATGTTTTGGAAAATGCAAATAAATGATGATATCAAATATCAGGTTACCTGAAGCAATACCACTCCTGTATCTGCAATCTTCTAGTACAGTTGTTATTGACTTTTCCTTTTCTTGCTCCTCTGGCTAAAAACTGTCTTATGAGCTTCCCCTTTTCTATTCTCCTCTGGCTCGATCTGAAGGAATCGGACACTTGCTCTCTTTTGCTTCTAAGTCGCTCCAATCTTCTGGTGGAAAGATGCTGAATAGCCTGACTATAATCTATGACTCGCTCCCTCGTCTCTCTGGGCTTCTCCTATGTCCTATTAGCAGCTATGGCTCTCTGATGAGCTGTTCACCAGGTGTCACTGCTGGTCTCTGTGTGAGGTGAGCTGCTCAGGCTAATGGAGTGGACGCTGCTGCTCTCTTAGGCCCTTTTATACCTGTAGTCCACACCTGAGCCACACAGTCCATTGGCAGTGTGCAGTTATATCTATTCCGCCTATACTAATAAGGGGCCACATATTGCACCGCCCACTGCAATTTGGGCAGGTATTTAGACAACTATAAACGCAAAATATACAATGGCCAAATGTGGTCCTGCTGTATGCTGACTATTTTATTATCACATTTACTATGGTTTAGGAATGAGCCTCTACGGCACCTTATACATGATCAACCAAAGTGAGGGAAGAGCCTTGTACACACGAAAATTAACTACACTGTAATACAGCGCCAAGCTATTTACAGGACATTGCATTTATTTGGAGTTGCTTGCCACGTAGCGGCCAGGAGTGCAGCGACTGTAGCAACTTCATTATGTTTTCGGTTTGTCAGTGACGTCACGGTCACCTTGTTACACAATTTGTGATGTCATACATCGGTCGTGATGTCACACATAGTGGCAACTCCTATCCGTGGTCCTTGCCTCATTTTTCTTGTTTTTAGAAAACAGTAAAAAGTGCCGTTCATACAAACCTTATGACCCTACAGCAGATTGCCCCGTACCCAGTACACAGCAATGCACTGCATATTTACAATCGGGGCTCAGAGTTTATGGCACTGGTTGGGTAATAAGGTTTTGTATAACATGGTTTGTATTATCTTAACCCCTTTTTCCAGTCATGCAACGGTTATGACAGACATCCCACATGTCTAGAGCATAATGGATTGGTGGATTGGTCAGGCTAGTTGTGTAGTGGAGCCCTAACAACATTTTACAGAAGAATGATAAAGCATTCAACTTTTATTAAAATCTGAGAAAATATTGCTGATCTAAATGAATGAATGATTGGCAAATTGGCGTAAAAGCCTCTGGTATTAAATCTTGTATTATAAATGTGTTCATCTTAAGTCAAATGACACTTACCCTAATTGACGTCAATTACTTTGATTACTGCTTTCTAGGTGTTGCCACTGGTATGACCTACTACGCCCCAAAGTGTAATGAATAAAATCGTAATGCACAAAATTAGTATGTTATCTCATTTTACTTAGATCATGATGTCATAGGTCTGTGATTGAACGACTGTGTAAGTCATGATTGAGAGAATATTTTCATCTGCGTAGCCCAAAAAACATGCAATAATTTTTTCACTTTAAATACTAGTGAGAATGCATAAGCATAAGTAAGACTGGAAATTCTCAACACAGGAAACAGAGCCAGTGTCCACCATGATAACTTGTGTATAAAGGGTACCGCATGATGCATCATTGCATCATGCCCAATGGTCGTCATGATGCACTAATGAACTGCTGGCATGATGCACCAATGAACTGCCAACTTTACAGAGATGTACTATTTACATGACCGAAAGACTTGGTTCCAACATCTATTCGCAGGACACCGGAAAAGCCCTTAAGACATCATCCAAGTAATTTCATTTGACTTCATTAGGAACTATCAATGATACACCCTCAGATGCCACTAATTGATTAGGTTGCTTGCTTTTTAATTGGTCTAGATGTGTTAACCGTCCTGTGGCTTAAAGCTTAAAACAGCAACCCTTATGCTTTAGTGCATCAAGCCTACTGCTCAACATGATACACCGATGAATTGCTGTATGGTTTCCAATGGTGCATCATTATGCAGAGTAAGAGGCAATTAGGTCAATGAGCTTTTGGTTGTATAAGGTTGACTGTCCTGAAACAACCGTAACTGCTGTAAATGACCGCTATCTACATGCCACCTGTATTATAAAGATATTGTGTAAGTATCACGCATGTACCCGTGAAATGTGCCTTAATTTAGTCCTGAGTAATATCAAGATCAGGGCGTACCCAAATTAAGTAACATTTTTGACATGAAATATTAATGGTATTTAAAAGGGTACATACTCAAATATGATTCAATACTCCCCGCATTGTGTAAGCATGGCGGCTGTTGCAAAACATGCTTTTGGTTAAAAGAGTGGATTTACGTCATAATAACTATTTGCCAGAACCACCTGTTGTGTTTTATAATACTTGTATTATACTATTTTAGTTCCAGCAAAAAATTACCTTGCACTCGCATAAGCATAGGGTACTGAGTGACCTTTTCACCAGTGTCCTGTGTTCCTGAAGTCTGCTGAGTCATAATGATGACCCTCAACTAAGGAAAAACTGCAAAACAACCTCAGTGAATTATTATTGTATCTTCATGGCCCCACTCGTTGGGGTTGTTTCCCAATAACCCTGAGCACATCAACAACCCCAACAAGTGGGGACATAAAGAAACATTAAAGCGTTTATTCCTCCATTTTGTATTAATTTCTTACCTTATAATCCCATAATAAAGGAATGAGAAGACTTTTTATGAATGCAAGCCTTGCACACTCCCTTGCCATGGTTGCCAGCGGAAGTCGTCTTGTGTTTTCTTGTCCATATTCCTGGGCCTCTTCGCTGAGGGCCCCGGCATCTGGATAATCAAGTTGTTACGTTGAAATGTTATGATATTAAGCGTCTAACCTAAATTTGCTTCACTATATAGAATCTAAGGTTATTCTCACCATGCTTCATTGCCATTCTGGTCTATATAGTAGCCAAATACCAACAAATTCTTTATACATTTTAAGTAATAAGCCATGCCGGGGCATGTTGACACTGTGAAAGTAGACTGGAAGTTGGCGCCTGACATATTTATGGGGTCAAAGGTCAGCAAGCTGCAATGGCTGGTGCTGAGATGTATCGCTATGAAAAATCATTGGATTCTTATTTATTTTGAAGGTTATGGAGAAATTGGGCATGGCGTATTCATATAGGATACTTTAGGATGTTTCCCTGATAATAACTCGACATGGCACCATTGGATTCTATGGTAAATATGTGCGCACAGATCCAGGTATGTTGGGCGTCTTGTTCAAATCCTTCATGTAGGTTGGTTTCTACTACTGCTTGGGGTGGAGCAATGGACAGGGAGTCCGCCCATTGCCACAGTGGCTGGGGAACAATTCCCATAGAACCCTGAACGGTTTTAACTGGAAATATGTGGAGATGTTGACTTTGTATACTTCTCTCATTTATTAACTTGTCCAGATTCTGACCAGCAGCTTCTTTGAGGAGGGGTATATAGAAGGAAAATTGCATTAGGGCATGGACGTAAAAAGCAAAGTCAGTGATGACTATGGCATCACCACATCCAGGGATCGATAAAGAAGTCAGAAGATTGACAATCTTGTCGTCTTTGACCACCTCAAAGACAAGACAGCGGGAAAACAAGGCGTCAAACAGGGACAGGGTAGTGCGGGGCAGTCAATGAGAGTGGCAACTACAGTTAGGCGTCAGAAGCCAAAGCAGAATTAATCAGGTGTCTATTTCAGAACAAGTAACTGTGATAAGTAGAGAACTCGCTTTTACTTTATTACTGTAGTAGTATAGTATGTATCGGAACGGGACTATAGTTAAGTACTGTTTATTACTCACTCGACCTGCAGCCAATCAGAGGCCTCCCTTTTGGCGAGGAAATTCAAATCAGCCAATCAGAGGCCTCCCTTTTGGCAGGAAATTCAAATAGGGGTCACGTGACCTGTGATGTCACAGGTCACGTGACCCTGCAGCCAATGAGAGGGCTCCCTTTTGGCGGGAAATTCAAATGTGGAGTCACGTGACCTAGACCCCCCATGGTGTGGTGGGGCCAAAATGGACCAATCAGAGCCCTTCCTTTTGGCGGGAAATTCAAAAATGGTCACGTGACCCTTACCCCCTGTGGTTTCCTCCAAAAAATGGTGCCCTCTGATTGGCTGGCTGGCTGTTTAGGTCATGTGACCTCTATTATGCGAATAAGGTCATGTGACCTTAATTTGAATGGACCAATCAGAGGTTAGCATTTTGGTTGGAAATTTGAAATTTGTTATGTGACCTCATTAGCATAAAGAGACATGGTGGTTTATGATGTAGATGAGAGTGTGATTTATAGTGAGATATTTTTCATAGATGAGAAAAGGCAAGCTGAAAGCTTGCCAAATAAAAAAAATATTGGGCAGCCCTAGTAATATGGGGTGGGGGGGCCCTTGGGTGGGAGGGCCCTTTGGGAGGGAAGGGGAGGGGGCCCTTTGGGGTGTTTAACCAAAAGACCTGTCCTTGAAACAGGGGCGGGTCTATAGGTTTATATAGTGGTGTTTAATTCGCTTTCCAGCTGGTTACTTCCTGTTATTTGTGTAGCGACTTAAGATTTAGACCCCTGTGGTGCACACCTCCTTCATGTAAGCATACCTCAAACTACAAAGAGCTTTCTCCACCTTGCCTCTGTCTCCGTCTGTCTCGGTTTTCAAAGTAACACAATATATATCTGACCACATCACCACTCCTCATGTCATTTATCAGTACTCAAATGAGTTGATGATGTGTACTGGTGGGTTTAGCTGCCCACTTCTTCAATACTTTGAAGGCGTGGAGAGATAGATCTTGTTCTGGTTGTTGAGCAATGCTAGTTAGCTTATCAGAATCCACTTCTAAATACATACCCATATCTCGTCACTCCCTGGATAGAACTTGGACATGGAGTACCTCTCAATTAAAAGCAGGTCGGGGTTGTGGTAATCCAGGTTGTGCTCCTTGAAAAAGTTCTGCGTCCCATACAACAGGTCTAGTCAACTAACACTGAGGTAGGCATGGTGAAGTTGACCCCATCTGGCATGAGGCGAAGCTTTAGACCACCAAGCTTTGAACATCGCCATACACATGTCCACCGATGTCTTGATAACGACCATTGACTCCAGAACTTCAGAGGGAAGCTCCAAATAGATTTCCAATTTTTTTCCAAGACCCAACTAACTGCCTTCCTATTTCATGAAGCAAAATCTCATTGAACAATGGAAAAAGGTGTTGTGATAATTACCCTAAGTCTAATTTACAGGTGTAAGGCACAGTATTTCAAGCCTATTTTCAGCTGGATACTTTCACCATTATGTAGCGACTTATTAGCGTGAGCCTTTGGATCTGTTCACATCAAACAGAAGGAGAAGGGCGGTCGCTCATTAAGCTATTATGAGATTACCCTCCCCGGTGGTGTGTGTGTAAATGAGATAAGACACTCTTTTTTTTTTTTTTGAAGTTTTCTAATCCTGTTTAGACGAACTTTCATTTGGATCCCCCCTACTGTTTGGTTCACCTGTGGAGTGCAGGTGAAAATTAGATTTAAGGCTCTCTGTGATCATAGGGTTTTAAAATTCTTTTCTAAAAAGATATCAAAAAGCCGACTTTGATCTGGACCACCACCCCTTTGACGATCTAAGAGTGAAGTGAAGTTTTAATCCGGATCCTCCTGTTGTTTTATTTTCCCTGTGGAGAGTTCCTTTCCTTGAGTAATACGCTCTGTGACTATAGGATAAGAGACGTTAATTTTCCCTTTCATCTATTAAAACTGTAGTAAGAAGCTTATCTCCACACTTTCATTACTTCCTTCACCATGAGTAGACGAACACCTTCTAAGCTCCAGCTTTCAACAAGGAAGACGACAAGAAGAACCAAGAGTTCTTAGTCTTCTCCTACTGCTGCTGCTGATGTTGCAGGTGCTCCTGCTGCTGCTTCTGCTCCTGCTGCTGCTGCTGCTTCTCCTGCTGCTACGGGTGCTACTACCCTGTTGCTGCTGCTGCTACTGCTGATTACGGTGTTGTTAGACTTGACGGGCAGGCTTCTTACTGGCCACCACCATTTTATAACCCTGTTCCTACTGTTACCACTACCGATGTAAGTCCTGGTCCTGCTGCTGCTGCTGCTTGTGTTGCTGGTGTTGGTGGTGCTGGTGCTGGTGTTGGTGGTGCTGCTGGTGCTGCTGGTGCTACTGCTGCACCTGCTCCTGCTGCTGTTGCCACTACTTGCGCAAACACTGACGGTTACAGTGACACACATTATTATGTTGAGACCGAGAAGGAGCTAGAGGATGAGAAGGAGGAAAATAATGAGGCGGGGGTGGCGGGGGTGGCGGGGGCAGCGGTGGCAGAGGAGGAGGCGGACGATGAGGAAACAGAAACAGAGGAGGAGGAGGAGGAGACTATGCTTTCTCCAGCGGTGGGTCAAAGATCACCTAATTTACTCACCACCGCTACCGCAAACTCTCTATCAACCAACGGGTACTGCTATCCAGCAGCGGGCACCGATGTCGAGCAGAGTCGGAGCGAGTTTTTTTTTTTACCCCCTCGACTCTTACGACCCATGAAATATGGTTATCTTCTTCTAAGAAGACACGAGATAGCGATGCAGGCCCTCCTCCGGTTACTGGTTCTGCTGTTGATTCAGTTCTCACTGATGGTCCTTCTCTTTCTTCTTTGAAACCTTCTACGGGTAAAAAGAGGAGGTTCACCAAACGTCATAAGGACCAGACATCCAAGAAGAAAAAATCGGTAGTCAAAAGTGAACTACCACCACCACTACCAATATTTGACCACGGTCCCGTATTGGAGTTCTTCCTCAACAGTTTGTAGCTAGAGGTCTGGATCAAGAGGGTGAAACTGTCCAAGGAACGCTTCAGCACAATAAAGGGCACCTCGACACTCACCAGTGAAGTTAAGTTCACCCATAGCGCACTGCTCAAGCTAATAGCGCTGCCGTTCAAGAGGAGGTACGGAAACGCGACAGAGCGGTCGCCCGAGGACAACCCAATCACAACACATGGTTCGTTGTCCTAGACGAGGAAAACGAGACGTACATAGTGGTCAGCTACTACAAGGGTAAGAATGTCATCCAAGTGCGCAGGTACGAAGGCACCGAGAAAACCCTAACACAGGACGGTGTGACTTTTCCCCCAAGGGGCTAAAAGAACAAGGGTGACAAAAAGGAAATTATCCTTGAATTTCTTAACAGCCCTAGGTTAGAATGAGACTGTGAGTAGGTGTGTACTTACTTTGTGTAGATAAGATGTGTATATAGGTGTACAGGTAGATAGACACAGACGGAAAGAAAGTAAGACTATAAACAGACTCCTCGTTTCTCTTCAAGTATAAGTAACTCAGTGAAAATGGTTCAATATATGTGTGAAAAGTGTTTCAAAATTTTCATAGGTTTCAACTCAGGGCGTTACGACTTAAATCTGATCAAAGTACAGCTTCACTCCTTCTTCTCCGCCAAAGACCGAAAGAACGAAGTCATAAAGAGAAGTAGCCAATACTAGACGATTTACACTCGGCTCACTGTTTTCTTGGACATAGTAAACTATTTGGCACCTGGTTATAACTACGCGAATTATTTGCTAGCTTTCACCAGAGATGAGCACAAAGGTCACTTTCCTTACGAATGGATGACGTTTACCAGGAAACTGAAAAAAAAACCGAACTCTTCCACTAAGGTCTGCTTTCAACAGCAAACTGACCAGCACCAAGATGTCTGAATCTGACTACGCCAAATGTGAAAAAGGTTGGTCTAATGAAAAGATGCAAACTTTCAGAGATTACTTGATCTACTACAGCAACAAAGACGTGAAAGAGGCACTGAATAATCACGCTAAATTTTCGGGTTTGACTTTACGGTTCCGGGTTTGACTTTATGGTTCCTTTTTCAAAGCATAGAAACTCCATTCGTAACCTTTCACCAGTTCGACTCTGACCTCCACTCTTTGATAAAAAAAAATCTGGTTGGGGGACCTTCCATAATTTTCCATAGATTTCACGAAAAGGGTACCACGCTGATAAGGGATCACAAGCACGCAAAAAAAAAGTATGTGCAAGCACATACTAGGCGTAGACGCTAACTCTCTGTGCTTGTGGTGCATCAGACAAAGACAGTCTAAGAGCGCTTTAGAGTGGCTACGCTATGTGGAGCACGCCCACCGCATGAAACTTCGCCACATTTTCGCTGGAGGGGAGGTGTCTCTAGGTTGCCGAAAAACTCGGGTAGACCGGTTTCACCCACCCTCTAATACCGTGTTCCTATTTCACGGGTGTTGGTACCATGCTCATGAGTGCATACCACCGCGCAGATATTCGTGTGCTTCAGACAGGAACTAGAGACGTGAGAGAACAGCTAGAGTAAGCTTGAAAGCAATAGGTCACAAGTTGATCGTTGTATGGGAGTGTGAATGGAGGAAAATGTCAGGATCCGCAGGTTACGACTTCCGAACAACACTGTGCGTAGGAGACTTGAAAGTGCATCGAAACCCCATGACAGAGCGTGACATTATATCCTCTGTGAAAAGTGGAAAAATGTTGGGTTTGATTCAGGTGGACATTACCACCCCGCCTCACCTACGTGAATACTTTGAGGAAATAACTCCTATATTCAAGAACGTGACCATTTCGAAATCCGACATAGGAACTCACTTGTCAGACTTTGCGAACAAAGAAAACGTGTTGAACGCTCCTCAGAGATCCTTGATAGGTAGTTACCAGGATAAAAATTCTCTTGCGAACACCTCTCCTTAACCCATTGAGGGCTAGCATCGACTATAGTCGACACCATGGTAGGCCTAGCATCGACTATAGTCGACACCATGGCAGGCCTAGCGTCGACTATAGTCGACGCCAGTTACATAGGATTAGTATAGGAATTGAAAATAGGCTCGTCCTCTACGAACTATACTTTTTTTCAGAGGCCGTCCCCATGGCCAGGGCAACAATTTTTGCTCTGCCCTTAAAGGGTTAAGTGGTATCTGGATCACGATTTGATAGTCACCAAAGTGCACATGTTGATAGAATACTTTCCTAGACAACCCTTCGCCTATTTCGTAGACGAAATAACCGTGGAGATGTAAATGCAGAGGAACAAATTCTCTCAGACTGTTACAAGTTAATGGGGAACAGTGCATACGGTAAAAAAATTTGCAACAAAGAAAAACACACCACAGTTAAATACTCTAGCAGTCAAAACTTTGAATTATTGACCAATTCATGGCGATTCAAAAAGGGTGCTGAGTTGACCCCAGATCTCTTTGAAGTCAAACTGCAACCGAAAACAGTCAAGAACAACTTCCCTCTTCAAATAGGGTTCATGGTGTACAAGTACGCCAAGTTGAAAATGTTAGAGTTTATGTTCGACTTTCTGGATAAATTTATTGATAGGCGCGATTTCGCTCTTTGTCAAATGGACACCGACAGTCTTTACATGGCTCTCAGCGGGAAAACGTTGAATGAACTTGTTAAACCCGACCTGAGAGAGTTTTACTTTAGGCGCGATTTCGCTCTTTGTCAAATGGACACCGACAGTCTTTACATGGCTCTCAGCGGGAAAACGTTGAATGAACTTGTTAAACCCGACCTGAGAGAGTTTTACTTCAGCGAGAAGCGAAACTAAGATTCCAACAGCGGTGTGCGATGATCACTTAGACGCTTTCGTGAAAACAAAAACCAAAGGTGTGAAAGAATTGGTCCCCCTTGCTTGTTGTCAGAGTCGTTATGTTCACGACAAAAGAACTCCCGGTCTTTTCAAATCTGAGTGGGAGGGTGATGGAATTCTAAGTCTCAACTCCAAGACTTACATTTGCTACAACAAAGACTCGGTAGGTGAAAGAAAATCAAAAATAGAGTGCAAAAGGTGTCATGAAAAAACAAAACATTCAAGAACCCAAAGACTTCTTGGATGTTCTTTTAAATCGAAAAAACTATCCACACTCTTAACAAAAATTTCAGAGTTATAGAAAACAAAATGCACACTTACACTATAGAGAAAAAGGGTCTGAGTTACTTATATGTGAAGCGTCACATACATTATGACGGTGTAACGACGAGTCCATTGAAATTATGAAAAAAATGAAAAAAAAATATATAAATAAAAAAAAATAATGAAAAGTAGACAAGCCGGTGAGATAATACCCTTTCATCGTTCTATTAACTTGATATACTACGTCCACCGGCTTACTACTGCTACTACTGCTGCTGCTGCTACTGCTACTGCTGCTACTATACTGTACTTCCTCGTGTATCGGTGTTGAAAAAAAACTATGTTCATGTAATTGACTGTAAAAACCCCATAGCTAGATATGATTTAGAACTTATAACTGATTTATTTAAATGTGCACTAAAATATATACATTCATAGAATCGTTCACAATGGATGTAAACTGGACATAAATTCAGACAGGCTTATGTCAAACAAAGTTTGTGTTTGGCGGTCATCTAAGATACCCCCTCTGATATAATTGTTTCCATATGTTATCACTTAATTGATTTATCGATTGATTGAATCACCTTATGCTACGACAAAACACACAATGCGGCAGCTTTGTTGCGATCCTGACTTGTAGGTATAAACTATCACTGATACAGTTCACTTTGTATTTTCTACAAAAACTAAAAACTGTGATGATAGTAGGCCTACTTGGTGATCATTAATTGTTCTGAAATAGACCGCAAGCGGAGTTTTCCCAAGCCAACAGGTGGGCTCGGGTTGTGGCCCTGAATATGGATTCAATATCCCATATAACATCAAAAGCCTCATGTATCCAATACAGCCACTCCTTTTGTCGTCTGGGATATTGAAATAAGCTGGAGGATATTTCTCAACTTAGTACAACCAGACACAGCCACTACCGCCGCGTCCCCCTTTGTCTCTGTCGGTTTGGGATGTTCAGTACCTCATAACTCCTCCGTTCCTGCATCTAGAGCCTCCATATTGCGCATGCTCGGAGTTAAATATGTCAGATTTCCACTCCCCACTTTTGGGCGCATAACTTGCAAGGGTTTGTCTTTGGTGCATTCGGAGTTAGAAACAGTCTCGGTTGCATAACTTCCTGAATAATAGGTTGGACCTTGATCTTGGGCTCATTTTGACTGTCTTATTATGGCAGTTACATAACTGCTTTCATTTTTGACCTGGGTTGCTCTGGAGCAGCGCTAGAGCAACCGGAAGTTTATGGCGTTGTTACTTATGTAACCTATTGTTCAGTCTTTGGTGCTCAGACACCAGTGATGGCGTCAGCGGTGCTCAGCCACTCATGACAGTCGGTTGCATTGACTTTAAAACACTATTGTTTGTGCTCAGTGAACCATTAGGTTAGTAGCTTTGACCATTAAATAATTATATGTACCTTTGTTAGGTGGTCAGTGAACCATGAGGCCGGTCCTTTGGTCTTATAACTTATGTATATTTGACATAGCTGGTGTTCAGTGGAGCATGAAAGCTCACATGGGGTTACAATGTATTAATGCCTCATATTTTCATGTATTAATACAATCATATGTTAAGATTATTGGAATAATAAAATGGTATGTCATACTATCATCCTTGGTGTGAACAAATAAGGAACAATCTATTCCTAAAATGCAGCAGCCGCATGTATACATCTTGCAAACTCTACTACTTTATTTCTTTGAATTGACCCACTGGAGCCAATACATGTGAAATCCTTTTAAATTATTGTATGTCATGACATCTCTGATTTTTCCTTGTACAGTACATTGTTGAGTATTTTTATCTTGGTGAGTTTAGCCTTCATCTCTCTGGGTACTCCCACTTTTTTATATTCAATCTTGGCAAATGTTTACACATCTGTATCAAACATTGTGACTCAGTTTAAGTCCTATGAACAGGGGCCTGATGGTAAACTTCTCTTTATACACCGGTATTCACCAATTCTGGATAGTGTTTCTCTCACTTTGCTTACCCATTCATTTGTACCATCCACATTTTCAATCTACCTGTCGCAAGAGACAAAAGCTTCCTCATGATGCTGCTACAGTCTAATGGATCAATGCTCACATTCAGTTGTGTCTACTCTGGCTAAATTGATCTTTCCTGTCATTTCTTTTTCATGGTAAGGTGGTCTGTTTGAAGTGGAATTCAAAAATTTGAGTATTGCAAATGTTATTAATTGTCTCGATGGCTGTACCACAAATGATGGCCATATCAGTCTCTTTAATAAACCTTATCTCTGCTCACCTGTCTGGAAATACTGTATAACCTGCCTTAGCATAGGTTTCATGAAGTTTTGTAGCTAGGACCATGTCTCATAGATTATCCAAAAGCAAAGAAGCATTTACACATTTTATTGTCTGCATGTGATGTAACTAAACAGACTGTCTGCCCTGATAGAAAGGTTCAATTAAATAGCTATACTGGTATGGTGCATTGCCGTGCACTGCCATAGATTACAGCAGTGTTTGTCATAAGAATTTGATTGATTGATTGTTCACATTTATTGTACAAGAATCGCCCTTAGAAGTGGTGTTCTTCTGCGTACATTGGCCGGGTGCAAAAAATATGTTTAACCCTGGCTAGGGGTATATGTTGATGTTTTTAATAGTTTATAGCATTCAGCTAGATGTATTAGTTGGAGGTGGGCACACATTCTGCTTGAGACCAAGGTAAAGAATAAAGCTGCACAGTCTAACACAGACAACTTAGATAGATAATATTCAATAAGTATATCACACAGTTATACTACTGTTCTATTCTGTTTGTAATTATCACATTCTGTTATACTACAGGTTGGGTTTTCAGACGTCGTTTGTAGACTTCAATATCTTCAATCTTCTGGGTGTCACTGCCCAGCTTGTCCCACAGTTTGACTCGCCGGTGGTATGGGCTTCCATGGTAAAAACTGCTTCTGGCGCGTCTCGTCTTAAACCTGATCTTGAGATCTCCCCTGGTGCAAACTTCACGTATGATGAGGTTGTTCACATCTTTGGACTTTTTCTACATGTAGACCAGTAGCTGACAGACCCTTCGTTGGCTAAATAGTTCAAGACTATAGTTCTAGAGTTTAGCTCAGCTATACTATGGCCTCTTATTTGGGCCTTTAGACATATTCGCATTCCAGTGTTTTGTAGACACTGCAACTTATTTAACTCAGTTTGCGATGCTCCCCCGAGGTAGTTACTACAGTAATCAAAGGTTGGAGCAATCGTGGCTTTATAAACTGCTAGACAGTCCGCCTCACTCAGTTTAGTGAGCTTGAATAGCTTATTCCCCATTGACTTCTTGATCTTGTTGATATAAGGGGTCACTGTGAGCTGTCCATCTAAATCTACACCAAGGTAACAGTAATAACAGGGAGAGGGGTTTGGCCCATATATATTGAAGGATCGGGTAGTACGCTCAGCTTTCTACGGGTATCAACTCTCATAATCATGCTCTTTTTAATATTTACAGTCAGGTAGTTACGTAAGAAAATTTATGTTATAAGGGGATGCTATGTATTGAAAATCTATACATGCACCAAAACTGTTGATAATACAGTGGATATTGATATTTTGTGTCTTGCTATTAGGTTGATTAATCCCTCGTCTTCTACCAAATGGTAAGGTGCTAGCTATTACATAGATAACCAGGGTCAGTCGCAAGAGATAGAAAAGGCTAAGTCATGATGTACAGTCAAGTAGCCAAGCTTATATCATATACCATTTTATTATTCAAATCATCTTAACATATTACTGTATTAATCAAAGAATATATGAGAAATTAATACATTGAATGGCTAGAAGAGCGCTCATACATTCTAGAAGAGCGTTTATGCTCCACTGAACACCAGCTATGTCAAATATACATAAGTTACATGACCAAAGTGTCAGACCTCATGGTCCACTGCAAAATATAAGGCTTTTAAGAGCCTAATAGACCGACCTCATTGTCCAGTGCACAATATAATAACTTGTAAGTGAATGCAACCAGATGTCACGGGTGCCTGGGCACTGCTGATGCCTTCATGGGTGTCTGAGCACCCCAAGACTGAACAATAGGTTACATATAAGTAACAACGCCATAACCATCTGGTCGCTCTAGCGTCGCTCCTGAGCAACCTAGGTCAAATATGACAGCATTTATGAAAAGGCCATAATTAGACGGTCAAAATGAGCCCAAGATCAAGGCAGAACTCTCATTATTAGGGAGGTTACGCCACCAAGACTATTTCAACCTCTGAATAAGCTAGACAAACCAGCGCGAGTTACGCGCCCGGAAAGCGGATAGTGGTAACTTGACATATTCAAGTCCGCACATGCGCAAGATGAAGGCTGTAGGGGCGTAAACGACCGAGATATGAGGGTCTGAACATGCCATACCGACCGAGACAATGGGGGACATGGCGGCGTCCATGGGGGTCCTGTGTGCACCAAGTGACACATGTGTAATGGTTCGGATTAAGGTCTCGACTAGTTCGAACTGAAAACCAGACAAGGTATCTCGGGTTAGTGCAACCGGCACGTATTTATTACGGTATATGTTTTACATCCACCTCGAAGTGTACTGCTTAGCTATGTGCAAGCTCAGGTAAAGGTGGTCCGACTCCATTGGCAGGCAGAGCCAGACTAACGCCTTCCCCGGCCCCAGGTAGGAGCTGGGGCAAGGCGAACAGTGCTGCCACCACCCTGCAGAGACCAGTGGTCGAGGAGACCTCTAGTGACTACCGGTGGTGGGCGCACCGCTCAAAACGCCCTCTCGAGGGAGACGCTCACACTATATCACGATCTACGAGCCCCTACACTACCCCCACCAGAATAAGGAAAGGGGTGTGCAAAAATAACATAGTTTTAACAGAGTAACATTTCGTTATTCTAAGGAAATTAGTGCTCGAAGTTATAAACGAGAGTTCGAAGTAGAACGTGATATGTTATTTGTGTGACGTCTTAATAATAGGAGTCGACCACATATAAATATTTTAAATAGAGTAAACATACATATACACTATGGAATAGGATTAAGGAGAGATATGGGTCAAAACAAGTTCGGAAGAACATGTTCGAGACCGTACATAGAGTATTTAAGTGTATGTTAAATAACGATATACCATGTGTGTAATTATATGTGATACTTAAGTTGCATGACCCGAAAAGAAAATTTTTGCTGTTCACGTATGAACACTATATACTAGTTTTTTTACACAGTTTACAATAACTGTGGGTTTTTATAACTATAAGAATATACATATACATCTCTATACCACTACTATCCTCGAAATATGAACACAATTGGTGTGTACCTGAGAAATATTAAACAGCGTTATGGTAACAGATCTTGTAGGTTTATAGCACCAATTACTTTGTTCGACTGTTGACAAATTGACGTATTTTATGAGATCGAAGTTAGATTATTATAACAGAAACAATATTTTTATGCGTAGGGTAAGAGGACTAGTGATTAATTAAATTATATATAGTATGGTTCTAAAGCAGCCCACCGGCATAGTGGGTCTGCTGTACAATAATAATTAACTTCGGGGTGTCTTCGGGGTCGTTCACTGCTTGTTTGCAGATCCATTCGGCGAATGATGGACTTGGCGGTGGCAAGCCAGGTCGCTGTGTGGTGTGCCCTGATCAAGATGGGAAGATGTAGATACGTCCATTGGGTTCCGTGGGTCTGCATCCGTCCGGGCATCCATCGGGTTCGGGGCACAGTCTCAGTGTTCGAGGATCCCGTAAGGTAGGGTCATCGACTGTACTTGCCTACATCGAGTATTATAAGTCTGTCTCCATTACCGTTTCCCCAGAATGGGTTTCCGGATCGGAGTCCAGACTAATCAGGTTATCGACCACTGGTGTTTGGGCAGGGTTTGTGGCAACCGTGGCTGCTTCGGGGGTAGAGGCCGGCACGTCGGTCTGTCTAGTCGGGGTGACAACTGCGGCAGCAGTGGCGCCTTCAGACTCCCTCCCGGGTCCGGTTGGGGGCGCGCTGGCGGAGGCTCTCGGGGTGGGCATGCTAGTGAATCCGAAGGATTCAATGTCTGCCTCGAGTTGTCTATTCTCCTGCAACTTGGCCTGGAGCTTTTCAAAGCACTCTCGGCAGTGCCATCCCAGTCTTTCATGAAGCAGCCGAACACTGCCATGAACCGAACATCCTGATGGTCGTACTGGCTTCTCAGTTCCTGAAGCTGTGACTCATACTTCAGCTTTATGGCCTTGGCCTCGTTTTCTCGTTGGAGCGAGGCTCGAAGCTGGTCTCTCGCTTGTCCTTGCATGTCTTGTGAGATTCGGGCGATTTCTCGCCGTTGAATCTCATGCAGACATTCGAAGACGCCTTCGGTGACACCTCGGAGGTAGCCGGTGGCCTGACTGATATGTCGTTCCTGCCACGCCTGGAAGATGTCGGCCTGAATATCACAGGTTTCCTGTGTTTCCGGTTTTTGATGTAGTCATCTGGGTCCTCCAGCTCGAGGTTAGATTTCACCAAGTGTAACACATTGGTGGTCCTCATGTTTCGTGCTGGAGGAGTCGGCACAGGAGTCGTGTGAGTATCAGAACCGCTCTCATAGGCGGAGCTCGAAGTGGCAGTGGCACTCGGGGATGGGGTAGCGGTGTTGGTTTGTTGAGACGACCCAACCACAGCTCCACTCTCATCTATGGTCAGGCCTCGGCCCCTACCAACATCGGGGAGAGGTTGACTGGGGTCTTTAAAGACGAGTTCACGTCCGGGTCGTTTCGGGTCCACAGATTGGACCCGCCCTCGAGAAGAGGCGGTAGCAGGAGTAGCAGGGGGACCCATTGGCTTTGGTTTCCCTGAAGGCAATAGGGTTTGGGACTCTGGGCCTGGTGTCTGGGTTTCAGACAGAGTGGGGAACTCGTCTGGTTCGGCAGACTGGGCCTCATCTGGCTTGCCTCGGTACCGAATGGCAGATTCGGTGTGGCCTGCAAACCAGTCAGAGTGTGAAAGGGTGTTCTGTCCCTTAAGCCAGGTCTGGTGGTTACCTGTTGAGGTCCCTGCTACAGGAGCCCGAGCTCAGGGGCGAGACGTGCTCCAGGCTCGAGGGATCTCGGGATGTAGCACCAGCGATCGTGCTAGGATCGGGGGACCTCTTCTTGTGTTCCGGAGCTGGGGCTGGAGACTGTGACTCCGACCTTAGCCGTTTGACGTCCCGTCGGGCATTGCCACCAGGGTGTAGTCGGGGTCTTCCATTACAGTCGACCACGTTGGGATCCCTCCTCTGGACTTTGACACGCCAGTGCATTTCGGCAGACATGTCAAATCGGTGGGAACGCACGTTCTTGAGGAAGTAGGCGTCCTGCTTCCCCTCGACCGTGTGGCACAGGTGGTCAGTCCTCATGGTGATGTACGATCTCTCCTCGGAGGTCATCTGGTCCCACTTCGACATAAGTCGTTCGTGGAGCTTCAGGGCTTTTAATCGAGCATCACTGGCTTTGAGACCATGGACCTGAGCCAAGTGCTTGGCCATGCATCCCCGCCTCGTGGTTCTCAGCCCTTGGCATTTCTTATTCTCGTTCTTTTCATTAGAACATCAGTACACGGGCCCGTGGTGCATGTGATGCTCCACGAGGTGTCTGAAGAACGAGTCTTTTGAAGGCCAGACTCTCTCAGTCTCTGCGGCATTGATGCAGATTTCGAAGGGGCATGTCGGGTTTGAGGATGTCCAGCTCGAAGCTGCGTACTGGAGCTTCGTTCGATGCTCGAAGCCATAGTAATTAAGACTTAGGTGTCTTACTTGTGTCTCCGAGCGATGCTATCCACACGCGATAGAATTTCGCGGGGCCAGAGTCCTTCTTTAGGAATTTCATCCATTCCTCGTCGTCACTATCGCCGTTGCGGTTAGTGGCGGGAGGAATCGAATAGCTGTCAGTGTGACGCTGACAGTCCATAAAGCATTTCGGGGTGTAATCCGGGAATCCGGTTCGGGCGTTGACCCACTTGTTCAAGCAGGTCTCGTCAGGGGCGTCCCCCACGGGCTCCTCCAATGAGTCGATATTTTCCAGCAGGTGCTGGCTCATTTCGGCGACCTGCCGGTCACAGTCTCCGTTTCCCTCTTCCTGGATCTCTTCCTCCTCGGCCGCGGTGCTAGTAATGGGCTCCGGGGCCAGAGGGGTCGTTCTACGAGAGGGTCTCGTCCGGGTAGATCTCGAGTGGGATGAGGCGTCATCCTCCCTTGTGGTCTTTCCACTTCGGGTTCGACTCCGCGAGCTTCGAGACGAAGTCGAGGCTGCGGAGTCGTTGCTCTCTTCTGCTTTCTCCTCCACCACCTTTTTCTTGCGGCGGCTCGATTTGGGCTTAGCCTCGCGCTTGTCCGTGGATTCCTTCTTGGCTTTTTCCACGTCCTTCTTAAGCTTCGACTTGCGCTTCATCAAGTCTTTGCGCTTGCGTTCAATGGCCTCTTGGCGGGCATCAAGCTCCTCGAGGCTCATTTCTCTGGCAGTGTTTACCTTGGTGGAGAAGCTAGCTCCACCCTCAAGGCTCGAGGCAGCTTCGGGGATTTTGCTGGCCACGTCTCCGTCGCGAGTAGTCTCGTTGGCCATTCTCTGCTCTTCTAGCTCGAGCTCGGGGTCCGCCAACAAAGCGTCTTCTTCCTCACGAACAGGAGAGTTCTTCTGGGAATTGGACATGAACGCGTAGGTGCGTTCTCGGGGTGGTCCTTGTGGTAGGAGGACTTTGCGGGAGTGGATGCTGGGAAGGCGTTCCTCGAATCCGATTAGGCCATACAGCAGGGGGTACGCTGTCTGTGACCTAGTTCGGTCGTCTTCGCAGATGGCGTCAACAACGGCAACTAGGCCATCGCTGATGCACATCGCTTCGGCGAGTCTGAAATAGTTTTCGAACCAGATGTCGGAGACATCAATGACTCCGGTGTCGGTGCATCCATGGCAGATTCTCTTCTGTAGAT
The DNA here is from genome assembly GCA_949317995.1 of Acholoe squamosa. Classification (NCBI taxonomy): domain Eukaryota; kingdom Metazoa; phylum Annelida; class Polychaeta; order Phyllodocida; family Polynoidae; genus Acholoe; species Acholoe squamosa. The sequence continues at coordinate 17,799,430 of OX439051.1, forward strand.
CATAGGGGATCACCCATGGAGGTTCGCCTTTAAGGCCCAGGTATTTCGGTGGGCAATACCGATTCTTGCCTGTGGCCGTCCGGATGAATCCTTTGGTCACATTCACGTATCCAACAGCTGGTGGTCGGTCGGTGAAAGTCACGGGGACTTCGATAATGACTGAAGGCGTGGTTCCTTCAGTCGTACTCGGGCGTGGAGTTCTTGGGGCAATAAGCTCTGCACCTCTCGGGATGCTCAGGGTGTCGGGATTCGTCTCGGGGATGGATGTATGATATACCATTTTATTATTCCATAAATTCTAACATATTATTGTATTAATCAAAGAATATCTATGAAATTAATACATAGGTTGGTTCTAAGAGCTATAAGAGCACTCAAACTTTGTATAAGAGCGTTCATGCCCCACTGCACACCAAACCAAGTCAGTTAGACAGAGTTTATGACATCAAAATGTCCGACCTAATGGTTCACTGCACAATATAATAAAAATGAGGGTCTCAGTGTGCGACCTCATGGTTCAGTGCACAAACTAATAACTTGTAAGTGAATGCAACCGGCCGTCACGGGTGCCTGAGCACCGCTGACGCCGTCATGAGTGTCTGAGCACTCTAATAACTGAACAATGGGTTACATAAGCACGACGCCATAACCATCCGGTCGCTCTAGCGTCGCTCCTGAGCAAGCTAGGTCAAATATCAAGGCAGATATGGAAAGCCCATAATTAGACGGTCAAAATGAGCCCAAGATCAAGGCGTAACGCCCATTATTAAGGAAGTTACGCCAGGGAGACTGAATCGACCTCCGAGTGCACTACAGACAAACCAGCGCCAGTTACGCGCCTATTAAGCAAACAGTTTAAACTTGGCATATTCAACTCCGTGCATGCGTAAAATGGCGGTTGTAACTGCGTAAACTTCCGAGATATGGGGGTTTGAAGTTACAGAACTGACCAAGACAAAGGGGGACACAGCGGCGCCCATGGGGGTCCTTTGTGGACCCAGTGACACATGAAAGCCTCCCCTCAAACAATTGCAGAGTTAGGCAGATGCTACTGGCCCCAGTCAGTCTGGAGGTGCTTTTCCAAGATTTGCTACAAATAGCCTGTCTGCACCTCCTAGAGGACAGAACACCAAGAACCACTCCAGAGGTAACATCTCCAGTCATCTCCTGCTACCTGCTATACCACTGCACTATGGTGAAACTATGCTAGACAGGCATTGGTTTCCATCATTAGTGGCCAGAGGCTATCTTCCTCAAGACATCCACCAGAGGGTAAAGTTATTCATTATTACATTATTCCTCTAAGCAGCAGGCCAGGAGCTAGGTGTGGGACCCACCTAGAACTATGCTGGACATTGTATTATTGTTACCTCACAGGTGGAGTGGAACAGAACATTATACTTTATAAATTACTGTATATTTACTGTATGTACAAATTACCTACATACTAACTACTGTATGATTGATATTTCTGACATGTTGCCTAAAGCTGAATAAACCAGTGACAACTGGAAATAACACTATTTATAAGAGCCTTGAGGTAATTACACTATATACCACTAGTCTTATGATATTTCTCATATGACAACTTGATCATGCACAATTACTAGTATGACAAAGTGGTGGAGAACATCCTACTAAGATCCCAAATTACCCAATGCTCTCATGAAAATTAAGCTGGCAACATTACTAAAAACAATCATACACACAGTAAACCCCACTCCACCCACCCAGTGACCTTGACACCATGTTCAAAAAGGTCACCAGTGAGATCTCCCACACGTCAGTGAGGTCTCCCACATGGCAGTGAGGTCTCCCGCACGTCAGTGAGGTCTCCCGCACGTCAGTGAGGTCTCCCACACGTCAGTGAGGTCTCCCAAACGTCAGTGAGGTCTCCCAAACGTCAGTGAGGTCTCCCACACGTCAGTGAGGTCTCCCACACGTCAGTGAGGTCTCCCACACGTCAGTGAGGTCTCCCACACGTCAGTGAGGTCTTCCACACGTCAGTGAGGCCTCCCAAACGTCAGTGAGGCCTCCCACACGTCAGTGAGGTCTCCCACACGTCAGTGAGGTCTCCCACACGTCAGTGAGGTCTCCCAAACGTCAGTGAGGTCTCCCAAACATCAGTGAGGTCTCCCACACGTCAGTGAGGTCTCCCACACATCAGTGAGATCTCCCACACATCAATGAGATCTCCCACACGACAGTGAGATCTCCCACATATCAGTGAGATCTCCCACGCATCAACGAGATCTCCCACATATCAATGAGATCTCCCACACGACAGTGAGATCTCCCCACATATCATTGAGATCTCCCACATATCAATGAGATCCCCCACACATCAATGAGATCTCCCACACGACAGTGAGATCTCCCACATATCAGTGAGATCTCCCACATACCAGTGAGATCTCCCACATACCAGTGAGATCTCCCACATATCAACGAGATCTCCCACATATCACTGAGATCTCCCACACGACAGTGAGATCCCCCCACATATCAGTGAAGATCTCCCACATATCAATGAGATCCCCCACACATCAATGAGATCTCCCACACGACAGTGAGATCTCCCACATATCAGTGAGATCTCCCACATACCGGTGAGAGCTCCCACATACCAGTGTGATCTCCAACATGTCAGTGATACCTACAACACACCAGTGATCCCACACCTTCCACCATGGCCGACGCCGATGAAGGTCCTCAACCCAATCAGGCAGCTGAGAAGATAAGGGCCTATGAGAAGACCATCCAAGATGCAGTTACTGCCCTAGAAGCAAACAGAGCCCAACATGATGCTCATGCCCTTGCCTCAAAGGAAAGGGAGAGGATCCTCACTCAACAATTAGATGACCATCGGAAGGCCCTAGAACAGGCACAACAACAGATATCAGATCTCATGAGGATGGTATCATCCCAGACCTCACAGCCTCCCACACCCACAACCACACCTGTCGTCACACCATCTGCCTCTGGATCCAAGGAGGATGTCATGATCTCCATGATGTCAAACATGACCAGGATCCTAGACAGACAACAACACGACGACAGTAAGATCAGGCAACACGAGGTAACCAAACCCAAAACTTTTTCTCACCCATCACCACTCATGTCAACAGCACTATTTATTGATCACAAATTCCCAGAGTATCTGAAGGACAGGTACAAATTAACAGACAGTGACACCATGGTAACATATTTACCCAAGTACCTTGAAGGACAAGCATTGGCTTGGTTTGAAACCTTCAAGGAAAGTGCCACACCTGATAAGTTGACATGGTCCAATGTAGTACATGAACTAAAAGAGTAATTTGCTACTCAAGACAATATTATCTCCAGGACTGCACTCCATGCACAAGAGATAGATGAACCTGTATCTGATTATGCAATGTATCTCAGAAAAGCGTGTAATGCCCAATGCCTAAAGGACGACACCTTATTTAAAACATTCACCCAAGGCATGAGGCCCTGGATCTCTGTAGCTCTTGAAAACAAGAAAATAGACTCTTTTAACCAAGCCCTAGACCTAGCCTTAGAGGTTGAGACCCAAGAAAGATCTAGGAAAACAAGGGATGCAGAGTCTAACCCAAAGTCTACAAAAAGAAAGGTCCAGGAAGTCACCACTGGTTCAGAGAAGGAAGATGTTAACCTAATGTCCAGTGCCCATGTAAGGCAACAGGAAGATAAGGTTGTCTCCAAAGATCCCACCGGTAGATATAAAGGAAATAACTTTGACCCCAACTACCGCTCCAATAGAGATAGAGGTAGAGGGGGCAACTACAACAACAGATCCTACAACAACCAGGGTTACAACAACTCTGGATCCTATAGTCAAGGATCCAACGGTAGGAGCCACAGTCCACATAGGAACTACAACAGTGGATCCTACAACAACAACGGTGCCTACAACAATCAGGGATCCAACAACTCCGGATCCTACAACAACCAGGGTTCTAATAACTCTGGGCGATACAGCAACTCTGGTCATTATAACCAGGGTTTCAACCCACATCAGGAGGATCACAAACCCAACACAAGAGGCTACCAGGGGAACCAACACAGTAACCCCCAAACAATACCTCAAGTGATGGATCAACTCTCCAAGCTCCTAGTCGCAAGCATCGCAACCACCCCACAGAACCAGGAAAACTAGGATGTCACAGTGCCGATGGGCCAGTGCACTGTGACACCCCAAATACAAACAATCAATCAGGATTAACAAAGATCCAACCAGAGACAATTGCTAGTGCCAATATACCATCTAACAGACAGAGACGTCCATCAGTGATACACATCACCCCACCAGATTCATCATCAAAGGATACAGGTGAGAGTACCAAGCTTTCTATTGTACTTCTTCAAAATGGCTGTATCAATGCAAATCTATATGATGTTTCAGATGTACAATGTTTGGTTGATACAGGTGCTACTATCACCTGTGTCAGAAAATCATTCCTCATGGACCTCCAAAAGAGATTCCATATCCAACTGAGGAAATCTAAAATCAACATCCATTTGGCAGATGGATCGGTGTGTCATGTTAGACATTCAGCTATGCTGAACTTTAGAACCCAAGGTGTCAGATTCCAATACCAATTTGCTGTAATACCCAACCTCACACAGCCCGTTGTTCTCGGCACAGATTTCTTAAGCACTACAAAATCTCAAATTGAATTTAATGTTGATCCTGAACAAATTCTCAAACCCATTAGGGCAGTGAGGGACTTTACCATCCCTCCATTCTCTGAACTTGCAGTATTGGGTAAAGTCACATCTACTCAATCACTGCAAGGCAAAACTGGAGTAGTAGATAACCTCCAAAGAAATAACAATGCCCCATATCTAGTTCAAAGGGCAGCAGTAACCCCCAGGGAAAATACCAAACATCCCCTAGTGTTACTCAACACCAGCAGGCGCCCACATAAAATCAAAAAGGGTGCCATCATAGCTCTATTTCAGGAAGTCAAGGAATCTGATTTAGAAAAACCTCAACAGGTGTCAGACACTACCACACACACTGATCAATCCATCTCAGCCATACGGCCTGAGGATGTAACTCAATTCAGTGACACAGACTCAGACTGTGAGTCCACATATGCTGACCCTGAACCCAACTCAATCAGACTCCCTGAAATAGCTGCTATACATAGTGAGGCACATGACCTTGAGCCAGAATTGGAAGAGAATGTTCCACCAAAATCTGTGCTCACATCCAAAGATCAGCATGATAGATTAGGATCACTGCTGACCAAGTATGATGATATATTTGTAGGAAAAGATGGAGACATTGGTGCTACACACCTGTATACCCACTCAATACATGTAAAGCCTGAGGCAGTACCATGTCATTTCCTACCACATAGACAAACACCAGAAAAACAGGCCGCAATAGGGGAAGAGTGTGAAAGGCTAGTTCAACAGGGCATTCTGAGAGAATGTGCTGAGGGCCCCTGGGCTTCCAGATCCTTTTTAGTACAAAAATCATCGGGAGGCCATAGGCTCGTCACAGATTTTCGTTATCTGAACCAGAACACGATAAATCAAGCCTTATCTACACCCCGAGCCGATGACACTCTAGACATGATAGGGTCACTCAGACCAAGAGTATTCAGTAAGCTAGATGCCCAACAGGGATTTTTTCAAATTCCTATAAGACAGGAGGACCAGCATAAAACCGCATTCATAGCAAATGACAAAAAATATGTCTACGAAAGGATGCCGATGGGTTTAGCGACCGCACCTGCGGGATTTTGCCATCTAGTCACATTAATTCTGAACAAACTCAAATACAAATGTGCCCTACCATACCTAGATGACATATTGGTATTATCACCATCAATCGAACAACACTTCCATGACCTGGAAGATGTGTTCAACAGCCTAAGAGTTGGTAAACTCAAACTGAAGAAATCAAAATGTGAATACTTCATAGACAGAAGAGACTTCTTGGGAATGAGAGTCACACCCAAGGGACTGCAACCATCTCCCACAAAGGTGGAATCAATCAAAACCTTCCCAACACCAAAATCAGTCAAAAATGTCAGATCCTTCACAGGCCTATGCCAATACTTCAAAAAGTTTATCAAAGGTTATGCCCAAATTGCTAGACCATTGTATGATCTACAGACACATCTCAAAGCATTTGTCTGGACAGAAGAGGCAGATAATGCTTTCAAAACATTGAAGCATGCCCTCTGTACCAATGCTCTTCTCAGATATCCAAACTATGAGAAAGAGTTCAGTTTGGCAACTGATGCTTCCAATGTGAGTTTAGGAGCTGTACTCTCACAGAGAGATAATGAAGGAGTGCTCAGACCAGTAGCCTTTGCAGGTAGAACCCTCTCCAAACATGAGAGAAATTACAATACCACAGAGAGAGAACTACTGGGAGTAGTGTATGGAGTATTACACTTCAGACACTATCTAGAGACTAGACACTTCCAATTATACACAGACCATGCAGCCCTAATCCCACTATTAACCAATACAGGACTCACACATAGATGGGCCAGATGGGCTCTAGACATACAACAATTTTCATTCACCATCCAACACGTGAAAGGTGATGATAACACACCACCAGATGCTATGTATAGAAGAGAATACCCAGACTCTGGACCCATGACTAACCCTCCACCCCCACCAAGGAGAGTTAGAGCAGCCAGTAGAACCAAGTTTGCAAAAGTAACAAAAAAAGTACCATTCAAAAGGGATGATCCACCCAACACCATTGAAAGGCCAGAGACACCCATTAGGGGTATCTTGAAGCAATCTACACACTATGTGTTTTGCCATTGTGAGAGAGAATACTCACAACTCTTTCCAGATAATGACTTCGAGCCTATTGAATTCTCATCACTCAATCAGATGCTGAAGGCAACTCCTAAGGAGCCACCCTTCACCTCACCTGACTCAGATGATGAAGATTCAGAAGACACAATATATGCTATTACTCAGGCAACTTCCAAATCAGTCAGATTCTTTGAACCAATGCAGGGAGAGGAAACATCAAACCAATTGTGTCCTATGACCACACGCTCAAAGACTAGAGAAATGATTCAGGAGGGCACACCAAAACCCCCCACACAATCACAAACTATTCTAAATGAGAAAAAGGTCACAGGAAACAAACCTACCAAAACCCCACCTGCCAGGAAAAATGTCACAAAAGACACTGCATCTACTAAGTCAAAGAACTCTGAGACAAAGAAGAATGACAATAAGCAAATTGTGCCTTTAAAGAAAACGGTTGCCACTCCCATCAAGGCGAGAATAGGCCCTCCAAAGGAGCCTACACACCAAAACAAGAGTGACACACCCCAACAAAAGGCACAAGATAGGCCAATAGTCGATGAAAAAGAAAAAGAAAGAGAAAGAATAAAACAACATGTGCTGGATATAAACCAACTGTTGGATCAGATTCCCGACACATCCATCTCAGGTACAAACCTTGGCTTGGAACAAAGGAAGGACAAGGACCTATTGCCCCTCATACAATATCTTGAGGATGGGACCTTGCCTGCACCAAAAGCACAAGGAAATAGAATCATCAACCAAGGCCAGACATACACCTTGGTAAATGGTACATTAGTCCATATATGCCCTATAAATTGGAGAAAAACCAATACTGTACCACTTCAAATTGTTATACCACAGCAATGGGTAACAAGTACACTACAGTATTTCCATGACTCACCTACTGGCGGCCATCTTGGTTCAAGTAGGATGCTGTCAGCACTCCGACCTAGGGTATATTGGAAGTCTATGCTAGCAGACACAACAAAATATGTTTCCACCTGCCACACATGCCTCACAGCAAAAAGGCAAGTACACTCACACAAAACACCAATGACAGTGAGAGAGTACATGGCTTCACCAATGAAGTTCCTAAACCTCGACGCGGTGGGACCACTTCCCACAACTGCCAGGGGAAACAAACATATACAAGTCTGCATAGATTATGCTACCAGATATGCAACAGCTTGGGCTACTACTGACTTAAAAGCTGAAACAACAGCAGCAGAGTTCTACAAGAATATAATTTGTCATCATGGAACACCAGCCACTCTTCAAACAGACAATGGAACATGTTATACAGGTGCAAAGTTCACAAAGTTGACCAAACACCTCAAGATCAAACATAAATTCTCCTCACCATACAGGCCACAATCAAATGGGCTTGTAGAGAGATTCAATGCTAGCATTGGCACAGCGCTCAGAGCATTCTGCTCAAAGCACCAAAACAATTGGGATTCATTTATTGAACCCATAACCTTTGCATTAAACAACACTGAATCCCAAACCACAGGATTCACCCCTTTCTTCCTACTCCATGGAAGAAACCCAGCCACCCCAATGGACTTAGGGCTGGGAATACAGGAAGACATATCCACCGTAGCAGACCATGTAGCTAACATGATAACAAATCAAGATACCTCTAGGAGGAAAGCTATAGAAAGGGTCGCCAAGCTACAAAAGGAAAGAAAGGATAGATATGATAAGAAACTTACACCACAGGAAATCAAGGTCACCGACATGTAGTACCTAAACATACCAAGAATCCTGACCAACACAGAGTGTAAGAAACTCCAACCCCTTTTTATGGGACCATATGTTGTAGTAGATAGACCTAGTTTGACAAGTGCCAAACTCAAAAACTTGGACACCAATCTTTTGGTGGCCAGACCAGTGCACATAGACAGACTGAAAAAGGTTGTGGCTGTCAGAAACAATGAATTTGCACACAGGCTTATTCCACATGAGGCCAAATACTACAACAAAATTGTAAGGAACAAAAATGATATCACCCTTACAAGAGAAACCACAGGCATAGGCCCTATCAAGCCTAGGCCTGCACACCACATACTAAGAAAAACATCTAGGTGTGGTGCAGTTTCAAGAAATTAGAAACAGATTGAGATACCAAAAGAACATAAGATTTTCAAAACGTATTACAAATTCTCTTCATCCACACATAAGACATGTGTGACTGATAATGAATTACTTATATGTATATAAAGCCAATCAAATTTGTAAATATATCAGTAGGTTATTGCCTCTGAATGGTCAAAGACTGGGACCCTCCAAGTAAAGCAGACATGAAGTCTACGAAGAGTAAGGGAAACACAATGGAGTGTCTAAAGCCTAATCCCCACATGAAAGAGCGCGCTATGCCAACACAGCAGTCTATAGAGATCAATTGACCTTATAAGCTACACTCAGACAACTGTCTAGACGGTCATGAATGGCTGTCCTGGATGACAGGAGGAGCTAATTACCAGTACACAGATTACACAATAGAACCCCACAGGTGCAGACACTGGAGATCAAGGCCTTGACTCCAGAGACACAATACCAGGCCCACAATGGATGTGGGTAGGGTAGGCTACATAAGAAGCACTGTGGACCATAGCCCACCATCAGTCTTCATCCAGCTGCAGTCTGGAACACAAGTCTACAGGACCCAACATGGGAATTAGCCAGCCCACTTCTCCATTAGGAGAGACTGCACTAGGATAAAGAACACACCTACTTCACCTTCAACCTGACCTTACCATTTACTGGTCAATCTCTATAGACTCACCGGACATATTGCCAAGACAGCTCAATCTTGCAAAGGTACAGTTTGAACCACTTCATTTAAAGTGTTACACCATACACTTAGACCTTACCAGCACCAAATCACTACAAATTTGACAAGACTTTAAACAGCAAACTTGCTTTACACAAGCACCATGGGGAGACTGAGAGTTGCACCCATACTGCTAACTATGCTGTTATTATACATTATAGAACCACTTACTGCAGGTTATACACCTGTGGTGAGACAAAACATAGGAGTAGTATTCAAACCTAGCCCTCAACCATTGGTCAATGGACACACAACCACAACACTGTTGTTAGCTATCCCCTACAAGATACCTCGGGCACCCGTTACCCAAGGATCCATAAGGGATAGAATACTCCAATTGACCACTCCTACTCTACAAGATCATACCTCTGGTCAAATTATCCAACAAGCCAAAGAGCTTGACACCTTGCGGGAAATTGCAGACAAGGAGATAAATGAAACATTAGCCTCCATCAAATTGTTCCTATCCAACCCCATAAACACATTGGACAAGGCCAAAAGAGAGGCCATACTGGGTTTTCTAGCACCCCTGTTTCGCGGTGTGCTAGGTCTAGCCACAGTGGAAGATGTGAACCAAGTAATGGGACAGCTCAAGAACATAGATGAAATACTAAGAAAATTTGCTAAACAAGATCAGGAAGCAGCTAGTCTCATTGAAAAGATTACAGACAGACAAGATAAGTTTGTTAAAGCGTACATCCAAGATAAGAAGGTACTGGACAGCACAATCAACACCATAGGTGACACCGTCAACCTGTGGGCCTCTAACATGTCCAGGTCACTTGACTCATATTCAAGGCACGAGAAAACTCAAAGGGAAAAAATGCAAGTATTAAATGATGCATTAATTATCATAGCAGCAAGAATGAATACAGTTCAATCACTGCAAAGGACAAATGCAGCCCTGAGGATGCTATCATCAGGAATCCTAACCCCTGATATAGTACCACCCTCAGACCTTGCTAGATACTTAATTGACATTAATAACAAACTTAGGATTACACACCCTGGAGCACAAGTCGCAATTAATGACTTAGATTTATATTATTCACAGAAGCTGACCTCATACACTTACTCAGCTCACCATATATATATTCATCTGGACATTATAATTCAATCTACCACCTCTACCTTCAAACTGTACCAAATGATTACATCACCCATGCCTATAGACACACAGGAGACCCCCACCAGAGGAGTCACCAAATTGCAAACCACAACTGAGTTTCTAGCAGTATCTTACGACGAATCATTATTCATCGAATTGGACTCAGCAGATATGCAGGCATGTGAAGGTACTACAGTAAAGGTATGCAGAGATGTAAATGGTAGAATTTATAAACACAGGCCTACATGCCCTGTAGCCATTTTTACTAACAAGGCTCAACAGATTAAGGAACATTGCAAGTTTACAGTTTCACCACTGCAAACACCTACCACCCATGCTATTTCCATTTCTGAAGATGAGTATCTGGTCACTACTAATGAACCCCATTACTTTATCAACTGCCATGGTAAAACGTCTGAAACTCGAAAAGCCCAGTCCTACTCAATCATAGGTGTACCCTGTGGGTGCACAATCAGTGTAGGAGAATTTTCTCTTCCAAACACAAGGTTGCCCTGTAACTCAACCTTATCATTTCACTACATTCTCAAGACAATTAATTTACCATTCATGGCAGCACTTAACCAAATTTCTGAAACCAAACCAGATGAAACAGAGAATCTTCCAAATTTCCCAGTAGTAAACCTTTCTAGAACCTTAGAAAAACTACAGGAAAATCCAATTATGGATGATATTACTCAACTAAATTTGGAGCCCTTTGCCAAAACATTATTGAAAGATGCCTCCAACCTTGATAAGGCAATGGAAACACGCTACGTAGAATCACACCTACGTCGAGTTACAGAGCATCCAATCTTCCAAAGCTTAGGACTCATCCTAGGGATATCAGCTCACATTTTTATAGTATACATACTACTCAAACTGTACAGACTGGGAGGGACTGTAGCCTACCTGCCTACAGCCAAAGCATTCAGACTAGTCACCGAGCTGCCCCTACACAAATTGCTCCCAGATAAGAATCCTACCAAATCTACCCCTACAGAGGAAACCCACACCCCTTTCCTCACAATTCAGGAAACCCACACCCTGATAATTGCTATATTGTTCACCCTGACCATCTACTCAGCCTACAGAATAATGAAGTACCTTAAGAAATTTGCACAGACACACTGTGGCAAGAAAAATGTGGCCAAGCGCACAAACCCCACAATATATTTTAAAATATATTGTGTAGACTCAAACTTCGCGCTACCCTTGAGGCCAATACCACATGAATTCGATGAGATTAAATCAGCAGCTGCCCCTACCTATAAGGACATAGTGGTTAAAACCTTCCCACTACCTAAGGCTATATTTACCTGGAATGGACCAGCAGTTATAACAACACAGAGAGGAGAATTTGCTTATCACCTCCCTCAGGTGATACACCTACCTTGGCGCACTAGGTTCAGTACCATACCAGCCCTTAAAAACAAAGGACTGTACTACTCCATGCTTCTCCAGAATGATTGTGGCACCAGACCGGTGACCATGACAGCACTAGAAAATACAACAGATATAATTATTGACGAACAACAGGAGGAGACCGCAAGGTCAAACATGCAGACTATTGCTAATTTTCTAAACCACCAGCCCTCACCGGTGACTGTGGAAACAGCCTAGACTGCCCACAGCCTAGACTGCCCCCAGTCCACCACCAGGAGATACTGAGATGACACATCTCACACGTGACACACACCTCCACTGTCAATGAAATTATCAAAGTATTAGAAAAAAAAATTTTTAGAAAATATACACAGCCACTTGTTGATGTATAATATGAAAATCTATGGTATTCTCACAAAATCGATGATTAATGCGCGCATATACGCGCAAAATTGCGAAATTGCAAATTAAAAATTGTAAATTGTACAAATCCAACATTAATATACATGAATGCAGGTAGATAACTAAGACAGTTTTTTTTACCCACTAGCACTTGTATACTATACCAAGGTTTACTTAAAGTAACACACTTTAGGTATCCAAAAAAATTGTTGGAAAAATGAAGGAAAAAAAAAAAAAAAAAAAATTTGTTGAGGAAATTTGTTGACATGAAAAATGTTTACTTAAGATACTCACCAAATAATCTCTTTCAGGGACACTTACTCAAGAAGGCTAGGGGAAAGTCAATTAAAAGCAGCGGCCCACTGCCGAAATTGCCAATCAATACACCCATATAGCAAAATCAAAGAGTAACTCAGAGACAAACAAGCCTATTGTACATGAAGTACTTTGTTTTTCCGGTCCTCGGAAAAATTTGTCTCAAATCCCAAAAATTATATAGTGTAAACTAGATTGTACGTTTGTACCCAATTTGCACACAAAATTGTATGTTTGCACACCAGATTGTATGCTTGTACCCAATTTGCACACTAAAATTGTATGTTTGCACATCAGATTGTACGCTTGTACCCAATTTGCACACTAAAATTGTATGTTGCACACTAGATTGTAAGTTTGTACCCAATTTGCACACTTAAATTGTATGTTGCACATTATACTGTATGTCTGTACCCAACTCATACACTAAAATCAGGTTTTTTAACAAAAATCAACATTTTTATGTGTAACCAAGCTGTACACAAAATTATACATGTGCATGCAGAAATTATCAATTGAACACAAAGTTATATATTGGCATACTAAAATTGTGAATTGAACGCGAAATTATATATTTGCATACTAAAATTGCCAAATGTACGCGAAATTATATATTTGCATACTAAAATTGTCAATTGAACGCAATTACACGCGAAATTGTAAATTTGCACACTAAATTGTCATTTATGTTCAATTTGCACGCCAAATTGAACATTGAATGCCAAAATTGCCACTATTTGCCAAATTGTATGTTGTACATAAAAATGGAAAATTGTACCCAAAATTGATGTTACATAAGCAAATACGCTCAGGTATGGTAAGATATAGAAACTCGGAAATGTACTTATACCCAGGAGAAAATTGTTTATACTGACAAAGCTCTACCACAAAAATTGCATTTGAAGCACTCCCCATTACTTCAAATCCTCTTACAAACAGTATATAACTCCAAAATAAGGTAAAAATTGTATAAATTGTACATTCCCTCGGCGAAATGACGGAGTTTCGCATTCTCTCGGGGGAGAGGGAGTATTCTATGATATACCATTTTATTATTCCATAAATTCTAACATATTATTGTATTAATCAAAGAATATCTATGAAATTAATACATAGGTTGGTTCTAAGAGCTATAAGAGCGCTCAAACTTTGTATAAGAGCGTTCATGCCCCACTGCACACCAAACCAAGTCAGTTAGACAGAGTTTATGACATCAAAGGGTCCGACCTAATGGTTCACTGCACAATATAATAAAAATGAGGGTCTCAGTGTGCGACCTCATGGTTCAGTGCACAAACTAATAACTTGTAAGTGAATGCAACCGGCCGTCACGGGTGCCTGAGCACCGCTGACGCCGTCATGAGTGTCTGAGCACTCTAATAACTGAACAATGGGTTACATAAGCACGACGCCATAACCGTCCGGTCGCTCTAGCGTCGCTCCTGAGCAAGCTAGGTCAAATATCAAGGCAGATATGGAAAGCCCATAATTAGACGGTCAAAATGACCCAAGATCAAGGCTTAACTCCCATTATTAAGGAAGTTACGCCAGGGAGACTGAATCGACCTCCGAGTGCACTACAGACAAACCAGCGCAAGTTACGCGCCTATTAAGCGGGCAGTTTAAACTTGGCATATTCAACTCCGCGCATGCATAAAATGGCGGTTGTAACTGCGTAAACTTCCGAGATATGGGGGTTTGAAGTTACAGAACCGACCAAGACAAAGGGGGACACAGCGGCGCCCATGGGGGTCCTTTGTGGACCCAGTGACACATGAAAGCCTCCCCTCAAACAATTGCAGATGCTACTGGCCCCAGTCAGTCTGGAGGTGCTTTTCCAAGATTTGCTACAAATAGCCTGTCTGCACCTCCTAGAGGACAGAACACCAAGAACCACTCCAGAGGTAACATCTCCAGTCATCTCCTGCTACCTGCTATACCACTGCACTATGGTGAAACTATGCTAGACAGGCATTGGTTTCCATCATTAGTGGCCAGAGGCTATCTTCCTCAAGACATCCACCAGAGGGTAAAGTTATTCATTATTACATTATTCCTCTAAGCAGCAGGCCAGGAGCTAGGTGTGGGAACCCACCTAGAACTATGCTGGACATTGTATTATTGTTACCTCACAGGTGGAGTGGAACAGAACATTATACTTTATAAATTACTGTATATTTACTGTATGTACAAATTACCTACATACTAACTACTGTATGATTGATATTTCTGACATGTTGCCTAAAGCTGAATAAACCAGTGACAACTGGAAATAACACTATTTATATAAGCCTTGAGGTAATTATACTATATACCACTAGTCTTATGATATTTCTCATATGACAACTTGATCATGCACAATTACTAGTATGACAGATGACTCCATTTCAGTGGTGTCCATTAGCTCTACTACTGGACTTCGGGGTGCCTCGTCTTGGGCTCGAAGTGGAGTCGGGTGTCCATCAGGGTTGGCCGTTACGGTCGCCATCACCTCCGACTGAGCCATATTTCGGGCTCAGACGGCTCAGGGGGTTGTTCTCCTTCGTCCAAGGAACAGAAGGAGTCCATGGCAGTCGGAAAGAGAGAACTTTGTCACTATAAGTGGCAGAGAAAACAGCGGCACGTCTTACCTTGGTAAGACGGTTCGCGTGCTGTGAGCGATATTAGGGGCACAACAAGCGAAGCGGGACCATTGCGCATGCGCCACTGCACTGCACTGCTCCGACATTCCGCTCTTTAGCGCCCCCCTTCCCGCTCGTGGCAGGCGTCCGTACTACCCCGGATAACCAGGGATCGGGGTTGGTTTTCTCCATAGGCCGTTGGTGGACTTACCCCCTCCGCTACTCATATCGACAGGAGTTCGGCAGAATAACATGTAGCATCATGCGTACACGTCAGCCAAGCTGTCTGCCACCCACAGGAACCATGAGTATGGTGATAATGTCCGGCGTGGTCGTATTTCGAATCGTAATCGAGGTATCTCAACCTCCAAACACATAACAAGACACATAAACAGGACGATACACTCGTTGTGATTTCGGAACATTAAGTAACGGCAGTCCGCCCGGCAATTCTGGGACTGCGTCTCTTCACTTGTTGTTCAACTGAGATTCTCGAGAAGGTCCAGTGGAACGTGCCAACAGTTTCCCCCTACCTCGAGTTCTCCATTCCACCGAGACAGTTTTCTCACGATTAGATTTTAAATTCGTGTCAGTTTCGACCTTTAGGGGTCGTCCTTTCTTTGGCTTTTTCTCATTCACCACTTTAGCAGGTCGGCCTCTTCTCCTCTTAGGGGCCGTACCCTTCATTTTCCTCGGCAGTTTGTTGGTCTTCATCAGAATCTCGTCCTTCTTCTCAGTCATCTGCTTGGAGATTTCGTAGCACTCAGAGTTGGCGGCATCTCGTCCCCTACATCTCCTCAAGCTACACACGTTAGACTTATTCATGCGGCCTGTAGCTAGACTCATAAGCATAACGGTGCTCTCAGATATAACTCGGGTGACCACGTGAGGTCCGTCCCAGCTCGAGATCAATTTCTTGCACCTTAAAGGTTCATGCAACCTGAACACTCGGTCGCCCACGCTGAATTGTCGTGGCTTTAGGTGGTTGTCATACCCAACTTTCTGCCAATTCGCGTTCTTTAGTAGCTCGTTTCGAACTACTTCATAAGCTCTCTTGAATTGGTCTCGCAGAGATTCCACAAACATCACAGTACAAGGGGCTTTGGGGCTTACCCCTATAACACCATATACGAGATCGGCGGGCATTATAATGTCCTCCCCAAATACTAACAAATTAGGAGAGCAGTTCGTCGCGGCGTGCACAGTGCTATTGTAAGCATGTACTACGAAGTCACATTGCTCGTCCCAGTCGTCCTGCCGAGAGTTTACCAAGGGTTTAAGGACTTGTATCAATGTTCGATTGAATCTTTCTACCTGGCCATCAGATTGGGGCCTGTATGGATTGGTTCGAGTTTTACAAATGGCCAAATAATGACACATTTCTTGCCACAGGTTGGACTCGAATTCTCATCCCTGGTCGCTGTGCATCATTAATGGTGCACTGAGATGTAACACCCATCCCTTCACAAATGCAATAGCGCAAGTGGCTGCCTTGTGGTCAGGTAAAGGATATACTCGAGTGTATTTGGTGTAGTAGTCGGTTACTACCATCATGCAAGTATTGCCCCGGGGTGTGGGCTCGATTCCGCTGATGATATCAATAGCTACCTGGGCGAATCGAACTCCGAACAGTTCTTGCGCCAGGGGCACCTTTCCCAATCCTGGACCAGGTTTATTCCTGCCGCATTCAGGACAAGTCATAACCCATCTTATGATGTCGTTATGCATTCCTGGCCAGTAGTACCTCCTGGCTAGGTGTTCTAAGGTCCTCTTCTTCCCGAAGTGTCCGCTTGTTTTATGCCCTTGACAATAAAACATAATATCTCGTCTTAGTGACATAGGAATCACTATCTGTAAAACCTTGTCCTTGGTGGGACAGGTTTTCCATCGACACAGTAGACCGTCTCGAATTTCTAGCTCGGTCCATTGGGCTAGAAATTTGCGGGTCTCTCTGTCTTCAAGGGACAATGCCGGCCGTTCGGGCTTGGCATTCTTGTTCAGGTAACAAACCACTCTCTTGATAGCGGGATCATTTTGTTGGAAATGTAGGATGGTCTCTTCTGGCCACTCTATAACATTCTCCATGCTGGCGCTAGGCAACGGCGACAACTGTCTAGTTCGAACCGTTGCGACCACTGCGTTGTGAGCCCCGCAATCATCACAATCGATTTTCTGGCCAATCATACCTTCGGCGTCCTTAAAATTAAGGAGCCACCTCAGGGATGAGTGGTCAGTTCGGAGAGTAAAATCGGTACCCCATAGGAAGTGTCGAAACTTTTTAGTATACACCACCACAGCCAGCAACTCACGTTTGGTGGTGCAATAGTTTCGTTGTGCCCTATTCAGAGTGTTACTAGCAAAGGCGATTGGTACTTCGACCCTGTCCTGGACCTGCGACAGGGCTGCACCGATACTATCATTGCTAGCGTCTGTGTCCAGAATGAAATGATCATCCGCAGTTGGATATTTCAGTACTGGCGTGTTAGCAAACAAGTGTTTTATTTGCTCGAAGGCTATGTCCTGTTCGTCTCCCCATGGGAAACGTTCCTTTGCCCGACCTGGGGTCCAGTGTGCCAATATTTGTAAGGGATAGCTTACTTTGGAGTAATTCGGCAGGAAGTCTCGATAGTATGAGCAGAAGCCCAGGAAGGATCTTACCTCCTTCCCACATATGGGTTTCTGCCATTCGGACACTGTCTGGAGTTTTTCAGGGTCAGCATTTACGCCGTCCAGAGTTATTATTCGGCCGAGATATGTAATAGATGATTTAAATAAATTACATTTCTTTGCTTTTAATTTTAGCCCATTTGCTAGGATTCTCTTCAAGACTAGTTCGAGGTTGTTCATACAATCCTCAAAAGTTTTTCCAAATACTATGACATCATCGAGGTACACCAAACAACTCTTCCAAAGAAGGTCGCTCAGCATTTCCTCCATCATAGCTTCGAAAGTGGCCGGTGCATTGCACAGCCCAAAAGGTAGAAGGTTGTACTGGAATAGGCCCATGTGGCTCGAGAAGGCTGTCTTCTCCATATCCTTAGGGTCCATCCCAATCTGCCAGTACCCCGATTGGAGGTCGAGGGTACAAAAGTATTTGTTCCCCCCCAATGAGTCTAAGGTCTCGTCTATCCTGGGTAAGGGGTAGGAGTTTTTCTTTGTCAAGCCGTTTAGCTTTCTGTAATCGATGCAAAATCGAATAGACCCATCCTTCTTGGTGGTCATGCACACAGGGCTAGACCAAGGGCTCGTGCTCGGCACTATGACCCCTTTTTCCAGCTGTTCGAGGATTTGTTTCTCCGCCTCCACCTTCTTTTTTAGTGGTAACCTCCTATAGGGTATTTTGAAAGGCTTTGAATCACCAGTGTCAATCGTGTGTAGTACCTTGCTAGTGCGACCTACCGCGCCCCCCGGTTTCCCAAAGGCATCGTTGTAGGTGGCAAGCAGGGCTCGAAGTCCTTCTTTTTCTGACTTCTTCCTCAGGGAAGAGTCGTTTACTAACTTCATTAGGTCATCTGGTAGTCCCTGAACTGTCCCCGCGGGTAACTCAGTTCGAAATCGGGATTCCGAAATGTGTTCTATCAGGGACATGTCACCGATTTTCTCATTCTTTCTCAGATACACAGGTTTCAAACCCCTGTTCATAATTGGGACTACTGTCCACGATCCACTTCCCACCAGAGTGTCAACTGAATCTAGCTGTAAGCTAGATAGTGCTTCAAAATTAGGCTCGGAGACAGCATTCAAACCTCGAAATGCATGGTTCGAAGAACACAAAACGTCGCAAGCCGTCCCTGGCGGAATCTTTACTGTCTGTACCACGGTGGCTACCGAGGATACATGTCTCAATATGCATGGGATTGTAGGGTTGCCTTATTTTCAACATCCTAAATCGGGGGTCCAATACAGCACCATACAAACTTGCGAAGTCCAGGCCAATTATCCCGTCGTCACTTATCTCGGCTATAGTAGGGCTCATTACATACTCGTAGCCCCCCATCCCGATCTGTATGAAAGTCTTGCCAAAAGTCTGCATCTGGCTACCATCGGCCGTGCAAGCATTAACACCAACTGGTAGCGTTTCATGGTTGCCGGACACCAGACTGAAGAATTTTCTCGCGACACACGAATGGCTGGCACCTGTGTCAATCAAAAATTCCCCAGTCTGCCCCTTCACCGATACAGCAATATACCATCGTTTCCCCCCCAAAGGTGAGGAGTTCTGGGCGAATCGGAGTTGTTCCTTGGAATCACCGATCTCCCATCCGAAGCCCTTCAAGAAGGTTACACATGGATGGTTCGGGGGGAGGTGTGCCGCACTCACTCGAGTCAACTCTTCAACCCAACCTCCCTCTTCTTCGACGTAGGATTTCTCCCTCAGGTCCTGGCATACGTCTGCCCCTACCCCGTCGAAGCCCCCGGCCCGGGCTGGGGTGAGAGGATCCTTCTCACGTACCAGTCCCCCGGAGGGTATTGATTCCTGTACTAGCTTGGGTTCACAAGCGGTGGCTTTTTGGCAGATTTTCGAATCACGGATCACATCCTTTGCCATGGGTGTGATCCTCTTTAGTTTTCCTCATCCTTTGTCTCTTCTACATAATTAACTCGGGATAGCACAGGTTTTGGGGCTGTACATTCGTGAGCATAATGCCCCATTTCTTGGCAACGGTAGCACCGTAGTCTGCTACGATCTACTCTCCGACGTGTGGGTCTGTTATACATTGTCTCGGAGAAAGTTTTCATGAAATCCTCCATCATTTTCTTCATGTCTAGAGGTTCAGGTGTTACAGTAGTTCTTGGTGGGGACATTACTGGTGTTCGAGCTAAGGCCATCTCACGTGCATGGCTGTCTGAGTTGGGCTTTGGCTCCACCCAAGGTTCATTAGCTCGTCGGTTATATATCCGCCGAGGGATATATTTTCGTTTAACGTCTTTTTTAACCTGTACTGCAGAGATACTGCCGTCTTCCTCTTCGATCTCTATTATCTCAAAGTCATTATCAGTCAATTCAGTGTACGTCGGTTGGTGTATCCCCGACACAGAAGCAGTACTAGTATTAGTACTCGCACAAACCTTAGTATTTGAGGATTTCATTTCTACTTTTCCCGCCATGAGGGTCTTCTTCACCGTCCAGCATTCAATTCCCTCGAACAGGTCAGTTAATGTCGGATTTCGTCCTTTCCAAGCATCTAAAGCTGCTTGTTGCTGATCCTCGTCTCGAAGTCCGCTCACAAATTGTGGTAGCAGATCGTTCAGGAAAAATTTATCGGAAGGATTGGTTCCTGGCCGTGCCCTCTGTAACAGGGACTGCAACTCATACCCGTAGGCTCGAAATGATTCTTGTGGCTTCTGTGTTCGTTTCTTGAGGAGCATGAAAGGGTCTTCACTCACCAAGTTGTACAGCAAGATGCTGGCGATCTCAACTAGCTGTTGGAAAGTGCCCCGTTCGAAGTACACTTCGTTCCACTTTTCGACAGCTATCCGGCCGGGGCCATGTTTCAGGCATCTGATTAGATGAGGCAAAGCCTCTTCAGGGGTCCATGCATTGCACCTCATGTCATCAGTGAAGTTCGAGAACCATTCTTTCCAAGTCTTTACACCTTCGTATAGCTTGGGTAGAATGGCCTGTCGCCTAGCCGCGTTGTTAGTCCGTACCAATTTTTGGCATTGGTTAACACTCCATTCTCGAATGGTCTCCTCACTATGTGCAGTGTTCGAGGTATTAGCTGATTGATTCAGCATGTCTTCTAACACGCTACTTCGGGACCGGCGCCTCGAAGGTCCCCCTGTAGCGCCCCCAGCCCCGGGAGGGGGTGCAGTCGGTCCTTGGGTAGTACCCGAAGCACTACCCCCTACCGCACCTTGGTTCCCGGTGCCCAAAGGTTCTGATCCATCTACCGAGTTGTCATCATAAGACAGCTCGAAGTGACCTTCTTGTCCATCAGTAGCACTGTATTCAGTTTCGTTGTTTTTGGCAGTAGTGACACTGAATCGTATTCTACGTTTTTCGGGTTCAGTTGTCCTTGCTTCATGATTCGGATCATAGACACTATCCTTTCGGACATGGAGATCAGCATTATTGTTTACGAACAGGTCGTATCGATCCGGTTTTTTTAAAGCCTCGGCTGGTGTTGATGTTGCTACAGGTGAGGGTCCCTTCACGAACGTGGCATCAGTAGGTATTTCATTTTTAGATAATTTTTGTTGGTAGAGTATATCTAACTGTGTTACAGAAGCACTTGTGTCTGTCTGACCATCGATCTGACAATCACTCTCTATTCCAGACACGTATGTGTCAAGGGTCATCTTTCGCTTCGTCAGGTTGGCTATTTCAAGGCAAAGCTCTTGTTGCTTCAGGAATAAGTCCTGATTGCTGTCTTTAATGGATTCCATCACATCCTCATTATTCAATATGCATTGATCCCGAATCTCTAGCAACTTATTTGCTTTGTACTTGTATTGTTCCATCTCGGCCTTTATTTGCTCGGCCTCTTTCTTTAGTTCGAGATTCCTGATGGTGGAGCTAGCTTCCTGTTCCTCCAGGTCAACTTCTCTTCTAAGCTTCTCGTTCTCCCACTCGGCCTTAGCGAGTTCTATATTCCTTTGCATGACATATGCCTGGTGTTCGAGGTCGCGATTGGCTTTCTCTTTCAATTCGGCTTTTTCCTCAATTCTTTCATGTCGTTCAACATTCGTTCTTTCTCGGTTTGATACTGGTAACATTGTTTCTCCAGGTTTCTAAGCCTCAGAACTTTCTGTTCGGAGTCTTCTAGCTTTGGTAACCCTTGATGTAGGCGAACTCTATTCATGGCGTCAAAACTCAGCTTGGCCTGCTCGCGCAAGTACTCTGCTGCCGACTCAGTAACTCTCTTCGAACCTCCTATGTCGAATACTGAGACGTCTAGGTCGTCTAGGGATCGGCGAGGACTTGTTGTTTTTCGTTTCTGCTCGAGCTGAGGCTGCTCGTTGAGCATCGAGGGTCATCATCGTAATTGGTGGCGGTGTCCCTGTGGACTCAGTGCTTAGTCTATAAGTATAGTTCGCGGCTGGAGTGGGCATCTCCTCTGATCCGATATTTCAGACTACCCTCTCCACTTTGGGTCCAGCTATAGAGGTATATCCTCTTATTTGTGTTCTGTTAAAGTAGTTAGCATGAGCAGTGTCATTCGGTGTGGATCCCGAGATGTTTGATGCTTCATCTCGAGATCCTTCTTGCTCGTGTTCGGCCTCCAGGGCCGCGCACTAACACTAAGAACTGGTCACGGCACCAGTGTAATGGTTCGGATTAAGGTCTCGACTAGTTCGAAGTGAAAACCAGACAAGGTATCTCGGGTTAGTGCAACCGGCACATATTTATTACGGTATATGTTTTACATCCACCTCGAAGTGTACTGCTTAGCTATGTGCAAGCTCAGGTAAAGGTGGTCCGACTCCGTTGGCAGGCAGAGCCAGACTAACGCCTTCCCCGGCCCCAGGTAGGAGCTGGGGCGAGGCAAACAGTGCTGCCACCACCCTGCAGAGACCAGTGGTCGAGGAGACCTCTAGTGACTACCGGTGATGGGCACACCGCTCGAAACGCCCTCTCGAGGGAGACGCTCACACTATATCACGATCTACGAGCCCCTACACATGAAAGACTCCCCTCAAACAATCACAGAGTTAGGCAGATGCCACTGGCTCCAGTCAGTCTGAGGGGCCAAGCCAGGAAATGGTTCTTATACCACTGGCTGCTCCCTCTAGAAAGCAGAATCACCAGAACCACCCTTGAGGTAACATCTCCAGTCAACTCTCTTGCTACCTGCTATAGCTCTGCACTATGCTGGGTTAGACTATGCCAGACAGGCATAGGACTAGACCACTAGTGGCAAGAGGCTATCTTCTACAAGACACCTACCAGAGGGTAAAGTTACACATTTATATATTATCCCTCTAAGCAGCAGGTCAGGAGCTAGGTGTGGGAACCCACCTAGGACCATACTGGACAGTGTATTATCATTATTATTACCTCACAGGTGGAGTGGAACAGAACATTATACTTTACAAACAATTGTATATTTACTGTGTGTGGAAATTACCTGCATATTAACATCTGTGTGACTGATATTCTTACATGTCTGCCTAAAGCTGAATAAACCAGTGATAACTGGAAATAACACTAAATAAGAGCTTGATATTCTTACTCTCTATATACCACTAGTCATATGATATTCTCATATGACAACTTGATCATGCACAATTACTAGTATGACACTTACTCCAACCACAGCTGGAATGGCCATGGTTTGCAATATATTTTATTGATAACGGCATCACGTCCAAGGTAATGGTATGCTTTACACTTTGACCCTTGCAGATATATTGAGTCTATATCATATATAATTATTCAGAAGGTTTGATCAGTAGTCACCTTCAACTTTACTAGATGGGAGTTTTGGGTCATACAGCAAATATTATTTATATTTGAGAGATATTGGGTTTTCTTGTGTGTTAGAACGGGACCTAACTGAAGACATTCTATGTTTTTTTAAAGTATTTTATTGGTACTTGATAAATGTACACTATTATGTATTATTTCATGCTAGCGTCTGTGCATTGCAGTCCTTATGCTGGTGCAAGTACCTGCCACCACCACCCCTTCCACCTCAACATCTAAGAAAATACAGTAGGCCTACGTTTAATTGGTATGTCGCCAGTCAAGATGTGATTCAGATACGCACTATATCTTGTTGGCATTCATTCACTACATTTAACATGCTTAGGCATAGTTTAGGCTTTAGGCATGACCACCTTCTCAACTCCTGATCAATTAAAGGGAAAGGTGTAGCCGTGATTGAAGTCTTTAGGAGGATTCGGGCTTAATAAAGTCGCTCCAGTTGGCATCCAGGTCATATTATCTAGAGGGTAGGTTCTGCAGTTGTCACTAGGTGTCACTATGTTCAGGGGCTTCCCTACGGCTTCCCTAGCCAACTTTTAAGGGTATATATCTCCTCTTTGCTATTCCCTCTGATGTGTGTGGTGCATATATGCGTGTGTACTGTCACATTCCTCTGTCAAATTGTGTAATGTAGTTCTCGCCATGAATATGACCTTAGCTGTTGAAATGGTTTAAAATCTATGAGTCACTCACTGACTATGTTTAGTCTCACTGAATTCCCGTGATGACGTGGTAATGAGGTACTAAACCATACTGTGGTAGTGCCAACTCTATCCCTCAGAATTCTTTGAGAACACCCAATTCGCAACTCTCCCGAAAGAAATTAAAGGTACTCAATAACTAAAGGCACGACAACTGGGAGTGTTAATTCTCAAATTAGTTTATTTCAAATTATTATCATAAGCCGCTAAGAAAAAAGAAAATCATTGGGTTCCGGTAACCAAAGGAAATGAGGTAGTAGCGAAACTATGGCACTTAGTTAAACATGCACATTGGCAGGCTCCGGTTATACAAGAAGTACAAAACTGTCCCCGCATCTGCAGCTAAATTCCAACATGGCGCAGAGCACTTCTGGCAAGCCGAAAATTCCAAATTTACATGAGGAAAATGATGAATATCATGACGAAGATGTGAAATTTCTCCCAAAATTGGATTTACAGGGCCTCTACAAAGGTCCTGGTTGATAAAATAAACAAACTAGAGGATCGTATTGCATCACAGGAGAAAATAAATAGAGGTACGGGTTGTATACTTCAGGGTATGGAGCCTAGGCTTTTTGGTTCGAATGGTTTCCCAGACAATCCTACCCAAACAATCCAAGAACTTGAAGAAAAATGCACTTCGCTGGCCAACTCACTTTCTACATATAGTGACAAAATTGTTAAAACAGAGGAAGAAGTAGGAAAAATTCAAGAAAGTTCCGAAAAGTTCGCTGAACATTTTGCTAAAATGGACTTTGACAGAAAAAAAGAAAATCCTACTAATTGATGGAGTAGATGAAAATACACCTGGGTCTCTTAGAGATACACTTGACCAATTAATCAGTGATGTTGGCCTAAGCTTCAATAATACAGTAGCATACGCCATATATAGGAAGGGGAAGAAACAATTACCTACAGCTCATCAGAAGAAAAACCCAAACTTCAAACCTAGAACCAGACCTATAGTAGTTGTCTTTTCAGCAATGCACTATAAAACACAAATCTTTCATGTTAAAAATCTGAAAAACAATACGACATGGAAAGGTGTACATCTATCAGACGACATCTCCCCCGAAGAAAATAAAATGCAAAGGAACCTAAGTTCAATTCAAGCATTGGCAAAATCCAAAGGCATTGACTGCTATGTACGTGGATCCACCATCACAGTGGCAGGTCATCTCTACCAATGCAAAGACATTGATAAACTACCATTTGATCTCACTATGCAAATGCTAAAACAGTTGAAACACCTGACGGCCTAGCATTTCAAGGGGAATTTGCACCTTTTTCAAATCTATACCAGTGTATGATCTTGATGTGAAATCGATGGTTGGTCATTTATCCCGTCAGTTTTTCCAACCTCATGTTCTAAAACCCAAACACTCAACTTAACCATGTATTGGGGTGGCATTAAGGCCTATGCCCCGTGGATGGTGACTATGAATATATTCTACTTAAGGATTTGGAGAGGAAAACTATGTAAAAAATTCAGCACATGTTCTACCATTGAAGATGTGCATGTAGCTATTTACTACATGAACACCCTGTATGCAATACAACTCAGTTGATCAATTGTATGGCACCAGAGGCCTTAGACTTCTGCACTTAAATCCTAGAAGTATAAATTCAAATTATGCATCGATCTGTGCGGAACTGTATCCTGCTAATCTAGATATATACTCTTTCTCTGAAACTTGGTTTAAAAACGAGGATGATGAATGTAGTTACCAATTGGCCAGTTATGTAGGATATAGATTAGATAGACAAGTATTAAATGAAAAAGGGAATATTAAAACTGGAGGTGGGGTTGCTTTGTATATTAAAAGTTCATTGAATCATGATTATCAAATGTATTCTCATCTTAATATATCAGATGAAAATATTGAAATACAAAATGTTGTAATTACAAAATCACATATGAAACAAATTATCCTGTTTAATGTGTATAGACCACCAGATGGTACTAAAGGTGCATTTATCGACGCTCTATCTGATGTAATTTCTCAAATTGACAATAGAAATTTCTCAAATTGACAATAGAGAAAATTTTGAGATTATTTGTATGGGTGATATGAACTTTAATGTATGTGAGGATTCTGATACAGTAAATAATCTACCAAACAGACTAAAAGCAAGAAATCAAAGATAACACAAGAAAAAATGGACCTTATTTTTACTAATATACGTCCAAACTTTTTAAATACTGGAGTTGCAAATAATTTCATCTCTGACCATCTACCCATTTTTCTCGTTAGGAAAAAGTGGAAAATAAAAGAAGAACTCACCTACATAGAAAGTAGATCTTATAAAAAATTATCTGATGAAGTATTACTAAGAGAATTCGATGCCTATGACTGGACAACCTTTGATAATACTGAAAATGTAAATGTTGCATGGACTGAAATGGAAAATGCAATAAGAAATATCTTAGATCATACCTGCCCTCTTCACAAATTTCTTGTGAAAACATAGAGACCCCTGGATGAGTCAACATGTATATGAAACCATAAGGGACAAGAATAAATTGTTATAATCAGCTAGCAAATCCCCAGATGAACGCAAGTGGACCCGTGCCACAACTTGTTGAAATAAGACAAACAAAATAATTATTAAGGATTGAAGAATATAAGAATGATCATAGAAAATTCTGGCGAACCATCAATAATCTTATACCTGGCCATCCCAAAATGAAACAGGAGATAAAATCTGGTGGATCATGAAAATAATAACACCCCTGTTCCTACTGACCAAGTCCCAAACTTTATAAATAATTACTTCACCCAGATAGGCCCCCTACTTGCAAAAGATCTATATATCCCCTGAAAACCCTACGACAATACATGTTTAAACTCAATAGAACCTTTTACCACTAATATACAAGAAGTCACTAGATTGATACATGATATCAATGTTATTAAGTCATCGGCAATTGAAAATATATCAACCAAGGTCTTAAAAACTGTGTTTAAACATTCACCTGAAATGCTCGTAAAGATTTTTAACCTATCCTTTACCACAAATACCGTACCAGATTCATGGAAATTATCCAGAGTAACCCCGATCCCAAAAGCAGGTGATACAAAACTTGTAAATAATTATAGACCTATTTCACTATTACCACTGCCATGTAAATTACTAGAAGAAATAGTGCACAACCGAGTCCTAGACAAGGTGGTTTCCTAGCAGGATTCAGCACAGTCGATACTTTATCTAAATTTACTGATGATATTAAAAGGGAATTGAATGTTGGTAATTCTACTATTTCAGCCTTCATTGATCTCAGGAAGGCTTTTGATACAGTGGATCACTCTATCCTTCTAATTAAATTACACCACTATGGAATACATTCTGATAACTAGCACTGGTTTAAAAACTATCTCTCAAATAGACAACAATTAGTATATGCGAATGGTTTAAGCTCAGACTTGGAAAGAGTAATCTGTGGTGTTCCCAAAGGCTCTATTTTGGGTCCTTTGCTATTTCTAATATATGTAAATGATGTAATTAAATGTACCAAATCCTGTAACATTAGACTTTATGCTGATGATACTGTAATTTACTCATCACACAACAGCTTTAATCAAGCCAAGATTGAATTACAAGCTGATCTAGAAAACTACTTTACCTGGTGTATTCAGAACAAGCTGTCCATCAACATTACCAAAACTAAAATTATGTTGTTTACATCATCAAACCAGAAATTAAAAACCTTAGAAGCTAATATTATGTTAAATAATCAAATATTGCAAATTGTCCCCAGTTACAAATACCTTGGTGTGATTCTAGACCCTCCTCTCTCTTACAAATACCACCTGAAAAACCCAAATAAGACTATTGCTTATAAAACATATAAATTGTGTCTGCTAAGAAGGTATCTAGATGTAAAGTTATCAGTAAAGATCTATAAAACTACCATACTTCCCTACATGGACTATGTGGACATCTGCTTTTCAACAACATATGGAAAATATCTGGATCCACTAAAATATGCCCAAAAAAGATGCCTAAAAATTCGCCTGAAAGAACCTCATATCACAAATACAAATTACATACACAACATTACTGGTTGTAATAAATTAGTAGACAGAAGATTTGCTCACACTATAAACTATATGTATAGCCGCTCGAGATCTTTGGATTATATGATTGTAAATAGATTACAAACCAGACAACATGATGCCCCCTTATGTAAAACAATCACTCCAAACTGTCTTTCTTATATCAGAAGTGTGGAGTTTCATGGTGCCATAACATGGAATGCTCTAACATGTGGTAGAAGGAACGCTGAAACCTTAGAAATATTTATAAATTAGACTAGAATATATCTTAAATCCCTTCTACCCTATAGCCAACCTGTATTGATTTAATGTACCCTACCCTTTTAAATATATTATCTGTTCCTCTCCTCATATCCTGATGAACTCAAATGTATTTTTTGGTGTCAAGTTTCTTATCTTATTAAAATGTTTAAACAGCTAGGACCAGAAGGATCAACCCATAACACTAACTTAGTGGGGATGAGGTCCATAGCCTTCTTTTTGCCACATGAAAATTATACAGTTAATAAGTGTTTAGTCTAAAGTCTCACTGTTTTTTTCTCTGTATTCCTCAATCCCTCTGATCTATGTTTGATATCCCATGAATTAAGGCGGAAGACCTGATGAGGCTTCCGCCTTATGTTTTGATATTATATATAGATACCTATTAAATCAAATGTACTAAATATGTGGTTGTAAAAATCTATGATTGATATCCTATGAATTAAGGGTGGAAGACCTGATGAGGCTTCCGCCTCATGTCTTGATAATATATATATGGATACCTATTGAATCTAATGTACTAAATATGTGTAATGATGTACCACCGATAAGGAATACCAACATTTATCTTATGAATTTACTTATTCTAGACTAATTACCAAAGACGATTACATTGATTTGTACCGGTAACATACTTTATTGGCAATAAAGAGATTTGAAATAAAAAAAGTTTGTTGTTTTTGTCATTTGTTTGTTTGTTTGTTTTAATCTCGACCCTTATTCACTTAGTATTGACTTAAGTGCAGAGTTACATATTATTATAGAAATGTTTAGAAAAAAAAACTTTATTCGCCGCTGAAATCAAACATACATTAAATCTCACAAAAATAGTGACAAGCATCTTCAGGGATATGTTATGTTAACTCACTGAGGGGGAATCCTATCTCCCAATTTGACAAGTATTCTAACTGTGCATTACTCTGCCTATCTCACATACTGCCTATCCCTTAGTCTACCTATCACTCATACTGCCTATCTCTTAAATCCAAAGCATCTTGAAGTAAGGCTATCTCCCAAAAGACCTAGATACTAAAGCCTACTCCTTACTATAGCTAATCTCCCAATTTGACAAGTATTCTAACTGTGCATTACTCTGCCTATCTCACATACTGCCTATCCCTTAGTCTACCTATCACTCATACTGCCTATCTCTTAAATCCAAAGCATCTTGAAGTAAGGCTATCTCCCAAAAGACCTAGATACTAAAGCCTACTCCTTACTATAGCTAATCTTCTCTGGTCCTAGTTTCCCATAGTATACCTATCCTCAATCTTCCTATCATTCATTTTACCTATCCCTCATGGTGACTATCCCTAAGACCACCATGTTTAAACTGTATTGTTCATCTGTTTATTTAGGTCCTAATGGTTAACAGTACATTGCTTATCATGTCTATCATTTTGATCCTACCTATCCTTAACAATGACTATCATAAAGCCGACCTTTCCTTCATTATACCTATCCCCCAACTCTGCATATCCTTCATATTTGACTTGCCCATCTGTCACTATCACCCATGTTTTCTTGTTTTACATTTACTCGAATTATATGTTATACCACGATTTCTTGATTACTCAGTGCTTTTTGGTGGATATTCCCAACCACATATCTGTCGATATTGCACACCCTATAGGCTGTAACATCAATTTTGTAAGGCGTGCGGTTCTCCATGGATAACCTGCACGCCTCTCATGTCCTTCCATGTCATATATTGGGATATATGTGCGTGGATTCATTAAAATGATGTAACATTATATAAATTGAAACTTATACATGTGGAATCATCTATGATATTGTAAGAATACTGTATTTTAATGCACATTTGTCTGCTTACTTTGAAATGTTTGTGGTAGCCTGTGGTTACTACAGACTACTTGGAGGTGGAGTTAGGAAAAGGTGTGAAAACTTGTCAGATTTAGCCATAATCCATACAGGCTGTAATGGTGCAAGCTGGGACTTACTCCAGGGTGTGGGAAGCTAGGTATGATGGAAGGTGCAATAGCAATGTGTGAAATCTCCTAGAGGAGGAGTATATATAGAGTTGACTTCTCAGTGGAGAGACACACCCCTTACCAGAGTCAGGACAGGATATCAGGACAGCACACAGCAGCCAAGAGCACCATGGAGGAGGCATGGTTGAGGTTTGGGTGTAGCTCTGTCCTGAGCCAGGAACAGTTACATAGGTGCAGTAGTCCCAACAAAAGGACCTAAGGCAGGTATGAGGTTGAGTTACACCTTGGAACTGTGGAGGCCAGCCTGGACTGTCTCGGGTGGGTGAGGTGCTAGGAAGGCATTTTGCCCAATAAGGTATTGTGATCTTTACTTTGATTCTGCTTTGTATTGTATCCTTGCTCTATGGTGTTGGAACAGTTGTTGTACATCCATTGTGCTAATGGTTTTGTAGGTGCAGATTGTTATAATCTGAGTGATATAGCTATGTGTTATAGATATTGTTTGACATTTGGAATGTAAATTGAGAGTTGTACATAATTAAAACTATTGAGAACAATTTTGACATATTGATATTGTTTGACATTTGGAATGTAAATTGAGAGTTGTACATAATTAAAATTATTGAGAACAATTTGTGACATATTGATAAAGATATCTCTCGAGATAGTGAATAACACCAATAAATGTATTATGAAACCGCATTCTAGCTCCCTTTTGATATGCAATAATACATTTAGATCCTGAGAATTTTGATAGTTATTAGTAACTGGAATATAGTATAAAGAGTAATATAAATGTTAAGGGGAAAGGACTTGATTCTACCCCCTATTCCAAATCTAACCGGAGTGGGTGGTTTCACCCTCCCCCAACACATATGTTACATGTTAAAACCCATGATAGACTTGACCAGGGCAGGGCTCGAACCTGCAGCCTAAGATCCCTAGTCCAAATCCCTATGCAGTGCGCCACAGGGACTGACGTGTGATGGTCTGGGTTTGCATGGTAAGCTTGTAAAGGTAGGCGGGACGAGTTCCGGTCCGGGCATATATTTTTGTTCCCTACTGTCAAACATAGCCAAGCCAAGACGGGCGCTGAAGGAGGAGACGCGGTGGTCCAGCGGTTAGCGCATCGCGCTCAGCTGTGAGAGGTCCGCATGTTTTTTTCTCCGTGTGCGCTTTCGCTGTCCGCTGGCGGGCGACGAGGTGTATATCTTGTCTAACAGTTAGTAACACGGTCCGGGCGCGTCTTTTTTTTGCAGTGTGCGCTGTCGCTGTCTGCTGCCGGGCGAGGACACTGAAAACCCTCCAAATTTTTAAACTCGTCAGATTGAGGACCTATGGTCATCAGAAGAGGTACAGAAAGAGGGCAGCACCTTACAGGGAGTGAAATCCCTCAGTGTACATCTCCCCAGTATGAGTCTATGGCATTCTGTTGACAATATGTAACAAATACACAAGGTGGCAGGTATGTGCCACTCATGTTTGATGATTAGGCCTTCAGTTTTCAACTGAAGGTCTTCACCGCTGAGGACTTTAGGTGCTCAAGTTGACGATACCCATATCTACTGCTTTGGGTAGTCAGATTGAGGACCCAAGGTAGTCAGCACCAAGGTTGTCACTCTAACAACATTATGTAATCAGTTTGACTACCTTGGGTGAGTGTGTTGACCTAAACCCATCAGGTTGACTACCCTGGGTGCTCAATCTGATGACCTTAGGTTGTAGATTTGGGTATCGTCAGTCTGACGACCTTGGGGCTTTCAGTGGAGGTGTATTATACACAAACATAACTGCGAGACGCATTCAAAGCTTTAGCTGTCCGCTGCCGGGCTGCGAGGTGTATGTAGATCTACACTATTTTTCGCCGTGTGCCGCTGCCAAGGCTAGCCGAGACGGGCGCTGTCGATGTCCGCTGCCAACTTTTCAAGTTGAATTTATTGGTATTCTATTGATTATTTATTGGTTTCGTGGTAGAAAATAAGTAGTCAATGGATAATTCATGACTCGTGTGTGTTAGCAAAGGCTAATAACACTCGGCTTACGGCCTCGTGTCATTATCCTTCACTAACACACACTCGTCATGAATTATCCATTGGTTACTTGTTCAATATATAATGATAATGATCTATCATACATAATCGCACTACGTGTACATTCTAATGCCCTTTATCAGACTGACCTTTTTTGGGGACAGCTGTGGGGTACAAAGGTTTGTATGAGTGGCCAACTGACCTGGATATCTGAATGATGAACCTAGGATCAGATAGTCAAAATCAGACCTCTGTATACATTCTCTGGAGACAGTGTCTGATTGTGCATTAGTCTGTATAGACTATACACTTGCCCTTTATTCGGAAGGAGGTAGGTTTCGGTTTATTTATGTTGTTAACATTTGATACATCTTTAATGTCAGAACAGATTGTTGGTAGCGGGTAGATGAGACATAGCCTTCATTTGTAAGTTATTCTTTCTATTTTCTTTTCTCTTATAATTATGACTTCTATTTTGGGGGATTTTTTCCTAACATCTCTACCAGCTCTCTATGATGGTACATGCACAGAAACATCAGTCTGCAAAGTCCTAAGTGGAGTATATAATAGAACTAATTGGTTTCTCTGTAAAGGGCCTCACGGTCCCGCTTACTTTGAGGGCTGGTTCCATAGGGTCAACATTTTCCCCATACAAAACTTGGTCAGATTAGCGCAAAATGAACCTAATTGAGGCTGTGAAACCAGTCATGTTTCGTCTGGGATTCTACCTAATTCTGGAATACTGCAGTTCCAAATAATGCAAATGGATATATGTGCACCAGAATTTCTTTTTCACGGGTTATCACATTTCTCTATCTACCATGATAGTTCCTCATGTATGAGGCGAACCTGCGAATATGGTGCCCCCACACATTGAAAAGCACAGTAGGCCTACTACAAATCACAGCTTAGGGCTGCTTTGAACCGATTTGAACCTATGCCGATTATATTTGCTCTAATAGTTTAAGTTTATCTGCCTAGAAGCTGCACCCTTAGTTCTGGAGCATCCTATTATATGTTTCACCCTTGTGCATAGGTTGTGGCTTTAATATACTTGAGGGTATTTGGTAGTAATTGTGAAAAAAAGGACAAACCTCATTTTATCATACCCTTGCTATCTCATGGACTGTATACTTTCTATCAAGTATATCTAAGCAAATTCTTATTTGATTCTGTGAGTAAATTATTTGATGAAACTTTAATGAACGATAATTGATCTTGTTTTTCCGAGACTTTCTTAGAGGCCCTCCGCAATGGCTAGGAAAGTTCAGAAAGAGGAGGTTATTCACCTGCCATTAGAGTTAATAACTGCATCATCTGGTCTTGCCATGGATCTTGGTTAGTATCGTTGGGGACTCCATTCTCCTTAGATAATTTCACAATTTGCCTTAGTATATGAAAAGGAAATAATAATATATATAATATATAAACAAGAGATGGAATTGCACCTGTAATCAAAACCACAGTTACATGACCCGACGCTATTGAAATTACTTTTTACTTAACAGGTGGATCTGCACTGAAATTACTTTATCGTTCTAAGGAGGATTTTAGTGGTGGAAAACCGTTAATTGAGTCAGTAAGTTCACCAAGTTTCTGTACTATATCTTCAAGGAATGAAAATACCAATGCATGTTTTGGACAAGAAAATGACTAGACAATTTCAACATTTTGGAATATTTCTTTATAGTGATTATTGAAGACTGATTAAATAAATCTTAACTTTTTTTAACAGGAAGATGGATTAGGTCCTATGAGACTTGGCCTGTTTGCTCGTGAGGGCATTGAGGACCTTATTCAGTACACTATTGCCCACTGTGATCTGACTGACCATGACGATCGTACCGTGTACTCAGCAGGTATGGGTGGTAACATGTTCAGAGGTGTCCTAGAAGAAAAATTGAAAATCAAGTAGGTATTGTATTTGAATTTGTACCCCCCCCCATTCTAGACAAAGGAAATGCAAATCATGTTTGCTGGTAATACCTTTAATGGTCTGTTTAAGCTTGGTGTCTCAAATTGACGCCCGTCTCGAACATGCACCAGGGGACAGTGGTATTTAACCACTATGGTAGATACTGAACCAATGGAAAGTGGCATCTTAGAGGCGATCTCATCTTTCAAAAAATATATTTCTTTGAACAGGAAGATATTATGCTCAGGTCTAGAGCAGATCTTTAACTAAAGCAGGAGGGTGTTGCTCTTATAGTAAAAGAAAGAGCAGGCTAAAAATTTGTTCGTTTCCAATCCTTTCTTTTCATGTAGCTATAACTTGTCCCTTTTGTTGCTCACAAGTGGTAATTCAAGTATGGTGCTAAAAAAGCCGCCTTTTAGTAGGTACCTAGTGGGGAAAGTCAGTTAGTATAGTACCTACTCAGTGTGAGTTGTGCAGCAGGTAACATAGGCATCATAAAAGCCCAGCAACGTAAACCTGAACCTATCGAGGTGACTTCTGAGACTG
The DNA here is from genome assembly GCA_949317995.1 of Acholoe squamosa. Taxonomy (NCBI): domain Eukaryota; kingdom Metazoa; phylum Annelida; class Polychaeta; order Phyllodocida; family Polynoidae; genus Acholoe; species Acholoe squamosa. The sequence continues at coordinate 17,834,793 of OX439051.1, forward strand.
ATGTGGTGACTACTTTGGTGAAGCAGTGCATGACTTGTTTAGAAAAGAGGGCACATACTCACAGCTCTTTTTGAAATAGGAGCAACACCCTCCTGAAGCAATAATCATTCCTCAGGAGGATGTTGCTCCTATTGTAAAAAGAGCTGTGAGTATGTGCCCTCTTTTCTAAACAAGTCGTGCACTGCTTCACCTAGGTACTTGCACTCACCACATTAGTCTGAAAAGTCACCTGCCTTGTTTAAAATAGAGAGAGCTGCACTACCAGGTACCCACTCATGTCACACACTCTATAGTTTATTATACTGACTGACTTCTCCCAACCAGGTACCTACTCAAATCCCCCTTTTTCAGCACCGTACTTGAATGACCACTTGTGAGCAACAAAAGGGACAAATTATAGCTACATGAAGAGAAAGGACTGGAAACAAGGGCATTTTTAGCCATCTCTTCCTTTTACTATAGGAGCAACACCCTCCTGATAGAAATCCCTGCCGACAGGAAAACTTTATGAATATACAGGTGTTTGTAAACTAAAGCTGCGTAGCCTGAAAACGGAAAAGTCATGTTGTGTATTCTTTAACATTTGTCCCGTGTGAGATTACCACACTATTGACCATTTGCTTTATACCTATAGGCTGTACAACTCACCAGAGTTCCCATGCCTTAGCCAAGGTCTTAAGTACGTCCTGGAGAAGATTCCCAAATCCCAGCTTTACTATCCAGTGGTGGAGGAGGCAAGGAACGCAGCAAGGAAGAAATATAGGGTAGGGAACTAATGATCTTGATATTGTATCTATGGGCCTGAGATATTCTTTGGGAAAAATGTTTTCACAGTGTTAGTCTTGAGCAAATGTTTCAGAAGAGGAATGTATACATTGGTCATAACATTTTTGTTTTATTTCCTTCTGAGATCAGGATTTTGTTCACTCATCAGTAATCTAATGTAGAGAAAAAAACTCATTTGAGTCATTGTCTCTTGATTATCTTGCAGGAATTGGGCCTGTTAGTTGAAGCTGCCGGTACTCCAAAGGAGCCAAATAGACTTGAAGAATTAATGTCAAAGACCACAGATGAAGAACTGACATACCCAATTATGATGGTGCTCTGTGGTTCAGCCTTCCTCATGTTTAAGGTATGAATACAAAGTGCCACACCAGCTCTTCCTGTTTCTGACAACTGACCTTTGAAGGTCGAATCCCACATGGCGAAAAATGCCCCAAACATCTCTGCGAATTTGGATCTGTTGCGATTTTGGGACCTTCCCCTAATTCGCAAGGATCATAATGCACTAGAGTACATAGAACACAAGGACACTGTTGCATTTATTCATGTATTGTTTATGATAATGTGCCTTTGTTTATGTTTATATCTCTGTGATTTATATATTTTCAGGCCTAAAAATTGCAACAGAATGCTTGTGTTCTATACACCCTGTTGTACTTATAACCCTTGCGAATTTGGGGAAGGTCCCATAAACAACAGATTCATAATCGCAGAGATATTTGAGCCATTTTTCGCCATGTGGGATTCGACCTATAGGGCATAGATTTTGTCACACAGAATGGTTTGCTTAGAACTTTATGAAGTATTATTACCATAGACTTACATTATGTTATACGAACAAATACAAAACGATCTATAATTATGAAGGTATGTTTCTGGTTCCTCAAGGTTCAATTTCAGCCAAAACACATGTGACTGTATAAAAACTCATCTTAGTGAACAACGAAAAAAACACCAACAATACAATCCTTTTTGAAAAGAATGTGTCAAAAGGGGTACGTCAAGGCTCCTGCCTCAGGCTGCTACTATTTGTTTTTATGTAAATGGCATGGCCCTGAAAGCAAGAATAACAAGTTCTACTTTATTCCAATGGCACTGGGCCTGTGATATCAGGTTGAAGTAGAATAGGGTAGAATCCAGAGGCTGCTGCAGGAAAATGTGTTCAGTACTAAACAAATTTTAATTCAATTCAACTCAGTCACTATTGCTTCCAGGTTCACGAGGATGGAAAACATGATTTTATTGAAGCCTCAGGTCTTGGTGGAAGATTCTTCCTTGGCTGCCTGAGATTACTTGTTGATGAAACGGTAAGGTTCAAAACCAATGTCACTCTCAATCCAAATGGGATTTACCTTGATGACTGTTGAGGAAATGGGTCCATTGGTTTAAACTCAGAATTAGATAATATGACCTAAGCTATACCTTAACATGTATTCGAAAAGTCAGTGTTACATAAAGGAACCATGTCAAGTTAAATTAGTTAACACATCACATAAAACCATGAGGAATATAATCCAAATTCAAAGCAGCTCTCCTCTGTAAGAGAGAGAATTTATGGGTCGCTAAATTATCCGCTTCATATGTTAGGCTAATTCTGTCTTCACATTTAAGGACCATGACAAACTTGTTGAGATGATGACAACATCAGATGGACGTACAGTAGATATGTATACAAGTGAAATGACATCAGGAGATAGCAAGGACTCCTATTCCATCTTCCATGATAATGACATAAATCTATTCCCTATGGGGAAGGCAAAATGCCAACCCAGAGGTATTCATGACTTAATATATTCTTAAACACAACATATCTTATTTAGACCACATACTCAATAATCCTCCAAATTTCCATCCAATGTTCTATCTTAAGAGACTTACGTTTAACCATCGTCCTCTATATTGAATTTATATATGATTAGACTGGAAGTGAACCCCTGTTATTTTACAAGTTGCTAAAACAGCAGAACGATGTGTTGTAGATCTATATATTCATAGATCTAAATGATTGCCTTTAGCCTTCAGAAGTTTAGCACCACTAACATTTACTTTACCTGCGACATTCTAAACCCTGCCTTCTATTTGTTTTGTTTACGTTATGCAAGAGCTTCGCACAGAAAATGCAGCAGTTCCATATCAACATAGGCTTTCGACACCAACAGTGTCTCCCAGAACAGCTTCTATGCATAGCATAATATTATATAACAACTTTTAGAAACAAATTTTGCCAGTGGCAAGAGGAGTAAATTTGGATAAATTTATCTTTCATAGACAAGATAAAGAAAGGAGATGTGGCACATAGCTTCACCACTGTAGTGTGTAGCAACCTGGTTCAATTGGTGACTCTAGCTGCCAACAAGTTGGGTTTGAAGAAGGCTATCTTCTGTGGGAATTTCGTCAACTCTGAATTTATCAAGACTCGGTTATGGTCTGATGTCTTCACTAGGAATGCCATGGGGCAAAAGGTTGGGGTTTTCTTCTACTGTCTTTATCAGCAAACATCTTTTCTTTTCTGTAAATCATGTTCTATCTTCAAATATAATGTTCATATTATGTCCCTTTTTTAAATTTCATATGTACCTGAATTAACTCAGTCCCATTGTCTCGGTCAAGTGCTTGTGCATTCTAGATAAATGCATCACATCAATTGATGGAGACACTGAAATTGGCAATGTTAGGCAAGGGAACGTAGTGCAATGGTTGGTATACCCACCTTAAGATGCAGAAACCTGGGTTCGAAGCCTGAAAGTGTCTTTGAAATTTTCATCACCAATTACATGGATCATCTTACCAAACCATTTATAGAAATCATGAGTTCGTTGTACTCGTTCAGTAATAAATGTTTACATAATTTATATTTCCAGGGAGATGAGGTGGATATCGAATTCATTCATTTTGGTGGACATCTTGGAGCACTTGGTGCATTCCTTATACAAAAGGGAGATATAGGCCCACCACCTAGTTTTAACAAGGAAGCTTCTGAATAGTTTGTTAAAGGATGACCACTATATTGCCACAAGACGCCAACTTTACACAAAAAAAAAACTGTTCGTACATGCAATCTCTGATGTTTCTCCTTTTTTTTTGTGAAAATACCCCATATTGTGTCATAGAAGTAGCAATAGTAAGTGTATCTAGTCCACATGCACATACTAACGGCTCTCTTATATGCAGCTGAAGTATCCTTGGTAATAACAACGGCTCCCATGGAATCATGAGTGTTGCATGTTAGCCCACTTGTGGCTGCTAAAAGTGGTATATGATTTAAAGTCACTATTGGCTACAATGGAGGACTGACATAATATGAACAGATTCATAGGTCAGTAGTCTAAAATCAAGACATTACATGTATTAAAGTGTCATTCCAATATTGTTCCAAGATTAGTTTGCTGTTCTGATACATATATTTCTACATTATAGCAGGGACATAGATTATTGATCTTATAATACTCTGCTTTGCAACACGATGTAGATATTTAACTCTTCATAGTAAGTCATTGTTTCTGTGATGCCATGTACATGGATCATGATTGTATTCGCTAATATGTCCCAGTTTGATTGTTGACTTCAAATGTTTGAACTAGGATTGGTATATTTACCTTTGTAGAATTTTATATAAACGAATATGGTGCCTGGGTCTTACTGCTTCACCAACTAAAATTGACCATTTCAGACTACAATATCATGTGTCTACTGCTTTTTGAATCGCATAGTAGCTACACTATTACAGTTGTAGCTGGAATAAAGATTTAACATTTCAAAAATAATGTTGCATAAAGTGTTATTTACTCGATCCCATAACCAGGTCAGAATGATAAGGGTGCCTTTGATATAATAAACAGTGGTCGATTACACTGTGTTTTGTAACCATTCAGTAAGTACTTCTTCCCCTAGGTGACAGCATTATCGGTTTACCTTTCTCAGAATTATGCATTAAGGAAATTGGAAGACGTGAATTTCAATCTACTCTTGTGGTGGGGTGATTTATTTATCAAGGTCCTGCGATGGTCATCTATACCAGACTGTATGTGTCTATGTTTTTCTCAAATAATCTGTTTTGTTTAATTATGTAGCACCGACTTGCAATATATATGTCTGGAGGGCATTCCATAAAAAAATGACTGAAATAAGAAATAAGGATGAAATAAGAAATAGAATTTTACTTTTTCATAGAAAAGGGTTTACTATTAATTTGGTCCGGTTCCACAGATAACTTCATGATTAAAATACCTTACATTGGGAGAGCCTCCAAATGCAGAAATAGGGCCTTATTTGAGCTATTTCCAATTAAAATAATCCTGGGTGGATGGCAAATGTTAAAATAAGTACACTGTACAACGTCGAAAAAATTGGAGACCGAACATACCAAAATGAGGTTGAATAATGCCTATTGGCTCTCAATTTTGAGATATTCATAGAGTGCCATATGTGCTGAAAATCCCTCCGAGGGCAATGATTTTACTATGTTCACCTCTGTAGTGTAGTCCAAACCTGTACAAGAACTTCTTAATGTCATTCCTGGAATTTGTCTTCATAATATCAATAGCTTTGACACTGCTGTCATCACTTGTCACCAAAAAGTGGCTCGCAGGCCTCTATCATTCCGGGCGTCGGAACCAATTTTAGGGATGATTAGCACACTCCATATGCATGGTTGTGGGAGTTTAGGTAGTTCAAAAGCAAGAGTCCAACTTGGATCAGGCCAATAGGGGTCAAGGCTCACATATATCCACACCAAACAGGCCCGACTTCATGTACATTGCTTTATAACCACTTGTTTCGAGGTTATATTACTTCATCTTGGGGTTAACCCCACAAGCAAACAATGACCCGACAACGTAGCTTTGTACTTATAACAATCCCACAGTGTAGCTCTAGTAAACACAGCCGGACACACAGACATACAGAGGCAGTGAGAGGCAGAGAAAGGGAGAGAGACAGACAGAGACAGAGTGAGACAGAGAGAAACAACCGATCAGACAGACAGCAATCTATTGCAAATCCCTTGCCCCAGTCTAACAGTGCAGCAACTATATACTTTGTATTGCACAGTAGACCATATCAAGTTAGTTTAAAAAGACAATATGAGCTATCACTTTATACTTTTATCTCAGATTTGGCCCAGGCAGAGTCGGAAATATGAGAGAAAATTGTGAATTTTTCTTTTCAAAGTGATGTTATGGACCCATGATGGGCCTAAAACGTGTGTATCTATGCTGTATTTGGTAGAGGAAGCTGTTTCATGCCTTACAGTGTAACATAGGTGTAATCCATTGAGTTTTATTGGGTCTATGGTGGGTTTAAGAAGATGTTGTCACCGTTTTAGCATCTTTCACATTTTTGTGTGAGGTCTTACATGCTTGTTGTCATGAATCTTTGAAAAAAAATGTCAAAATTATCTTCAAACCAATTTCATGGACCCCACATGAAGCTAAAATGTATGTACCTATGCTATATTTAATAGAGGAAGGTGTTCTATGCATGTGGTTGTCATATGGGTGCAATCCAATAGGTAATAGTGGGTCTGTAGAGGATTTTAGAGAATGTTGTTGATGCTCTGCCGTGAGACGGAAATGAGCGATTTCCCAGTGTGTGACATTGTCATAGTAGAATGCTTACCAGCCTAATGTATCTTCTTCTATTGTTTTATACTCATTTGTAATGGTTAGTAGACATATCAGGCTAGTTTAAAAGACAGTATCAGCTGTCATTGTGTACTTTAGTGTTAGGTCTGGCATGTATGGTGTCGGAAGTGTGTAAAAAAGTTGTGAAATTTATTTTTCAACACCATGGGCCTACAATGTGTATGTATAAGCTACAATTGATAGAGGAAAATGTTTAATGCCTTAGAATGTAACATGGATACATCCTTTGAGTTTCAGGGGGTCTATGGTGGACTTTTAAGAAGGCGTTGTGACCTATTTAGCATATAGGTCACGTTTATGGGGGTTTCAGAGGGTTCAGTGAATGTTTCCCTAAGCTGCTGAAGCTACCTGCAGATGTCTCAGGATCTCTTTTTTGTATAAGAGACATACTGTAGATAAAGTAGAGTGATTTCCAAGAGCATAATATATGATGATATTTGATGAACTGAGGGTTAATTCAAAATTGTAGACCAAATTTTACACCTCGCGCTATATACCACAATACCCGTAGTTCCAAAAGTTTTGGTCCCTGGTTTCTAATTTTTGGTACACTTAAACTACTATATATTGTAGTATTATGAAGCCAAAATTTAGTGACAATCCAATTATCACTTAGTGTAGTTTTGATGTTCTATCAAAAATCATGACCGATGCTAAAGGCACATCAGAAGGTTTTATGGCACAGGCTATAAAAGCTGAACCCCTGGGAGTTGGTGACTTGAATCAAACTTTCTAATATGCCAAGATATAGGGATTTCAATAAATTAAAGTTATTAAGTAATACTGAGTTTGTTAATCCATCAGTTCTGAGCCTGACATAATATGGCATAATATCTTGAATCAGCCCATATGCACAGAGAAAAGAAGACTGGTCGCTTTGACGCATACTGCACAGGTCACGATTGTCTCTCACGTGACATGCGTGAAAGGCATGTTGAATGAGGTTGACACTCTCACATTTGGTTCGTCAACTTCACTTGACATGCATAATGAAGACAGTTGTCATGGTGACATATGTGCCATGTCCCAATGACATGTGCTCTCTGTGTCAAATCAAGTTGACATGGATATACATGTCGTTTTGTCAGGAAGACTTTTTTCAGTGTGCACATACCCACTGTCCACTTCCATGGATTTTTCTCTTGCATCATATCCCCTTTGATGGCATTGGTCACATCACATGACGCTTTCTACACTGCAGACCCCCTTCTAATTTAACTATGGTAACCTTTCCTATTATTCTATTAATTACACCATTATGACACCTACACGTAGACCTACACCATAAATGATCTATGGCTAGAGTTGAAAGACAATGGAGTGCAATATAACCCTCTTGGAATTCACGCAGCTCGATGAATAAACCACATAATCCTCCTATCCCCCCGAGTCCTATCCCCGTTTGTCAGTGTATATAGAGGTATAGAAACCGGAGATATGCCTTGGGTGACAAACCATGCAAGGAAGACACAGGAAGACTAAAACTTCTGTTATTCAAATTAACCTGAGTCGTGACAGCCATGCCCCTTTAGATCAGTATCATAAAAATAGCTAAGTGCGGGTCTCATTAAAATAGTCCCCCCCCCACCCAGCAGCCAAGAAGGGGGGTATTCAATAAACAATTTTAGAGTATCTCGATGATGATATTATTTTTTGTTCTTTTCTTTCTTTTTCGTCAAAAATGGCATAGGAATGTCTACCATGTCACATATTTTCAGGAATTGGACAATGAGTTGCCTTCTAAAACACAGACTTTTTAGGTGTCGGACCTCACCCCGATACGTTCCCCGAAAGAGATTCTGCACCAGCTGAATTTGAACAGTCATAAAATTCCCCACTTCCCTCTAACGTACGTGAGAGTTTAGTTTGTTTTATTTAGGTAGACTGTCTTTGAGTCGTCCATGTTACTTTAGTCGGCAAATTTCCTTTTAAATCGTGTAAAATTGAAACCACTAACTACCCAGGCTATCCTACAACATTGACCCTTGTCGATTTGACTCTACCAATGTCCACCATCAACACCAGCCATTTTGCTGCAAATGATCCTATGTATGTGAGTAACGGGGTAACAAGTTGAAAGAAAGTATATGTAATTTTTACTCTTACATAGGAAAAAGTTTTTCTTCTGTAAATATCGAAGTTGATCTTTTGGAGGTAGTCCAGTCAACTGGGCACCAAAAGGGCCTGTACCCGTGAGTTATTGCAAATTTGTCTAGACTGCACTCATTCTACTCACTGCTTTGCTTACAACATACTAACTATCAAACAAAATCAATCAAGGGGCAGATGGCAGAATTCAAGGTTAAAGGTCGAGAATTGTTATAAATTTTGAAATGGTTGGGTCCCATACATTTTTGAATAAATCCATAAATTCTGTAGCCAGTGCTTTGCTATGTGAGATAATGATTCTTCTATATATAAATCACAAATTGGAATACTTGAGTTTGAGTAGTTTGAGGTCAAGGTCATATTCTACAAGGTCAAACATAGAAAATAACATATAATTCTATATTTGCATTGTCCCTTCTACTGACCAGATATATGGTCAATAGGCACCACTTGTCGTGATTTGGCTGTTTTGACTTCTGTGCTGCATAAATCATTCACAATGGAGTATATATGTGTTATTATGATTTATTCTGATAGCCCTTGGTTAGAACTAAATTGGGAGCCCTGGTTTTGCATATATATGAGGAATATTACAGGAGTGAGGGGTCTTAAATCACCCCAAAAGATTCGTTTTTTATCAATAAAATCTAGAAGTGCACATTGAGAGAGTAATATAAAAGAAATAGAAGGTAGGAGGGCAGATATAATTATATTACTAGGTATGTTTGGCATTAGTTAAAAAATTTTCAAAGACCATTTGGTCATATGTGACCCATCCTGACAAAATGGTTCGGAAGTCGCACATACAAAAATGTTGAGATATTGGCATATTCATTTACAGCTCATCAAGAGCTTTCATTTGGTATATAACACTTGCTTATTTGAACCAGGTGGCCCTCTACAAATCTTCTGTAGGTGAATTTAGTCAGATCAATTAAAGATTGACTAAACTGAGATAATTAAAAAATCAAACATATTCATGAATTCTATATAATTTCTATATAATTCTGTACAATCATGAAAACTATAACTATGACTTTTAGGCATTTGGGGCTTACATTCAGTTTAGTAAGCAAGGGTTCTGAAAGATACCTACCCATATGTAAGAAATATGCTAAAATGTCAATTTTGAAAGATCTGATATTTTTAACACTATACCACTTGGCCATATCTGGGCTTCTAAATGTGCGACTTCAGTACCACATTGTAATAATGGGTCACATATATAGACTAATTCATTATTATGCTATAAGCAAAAATGTGTTTAGGAGATTCGTCTCACTCCCAAAAATCAGGCTCTGGCCTTTACATAAATGTGCTACATGGACTAATAAAGTATTGTATATTCATCCTCAACTTCCACATGTATATACATAAAGAAATTGGGAGCCTGGGTCTTACACAGTGCAGTACAGATGGATGGATATATGCTGGGGTAGGCTTAGTGGGAGATTCGTCTCACTCCCTACTTGTACATTTATGCAGATACTACTGTGAGGCTTTTTATATTTAACTATCTTTCTCATGATCAGTAGGTACCTACATATGATAGTAATAAGTCCTGTGAATGGCATTTTCCTGCTATCACCCTGGCCAGAGATATAACTATTATAATGAGAGGAGGATTCATCTCATGCCCGGGAGATTCAGCTCACGCCCTGTATAGCCAGGCCTATATAACTACCAGACCATCATATCTAATAATCGCCTTTATGATGCTTAAGTACATATACAGTAAAGGAATAAGACACATGAATATCATTTTCCAACTACCACCCTGGCCAGAGATATACCTGATATAATGGGAGGGGGATTCGTCTCACTCCCGGGAGATTCGTCTCACGCCCTAGCAATACTGCTTAATATCATACCATTTTCTTTCAGGCTGGAAAATGAAGGAATTATGAGGTAATGTAGGTGTTCTATGGCTCATATTATAGGGTGACATGTCTATTTTGATTACCATTCACAAAATTGAAAGTAGATTTAATGTTGCCTAATGTCAAGGGATGCCATTGTGTATAAGGGTAGGGGGTGAGACTAATCTCCCAACCCTCTTTTTATAGTCCATCTTTGCTGCTGTGCTGTACCTTTAGTTTTCATATTTAACCTAACCCCATATATGGATGTAATGGTGCAACCACTGTAGTATACACCCACAAAATCTTTTACATATGCTATCATATTTATTTTTGGGTCCAATCCAGCCAAAATGACGACAAGTGGTGCCTATTGACCATATGTGAATTTAGATGAGATAACAAATCTAGGTCATACCTAGGATATGTGTTTTTAAAATGCAATTCACAAAAAGATGTAAATTGTGTTGAATCTATCAAAATTTGGCATACATTTACAATTGAATAACATACAAACTGACCAACGATCCAGACTTTAATCTGGGAAACGAGACCTGTTTCATCTGCACAAGATTTTCTAAGAGACAGGACAATGGACTTTAATCTGGGAAACAAGACCTATTTTATCTGCACGAGATTTTCTGAGAGACAGGACAATGCCATGATTACAGGTAACTAGTAAACAGGACATTATTATTAGGGCAACATTTTCTGAGGAATGGGCTTCAATATTTGTATGAGAATTTCTGAGACACAGGAGAGATTGTGACACAAAACTGGTAAACAGGACAACATGTAAACAGGACATTATATATAACCTGGTCAATTTTCTGAGAGAGACACAGGACAACTGGACATTATAGTACATTATATAGGCATTATGAATAACCTGGTTGATTCTCTGAGAGACAGGACAGATCACAGTCTACACTTGGTTGGTCACACAAAACTGGTAAACAGGACAACTGGTAAACAGGACATAATATATAACCTGGTCGATTTTCTGAGAGAGAGGACAGATCACGGTCTACACTTGGTTGGTCACTCAAAACTGGGACAAAGGACAACTGGACATTATAATCCATTATATAGGCAGTATGAATAACCTGGTCAATTTTCTGAGAGACAGGACAGGTCACAGTCTACACTTGGTTGGTCACACAAAACTGGGAAACAGGACAACTGGTAAACAGGACATTATATATCCATTATATAGGCATTATAACCTGGTCGATTTTCTGAGGGACAGATAATGGTCTACACATGGTCTACACTGGTAAAGTCTGGCCCTGTCTATGGGACCAGGCAAATAAAAGAACACTTGCTATCCTTCGAAAAGAGTAGGGGAATGAAGCCCCGGTAGTGGTTTTCCCCCTCATCCCTCCTCATAGATCCGGTCATTCATCTCATAGATATGGTCATTCATAGATTCAGTCACTGCTGTGTTGGGCAAGCAGCATATAAATACCTGTCTAGTTGTCTAGACAAGCAGCTTTGAAACACCTGTCCAAACAGAAACGATAGAACTTAATGTCCACAAACCACAGAAACTCTGCTAACTTTTAAGTACTATTAGCGGAGGTTAAATCAACCAAACCAAACCAAACACTGGTAAAGTCTAAAAGAGGACAGATTTTCTCCTCTTCCAACACATGTATTCAAATTTTCTTTTTTTTGTGGGGGGGGGGGATTTTTCTGAAATCAATTTTTAATTGAGGGGAGGGGTTGGAATCATTTTTGTCCATGTCAATGACCCCTTCTGTGTTTCTTCCCTTTGCTGCCATTCCTTTTCATATAATAAATGATACTCACAGGGCATCACTTGCGAATTTTCTAGGAAACGGAAGGCTTAGAAGTAGTCCTGTTTTTCATATACATGTAGTCCGTGTCCAAGTTGGAAGTAGCCCCTTTCTCATATAAATATAGTCCCGTGTCCAAGATTGGAAGTAGCCCCTTTCTCATATAAATGTAGTCCTGTGTCCAAGATTGAAAGTAGTCCCATTTCTCATAAATGTAGTCCCATATCCAAGATTGGAAGTAGTCCCATTGCTCATATAAATGTAGTCCTGTGTCCAAGATTGGAAGTAGTCCTGTTTCTTATATAAATGTAGTCTCGTATCTAATATTGGAAAACCGTCCTGTGTATCATGTTAGTGTCCAATAAAAAGAAAAGGTGAGTCTGCCAGACAGAGGTGGGGTTTGAACCCAGACTGTCCAGGTCACAAAGTGGATGCCTTGACCCTGAGGCCACAGTGGTTCACACTTGGGAGCCTGTATAGATGTAGTTATAAAGGGGGAAAAAGAGGTCCCGTTGACAAGGAAAATGATTATCTTGTCCTGTTTCTCAGATTCTTGTTTCTCAGAAAATCTCGTCCGAATAAGCTTCTTATTCGAAAGAGGATCCCATCCCAATAGCCCATGCCATACAAATTAACAAATAAAATCCATTGAGTGCAGACCATTTTTGGGGGTTATTTTAAATTTGAGACCCAAATTCATAGTTTTCATAGAAATATACAAAAAACACCTCATATTTTGAACTCTTTTTGATAAACAATATTATAGAAATACTTAGTGATTTCAACTAAAAAAGTGTGTTTAAACATGCATCCATTAAAGCATTATCAAAATTCCAAAGGCTGATATATATAGCATTTTTATCAAAATTACACTTTCTGTTATCTATTCATCGTAATGAATATGAAAAACATTTAGAACTAGCTATCTGACTGGGCTCTGCTGTAAACTATTTACGAGATTTTGAAACACAGAATTTACATCGTTCTTATCAGATAGAATACTCTCTCCCCCTAGTGATTCATTTTGCACATGTACATATGGATCCTGCCAAGTGAACACATTGCATCTCTGGGTAATCTCTTCTTCTTAGCATTATTGCATGACCAATGTAGAATTGTTGGTCAACTGGAACCAACTAAATTGGCCACATGACCACCCTGCTGTTGTCAAATTATAGTTACAAATACATAGTTCCAGAATTATGACTAATTACATCAATGGAAAGTCTGTTATGTGTTGTAGGAGACTTTCATCCTCATCTTCAGCTCCTGTAAATAGGGTCATGGAGCTATTCAGATATGTGAAATAGGGCTGGGTAATGTTTTGTTATCAAATAGGACAACAGGCAGTTGAGATGTGAAGAAGGAGTTGCCTATTGTCTTTATAAAACAAGTACTTACTTGCACCACACTGACTAGATAGAAAGGTGTAATTAAAAACTTCATATTTAATTTGGATTTACTTTGTTGACAATAATCTATATATTATGTAGACTGACGTGTGATACATTTGTTCATTGTCATAAAGTGTGTAGAATAGGAAATTACCGATAATCATACAAAAGGGTTCATATAAACTTATCTAACTATCTGAGCCTCAGGAGTGCTTTTTTGCTCATAACCCCAGTGCGTTATCCAGCCATAACGCACTCTCAGACCTTTTCTTCGTCTTCAAGAGGCTGCTAGTTTCAATCCGGACATGTTAATAAATTGAGGAATATACAATGTCAACTCCTCCATACGTTTCCTGTTAAAACCGTTTAGGTTCAACGGGGAATCGATCCCCGGCCGCTGGGGCAAGAGGCAAACTCGCTGTCCACTATACCAAGCCGACCGGTGCTTGAAACCACTGCACATGGAGGATTTGAAAAAGTTTTCCGACATACCTGAAGTTTACACACCTCGATAGCCTAGAATATATGGAGCCTGGTGGAGTTATTAACAGAGAACCATCCTTAGATATCCTAGATGAACATGCCATGCCAAATTCCTCCATTTTCTTCGAAATAAATAAGAATCCATTGATTTTCCACATCGATACGAGTCGGGACCCGCCCCGTCCGGCCATTCCTTGCTCGACGCATGGCTGACCTAGTTTCTACATATCAACAAGAAGCAATGGCCGTGTACCGGGCCGTGTGCGTTGGATCGGTATGGAAAATCAATGGATTCTTATTTATTTCGAACAAAATGGAGACAAAATGAAGGCGAACACCAACTAGAGATCGTATATTTGGCCCTGCTAGAATAACAGGGCTTGACATCCTTGTATTATACCCGAAAATTCGTTGGAAAGATGAGGGTCTGACGGGTGGAGTAAAAACAATGGCTACGCTGGCTTGGCAAACCGTGCGGATGGGATGCACTTACAAAATGTCTTCTCCTGGATTAATTCTGGGGTTATAAGGTAAGAAATTGATACAAAATGGAGAAATATGTTCGATAAACGCTTTAATCAACGTTATGAGAGAGCACTTGTGGGTCTATGGTTCAATATTCCACTCCCGCTTCGCGGTCGTGGAATATTGAACCATAGACCCACGCGTGCTCTCTCATAACGTTGATTAAATGCTAAATATAGTATTGGCAAACCATGTATGTATATAAATAAAAAGTTCTACTACCAGCAATACCTTTGTACATGTACGTAGAGGTTTCTAGACAATATAATAACATGAGTCAGTATACATGGTCAAAAAGAAGGATAAGAACCTCATCCCCACTTATTAGTGTGTAGGTTGATGCTTTTGGTTCTACCTTTCTTAGCAATAGTTATAGAAACAGTTGACACTAATTCACTGCATGAACCTTCCCATTTAAGCAAAGATTAAAGTTGAGTAATGGCCTCATCTCCTAGGCTTTAATCTGCTTTAATTTTTCTCCTGCTTAATCTCCTGCTTAAAGTTGATTAAAGCCTTGGGAATAAGGCCATTACTCAACTCTAAGTTTTGCTTAAAGTTGCTTAAATCTGAAGGTTCATGCTGTGTAAAACATTAAACATATATGATAATAGAACAAGAGGGGGGGGGGTCACAACCAAACCAAACATAACCTGCAGTCATTACCATTGGTTTATAATAATTTATTATAAATAATAAAAAACATACATGCGTTATACTCCTCCATAGGGTAGGAGAGAAACCAAATAACGCCACATACCCCTCATAAATGATATATCAGCTGTCACCTTGTCCAGGTGTGCAGTACACTCCTATAATGCACTCAAGGCCACTTCTATTATGCAGCAGCACCTTGGCTGAGAGAGAATTGCAGGGTCTGTTCTTATCTCTTTGAATCATATATACATGTTGTGGCGGTCGGTTATGACGTTTGACCACCGTCGAGAGTTATAGTATGTTCATCCATCCATATCAAGGTATTATTAGATACGTGTAGAGGCACCCGGTTCTAAGACCGGATCCAAAGTTATTTATATCATGTCACGTAGATCCCTCCACTACTATAAAAGGGGAGTCTTGTCGTCCCCCTGGGTTCAGTCCTGGACTGGCCACTCTGGTGTCCAGTTCTACTGATCCTGTATACATGATAGTTTGTTTCTCTCCCTGGCGGCACTTGCGCCTAGGGGAGAGTAAGGTAATTACACCCTGAAGGTTTGTATCAACAATGTCGATACCAGACATGTTCTAACTCGACAGAGCTTGCTCTAGAGTATTGTTGATTGTTGATAGCCGAGACAACTCTGGTGCTATAAGTCGACTAACGTCGAAGCTTGTCTACTGGTGTATAGGAGAGACGAATAAAGAACTAGCTGGAACCTGAGTAGTGTGTCATTGTCCTTCTTTATTAGAATACAACCGACTTGGGTTTGGGAAACACTACACTGGTGCCGTGACCAGCGGAGCTTTCTTGTCTGTATACATTGCTAGCGATGGCAGGTAACGACATTGCTAAGGTTGATGCGTCAAAGGAGGTTAGTAAGGATGAACCTACCCACATCCTTACTCCTCCACAGACTATAGGACCAGTAATGGCTAGGGTCAGAACTGGTGCTGGAGATCTTTCCACTATTATGTCCCCACCCGAAACAGGAGGTAGCCACTCCTTTAGTATGAGGGGAATCGATCAAAGGTTGGGTCAACCTGTATGGAGGAGTCCTACTCTTGGGATAGGACTCGGGGATGGAGGTGCCATAGGAGGTCAACGACTGACCTTCATCGGGATAACAGTTTCGATAGTGGCCGAATGATAAACGATGAATTGTAGAATGAACAACAATCTTCATTTCATGAAGGCAGGAGACAGTTGGAGGTGCTGGCTGAGAACACCGAGCACTCTCAGGTTAAGAGCCAGGAAGCTTAACTTCGACTGGAACAACTACGACAAGAGACCCAGGATGCCACTAGCCTAACTCAACAGAAATTATCTGAATTTGAAGTGGAAACATTAAAAGAAGAAAGAGATAATTTGTTGAAAGGCAATCTCGACATGAAGAAAATAGTAAATGAATGCCAATTACTTCAGAGTAAAGTCGAGCGCATAAGTGAGTCTCGTCGAAAGATTTTTGAGCAGGCTCGGAATTGGCTCAGGGAAGCCAAAGAAGAGACAGATATGACAAAATTGAGATAACAGGATTATGAAGTCCATAAATCGATTTTGTCAGATGAAGTGAACTGGCTCAGAATAGAAATGAATGCCCAGTCAGAAGAGCACTCATCTGCTGTCTCAGGTACCATTGGGTCTTATGAAGATCAGGTACAGAGACTGCGAGAAGAGCACCAGGAGCTTATTCTTCAATTACAAGCTGAAGAAGAGGCTCGTCAAAAGGATGATTTGCAAATGAGAGAACATTATCAACTCATGATCAATACGGCGGAAGAAGATACTCGAATCCGATTGGAACAAGAATTTGAAGGAAAAACTCAAACTTGAAGAACAAGTACAAAATCTCTGTGACAGTCACGAGAAAGAAAATGAGTTGAGAAATCTCCAATCGTCTATTGATGGTCTTAAAAGATAAGTATCAACTGGTAGGGAATACGACGAAGCCCGTATAAGGGAAGGGACGAGAACAGAGCAAGAACTTAGCATAGCTCTGAAAGAGGATGCAGAAGTCAGGTCTGTCGAGGCTCGAAAGAAGCACGAGAGGGAACTCGAGCAAAATCGGCCTTTGTCCTTTAGCCTTGATAATATGGACAAGAAAAGTCATGTAGAGGCATTGGACCTTTCTAAAAAGCAGAATTCCCTAGGCTTGTCGAAAGACAAAGATTCCAGGTTTAAGTTTTTAGTTCAAGAACTTAACTCTTCTTCTACCAAATTGTTTTTGGCTTAAAATCGGCCTCTAGGAGAAGTCATTATCTTTCAAATACTGTTTGAATTGTATTGATATTCCTACTAGAAGCTAAGTAATGAGTATCCAAGGTAAGCATATGGACAAAAATAATTGGAATCCTAATTGTCTGTATCTCCTCTGATAAGGGAGATAGGATGGGAATAACATAGCATATCTCTCCTGCAAAATGATGATTTCATAAAACTTCAAATGATGATATCTTAGGACTCCCTCTATCAATTGACATGAATTAAAAGGCACATGGTAGATATTGTTGAATATTTTTAGAATTTTTGAAATACATGGTCACATGATACCTGTTCCATTTGGTTACCATGACAACCGAATCTATGAAAAATTGCTATTTTTAGTATGTTTGTTGCCATAGTAACCAATAATTTGGTCAGGAATCCACCAAAATACACCAAAACCGTTGGTATTATCATTTTCTTCATGAAAAACTTCTTAAAGTAGGTTTTCATGGAAAAAATGAAATTATTTTACCTTTTTCATAATATTTTGCCATAAATACTCATTAAAATCAGCCCAAACTTTTCTCAATTTTCAACCATCTTTAGAAGTTCATGATATCTCAGGAAAGAGGAGTAGAGACTAATGGTTTTAACTACTTAGGGGCCCCATGCCAAAGGGCAATCCCTGAAAAAATGGTGAGATTCCATCTATATCTGAGGGAGAGACAGGGTGTCAAAAATCGGCCAAAAATCGGCGATTTACTCGCAAAAATGCGCGTCCGGTAAAAGAAGAGTTAAAAAGGCTGAGCTAGCAGCCCAACAAAAGGTTATATCTGATATGTCGGCACACATCGATCGAGTAAGCCAGGGCTTGCCCAGACCACGGTCGAGAACACCAACAGAGTCAGAATGATCATTTGCTGGCTGTAATCCATTAAGTGATGTAGTAGACCAGTTTACTACACCTCAAGGAATCAAACATCCCAAACAAAACCCTCCTAGTTATACAGATATTAGAGATCCCTCAAAGGTAACTTATATCTCTGGGGGGGTAAAAGGAGGCAAAGACGATGCTACGCGAAGATTAAGTGAAGCGGCATTGACAATGCATAATTTTGGGATGGATTGTGAGGATAGTAGACGCTCGAATGAATGCGCAATCAATAGGGCTCATCGGTCAAGTCGATTCATCTCGAGTGAAACTAGTTTTCGAGCCTGCTCGACGCAGGGCCGTGGAGTGTCAAGCATTTACAGCTAAAGACGACTGGCTCGAGTGGTACAATGGATTTTGTTGTATAGCTAGAGTAAATGTTTGGGACTCGAGTGAAACCTTAGTCCAGTTGCAAATTGCTTTGGATAACAGTCCTGCTTTCAATACCTTATGGTTATGGGAGGAACATGGAGACGGACTTCTGGAAAGTCTTGTCAAAATGGTGACCGATGCACTCACGTCAGGACTAGATAACCCTGTAGCAAAGCTGGAAAAGAGACGCCAGGGGAAGAATGAAGGCATAAGAGCATTCAGGGTATCTCTGAAATGTTTAGCATGCGATGCTTACCCTGGTGTCGGTTTCACTGTGGATTGGCTAATTACAAAAGTCAATCAATTGTTCATTAATGGGTTGTATGACCCCGACTTAATGACCGAAGTATCCCGAGACTGGAGGACAACAATGTCCCTCAATCAGTTAATAGAATTGGCAGAGGAGCTACTCAAGAAGAGACAGCTCTTGCCAAGTTTTACTGGTCAGGCTTCTTCGGCAGGGGTAGTTAATGCTGTTAGTACAGGAGACACTACCTTAGCCGAAGAAGTGCAACAGGAAGCTATTGTTGCAGCCTGGGGAGGTCAAATGAGTGGGAAGAAGAAGGCTTCTCAATGCCCCACTGGTAAAGCAAAGTCGGGAAATAAACCTTTTTTAAAAGATGCTGTTAGTTCAGATATGGTCTCAATAGAACAGTTGCAGAAGATTCTGGCTGGGCTATTAAGAACAAACGATCTAGTTCGGAAGGGCCGAAGGCTGCTGAAGCCTGCTGCTGGAGCTGTAGGAAGGTTGGTTATTTTCACACGAGAATGTCCAGACCTTGGTAAGGTTTTAGCAGCGAAAAATAAATCGGAAAACTGAGGAGGGCGACTGGTAACTGCTACCCAGCCGCCCTGTCAATTGAGAGCCGAGAAACTGACAACTCTGTCGTTTCCGGTCTTGTCAGAGTGGATCCTGGAAATACAACTAAGTCCGTTAAGGCAGCGGCTGATCACCGGTTGGTATCGACAGGTGTTGACATAAAAGGGTGTGAACAGACACTCGGACAGGGATCTGGTGGCCCTAATACCGGTGGTTCTGCCTCCACGGAGCTATTAAACTCTGAGGATGCCGGGAGAGAAGTCCTAATGCAGCATCTGGCCAGAGTTTGCTCATTGGAACTTCCCTCAGATGATCCTTGTCTGGCTTTCTTAAGACAGAATAGGATGGATCTGAGCACTCGGGTGGGATTGAAAATGATGGTAGACAATTCTCCTCTAGAGGGGAAGCGATGGTTTCTGCCTGCAGTAATTTGAGGGTGTTACTCCCTTATCACCAGAAGATTGGTACCTTCACTGGTTAGTCCGTCAGATGATCTCTATAAGGGAATAACAGCATGTACAGCCACGGGTTCAGAAATGCAGACGTTTGGACGATTAGTTTTACCTCTTAAGGTCGAATCGAGCGATTTTATTATTAGCCCAATAATTGCTAATACGGCCAACGACTGCATCCTTGGTTTGGACTTTGCTGCTCTTTATGGAATGACACTCGATCCGAAGTCGGGTGTGGTATTTCTGGATTGGCCAGTGAATACCTGCCAGACATTGATGTGATGTGTTGGTTCATTCGACTGGTCTTGAAAGGAATCGACAAGGTATAATAGAACCCGATATCGCTATGCTAACCAGCATGGGATTACAGGGTGACAATACCTTAGTCGAGGATATTCGACATTCAGTGGTTCCAGTCTGCAATCTGCTGAACAGAGATATTGTGTTAGAGAAAGGGACTGTTTTTGGAAAAGCATCATATGCTGATAGGAATGGAGACTTTGGGTCGACTGAAGTCGGTGAAGCACTTGTGCAAGTTAGTGGTATAGTTGCAGATGCTACTAATGATACCCACGTGCAAGCTCCTCCCATGGCGAGGGAGCTGCCGACTTACATATCAGAGATGTTTGAAGACACCAATCTGGAAACTCTAACCGAGAAAGAACAGCTGTCCGCCGTACTTTGTAAGCATGCTGTAGCCTTCAAGTGTCCAGATGAACCATTAGGGCGCACTGATCGAGTCCTGCATAGGATTGACGTCGGAGATGCCAGACCTATCCACGTTCCTTACCGCCGATCCCTCTCAGTAAGAAAGCTGCAGCAGAAATGCAATTGAAAGAAATGTTGGATACGGGAGTGGTAAGACCAAGTTCTAGTCCATGGTCCAGTCCAGTACAGATGGTTATTAAAAAGGATGGAACCATGAGATTCTGTGTAGGTCTCTAAATGGTGTGACTAAGAAAAATGCTTACCCACTTCCATACGTCGATGAATGTCTGGACGCCTTGGGAGGGAATAAGTGGTTCAGTTGCCTTGATTTACAGTCGGGGTACTGGCAAATCAGGATGCATCAAGATGATGTAGAAAAAAACTGCTTTTTCATACCAAAGCGGTTTGTATGAGTTCGATCGAAGGGCGTTTGGTCTTTGCAACGTCCCCGCCACCTTCGAGCGTATGGTGGACGATATGTTGAGAGGTTTGCTGGGTATAAAATGCTTAGTATATCTCGATGATATCATAGTCTTCGGAAAAAAAAAAGAAGGAAGCAATGAAAAATTTGGAGTTGGTGTTGGATAGAACTGCGGAGTGGGGATTAAAACTGAAACCCAAAAAGTGCAAATTTTTTCGAACATCAGTAGATTATCTCGGCCGAGTTTTATCCAAGTCTAGGATTAAGGCAAACCCAGACAAAATCGACTCTGTAATGACATGGGCAAAGCCTACTAATGTAAAAGAGGTTAGATCATTTATAGTTTTTGCTCATATTACCGAGATTTCATTCCAGGCTTTGCCGAGCTGGTAGCTCCTTTACAGGAACTCGTTACAACAAAGCTGAAAGGAGGTTGAGGTCGTTACGCAGTATTGACTGGACTGAAAGTGCAGAAGAGTCATTTGCTGAGTTGAAGCTTAAGTTCAAGGATACTCCTGTACTTAAGTTCCCTACGCCAGACGGAAGGTTTATACTTGATAAGGATGCTAGTGATAAAGCCAGTGGTGCTGCTCTGTCCCAACTTCAGGATGGAGTAGAGGTCCCACTGGCTTTTGCAAGCAATACTTTAAGTAAAACCCAAAGAAACTACTGTACAACTAAAAGAGAATTATTAGCCATTGTGGTGTACACCTGGAAGTATAGACATTTCCTATATGGAGGAAATTTTACTATCTGAACCGATCATTCCTCATTGAAGTGGCTTCTGAATTTTAAAGAAGCAGAGGGAATGATGGGTTGATGGTTGGCTCACCTCTCGGAGTTTGGTTTGTCTAACACACAAATTGGGCATCGAAGTGGGTCGAAGCATCTAAACGCGGACGCTTTAAGTCGAATTCCTGTTTGACTATGTCAGCGTTTGGATTGCACCGACTGTGGTCTACATAATTCTGTAATAGCTGCCACTAGTAGTATCGAAAGTAAGACGAAAGGTGGTATATTTTGGTCTCTCTCTGAACTTGTGGATGCTCAGTTAGCAGAAACTGACATTACAAGAGTGGCAAAATGGTTAGTGTCTGGGGCTAAACCAACTAGACCTGAAGTGTCTATAGAGAGTGCAGAAACTCGAAAGTTAATTGGGCAGTGGCCTTTATTAATCTTTAGAGAAGGTCTTTTGTGTCAATAAAAGATTACCCTAGGAAGAGCTAGATGCTCGATACAAGTAGTGGTACCATATCAGCTTAGGGCTGAGGTATTAGCTTACTGTCATGGGCATCGAACAGCTGCACATTTTGGGCGCAAACGAACTATTGAAAAAGTGAAGAAAAGGTATTACTGGCCTGGAATGGGAAAAGACATAGCTAGATGGGTACGCCATTGCCCAACTTGCTGTTTAGTCAAACCCAGGGGAAGGTCTGGGTAAATCTCCACTTCATCAAGAGATGTTTGGTGTTAGGTTTGGTAGAATTGCCATGGATATTATATCAGGATTTCTACCGACTCCTAACGGGAACACTTGTATGTTAGTAATCCAGGATTACTTCACCAAGTATGTCCAAGTGATACCTTTACCAAATCACAAAGCAGTAACATGTGCTGAGGCATTTGTGGATAACTGGGTTCTTACCTTTGGGATTCCATTGCTTCTACATTCTGACCAAGGGAGAGAATTCGAGTCTCATCTCTTTACTGAAATGTGTGATTATTTGTCGAGCAGAGAACCAATCCATACAGACCTCAAAGTGATGGTCAGGTGGAAAGGTTCAATCGTACATTGATTCAGTCCCTTACTATGCTAGTCGACAAACATATGGACGATTGGGATGAACAATCTAAATATGTAGTCAGCGCATATAATGGTACTGAACATAGTTCGACTGGTTGTAGTCCAAATTTTATGGTATTTGGTGATGAGATTCTAATGCCTGCTGATGTTATCTATGGGACTTTAGATGGTGGCCTGGATGTTCCATGTAGTATCACTTACGTGGAAAATCTTAGGGATCGTCTCAGAGAGAGCTATCAGTTAGTCAGAGAGAACTCAGGTAAAGCAGCCCTTAGACAAAAGGTTGGTTACGACATTAGTCTAAGGGCTCGACGTTTCTCGGTTTGGGAGCAGGTGGTATGGTACCATACCCCTAAAAGCAGCTATTAAGTTAGCACCTAACTGGGATAGGCCTTTTACTGTTGACTCAGTGATATCAGAATCCACAGTGATACTGAGATCGGCCTATGGTAGGTTGTATAAAAGTAATGTGGATAGACTCCGCCGTTGGGGGTGGAGCTAACACAAACTGTCGAGTTAGTGCAACCACAACAATCTGTATACAACGACTCTTGACTCTAAACATGCTCCCTCTCGTCATAGACAGAAACGACACAAAAATGACCGAGAAGTAAAAGGGGTGTTAGATGCCTTACCACAACACAAACGTCGCCAGCGCAAGCCAAAGACATGTGTGAAGGGAAACAAATCTACTTCTGAGACCAAACCTGATAACAGCGGAGACTTACCGGCTGCTATTCAAGTGAAGTCGAAACAGTCAAGTAAAGTAAACAACACTGCGCGGCGCAAGCCCGGTGCTGTGTTACATAACAAGACACCTTTGATGCCTAAGTTATTGGGTTCTCCCAACAAGTATGGCAGTAAAGAAGGACCAGAGTCCGGTCTCTTAACCCCCAGAAATAAAGGAGCAGTGAATAAGTCGAATCTACCTTCAAAGGAACCTCTGAAAAACTTGAGACGAGGCAGACGTGTACATTGACCAGTTAACTTCTACGATGCCGCAGGCGGAGTTTGATTACTCTAATCCTAGCTCTTTCTTGGGAAGGGGTTTGGATGTTGCTAATCTATTGAGAAACAGTAGATAGAGTAATTATTATAAACCTAGGCATAATGAAAAAAAAAATACACAACAAGAAGTATGATACGATTGATCTCTAACTGGGCCTTACCTACAAGAAAGGCACCGGGTTTGCATGAATTAAAGCTGAAAATAATCCCGGGGAATGATGTACAGCATTGTCTGGTGAGTTCTGCTCATGTAGCAGGTTCATATTTACATCAATATATTCCCTGTGTCCATTGGAAGCTGACATGAGTGTAAACAAGGCGTTTTTATTCTGTCAATTAGGTTATTTAGCAACTAACATACACATAGGGCGGTGCGAAAAGAAACCGTTACTCCGTTGAGCCGTGAAATCTGGGTCGATGATTCTATTAATAGAATTCCGACAGGTGGTGCATTGGCATCCCGCCTATCACAGGCCGCACAGCGGGTCACATGATTTTTCTCAACCAATCAGGCGGCCGCAGGAGGTTATATAAGCCTCTGTACTGACCATTTGAGAGCTAGTTGGCACTTCTGATCCCTGGGGATTAGATGTCAGCCCTGTGTGTCTCTGAGCTTTGGCTAGAGTCATGTTTGAGTGTCGGTATCCCTCAAAGGGGTCATCGACTAAGGTAGATACCTTCATTACCTGGGAGCTTCCTCCACAACAGGTATAAGAGTGCTTGCACTTAACCCTCATCGACATGGAGTCTTCCGACTATGACTCCGATGCTGGCGCTGGCCGGTCTGGGAAGAAAAAGAAGAAGACCAAGTCAGAGAAACAGGCCGATGGTGCTCAGTCCGAAGCCGAGGAAGCTCGTAAGGCATACGAGAAGGCTTTGGAGAAGCTGCAGCGCTCAGAAGCCAAGGCCGACGAAGCTCGGAAGATTGCTGAAAGGGCAGCAAAGCAGTTCAAGAAGGACAAGAAGCATGATAAGGGTTTTGCTTCCTCATCCTCTTCTTCTGCAGAGCCGATTGAGGTCCATGTTTCTCACTCTAGTCGGTCATCATCGAAGGAACCTAAACCTAAGGCCAAGGAGGCTGCGGGTAAGGTTGCTTCTACCGGCAAAACGGGCTCAAAGGGTTCTACCTTTAAGATTACTAAGAAAGGTGGAGCCCCTAAAGCCGTGGTGTATAAGGAGAAGGCACGCCTCAGTACCTGTGCTTCACAGTCTGTTCCTGAGCCGGCTGCGACCGAATCGAGTGCTGTCGAAACTGTCGATGGTATCTCTTCACCTCCAGAACAGACAAGTGCGCAGAGGACTTGGCAGGAATTAATGGCCAGGACCAGGGATCATCCTGCTAGTGAGCAGGACACCAGAGAGGTCCGGAAATTAATAGACTATAAAGTCCCAAAGGAGGGTATAGTCCTGCCACCTCTGGTTAGTGATGACGGCAGCGACGATGAGGAATGGTTCTGGGATGAAGGACACATCCTATCGATTGGTACGTGAGGATGATCGAACAGGTTGTCAATACTTTCCTGGAATCAGGTATTCCCCTGGAGGAACGCTACAGGATTGGATTTGCATGGCACACGTTCAACCCTGGTCAGGAGTGTTGCTTTGTTGGTTGCACTCCAGATGGCCACACTCCTAGGAAATACAGCAGTGACCCTCGATATGCCCGGCACCTGGTTGAGTATCATCGAGCCATATGACTTCAGTTTGGATGTTCTTTCCGGAAAGGACAGGCTGTGTGTTTTCAAAACTGACACGATGCCACAAAAGGTCCCTTTGTCACTAGTCGACTGGGATAATTTGTGAGGCATCTAAGGGAAGGTGAACCACAGCCTCACCGGTATTCCACCAAATTGGCGGTACAGTTGGTCCAAAACCTCATCACCAATGTTGAGGAGAACGCTGCTGGTAATCTTCTTTCCAAAAAGTTTTACTATCGGTCGGAAAGTAACACTAAGGACAATTCTCGACATTTGTACCTGAAGAAGGAACTGATGCCGGCTTTCTTTGGAGCCTATCCTCATTATAGGAAGGAATTACAAAGAAGACGGTCGGGCAGCATCCCTCGACAGACCCCGAGTGCTGATGGTGCTACTGGAGGTGGTTCTACTAGTGCCAAGCGAACACACTCGGTGGGATCTGATAATGCTGCGGCAGGGGCTGCTAAGAAACAGCGCCCTGTTGTTCCTCCAGAACCAGCGGCTTCAACTAGTACTGGGCAACGGGAGAGTCATAACAGACTTCCTAAACCCTGTACTTCGGGAGCAACTTCTTCTGTGTCTCGAGGAGATCTGAAAGTGACTTTGGAAATGGCTCCACCCCCAGAAAGAGGTGTGACCTTCTCTCAAGTAGCTTTGGGTCAGGAGAAACCTGGTGCTGCTCATGTCGCATCTTTTCCCGAACCTAACTTCGGTGAAGGAGTGACTCCAGGAATCCCTTATACATTTGTGGAACAATGCAAAGGGCTTCTGGAGATGACAGGTTCGTTGGTGTTAGATGAATTTGGGCATGCTTTTCGAGAAGAATCGAACACCTACCTGTTTGCACTCTTCACCCGGGTCAGTCAGTGCCTGCGGGGCAGTTTCTTCCCGGAACTTCGACAGGAACAGGAGCGAGTCGCTAAGGAGGCTGTGCAGGGCCAAATTAACGACATCGAAGCTGGCCTTTCTGATTTCCAAACAGATACTGACTATGAGTTGTCTAAATGAGATGGGGAACTCGCAATATGGCAATCGATTGATCAGGAATTTGGCGTACGCCTTCACCAGTGGGTTGCCGACGAAGATCGAGCCATAAGACCACTCAAGCCTCGCCAGACGATTGCTTCTAGGGGTGTACAGAAGTATGTCCTTGAAGGAGGCCGGATCCCTCAGGTCGAAGAATTGCTGCTGCAAGACCGCTCTAATCTCGCCCTGTCGCCCGGCTTTGGTCTGCTGTGTGCACAAATGTCGACGCTGGGGCATGAGTCTCCTTAGAAGGAGACTCCAAGGACCCCAGTCCAAGACCTAGAACCATTGCCACCCAGTACCCTGACAGTTCCAGTTGTCCCTGGACCTTCAGCTGCTGTGGGGAAACCACCAACACCCTCTAGGGTTGTTATCCTGGCACAACTCGAAGGCGTCACACCGTTGCCTTCAGCTGAGCCAGGAGTTCAGGTGACCGTACCATGTACAGTCACTTCTGAGACTATATCTGATATGGAGGTGGATGATGATATTGTCTTCATGGGATCTGGTCGACAGATCTCCAGTGACAGTGAGGAGGATGATGACCAAGCGGTAACTCAAGCTGAGGATCAACTGCTGCACAGTGATTCCGAGGACTCTGGATATGCCACGCCCTTGTTGAAGGATTGATCATCAAAGATGGATAAGGCCGACCCCCTTACATCTCCTTCACCACCTTCTCGGCCTGCTCCCCCTAGCGAAGAGTTGACAGAGCCCGAGGCTGCGTCGACTGCTGAGAACGCTACAGCGGTGGCAGGGCTGCTTGCAGCCAATGACTTTGCAGCCTCGACAACAGAGACAGTAGAGACACCATCTACTAAGACTGTTTTCAAGTGAATGGTATATGGATCCCTCAAGGAGGCTCAGAATTATTTTTCTGAGCTCTTGGTCAGCGGTGTGCAGCCCCCGAGTGGCTGCACCATCCAGGAACGCCCCCAGCCCACGAGAAGAAGACTGCAGACTTAACCCCAAACCTGGAAGCACCGGTCTCAACGAAGCAAAAGTGGAACCGATATCACCCTGGTTAGCCATAAAACCCGGTGATACCACTTTTTCCTCGGCCAGTAGGTCGGCGGACACCTGAAAGGTGGCTTCCACCGCTGGAAGGAGCATCTCTTCAAGGTAGTGTGGACTCGATATAACCCAGACAGTTTGTCCGGTTATACCACACTTAGATTGGTCAGGAGCAGACCATGAAACAATATTTTCATATTGACCTCCTACGTGGGATGGATACCCAGCTACTAGCTGTGATAATTATATTAAACACTACTGTTCATATTATTGTTATCAAAAGGTGACCTTCATGGTCATCCATTGTATATTTACCTGTTCATACTATAACATGTATTGCTCCATCTTGAGCTCTTGTTAATGTAAAGACTTTTTTTCTTATTGTACATAAAGTCTAGTAGGGGGTAGTGTGGCGGTTGGTTATGACGTTCGACCACTGTCGAGAGTTATAGTATGTTCATCCATCCATATCGAGGTATTATTAGATACGCGTCGAGGTTCTAAGACCGGACCCAAAGTTTTTTATATCATGTCACATAGATCCCTCTACTACTATAAAAGGGGAGTCTTGTCGTCTCCCTGGGTTCAGTCCTGGACTGGCCACTCTGGTGTCCAGATCTACTGATCCTGTATGATAGTTTGTTTCTCTCCCTGGCAGCGCTTGCACCTAGGGGAGAGTAAGGTAATTACACCCTAAAGGTTTGTATTGACAACTGTCTATACCACACATGTTCTAACTCGACAGAGCTTGCTCTAGAGTATTGTTGATTGTTGATAGCCTAGACAACTCTGGTGCTATAAGTCGACTTACGTCGAAGCTTGTCTACTGGTGTATACGAGAGACGAATAAAGTACTAGCTGGAACCTGAGTAGTGTGTCAATGTCCTTCTTTATTAGAATACAATCGACTTGGGTGTGGGAAACACTACAATGTCAAGATGCTTTTTCTCCTTATCACTATGTAATTAGATATGGGTTGCATCACCTGCCTTGGCCACTTTATAAGCCATTGTTCTTCTAAACAGTCTAGCCTGTTGGATGACGGGAGTATCACCTTGTATGGATGGTTTCAAACACCAACCCAAATTATGGTGTGCAAATGGAGATTGGCATCAGGTTTTGAATGGTACATTTCATGCTTTAGATGCTTTGTGCTGGGCCTACTACAGCAACTGTATACTGTATCCATCAAAGACAGCAATATCTTGTTCATACATTTGAAGCAAACATAAGGTATTGTGGCGGTAAGACCGAGGGAGCACGGAGCCGAGTCGGAACCATCCTAGATGGGGCCGGCGGAGCTCCGGGCGCCTGGAGTCCGAGCCAAGGGACGGAGCGTCCGACGCTGGGTATGTGATACCAGCGTCGGAAGGCTGCGGCGGCTATAAAAGAGCGTGTGCGTGTAGTTTAAGGGGGGTTTTCCCGGTAGGAAGCAAGGCGGACACACAGCAGAGAAATAACATGACAGAACCTCCGATCTGGAGTTAGATGGTGTGGCCAGGTGCCAGGGTTTAATAAACTGTTAACTTGTATGTTCCGAGTTGTGTTGTGTTTACAGGAAGGGCGAATCGGATTTCCGCTACATTGGTGACAGCTAGTGACGAACCCCGCTTCAACGTAAACATGGACGGATCGGATGACACCAAGGATGCCATGAAGATGGAAACCGCAGGAAAGGCGAACTTGCTGGAAGTGGTAGACGAGGAGATCACCCTACGACGGGAGGGTCCCCCGCGGCGAGAGACGGGACCAGAGAGGCAGGAGGAGGGACGTGACAGGCCGATTCCAAGATGGCCGTGGGAAATGGGATCGGAGATGGTAGAGAACGGGCAGGAGAGGAAACCCCGCTGGAGGGTGGCGGGAAAGGATCCTAGACCGGATTCTGGCCCGAGAGAGGAGCTGTGGTGGACGGAGGAAGATTGGGCAGAGGCTGCAAGGAGAGAACGGCAGGGGGAGGCGGCTCAGGGGGGGCCGAACCCGGAGCGCCAAGGCGGGGCCCGAACTGAAGCTGGTACCGGGCGGTCGTGCGTTGAAGGAGGAGTACCCAGACGCCTGTTAGGAGCCGCCGGAGGGGGACCGGACAGGGACCCGGATGATCGAGGCGACTCGAGCGACGAGAAGGGAGAAGAAACCAGGGGCAGGAGTAAAGAGAGAGCTAACGCAGATCAGGACCAGGCGAGAGAGGAGTGGGCAAGAGAGGGAGACAGATTGGCGGAGGCCATAGCTCAGCTGGCGGTGGAGGCGGCGAAGGGGAGAAACAGATGTCGGCCTACGGAGGCGGGTGATGGGACCGGCGGCAAGCCAGTTGTGAAACCGACTAAGTACGATGGGACCTCCGACCTGACGGATTACTTGAACCACTTTGACCTCTGTGCGAAGGCGAACAAATGGTCTCCGGAGGAGGCTGGCGTGTTTCTGGGATTGAGTCTGTCGGGACAGGCCAGGAGGTTGCTGGCGGGGAGGAAACCCGGGACTCAGGAAGGATATGAGGAATTAAGGGCGGCGTTGATAGCTAGGTTTGAGCCGGTAAACCAGGAGGAAACCTATAAGGCATGTCTTCGGACGAGGGAGCGGAAGCCAGGGGAGGATCTGCAGGAGTTGCAGGAGGACCTGGCTAAGTATACGCGTTTGGCATACCCGGAGGCGGATGCCCGCACCCGGGACACGCTTGTGTTGGATAGATTCTTGCTGTGTCTGTCACTGCCCCTGAGGCAGTGGGTCTACCAGTCGGCGCCGAAGAGCCTTCAATCGGCGGTCATGACAGCCATCAGTGGGGAGGCCTATTTGAAAAACGAAGGGGACCAGCGGACTCGGGTGAGGGCAGCGGATGCAACAGTGTCGGAGAGACTGCTGTCCAATGACAGGAAATTAGAAAGCCTTGTGGAGTTGGTGAAGGTGCTGGCGGAAAGGAGAGACCTGGAGGAAAACGGGAGGAGGAGGACCTCGGGGACAGCATGCTTCGGCTGCGGAAAAGAGGGACACTTTAAGCGTGAGTGCCCAGAGAGGAAAGGCCGGAGGAGCGCGTCGGAAGGTGGTGGTGGGGGACCCACCTCCAGTAAGCCGGCGGAAAACTAGCGCCGATCTGCGCCAGAGGCCGCGCGGAGGTCGGAGTAGAGAGGCCGGAGAATATAGTGCAAGGACGGAGGGAGAGAGGGGGAGGTGGCCTGTTGGTGGAGGCTCGCTTAGGAGGGGCCCCCATACAGCTCTTGATTGATACGGGGGCCTCCATGAATTTGATCTCGACGAGCTGGTGGCAGAAGAACGGAGAGCCGAGGTCACTGGAGCAGTCAGGGAGGACCGTGTTTACGGTGGACGGACGGTCCATGGAACTGGCGGGAGAAGGGAGCGCCCTGTTGGAGCTAGGGGGCAGGTCGGTCCGGCTCACGTTCGGAGTGGTGGAGGTACCGAACGAAGCCATACTAGGAGCGGCCTTCATACGGCAACAAGCTTTGGTGGTGGATCTGGGACGGGAGCGGCTGGTCTGGTCGGAGGGCGAGAGTTCCTGCCGGAGCTCACGTACGGCGGTGATCGGAGCTGGGGAGGAGGCGGTACTGGAAGGAACGCTACGAGGGGAGTGGGAGGACGGGCAGGAGGGACTGGTGGAAGGCCTCGCTGGACACCATGGGGAGCCTAAGTTCCTGGTAGCCCTGAGCTTGATAAGACCGGAGGGCCCGACAACCGTGGTGCGGGTGCTGAATCCAGGCCAGGAGGCCGTTACTGTATACAAAGATATGACCCTAGGGGCGGTACAGAGGGTGGAAGGAGAATCGGAGCACACGCCGGGAGAGTGGTGTCGGTTGCTGGGATCCGCAGGGGCCGAGTCGGATGACTGGGTACGCCAACTGGTGGAAGGAACGGAAATGGGCCGGAGAGAGGAGCTGGCGCAGCTGCTACGCAGGTGGAGGACCGCTTTCCAGCTCGGTCCGGAGGATAGGGGTCACACGACGGTGGCGGAACATAAAATTGACACGGGGGAGGCGACACCCATCAAACAACCACCTCGGAGGCTGGCTCCGCACAGAAGGGAGCTGATCGAGAGGGAGGTGGATAAGATGCTGGCAGTGGAAGTAATAGAGGAATCCCAGAGCCCCTGGGCATCCCCGGTAGTACTAGTAAGGAAAAAGGACGGGTCCACCAGATTTTGCGTGGACTATCGGAAGCTGAACGCGGTGACAGTCAAGGATGCATACCCCCTTCCAAGAGTGGAGGATTGCCTGGACACCATGGCCGGAGCCTCCTGGTTTTCCTCAGTGGATTTAGCCAGTGGGTACTGGCAGTTGGACATCCGAGCAGAGGACAAGGAAAAAACGGCGTTCACCACACATAAGGGGCTCTTTCAGTTCCGCCGCATGCCATTCGGCCTCTGTAATGCACCCGGTACCTTCGAGCGGGTTATGGAGGTGGTCATGAGAGGACTCCAGTGGCGAACATGCCTGGTGTACCTAGACGATGTGGTGGTTTTCTCCAACTCCTTCGCGGAGCATATGGAGAGACTGGAGGAGGTCCTTCGGAGACTGGTGGCTGCCGGCCTGAGGATAAAACCATCGAAATGTCAGCTGGCCAGGCGGACGGTGGAATTCCTGGGACATGTTATCAGTGAAGAGGGGGTCGCCACGGATCCCGCGAAGGTGAAGGCGGTTCGGGAGTGGGGGCAACCGGCGACCGTCACTGACATCCGGAGCTTCCTAGGGCTCGCAGGCTACTATCGGGCGTTTATTCCGGAATTTGCAACGGTGGCCAAACCCTTGAGCGCCCTGGCGGAGAAAGGAAGAGCTTTCAGATGGACGGAGGAGTGCGAGATGGCCTTCCGGGAGCTAAAGCGGCGACTGACCTCCGCGCCGGTCCTGGCGTTCCCGGAGCCGGAGGGGAAGTTGACGCTGGACACTGATGCGAGCGACTCAGGGCTGGGAGCGGTCATGAGTCAGTCCCAAGGAGGCCAGGAGAGGGTGCTAGCGTACGCCAGCCGGACGCTGTCACGACCGGAGCGGAACTATTGCGTAACCCGGAGGGAGCTCTTGGCTATCGTCTTTGGACTCAGAAAATTCCGGCACTACCTGGTGGGGCGACCGGTGGAGGTGAGGACCGACCACGCCTCCCTGAAATGGCTGCTCAGCTTCAAGGAACCGGAAGGGCAATTGGCGAGGTGGATCCAGATCATCGACACCTATGACATAAGAGTGGTACACCGGCCAGGGAAACAACACGGAAACGCGGATGGACTATCCAGGGACCCGTGTAAGCAGTGTGGATGGGGGGCCCCGGAGCCGGAGGTTTGCCGAGTGGTGTCCAGGTCCCGGGCGCGGGGGGAAGGTCTGGGGACACTGGCGGAGAGCCCGGTGGAAGTAGAACGACGAGATTGGAGGAAACTACAGGAAGAGGACCACCTGCTCCACCGGGTCCGGAGTTGGGTGGAGGCAGAGCACGCCCCAACCGCAGATGAGGCGCGGGACTTCAGCTATGAGGAGCAAGCCTGGAGGGTCCAGACGGGGAGGCTGGAGCTCCGAGGGGGAGTACTGGTCCGGAGATGGGTGGGCCCAATGAGCCGGGAAAGCTTCCAGGTGGCGGTACCAAAGGGGAGCCGGACGGAGGTGCTGGCGGGAGCACATGGGACCCCACTGGCGGGCCATCTGGGAAGGGCTCGAACCATACGCCGGCTGCAGCAGGGGTTCTACTGGCCCGACTTTCGACGGGATGCCACTCGCTGGTGCGCTCGATGTGAAGCATGCAACCGGAGGAAGTCGGCGGTCCCGATCCACAGAGCTAAGATGGGGCATGTCGGGGCGGGGCTGCCGTTACAGAGGGTGGCTCTGGATGTGATGGGTCCCCTGCCCCGATCTACTAGGGGCAATAAGTTTATCTTAGTAGCAGCCGACTATTTTACAAAGTGGACGGAGGCGTATCCCATGGCGAACCAGGAGGCCAGTACGGTAGCCAGGGTCTTCGTGGAGGAGTTTGTATGCCGGTTGGGGCCGCCTGTGGAGTTGCACACAGACCGGGGGACTAACTTCCAATCCGCCCTGTTTAGGGAGATAGTCGGCCTGTTGGAGGTAAAGCAAACCAGAACCTGCGCCTTCAGACCACAGAGTGATGGGATGGTGGAAAGGGCGAACCGGACGATAGAGATGCTCTTGGCCACGGTGGTCAGGAGGGACCAGAAAGATTGGGATCGCCGCCTGCCGTTTGTGATGGCGGCGTACAGGTCCTCGGCTCACTCCACCACGGGTCTGTCTCCGAACCTACTCATGATGGGAAGGGAGACGGCCACGCCTTTGGGGTTGCTCTACCCAGAGGAATGGCCGGAAAAGGCCGACGGGAACTACGTGGCGGAGATGCAGTGGGAGATGGCGGAGGCGTTCGAGACAGCTCGGAGCTCGGTGGGCCGAGCTGTGGAGCGGCAGCGACGGAACTATGATGGGAGGACGGACCACAAAACCATCCCGGAGGGGAGCATGGTGTACTACTTCTATCCTCTAAAAAAAAAGGGCCAGTCTCCGAAGCTGCAGTCTTATTGGATGGGACCATGGAGGGTAGAGAGGAGGATAGGGCAGGCGGTCTACGAGATCCGAAAAGGGGGGAGCCGGAAGGTGGTGCACTACGACGCTCTGAAGGAGGTCGTGCCGGAGGAGGACAGCGTCGGAGAGGCAAGAGGCGCCGTGGAGTCGGGGCCGGCACGGGACCAGAACAAGGCGACTCGGGGAGAGGAGGGGGTCGGCATCATTCGGCGAGTGACAGCCATGGTGTGGCCACCGACTCCCCCTGAGAAACCAGTGGAGGATGAAACCAGCATTTCCTGGGACGAGGAATCCCCCTTGTCAGGGGACAGGGAGTGGGTGGACCGTTCTTCTCCGGACGAGGAGGGGAGGTGGAGGCGGAGACGCACGGAGGCAGAAAAGGAAGAGAGAGAGAGGATAGCTCGAAACAGGGCGAGGGAGGCCAGGAGGGCGGAGAGAAGGGCAGACCCGGAGAGGCAGAGAGCGGTAAAAGAATGGGGGAGGATGTGGAACAATTTCCTGCGGTATGACGAGATGATGGAACAAGCAGGGGAGGACAACTGGCTGAATCTCTTGAGAGAAAGGGAGATGATCCAGGCCCAGCGACCGATAGCTGGGGAACCCAGGAAGGCAGGGGAGACATCCGAGGAATGGGATCCACCAGCACGGCAGGAGCCGGGGGGCCAATCCCAGAGATCGGACGGTCTCTCAGAAAGGGCGGGAAAGGGCGCGGACGTGGATGTAAGCACCCTAGCGACCGCCGGCGCAGTAGGCGGAGAGGAGGGAGCGGACGAGGCCCCCGGCAACAGTACCGACCAATCAGGAGGGAGCGACTCCACCATAAAGGGAGGAGGGGGGGTCGGGCTGAGGGTAAGGATGGCAGTCGGCAATGGAGACAGACGGGTGGTGGTGACCGGGGGATGCGATGAGAAAGAGAGGACTCGGAACAGGGAGCGGACGAGGGTGGAAGCTGCCAGAGCTGACTCGACTAGTCACCATAGACAAAAGAGAGGTAGGTCGAGCAGCTCCCGCGGAAGTCGCACAGAGGCGTGGGAAAGGGAGTCGAGGAGCAGGAAGAGGCGGAGGTCGCACGGGACGGAACGTGCTGAAAGACGTCATTCCCACGGCTCGACCGGACGTAGCGACGTGGTCGCACAGACGGAGAGGAGCAGTTCCCACGCTTCCGGAAGGGGAGACGGGTATAAAGGGGAGCGGAGACGCTCCGAAAACCAGTCTGCAGCGAACCCCTGTAGGGAACACTTCGACGAGAGACACAACCGACGACCATCACCATCAGAGACAGAAATGGCGAGCGGAGGACCGGAGACGGCGCCCCTAGAGGCCGGGCCGGATTCCCTTCCGAGGTGGAGGTGCGACCGGTGCAGATTGAAGGAGGGAGGCCCCAAGTGGTGGTTTTCCTCCCGCTCCAACAGGGACAGGCATCTCAAGGCACACGAGAAGGACGTAAGGGGGTACGTATGCCCGGTCGGGGGCTGTGGCCATCAGGTAAAGGAGGACTATCTTCCGGATATGAAGTCGCACATTGCCAGCCGGCATTCGGACTTCGGAGAATGGGAACCGGAGAAGGTGGTGCTCCCGGACCCGGAGGCGGTCCAGCCGGGGGCAAGCCGCAAGAGGAAGCAGAGTACGGAGGAGAAGAAGCAAAGAGGGGCTGAGGGCTCGTCAGATAAGAGGAAGAGGAAACCCAAGTCGGTGGTCGCAGTCCCGAGTAAATCCCGGCCGGGGGTCTCGGAGACGGAGGGGACCCCAGTCAGCAACCCGACCCGGAGGTATCCCGGAGAGACAACTCCGCCCAGTCGCAGCAAAACTCTCCCAGAGGGAGGGGGCTCGGGGTCCACCACGGAAAGTAGGTGGAGGTCGCCGGCCATTAGCCTCGGCAGTCTGGGCACCATCAGCGGGGACGAGACGGAGCTGGCGGCCATCAACTTGGAGGTATTGCTGGGGTACCGGACGCCGGAGAAGGCACCGTCGGAGGGCAAGCCCCATACGCGGAGCGGTGGGCAGAGGAGGGGGCCGAGTCTGGGCGCGTCTCTGGAAGCTCAGCCGTCAGCGGCACTAGGAGTGAACCCGGAAGGAGGGGAGCAACCAACTCTTGGGGGCAGCTTGATAACGACGGAGGAGGGGATGCCGACGTACCTGACGCCCCGGCAGTTCCACAAGGTGGAGTGGATAATAAGGGAAGTGCATCGGGAGTACGGAGAGATAGGGGAAACACCTAACCAGATGCTGCAGCGAATGAGGGGGTCCCCAGCCCCCGCGGGACTCAGTATAGCGGAGTTGGAGAGGCAGTTCAATGAGTTGTTCCCGAAACCATCCGAGGCCGAGTTGTTCCCAGCACCGGCGGCCGAGGAAGTGGAAAAGGGGGAGCTGGGGGAGTCAGGAGAGGGGGGGACATCAGCTAACCTCTGGGGCCTGGACCACTCCACCTCATCCCGGGCGAGTAGGCCTCGGACCAGCACCCCTAAGAGAGGATCGGAGCAGGCCGAGCCGGAACAGGTCTCGGGGGAGGAGATCGGAGGGGGGAGTCTAGCGACCAGGAACTTGACTTTGTCGGAGCAGGCCGAGCCGGAACAGGTCTCGGGGGAAGAGATCGGAGGGGGGAGTCTAGCAACCAAGAACCTGATGTTACCATCATCCCCGGAGAAGGGCAGTAGCCGGGAGCAGCCCCCGGCCGAGGAACCGGTGGCCAACATGTTCCGGGACGACCCCGACCTGGGAAAGGAGTACCTGGAGTTGCTGCGGCTCAGGGAAGGGAGGAGGCGAGAAAGGGAAGAGGCGGAGAGGTCCCGGCGAGAGGCGGAGGAGAAGGTCAGAAAGGAGAAGGAGCAAGAGGAGGAAGCACGGAGGAGGAAGAAAAAAAGGGAGAGGCAGGAGAAGGAGGCGGAGCTGGAAAGGCAGCAAGCGGAGGAGAAGAGGAAGGCGAGAGAGGCCGAAGAGGGAGAGCAAGCGAAGAAGGGAAAGGACGTTGGGAGTGAGAAAAAGATTTACCTTGGGACTGCAAAGACAGGGGAGATCGGGCGGGGATCGGAGGGAGACCGGTCAGAGGAGCAGGCAGAGCTCCGGGACCAAGTTAACCGGAGGGGGACACCTCACGTAGCTCTACGGAAGGTCCAAAAGACTCCCCCACGACGACGGGGCCAGGCGGAGGAGAAGGTGAGGGCTGACCTGGGCAGCCCGATACGGGCGGTGGTCCCGGACCATGGCATCTGCTTGGACTCGGAAGGGGGCGAGTTTCTTGTACAAGTCATCGCTTCCGAGAAGGAGGGGGAAGGGACAATCACAACGATTATGTTACCTGAGGGGACCCCGTGGGCAATAGGGAGACCGGGGGACTCCTGCTTGCCTCTGGAAGGGGAGCCAGGGAGCCGGGTGGTGGTAGTACCGGACTGTAAACTGAGACCAGGAGGAGACCAGCCCCGAGTCGTCTCTCCGCCACCAGTACAGAGGATACCACGGGAGGAGTTAGCGAGGGCGAGAAGGGCGAAGAAAATGTTCTGGGTTCCGGAATATGACGGCCCGACGACGCTGCGGGCATATGCGGAGATGCTGGGAATGAACCCGGACCTTACTCCAGACCTGGTGGTGGTCCCGGGAGGAGAGATGGGCACCGAGATACGGCAGCTGCCGGAGGGACAGTTTGAGGTCGTACAGACATATCGTACCCGGTTCGGGGAGCCAGTGGGATCGGCTCCGGGGAAGTTCTGCCATGAGTGTGGGAGTCGGCGGCAGCCGCCAGAGCCGAGCAACCCGGAGCAGTCGCCAGCACAGTCGGAGGGAGGCGAGCGTGGGGAGGACGAGGAGCCCGGAACCAGCGGAGAGGGACAGGGTAAGTGTGGTTCTATTCATCCTGTTCCTAGTGACTGGTCGAATCCCGTGAGGCCCCGAGTACACGGCGGCAGGGGGCGGGGAAGGAAGCGAAGGACGAGGGCAACCCACCCCGAGTAGACGGGGTGGAGAGGCAAGGGTCCGGAAGCGGTAGAGTACTGGGGTGGCTGTTACCGAGGACGGAGAGGTCGAAAGCAGTGGCTCATCGGGTGCTTCATGTTTGGTACTTGCAGGACGGAAGCGATGAGGGTGGCAGCGGCGGCAAGGTCGGAGGCAGACAAGGGCCGCAGCTGTCGCGGGCGGACGGCGGAGGGAGCCGTGTGTACATAAGATGCGTGGAGCTAGGGACGCCGGGCCAGGTGGACGCAGTAGGGAGCGTCAGGAGGTCGGAGACGGTATCCCGGGGCCAGTTCCAGGTATCTCCGGGTTCCAGTTGACGTGCCTTCGGGGAAAGGCAGCAGCTATTCATCGGGGCGATCGGAGCGCCCAGAGGCGGAGTCCTCACCAAGTTATCTCCGGGTTCCAGTTGACGTGCCTTCGGGGAAAGGCAGCCGCTATTCATCGGGGCGACCGGAGCGCCCAGAGGCGGAGTCCTCACCAAGTTATCTCCGGGTTCCAGTTGACTTGCCTTCGGGGAAAGGCAGCAGCTATTCATCGGGGCGATCGGAGCGCCCAGAGGCGGAGTCCTCACCAAGTTATCTCCGGGTTCCAGTTGACGTGCCTTCGGGGAAAGGCAGCAGCTATTCATCGGGGCGATCGGAGCGCCCAGAGGCGGAGTCCTCACCAAGTTATCTCCGGGTTCCAGTTGACGTGCCTTCGGGGAAAGGCAGCAGCTATTCATCGGGGCGATCGGAGCGCCCGGAGGCCCGGAGTCTCCTCACCAAGTCACCTCCGGGGTCCGGGGAGAAGAAACGAGGCCAAGACGGAGGAAGTTGTTATTATTTATTCAGCGCCCAGGGGATCCTGCGCTTGTAAATATGTTATGTAGAAGTTAGCTACCCTCATAAGGGGGGTTTTTGTTGTTTTGCACTTCACCCCGTAGTGTTATATTAGTAGGGGAGAGTGTGGCGGTAAGACCGAGGGAGCACGGAGCCGAGTCGGAACCATCCTAGATGGGGCCGGCGGAGCTCCGGGCGCCTGGAGTCCGAGCCAAGGGACGGAGCGTCCGACGCTGGGTATGTGATACCAGCGTCGGAAGGCTGCGGCGGCTATAAAAGAGCGTGTGCGTGTAGTTTAAGGGGGGTTTTCCCGGTAGGAAGCAAGGCGGACACACAGCAGAGAAATAACACGACAGAACCTCCGATCTGGAGTTAGATGGTGTGGCCAGGTGCCAGGGTTTAATAAACTGTTAACTTGTATGTTCCGAGTTGTGTTGTGTTTACAGGAAGGGCGAATCGGATTTCCGCTACAGTATTTTACTACAAGGTGTGCCCATTACTCAAGGTAATGTTTGTAAGTGTGCTTGACCACCAATAACACACAAACAAACAAAATGCGATTTTTAGCATATGTCTTATGAAAAGTATGAATTTGGGTCTAACATTTCATATAACCCCCCCCCAATAAATGGTCTGCCCCTCAATGGCTTTTGTTTGATAGTTTGTATTATGTCCAAGTACCTATAAGGAACCATAAAAACCATGGGAGATAAAATTTTCAATTTGTCCTAGGTACATCCAGAATATGACTGGACTAAGGTGCATTACAGCAACTTAGCATAATTTGTATAGCGCCACTACACTCACACATTTAAACAGTTTCGATTAAGATAGGGAAAAAAAAGAAAAAAAAAAGAAAGTCAAAGAAAACGAAATAATGGAAAATGGGCAGGGGTATGATATATGACCTTACTGATTAGTGCGATAATAGTGATCTTAATTATTATTAACTGGAATGACTAGACTTTCAGGATAATTTTCATGTTGTTCATATGCGCCCTACCAGTGATTCTAGAATAACTCCTAGGTTGCACTAAGGTCCAAGTGGACGATTCACGGTGATTCTGCCCTAGGACAGCCCGACAGACGAGAGTTACGTTGTGGGGAAAAATTTGGTCTGGGCACTGTGGGGTTGGGTAATGGGTACAATCGATCATTGTGGGGTGCACATTTCATACATGTACATATGTACATTATGGGGTTAAAATGTCTGAATATAGTGGGGTCATATTGTTATTCAGGAATATATTTCATTAAATAGCAAAACAAGAAAGTAGCTTTGATGGCCTTCGAAACGCACCTAAGATCAAGTCGATCGGACCAGCGGTTGCTGAGATATTTAGTTTTGAAAGTTTTAGCGGAAGTATCGTAAAAGAGTCCCTATTCAAAATGTTAATTTCTGGCTGTGCTATTGGGGGGTGGAGACTGGATCATGGCTCAGTGGGCATTAACTCTTGCACCTACATGATGCAGGCTTCATCTGCTCACTGTAGGACTATTTGGGAAAAAGTGCCTCTGCTGCGTGATGGGGCCAGTCAAAGAATTGTTTGTTTTTGCTCTAACCCGTGAACCGTTGCACTTAGAGACATGGGACCGGGTGCAAATCGAAGCTTATCGCAAGGGCTACCAGGCACTCTTCAAATTGGAATTAACTGTCTCAGTTACTGAATGCATGGGGTGCAATCATCTGTTGTTTTGGGGTTACTGTGTCTGAATATGTGGGGTGCAATGTCTGTCGCTATGGGGTTATTATGTCTGTGCATGTGGGGTGTTATGTCTGTCGTTATGGGGTCATTGCGTCTGAACATGTGGGGTGCAATGTGTATTACTCACTAGGGGGCAGTAGGTGGTGATACTGTCTGTATTATGCACAGACTAATGGGGTCTGTCTGACAGACACGATCATTGTGGGGTTGTACCACGATCTCTTCATGTGCACCCCACAAGGTCATTTTGAACCATTTTAAGGACATTGTTAACCCCACAAGCA
Organism: Acholoe squamosa; assembly: GCA_949317995.1. Classification (NCBI taxonomy): domain Eukaryota; kingdom Metazoa; phylum Annelida; class Polychaeta; order Phyllodocida; family Polynoidae; genus Acholoe; species Acholoe squamosa. The sequence continues at coordinate 17,875,765 of OX439051.1, forward strand.
AAAAATGACCCCACAACGTAGCGTTGTACTTACAAAATCCCCACAGTGTAGCTCTAGTAAACACAGCCCGACAGGCTGACAGACACACAGACACACAGCCCGACAGACAGACAGACAAACAGAGACTACTTGTCGTACTATAATAGTCTATCATCACCTTTTTCAGTGTGTGTATTCATTGAGAGAATGAGGTGCATTTTTAAGAATGGGCTGTAAAATCCCATAGTATTATATATGAACGGTTCTTAAAATGGAATTGAGTGAGTTGTATTTCGATCAATCTAAAGGGATAGCTTTTATTCAGACTTCATATCATCGTCATATGTATTAAAAGACCAATTCTAAAGTCTCAATTCTCGAAGCTTTCATTTTTCAATTCAATTTAATTTTCAAAGTTTTATTGCTTATTAGCTGTAAAGCATCTTACTTCTGCAACTGCAGAATAGTCAATTCTGCCATACATCGAGGTTTACATTCATATCAACTCAGTATGATAAGCTTTTCCACTGTACTATAAACATAGACAAGGAAACCAAATTTAAAGCAGAGACCGTAAACTCCAGAAATAATATCCTTAGTTGATAAATCAGACCAAATGACTTAGCACATATACTTATAAACAATAGATCACTAGAAAGATAAGGTGAATACAATTGGTCATTGCAATCAGGATCGATAGAGTATTCACAGCTCACAATCGCCCTGACGCCTTGCGTAAAAAAAACGAAAATCAAAACCAAAGGAGACTGTTCTATTTATTCAGAGAATTTTAGATCAACCAGCCACACATGTGGTATTTTCCCTGTATGGAAGATGGTAGACACGATCACCTGCTCCCACTGTAGTATGACTATCATAATATTATCATAATTACCGGTCTGGGTTAACGCTATACATAATATACATAATCACCCCAATCCATACAATTCAGTCACTTTATATTACCAAACTTGTCGCATAAAAAGGGAGAACACCCCAAAGATAACCTTTCCTAACAAGTGTGCACCCTACAACTAAACTAGTCTAGAACTTAACCCATGATAAACAGCACATTATACCAGTGCAAATTACACGTGACAAGTGGATTAGTTCATCTTACTTACAATTCCTGTATCTGAAATAAGGAATGGTATATAGTCTACTTTCGTTGTACAGTATGAACCACATAAAGGATACCATTCTCACATTTACTTTATAAAACGGCTGGCAGTGCTCTGCTGCACGATAGAAGTGACCTCGAGCGCATTATACGAGTACAGTGCACACCTGAGCAAGGTCACCATAGCTGTTAACAAGTCAAGGGCCATTAATTGGTCTAGACATACCTTAATTGGGTACTTAAGTGATTGGAATGAAATGTACACCGTTTTATAAAGACAATAGATGCATTCGTGCATTATAGGACAACAGACAGTCTTGATGTGAAGAAGATTGTTGTCTATTCTCTAATTATACAATTGACCAATGTTAAGGTTCGCACCTTCAGCTCTAATATCTAAGACATCCTCTTCTGTTATCATCATCAGTACTTTTTGAAGTAGCCATAAACGTTGTGAGATAGAAAACTGAAATTTACTATCACTGTTAAAAAGATTTCCGTAGAAAAAAACGAAGAATCATTGGGAACAGCAGATAAACGAGCCCCTAATTGATCAGTGTGATGTCTCAGTCTCAGGTTTTGAGTGAGTGAAGACTTGTGAGTAACAGAACTATAGGTAAACACACTCTCTGTTGTTACAAGTGACTCCTCATATCTCACGTTTACAATTTCAAATCTCATGTTTACAATTAAGGACTGTCAACCTTAGACACTCTCTGGGTAACATTTCATGAGAATGTTAAAAAAATCACATAGTGGAGCCTCCACTTTACAGTCAAACTGAAAGGGAGACTGGCCCAATCCACTGCCCTGGCATTCACCTTCAGCAGTATATGATAATTGCACACTGCCCCAACGTAATGGCAATGCCGTGCCGTGTTTTCTCTCCTGTGTTTTGTTGGTTGCGATGTTCATTTATAGACATAAGCACGTATAGACTCGGAGGGATTTCTATAAAAAATTGTTTTGTGGACACTTGTGCAGTACGGCTAAAACACAGCATAATATAGGCGCTTCCAATCCAAGTCAATGCACATTGGTTAAGAACGAATACGAAGGTGGGCTAACTTAAGTTATTTCAATGAATGGAATGATATTATTGTCTTTCACCGGTGTCTTCCACTTCGTATTCGTTCTATTGCATAAATCGTTATTGGATAGTGATTCACTATTTCTCAATTCATCGCAATTTCTTATTTCAACCAATTTTAATGGGCCGCACCCTATTTTTAAAAATGTAGATGCTGTCACACATTGAGTTGAAGTAGGAAGTAGAACTCTTCTTTCTCATGTTACAATATGCAAGCACTAGCAACTTCAAAGTTAACCTGATATTATAGATTTATTCCTGATTGAATTAGCTTAGCCGATAACGCCGGATTGATAATTAATGTAAAGGGAAATATCTTGAAAAAAGTCTATTTCAAAATGGGCACCTGGGGTCTTTCCGAAGTGTTTCAGAATTCCTATGTCTGTAACCCCCGGCTGTGACCTATAACATACTTCTCACCTGCAGTTCAGGATCAGATCCTGGTCCGCTCTGTTGTGTTCACACAAAAGGAAATTGGGGTACACACAAAAAATGGTCACGACTTGGACGACATAACAGACACCTCCCAGTAGCATCCTGGTATATCTAAAACCAGTGCGAAACCTAGTGTATTGCACTATTTTCTCAATAAAGTTACTGTGATTTTATATGTTATATGAATGCATAATCACGTGCAAATAAAAAAGGACGGCATTATACAGTGTATGGACAAGCTAACGGGAAAATGTGAATTGCAGTCGTGTATGGTTGTATTTAAATTTGTTCCCTGTTCATATGGTATCGGTTTCTGTATTGTACCATACCTCCAAGTGATATACTTATACTTCATAATGAATCAGGATGTTCAGGTGAATCAGGTGGGTGAGGGGGCCAAGTGCAATTGGGGATTGGGAGGGTCTGTCTGGAGAACCGGTGCAGACCCGAAACTAAACAGGGGTCAGGTGGTAATGGGAGATCTGGAGGGTGTTGCTCCTATAGTAAAAGGAAGAGCTGGCTAAAAATGCCCTTCTTTCCAGTCCTTTCTTTTCATGTAGCTATAACTTGTCCCTTTTGTTGCTCACAAGTGTTCATTCAAGTACGGTGCTAAAAAAGGGGGATTTGAGTAGGTAACTAGTTGGGAGAAGTCAATCAGTATAGTATACTATAGAGTGTGTCACATGAGTAGGTACCTAATAGTGCAGCTCTTTCTGTTTTAAACAAGCCAGGTGATTTTTCAGACTAATGTTGTTAGTGCAAGTTGAATGGTGAAGCAGAGTGTGACTTCTTTAGAAAAGAGGGTACCTACTGACAGCTCTTTTTACCATAGGAGCAACATGCTCCAGGTGATTGGGATGTGGGAGGGTCGCCCCCTGATGCACGCAGGACCAACAGTTTCAGGGGCCACACCTGAAGTAGTGTGGGGGGAGGGGCAGGGGTAGAGATCATCATAGTCTATCATCAGATACTACTAGATTCAACAGCTTCAAATTCAGACTGAACCGATCGTGTGCCCATCATGGGTGCTGAATTTTTTCAGGATGTCACGCTGTCACTTTCTAGGAACTTTTTATGTATAAGCTAATATACTGGGAACCTTATAAATTGTCAGTGTCCGTCATTTTCTATGTATGACAATATTGAACTTGGAATGCCCCGTCTTTCTATCATACTTACTGACATTCCAGGAACAATTGCGGTTGCAAGATTAGACCAGGAAGTTGCCGATATCACATGACAGGACAGTGTGTCAGCCAATCCTAATAGTAGCCTACGTGACCAGCCCTCCTTTTCTTTTATGACAATTTGGTCTACCACCCCCGCCCCTCCCACCCTTTCAGGATTTTTTTTTTATTGTAGTGCATGTGTTATTAAAAAAAAAATTTAAACAGTGTTGTTGGGTTCCATTATGTCCACCCATTCCGATTTATCCGCCAGATCCTTCATTCCGTTTCATCCAACATGTTTTGTTCCAAAACATCCACAAAAAGTTCCAAATTCCATTCTGTCTACCAGATCTTGTTCAAAAATGTCCACCAAAGGCGTCAAAATTCCATTGTGTCCACCATCTCTTGTTAAAAAATATCCACAAAAATGTCAAAATTCCATTGTGTCTGCCAAGTTTTCTTCAGAAACATATGCAAAACGTTTTTGGTTCAATATGTCAACCAAAAGTGTCCAGATTCCATTCTATCCACCAGCTCTTGTTCCAAAATGTTCCAAAACAGTTCCAAAGTCCATTTCGTCCACAGGGTTTAGTTCCAAATTATCCACGAAAAAATGCCCAGATTCCATTGTGTCCACCAGGTTTTTTTTCCAAAATGTCTGCAAAATTGTCAACATTCTATTGTGTCCAAAATGTCCACTAACAGTGGCTTATTCCGTTTTGTCCATCAAGCTTTGTTCCAAAATGAGCACAAATTCCACTTTGTCCATCATGTTTTGTTCCAAAATGTCCGCTAATTCTATTTTCTCTGCAAATGTTCAGATGCCATTCTGTCCACCAAAATTTGTTCTAAAATGTCCGCCAATTCCATATAGTCAGTCAGGTTCTTTTCTAAAATGAATTGATATCTGATGAGGCTTCAGTGGTTGAAATGGTCTGATTTTGTTGAACATAGCCACCATCAATGTCCCTATAGAGGTCTATTGAGCAGGAAAAAATTGGCCCTACCTCTGAACCCGACATTATCACAGGCATTATTTTGATTTTTAACTGCACTGTTTGGGTCTCATGCATATCAGGCTAATTTTGGTGATATGCTATATCACAGGAGATTGTTTCTGGAGACAGGTCGAAAAATCATGAAAAATTTGCAAAATCTTTTAGAAATTCTCAAAAATTAATCTCTGAAATTCTCAAAATAAAAAAAATTGTGGTTGGAAACGAACATTTTTTTTTCATATTTGACCTAATATTAATATGGTTATTGCTCTAAACAAAAGTGGAACCTGTTTTGGGTATGCAGTTGTAGCTAAAAGTTGAAAGAGGGTCAATCTAAATAGACAGATTTTTAGAACTTTCCTTACATGACCAAGTTAGAAGTGAATGATTTTAGGTTGATTTTACTTCCACTAATACTACATAAAAGTTAGCAGAGTTTCTGTGGTTAGCAGACATCAAGTCTATATACTAGATGAACATATGTGAAATTATAGCATTCAGCTCCCATTAGTTCCTCAGATTTGCATCCTTATGTTCATGAGGGGTTGATCATTATTTAAAAAAAAAACACTAAATTTTAGAGTCAACTTCTAAATCAAATATTGTTCAGGGAGAATGAGCTAGAGGTCTGGCATTGCTTATTTCATCAGACACATTCAACCACTATCAGGAAATGCCAAAATAGTGAAGTTTTCTTAAAGGTCTATGTTTGTTACATAGGCCATTCTCATTCATCTTGAAGTTCTGAACATGGACAAGGGGGGTGAAGTCCTAATTCAACATCGGAAAATATTGAATGTTGCCATATTTCAACAGCTATTTTGGGCCTGTGGGATAAATACCACCAACTAATATGCAAGTCATAACTGAAAATTACTTTTTTTGGCCCTGAAGAATGATGACAGTTTGGTATTTGTTGTATCATCTCCTTCCTGGGAAAATAGGTAATGGAATAGGAGATAAGTTGTTTTTACCAATGACATATGTCCTTCATATAGAGGTAATTTCAGCTGCCTCTGGGGCCTCAAATAGCTCTATTCTAAGCATGTCAGGCCCAATAAGGGTGGGAGCAAAATCTCTTGTTCCATTTTCATTCTGTGCTAGATATAGGGCCTCCAATAAAGTATGTTTTATTCTGAGAATTTTTGGTAATTTTTCAATACTTTTTTCATACTTTTCATGAAGATCATCTCTGTGTGTACAGTTGAGGGCTTAGATAATAATATTATGTATATCCTTTGTATATTTTTCACTTGTCCCGTAAGTATTTCATATTATATTATAATTTCAAAGAATCTGACATATCTGCCCATATATTTCTTTATCTAACGGTTTTGACTTGGACAGTGCTTTTTTGGTTATGACCCTGGTGCATTATCAGGTCATAACCCTACTCTAACACCTTTTGGACATCTTCAAGAAGCCTTTGGTTAGAGTCTCGACATGTTAATAAATTGGAGAAGGATACAAAGTCACCCTCGCCATAATATCCAGTTAAAACCTTTCAGGGTTTTATGGGGAATCAATCCCCGGCCGCTGTGGCAGGAGACAAACTCGCTGTCCACTATACCAAGCCGAACAGTACTAGAAGTCAATGTACATGAAGGATTTGAATAGGTTTTCCAACATACCTGATGTTTGCACACCTCGTTAGCATAGAATCCAATGGTGGCAGGTGGAATTATTAACAGGGAAACATCCTTAGATATCCTATATAAACATGCCATGCCTAAATTCGCCATTTTGTTCAAAATAAATAAGAATCCATTGATTTCCCATGGTGATCCAATGCACATGGCCATTCCGTCTTGTTGACCTAGTTCTTCAGCCGAAAGTACAAGACGGAATGGCCGTGTATGTTGGATTGCTATGTAAAATCATTGGATTCTCATTTATTTCTAAGAAAATGAAGAGAAAATGTAGGCGAACAGCAAGAAGGGATTATATATTTGTTTGTGTTAGAAGTACAGGACTTGACATCATTGGATTCTACCTGAAAAATGTGTGTGAAGGTGGAGGTATGTCAGGTAGAGTGACAAAATGGCCATGATGGCTCGGCAAACCATGTGGATCACATGCACTTACAGAATGTCTTCTCCTGGATTAATTCTGGGGTTATAAGGTAAGAAATTAATACAAAATGGAGAAATATGTTAGATAAACACCTTAATCAAGTTATGAGACAGCACTCGTGGGTTTAGGATTCAATATTCCACTCCCAATAAACCCAGTCGAGCTGTTTTATAACATTGATTAAACGCTAAATACAGAATAAGAAATAAAGAAATAAAAATGTGACCTGAGGATTTTGAGCCATGTAACTGGAAACACACAATATATTTTTTTTGGCCTAATGAAAGGTTATTTCCCTATTTTAATCGTCCATTTCAACTGGAATAGCTATATCAATCTCTAAAAATATCCTGAATAGCCTATTCACATCCATCAATCATGACCTTCTTGGAATGTTCAAAAGAAATCAGACCATTTCAACCACTGAGTACTCCTCACAAAGTCATATCAATTCATTTTTAGAAGAGAACCTGGCTGACTATATGGAATTGGCAGACATTTCAGAACAGATTTGGTGGACACAATGGCATCTGAACATTAATATTTTGAAGACAAAATTGAATTAGCAGACTTTTTGGAACAAAACATGGTGGACAAAATGGAATTGTCAGACATTTTTGGAACACAGCTTGATGGATGAAATGGAATTAACCACTGTTAGTGGACATTTTGGACACAATGGAATGTGAACAATTTTGTGGACATTTTGGAACAAATG